>CM075671.1:113704166-116113333 GCA_037962975.1 Clitoria ternatea
TCCGAATTTCATAGAGGCTATAAACCGGAAGACGCTTATGTTTGGATTCGTGACTCAGAGCAAATATTTGCTAGCATGGAATGTTTGGAAGCTCAAAAGGTTGAGTATGCGGTATTCATGATCCGTGACGAAGCTGAGTCTTGGTGGATTTTGACTCGTAGGCGTATGATTGCTGCTCATACTCCCTTGACCTGGGAGAACTTTAAGGTGGAGTTTCTTAGGAAATATTTTCATGAAAGCTACAAGAATAAGAACTTGAATTTATGGAGCTCAAACAAGGAAGCCTATCAGTGGAGGAATATGCCTTGAAGTTTGAAGAGCTCTGTGTGTTTTACCCTCCTTTCCAACAGGAAGGTACTGAAGCTTCAAAATGTGTTAAGTTTAAGAACGGATTGCGCCAAGAGATTAAGAAGGCGATTTGTCACCAAGAGATTAGGAACTTTCCTACTCTTGTGAACAAATGTCGGATCTTTGAAGAGAACGATGTGGTCCCCAAGAATTATGCTGAACACGATCAAAGGTTGAAGGACCAATCCCCTAGCTTCAAGAATAGGGGTGATTTCAAGAAGAATATACAATTTGTGAATGGTTCCTCTTCTTTTAGAGGCAGACGCGGTGGTGGAAGACATAGTACAAATGGTGGTCATAATGGAAATGGCAACGGAAATGGTGTCAACGGTCATGGAAATGAGAACAGCCGAGGTAATGGAAATGGTGGCCGGAATGGTCACAATCCGGGTGCTAATCAACAAACTACTGGAAGAGTATTCATTGTGACCGGTGAAGAGGCAGCTCAAGCCGATACCCTAGTCGAAAGTAAGTGTGAGATACTCAAAAATTTTGTGCATGTTATTTATGATTCGGGTGTGACCCATTCTTTTATATCTGAGGATTGTGTGCGGCGATTGAAATTGCCAATAAGTATGATAAAAGGTTCTATCATGATGTCTATGCCGACCGGTGCTTGTTTACAGGCGGTCACTCGGTGTGAGAATATTAAGATGATGCTCGAGGATAGGAGATTTGTTGTGTCTCTTATTTACCTACCTATGAAGGGCTTGGAGATTATTCTCGGTATGGATTGGCTCTCCGCTAATAAAGTCTTGGTTGACTGTCCGCAACAGACTGTCATTTTCTCTTCCTCAGATGTGGGGAAATTCGATGTGCAAGGTATAACTCAACTTTGCATATTATTATCTTTTGCTGATGGGACAAATGGTCCTGATCCCTTAAATATTCCCATTGTGTCCAAATTTCTGGATGTATTTCCTGATGAGGTACCTGGTTTACCTCCCCCATGCGAGGTGGAGTTTTCTACTAACCTTGTTTTGGGTGTGGAACCTATTTCCCGAGCGCCGTATCGGATGTCTTCTATGGAATTAATAGAGTTGAAGAGATAATTTGAAGGATTACTAGAACGAGAGTTTATTCACCCAAGTGTGTCCCCTTGGGGTGTGCCTGTTTTATTGATGAAAAAGAAGGATGGAAGTATGAGGTTACGTATGGACTATCGACAACTTAACAAGTTGACCATTAAGAACCGATATCCCTACCTTGCATTGACGATCTTTTGGATCAATTGAGGGATGCTGTTGTGTTCTCCAAGGTTAATTTATGTTCCAGATATCACTAAATTCGGGTGAAGACCAGAGATATCCTAAAGACTGCTTTCCGAACTCGATATGGGCACTACGAGTATGTAGTGATGCCATTCGGGGTGACAAATGCCCCTGTGATATTCATGGATTACATGAATCGTATCTTTCATGATTATCTTGATCAGTTCATGGAGGTGTTCATCGATGACATTCTTGTCTATTCCAAGAGCCACAAGGAACATGAAGAACATCTTCGCCTTGTGTTGAATGTCCTTCGGGAGAAGGAGTTATATGCGAAGCTTTCCAAGTGTGAATTTTGGTTGTCCAAGGTCCAATTTCTTGGACATGTTATCTCCAAGGATGGTGTTGCTGTTGATCCGTCTAAGATTGAAGCTGTGCTGGATTGGGAAAGACTGATATCTGTGACCGAAGTAAAGAGTTTTCTTGGTCTTGCCAGTTATTACCGGAGATTTATTGAAGGATTTTCCCGATTGGCTTTGCCGTTGACGAAGCTAACCTGTAAGAATCAACCATTTGTGTGGAATCTTGATTGTGAACGAAGTTTCCAAGAGTTGAAAGTTAGACTCACTTCTGCTCCGGTGTTAGCTTTGTCGGTCTTATTGGATGATTTCTGGTGTACTGTGACGCTTCTAAGCTTGGTCTTGGTTATGTGTTGATGCAAAAAGAATGTGTGATAGCCTATGTGTCGAGACAGTTATGACCACATAAGGTTAACTACCCCACACATGATCTGCAATTGGCGGCGGTAGTGTTTGCCTTGAAGTTATATCGACACTATTTGTATGGCTCTGAGTTTGTGGTCTTTAGTGACCATAAGAGTCTCAAATATTTATTTGATCAGAAGGAGCTCAATATGCACCAATGACGATGGATGGAGTTTTTGAAAGATTATGAGTTTGAATTGAGGTATCATCCCGGAAAGGAAAATGTGGTTGCCGATGCCTTAAGTTGGAAATCGTTGCATGTTTCCGCTATGATGGTGAAAGAGACGGAGCTCATTGAGCAATTTCAAAATTTGAACGTGGGTGTAGAAGTATATACCCCAAAAAAGATGTCCCTTAAGGTGTTGAAGGTCTGTGAAGTTGCAACAATCGAAGGATGAGTATTTGATTGAAATGAGAAGAACTCAAGAAAAAGGGAAGAACTTGTTCCTAGTGGAAGGCCGTGATGGCATTTGGTGTGTTAAAGGCTGGATTTATGTTCCAGCTGGTGGTGATCTAAGGAGATTGGTACTTGAAGAAGCTCACAATAGTGTATTGAGGATACATCCTGGTGCCACGAAAATGTATCAAGATTTGAAGAAGAATTTCTGGTGGCCTGGTATGAAGCGGGATATGGCTAATTGTGTAGCCTCTTGCATTATTTGTCAAAAGGTGAAGGTTAGACATCAAAAACCATCTGGTTATCTGAGACCCCTTGATATTCCAGTGTAGAAATGGGACAACATCGCTATGGGCTCTGTTTCTGGATTGCCCAGAACACATACTGGAAATGACGCTATATGGGTGATTGTAGATCGGCTGACGAAGTGTGCTCACTTCTTGCCCATGAATATGAAGAGTTCATTGGAGAAATTAGCCCGGCTGTACATAAAGGAGATCATTAGACTACATGGTGTACCTTTAAGTATTGTGTCAGATCGCGACCCGCGATTCACTTCCCGATTTTGGGGAAGCTTGCACGAGGCAACGGGTTCCAAGTTGAAGCTCAGTTCAGCGTATCATCCACAAATGGATGGACAACCCGAGCAGACAATTCAAAGCCTTGAAGATTTGTTACGGGCTTGTGTGTTGGAGCACGGTGATTGTTGGGAAAGATTCCTACCACTGATTGAATTTACATACAACAATAGTTATCACAGTTCTATTGGTATGGCTCCCTATGAAGCGTTGTATGGTCAAAAAATGTTGAACTCTGTTGTGTTGGCTTGAAACTGGAAAGAGTTTGACTTTGGGGCCGAAGTTGATTACAGAGACAAATGAACAAATCAAGGTGATACAAGAAAAGATGAAGATTGCCCAAGATCTTCAGAAGAGTTATTATGATAAAAGGCAGAAGCCACTTGAGTTTCAAGTTGGCGATCACGTGTTTTTAAAAGTATCAAGAGATAAGGGCATTGGAAGGGCGTGGAAAAGTGGAAAGTTAAGCCCTAGGTTCATTGGACCCTATGAGGTTTTAGAGCAGATTGGCGACGTGGCATATCGGGTTGCACTTCCTCTGCACCTTGTAAATTTACATAACGTGTTCCATGTGTCACAGTTGAAGAAATATGTCCATGACCCTCTACATGTAATTCCTATAGACGATGTTGATGTATGGGACAATTTGTCCATTCCCCCTATTTCTGTTCGCATTATCGAACGCTCCGTGAAAAAGCTACCAAACAAATTGGTACCCTTGGTGAAAGTTGCATGGAAGCACGGAAATACTGAGATGTTCACATGGGAACGTGAAGACGATGTACAAGCTCGGTATCCCGATGTGTTTGAACCCGGTATGTCAAATTTCAGGGATGAAATTTCTTTTAGGTGGGGTGGATTGTAACACCCTAAAATTTAAAAATAAAGGATTAATTGAGGGGATAAATATAAATAATTATATTTGGGAATTGTTTATAATTTATTGGAACCGGATGAACTGGAAATGAGCCCGATTGAAATATGGGTGTCGCATCAAGTATCTCTGAATGGGATGATATTGGTCAAAGCTGATAGGGATATTGTTGGGAATCCAATGGTATATTCGGAATAATTTTTGGATATGATAAACAATAACCATGTTTATCATAAAACGATGAATATTTAATGAGGAATTAAAAAAATAAAGCCAAATGGCCTATTTTCCCTTCTTATTTCTGTCAGCCTTGGATGTCCCCCATAACTTGTACATCATTTTTCCTTCTTCTACACTCTTCTCCTTTATTTCTTCCTTTTCTCTCTAAAAACCCTAATCAAAAAATGGTGGCTTTTTCCTCTCCTATTTCTGTCCTTGAAGGGAAACCCTGGAGGAAGCTTGGAACTTGAAGTCTCTTCTTTCCCCCTCCTCATTTTCATGCAGATTTTTTCATCTCTTGGGAAACTCTCTCATTTCTCCTTTTGAGTTAAGATCTTGCTATTTCTCAAGAGTATGAACTATGGGTCTTTGAGTTTTTATGTTGGGTGAGTGATTTAATGAATGTTGTTGGGTTTTAATGAAAACCCTAACCCAAAGATTTATGGAAAGTGTGAGATATAAATGGAGAAGCATTTATTATGTTAAATGATTGTTTTGGTAAGGTAAAATGATGTTATTAGTGAAGAATGGCCAATAATGAAACTTAATGGTTGTTGGGAACCATTAATGTGGGAACCCGGTAATGGGTTTGGCATTTAGTGTGCGTAAAATAAATGCAGACGCCTAAACTGAGGTGGCTGAGGTAGAATGAGCGAAATAAATGGGACTTGGGAGTTAGGATGTCGGAAGACATCGAGTAGCTAATTATGAACGTTAAACCAAGGTGGTTGAATGGGAAATTGATTGTGTGATATATTGTGAAGTAGGAAATAACCCCAGTTTCGAAGCGGAACCATCTAACCACAGTGAATACTACTTCTCTTGAGGTAGGAGGGGGTAACTATTCTAAATGCATGATTTCATCCATAGATGATGTGAAAATATGCGTATATGATTGTACTTAATGATTGCTTGAGTGTGGACGATGTGTTGATTTCATGAATTGAATGCGTTTAGAATGATTGATGTTATGTGGCATGTGTTTAGGATGATGAATACGATATTAAACTGGTCTGGGTCCGAGTTAACAACCCGGTATCCTAATGAGAGGAGACTGACCTTGATGTCCGATGTTTTACTTGCTGAGTCTGTGTTACGTACAGAACGGATGAAGTGATATCCATATCTTCGTGCTGGTATTGAGACCGGATTTGATGTTATGATGAATATAATAATGAAATATGTTATTATGGTTTGAGACCATGTTTTAAATTAAAATCAATGATGTGAATTATCACAAATATGTATATATGAATTGATGATTGTGATTGCCACTAACTACCGATGTGTATGAGCCCAAAGAAGATCAGTAAAGATTGAGAATACTGAAATCCACTAAGTGGTGGTTATGAATGGACGATTGATTGAGTGGCATTTAGGATGCATAGTGTGAGAATGCATTCATTGGCATTTGCATCCATGGCATATTGTGAACACCTATTTCGGTCTGGCCAATTTCTGTGAACACCGGTAGTGATTAAACAAACTCAACAGCTGATACAGACCATAAAAGGGGGGACATTGTCCCTGACACCGTCCCACTCCAGAAAATCTGATGTCGCTGTAGTAAGGTCAGTTGGGCAGGTGACATGCTACTGAAGGGGACATTCACTCAGAAAGGTCGGTGTCCAAGCAATACAATAATATAACCGGTGTCCCGTACTGTACGGTGTTGAACGTTTAATAAGCCCAACATTGGACACTTAGACCGTCTTTGTTACACCATCCACAGAGTCTGGTTGCCCATGCCATGACCTGGAAATACACTACCAGATTCGATCCTGAAATCCAGCAAATGGAAGACAGGGAATAAAGGATAAAAACAATAAAAAACTCTCCACCCGCCACTGTTCCCTACAAATGCTAGTGGCCAGGCTGTCCCTCCACTACGCGCATGGGTTGAGTGGAAGCCTGAGCTGTCTAAACACTTAACACAAAGGAAAGACTCCAGGGATCCTCTATAAATACCTCAATTGAAGAGGACCAAGGGTCGGCACTTTGAAGCCCTGAATCCTAAGAAATTGCTCCGATGTTCGAAACCCTAAGCTCTTTAAAGAATTACTCCAACTCTTGGTTCTTTGAGTCTCTCGAGGAAAAGAACTGGCCCCAAGGTTCTGAATCCAGTCACTAGGATACCGGCCCTTACCCTGCTTGAAGTAAAGTTCTCCCCTGTTGCTCAGACTCCATCCAGAACTCTATAAAAGCTCCTTATTTCAATCCCACATCGGTTCCCCACTGCTTTACCCTGGTTCTCCACTGAACCCTATACCGTCTCTCCCCTAAGTTCCACACCGGCTCTCACAGCTGTTCAATCCTCTTATCATTTTGGCTGTTGCTGTTCTAGCCCATACCAGCTCATACCCGAGGATCGGCTCTTTTCAGCAATCGTAACCGACTCCCGAACTTGAATCTCACCTTTTTAACCAGTGCTTTGTTAAAGTTTTTTTTTTCAATGTTTTCTTTCCTATGGACAAAAACGTTGGTGGTGACTCCCTGCTCCGTTACGACCTCTTTCACCGTCGCCGCGATCCCGGTCGCGACAGATGGCGACTACACTGGGGACATACTTGAGAGTCAGGCCATTTAGGTTGAAAGCGCATGTTTTTCTTATGTAGCCTTTAGTTTGTTGTAACTTCTTCTTTCATTTTGCTTTGTGTTGATGCTGTATATGCTTGCTTTAATTCTAGTTGTGTTTTGTCATTTATGTACTGTTAATATTTATGCGTGATTATTGAACCCTAGGGTAGATGACTCTATGTTATTTTTTCTTTATAATTGTTGAACCTTAGGGTAGACAACTTTATTGTTATTGTCTTGTGTTTGTTCACTACGCAGGATGGGGTAAGGTACAGGTATTAAATGCCCTGTCACACACTACACTTCATATTTTTTGCACACACTTATGAGTGGCGCCCTATTCCCAGGCCCCAAATGAAACTTAAGTTAGGAGGGGTTGGTAGCGGTGTCGTTTGGGATGTACTTCCTATCCGGCGATCATAAGAACCCTAACTAGAGTTCGACCTTTCATGATGTACGCACCTAGTAGATTCCCTACTGTTGTGATCACATCATGGTTAGGATCTTGGCTCTAGTAACCTTTTAGAAGTCTAGTGCAAGCCACCCAATGTGAGGAGTCACTTTTAGACAAGCCCTAGGTGTAACATCCCGGATTTTCAAATAAAATAAATTTATTGGATGATGATAATTGATTGTTTATGGTTAAATAATTATGGGAGATGTTGTTAGACATTAGAGGTGAATTATCGGTAAATTAAGACTAACCGGAACCAGAGGAATTAACTGGTGATGTGGGACCCACGTGATTTAATTAGATGTTTGATGGGTCTAGAATATTCAGAAAATTATCGTGGTTAAGATGGTATATTTAAAATGATTTTTGGTGTCAAGGAAATAATTAATTGGACTGGATGTATGATAATAACTGGGGAAAATACGAACCAATTGGAATTAAAAGAAAACCAAAAATCCCTTTTCTCCTCCCATTATCACCGTGGCGTCTTTCTCCTTATCACTTGGTTCTTTTACCCGTTGGATAATGGGGAATTATTAACCATTGGTAAAAGCAACTTGATACACTAAAATTTCCTCTATCTTCCTCCTTATCACCGTGGGGTGCTTTCTCCCTCCATTCACTCTTTATTTCTTTTCTTCTTCATTTTCCCTTCGTTCCAAAACTGCCCACCTCCATTCTTCTTCTTTCTCTTGCCAAAAACGAAAGCTAAGCTTGGATTTGTGAAGCATTTATGGAGCTTGGGAGCTTGTGGGATCATCTCCTTTCTCTTCTTTACTTTCATTTTCGTTTTGGTGGAGCTTAAGCTTGAGGTAAAGATTTCTTACCTCCACCTTGTTTTATTTATGGTTTTGGGTTGTTGAGTGAAGTTGTAAATGTTAGAAACCTTGCATGTGGGCAGAAATGGAAATCCTAGGCTTGAATGTTTGGAAGAGAAACCCTTGATTTAGGGCTATATGATTATGTGAGATTTAGAGGTTGATGAGGTCATTATGATAAGATAAAATGGATTGAAGATTGATAAAGATTGTTGATGGTTGTTGGGTGATTTTGGAGAAGAAATCCTAAGTATTAATAATTTGGGGGTTTTGACCCACTTGATGATCTTGATGAGTGTTGGGTATAGTTAACCCTTTGAGACTTAGAAGATCTTAGCTTTGGGGAAAGGAATTCCCGAAGCCTAACATAGGCATATGAATTTGGAGCTTAGACAAGTCTAGGACTTGATCATACGTTAAGAGATGTGATGTCTTGTAATGGTTTATTGATTACATGTGTATGTATAATTGTTGATAGGATTGTATTTCGGACGATGATGCGGAAAGATCGATGTAATCACGTGGCGGTTCTTCTCTTGAGGTAGGAGATGAGTTTGCATTTCAAATCACATGAGTGAATTCATTGTTAATTATGTATATGTTGAACTCATGCAATGCCTTGCCATGAATATTTTTTATGATTAATTTGATGAAGTGATGTATGATGGCTTGGCTTATGTTGAATGTTATAAAAATGTATGTATTTATATCATATTAATGATAAGTGGTTGATGGTCCCTTGGTTGGACGTGAACTAAATGATGGTGAAAATTTATGAATGAATGAGTTAAAATATAGAGGATTGTTTTGAGATGAGTGATTATAGTTGATGAATTGGAATTTAAAGGAATAATTGACAAGTTTGAATGAGGATTTTTTGAGTATGAATGGGTGGTGAGAGTTTTATATGTCTCATGTGATGTGTATGATGTATTGGTGGTGAATCAGTTGGCTTAAAATGAGAATTTCCTGTGTCAGGTTGTGAGAATTGTTAATTCTATGTAAGACCTGATAGTCTCGCTCAAGCGAGATGGGATCTCGCCCAAGCGAGAGTCCCCTGCTTCAGAGAATTAGCTTCTGGACCAATCTCGCCCAAGCGAGCAAGCCTTCCGCTCACGCGAGACGAGTGAGTGGTGAATGGGTGAGGTGCTGGACGAATTCTGTCCGAGCTAGAGTCTTAATAACTTCATGAGGTGGTGAATTTCTGAGTGAGATCCCGAGCGAGCTATGTCCGAGACGGGACCTCTCGAGTGGAATATTATTGTGAGCCGTTCCGAGTGAGGCTATAGCCATTGGGCCTTTTTCCGAGTGGTGAAGGCTTAAATGGAATCCGACAGAAATGTGTTCTGAGAGAAATCCATTTTAATAAACCTATTCCGAGTGGGATCTTAGCGAGAGAGTTCCCCAAGTAATGATAGGTCTAATTATTCCCGAGTGGAAAATCCCGAATGAACCTCTCCCGTGGGGAGTGTGATTGTGATGGTTCTGATTGAGGTATTCTAGGAGTCCTCTTCCGAGAGAATAAAGTTATATATTCTGAGTGGACAAGATTTAAATAGGTCCGAGTGAGACAGCTTAGTGAATTCCTCCGAGTGATGGGAAGTCAGAGTAATTCCGAATGGAACTTGATGGTGGAGTCCGAGTGTGATACTCCGGGTGTGTAATTCTGAGTGGGGATTGGCACCGATGGGGACATACTGTGAGTCTATCCAGATGTATTCTGGAATAGCTCCGCCTGAGTGAAAGGCTTAGTGCTAGGAAACCTAGCCCGAGAGAAAGAAAAAGAAGTTGTTTTGGAGATAATTTCACCGAGTGAAAGCCGGGCAAAAGATGGGTCGGCTTTGTAATAAGTTTACCGAGTGAAAGACTGATTGAGATGACTCGGTTTTGGAATGAAATTGCCGAGTGAAAGACTGATTGAGAGATGACTCAGATTTGGAATTAATTGGCTGAGTGAATGATGGGTCGGTCAGGATTATCTGGCTGAGTGGAAAACCTAAGTGCTTTGAGCCGGTTTCAGGGAAATTCTGCCGAGTGGAAACCTGAGTGTTGGGAGTCGGTTTTGATTGATTTTACCGAGTGGACAACCAAGTGAGAAGAGTCAGTTATGAAATAATTCATCGAGTGAAGACCGAACAGGTGTTGAATTGGTGTTAGAGTGAATTGCGGAGTGAATGACCGATTGAGTGATAAGTCGGTCTTAAAGTAATTTGCCGAGTGAAGGACCGAATAAGAGGAATCGGTTCTAGAATAGGTTCACCGAGTAAAAAACCGAGTGTTGGGAAGGACGACCTCTGGTCGGATTCCGCTTAAGCGAGTGGATACCTCGCTCAAGCGAGCGAGTGTGGAATTAGCTACTGGAGCAATTTCGCCCAAGCGATTGGCTAGGTGTGTGGTGTCTCGCCCAAGCAAGCAACCTGGAAATAGACACTGGGGTGGTTTCGCCCGAGCGAGTTATGGCGCCCAAGCGAGATGGGCTGTCTCGCTCAAGCGAATATGGACCTCGCTTGAGCGAGTTTCCACCAGAATGGATTTTACTCAATATTAATGGTGGCAGGCTTATGTTTGACCCTACTTCTTGGTATTATGAGGTAAATCTGAGACGAATATGGGGATGTATGAGAGATAACGTGATGAAGGAAAAACATGGTGGTGATTAAGGTTGATTAGTACATGGGAATTAATTAATTAGGTATTTACCACTTGAACTAAAATAATGAATAATGATGAATTTGCCACCTGAAATAGAATGATGAGAGGATGATAATGAGATTGTGATGGCAGGAGTATGAGATATACCATCGAATGAATTTGAAATGTATGAAGGGATAAATAAATGACATAGTATGAATTATAAGTAGATAAATTAGAGAAAATGTAATATTAAATAATGTTAGATGATGGGGTTGAGCACTCTCTTGCATAAAGAGATGCATATCGATATTAATAAATCGTTGTGTGCCATTGTGTGTGATACAAGCATAGTCTTGTATGTGTTGTATGAATTACGAAATTGAAAATGTTGTGAATGCCACACAATTATATATACATATAAAGTATACTTGAACAATGGTAATGAATAATGAGATGAAAACCCACTAAATGAAAGTGAGGTATTATTGATGAATACTATATAATATTGTAATGCCGTTATGGTTGATTACAAGTGTTGACTTGCGTATATGATGTGGAATGTATGTGAAATATGTTGAGATGATAATGCCACATTAAAACTTGAAAATAATGACTAAGAAACCAATAATGATATCCACTAAGGTGTATAGTGGTGTTGGTGATTATGATGATGATGTTTGATGAGTGGCATTTAGGATGCACAGAGTGAGAATGCATTTGATTTGCATTGCATTGCATCCATGGCATATCATAGCTGCCGGTGTTAGAATATTAGGGGATTCCCCCGGTTGGCCCAGTGGGAGGGCGGCTCAGTGCACGAGCATTTCTGTTGTTTCCCCTGTGATTCGGTGTGTAAGTCACGAAGCTGCCCATGCTGAGCTACGGGGAGCTGCATGTGGTTGACCCTTGTGGGTGGTGGCTCTTGAGGAGCAGGTGTCCCCGGTGGTCCTTGAGATCATAGCTGCCATGATATAATTCATGGTTGGCCCGCAACACCATATGTTGAATATGTTGTATACCGCAGTCATGGTGAAAATAACCAGGTGTTGCATGATGGGCGATGCGGTTTGGTACCAGTAAAAATATGGTGAATATGCATGCATTATGATATATGTGTACACACTTTACTACTGCAGTAGGGGCATGGTATGTGATCATGCTTGAACCCACAATTTGGTGTTTATTCCCACAATCGGATCCGCATTTGTTGTCTATTCCATTGTGCATATGCATTAGCCATAAGAGCATTTGCATATAGCATGGAGATATGCCAGAATATGATGATGATTGATGATGATTGAGATGATGGTATGGTATTGATGAGATGGGTAATTAATATACCAAAAGACCACATAAAAGTAATAAATGTTATGAATATATAAAATGATGTTGAATATGACGATATGTATGTGATGGCCCAAGGTAATGAAGGGCGTATTTGTTTATGATTGTTAATGATTATGTTAGCCCGTGGTGGCTTTGATGAAAGACCAGAATGGTCTATATTGATGTGTTGGCCCATTGAGGCGATGTGAAAGATATGTGTTGGCCCATTATAGCGGTGTGACAAATGTGTATATGCTTGTTTTGTTATGATTTGATGAATAAGCATGAAATGAATATATATTGTTGAATTAATAATCTATGATGATTGTTGATGGGTTTAGCAAAGCATACATGATGTTGATATGCATATGCACATAATTTCAATTGTATTCATATCGTCATTTGAAATGTATAACTCACTCTCCCATGTGGTCTACTTTTTAGTATTGATGCAGGAATGCCATGGGAAGAGGACGTTTTTAAAGTAAAGCTTTTGGGAAGGTAAATAGTTATAACGGAATGCCTTGGCCGGCAACGTTGTAATGTAATGTGTTATGTATATAATGGATAGCATGATGTTGTAATTATTGATATTGATGGGTGAATTGTGAATATAATTATACATTTGGATGATGTACTAATATATATGAATTGAGGTTGGGCTGGTTATGGTCTATTATAAATATGAATATTAGAGATGGATGATGCATGACAATATAGAGAAGTATATACTTATATCTTAGGCATTGTATGATTATGTGATTATGTAAAATGATGATGGTTGTATATTAGGCTTATGATATGCCATTGCATTCTTGCCGAGCCTTTTCTCATATCTTCATATATGGGACTAGGCGTGTGCCCGGTATACACATTTTTCTTCCACTGTAAACTCTGTTATTTTTGTATACCGAATGGGCAGACTATTTATCGATCCAGTTATAGGTTTCTAAATCTCACTCTTTGGTTTTCTGTGATTCGGGTCTTGATGTGATCATGGTGGCGTCTTGGAAATATTTTCAAGCCCGAAAAATTTTTCGTATTTTTATTAAATATGACGATTACATCGGGATTCAAGTATAGAAAATCAGGGGTGTTATACTAGGTCCCAGAAAATACTCTCAGAAAAAACCTAGTTTAGGTCACGAAAGGGCAGACTTTACTTTGCCTTACGCCATTCCTGGTTTCCTTCTTTTCTTCTTTGAATCCAAAGTGTTGAATGACCTACCTGTCAAAGGATTACTCTATTTCAAAATAACTTACTTTTTGGAAAGAACTCATAATCTTTTAACGGATAGGTAGTTCCTTCGTCATCATGCAACTCCGAGTCTTAGATTTTCTAGATCATCGAGGCAAAAATGAAAAAGTGAAACATGGTTCTGTTTCCCTTCAAATGGGGCATTAACGACGATTGGAAAATCCATGACCCTTACAACTTTAGTTTGGCATAAGGTTTGCCGACCGCTACTTCCCGAAGTGAAAATATTTTTTAGTAAATCGGTAAGGAAGTAGCAGTTTGCCAAAACATGGCTGTAACTAATTTCTTTTTTTCTTTGTTTTCACAAGAAGCTATTTGGGATTTAGCGCACACCTCTGAGCAAGTATAGAAATTAACATGGGACATGAAAATTGTGGTACAGATGTGACAGAGTTAAAGAAAATACTACATGTTAAGGCCAAGAAGATTGATACTGGTAGCCTACAGGCAATGGGAAAAAAATTAAACCTGACTCAAAAGATGGCCCTCACAAGAAAATATGGAAATATTTTAAAGCTCTTGGAGGTTGAAGTACAAATTGAGGCGATCACAGCCTTGGCGCAGTTCTACGACCCATCTCTCAGATGTTTTACATTTAGAGACTTTCAGTCGGCCCCGTCCATAGAGGAGTTTGAACAAATATTGGGGATGCCTTTGGAGGGACAAATTCCCTACTGCCATCTTGATCATCATGCAACCATCACCTCAGTCGCCCGTGTTTTGAGAATCCATCCTGAGACATTAAGGAATGTGCAGATGAATAGAAACAAAATTCCTGGGTTCACTCAAGAATTTCTTGAGAAACACATGCAGATCTTGGCAGATAAAGAAGAATGGGAGGCCTTTATGGACACTTTAGCCCTTACTATCTACGGGGTTGTCTTGTTCCCTAATCTAGACAACTACGTGGATTATGATGCCATCGTCGTCTTCCTGGCTCGCAAACACAGGCTAGAGAATCCCGTCACAGCCGTATTAGCCAATGTGTACTGCACTATGGATTTCTACCATACACAAGGTAGGAAAAGAATTGTCTGCTGTCTACCTGTCCTGTATGTATGGTTCACGTCTCATGCTTTTCGTCAAATTTACAAGGCCAAATGTCCTATTTCTGATTAAAAATTGTGTCAATTGGCAATAAAGAATGGACGCGAATGGGCCAATCATCTTATAGGGCTCACAGCCGAGAGAGTCAGATGGTATCCCCAATGGTTAGAAGTTGAGTCGATCATCTATCATTGTGGAAGTTATCCAAATGTTCCTCTCATTGGCACACAAGGGTGTATCAACTACAATCCTGTTATATCCAAACGTTAGTTGGCTTATCCTTTGCTTGGGCCATCGGATGAAGGGTTACTCACTCCTTTCATTTTGTACTTTGCCAAGGGGAACTATATGTCTACGGTTTGGGATATAGCAAACGCATGGAAAAGAGTTTCCAAGATGGGTAAAGAATTTGGGGCATGAAGCCATGCTGTAGGAGAAAAGTATCATGAATGGGTCCTGAATAGGGTCTCTATTGTTAAATTACCCTTTAGGAGTCCCTCGTATCAATTTGCAAGCACTCCCACTCCACTATTTATCATGGAAGACAAAGCAACCCAGACTTTGAAGGCCAAGATAGAAGAGTTGACAACTAAGAATCAAAGGCTGGAAGAAGACCTACTGAAATACCAACAAGAATGTGCACTCCAGAAGAGGGAAATTTTAGAGAATAAGCAGGCGATGGAAGAGATTTAGAAAAAATAGAAGATTGAAGAAAACTATAGGGTGAAGCAAGATCAGTGTCTCCAGGTGTAACATCCCAGATTTTTGAGAAAATAAATTTATTGGATGATGATAATTAATTATTCATGGTCAAATAATTATGGGAGATGTTGTTAGACATTAGAGGTGAATTATCGGTAAATTAAAATTTACCGGAAACGAATGAATTAACAGATGATGTGGGAACCACTTAATCGAATTGAGTGTTTGATGTGTCTAGAATGTTTGGAATATTATGGTGATTAAGATGGTGTAGTTAGAATAATTTTTAGTGTTAAGGAACTAATTAATTGGACTCGACATAGGATATGAAACGGGGAAATTATGAACCAAATTGGATTAAAAAGAAAATGAGAATTCCCTTTCTTTTCCTCACTACCACCGTCCACTTCTTCTTTTCTCTCTCCCCACTCACTTTACACTCTATTACACAATGGACCAAGGGGGGAATATCATATGGGTACATTTTAATAACCAATGGTCAATGAGCTAATAAAACACATTTTTTTCACACTCTTTTTCCCTTCATTTTCGGCAGCTTCTTCCTCCTCACCATTCTCCACTCTTTTACTTCCTTCTCCCTCCTTCCATGGTAAAAACCGTCCCACACTCCTTCCTCTTCTATTCCTTGCTAAAATCAAGAGTTATGTTGGAAATGTGAAGCATGCATGGAGCTAGGAAGCTTGCATTGGCCCTCCTCTTCTTCTTCACCCTCATTTTCGTTTTGGTGGAGTTTGGACTTAAGGTAAAGATTTCTTACCTCCACATCATTTTATTATAGTTTTGTGATATTGGGTTGAAGATGATAATATTAGAAGCCTTGCATGTGGATGGGTGTTGATTGTGTTGGTAAACCTAGAGTGAAACTTTAAGCATGAATAATGGAGGTGTGAAATTGAACATGGTTTGATGTTGTGGGATGAAGAGAAAGTTATAGTAACCATAAAGATTTTAGGAGATTGATTGAGAATATTGTTAATTGATTTTAGATGGGAAACCCTAAGTGCTAATTAGTTGGGGGTTTTGACCCACTTGATGATCTTGATGATTTTTGGTACCTTAGAATGATTTTATACATGGAAATGGATTTTTGTAGGATATGGGTTGAATATTGATGTTGATAAAATGGGGAGCTAAGTCATGAGTTGCAAATGATGATATATGCATGTATATAGGTATGTTGATTTGAGGGATTAGTAAGTGTTGATATTTATGATGTTGACAATGATTGCGAACCATTAATATTAGACTAAGAGAATGGATGTTTAAATTGATGAAGCCTTAGGTCTTGTTATAGGCCATGGTGTTGTTGATGTTGGGTTGTTTAGCCCTTTGAAATCTAGAAATCTTAGCTTTGGGGAAAGGAATTCCCGAAGCCTAATACAAGCATATGAATTTGGAGTATTAGACAAGTCTAGGACTTGATCATGGGTTAGGTGATGATGTCTAAGATGATGCTTTGTGATAGAATAATAATGGCAATTGTATGTATATTTGTTGTGATAGGATTGCATCCCTGACGATGATGCGGAGCGATCGAGGCATTTGGAGCATTGGAATTGTGGATCTTCCCTCGAGGTAGGAGGGGAGTTTGCATTTCAAGTGCATGAGTGATTTATTGATAATTATGTTATGTGTGAACTCATGCATTGCCTTGCCAAGAACTAATTGTATGTTTGAATTGTTGAGATAGTGAATGAAGACTTGGCTTATGGGATTGTTGTGGAAATTGTATGAATATATGATGTTGATGATAAATACTTGATATCCCTTTGAATTGACATGAATCAAATGTTTGGTAATATTCAATGAATAGATGAATTAAACAGAGTGTTAAAGATTATGTTGTGATAAAGTGGAATGATGATGAGGGGTGATTATATAACTCTTTTTCATAGTTAATGAATTGATGTTTGAAATTGAGATGTATGAATGGTCGAACCAGGTTCTAAGTGCATGAAGAGAGGAGTAAGAAAGATTAATCTAGGCCAAACTTATATATATAAAGGTGTTGATGTGAGAAGAAGAGGGAAAGACTGAGTTTCTAAACGTGTACTGGTATTCTCGCTCAGGCGAGATGGATTCTCGCTCAAGCGAGAATCCCCTAGACCAGTATTATGGTTTCTGGCTCCATCTCGCTCAGGCGGGATGGCATTCCGCTCAAGCGAGGTGCGTACGATTGAGGTTGGGAGATACTGGACGAATCTCGCTCAAGCGGGAGTGGCCACGCTTGAGCGAGCATGATGGAAAAATGGCACTGGGTAAATCTCGCTTAGGCGAGAGGTGTGGCAAGTGAAAGCTCGACCGAGCGAGCGAGCCTAGAATATGGCACTGGAGGATTTTCGCTCAAGCGAGCATGGGTCTCTTGAGCGAGTGAGGTACCTGATGCTTTAAAATTGCCTCGCTTAAGCGGGTGACTAACCAACTGGAGTCTCGCTCAAGCGAGCGAGCGTAGACACGCCCTGGGAGCTTTTCGCTTACGCCGCTGGGGCTCGCTCAAGCGAGCCTGGCCTATCTCGCTCAAGCAAAGGTGAATCTCGCTTGAGCGAGTTTCCCCCAGAATTGAATTTGTTCATCTCCTTTGCTTTGGGCTTATGTATACCTTCACCTTTGTATTATTAAATATTTAGGGAGATGTATATGGAGTATATAGTGATGTATGACATGGTGGTGCCTTGAATTAATTTATAATTGGAGGATGAATTATTTATGATAGCCTTACCACCTAAATTGGAATAATGAAAGGATGATGATGAGGATATTGATGATAGGGTTATTATAAGCTATACCCATAGATAACTTTAAATTAAACGAGAGAAGAATTGAATAACATAGTACATTATATAAACTGATGAATTAGAGGAAGTATGGCATTAAATGATGATAAATAATGATGATTGAGCACTCTCTTATATAAAGAGGTGTATAGAGTTATTGATGAATTGTCACGTATTATCGTGTGTGATACAAGTATAATCTTGTATGTGTGGTATGAAATATAATAATGAAAATGTTGTGAATGCCACACCAATATATAAATATATATGTGTATGAGACAATGGTGATGACTAATGAGATAGAAATCCACCAAATGGACGTGTGATAATATCGTTGAATATTATGAAAATTGTAAGGCCATTGGGGTTGATTGCAAGTGTTATCTTGCGTGTACGAGATCAAATAATTGTGAAATCTGTTGTGGTGAAAAGGCCACGTATAAAACCTGAAACCAATGGTCAAGAGATTAATGATGAGAAAGCCCACTGAGGCGTACATGGTAATGTTGGTGATTAAAATGATTATGATGACTGACATATCGATCGCTGTCTATATGGAATATTAGGGGGTTCGACTAGGCGGGCCCAGTGGGAGGGCGGCTCAGTGCACGAGCATTATTGTTGTTTCCCCTGTGACTCGGTGTGTGAGTCACGAAGCTGTCCATAGATTGGTGACGAGGCACCCTATGTGGCGGGCCCAGTGGGTGGGCGGCTCTATGGTGAGCGAGCTACCTCGGTGTCCGACGGGGCACGGCTCTCTCGATGTGTGTTCGGGAGGGGCCCGTAGTACTTTTGGCAAGTGAGGCCATGTTATTGATCCGCAAGTCACAAGGTGACTGGTGCTACAGATGGGCGATCGCGGTTTGGTACCAGTAAAACATGTTGTTGAGATGCATGCATGCTTTGAGATATGTGTACACATTTTACTACTGCAGTAGGGGCATAGTAGCACACCTATGCTTGACCCACAACTTGGTGTTTATTCCCACAGTCGGATCCGCATTGGTTGTCAAATTCACATAGTATAGAGATATGCCAGAATATGATAATGATTGATGATGATTGAGATGTTAATATTGGTGTCGATGAGATGCGAAGTTAATATGATGAAAGACCACATAAAAGTAATAAATGATATGAACATATAAAATGATGTTGAATATGACGATATGTATGATATGGCCCAATATAATGAAGGGCGTATTTAATTATGATTAGAAATGATGATTTTAGCCCATAGTGGCTTGATGAAAGACCAAGATGGTCTATATTGATGAGTTGGCCTATTGGGGCGATATGATAGATATGTGTTGGCCATTGTGGCGGTGTTATAGATGTGTATATGCT
The DNA here is from genome assembly GCA_037962975.1 of Clitoria ternatea. Classification (NCBI taxonomy): domain Eukaryota; kingdom Viridiplantae; phylum Streptophyta; class Magnoliopsida; order Fabales; family Fabaceae; genus Clitoria; species Clitoria ternatea. The sequence continues at coordinate 113,723,516 of CM075671.1, forward strand.
TGCTTTGCTATGATTTGATAAATAAGCATGAAATGAATATATATTGTTGAATTAATAATTTATGATGATTGTTGATGCGTTTAGCAAAGCATACATGATGTTGATATGCATATGCACATAATTTCAATTGTATTCATATCGTCATTTGAAATGTAAACTCACTCTCCCATGTGGTCATTTTTTTTAGTATTGATGCAGGAAAACCATGGTGTGAGGACGTTTATGAAGTGAAGTTTTGGGAAGGTAAATAGTTGTAGAGGAATGTCTTGGCCGGCAGCTTTATAACGTAATGTGTTATGCATATGATGGATGATATGATGTTGTAATCTTTGATATTGACGGACGAATTGTGAGTATAGTTATACATTTGGTTGATGTACTAATAGTGGATATATAGGAATTGAAGTTGGGCTGAGTATGGGCTTTTATGAATAAGAATTTTAATGATGTATGATGCATGACCATATAGATGATTACTTGTTTATATCCTGGGTATCGCATGCTTATGAGATTGTGCAAAATGATGATGGTTGTCTACTAGGCCTATGTTATGCCATTGCATGCTCTGCCGAGCCTTTCCTCATATCTTCATATATGGGACTAGGCATGTGCCCGGTATACACATTTTTCTCCCGCTGTAAGCTCTGTTATTTTTGTATACCGCATGGGCAAACTATTCATCGATCCAGTTATAAGTTGTTAAATCTCACTCTTTGGTTTTCTGTGATTCGAGTCTTGATGTGGTCATGGTGGTGTTTTGGAAATGTTTTCCAACGCGAAAAATTTACTCGCATTTTTATTAATTATGTCGATCACATCGGGATTCGAGTACAGTAAATCAGGGGTGTTTTACCAGGCAGCCAATTCCCAACTAAAAATGAAAAACAAGCAAAGTGACACCATTCTGGCTGAGTAGCATCTCCTAAAAGATCTGCTGACGCAATCAAAGGAAAATGAAAGAGAGGCCTTGGTGCAGAAGGAGTTGCTGCAATCCCAAGTCCATAGATTTGAGCAACAGCTTGACAAGATAATGAGAACCTGCGAGCGGGAGATAAATGATGAACGAAAAAATGCTATAGATATAGAGCAACAGTGTCAAGAGGCTACGCGTCTTTTAGAAGTTGAGTTAGCTCGACAAAATGAGATCATTCGTTCATGGATGGATCGCTTCGCCAACCTAGCCTACTTGGCCAATGGAATTCTGAAGGATCTTCCACTACTGCTGAAACAAGCCGAAGGAATGGCTAACCTTCTCACTACTCCGAAGGAGATTTCAACATTTTTGAATTATTGTCATGAAAGAATTTGTAAAATGAGGGCTATAATCGCCCAAGCCAGGAACGGTTGAAATGTTGTAATTCAAACCTCTATGGTGACATTGTATCTTTATGGAAGTATGAAATGATGAAGTATTTTGCCTCTATAATTGTCTCATGTTAATTTCTGTTTTACTGCTTTACCTAGTACTTTTGAATGTGATGTTATGAGCAACGATCTGAGGGCACGTGCTGAATCTCAAATTGCGTCCCGCGTAACAACTTTCTTTCTTTTATCGTTTGTATTAACCGCTTATCTCCTTTTTGCTAACAAATCTCCATGTTCCTTTATACATTACGGGTAAACATCCTTATGAGACCAGGCTCAGAAAGAAACTCATGGCAGAAATAGAACAAGAAAATGAAAGTTTGAGAGTTGAGCTCAGTCAATTGAAGGAACAAATGGCCGAGATGGCTAAGCTTTTGGAAAAAAGGGTCACAGAAGAGGGTTTCTCTGCCGGTGTTGAAGACGCTAGACAGCAACCACCTACTCCACGACACTCTCCTGGCCTAGCTGGGGAACAAGGCCCTAATCCTATGGCACCTCCCCTCACCGTTCATGTTAGAAGGCCAAACCCCACTGATACCCAGCATATACCTTCATAGATATGGATGGTAATGTTATCCCCTTCCCATTATATGGCTTGCCTCCGGGCTATTTTCCTCCTCTCCATACCAACCCACAAACAGACCCAAACCACCAAGATCCTCACTCTGTTCAACCAAACATACCCCCTATCGTGAATTCTGTACAACCCAAGGTCAAGCACAACCCATCCAAGCCCACGTTACACAGCCTTCCTACGCAACCCAAACCACCACCCGACCACAGGTCTTTGTAGACCTAGTAAAACCCTCTTGTATAGTTGCACATGTACAACAACCTTATGGGCACACAGATCCTCGTGTCGCTGCTGGTCCCGGTGGCACTACAACCATCCAAGAAGGAAGGATAAAGGTCCTTGAAAGGAGATTAAGGGCAATGGAGAATCAGAAGGTTTTAGGTTAGGAAATGCCGTGGAACTTTGGTTATCCCAGACATCATCATCCCTCCTAAATTCAAGGTGCCAGAATTCAACAAATACCGAGGGTTAACCTGCCCAAAGAATCATCTCACCATGTACTATTGAAAAATAGCATCACACGCATCCAATGACCCATTACTTATTCATTGCTTCCAAGACAGCTTGACTGGGGTCGCCTTTACATGGTATACTCACCTTGAGCGGTCACGTATACACTGTTAGAAAGACCTGGCTGATGCTTTCATGAAGCAATACAAATACAACTTGGACATGGCACCAGACAAGGTGCAATTGCAAAACATGACAAAAAAGAGGCCGAGATATTCAAAGAATATGCGCAATGTTGGCATGAAGTAGCCGCATAGGTCGACCCTCCCTTATTAGAAAAAAAAGTAGTTTCCATGTTCATCGACACGCTCCAATCTCCCTTCTATGATAGAATGATTGGAAGCGTTTCATCTCATTTCTCTGATATTGTTACTATCGGAGAAAGAATAAAGAATAGAATAAGATTTGGAAAGATTATCCGAGGCCCGTCTAGGGCATGCACGGTAAAGAAACCAACGACAGGGGAGGGCAGAAGAAGAGATGGAGAAACTAACGCCGTATCTTACGACTAAAAGAGAAACCAAATTAGGCCGTTTACCCCTGTCATATTTCCACTGGCTCATCCACACATGTCATACCCATGTGTAGCTGCAATTCAAAATCCAAATCCACCTCACTTCCGTCCACCTGTTATACGACCACCAACACCACCGCAAGCACCTTACCAACTGCCACAAGTAAGCCAACCACCAAATCCAAACTCAAGAAGGCTGAACAATGACCATACCTAGATACAGTTCAATCCCATCCCTATGACCTACACCGAGCTCCTACCTCACCTCATCAAAAATACTTTGGTAATGCCCTATCCTCTAAGACCAATTTAACCATCTTACCCTAGAGGATACAATCCGAATGCGCGGTGTGATTATCGCGCTGGCGCGTCGGGGCATTCCACAGAAAATTGCCTGGCTTTGAAGTTTAAAGTGAGAGATCTAATCCGGGCCGATAGGATAAGCTTCTATGAGGGAAGCCTAAATGTATCAACCAACCCTTTGCCCAATCACGGAGGGCCAAGAGTCAATGCTGTCGAGAAAGATGAAGAATGTATTTTAGAGGTTGATGACATAAAAATACCTTTGGAAATAATCCACTCCTGCCTGCTTGAGAGGGGGTTGATAGAAGGCTCATGGGATGAAAAGTGCAGTGATGACCAATCTATGAAGCTACAAGGCTTCTGAAAAACCCTTCAAGAACTTATGGACAGTCATACTGTAGAGGTTTGTAAGCGCCCTGGAGGCAGGATAAATATGATACAAGAGCAGACCGGGGTACAACCCCCAAAACCCCTAGTCATATTCTACAACAAAAACGCGCTGGCAGCTCTAACCCCTGCCAAAACTGTCATTACAGTGCAAGCACCAACCCCATTCCCTTTCAAGGATTCTCGAGCTGTACCATGGAAGTAAGGTACAGAGGCAATCGTTACCAGCTCCGAGGCAGTTGATTTTGTACCGTCATCCTTTATTATAAATATTGCTGGGGTCGGGGGCATGACTCGAAGCGGAAGGGTATATGCTCCGCCGGAGGTGAAACTTGACAAAACTGCTGGGGGGATCAAGGCAGGAAATGAAGGGACCACCGGCGAGGCAAAAAGGGATGTAACTAAAGAAGAAGCCCAAGAGTTTTTGAAATTCATTCGCCACAGTGAGTATCAGGTGTTGGATCAATTAAATCACACCCCGGCCAAAATCTCTTTGTTGTCCTTGTTGATGAGTTCCGAACCACGCCGGAACACATTAATGAAAGTGTTAAGTGAGGCACACGTCAAGCATGACTTGCCCGTTGATAAATTTGAAGGCATAGTGGGGCACATAGTCGCTAGTAATTATTTGACCTTTACAGATGACGAGGTACCTACGGAAGGAAGAGGGCACAATAAAGCCCTTCATATTTCCATGAAGTGTCACGACCATATCTTGGCAAAGGTGCTTATCAATAATGGCTCGTCCCTGAATGTGATGCCGAAGTCTACATTGGCAAAGTTGCCTTTTGATGGGACGCACATGAGACCAAGTTCCATGGTGGTACGTGCTTTTAACGGAACTCGCCGGGAAGTCATGGGGGAGATTGAACTGCCGATACAAGTCTGACTATGCACCTTTCAAGTCCTCTTTCAATTCGTGGATATCACACCCGCCTACAGTTATTTGCTAGGACGACCGTGGATCCATTCAGCCAGGGTCATCCCTTCCACGCTGCATCAGAAACTGAAATTTGTTATCGATAAAAAATTAGTGATCATTTCCAGGAAAGAAGACCTCTTGGTCAGCAAGCCTATCCCTACCCCGTACATCGAAGCAGCTGAGGAAGCTCTCGAGACCTTATTTTAGGCTTTGGAGATAGCCAATTCAACTCACATAAGGAAAAGCTTCGCAAGGACATCTTTCCCCGAGTGTGCCTCTAGTGATGGTAAAAGCAATGCTACAGGAAGGATACGAGCTGGGGAAAGGGCTGGGGCGAGAATTGTAGGGGAGAGTCCAACCAGTGTGCCTCCTAGAAAACAAGGACAGATATGGCCTGGGATACCGACCCACGGCCGCGGACAGAAAGAGGGTAGGGGAAGCGAGAAAAGAAATAAGGATTGCTCGTCTTACTAGTCAAGAACTCAACACCGTAGGAATCCCCATTTGTGACCTTTACCAGAGCTTCCGGAGCGTAGGGATGATGCCTCTCGATTAAGTGGCCGTGATCGAAGATGATCTCAACAGTAATGCTGGGTTTATGTATGCTTGCCCACCGAATCAGGAGCTGAGTAACTGGGAGATCATAGAGTTCCCCATGACTCTAAACATTTTGTCAAAGTAATAATATTTTTATGACTTGTTGGTCCCTCTGCTATGCCTAAGGCTCTGGGACCTCTTTTATAATAAAGGCAAAAACTTGTTTGTTTGTTTGGTTAATGAACACTGTCAGATTCTAATATCTTATCTTGCTTGATAGCCTTTTACTTGGGCCTTTCACTTGCTTGTTTTCTTTTTCATTCGCTATAATACAATAAAATGCAGATCCGAAAGCGATTCCTCTGAGAGTAACGAGAACTCGATTTTGTTTCATGATTCTTATTATCTGAATGATTATGCCGATGAGGAAAGTAAGGAAGACCTTGAACCTTTGCCCAAGTTGACAAGGTTATTCGAGTAGGAGGATAAGGAAATTCAACCCCATCAGGAAAAGGTTGAAACCATTAACCTAGGGGACGAGGGAGAGGTTAAGGAAGTCAAGATTTACACCTTCTTAAGCAAAGAACAACGAGAAGAACTGATTAAGCTGCTTAGGGAGTTTCGGGATATTTTTATATGGTCATACCAAGATATGCCGGGTTTGGATAACAGCATTGTGGAACACAGGTTGCCTTTAAAGCCAGAATGTCCGCCGATCAAACAGAAGCTGCGACGAATGAAACCGGAAATGCTCCTTAAGATTAAAGAAGAAGTTAAGAAGCAATTTGATGTTGGTTTCCTAGCTGTAGCTAAATATCCTCAATGGGTAGCAAACATAGTTCCTGTTTTGAAGACAGATGGAAAAGTGAGGATGTGTGTGGACTACCGAGACTTTAATTGGGCTAGCCCTAAGGATAACTTCCCTCTACCACAGATTGACATACTAGTTGATAATACGGCTCAACACTCTATCTTCTCATTCATGGATGGATTTTTGGGTTATAACCAGATCAAGATGGCACCTGAAGATATGGAAAAAACCACGTTTGTCACTCTTTGGGGCACCTTTTACTACAAAGTGATGTTCTTCGGGTTGAAAAATACAGGGGCAACCTATCAAAGGGCAATGGTAACTCTCTTCCACGACATGATGCACAAAGAGATAGAAGTTTATGTAGATGATATCATCGCTAGGTCCAGGTCAGAAGGAGGACACATTATTGATTTGAGGAAACTCTTCGAACGGTTAAGGAAATTTAAACTTAGACTGAATTCGGCTAAGTGCACCTTTGGTGCCAAATCCGACAAACTGTTAGGATTCATTGTAAGCGAAAAAGGGATAGAGGTTGATCTTGACAAGGTCAAGGCAATTCTGGAAATGCCTCCTCCTCGTACGGAAAAGGAAGTCTGAGGGTTTCTAGGAAGATTAAACTATATTGCCCGATTTATTTCCCAAATGACAACAACTTGTGAGCCGATTTTCAAGTTGCTTCACAAAAATTAACCCGGGCAATGGAACGAGGATTGCCAAACAACATTCAAAAAAATAAAGCAGTACTTGTTAGAGCCGCCAATTTTGCTGCCACCAATTCCTTGGTGACCACTGATCCTGTATTTGACCGTACTGAACGAATCCATGGGATGCGTATTAGGTCAACATGATGAGACTGGGAAGAATGAGTGTGCCATTTATTACTTGAGCAAGAAATTCATTGAATGTGAGATGAGATACTCTTCTCTCAAAAGAACATGTGTATTAGCTTGGGCTGCCCGACACTTACAACAATATATGCTCTGTCACACTACATGGTTAGTGTCCAAAATGGACCCTATCAAATATATCTTTGAAAAGCCTGCTTTGACCAGAAGAATCGCTCCTTGGCAAGTGCTACTAATGGAATATGACATAACATATGTCACCCAAAAGGCCATAAAAAGGAGTGCTCTAGTAGACTACCTGGCATATCAACCCGTTAGCAGTTACTAACCGATGTAGCATGACTTCCCAGATTAGGATATTTTAGCCCTTTTCAAAGAAGAAAATGGTCATGAAAATAAGTGGACTATGAGATTTGATGGAGCTTCTAACGCACTAGGGCATGGAATTAGGGTCATCTTAATCTCACCTGACAAGGAGTTCATTCCCATTTATGCTCAGCTATGTTTTGATTGTACCAACAATGTTGCTTAGTATGAGGCATGCTCTTTGGGAATACAAGCGGCTTTGGATGAAGGAATAAAATCCCTGGAAGTTTATGGAGACTCTGCTTTGGTTATCCACCAATTGAGAGGTGAGTGGGAAACTAGAGACAATAAACTAGTTCCCTATCACGCTCACATCAAAGAGATGATCAAGGAATTCGATGAAATCACCTTCCATCACATTCTCCAGGAAAACAACCAAATGGCTGATGCCTTGGCCACTTTAGCCTCAATGTTCGAGTTCAGTAGTGAATATGAGGTGCCTCTCATTAAGGCAAAGAAATGGCAAGAACCTGCGGATTGCCAAGTCATAGAAGAAGAACCAGACGGTAATCCTTGGTATCATGACATCAAAAGACATCTCCAATACCAAGAATACCCAGAAGGCATCACAGATAATGACAAACGAACCTTGAGGAGGCTCCCTATGGGTTATCTTTTGAGTGGCAACGTACTATACAAGAGAAATTATGATTCCGTCCTCTTTCATTATGTTGACACCGTCGAGGCAAATCGAATCACGAGAGATGTCCATGAAGGATCTTTTGGGAATCACACAAATGGACACGCCATGTCAAGAAAGATCTTGAGGGCTGGGTATTACTGGATGACCATAGAAACAGACTATTTTGCCTATGTGTGGAGGTGTCATAAATGTCAGGTGTATGCCGATCACATTCATGCACCTCCTTTATCCCTAAATGTCTTATCGGCACCATGGCCTTTTTCAATGTGGGGTATGGATGTTATCAGGCCTATTGAGCCAAAAGTCTTGAACGGTCATCATTTCATTTTAGTCGCCATTGATTATTTCACCAAGTGGGTGGAGGCAACTTCGTACGCCAATGTAACAAACAATATTGTGGTCAAATTCATCAAGCGTGAATAAATATGCCGATACGGCCTACCAAGCCAAATCATTACTGATAATGGTACGAATTTGAACAACAAGATGATGAAGGAACTCTGCGAAAGCTTCAGAATCTCTCACCACAATTCCTCCCCTTATCGGCCTAAAATGAATAGGGCAGTCGAGGCGGCTAACAAAAATGTCAAGAAGATAGTGAAAAAGATGGTGGTGACCTACAAAGATTGGAATGAAATGCTTCCCTTCGCTCTACACGGATATCAGACCTCGGTGCGAACCTTGACTAGGGCAACCCCATTCTCTTGGTCTACAGAATGGAAGCAGTACTGCCTTTTGAAGTAGAGATCCCGTCCCTCAGGGTGATTATGGAGGCCAAACTGGAGGAACAAAACAAGTTTTCCTAAATGTTTAAAAATAGAAATGATAAAAGTTCTAAGTCGTGAGGAACAAAAAGCTCCCAATACTGGGCCATACCTCAGGCAAGCATAACTAACTCTGATAGGCGCTTACCAAAGTTGAAAGTTACTTCTATTTCATCCATGAGTTATCTCAGGGCCCATCTCTAAGGAAGGTCACCGTAAAATATCAATTTGTTTACTTTTGTGCTACTCATCTTTTTTTGAAGGTTGACTGAAATTCCTAGCCTAGAAGCGAAAGTTTGCCAAGCAGTCCCCTAGCGAGGTCATAACCCTCTACAAAAAGAGCACAAGTCAAGATCTCCTCCCAGATGAATCTGAACCAGAATTCTTCCCAAATGGAACCAGTAGGTCACTTCCCCAGCAAAACCATGGTTACCACTAGATAGACGCCAATTAAATCTTCCTTCCCCAGTAGAACAACACTCCAGAAATAGACTCCAATTAGCTTCTCCCTCAGGGAGATTACAATTGCCATAAAAATGGCGCCAATCACAAAATCCTCTACTGGCATTTACCTTCCTCCAGATGCCCCAAACTTGGGGCAGCACCCCAAGCCCCAATTCCTTTCCAAACTTGGGGCATTACCCTAAGTCTCTCAAATCTGGGGCATCACCCCAAATCTCCAAACCTGGGGCATAACCCTGAATCTCTAAATCTGGGGCATCACCCCAAGTCTCTCAAATCTGGAGCATCACCGTAAATCTCCCAAACCTGGGGCATTACCCCAAGTCTCTCATTCCTTTCCAAACATGGGGCATTACCCCAAGTCTCTCAAATCTGGGGCATTACCCCAAGTCTCTCAAATCTGGGGCAGCACCCCACACGCTCAAACCTGTGGCAATACCTCAGGTCTTCCAAACCTGGGGCATTACCCTAATTCTTTTATTTCCTGTCAACCGAGGGTCAACCCTAATTATTTTATTTCAGTCAACCAAGGGTCAACCCCAATTCTTTTATTTCCAGTCAACTGAGGGTCAACCCCAATCCTTTTATTTCCAGTCAACCGAGGGTTAACCCCAATTCTTTTATTTCCAGTCAACCGAGGGTCAACCCTAATTCTTTTATTTCTGTCAACCGAGGGTCAACCCTAATTCTTTTATTTCCAGTCAACCGAGGGTCAACCCCAATCTTTTATTTCCAGTCAACCGAGGGTTAACCCCAATTCTTTTATTTCCAGTCAACCGAGGGTCAACCCTAATTCTTTTATTTCTGTCAACCGAGGGTCAACCCTAATTCTTTTATTTCCAGTCAACCGAGGGTCAACCCCAATCTTTTATTTCCAGACAACCAAGGGTCAACCCCAATTCCTTTACTTTCCTGTCAACCGAGAGGCAACACCCTCAACCTTTACTTTTCTGTCGACCGAGAGGCAACACCCTCAACCTTTCATCTCCCGTCGAGCCAAAGGGCAATACCCAACTAATCGTTCCCTGTTCAAACTGGGGCATTACCCCGATTCTGTTTCCAAGTTTAGAGTAAAAAAAGGGCTAATTGGATCCGATGTTGAGACTAGTCCAAAGGATCATTTTGACCGATGTGAGTATTTTCTACCAGAGTGAATTCAGTGGGAGTAATGTCGGGGTCACAGAAGAAGCAGGAAAACAAGGCCTCTCAAACACCTTCTGAATCAAACCAGAATCAAACTCCATTTTGAAAAGTTAGAATGAGCCAAGGTTCAAAGATGCAAGTCGATATCGATATTTATTTCACATCGGCTAACAAATTCAACAGGCTTCATTGGATGGTGTGAAAAGAACAAAGAATAGTGTTACCCTTAGTACATCGGTCAAGAACTTTAATTCATTTGATTGTTACAATGGATGATGTTGTTTCAAGTTGCTTCATCAATTATACATCAGTTTGGAGTTCAATTGCCAGCTTTTATAATGAACGATGTTATTTCAAGTTGCTTCATTAATTACACATCGGTTCAGAGTTCAATTTAACATGCATTCTTAGAGAAAGGTAGAGGTGTATGCAAAAGAGTCATTTCATTCCAAAAAAAGGGGGCACTACGGCCTTATAAAATTTTCAAGTCCAGAGCCTATCCCGGAACAAGGCGAACAAAAAGAACTAATCTATACACCCGTGGTAGGGGAGTCCAGTCTGGCGACAGTGGCTGTTCTCTCAGAATCTTCTAACACCGTCCTCAGCTCAATACTTTTGCCTTCGGGCAAAGGCAGAGGTTCATAAGGAACATCCTCAGGTTCCTCGGCCTGACCCCAGTCCATATCATACAGGTGCCAACCATGAAACTCATAGTAAACACCTATACCGTTCAAGTTAAGTTGCACAGTGGAATTCCGGTGTACAACTTGACAAACGGCGGAGCTGAAGGCGATGCTGGCTAATTTTGAGAATTCAGCCATCTCCTCCTCCCTTTCTTGCCATTCTCGGACTTGGGCCTCCTTCACGGCAGCGACTTCGGCTACCAGCTCATTGTTTTTCTTTTCAACCTCGGTCCGTCCAGTAAGGGCTTCATCCAATTTAGCCTGAAGAGCTTTAAGAGCGTCCTCTAAAGCCTTGTACTTGGCCTCAGCCTCACTCACCCTCTTAGTGGCCGAATTGTATACCGCTGTGAGTTTGGTCAAATCCTCCTCCCTCTTAGCCAAAGTAGTTTGGGCCTCCACCCTAAGGGCTTCAGCCTCCTTCATCCGGTCTAGGCATTGTTTTGCCTCAATACCGGAATAATAAGACTTTCCCAAAGAATAGAGAACCCTGACCACTTCGATCAAGTTGAAGATATCTCCCTTGACAGCACACCGAGTCTCAGAAGCGGGAAGATCATCCTTCAGCTTAAAGGGGACTTGAAATTGTGCCGGTGCCTCCCCGATATATTGTAAAAACTCTGAAATGCTGGAGTTGTAGTGAGGGGCATTGGGATTGGCAGGCTGAGTCTAGTCCAGAGCGTTGTCATCACCGGCAGCCTCCTCCTCCTCGTGTTGAGCCTCCACCTCGGCCTCAGCCCTTTGGGCCTTGTGTTTTTTGGCCTTGGAACTTTGGCCGGTGTTGGCGCGCCTTTTATTTTGAGCCCTATCATCTGGGCCTAGAGCCAAATTCCCAACCTTGTCAGCTGGGATGCTGACCACTTTGGCCGCTATACGCCTCAGAGTCACCCTATTCTCCACATCAACAGCAGCAGCGTCTCTGGCTTCAGCTTGTTCCCGGAGTTTCTTCAAAATATCGATCCGAGCCATTTCGCCTGAAAACAAAAAAAACCATCGTCAACACCGATATACATAAATATATATATATATATATACTTACCTAAGTAAGCATCCCGGCGGCACTTCTCCCTGAGAAGGTTTTTGCAGGAAATTTTTGGCAAAGACGGAGTAGGCCTTTAGAGCGTCCAAGACCTTGGACTCGGTTGACAAGACACTCTCACTGACAGAGTAAGCATTACTGGTCAAGAGAAAGTGCTCATGAGTCCAGCCGGTGTAGAACTTCCTGAAAAAATCTGAATTCTCCTAGAACACCGGTCTTCCTGTATTAACCTCGACCTTGACGTAGGAGTGTTTGAAGCTGACTCCGTCTGTCTTGGCCGACTCGGTGTAGCTCTCAAAGTTCACCACTTTGGCATCACACCAGAGGTTGATAAAACCAAGGCCACCGCCTGCGTTAATCTGGCGCATTACCCTGCAGTAGGGGAAGAAGAGAGAAACGGTGGGGACGAAGTGGAAGTACTCCCCCAGTACCTCCAAAGATTTCACCAAGCCCCAGCCGTTGGGATGAAGCTGGCTGGGGAGCAATCCAAGAACCAGAGTACTCCCATTTCAAACTCCGTGAGGGGTAAACGGATGTCGATCTTGGAAAACAACATCTCGTACATAAAAATATATCTTGACCCCGGCAGGTGACAGATCCGTTCCGAAGTCAATGGGCAAAAACAGTGAAGTTACCTTCATGCTCCTCACCAGAGTAAACGACGACATTCTAAATTGTGACATCGGCAACATGCTCAGCATAACGGGAGATTATGTTTCTGGGGTCTTCATGAACTTAAAAGTAAGGATCCTTGGCCTTTTCAGCGAGCCAGTCGATCCGGTGTGCAAGGACATTGGTTTCAACGGTATTTGTTTCAACAACGGGGATGCCGGTGGCAGAGTCTCCATTGGAAGCCATGCGGACTATTTGGCAGAGAAAAGGAATACAGTTGTAAAATGCCACATCGTCAGATAAATAGAGACTGGCACTACTGCCGCGCTCACTAGCAGAGCCTAAGTTTAACGACCAGGACGATGTATGGGTGCCAGACGATGTGTCTAGCTCCCTCGTTTCCCACAAGGGCAGCGTAGAGAAACGATGTCCCGAAAGTCTTGGCCGATGTGAAACCCCAGAGATGGCTTCACCTTGTCGACGCTGACCCTGGCTCATGACTCCTCCTGAATGACGCCAGGATTGGACTGAAGAAGGTCTGGATAGAACCTCGACGGAGTCACTACTTGAACCGTGGTCCCCCATACTCTATCTAAAAATGAAGAAAGGAGAGGAAAGATACGGAGGTACCTGCTGAGACGATGCGAGCTAGTTTACGAGTGCGAGCCAGAATGCTTTGTGGACACCAGAGGTTTTGAACGTCGGAGCATAGAGCTTCAGAGCAAGAAAACAAGTATATGTGACTGACCCCCATGCCTACTTTTATAGAGGGCGAAGGGACGGGGATCTAGAACGTTCAACATTCCAGCCCAGGCCCATGAAAAGAGGCCCATTAGCAGCAACGGTCCACATTCCGGCCATAAAGCGCAAAAAGGGAAAATTGACATGACGAATCATGTGGTGATACGTATAGGGGTTCTTGCGTCATTTCAAGATGACACTATCCGTTCACAAGATTACACCGGCTAAAAACATATATACACATCAGCGTTTGTCATATCGGTTGATTCCCTATAAACGGACTCTCACTTTATCCTGACATCGGTGTTCGTGTCTTTACTTCCTTTCCACTTCAAAAACACGAAGGAACTTCATGTTTTTCTTGCGAAATGAAAGTAAAGAGGGGCATCTGTGAACACTTATTTCGGTCCGGCTAGTTTCTATAAACACGGGTAGTGATTAAACAAACTCAACAACTGATACAGACCATAAAAGGAGGGACATCGTCCCTGACACCATCCCAGTCCAGGAAATCTGATGTCACTGTAGTAAGATGAGTTGGGCTGGTGACATGCTACTGAAGGGGACATCCACTCAGAAAGGTCGGTGTCCAAGCAATACAATAATATGACCGGTGTCTCGTACTATATGGTGTTAAACGTTTAATAAGCCCAACATCGGACACTTAGACCGTCTTTGTTACACCGTCCACAGAGTCTAGTTGCCCATTCCATGACCTGGAAACACACTACCAGATTCGATCCTGAAATCCAAGAAATGGAAGACAGGGAATAAAGGATAAAAATACTAAAAAACTCTCCACCTGCCGCTGTTCCCCATAAATGCTATTGGCCAGGCTGTCGCTCCACTACGTGTATAGGTTGAGTGGAAGCCTGAGCTGTCTAAACACTCAGCACAAAGGAAAGACTCTAGGGACCCTCTATAAATACCTCAATTGAAGAGGACCAAGGGTCGGCACTTTGAACCCCTGAATCCTAAGAAATTGCTCCGGTGTTCGAAACCCTAAGCCCTTCAGAGAATTACTCCAACTCTTGGTTCTTTGAGTCTCTCAAGGAAAAGAACTGGCCCCAAGGTTCTGAATCCAGTCACTAGGATACCGGCCCTTACCCTGCTTGAAGTAAAGTTCTCCCCTATTGCTTAGACTCTGTCCAGAACCCCATAAAAGCTCCTTATTTCAATCCCACATCGGTTCCCCACTGCTTTACCCGGTTCTCCACTGAACCCTATACCGTCTCTCCCCTAAGCTCCATACCGACTCTCGTAGCTGTTCAATCCTCTTATCATTTCGGCTACTGCTGTTCTAGCCCACACTGACTCATACCTGAGGATCGGCTCTATTCAGTGTGTCCACCACACCGGTTACAATCCTCTCCACTTTTATCCCTCTTTTAGTTCATTTATTAGTTAGTTTTACACTTTTTGTTCTTTTACCAAGTTTGTTATTTTTGTTAAATTTATTCTCTTGGTTAAATTTGTTCTGTTGTTAAAATCCTCTTTTATCCTGTCTCATGATAATAATAATAAAAACAAGCATTTTTTCGTGTTTATATTGATCAATGTAAAATTCGTTTTAGCCAGTGTTGTGCGGAAGTACTTCTGCCTACACTATTCTTAAAGATCATACACGTGCGGAGAACTTTGCCTTGTATGCACCTTTCCCATGAATTTCACCCGTCCCTAAGTCCCTAGCTTCATCTAAGACACCCCTCATCTAGAACTACGTAACCCTGATTTCTCGAAAGCTCGAGAATACGTAGGAGTAGGACTTAACTCTTGTCAGGCCCATTTCTCTTCCTTTCCCATTCTCCTTTTAAAGTTAATGTCATCTTCGCGAAGATAAATTTAGACACGATGTCTTGTTAATATTTTCCTTTTGCCCTGGTCGTCATCACTCTTCCTGAAAATCGAGTTAATTTGGACACGACATCCTGTTAGCTCCTTCCACCGTTCGACCCTGCATCTAGATAGAGAATGACTAATTTGGATGAGACATCCTGTTAGCATCCTCTCCCTTTCCATATGTACCTCCATTAAAAGCCAGGATTAACTTAGACGTGATGTCCTGTTAACCCCTCCTCTTTTCTTTCCCGGTCTGTTAGCTTGATGAAAGGATGACTAATTTAGACGAAACGTCTTGTTAACATCCTTTCCTCTTTTTCCGTTTTCCCCATTAAAGCCAGGATTAATTTGGACAAGAATTCCTATCAATCTTACTCTAAGCCTTTTTTTTTATTTCGTGTCTCCTTCAGTTTTAAGAGAAAAGAAATAAAAATAATTTTAAGGCTATTCATGATGCGCATTTTCAACTTTGGTACTGTTCTTAACAGGCGATGTGGGGTGCTAATACCTTCCTCACTCGTAACCGACTCGTGAACTTGAATCTCACCTTTTTAACCAGTGCTTTGTTAAAGTTTTTTTTTTAATGTTTTTTCCTATGGATAAAAACGTTGGTGGCGACTCCCTGTTCTGTTACGACCACTTCCGCCGTCGTCGCGATCCAGGTCACAACACATATCATTCACTGCTTATAGGGAATGTTAGGGGTTCCAATGAGCGGGCCCAGTAAGAGGGCGACCTAATGCATAGGTATATTATTGTATTTCCTTAGTGATTCTAGGAATCACGAAACTATCCATATTTTGGTGACGAGGCACCCTATGTGGCGGGCCTAGTGGGCGGGCGGCTCTATGGTGAGCGAGTTACCTCGGTGTCTGACGGGGCATGGCTCTCTCGATGTGTGTTCGGGAGGGGCCCGTAGCACTCCTGGCAAGTAAGGCCATGATGATGATCCGCAGTCACGGGGTGACTAGTGCTATAGATGGGCGAGATCGGTTTGGTAACAGTAAAAATATGTTGTTGATCATGCTTGAAATTGGATATAAGTGTACACATTTTTCTACTACAGTAGGGGCATAGTAGCACACCGATGCTTTTCCCACACTTGATATGTTGATATTTCCCATAGTCAGATCTGCAGTTGAAAATAATTTCGTTGTGCATATGCATTAGCATTAAGAGCATTTGCATATAGCCGAGATATGCCTAGTTGATGGCCCGAAGTGGCGATTAATGATTGTTAAATTGAGCGAAAGTAAACCAAGGTACTAACATTAAAAGTGTGATGATTACTGAGAGTGTTAAGGATATATTATATGTATAATATTTCCTTGTGAATACACTTATTTGGACATGTAATGTGCTGAGATGGGATGTTGAACCATGTGTATGAAACTTGTGATGTTTTCCTGATAAATAAATGTATTGTACACATGTATAAGTATCATCATAATGTATGACTTTGGTATATTTGGATTATGTTACTCACCTCCCTGTTGCCATTTTTAAGCTTGATGTAGGTGTGAGGTAAAATCCTACTCTTCTTGGAGGTCAAGCATTGGAGAAGGTAAATATAAAAGGAATGTGGTTGAGCCTTGGTTGGCATGTATACTGATTTTGTATAGTACATAGTGTGTATATGTTTATTTTGAAATTAATTTTGACAACGGCTGATTTTGGGAAGGTCATGTAGGAAAATTAGACCGGGTGTGTAAGGCTAATTTTCATTAATGACCTTGACGATGTATTGGATGATATTTTTATTATGAAATTACATTTCTAATGTTGAACAAGTCAGCGATGCATTTTTCATCCTTCTTTCGGGTGATACTTTAACCACTCTTGAATTTAATTTTTATCTTTCACTTTTCCCTTGTGACGGCCTCAAGTTCGGTCGTCCGAGGTGTACTCGGATACCGTTCTAATATCTTTATATATGAGATCAGTTATCTATTGATCTGGGGAAATTACTCAGCTTTATTTACTTTGAATTTCTGCTACTTATAATTATTTTAAAATTTGCAAAAAATTTACTCCTGTTTCTGAAATAGGAAATCGGGATGGGGTATCACAGCAACACTCTGATTCGCCCTTCTATAGATCAGAAATTTATTGATTAGAATTGTTAGATTCCACCTACACCTTCTACAGCAACACCATCGGCACCTGCACCATCTACTCCACCACCTCCATCTCCACCACCACCACTACCACCTTCTCCTACTGATCCCCTCTTCCTTGTTCATCTTGTCCATATATAGCGATAATAGGTTGTTATCCATCGGGGCATATTGTACCTTTATCGAGCTAGTTTTTACAGTCACTTGGGGGGACTTTTTATGTCACCAAGTGAGTTTAAGGATCGTGTTTCTCGGCCTGGGAACAATCCTGTTCTCTCAGAAGAGGAGAAGCCAGCAGCTAAGCCAACAGTACCTGAGCCACTACCACCACCAGCAGTAGCACCAGCATTATCATCTGGACCATCTGAGACACTAGGCATAGTACATGCACCTGCACCTAAGTCACAGCCAGCTGAGACAGATACTCAAGAGGTGCCCCCTGAGAAGCAGTAGGCAGCAGAGGATAGAGAATTTAAGGAGCAACTGGATCGTGTAGTCACCGATATACTAGCATCAAAGGACTGATCAACTCATGTGGTTTAGTTTATTTTATATTACTATTTGGAGTTTTTAGTTTACGTTACTTTTATGCACTATGGTTTAGTTTGATACTTATTTTGAACTTTGTATATTTTGCATACGCTAGTGTTATATATGTTTAGGCACATTCCTTTTCTTTGGACTGTGTTTTGGAAGGTTAAGAAATGAAGGAAGATGTGCATTAATCTTAAGTGGCATAAGTAGAAAATTAACTAGTTTTTGAAAACATGATAGTTTCCTGATAAATGCTAAATGAAATCTGTGTAAATTTCAATTTGTGAATGCGCCAACAATGGTTGAACCTTTTTCTGTTTAAATCAAGAAATCAAGCCTGCTAGCCGTATGAGTGAGTGAGACATAAACATAGAGAGTTCGCTAATTCTTACGTGGTTTTTCATTGCATAAATTTTTGGTAGAGATTAATGCTTAGGCAAACATGGATATGATAGAGGCAACTTTGTTTAGAATAGGTAAAACTAGAGCTGAAAAGCTACCCTGTGATCAAATGCACTCCATTTTATTCATAACCCCTTTGAGCTGAAAGTTTTGTTCTATAACCCTTACTGTAGCATGTTGTAATTAAAAGATTCCACTCATTTGCATGCTAAGGGCAAGGAGTATGCTCTAAGAAGGTTTCACTTGATGGGTTTGGTTCTATGCTAAGTAAAGAATAAATAATTGGCTAAAGAGCAAGGATGAGAAGAAAAGTAATTCCCCAATGTAAATAATTAGTAAATATTAAAAAGAAAAGAAATTTTGAGGAATAACAACCTTATTTGTGCAAAAGGAAGAATCCAAAGTGACAGAAGGAAAGTTTACAATCAAGGAAGCTGGATCAAGTATAAATGGCATGATTCTTTGTCCTTAGCATGTCCTTTGAATTCTGAGAAAAACCATGAGTTCTTTGTTTAGCCTAGCCAAATTATAACCCTTTTGAAAGACCTCTTGATCCATGATTGTTTAAGAGATTGTCTTATGTAGTAAAATGAAGTGCAATGATTAACTAATGTTTGATCATTGGTTGAATGATTAAACACTCACCTGTGAGGTATTGTTTGAGTGGATTTCTTATTTTTACAGCGATTGGTTGCTTTCATTTGTATAGTGAATCACAAATCTGATATTTATCTAAATAAGTTGAAGCAGATATTTAGGAGCTGTCATATGTAAATATTGAGTTATTTTTCTATGTGTATATCTAGGTTGAGTAAGATCTTCCTCTCATTCTGGTAGTTTTGACCATTTGCTTAAGGGTAAGCAAAGTTTTAAGTTAGGGAGAGTTGATAAGTGTCCAAATTGTGTATATTTTTTTATGTTATTTGGGCATTATATGAATGAAATATATGGTGTTTGGATTATTTTACAAGTTAAATTTACAATAAATTGAAATCCAAGCATTGCATATGAAAACATGTAAAATGGTACTTCCAAACTTCGTTGTTTTGATTTAGTTTCAGATTTGGAAGAAGAAGGACAAGAAAAAGAAAAGAAAAGAGAAAGGCTTTACTCAATTTCCCCAAGTTAAAAGTAAAAAGCTCATAATTTGCTTAAGCGAGGCTTACATTAGCTTGAACGAACCATTTGTTACAGCCACATCTTTATTCACTTGAGCGAGGGAAGTAAGAACTAGAAAGAAGTATCAGTTGTGCATTTCGCTTGGGGCGAGAATCAATTCGCCTAAGCGAAAGTGGGCCAGAATGATTTGAAGACCAAAATCGCTGAAGCGCCCTACTACCGTTTAAGCGACTTCTATCGAGAGAGCAAAAGAAGGGTTTTCGCTTAAGCGTGACAGCAAGGAATGGCGGCAAGTTTTGGGCAGAGAGCTTTCAACATTAATTCACTTGAGTAAGAAATATCTGCTTAAGCGAATTTCATCCAGAATCATTTTCTATGGTAATCGCTCAAGCTAAACAAGAGAGAGTCAAGCAAAGCAAGAATAAGGAAACAATTACATTCAAGATTCACTTGAGCAAGATATTTCACTTCAGTGAATATACAACTAGGTGAAACAGGACATAAAGGTTCCTTCGAGTTGAAGCAAGCTTCTTACTCAAGTGACACCTTAATTCACTTGAGCGAGTTGACCAATATATAAGGAATTAGGAAAATATTCTAAGGGACGACACGTAGAAGACAAATACAATCTTTTAGCATTCCTTTTGTTTGGTTCTTCTTTTTCCTTTCTTCTAAGGTTGATTAGTGATTATGGCTACCATGAGTAGCTAATTTCTTTCCTTTGGGATTGGATGTAACCAAATGAAACCTGACGAACACGTGTTATAGATTTATATATTCGGTAACTTCATTTTATGATTCTTGGTTTTTCATTTCATGCTTATTTCTTAAAGCTATCTGATCAATGGTTTCCTAATTTTTAGTTTCTGTTTGTTATTGGAAAATAGCTTTTGAAAACTGTTCTAAGTGGAAAACGCGTAACGTTGATTATTAAGAATAATAATCAAAGAAAAGAACGTCGATACAATCGTGTTTAATGCTGGAATGGATTCGAAAATGATCAAGGGATTGACATCTTCGAAATCATTCTTATGAATTTTGTAATCGAGGAATCGGTATGAATGACTTTGATTGTGGGGTAAAGAAAAAATAGTTTGAAAACTGTTCATTTGAATATATACTGTGTATCAAAGGGTGAGAAAGGTGAAATTCAATCCCAGCTTCTATAATATGTGTTTCTTAATATTTTCTTTGTTATAGTTCAGGTGTATTTTTATTTATGTTTAGGAACTCAATGATCTATGCAAATGATTTCTTCTTTCAATTGGAATAGTTCAATATTAATTTAACAACGATCTCCAAGTGGAACGACATCTGTTTTTATAAACATATACTACACGACAGTAGTCCACTTGCCACCATTGTCATTAAAACTAACAATCACTCGATATGTCAACAACAACCCTTTACCTGATCATAGGATCCCAGGAGTAAATACAATTCTGGAAGACGAGGAAATTAGTCGCGTAAAAAGAGTAGCGGAAGTAAGAAACTCTTCTCCTTAGATATATACTCAACTTTGCAAGAGAAAAATGATAACTAAGATTCCAAATCTCGATTTGTATAGTCTTGATCAAGTGTCCACCGATCTCAATTTTCTTGATTCCTTACAAGGATTATTGGACACACAATCATTCTTATTTCACATCTATGTATACACATACAATTTCTTAATGTTCAACAAAAACCAAGCAATCATTCCTCACATCATCTATTCAACATACAACATAGTCATGGAAAGGCAGTGCATGAGTCCACACATATACATAATTCAATATTTATTCACTTATGTAAATTTGAAATGCAAACTCCTCTCCTACCTTGAGAGAAGAACCACAACGCAAATGCTCCGATTATTCTGCATCTTTATCCGGAATTTAATCCTATCAACAACACATACATATACATGCAATTAATAAACCATCAAAAGGCATTACCTCTTAAAACTCACTATCAAGTCCTAGACTTGTCTAAACTCTTATCCACAAGTCTTCCAAATCATCTTATGGACCATTCAACTATCATTGTTATCATTCATGTCCAATACAAGTCCCATGGTTCAATTTAAGACCATTATCAATCAACAACCTTAATGTCATATATCAAGGCCTAAGACTTCATCAAATCACAATCTTATTTCATTTATCCATCATCAATAGTCATCCTCCATTATTATCTCTCTATCACTAATAACAACACTCAACATTGATCATCATTTATCCATTCTCAAGATTAATTCCTCAAATCATCATAGCTACCTACATGCACATATCATTATACATATATTTTCGACTTAGTTCAAAATTTCATCAATCCTCAGTAATCAATTCCAATACTTCCAGAAATTCATTTTTCTCCTATAACTTATTCTAAGAGCCTCTAACCCATTAATATCACCAATTTAGCCAAAACCCCCAAATTTTCAATACTTAGGGTTTTTCATCTAAAATCATTTAACAACAATCCCAATCAATTTTCTTAAATCATTATGGACATTACAACTCTCCACATCACATACATCAAACCATATTCAAAATCACACCTCCATTATTCATGCTTAGGGTTTCAACATTTCCATCTAGATGCAAGGTTTCTAACATCACTATTTCCAACCAAACACCACAAAACCACAAATGAATTAATGAAGAGGTAAGAAACTTTACCTCACATCCATGCAAATCCAAAACAAAAATAGAGAAGGAGGGAGGAAGAGATGATTCAAGCTTTGATCCAAAGTCCCTTTAATCCTTCATGAATCCAAGTTTTGTGTTAATTTTGATGAAAATGGGTATAGGAGGAGGTAGGTCATGATTTAGGGTTTGGAAAGATGAAGGAGAAGAAGAAAAAGTGAGTATAGAAAAAGAAGAAGAGGAGTGTACAATTGGAGAAAGAGGGGGGAAATGAAGGTGTTGGTCTATAACCATTGGGTAAAAGGTGTCCCAAAATGCCATTTTCCAATGGACAATATTCCTCTTTGTCCTTTGGACAAAAGAAAGTAGTAAAGTGGAGAAAAAGTGATACGGCCATGAAAAGAGAAGAAAAGGATATTTTCATTTTCTTTTAATCCAATTTGGTTCGTATTTTCTCCGTTTAATAACATATGTCGAGTCCAATTAATTATTTCCTTAACACTAAAAATTATTCCAACTATACCATCGTAACCACAATAATTTTCTAAACATTCTAGACCCATCATATATTTAATTTGACCAAGTGGGTCCCACATTATTTGTTAAATCATCCAATTCTAGTAAATTTTAATTTACTAATAATTCACCTCTAATGTCAAATTAATCCTCCCATAATTATTGGACCATAAATAATTAATTACCATCATTCCATAAATTGTTTTCTTAAAAATTTAGGGTGTTATAATCCACCCCACCAAAGAGAAACTTCGTCTTTGAAGTTTAACATCGGCATATATTGTAAGGCGACACTTCGGCCATGCACCAATAGGGTCTAATGACATCATGAAGTAATATCAAACTTTCTAAAGTCCAGCAGGACATGATTATTATCATTCCTTTGTCGAAGCACAAAAATCTCATATATCTAAAGTGAGTCACCACTCATCAATCCCTTAGTTTATTCATTACAACTCTCACATTCTTATCCAATACCACCGGATAGGTCCAATACATTCACCATAAGCAATTACAACAATACACTTGCCCGGCCTATGTGTTGCTGCATCCAACATACAGGAAGGCGTCCCAATCCCGTAGTGGTTACTATAAATACATGAGATCGATGCATAAGTACACGTTGCCATAATGCCTATGAAATGTAGAGACATATCAGGATAAGTACCTTCATGTCTTATCGCTTACATTATTCATATCAATTCAAATAATATCTCTTCACACACGAGACTTTGTGAGAATTCACACAAGTCCACGTGTAACATCCCAAATTTTAAAATAGAGAATTAATTAAGGAAATAAATATTGAATAATTGAATGTGGATTATTTAATGTCCCAAAATATCGGAAATAATGAAATTAAGATTTTCGGGGATTGTTAGTAATTTATTGGGACTGAATAAGCAGAAAATCGACCCGGTTAAAATATGAGTGTCGGACCAAGTATATCTGATTGAGATGCCATTGGTCAAGGCTGTGGATAATATTATTGGGAATCCGAATATTCATTTGGAATAATTTTTAGAATGAGTATTAAGCCCGAACAGAGATCCTGTTTATCTTAAAACGGAGAAGCTTTAAGTGAAAGAGCAAAATATTAAATTTAAACCCTACTCTCCTTTTCTCTTCACGCTGGTTTTTCACTCCCTTTGGCAAACACACTTCTTTTATTCTTCTCTTCTTCATATCTTCTTCTTCTTCTTCTCCCAAAACCTAATCAATTGATGAACCCACCTTCTCCCTTTAATCTTTATTTTCTTCATTGGCTAAGGAGGAGACCATTGAGGCTGGAAGCTCTACCCATTTTTCTCCAAGTTTCGTCATCTTCATCCTCCCCCTTGTTTCCCATTTTTGTTTTTGGAACAAGGTAAGCTTCTTGCCATTTTTCTTTTGTTTGGAACCTAGGAAATGGATGGTTATGGCTTGGGATAGTATTAAATGCATATGGGTATTGAATGGAACGATTAAATGCATAAAACCTAAGGTGGGGTGGAATAAATGTGAACTTTTATAAGCCTTAATTAGGATACACGAAAATGGTATTGGATAAGGATGAATATTAATGTATATTTATGATGATTATTGGGTTTTTAGTAAAACCCTAACCTATGAATTTGGGGGAAATGTGTAATGAAGAAGGGGTTGGTATTTATTGATGAAAGAAGTGTTATTAATGATATGATATTCGCATTTAATAATGATTTATAATGATGGTTGGAAGCCATAAATGAAAAACTCACCCAAGGAGTTAGTGGGAAATTAATGTATATGGGTGACCTAGTTATTGGGATTGTTATTTTAATTATAATGAGTTTTCATTTAAGGGAAGGAATTCCCGAAGCCTAACTAGACAATGAATAAAACTTGTAAATAGTTACTACATGATGAGAATCATGTGTGTATATGCATATATATTGAGAATGATGATTGGATGAATGATTAATGTGGTCTTATAATTAATTGATGTAGGACTTGATAACACTTGTAAGACAGGAACATCAAACCCGGAAGTCTACTTTTCTTGAGGTAGGAGAGAGGTGTATTTTCTAAATGCATGAAACCTTGTATGTTGATAATGTATGTATTGATGCCATGTTGCATGTTGCTCCTTGAATGAATGTAGTGCTTTATATGTGTGATATGAAATAGAGATTGAATCTTGCGATAGTTGATTATGAAATGGTATATTTATATATATATTTGATTATGTAGGATTAATATTGTGATTGAGTATGAGTGGTACCCTAGATGAGAGGGTGAGATAATCCTTATGAGTTTAAGGCATGCATGAGCATTGTTGCATACATAGCATGGCATGTATAACATGATGCTTGAAAAGTGGTTGCGATCACTTGAGATTTGAGATATAAAGGGCATGCAAGTTCCTGTGATATTGATCCGGTGGTTGCGATCACCTGGTGTTTGAAATGAAAGGCCCTGTGGGACCATTGAGATTGAATGCCCGTGGTTGCGATCACGAGGCGGGAGTACCCCTTACGAGGCAGGAAACCATTACGAATTCTTGAACGTGGTTGCGATCACGAGAAAGCACCTTGCAAGGCTGCTAGAGGGAGTACCCCTTGCGAGGCGGGAAACCAATGAGAATGAATGAATGATTATGGTGGTTGCAATCACCTGATTAAATAAAATCAAATCCATGCATATGCATCTTTAAACACGAGCATGTGCATTAGCCATAGAAGCATGGCATTGAGTGATATCCCCATGAGGAAGTCATGTGAAGTATATGCGGAATCCCCTGATCACTAACTATATTTGTGTTTTTGGTTTGGTGTCACTCAATGAATCTTTATGGATATAAGTGTTCTATGAATTGGATGATTGATTGACTTTAGTGTCGCTTGAACTTCATTTTGGGAGAAGATGTTAACTTGCACTCATATGTATATTATCACTAATTATTGGATTTTTCATCATTGAGAAGGTATACTCACTCTCTATATGGTCTATCTCTTAGCTCTTGTGTTGTAGGGCTTGACCATGGAGCTCATTGGAGGAAGAATTATGTGAAGGAGATTATTTTAGGTAAAGAATGCCTTGGCCGACAATGTTTCGATATTATGGCTTATATGTAATCTTTTGTAATGAATATGCATGATGAATACTTTGTTTAGCCATGAATTTAATATAAGTAACTTGTAAGGAAGATAGATATATGGATGTTAATTTTGGGAGGTCATGTAGGAAAATAAGACCCTAGCACATATGACTCGTTTTCATTGGTGACCTTGACATTGGCTGGATAATGAAAATGATGCATGATGCAGTTAGAATTGGTAAATAAATGGATATCCATCTAGATTTTGTGTTTTATAGAGCCCATAAAATGATAAGTATGATTTGGAAGTGATTAATGGATTAAAAAAAGGGAATTGATGAATGTGACATTTGAAATAAGTTCTAAATGCCTAATATGATGCAATTGATATATTAAACTTGTTCAATTTGGTTTTATATGGATTTTCATATGTTAAGTTGTGTAAATTTCTTGTTTTCTACGCATGTCTGATAATCTCGCTCAAGCGAGAATTCCCTATGCTGGATAATTGGCCATTGGCCAAATCTCTCTTAGGCGAGAGTGGGTCTCGCTCAGGCGAGACACCCCTACGTTGGGTATTTGCATACTGGAGAATTCTCGCTTAAGCGAGCTCACCTTCGCTCAAGCGAGAGCCGTGTCAAAATGTCCCTTGCCGTGGTTCGCTTAGGTGAACAAGCATCTCGCCCAAGCGAGACTGCCCATGCATCAGTTGTTGGCCACTAGAGGAGATTCGCTCAGGTGAGTGAGGCCTCGCCCGAGCGAGAGCGAGCGTATATTGGGTTCTGGGGCACTTTCGCCCATGTTCGCTTGCCTCACCTAAGCGAATCCTGAGGATCTCGCTCAAGCAAGATGGGGCTCGCTCAAGCGAGATTGTGACGACCCGCGTCAATTTAATCATTTTTCTAAAATAATTTTTCGCGTTTTAATAAAAATCCACTCGGTTTTAATCTAAAATAATATCTACTTTGCTCATACATTCAAAATAATAAAATCATGCTTAAAATAGCAATAACCGACTGAAACCGATCCAAAATACATCCATTAATAAAATAGTTATTTAGAAACAGCGGAAGAGAGAAAAAAGTCAGGGTTCACTCGGAAATGATTCTCTCACTCGGTCATCTCTCATTCGGGAACAGCTTAACCTTACTTCACTCAGAAAAATTCACTCATATCTTCACTCGGAAGCATTCTTAACTTTCTTCACTCGGAAATGATTCTCTCAGCCACAGCTCACTCGGAGACACAATAATCTTCCACTCGGAAGTGGGTCTCTCAGTTATTCTTCACTCAAAGAAATGAGGGATACTCACTTGATCAAAAATGGGCACCAATTCAAACGGCCCTTGCTCGGATAAGAAGGAATCCACTCGGCTAGCTTTACCCGGTAATCGACTCTGCTACAGCAATGCAAATTCACTCATAAAATAAACACCAATCATTTAACATCAAGAATTTATACTCACTTCACACAGCATACCGATTTGAATTTATTTCATCATACAGGCAACACTGTAGCATCAAACACTCAAAAAAACTCAATACATATAAATTACAATTCATTCAAATTCACTCGGTGTCTTGGCATCAATCCTCCGCTTGGCGCACCTCCATGGCTCCGACCTCCTCCCTGTCACTGGTCACTAAAAATTGAAAACCACAGCAAGAGTGAGTGTTTATCATCATAATTAATCTAGAACGGAATTTAAATAACAAAATACGAGCATAAACTCTGTCCGATTCCTTTATCCTCAAATTGCACATTACACCCGGCATTTAACTCACACTCGGCACTATCTCCATTAACACTCGGCATTATAGTAATTCACACTCGGCAATATAACAATTCTCATTCGGCAATTTTAGCAAATCACTCAGCAAGTAACTCATTCGGCAAGTATAACAATTTACCACTTGGTAAATATAACAAATCACTCAACAAATATATGAAATTACACTCGCAAATACATTAAATCATACTCAACAAATATATCAATTCCTATTCGGCAATTATAACCAACTGCACTCACACTCGGCAATATAATCATTCACACTCGGTAAATATAATAATTTACACTCGGCAAATATAACAAATTGCACTTGGCAAATATAGCAAACTGCACTCGGCAAATATAGCAAACTGCACTCGGCAAATATACACCACAATTAATAATTCATCATTTGTCACAACAGACTCTCACATAAAATTGACGCCTAGTATCCGCATACTAAAGGATCGGCCTTCAGCTGGGAGTCCGACTTGACATCCCGTGAACCCGACTTGGTTCACCGAGCCCGACTTGGCTCCCCCTCAACCACTGGGTCATAGACCTCTGGGTAGCTCAACTGGGTCCGACTTGACCACTGAAGCTAAAAACGAGGGTAATACATACCGTTGGCCATCCCATACCACATAATCACATATTATATCTTATAATCATTATATATTATCAACAAACAACATATGCAACTACCAAAAACTGGCATGTGCTCACAACACAGGGCGACCAACTTGTCAAGCCCATTCATCACATTGCCACTGGGCGACCTGCTTGTCAAGCCCGGCATCACATTGCCACTCTACACCGATTGTCATAGCATCAAATATTTCAAATTCAATTGGCTTAAGCTACACAGACGATCCTAAACTGATCGGTGTCCATATACATGCATTCATACACACATTCACATACAACTCATCCAGCGTCATCTCTATTATCACAACATCAGATATTTCTTAAGTCATACACACACACGATCCTCAACTGATCGGTGCCCACATACATACATGCATTCATACACATTCACATACCATTTTTCTTCCAGCATCATTTCTTACCCGGTTCACAATTAATTCAACGACTCGGATAGTATGTCGTATTCTAATTAATTATAACCCGAACACCCCCCTTACCTCTGTTCCAAGCTTTAATAGTCGTTGGGTTCACAGTTCCACCACCATTCCAGCACCAGCCTCCTTAAGCGTTCCACCAGTGTTTGTTCCACTACCTTGAAACCACTGTCATGGCTATGTAACTATTTCAAGGTTTTGATGCAAAATGGACCTCCCCTCAGAGCATGCAGCTCGCAACAATGGAGGAAGGAAAGGAAGAAAGGAAACAGATAAAGAAGAAGAAACTTCACGTGAAAGAGAGTGAATAATTGCGCAAATGATTGAAGAAGGAGAAGGAAACCATTATTTAAACTCATGGCAACCGGTTACCTTCTCAACCGGTCACTTCCAACCGGTTACCCTCTCAGCCGGTCATTTCTCCATTTCCTTTACAATTTGTTTAAAGATTTAAACTAAACCTCTCTTCTTCTAATCACACCTTTTATAATTAACCAGTAATTCTTAAAAATATCAAATAAATTCCTAAAAACAATTTTTAACATTTTCCACTTCACAAAATTTTTCCATAAATACCCGAGATGTTACATCCACCCCCCCTAAAAAGGGATTCCGTCCCCGAAATCAACACACTTATTGGAAAAGAATGGGGTACACCCATCTCATGTCCGATTCCAACTTCCCCAGTGTAGGTTACCCCATTCAAATTTTGCCACTTCACTTTTACCAATGGCACTTCCTTGTTCCTTATCCGTGTAGTTCGGAATTCCTCAATACCGATTGGTGTACTTCCACCGTCAGGTCCTCCAATTCAAAAGAATCACTCAGCACAATCATGAAATCACACGGAATATACGCTCGGAGTGGTGACACATGAAACACATTATGAATGTTAGTTAACAACTTGGAAGATCTAGTTAGTAAGCAACATTACCGATTCTCTCCAATATTTGATACGGTCTGATGTATTTCGGATTAAGCTTGTGACTCTTCAATATCTGACCTACTCCTTTAGTCGGTGAAACCTTCAGGAACATCCAGTCACCCGTCTAAAATTCAAGTGGTCTATGCCGATTGTCATAGTAACTCTTCTATCAGTCTTGGGCAATCTTTATTCCCTCTCGGATTAGAGTAACTTGCTCATTCATCTCTTGGATTAACTCAGTTTTTGCCTTCTTCATACCCAACCACTAGAATTCCTTCTTCAAATCGTAATACATCTTTGTAATACCGGGATGAATACCCAAAAGGACCCATGTGCTTCAGTTAGCACGACTTGCCTGAAATCACCTTTTGCAGGCACCACTACTCGGTCTCAGAATCTCCAAATTCCATCATTACCTTCAGTTATTTCCACTTCTTTACCTCTTGAGAATATCACTCAGAGTCGAAGACAATCTTGAAGATGACTCGAGCACAAGCACTCAAAAATTTTAAGACATCCAAGCACGAATCAAATGAATTCACCACTCGGATAGTTACTCCCCTAGGGAACTATTCACTCTGAAACATACTCATTCGAAGTTCCTCTTTCTGTCCAGAAGTACTTTTCTTGGAAAAAGGCTAGCTCGGTATATCTTAATCGGTGCCATCCCACTCGGAAAGTGTCACACTTGGAGTCACCTCACTCGGAAAGACACACAACTTGGAGATACTCCATTCAATCACTATTCAAAAATGTCTCGGCCTGAGAAGTACTTATTCGAAACCAAAGCTTTCCTTCGCTCAGAAATACTTCTCTTGGAAACGATCCATTTAGAAATGTTTTCCCTCGAAGACGTTTCACTCGGATTGCCTCACTCAAGCATCTCATTCGGATAAAATTTTTCTTCACCTGGAAGGTCTTGTCTCAGACATAATTCACTCGGAAATTCTCCACTCAGTGTAGCTTAGTAGGAATTCAAGTCATCCGATTTCCTTTTAAGGCCATCTCTTCTCCTCAAAATCTAGCAGTAATTCATAACGACTACCATGTCAACGTTTACTTTTCTATACTCATTATTCGTCAGTTACCAAATCTCATCTCTATTTGTTCCCCATCTCTAATCATTTACCGACTTCAGAAAAAAAATTATACACTTCTCTTCTCTAAATCTGATCACCCAAGATTGGCTAAAACACGTCTGTCTCCTCGAATTCACATGGCCTCAACCACTAGTGCAACTACCTAAGGTGATCAGTCTCAAGAGTTCAACACTTCGTAGTTAAGCCAGGTGAAAGTCGAGTATACAGTCCAACCATTCAAGTCATTGATTGATATGCAAGCTGTTTACATCATAATCCATTCACCTATGCCTATTGGCAACTTCACAATGAATTAATGTTAAAAGGAACCCACGGTGGCCAGCCGCTATGGTTCCCATGTAACACTAATATCCGTTCAAAGTCCAAACGATTCGGTAAAACTTCTCTTCATTCTTATTATCTGCCTGCTCGACTACTTTCTAATCACTTTGTCCCATGTCCTTCATTCACTACTTCCCTTATCATATACACAATAGTCCAATATATACTTCACTCGACCATCACTCACACAATACATTCTCTTAATTATTCCGAGTGAATTCCCGCCTCATCAATTATCTCACTGAAAATTATTACTAACCATCCTTCGACTATTACCTTCAACTTATTCGGCATTCTTACACCGTCCTCCATTACCTACTAAGAATTTCTCCGAATGTCCGTTAATCAATCGTCTAACAATTCAAACATGACATACTGGTAACGTTTATTTAAACCATTTTATTGAATCACTACAGGAGGCTCACCCGTCCTAGAAGGTTAACCTTATTACAACATTGCTAACTTGCATCACCTATTATTCATTCATTCCCTTTTCGGTTTATTTTATAATCCCTTCTATTTACTTATGCCACTAATGTTTCCATATCTTTGGTTGCTCAACGTTACTAGCATACCATCACTTGCTTACTAACCTTAAGCTCGATACAGGACAGTTTATTACAATAATTTATTCCTTCACTTAAAAGAATTTTTGTACTATCCATCAAGTACGTTCAACACCCGAATGAACAACTAATATCAATCGTCATTCTGACCAGGTAGAAATGTATAGGGGATTCATCCTTCCTAAGAATAATCATATCAGAATATTCATCCATTTATTTCATTCTATGTAATATCAAACTCCATTATTCAAACAAACTTATAGCTACCAACGTACTTACTATTCTCATTTCATCACAGGATTTAACCTCCTCTCAGAAAATTAGCACCCCGTCCCAGAAGTGTTGGCTCGGTTACCATGCCCACTCAGTTACTGCCCCCGTGGGCAATCGGGCCTAAGGCGTCCCGGTTGTACATGTTGGAAACAATGATATGACCAGCCAGTGTTTCGCAATATGGCTCTCCTAGCCACAATTATAGCACGCTCGGCTACCCGACTAAATACCAGATTGGCCAGTAGAACTCTGACCAGATAAGGAGGAAGATGTAGCGGAAAAACTTACCGCCACGAAAGAACTGACCCATTTTCTTGAAACTAGATCCTCTTGCCTTCACGACCTCTTATCTTCCGACTGAAAGGTTGATGTAGGCTCTTCATGCACTTTCTTGAAGAGGGTTGGATCTAGGGCTCTTTCTTCTATCTTCCTTCAATGGGAGCTTGAGAACTTCTTCATGAATGCAAGGGAAACCGAAACTAAAGCCTAAAATAACTAAAAGATGATGACGCCAAAAACAAAGGAAAGGAAAGTGGAAATGGAAGTAGAGGAGGTGGACAATGGAGGAAGGTTTGGAAAAGAGGAGAGGGAAAGGTTGGAGGCCACTTCCTAAGGAGGAGGAAGATAACTCCACTCACCACCAAGGGAGGGAGAAACCCCTTGGATAAGAGCTTGAAAGAGCTCTCAAATTCTAGAGAGAAGG
The DNA here is from genome assembly GCA_037962975.1 of Clitoria ternatea. Taxonomy (NCBI): domain Eukaryota; kingdom Viridiplantae; phylum Streptophyta; class Magnoliopsida; order Fabales; family Fabaceae; genus Clitoria; species Clitoria ternatea. The sequence goes on from CM075671.1 coordinate 113,755,691, forward strand.
AGGAGAATCTCTCACTAGGAAACACTAAAGTGCTCTCAAATTTTGCAAATGGATTAATGGTGCTTGATTACAAAAGGAGAAGCCCTTATATAGGCCACTAGAATTTCAGCCAAGGACTAGCTAGATGGGCTTGGTCATGGATCCAAGGCCCATTAAGAGAAAAGATGAGCAAATGGCCTATACATGGCCCAAAAGGGAAAGTACAAGGCCCAAAAGTGGCCCATTTGACCTTACAAGGCCCAAATCTATCCTATAAGCCTAGAGAAACTATTTAGAAAGTATATTACAAGTAAAGTACACATAGATCCTCATAGGTTCCTTATTGGGCTTAGGCCCACTAGAAGAGAGAAAAGAGAAAAGGGCTTTATGAATGCTCTCTTTGGCCCGTTTGGTCTTTGCCCTTGTGAGGGGACCTCTATATGCTTCAAGTCCTTTCTCCAATGTAGTGTGAGGGTCTTCCTTGGGTATGTCCTCATTATGCTCCCCCTCTTTAAAAGGATTTGTCCTCAAATCAAAGGCATCATCCTCATCATCTATATCAAAGGGAGACAAATCAGTTATATTAAAAGAAGCACTCACACCATAATCTCCTGGTAGATCTAGGACATAAGCATTATTATTTATTTTCTTGAGAATTTGAAAAGGTCCATCACCTCTAGGGTTGAGTTTGGATTTTCTCAAATTGGGAAAGCGTTCCTTTCGAAGGTGTAACCATACCCAATCTCCAACCTCAAAGGTGATCTCCTTTCTTTGTTTATTTACACAACGAGCATAATGTTCATTTTTAGTTTGTATTTGGTGTCTAACCTTCTCATGAAAATCTTTGATAAATTGGGCCTTTGCCTCTCCATCCATATGAAGGACAGAATCAGAAACCTCAATGGGCAAAAGGTCCAAGGGTGTGAGAGGGTTAAAACCATATACAACCTCAAATGGACTATGCTTGGTTGTGGAGTGTTGTACCCTATTATATGCAAACTCAATGTGAGGTAAACACTCATCCTAAGATTTCACATTTTTGTTTACTAAGACCCTAAGAAGTTGTGAAAGGGTCCTGTTTACTACCTCTGTTTGGCCATCCGTTTGAGGATGACAAGTTGTGGAAAAGAGGAGTTGTGTTCCTAGCCTTGACCAAAGAGTTTTCCAAAAATGGCTTAGGAATTTGGTGTCCCTATCAGAAATAATGGTTTTGGGTACACCATGTAATCGCACAACCTCTTTAAAGAAGATCTTAGCAATATGACTAGCATCATCAACCTTATGGCAAGGGATGAAGTGAGCCATCTTGCTAAACCTATCCACAACCACAAAGATAGAATCCATTCCCCTTTGGGTCTTAGGCAGGCCTAACACAAAGTCCATTGATATATCAATCCAAGGTGCACTAGGTGTTGGCAAGGGAGTATATAACCCACTAGGTGATAGTTTTGATTTAGCCTTTCTACAAACAATACACCTAGAACAATGTTTTTGAACATCCTTTTTCATTTTGGGCCAATAAAAGTGTTCATGTAAGATAGACAAAGTTTTATCTCTACCAAAATGACCCATGAGTCCTCCCTCATGACTCTCTCTAAGTAGTAGATCTCTTAAAGAGCTTCGTGGAATACAAAGTCTATTGGCTTTAAAAAGGTAGCCATCTAAAATGTAGAAGCCTTTATGAGATGTAGAAGTGGAAGATGAGTTAAAGATATTTGAAAAATCAAGATCATTTGGGTACAAAGACCTAATTTCATCAAGCCCAATAACTTTGGCTCCTAGAGAGGTAAGTAGAGAGTGCCTCCTAGATAAAGCATCAGCCACTGTATTGGTTTTGCCATTCTTATACTTGATGACATAAGGAAATTGTTCCAAATACTCAACCCACTTAGCATGCCTTTTGTTTAACTTATGTTGCCCTTTGATGAATTTCAAAGATTGGTGATCACTATGTATCACAAACTCTTTTGGGATTAAGTAGTGCTCCCAAGTTTGTAGGGCTCTAATTAAGGCATAAAATTCCTTATCGTATGTGGGATAGTTAAAAGTTGCCCCATTAAGTTTTTCACTAAAGAAAGCTATGGGGTGACCTTCTTGTAAAAGCACAGCTCCTATGCCCACATTAGATGCGTCACACTCAAGCTCAAAGGTTTTAGAAAAATTTGGAAGTTTTAAAATTGGAGCATGAGTGAGTCTATCTTTGAGATCTTGAAAGGCTTTTTCTTGCCTAGGCCCCCACATAAAAGAAACATTCTTTTTAACCAACTCATTTAAAGGGGAGGCTAGGGTTGAAAAATCTTTCACAAATCTCCTATAGAAACTTACGAGACCATGGAAACTTCTTACTTCACTCACATTTTTAGGTGTAGGCCAATCTTGGATTGCCTTAACCTTAGAGTGATCTACCTCAACACCTCTAGAACTAACTACAAAACCAAGAAAGACAATGGTATCCATGCCAAAAGAACATTTTTCAAAATTAGCATAAAGATTGTTTGTTCTCAAGGCAAGCATAACTTGTCTTAGGTGGATTAGATGAGAGGTCATGGACTTTGAGTACACAAGAATGTCATCAAAGTATACCACAACAAAATGCCCTATGAAATCCCTTAAAACATGGTTCATAAGTCTCATGAAGGTACTTGGTGCATTAGTTAGGCCGAAAGGCATCACTAACCACTCATAAAGGCCAAGTTTGGTTTTAAAAGCGGCTTTCCATTCATCTCCTTCTTTTATTCTAACTTGGTGGTAGCCACTTTTAAGATCAATCTTGGAGAAGATTGTGGATCCACTAAGCTCATCTAACATGTCATCAAGCCTAGGTATGGGATGCCTATACTTGATGGTGATGTTATTAATGGCTCTACAATCCGTACACATTCTCCATGAACCATCTTTCTTGGGTACAAGTAAAACCGGTAATGCGCAAGGGCTTAAACTTTCTCTAATCCATCCTTTGGAAAGTAGTTCATTCACTTGATTTTCTATTTCTAAACTTTCCTTAGGGTTGCACCTATAGGCAGGTCTATTTAGTAAACTAGCCCCAGGTATAAGGTCTATTTGATGCTCAATGCCCCTAATAGGAGGTAACCCTTTTGGAATGTCTTTTGGGAAGAGGTCGTTAAATTCTTGCAAGATATTTTGGATCCCTTTGGGCAAGGGGGGAGAAGAGGTGCCCATTGAACACAAGGAAGTGTTAGGGATATCTTTTGGATATATGATCAAGCAATGTTTTTGTGAAAACATGGCATGTTTCACATCATATTTATTTGCAAAGAGATTAGGTTGGGAGTCATTATAGAGAATAACTCCTTTCCCTTTATTGTCTTTTTTGTTTTTCTTTGGTTTTTCTAAACTCACATGGGAAGAAGATCCTAACTCTTTTTCTCTCTTAGCTTTCATTTGGATTTGATCTTTGGCTACTTGTTGTGGAGTTAGAGGATGTAATACTATCTTCTTACCATCTAGTTTAAATGTGAGGGTGTTAGTGAACCCCTCATGAAGGACCTTCCTATCAAATTGCCAAGGCCTTCCTAATAGTATATGAGTTGCTTCCATAGGTACTACATCACATTTGACTTCATCTCTATATGTGCCTATGGTGAAATTGATTAGGACTTGCTTATTGACTACCATTTCCCCTTTTTCATTTAACCATTGTAATTTGTAGGGACTTGGATGGTCTATAAGCTCTAATCCCATCTTTTTGACTAGTCTTTGGCTTGCAACATTTGCACAACTCCCACTATCCACAATGAGAGAACATAATTTGTCATTAATGTAACATCTTGTATAAAAGATGTTCTCTCTTTGTGTTGTGTCATCGAGTTTTACATGACTACCAAGCAACCTTCTAATCATGTACAACTCACCATCATCCCCTAAAATATGCTCACTGTCACTGGAAGCACTACTAGAGTCATCACTTGAATAGAGAATCAGAATTAGACTCTGTTTGACTTGAGTAGGTTCCATTGGTTTTTAAAATCATTGTTCTTTTTGTTGGACAGTCCGAAGCAATATGTCCTCTTCCAAGGCACTTAAAACATTTAATGGAAGAAGATCTAGAGGATTGTGGTTTTGATGATGGATCATGCTTATCATGTTGATTACGAAAGACTTTGCCATTTTTGTGTAACTCACTTTGGGGTTTAGAGGAGGAAGCGCCCACTTCTCTCTCTCTAGGGTTTCTCTCAAACTTACCCTTATTTTCTACCCACTTTGACTTATAGGCTCTATTGTTATCCCCACTATAGGATTCTCTTTCCTTAAATTGGTTTTCTACTTTGGTGCATTGGTGGAGTAACTCTTCTATATCCACATGTGGAAGAAGTTCCACCCTATTTTTGATGTTCCTATTAAGCCCATGTAAGAACCTATGCATTAGGGTTTCCTCATCCTCTTCTAGATTGGCTCTAATCATGGCTATCTCTAAGGCTTTATAGTAATCTTCTACACATTTGGAGCCTTAGGTGAGCCTATTTAGCTTTGCTAATAGTTCACCCCTATAATAGTTAGGAACATATCTTTTTCTAAGGAGAGCTTTTAAGTCTACCCAATTATCTATGGGGGGAAAGTTGTCTCTTTTTCTCTCCTTACAAATTTGGGTCCATCAAACTAGGGCATAATTTTGGAAAGAAAGAGTTGCAATCCTAACTTTTTTATCATCTTTTATTTGATGAGAGTTGAATATTTGTTCTACTCTCATCTCCCACTCTAAGTAAGCTTCAATGTCACTTTTTCCATTGAATGGGGGAATTTCTAATTTTACCTCTCTTAAGCCTATGTCATCTCTTCTATGTTCATGGTGCCTTCTTTGTCTTGTTTCTTCCTCATTATCACTAGTGTTATGTCTTTGATTTCGTTGTCTATGCCTAGTTCTAGGGGGTTCATTATGCTCAAGATTGTTTAGCCTAGCATTAATGGTGTTTAAGCTATCCATTATGTTATGAAGCATGCTTTTGTTTTCCCTATCACTAGATGACATCTTTTAATGTTGTCAAAGAAATTCAAGACAAGAACAAAGTATGTATAGACAAGCTAGTCGAGGAAGATGAATGCAATACAAGTGAAAAAAACACTTCAACAAACCTAAAATATCAATACTAGGTTTCTATCCTAAGGGAAAAACAATGTCCTAGGTTGTCTTTAACTAGGTTAGTCCTATGTTGCTTATGGAAATCCTAGGTTGTCCTTAACCTAAGTTGATTATGTTTGTCCTAGGATGTTACTAGTGATTAACTAACCCTAGACAAGCCTAACCAAATTCGGTTTTAAGAAGTAGTTAACCTAACAAAATTAGTTCAACTAACTAACCAAGTCTTAACAACCCTAACCAAAAGTAGTTAATTAGTTATGGAGGTTGTAACAAAGTCTAACCACTATAACTACCTAACTAATTCGGTTATGTATTAGTTAACCCAACTAACAATTAGTTATGACAACTAGAATTAGTTCCAACCACTAACTAATTAGTTAAGACACTCAACTAACTACCAACTAACTAACTAATTATAGTTGTAACTTCTAACTAACTCTAACCAATTAACTAAAAGTAGTTAACAAACAAATGCACATGCACTATCCTAATTCGAAATTTACCAAGCAAAAGAGACAATTATAATGTCCAAAAAGTCCAATGTCCTTGTTGTGTCCAAAATACAAGACAAAATCCTACTACACAAAGCCTAAGAATTGAAAAACTTTGCCTAAGTTCTACTAGTTACAAAGCTTTTGCCTCCTTTACAATTGTCTTCACAAGTCCTTCTTGATGTATAAGCTCTACTTTACCTAGCAAAAGAACACAAAGCAACAACTCCAAACAAGACTTGGTTAATGGAAATCACAAAGAAAACTTTAAACCTCACAAAAGTGTATCTCTCAAGTGTATGCCTTCTCTTAGAGATTTTCAAGCTCAATCAATTTCCACACCAATCTCAAGTGTTTCAATATGCTACCCTCACTTTAATGGTGAAATGGAGTGATCTTTAGAAGTCCAAAAGAATACAAACTCAAGACAAAACTTTAAGAAGCAAAAATGACAAACTAAAAAGGCTTAAGAAATAATGGCTACTCAAATGGAATAGGATGAAGGATCAACAATTAACTTGGAATGACAAGACTCTAAAATCAAATAAAAGTTCAAAAGAATGAAAGCTAACTTGGAATAGAATTGAAAATGACAAAACAAGACAAACAAGAAAATAAATGCAAGAAACAAAGTTTAAGGTATAACCTAGCCTAGAAACTCTAAAGTTGCAAGAATAAGCAATGAAGTCTTTAATGAACAAGTCTTAGCAATGGCCAATTAATGAAAACAATTCTCATTTGGTATTGGTAATTTCGAAATTTGGTGATGATGTTTGGTGTCTCTAATTCAAACTTTGTAATGAGGCTTTCTCTTTAACACTCTTTTTTTTTCTTCTTTTGGTACTTTTCTTTTCTTGTGATTCTTTTCTTTTCTTGTGATACTTTTCTTTTGCCTCTAAAGATTTCAAGATAAAATGATACCCAAAACCGAAATGCATAAATGGTATTAACAAGTTCAATTAATGCTTCTTGCTTAAGGGAAATTATGCAACCTTCTCCTAAATTGATGTATAGGAGGTGACTAAAATCTTTTTTTTTTTTGACAAGTTTTGTTTTTGATGCAAGCAAGATGAAAATAGGAATGTAAAAGAGATATCCTAATAGTGCAACAAAATTAAACCTAGAATCAAACTAAGAATAGAAACTAACAATCCTAAAAATTGAGTTGACTTTGGAGTGTCTTGAATGTGAGACCTCCTAACAAGAATGGAACCTTTGTAGGAGCTAATCAAGATGCTTGAATTGCCCCTAATCCACACGGTTTGCACACTAAAAAGGGAGAAGCAATTAACTTCCTAGAACTCTAGAAAAGGTTCCACATGGCATTTAACTAACTTCCTAAATTGGCTCTAACTAACAACTAACAAGTAACTAACATGTAACAACAATCTAACCACCTAATAACCGAAATTAACATGTGCCATTTCTGAAATTTTAGAGACTAAAACAGAATGGTAACACAAGCCAAACGAAAATGACCACAACAAGATGCAAAAATTGAAACCACAAAGAAACTAGCACAAAAACTCAAAAGAACTAAGACTTTTTATGATTTTTCTATGCTAACATGGAATTAATAAGGCATATGAATGACTAAGAAACAAAATTCCAGCCAGCAAAATGAACTCAAAACCGAAAATTAAAATGGAAGAGAAGAAGAAAAGAACCTCCCAAGGCTCAATGATACCACATGATGTAGGCTCTTCATGCACTTTCTTGAAGAGGGTTGGATCTAGGGCTCTTTCTTCTATCTTCCTTCAATGGGAGCTTGAGAACTTCTTCATGAATGCAAGGGAAACCGAAACTAAAGCCTAAAAAAACTAGAAGATGATGACGCCAAAAACAAAGGAAAGGAAAGTGGAAATGGAAGTAGAGGAGGTGGACAATGGAGGAAGGTTTGGAAAAGAGAAGAGGGAAAGGTTGAAGGCCACTTCCTAAGGAGGAGGAAGATAACTCCACTCACCACCAAGGGAGGGAGAAACCCCTTGGATAAGAGCTTGAGAGAGCTCTCAAATTCTAGAGAGAAGAAGGAGAATCTCTCACTAGGAAACACTAAAGTGCTCTCAAATTTTACAAATGGATTAATGGTGCTTGATTACAAAAGGAGAAGCCCTTATATAGGCCACTAGAATTTCGGCCAAGGACTAGCTAGATGGGCTTGGTCATGGATCCAAGGCCCATTAAGAGAAAAGATAAGCAAATGGCCTATACATGGCCCAAAAGGGAAAGTACAAGGCCCAAAAGTGGCCCATTTGACCTTACAAGGCCCAAATCTATCCTATAAGCCTAGAGAAACTATTTAGAAAGTATATTACAAGTAAAGTACACATAGATCCTCATAGGTTCCTTATTGGGCTTAGGCCCACTAGAAGAGAGAAAAGAGAAAAGGGCTTTATGAATGCTCTCTTTGGCCCGTTTGGTCTTTGCCCTTGTGAGGGGACCTCTATATGCTTCAAGTCCTTTCTCCAACGTAGTGTGAGGGTCTTCCTTGGGTATGTCCTCATTAAAGGTCCTCTGTAATTGCACTTCCTCGGCCAGCCTATCCTTGTTCACCAGAGTCAGATAATCCCGAATCTCAATTGGCATAATCACACTGTGAATTCCAATTCACAATCCTGCTTCATACCTAGCACACTTACTACTCTTGGTTCCTCCCAGTGAGAAAGAGTGATAGAAGTCACACAGCTCGTCAAACTTAGTAGTATGCTTGGCCATTGACACTCGGTCCTATTCCAACCTCAAATTCCATTTCTTTTCAAATTTTCTAATTATCCGAGAAGTACTTGACAAGAAACCACTCTCGGAAATTCGCCCACACTAGCGACTCACTCGCCGTCTTCATCGGTACCTTAGTCTGAGACCACCATATCCTAGCCTGTCCTTCAACTGATAAGTCATAAACTGTACTTCATGCTCATCCGAGCACTCATAATACTCAAAAGCTTATTTGATTTCCCTTATCCAAACGTACACCCCACAGTAGTCATGCCCTCCTTCATAAGCAGGGAGATTCCTTTTCAGGAATTTATCAAGAGTGGGACCTGATTCGGTCCTACTCATGAATTTGGAAAATTCTGAGAAGAAGCCATTTCCTCCAGCAGAACTAGTTTTTCGGCCATAAAATAATTCTATAATGAATAAACACTTCACCATTAACCAATACTCTACCAGGGAGTCAGATATTTACCTCATATAAAATACAACGCCACTGGAGTGCCAAGGGAATGATGCCAAGCTGCACAAACAATCACCAACACAATGCAACAGGATGCAAAAACAGTCCAACATAGGACTCACACAAATCACTGGGTTCACGTATACACTCGGCTCTAGAAAGAACCGCTCTGATACCAACTGTGATGACCCGCGTCAATTTAATCATTTTTCCAAAATAATTTTTCGCGTTTTAATAAAAATCCACTTGGTTTTAATGTAAAATAATATCTACTTTTCTCATACATTCAAAATAATAAAATCATGCTTAAAATAGCAATAACCGACTGAAACTGATCCAAAATACATCCATTAATAAAATAGTTATTTAGAAACGGCTGAAGAAAGAAAACAGTCAGGGTTCACTCGGAAATGATTCTCTCACTCAGTCATCTCTCACTCGGGAACAGCTTAACCTTACTTCACTCAGAAAAATTCACTCATATCTTCACTCGGAAGCATTCTTAACTTTCTTCACTCGGAAATGATTCTCTCAGCCACAGCTCACTCGGACACACAATAATCTTCCACTCGAAAGTGGGTCTCTCGGTTATTCTTCACTCAAAGAAATGAGGGATACTCACTTGATCAAAAATGGGCACCAATTCAATTGGCCCTTGCTCGGATAAGAAGGAATCCACTCGGCTAGCTTCACCCGGTAATCGACTCTGCTACAACAATGCAAATTCACTCATAAAATAAACATCAATCATTTAACATTAAGAATTTATACTCACTTCACACAGCATACCGATTCGAATTTATTTCATCATACAGGCAACACTGTAGCATCAAACACTCGGAAAAACTCAATACATATAAATTATAATTCATTCAAATTCACTCGGTGCCTTGGCATCAATCCTCCACTTGGCGCACCTCCATGGCTCCGACCTCCTCCCTGTCACTGGTTACTAAAAATTGAAAACCACAGCAAGGGTGAGTGTTTAGCATCATAATTAATCTAGAACGGAATTTAAATAACAAAATACGAGCATAAACTCTGTCTGATTCCTTTATCCTCAAATTGCACATTACACCCGACATTTAACTCACACTCGGCACTATCTCCATTAACACTCGGCATTATAGTAATTCACACTCGGCAATATAACAATTCTCATTTGGTAATTTTAGCAAATCACTCAGCAAGTAACTCATTCGGCAAGTATAACAATTTACCACTCGGTAAATATAACAAATCACTTGGCAAATATATGAAATCACACTCGGCAAATACATCAAATCATACTCAACAAATATATCAATTCTCATTCGGCAATTATAACCAACTGCACTCACACTCGGCAATATAATAATTCACACTCGGCAATATAATAATTCACACTCAGTAAATATAATAATTTACACTCAGAAAATATAACAAACTGCACTTGGCAAATATAGCAAACTGCACTCAACAAATATAGCAAACTGCACTCGACAAATATACACCACCAATTAATAATTCATCATTTGTCACAACTGACTCTCACATAAAATTGACGCCTAGTATCCGGATACTAAAGGATTGGCCTTCATCTGGGAGTCCGACTTGACATCCCGTGAACCCGACTTGGTTCACCAAGCCTGACTTGGCTCCCCCTCAACCACTGGGTCATAGACCTCTGGGTAGCTCAACTGGGTCCGACTTGACCACTGAAGCCCAAAACGAGGGTAATACATACCGTTGGCCATCCCATACCACATAATCACATATCATATCTCATAATCATTATATATTATCAACAAACAACATATGCAACTACCAGAAACTGGCATGTGCTTACAACACAGGGTGACCGACTTGTCAAGCTTATTCATCACATTGCCACTGGGCGACCTGCTTGTCAAGCCCGACATCACATTGCCACTGTACACCGATTGTCACAGCATCAAATATTTCAAATTCAATCGGCTTAAGCCACACACACGATCCTAAACCAATCGGTGTCCATATACATGCATTCATACACACATTCACATACAACTCATCCAGCGTCATCTCTATTATCACAGCATAAGATATTTCTTAAGTCATACACACACACGATCCTCAACTGATCAGTGCCCACATACATACATGCATTCATGCATATTCACATACCATTTTTCTTCCAGCATCATTTCTTACCCGGTTCACAATTAATTCAACGACTCGGACAGTATGTCCTATTCTAATTAATTATAACCCGAACACCCCCCTTACCTCTGTTCCAAGCTTTAATAGTCGTTGGGTTCACAGTTCCACCACCGTTCCAGCACCAGCCTCCTTAAGCGTTCCACCAGTGTTCGTTCCACTACCTTGAAACCACTGTCACGGCTATGTAACTATTTCAAGGTTTTGATGCAAAATGGACCTCCCCTCAGAGCATGCAGCTCGCAACAATGGAGGAAGGAAAGGAAGAAAGGAAACAGATGAAGAAGAAGAAACTTCACGTGAAAGAGAGTGAATAATTGCGCAAATGATTGAAGAAAGAGAAGGAAACCATTATTTAAACTCATGGCAACCGGTTACCTTCTCAACCGGTCACTTCCAACCGGTTACCCTCTCAGCCGGTCATTTCTCCATTTCCTTTACAATTTCTTTAAAGATTTAAACTAAACCTCTCTTCTTCTAATCACACCTTTTATAATTAACCAGTAATTCTTAAAAATATCAAATAAATTCCTAAAAACAATTTTTAACATTTTCCACTTCACAAAATTTTTCCATAAATACCCGGGATGTTATAGAGATGGCCCTTGATACTCTTTCCTTCCTGTCGCTCAGCATATTTTGTGGCTCGCTCAAGCGCCCCACTTGGACTCACTCAAGTGAGTGTGGCTCTCGCTTGAGCGAGTGGTTCCCTGATTCTCCAGCTTGCATTATTTTAATTATTTTCCTTTCCCTTTTGCATCAAATCTTCTTCTTGTAACATCTTAAAAATACTTTGGACATAATTATGAAGTCATTAAACCTCATGATGTTTGACCTCTTTAAATCCAACCATATAACATCAATTTAAATAATCATTTCCGTTGATTTTAATTGAGGATTTCTCATTAATCATTTTTTAACATACCTTCTTATATCTTCATATATGAGATAGGTCTTCCATAGATCCTAGGTGATGAATTAAAGCTTCACCACTTTATGTCTTCATTAATTAATGATGTTAAAATCGTGAAAAATTTACCCCCAATTTTTGGGGTGTTTCACCACGAGTAATACACTTACATCATATTATCGCTTAATCATGATCTGGCATAAATCATGCCATACAGTTCGTCAATATTCAGCCACCATAATCATATATTGATATATCACCCATAGATCTCTAAATATCATGGGGTAATCACCTCACCATTAGACTTCATCTATCTCGAAGTCATAGTCAAATAACTCAAAAATCATTTGTCTAATCCAAACATTGTCGGCTATAATTCGATTCAAGCCTAATCGATTCACCAAACTCATATCAAGTATACACCCCCAAGATTAAAATAAGGTCCACACTCATATAATAATCTTCCACACTAGTGGATTTCCTCATTTGTCATAGCCAAAGTCCATATATTGGACATACGATTCACATTGTGTCATATCGGTATGTGGTTTCTATCACCAATATAATTTCTTTCAAGATAAAAAGGGAGGTATCTACAGGATTAAACTCCATTCACCAACTCACATTCACATATATTACCTCTATATCACATCATAATCCACAATTAATCTAATAATCATAACGTCAAGGGCACACAATTTAGCCTAAAGTCATATCATAAAATTTTCATCATGGCTAATGCTAGGTCGTACCCCGAATTCAACATCATTATTCACCAAATACGTAGGGGTTTATGTTTACATCTCTAATCCAATTACACATCGGCTCTAGCCTCAACAACTCATTCCATAATCAAATTCACTATGGCTTAATTATTCATGAGATTTAATTCATTACCAGGCTTAAAAAGTTCGAGGGTCATCTAGCACCCAACGTGGAATGCTTCCACAACACATAAAATCATTAAACATGGCTCATAGAAGCATTGTAGAGCCTAGACCACCATAGGGTCTAATTCCACAAGATTTGATCATACAAGATCATGTTGAGTTATCTAGGGCCACCACACTTAGTAACTAAGTTAACCATCCACTCGGTTCGAAATATAAAACCGAGACATAACCCCAATCATGTGCCAACACAATTTCATGTTCCATGAGCATACCATGGCTACAAGTCACCTCATAGTTTATACAAGAGACAAATAATTCAATTTCAATACACATACATATCAAGGTCTCAACATTTCATGGTTTATCACCATATCAATTTATATTTAATATCTCCTATCCGTGACCAACACACGGCATAGGTTCATCGTCAAATCAATTCATATTTAATATATTATATCCATGATCACACATGGTACGAGTTCATCACTAATTAAAGTCATACTCAATATATCAATATTAAAATGCATAATATCAATGTATTCGTCATTCGAAGGAAATAGTGTAAAGAACTTGGCCGGACTTACACAATCAAACATATTAATCACATTGAGGAATTTATCCACATGTATTCAATCTCATGATTAATCAAGTTTTCCAATGAGCAACTATGCTCCACAAATACACCATACAACCTCAATGATAAAGGGGCATACATCCATAAACAACAATTATAACCCATGAATAATAATTCACTAGAATCCTCAATGAGGTGTTTTCACAAGAAATCACCATTGAGAAATCACCATTGAGAAAATGTTAATGGTTTTTTATCAATCATACAAAGAAATGAAGCTTTCAAGGAAAGAGAATCAAATTTGTATAATGTGAACTCAATGGAATGTTTATGTCAAGTTTAAACACAGTAATTGTAGTATAGTATAGATGTCGTTCCACTGAGGAGGTGTTGGTTTAAAGATCTTAGTTCTTGAATTCATGTTGATAGAAGATTTGTTTTAATTTTGTTATACAAAAGATTGAATACAAGATAAACAGCAAGTGTTGAATGAAAATAATGACAGAAAAATGTTTTGGTAGAAATCAGATTTGGAAAACTGGGATTGGTTTCATCGCATCTCACCTTTCATAAGCTAAATAAATTTGCATGTATGTAACTTGAAATGATAATTTCTACGTCACAATCAAAGTCATTTGTATCAATCCCTCGACTAAAAATTCATAAGAATGATTTCAAACTGTTGATCCCTCACTCACTTTAAAACCATTCTAGCATTACCGATCGATTGTTTCGACATTCATTGCGTTAGATGTCATTCCTGGTTAGCTACTCACAACAAGTATTTCATTCGGATCTGCTCTCAAAAGTTACTTCCCAGTATACTTAAGAAAACTTAAAACAAGAAAATAGTGATTAAGTACTTTCAGGCATTAATGGCAGAATGAAATACAGAAACTATCAAATCTTATTAACATACATAAAAACTTACAACAACATTACTTCAGGTTTGAATTGATTACAACTAATCCCAATAAAGGAAATTTAGCTACTCATGCTTTGCATTTTTGCTTTGAGAAAATTTGGAAATGAATACATAATGAATAGTTAAGAATGTAGGATGCAGGAGATGTGTTTGATGATATGAAGGAGATATTCCATTCTCTGCTTGATTTATAAAGGGGTTATGCTTAAGCTTTCCTTCCCCACTTGCATAGTGCCCATAAAGGAATATTTAGAGACATACAGAAACACCTTAAAGTGGTTGAGTTAGCATCGCACCATTGGTTAATATTAAATTAAAAATCCCATACTGCATGAGTCACGCTTGAGCTTAATGGTCACGCTCAAGCGTGGAAGGTCCTGATGCTCATTGTTTGTTTTTCCCTCAGGCCAAGCTTAACTACACTGAAGCGTTCTTCATGTCAAGCCATGTTTCTTCCTCGCTCAGGCCACGCTCAAGCGAGCTCATGCTCACACTTAAGCGTCTCTTTCTCTCGCTCAACCATGAGGAGGGACCTGATTCTGATTCAAGCTTCTTACAATCCATGCTTTAGCGTCTTCCAATCCACGCTCAAGCATGGGGTCTTCTCACCCAAGCGCTCTCAGGTTCACGCTCAAGCATGAGGAGTCTTTGTTGTTCCTTGCTCAGCCTTACTTCATTCATGCTTCCAGCATGCTATCCTTCCATCACTCACGCTCAAGCGTGAGTTTCTTGAGATTGAGTGCAACTGTCACACTTAAACTACGCTTCAAGCGTGAGGGGACGCTTGTTGGTCTTTTTTTTCTTTTAATCCACGCTTAAGTGTGAGATTTCTTTTTTAAGCGTGCAGCTAATGATTTCACACATTCTTTATTGTTAATCCTTCCAAACCAAGACCAAGTGAGATAAACTGATTTTTTTTTTGAACATCCTGTAAATCTTCAATAGTATTGATGATGCATTCATTTGTAAAAGAATCATGCTCAATTTCTCATTAATTTAATTAAGTTCTTTGCAAAATGAGTTTAATTGAAGCATGAAATCAATGTATAATAAACACTTATCAAACTCTCCCCAACGTAGAGTTTTGTTGTCCTCAAGCAAAAGAATTTGGAAGGAAAATCAAGCATTCAAGAAGATCAGATTCAGTTGCAGACAAAATTTAAAAGACAGTAATCTCAGTTTAACTTCTTTAAGGTAAACAACATCCTTAATCCCATTTCCTTGAAATGCAATGCACCATTTAATTTTTCACAAGGCAAGTAACCAATTGTTGTAAGAATAAGGAACTCTCATTATTTCTTACCAGGTGTCTGTTTCACACATCCATCATGAGAACTGCCTAGTTAACATTACCAGTCATTTCAAATAAAAATCAAAATCATAAGAATAACAAGGATCAAAAAGTTCTTTTCAGGGTTGTAATGAGGCTAGTCTAACAAGAATTCTTGGTTTTTCTTGGATTCAAAGTGCATGCATGAAGAAGAGCATATGTTCTGATATTTTCAAAGTTTATGAGGCTTCTTCCTTTTTAAGCTGCACAATTCTTTATTTCTCTTTTCCTAGTTCTCTATTTTTGTTTAAATTTCTGGAGAACTTTACTATTTTTGTCATTCTCTTTTTCAACCTCCATTTCTTTCATCACCCTTTTAGAAAAGTATTTTATGCTCCTTTAAAAAATAAGCATGCTGATAAGGTAGGAATTTATTTCTCATGCTTGGGTTAAGGTGTTTTTATAGAATAAAATTTTTGGCTCAAAATTGGGCTACCAAAGAATAAGGCATATTTTTTAGGGTAGCTTTTTAGCTCTGGGTTAATTTTATTTTCAAAATTTACCTTGATCATTTCCTTGCTTTATTTCTTATAAAAGAGGTTAATTAGAAAATTAGGCAATGCGAACTTAACAAATTCTAATAAGACTCTCAATGTTTAAATTTCTCACTACTCACCGGGCTATAAGGCAAATTCCATCTTCCAACAGAAAAAGGTTCAAGCATGT
Organism: Clitoria ternatea; assembly: GCA_037962975.1. NCBI lineage: Eukaryota > Viridiplantae > Streptophyta > Magnoliopsida > Fabales > Fabaceae > Clitoria > Clitoria ternatea. The sequence goes on from CM075671.1 coordinate 113,771,910, forward strand.
AAACAATCAAAATACATTCATTTCAATTTCTTGGTTCTTAATTCATCCATTCTACCTTTAAAAATTAGTGTTACTATCTAAAAAGATTTTGTTGCTTAGAAACTTTTCTTGTTCAAACAAAATTGGTTCTTGGTTGGGTTTTCAAATTGTTGTAAGTTAAAGCATGTAATTTTGCATCTAAACAATCAAAACACATAATCACAAGAAAAAAATTTTAAATCATCCAAATTACTGAAGCAAAAACTGCAGTAATATCAAACTATAAGAAAAACTAAAGTAAAAACATAAAATGTCAGAAAGCAATAGCAGTTTTAAAAATTCAGAGAAAAAATTAAAGTAGTAAAACTCATCACTCATCCTCTAAATCATCTTCTGTTTCTTCTTCCCTCACTGGAGGTACTTGTAAGGAGGGTCCTGGTCCAGCCTGTGAGGTCTCATCCCCCCCTCCCAAAGAAAGGAGGCCTGTCCCCAGGCCAAGCAACGTGGGCTTCAAAAATGAATTGGATCCATCTAGGGATTAGGTTGTCCTGTAGCAATGCTATGGTATAAGCAAATTATGTATATGCATCAAACCTCGATGATTAGCATTCTGTTGTAACAAGAGATGGTTGTTCTGGATCTTAAGCTGGTGGATTGCCTGTAGGATCATTAATGACTCTGCACTGAGAGGAGGAGGGGTAGGTTCTGATCCTGCTGGTGGTGGTGCTTGTGTGTATCTTGAGGTTCCTGTTGGGGCTCTTGGGCAGGCATGGTATTAGTGCAATATCATTCTATGAAGCGCCTATCAATAGGTGGTCTGATAGGCTTTAAGTCTTATAAATTGGTGTATGGATCTTCACTTGACATTCCAGTAAATTGGTGTGAACTAATCCAACTAAGAAATTCTGGTTTCATTTCTAGTGCTTTGACAGTGTTTGGAATTGCAATGCTTGAGAAATATCTTGGCCCTTGCTGTAAAGCATAGTCTCTAAGTGTTCTTCTTGGTGGATTTTGATTGTTGCTATTGACATCTGCCATCTTGTCAGAGGAAGTTTCTCCTATGTGGAAGTTATGCTTTTGCTTGGCTTTCTTGATTTTCTTGAGGAGCTTATCTATTTCTGGATCAAATGCAAGTTGTTCTTTTGATCCCTGTCCTCTTAAGATCATAAATCAAGTACTCACCAGCAAGGTTACCACACATAAAAATAAAAATACAAACAAACATAAAATTATTTACAAAGTCTTGTCAATTCAATGCTAAAATAATCAAACTTGAACCACCTCCCCGGCAACGGCGCCAAAACTTGTTAATGGTTTTTATCAATCATACAAAGAAATGAAGCTTTCAAAGAAAGAGAATCAAGTTTGTATAATATGAACTCAATGGAATGTTTGTGCCAAGTTAAAACACAGTAATTGTAGTATAGTATAGATGTCATTCCATTGAGGAGGTGTTGGTTTGAAGATCTTAGTTCTTGAATTGATGTTGGCAAAAGATTTGTTCTGATTTTGTCGTACAAAAATTGAATACAAGATAAACAGCAAGTGTTGAATGAAAATAATGACAGTAAAATTTTTTGGTAGAAATTAGATTTGGAAAACTGGGATTGGTTTCATTGTATCTCACATTTCGTAAGCTAAACAAATTTGCATGTATGTAACTTGAAATGATAATTTCTACGTCAAAATCAAAGTTATTTGTATCGATCCCTTGACTACAAAATTCATAAGAATGATTTCAAACTACTGATCCCTCAGTCACTTTGAAACCATTCCAGCATTATCGATCGATTGTTTTGACGTTCATTGCGTTAGATGCCATCTCTGGTCAGCTACTCACAACAAGTATTTCATTCAGATCTAATCTTAAAAGTTACTTCCCAGTATACTTAAGAAAACTTAAAACAAGAAAATAGTGATCAATTACTTTCAGGCATTAATGGCAGAATGAAATACAGAAACTATCAAATCTCATTAACATACATAAAAACTTACAGCAGCATTACTTCAGGTTTGAATTGATTACAATCAATCCCAATAAAGAAAATCTAGCTACTCATGCTTTGCATTTTCGCTTTAAGAAAATTTGCAAATGAATACAAAATGAATAGTTAAGAATGTAGGATGCAGGAGATGTGTTTGATGATATGAAGGAGATGTTCCATTCTCTGCTTGATTTTTAGAGGGGTTATGCTTAAGCTTTCCTTCCCCACTTGCATAGTGCCCATGAAGGAATATTCGGAGACATGCAGAAACACCTCAAAGTGGTTGAGTTGGCATCGCACCATTAGTTAATATTAAATTAAAAATCCCATACTGCATGAGTCACGCTTGAGCTTAATGGTCACGCTCAAGCGTGGAAGGTCCTGATGCTCACTGTTTGTTTTTCGCTCAGGCCAAGCTTAACCACGCTCAAGCGTTCTTCATGTCAAGCCATGCTTCATCCTCGCTCAGGCCACGCTCAAGCGAGCTCAGGCTCATGCTTGAGCGTCTCCTTCTCTCGCTCAAGCGTGAGGAGGGACTTGATACTGATTCAAGCTTCTTCTAATCCATGCTCCATCATCTTCCAATCCATACTCAAGCATGGGGTCTTCTCGCCCAAGCGCTCTCGGGTTCATGCTCAAGCGTGAGGAGTCTTTGTTGTTCCTTGCTCAGCCTTGCTTCATTCATGCTTCCAGCGTGCTATCCTTCCATCAGTCACGCTCAAGCGTGAGTTTCTTGAACTTGAGTGCAACTGTCACACTTAAACTACGCTTCAATAAGGGGAGGCCTGCTGGTATTTGTTTTCTTTTAGTCCATGCTTAAGCGTGAGATTTCTTTTTCAAGCGCGCAACTAATGATTCAACACATTCTTTATTGTTGATCCTTCTAAACCAAGACCAAGTGAGCTAAACTGATTGTTTTTTTGAACATCCTATAAATCTTCAAGAGTATTGACGATGCATTCATTTATAAAAGAATCATGCTCAATTTCTCATTAATTTAATTAAGTTCTTTGCAAAATAATTTTAATTGAAGCATGAAATCAATGTCTAATAAACACTTATCCGAAAACAATGCCCTGATAGTTAATTCACAACTCTTGGACAACTAGTCATTCATAATCCATATAGGGCAATCAATATGCTAACATATCATCATCCTCTAGATAACTACCACTCTTTAGTCTATACAAATAACAATATTCCAACAATGAGCATCCCACTCCAAAGATCACCATAAATATCTCACCATTGAGCAATCGTGCTCCAGTCATCCATAATACCAATTCACTACAGAGCAACCATGCTCCGATGTTAATTAATAAATCTAATTCAGAGCAAAATACACTCTGATACCAGGTTGTAACACCCCGATTTTCTTGACTCCAATCCTGATGTAATCTACAAAATTAAACAATAAAAATATGAATAAATTTTTCATGTTCGAAATAGTTTCAAAACACCTCCACGACCACATCAAGACTCAAACCACAGAAAACCAAAGTTTTAGATTTGATTATTTATAAACGGATCAGTAAATAGTTTGCCCATAACGATATACAAAATAACAGAGTTTATAGTGGAAGAAAAATGTGTATACCAGGCACACACCTAGTCCCATATATGAAGATATGATAAAAGGCTTAGCAAAGCATAAAATCAAACAACACTAGTCCATTCGGCCACAATAGAAATTATAATCATGCAATGCCTAATATATATATATACATCTATATGGTCATGTATCACACATCTCCAATACTCATAATATATAATTGACCATATTCAATTCATCCTCAAAGTCATATATCTTCAACACTTATACATTCCCAAAATAGGCTACATAACCAAGGTCACTATATTCATCAAATGGGTATGAATCCTAATACCCCAAATATGAATATATCGCCTACAATATTATCATTTACAATACATCCATCAATATCATTAATTATTATCACTATGATACACATTTTATTTCATAACACAATAATTACAATCGCTGCCGGCTAAGGCATTCCGTTACCATTATTTACCTTCCCAAAAGCTTTACTTTATAAACATTCTCATCCCATGATATTCCTGCATCAATACTAAAAAGTAGAGCACATAGGAGAGTGAGTTATACATTTCAAATGACGATATGAATACAATTGAAATTATGTGGATATGCATATCAACATCACGTATGCTTTGCTAAACACATCATAATCATCATAATCTATTTATTTCACAATATACATGTCATGTATTCACCCATCAATTCATAGCAAAATAAGCATATACACATTTATTCCAACGCTACAACGGGCTAACATCATCAATATCGACCATTCAGGCCTTTTCTCAAAGCCACCATGGGCTATCATCATTATCATCAATCATAAACAAATATGCCCTTCATTATAGTGGGCCATAACGCACATATCATCATATTCGATATCTTTTTATTTTACTAATATCATCTATAAGTTTTATATGGTCTTTTCGATACTTAATTACCCATCACATCACCACCATACCATAATCTCAATCATCATCAATCATCACCACCGTCTGGTATATCTCCATGTAATATGCAAATGCTCTTAAAGCTAATGCATATGCGCAATGGAACAAACAACAAATACGGATCTGACTGTGGGAATAAACACCAAATTATAGGTCAAGCATGATCACATACCATGCCCCTACTGCAGTATTATAATGTCTACACATATCTTATAATGTATGCATATTCACCAATTTTTACTGGTACCAAACCGCATCGCCTATTTTTGCAACACCTGGTCATTTTCACCATGATCGCGTTAACATATATTCAATATATGGTGTTGCGGGCCGTCCATAACTCATATCATGGCGGCTGTGATCTAACAGACCACCGGGATCACCTGCTCATCAAGATCCACCCCCCACAAGGGTCAGCCACATGTAGCTCCCCGTAGCAATACATGGGCGGCTTCTTGACTTACACACCGAGTCACGGGAAAATAAAATTTACTCGTGCACTGAGCCACCCTCCCACTGGGTCGGCTGAGGGAACTCCCCTAATGTTCCAACCTCGGCGCCTATGATATGCCATGGATGTAGATCAAATGCATTTCTTACACTGTGCATCCTAAATGCCACTTATAAAACACCATCATCATAATCACCAACACCACCATACACACCTTAGTAGATTTTATCATTGTTGGCTTCTTAACCATTATTTTCAAGTTTTATATGTGGCATTTTCATCTCAACGTATTTCACATATATTTCATATCATACACGCAAGTCAATACTTGCAATCAACCACAATGGCATTATAGCATCGTAAATCATCTTTAACATTTTTTTATCTTTCATCAATACCACCACATAATCTTTTAGTGGATTTTCATCTCATTATTCATCACCATTGTTTTATATATATATATACACACAAATTGGTGTGGTATTCACAATAATTCATTAATATAATTCAAACCACACACACAAAATCACATTTGTATCACACAATAGTATACATTGTGAGGGAAAGGGGCCAACATAAGCCCACAATAAAGAAAATGGAATAAAACCAATTCTGGGGAAACTCGCTCAAGAGAGATTCACCTTCATTTGAGTGAGATTAGCCAAGCTCGCTTGGGTGAGCCCCATCGCGCGTAAGCAAGAGGCTTCCAGCAGTGTGTCCACGCTCGCTCGCTTGAGCGAGACTCTCCTTCACCTAGCCTGTCGCTTAAGCGAGATTAAAATGGGTCGCTTGAGCGCGTCCAAAATTCCCTTGAGCGAAGAAGTCTTGGAGTATCATACCACGATCTCGCTTGAGCGAGCCACTCTCGCTTGAGCGAGATTCATCCAGAACCAATTTTTCCTCTCGCTCGCCCAAGCGCGGCCACACCCGCTTGAGCGAGAATCGTCCAGTAGCTCACCATCCTATTTTGCACGGGTCTCGCTTGAGCGAGACCTCTACTCGCCTAAGCAAAATTGGGCCAGAGGCCACCCCTCTGATGCAGGGCACTTTCTCTTGAGCGAGATCCCAACTCGCTTAAGCGAGATTATGAATACACGCACAAAAACTTAAGTTTTTCACTCCTTTCCACTTGCCAATATACTTCTCATTAATAGTTAGCCTAATTTAACACTTTACCTATATTGAATTATGTATTTAGGCTTATTTCAAGAAACCATGCCTCTCTATTTTCAATTCTAAGCCTTCAAATACCTAAGGGGGTTTTAACAACACACCACGTCACTACCTCACTCATTTTTCTACACAATCATCACAAATAATACTTTATACCTCAATCAGTTTATCTATTCATAGGTTTTCATCAACAACTGATTCATGCCTAATCAAGGAACAATCAAACAATCATTCTCATTTCATATCTATGTATACACATACAGTTTCTTAATGTTCAACAAAAACCAAGCCATCATTCCTCACATCATCTATTCAACATACGACATAGTCATGGCAAGGCAATGCATGAGTCCACACATATACATAATTCAACATTTATTCACTCATGCAAATTTGAAATGCAAACTCCTCTCCTACCTCGAGAGAAGAACCGCAATGAAAATGCTCCGATTATTCTGCATCTTCATCCGGAATTGAATCCTATCAACAACACATACATATACATGCAATTAATAAACCATCACAAGGCATCACCTCTTAAAACTCACTATCAAGTCCTAGACTTGTCTAAACTCTTATCCACAATTCTTTTGAATCATCTTATGGACCATTTAACTATCATTATTATCATTCATGTCCAATACAAGCCCCATGGTTCCATTTAAGACCATCATCAATCAACAACCTCAATGGCATATATCAAGGCCTAAGACTTCATCAAATCACAATCTTATTTCATTTATCCATCATCAATGGTCATCCTCCATTATTATCTCTCTATCACTAATAACAACACTCAACATTGATCATCATTTACCCATTCTCAAGATTAATTCCTCAAATCATCATACCTACCTACATGCACATATCATCATAAACATATTTTGGACTTAGTTCAAAATTTCATCAATCCTCAATAATCAATTCCAATACTTCTAGAAATTTATTTTTCTCCTATAACTTATTCTAAGGTCCTCCAACCCATTAATATCACCAATTTAGCCAAAACCCCTAAATTTTCAATACTTAGGGTTTTCATCTAAAATCATTTAACAACAATCCCAATCAATTTTCTTAAATCATTATGGACATTACAACTCTCTATATCACATACATCAAACCATATTTAAAATCACACCTTTATTATTCATGCTTAGGGTTTTAACATTTCCATCTACATGTAAGGTTTCTAACATCACTATTTCTAACCCAACGCCACAAAACCATAAATGAATTAATGAAGAGGTAAGAAACTTTACCTCACATCCATGCAAATCCAAAATGAAAATGGAGAAGGAGGGAGGAAGAGATGATTCAAGCTTTGCTCCAAAGTCCCTTTAATCCTTCATGAATTCAAGCTTTTGTGTTAATTTTGATGAAAATGGGTATAGGAAGAGGTGGGTCACGGTTTAGGGGTTGGAAGGATGAAGGAGAAGAAGAAAAAGTAAGTATAGAAAAAGAAGAAGAGGAGTGCACGGTTGGAGAAAGAGAGGGAGGAAAAATGAAGGTTTTGGTCCATAACCATTGAGTAAAAGGATTTCCTAAAATGCAATTTTCCAATGGACAATATTCCTCTTTGTCCTTTGGACAAAAGAAAGTAGTAAAGTGGAGAAAAAGTCGCACGGCTATGAGAAGAGAAGAAAAGGAAATTTTCATTTTCTTTTAATCCAATTTGGTTCATATTTTCTCCGTTTAATAACATATGTCGAGTCTAATTAATTAATTCCTTAACACTAAAAATTATTCCAACTATACCATCGTAACCACAATAATTTTCTAAACATTCTAGACCCATCAAATATTTAATTTGACCAAGTGGGTCCCATATCATCTGTTAAATCATCCAATTCTGGTAAATTTTAATTTACTGATAATTCACCTCTAATGTCAAATTAATCCTCCCACAATTATTGGACCATAAATAATTAAGTACCATTATTCCATAAATTATTTTCTTAAAAATTTAGGGTGTTATACCCTGCACATTTAATGTTCTATTTTAAGTGATGGATATTAATCCTACCTATAGTTGCCTATTGGGGAGGCCCTGAATACATTCTGCCAGTGTGGTTCCTTCCACCCTCCATCAAAAACTAAGGTTTGTAGTAGACAACAAGCTAATTATTATTTCTGGTGAGGAAGATTACCTCATTAGCAAGCCCATGTCAACTCCATACATAGAAGCGGCCAATGAGAGTCTTGAAACTTCTTTCCAGTCATTGGAAATTGCTCATACCACTTGTGTGAGTGAAGGGTTAAAACTAGCTCGACCTTCCAAAGCTTTTATGATGGTAGCTAAAGTAATGATGAAATCTGGATTTCAGCCAGGGAAAGGGCTTGGAAAGATACTCTGTGACGTCCTTAATAATTTCCCGAATAAATTTTTCACATTTTAAAAATCATTTTTGAAATTTGTAATAAGTCATGTAAAAGTTGATAAACGCGGATTATTATCATACATACTAGTCGTGGATAATCAAAGTCATGAAATATTTATATATATAGTGGAAACGATTTAGAAAAATATAGTACATGAAACATTATATTATTATAACCCATCAAAATAAAATAAAGTCAAATTCCAAGCAATAATTCACGTAAACTCCATTCATGGCATCACTCTTCATTCTGTGTAGCATTCACTGTAAAAATTAATGTAAGAGTGAGATAGAATATAGAATAAATATAAAATAAATAAAATTGCACAAACACAACCAACAAGGCATAATGATATGATGAATATGCCAAACAAGTTCATTTATAAATCTTTAATTAGTCACATGATGTCATGCTGGATCCATTTGGTTTGGTGGGAATACTGCAGTAAAAAGTCTCATAAAGACTCCAGTAGGAATTAGCATAACCATGAATCCCTACACCTTTATGGCTCCTGTGAAAATAAGTGCACAAGTAGGAATTAGCATAACCATGAATCCCTACACTTTCATGGCTCCTGCAGTACCGAAGTACACAAGTAGGACTTAGCATAACCATGAATCCCTACACTCCATGGCTCCTACAAAAATAGGGCTTAAACTCATCATAGAGTAACCCCCCACCAGGGTAGGCAATCATGGAACCCCTAAATTCCATGGTGCGTCCAAATGCTTATGATGCATGAATGCCTTTAATTCTCTTTATCATTTAACATACCATGATATCAACATTTCCAAAACCACTTGGAAAACCACAAGTCCTCAAAGGACACATCACATATAATAATTTTCAGAATCATGGATTTACTGTTTCAACCACATGTATCAATATCCGTAAGGCATTCATGTATATACATATATCAATTTAGTCATTCGTAATTATTCACCACCAAAGTATACAAACAGTATGATACTCATTAGACACTCAACATCATCCATAACAATTCATAGTCACTCAAGAATTCAATAATAAATTGTTACCCATAGGGAAAATATCATTTTCATCCATAATAACCATTATAAGTAAGTTTCAGCATTTCTAACAGCAACATACGTTAGTAAAACAATCATAACATGAGTAAATCAAATCCTTTTTCCGTGATTCCACTTTTTGTAGTTCCATAATAGAATTACCTACAACTTTAATGAAGACCATAATTTCAAATTCCAAACAAAAACACCACTTATCCACAGAATACAAAACTGCCTCAAAGAGAGTTTTCAAAACATACATATGTTAGTATTTTCAACGTTTCTGGAGTTACAAAAATAATTTTGGCATGGGACCAGTTCTAATTTACTCCTAACACAAATATCTACAACTTTCATGAAGACCATAATTTCAAATTCCAAACCGAAACACCACTTATCCACAGAAAAGAAAACTGCCTCAAAGAGAGTTTTCAAAACACATATATGTTAGTAATTTCAACGTTTCTAGAGCTACAAAAATAATTTTGGCATAGGACCAGTTCTAAATTACTCTTAAGACAATTCTCTACAAATTTCATGAAGACCCTAAATCCAAATTCCAAACAGAAACACCTCTTATTCATAGAATACAAAACTGCCTCAAAAAGAGTTTTCAAAACGTACATAGGTTAGTATTCTCAACGTTTCGGGAGCTACAAAAATAATTTTGGCATGGGACCAGTTCTAAGTTACTCTTAACACAATTATCTACAACTTTCATGAAGACACCAATCACTAATTCTCACCACAAAATTCCCAGTTTTAAATATAAGATTCGTATTTCATTGTTAACAGATTTTCAGCATGAACATACTTCTATATTTTCGGCATATCTAGAGCTACAAGCATCTTTTTAACTTGAACCCACTTTAAATAGATACCTAACACAATTATCTACAACTTTCATACAGACATCAAAGGCTGATTATGCATGTATAATTCCCAGAATATTAATATATACACAAAACATGGGATAAATATTCCACTCGAACATGCTGTAGTATTTTGGCTATAACTTTTGCTAGACATATCCAAATCAATTGATTCAAGTCTCAGAATTCACAAAACAAAAATATCTACAACTTTGATGAAGAAGTCAGAATCAAATTCATACGTTTTCAACTTCAAAATTAAGCAACAAAATACGAAAATAAAACTGGAATCCTAGGACAGCATACAATTCTACCCATTTCATAATCATTCATAACCCTGTCCCCTCTTACTTGGATTGAAGATAGTTGGCTGATTGAAAATGGTCTCCTTGTTGTCCTAGCTTCAGATCGAAGGGCCTTGAGGGAGAAGAGTAAAAGAGAGGAAGAAGATTTACTGGCTTTGTTCTAAGAAGTTCTGGTCTTAGCAGAGGCAATGTTAATAATGCAAGGACAAGTGGGGGACACCTTTCTTGTGAGTGGATTGCTAGTGGGCTGTTAGTGGAGATAATGGAGATTTAGATAAGAAAGTAGGTTATATTAGTTGTCCACTTCTGCCGCCTGTCTAATGGAGTGGGTATGATTGAAGAAAAGGATATTAAAATATGCATAAAAGAACAAGATTGGAGTCACACGTTAATCTGACACTGAATACCGACTGGAATTCCACTTGGTTAGCCTCTGAACCGACTGGAATTCTACCCAGTCAGCATATATGCTGACTGGAAATTGTTAGTAACGTGAAGAGAAGGAAAATCTGAGTCCCTCTCGCTCAAGCGAAACCCTCTCTCGCTTGAGCGAGTGCCATACATTGCACTGTCAGGGGAAGTTTCATGCAAGCGAATACCGACTCGCTTGAGCGAGACTCACAAGCCTCGCTTATTCCACTCTCACTCGCTTAAGCGAGGAATTCATTCGCTTAAGAGAAATCCGACCAGAGGTCACCATTCCTCAAAACCGATCCTTCATCCACTCGGTTTCCACACAACAACTTAATCCAGACCGACTCAAAGCTCTCAGATTCTCACTCGGCAGAACCTCTTGAAACCGAGTCAGCTCTCAATCAGTCTCTCTCTCGGTAATTTCAAACCAAATCATTCCTAAGCCGACTCATACATACGTAGTCTATCACTCGGCTATTTATTCTAAATCCGATTTAATACCTGATCGGTTCTTATTGGGAAATTCATTACAATACCGACTCAACTCCTAATCAGTTCTCACTCGGTGAATTACCTCAAAGCTGACTTATTCCACTCGACTGTCCACTTGGTGAAATCAATTAAAACCGATTCCCAACTCTTAGGTTTCTGCTCGGTAGAACTCCTCTGAAACCAACTCATGCATTCAAGTTTGTTACCCAACAAAATAATCCTTACTCACCCATCATTCATTCCGTTCTTCTCTTGGTAGAATAATCCAAACTGAGTCCTCTTTCACTCATTCTTCATCACTCGGTTCCTTATTCCAAATCTGAGTCTCCACATACACGGTTCCACTCGGTAAAACTTTTCAGAAATCGTTTCTCCCCCATAGTTGTTCACTCACTCGGAATCTCATTCCCAAAGCTGACCTCTTTTCTTCTTCACTCACACGAAATTATTCCAGTGCACATCTGAATAATCATACACCGTGTGTCCCTAGTCGGAACCCTACCACTCGGAAATACATTTTCCTCTGTACTTCACTCTAAAATGAAGGCACTCAATAAACTTTCATTCAAAATTGTAACGTCTGACCATGATTGACTCGGAAATGAGTCATTCAGAAGCATTTGACTCGGAAACGAGTTATTCAAAAATACTTGACTCGGAAATGAGTCTTTCTGGGGTATTTGACTCGGCAGTGAGTCACTCCAAGGTGAGTCATGTAACATCCCAGATTTTTAAATAATTATAAAATTCAGATTAAGGTTATGGATTGATGGGATTAATGGTTAATTAATGGATTAATTGCCAATTGGGCAAATTATTGAGTGACAATAATTCTAATAATAATAATATATGCCTTTGGTGGTTAATGGGCCGGTTCTCTCCTTCTCCCTCTTCCTTGGTCCACGTGGAGTGTATTAAATGCTGGAGGAGGGGGTAATGATTAAAAAGGACTAGCATTAAATGCAGATGGGATTGCATTAATGAGGATGGAATGTTGATTGAAATGGGAGCAGACGCTGGTTGCATGGTGATAAGGCTTCAACTCCATGTTTTCTCCTCATTTCCCTTTATTTTTCCTTGGTGGCTATTCAGAGGAGAGAAATGCTCCTCCTTCTCTCTAGAATCCATGAGGCTTTCTGCCCCTTTGCCTCCTCCTTCGTCTTCTCTTCCACTCATACATTGGTGTAGGACCGAGTGGAATATGTTGGGAATCAACGTATTGCTATGAGGAACAGCATGGAGGAGTGCAACAGCTTGGTGCGGTGTGTGGAGGCTGGGTTCAGGATTCCTCCTTTGTCCTCCTGGTTGTGCTTCTTCTTCCTCTCCTTCTTCCTCCATGTGATGGGTTGTATGAGGCTCAGTTTGGGAGCCTTCAGCTGTGTGAATGCCTCGGTTGTGGATGATGGTCTACTGTTTTTGAGGCTGTGCTGTTGAGAAGAAGAAGGCATGCATGGTATGGTGCATGGAAGCTTGGTAGTCCTCCATGATGGTGAAGACAGTGCTGTTGGATGTATGGAACAGCTTTGTGTTGTGCTTGAGAGCTTCTCCACTGACTTGGTGGCTATGTTGCTCGTGTGGAGACAAAGTTGGTTCTCCATGGCTGTGAGCGTGTGCTGGGGACGACTGGGAAGCTGTGTGGCTTTTCCTACGTTGGAATGTCGAGCAGAAAGCTACTGTGGCTGGGCCGAGTGGCCCATGTGACTCCTGGAAGCTTCATCTAGGTAAGGGGGCTTTGCATCTCAAATGTATGGATTTCTGGACGGGTTTCCGGGTAAAATTGTCACTGTGTTGTGTTTTAATGTGCATGGTATGCTATAGTTGAGTAAATAGCCCGGATTATTGATGCTTATTATTTATATAATGTATGATACCCGTTCATATGATGTGTGATGTTTGTTGATGGTGTTTGTGTTAAGATGTATGAGATGTACATGATGAATGTTGTGCTCTATATGTGATCCTCTATTTGTCCCTGGGTATGTTGTATATTTGAATGCATGTGATGCTTGTTGATGCATATGCTTATGATGAATGAATGAATGGGGACTGTTATGATGAATGCCGAGTAGGCTTTATAGAGGAAAGCATGAAATGCTTACTGTAAGGATAAATCCGAGTGAATAAAGGATAATCTGAGTGAATGGCATAGTGATTGCCGAGTGAATGGCATAGTGATTGCTGAGTGAATGGCATAGTGATTGCCGAGTGGATGCCATAGGATTGCCGAGTGGATGTGGTATAAGCCGAGTCATCTGATTGTTGTTGAATTGCCGAGTGCACATGATGTTGAACGCAGATTTTCGAGTGGGCAATCGAATGAATATGAGTTGAATTTATATGCATACGTGATATTAAGTTATTGAATATGAACACCTTGCGGGGTGCCACGAGGGTATTATCCTGAGTGAAGAGGACATGGTCCTAATGTTGATTGTGATGAAAGACCCGGGTTGGACTCGGGCAGTGCCTGGGGCACTAAGCGTGAAATGAGACGCTTGATGAAATGCCGAGTGCATTGGCATGGGACGCCGAGTGAATGAAACCGTATGCATCCGATTTGCCACTGGAATGCGTTGGACTCCTATACTGATCGGCAATCAGAAGACAACATGTGATGAATATATTTAAGTCCTGGAGCTGGGCTCGGACAGACTCCTTGAGCATGGCTCGGAGTGTGATTATTGTGGATATAGTATTGGGGTAGACTTGAGATGAAATCCGATTGAGGGATTATATTATTGGTGAGGATATTAGGCTTTATAGCCGAGTGAAAGGGGTAAGAAACCCGATTGAAGATGTTTGTGATTGTTTATATTGAATGGCAGTGAATGTTGAGCTGATTGATGTATATGTTATGGCATGTTGAGGATTCTATGATTAATCTGAGCCAATATCTGTCATTTAATATGTAATGCTCACCCCTACACCATTTTTCAGTGTATGCAAGTCGGATTGGATGAGGTGATGGCCTTAAACCCGAGTGTTGGGTGTTTACAATAAGGCTGTGTATATAATATTATGTTCCGAGTACAATTGATGTATCAAAGCCTTGGCCGGCTCATATAACCTGTTGTATAATGAATACAATCTATATATATATATATATCGAATCTGGGTTATTGGAAATCCGAGTGCATGTTTGTATATATATGGATTTACATTAAAATCATGTACTTGTATCGGATAATGGGTCTTGGTGAATGAATAAAGATAAGTTGAAATCATCCGAGTGTATGCGTATGTGTGTATATACATATATGTTATGTTGATAACATGGTTATGAATCGGTGGAAGTGCATTGCTGTATCAGTAGTCAGATTTGGAATTAGAGAATATATATATATATATGAGTGATTTATGTTGATTTGATGCTTCTCACCGACTGGGAAATGATGTTGTATGAATGATGCTAAGTTAATAACTCCCGAGTGGAATAGTATTGTAAGAGCTGGTCTAAATGTTGAGGCTTAAGTACATGATCTTCCCGAGTGTGTAGGCTTGATCCCTTTCCGAGTGAGACTAAGTATGTGGCCTTTTTCTGAGTAAATAGGCTTGAATGAATTCCGAGAGAAATACAGGAGGCTTAGATCCAATTCCGATTGAGGCCATAATGTTTGGCCTTTCTTTTCCGAGTGAAGAACACTTAAATGGATTTTTAGAGAATTGCCATTGATGAACCCATTCGGTGTAGGATTTGATGGGAGAATTTCCTGAGTAATCTTTGTGTGGCCTTTTCCGAGTGGAAAATATGGGTAAACCCCGAGTAGGGAATGGTTTGTGTTTTCCGAGTGGAGCCCGAGTGAATCTCTTGAGGGAAGATTGGTTATATCAATTTAAATTGGGGATATATTCTAAGTATGGAATATATGTATTCTGAGTGTTAAGTGTGGAATGAGTCCGAGTGGGACTTGATTTAATGGTTTCCCGAGTGGTTGAGTATTTCATATGTCCGAGTGAATTACTTGGTGAAATCCTCTAAGTGTTGAGGAGTTTGGATAATTCTGAGTGGAATTGTTTAGGGAAGTCATTTCCAAGTAATGGATGTTAAGGTGTTCTCCGAGTGAGAAACGATGGATATACCGAGTGGAGTATGGTTGGGGAGATCCCTTCTGAGTGAAAGAAGATCCACATATTCTCTGAGAGAGAATAGGCATGAATGCTGAGTGTGAGGCCGAATGTGTATTGGTCGGTAATGATGTTAGTTACCGAGTGGAATACCACTCAGAAGATGAGTTGGTTTATGAATGATGTGCCGAGTGATGAATGTGAAGTACATTCCCGACTGAATTGTGATGAACCACACCGAGTGGTGTTGGATGGGTAATAACCCGAGTAAAGGGGTTTTATGGAATCCGAGTGGAATAACCCGTACTTTCCCGAGTGGATCATGTGTATATCTTAGTGGATAAAGTGTGGAACTAAGTTATGAGGTGTATGTGCGTGGAGTCATTACCGAGCGATTGAAACCCCTGACTCCGAGTGAATGGTTGTCTCAGATTCCGAGTGAGATTATTATTATTTGCCGAGTGTGGCTTCTCGCTTCAGCGAGTGTGTGTTGTTGGAAGGCTTGGGGCTGGTTTCGCTCAAGCGAAGGGGCGTTCGCCCGAGCGAGTTGGTCGGCCTCGCTCAAGCGGAGTCGGATCTCGCTTGAGCGAGTGCACGCTGTACTGTGGTTCTCTCAGGCGCTGTTGTCCTTCCGCTGACTGCCTTTCTTGGTCGGTTTTTCATTGCCTTTGCCTTCCTTTCTCTTTCTTTATTTAATTAGACCCGGTTCTCCTTGGCCATGGGACCAGCTCTCATATCTTCATATATGGGAGTGTTTTTATTATAGATCCAGGCTATTTTCTAATTAATTTGTGAAAAATTGACCCCTATTTTCAGGGTGTCACAAGTCACTCGGATTCTTTCACCCTGAAGAGGTTCAATCAAACTGATAAGTGCTTTTTAATACAATAAAATAGATTTAGTTTTCTTAGAATTTAGTCATTATCCACTGTATTTCCTTTTATTTATTGCGATTTTTACTTTCTTTCCACTCTATTCTACTTGGGTATGTTTGCAGGAATTAAGGAAATAAAGGGTCAAAAACAAGAGAAAACCGACCTACTACACAAACTCCGTCCTCAATCTAGAACACCGCCCAGACTTTTCCCCAACCAACACGGCCCAAGTTCCTAATCCATGACACCGCCCAAGCTCCTAATCCATGACACCGCCTAGATTCTTCACTCAACCAGACTCCTCTCCTTTCCATCAACAACACTGTCCCATTCCCTATCCGCTGTCCCTTTCTTCTAATCCAAGCCTCAACACCGCCCAGCAACCGGCCTCACCTCTCAACACCGCCCAACCGTCCTCACCTCTCAACACCGCCCAACCGTCCTCACATCTCAACACCGCCCAACCGTCCTCACATCTCAACACCGCCCAGACTCTTAAACCACAACACCGTCCAGCAGTACTCTCCACACCGCCCAGACTCTCTTCACAGGCCCAACACCAGATCAATTGAACACCGCCCAGTAACTCACTCAACACAACACCGCCCAGCAACACCGGCTCCATCCACCACACCGTCCAGCAACTCCACTGTCCCTCATATCACCATACCTGCCACATACAAACCAACAACGCCCAGCAACTAATACCAAACAGCAAGCTTTCACTCGGTCTTGTGGAATTCCAGTACTTTTCCATTCAGAATTTGCCCAGCTGAATAAATCCAAGCACCGAATTATTGGAAAATATTAAAATAATGCAATTTGGGACAGTTGGAAGTCACATGCACCGAAAGTTTCTTCCACTTGCAAATTGAACGCGTTTTCATTGCTGGAATCCTCAATCCATTAACATAGTAAAGAAGCAGCAACCCATCAGCAAACAACAACTTCTTCCCAGTCAATTACCATCAGATTTCTTTTCTTTTCTTCGTTACTTTCTCTCCTTTTCTCTTTAGTTTTCTTCTTTTCTATTTTTTCTTTCTCTGTCCGTTTTTCTTCTCTTTCTTTTTATTTTCTTTTCTTTCTTTTATTTTGTAAGAGTGTGAGGGCTGTAAAAGTGAGAATTTAAATTTGTAATTGGTGGAGAATATTGCAACAAGGAAATACAAGTGGTAAATTATTTTGAGCTTTTGGAGAAACCCGTAAGTCTTTATTTTTACCATGTCTTGTATGTTTTATTTTTCCATTATTTACATGAATTTAAATTATTTCATGAGTAGCTAAATTAATTATCTTGGGATAAAGGGGGTATGATAATATTTTATTTTAATGTTATTTTGACTTAGAATTAAATAAATTTCTGTTTTCCATTTAGTTCAATTATGCTTAATGCTTTTAGTAATTCCTAACAAGAACCTAAATGATAAAACTGTATACTTACGGGTATATTAATAAGTTTAGGTAATAAATAGAATCGAGAGATTTATTTTTACCGGAAAGCTTTGAACTAAACCTAAGATTTTTGAAATGCTTTATGTGACCTCGGTAAAACCGTGAAAGTAATCAAAATTCTTTTGAGGAAATAAAAGGGATTTTCATAAAACGATAATGGGCCTTTCTGAGGATTAAGCAGCGCTTTCCATAGGTTAGGTACATTAATAGGATTCCGAGAGGAACATATTAATTAGCTTTTGGAAAATTTACCTTGGAAAACTTAATTCGATTCTTATTTATGAAAAGTTAAAATTCATTAACATAAAATAGAGTCTTGATCCCCTGAAATCCCAAGATACTCTCAACTCTGATTTTTTAAGTGTCAAGTAAATTTTGTTTCTAAATTTGGATTTTTAAATTGTGTTTTATTTTACAAAAATATTAAAAATCAATTGTGTGGATAATTAAATTTCAATATGCTGGTACTTTGAACACAGTCCCTGTGGAGAACGATAATCTTTTATATTACGCGACATAACCCGTGCGCTTGCGGGCCCTGTCAAAAACCCTCTTCACTCAGAATTGCCTCTGAGACAAGGATTCCACTCGGAAAAACTCTCTCGGCCATCTTCCACTCGGAATACTTAACATTCACTCGGAATCTCTACCTTTACTCGGAATTTTTCTCCTTCACTCGGAACAGGGTGCCTTTTTCACTCGGACAGTCCTTTCTAAGGCATGTTTCACTCAGAAAATGAATCTTATCATTAAAGGTCTATGTAAATCCTATAATTATACCCAAAAATAAAATTTTTGGAGTATTATATACCATCCATAGAGTGTTTTATTCATTGATTAACACTTATAGACCTTCTATACGTCATAATTTACAAAATGGGACTATTATTAAAAACAGGATGTTACATACTCGATGAAGGAGTAGAGCCACTACGAGTTAAGGAGAACAAGAATGGCTTTGGGCTAGGATATCAGCCCTCGCCAATGGAAATGGTAAGGGTTTTTACGGATAAAAGGGAAAAACGACTTGCACAGCGGGAAAATCATGAACTCCAAACTGCAAGGATTCCCGCCTGTGACCTCTATAGAAGCTTCAAGAGCGCAGGCTTGACGTCTCCAGACCAAGTGGCAGTTGTCAATGATGATTCCAAGGGCAAAGATGGCTTGGTTTGCCCTTGTTCTTCGGATACTATATTCTGTAATTGTGAAGCTACTGAGTTTCCTGAGATCCTAAATTTCATTTCAAAGTAATTGTTCACTTTGTATGTTTCTCTTTGGATCCTTTGGCCATGCCTAAAGCCTTAGGATGAATTTTCAATAAGGGCAAAAACATGTTTTCCTTTGTCATTTCAAAATAGATGCAAGTTAAATTGTCGTTTTCCTTATTTTTGCCTTTTTATATTAAATAAATTATAGATCTAAAATTGAATCCTAAAATAATAAAATTACACTCTCCCATCATGATTTTGATCCAACAAGTTAGAAGGACGAAGAGTCTAATGAACCTTCCCCTAAATTACTAAGACTGGTAGATCAAGAGGCTAAAAAAATTTCCCCTCATTAAGAAGCCATCGAGGTCATAAATTTAGGATATGAGGAAAACAAAACAGAACTCAAGATTGGTACTTCTTTGAGCATTGAACATAGAAAGAATTTGATAGAGTTATTGGTCGAATACAGTGATGTGTTTGCTTGGTCATATCAGGATATGCCAGGGTTAGATAACAGCATTGTTGAGTATAAGCTACCATTGAAACCAGGTTGCCTCCCTATAAAACAAAAATTGAGAAGAATGAAACTAGAGATGCTCTTGAAGATCAAAGAAGAGATAACCAAACAATTAGATGTTGGGTTTCTGACTGTCTCCAAATGCCCAGAATGGATTGCAAATGTTGTCCTGTTCCAAAGAAAGATGGAAAAGTCAGAATGTGTGTTGATTACCGGATCTGAATAGGGCAAGCCCTAAAGATGATTTTCCATTAACCCACATTGATGTCTTAGTCGATAACACAACTCACAATTCCATCTTCTCATGGATGGATTTTCTGGGTATAACCAAATTAAAATGGTGCTGGAAGACATGAAAAAAACCACATTCATTACTTTGTGGGGAACATTCTACTACAAAGTAAATGTCTTTCGGATTGAAAAATGTTGGTGCTACCTACCAAAGAGCTATGGTGACTTTGTTCCATGATATGATGCATAGAGAAATAAAAGTCTATATGGATGATATTATTGCTAAATCAAAGTCTGAAAAAGGTCACCTCTTTGAGCGTCTGAGAAAATTCAAACTTAGATTGAATCCAGCTAAATGCACTTTTGGTGCCAGATTTGGCAAGCTGCTCGAGTTTATTGTCAATGAGAAAGGAATTGAGGTAGATCCCGATAAGGTGAAAGCCATAGTGGAAATGCCTGCTCCCAGCACAAAAAGAAGTACAAGGGTTTTTAGGAAGGTTGAATTACATGGCTCGTTTCATATCTCAATTAACGGCCACATGTAAGCCAATCTTTAAATTACTGTGAAAGAATCAACCAGTAGAATGGAATAATGATTGCCAAGAAGCTTTAAACAAGATAAAGCAGTACCTCTAAAACCCACCTATCTTGGTCCCACTGGTTCTAGGAAGACCTCTTCTCCTTTACTTAAGTGTGTTAGATGAGTCTATGGGCTCTGTACTGGGGCAACTCGATGAATTAGGAAAAAGAAAGAACATGCCATTTATTATTTAAGCAAAAAGTTCACAGAATGCGAATCAAGATATTCTGATATGGAACGAACTTGTTGTGTGCTAGCATGGGCAACACGTCTTTTACGGCAATACATGTTATGTCACACTACTTGGTTGATATCTAAAATAGATCCAATCAAGTATATCTTTGAAAAGCCAGACCTAACTGGAAGAATAGCTCGTTGGCAAGTTCTTTTGACTGAATATAACATTGTGCACGTCACTTAGAAGGCTATAAAAGGAAGTTCCTTGGCAGATTACTTAGCCTATCACCCTTTAAATGACTATCAACCAATGTCATTTGATTTTCCCAATGAAAATATCATGATGTTGTTAAAGGAGGAATACCATTCCAAAGAAAGATAGATTCTGATGTTTAATGGAGCTTCAAATGCGTTGGAACATGGGGTTGGAGCTATTTTAATCTCCCCAGACCATAAGTTTATTCCATTCACAACTCGACTTTGTTTTTATTCCACCAACAATATCGCAGAATATGAAGCATGTGTCTTAGGGATTCAAGCAGCTTTAGAAGCCAAAGTAAAATCCCTATAAATATATGGGGATTCTACTTTAGTAATCCACCAATTGAAAGGAGAATGGGAAATTAGGGACAACAAGTTGATCCCTTATTAAACCAATATTATAGAATTAATTAAGGAATTTGATAAAGTCTCTTTTCATCATATTCCTCTAGAAGACAACCAATTGGCGGATGCTTTAGCCACTTTGGCTTCCATGTTCCATGTGAGTAGGGAACATGACATGCCCCTTATTGAGATTGAAAGACATCTCGAACCTGCATATTGTCACATGATAGAAGAAGAATCTAATGGGAAACCATGGTTTCATGACATTAAAAATTACATTTAAAATCAAGAATATTCCCCTGGTGTTTCAGAAAATGATAAAAGAACTCTCAGGCGCTTAGCCATGAATTTCTTTATGACTGGTAACACACTTTACAAGAGAAATTATGATTTTGTTCTCCTTCGTTGCATTGACGCAATGGAAGCTAACAAAATCATAAAGGATGTTCATGAAGGACCTTTCAGAACACATGCAAGTGGACACTCAATGGCAAGAAAAATTCTCAGAGCTGGATATTATTGGATGACGGTGGAAAATGATTGTCATAATTATGCCAAGAAATGTCACAAATGTCAAACCTATACAGATAACATTCATGCACCACCATCTTCTTTACACGTTTTAACTACACCTTGGCCTTTTGCTATGTGGGGCATAGATGTTATTGGTCCATTGAACCAAAAGCATCGAATGAGCATCATTTCATTCTTGTGGCCATTGATTACTTCACTAAGTAGGTTGAAGTAGCTTCCTATACCAATGTGACAAAGAACGTTATGGTCAAATTCATCAAGAGAGAATTGATTTGCATATATGGTTTGCCAAGTCAGATCATTACTGATAATGGCACAAACCTGAATAATAAAATAATGGATGAACTCTATGAAGAGTTCAAAATGAAACACCTCAATTCATCTCCATACATACCCAAGATGAATGGAGCGGTGGAAGCTACCAACAAAAACATAAAGAAAATCATACAAAAGATGGTTGAAACCTATAAAGACTGGAGTGAGTTTCTTCCTTTTGCTTTACATGGGTATCGTACCTCTATATGAACTTCAACAGGGGAAACACCCTTCTCATTGGTATATGGTATGGAAGCTGTTTTACCAATAGAAGTGGAAATTCCTTCTTTAAGAATAATCATGGGTGCTAAATTAGAAGAAGCTTAATGGGTTTGATCCTGGTATGATCAACTAAATTTAATTGATGGCAAAAGGTTAACTGCTCTTTGTCATAGGAAGTTATACCAAAGGCATATGAAGAAGGCATACGGAAAGAAGATGCGACCTCGTCAATTTCATGAAGGTGATTTGGTGCTAAAGAAGATCTTGCTAAATCAAAGTGATCACTGAGGCAAATGGATACCAAATTATGAAATACCATTCATGGTAAAGAAACCCTTTTCTGGAAGAGATTTGATTTTGACAAACATGGACGGTGAGGAGTTATCTTTCCTAGTCAATTCAGATGCAGTCAAGAAGTATTATGCTTGAGAACATCCTAAAAGGATAGGGTAGTCTTTATGTCCTCCAAAAGTTTGGATTGAAATTATAATGTGAACTTGTAATTTTCAAAGTGAATAAATGGGAATTCCTGATTTTAGTTCCAATTTTTGTTTTGTTAGGTTTTATTAGAATGCATATTGTGACAATAATTTTTCAAACCATGAAAAGCGTATTTTCAATCTCGAAAAACTTGATACTTCCTAATTATGCAAAACTTGGTAATCAAATATATTCCGCTCTGTCATGAGTAATATCGAGTCCCATAAGGATTATGGGTGTCACCCTAGGGAATCAAATTCATTATCCTTTGTTTTCCATTTATTTATTCTTCCCTGCAGGATTAAGGCATACCCCTAGATTCTTTCCCTAGAACTTTTGGAGAGTTCAGATCGCGGTCGAATGAACTAAAATTGAATCATTAATTTCCCAAGAAAGTTAACCAAACAATATTGTGATATTTACCCAAACTGAAAGGCTATAAAAAGAACAAATGTTCCCCATGAAGAGTAAAAATCAATAATTCCAGTCCATCACCTAATCCCAGTAAGGTTGATTTGCTAAGATAAATGTTCAAGGAATCCCCTATGAGTCATATGACTAAAAAGTTTGTTTCTTTTAAATCTCAGTCCTTCAAAAGGTCTCAACCTCGAGAACACATTCTTCTTTATTACAAATTTCAAGTTTCATACCAATCAATTTCCTCTTGCAAAAGTCAAACATGTATCTTACACCGCAAGTCATAGTGTCAGAGGCATTTTGTAAGCCCCCATATTTTATAAAAAATGATTAAATATGAGGAATAAATGTTAAATAATTATAAATGGGTTGATAAATGTCCAAAAAATGTTGAAATAATAAAATTGGGATTTATTATGGTTGTGAACACCTCTTTCGGTCCGATCCAAGTGGAAAAGAATTCTGAGAGGACTGGACTTCATCTCCGAATAATCTGCCGAGTGGAATGACTCAGAATGATAATTTCCAAGTGAAAAATAGCTATTTCCGAGTGGAAAATGGCTGTTACCGAGTGAGATATCCGAGTCAGCTGTTACTGAGTGAAAATCCGACTAGGATTGCTCCGACTGACAGTTTTCGAGTGGAATGCTTCCGAGAGGGTTACTCCCGTACAAAGCAAAGACTTCATTATGTCCGAATGATCATTTCCGAGTGATATGTCTCTGAGTAGGGCATTTCCGAATGGTTTGAGTCCGAGGGAAATACCTCTCAAGCAAAGATACATCCGAGTGGTGAAATCCAGATTGAAGCCTCTTAGGCAAAACTGACACCGAATGAACACAAATCTGAGCGAATGCATCTGAAGGGCTGATTGTCAACTGAAACCTTTCTGATTGAAAACAAATCCGACTCAGAATGATGAAATCCGAGTAGAATGACTTAGAAATGATCAAATCCGAGCAGAATGGAGTGTTGCCGAGTAGAATACTTCACTGTTGGAGGAGAATCCGAGTGGAAGCTTCCCTATCAAAGCCATTCCGAGTGACAAATGGCTGACCTTAAAAAAATATATCCCTGTTAGAGGAGAATCCGAGTGGAAGCTTCCCTATCAAAGCCATTCCGAGTGACAAAGGACTGACCTTGAATAAATAGTGCCCAAAGCTATTGTCCGAGTGAAGGGATGCTAAATGAAAACAAATCTGATTCGGGATAGATACTTTTTCTGGGCATAATTATTTCCGAATCAAAGATCCCTGAGTGAGTTGATTCCGAATGAAGGAACACTCTGGATTCCAAAAGAACACTTGTTGAATAAGAACAGATCTCCGAGAGGTGCATTCTGAGTGAAACAAAGCACTGATCTGGAAAGAACGCTTCTACCGGCCAGATTCTATCAAGCTCCAAAGTTCTGAGTGAAAAGAAAGGCCAACTCCCAAGTGTGTAAGTCCGAATGGGTTGATTGACAATTGAGGCCAAATTCCGAATGAAAAGCAAGTCTGACTCCAGATGAATACAACCGAATGGTGAATTCCCGAGTGAAGAGTTAATGACTGAAGTACCTCCAAGCAAAGAAATTCTAACTTTGGACGAGTATTTTTTCTAGTTGGAAATTCATCCGAGTGGATGATTGCCGATTGAAAGTCATTCTGAGTGGATGAATACATTCGAGTGGATAATTGCCGATCGGAGTCATTCTGAATGAAAGGCGTTTGAATGCATCTGTATTGATAATTGCCGATTGGAGTCTTTCTGATTGAATCAAAATCGACCAAAATATTTCTGAGATGCCGAGTGATCCAAGCAGAAGGGCAGAATGAAGCTTCAGGTAGAAGCAGCTCCGAGCAAATGATCTCTGAGTGAGTCACTTTTAAGACAATTCCAAATGAATGTTTTAATCAGTGAGGTAATCAGAGGTGCTTTGACTCGGAACTTGTTTTTGTTCTGATTGAATGCTTCAAGCAATACCATTTCCGGACAATGTAACGCCGAGTGAAGAAATTCCGATTAAACAAAGGTCTTTCGCTCAAGCGACTCTGGTTACGCTCAAGCGAGAACTTTGGAGGCCATAATCTCGCTTAAGCAAGGGAGTCTCGCTCAAGCGAGAGGCATAATGTTAGCTACTGGAATATGCTTGCCCAAGCGAGCCTAACACGCTCAAGCGTGACCACGTTATAAAATTATCACGCTCAAGCGTGAATGGGAGTCGGTACCGAGTTAGCCACTCTTCAGTCAGCTTCCGAGTCCCCTTCAACCATTTCTGAGTCACTTTTCAGCGGTTCTGACCCATTCTTCAGGCGGTTCCGAATCCTCTTGAGTCAGTTCCGAGTCACTTTCCACTCCGTTCCGATTGAGTGTTCCAATCAGAAATGCTTTGCTCGTCTAGCTCTTCACAGTAACCCCATACCGACCAGCAAAGCAACACCGAGCAAGGCTTTCACTCGGTCTTGTGTACGAAAGGCATCTTTTTCACTCGGTCTTGTGCATAAAAGGCACCTTTTTCCACTCGGATTCAGGAGGCAAGGTGAAGATCGACCCCTTTTTCCACTCGGATTTCCACCATGCTGATTTGGATTCCCACTGTCCAAGTGGATCCTTGAATTATGGGAGGCGGCTCACAACAAGACAGGAAGAAAATGATAAAGAATTCCCACCAGCCTCCTTTGTCAAGATCCAGGCTCTTTCCAACACACTGTCCAAGTTGATTTGCTAATTTCAAAGGGCGGCTCACTACCAAACAAAGGAAGAAATAATAAAAATTCCCACCAGCCTCCATTCGGTTATCAAGAGCCAGGCTGTCCAAGCAATCATACACACTTGGGGACTCCTATAAGTACCCCAACGAAAGAGAAGAAGAGGACGGAGAAGCTTTCACTTGAGGGGAGGAAGTATTCATGGAGGAGAAGACTCTGAAGCATTAGAGTGAAGAAGGAGAGCTTCCTAAACCACACTGCCCTCTCTTCACTCAGCCCTGCCCCCCTCAAATCCTCTTCACATATCCCTCAACTAGAGTTCGACCTCTCATGATATACGCACCTAGTAGACTCCCTACTGTTGCGTCTCTGTCATGGGTAGGATCTTGGCTCTGGTGACCTTCTAGATGTCTAGTACAAGCCACCTAATACGAGATATCACTCTTAGACAAACCTTAGAACCATTAGGAGACCTTCAGAAAAACCCACCTTAAGGCACAAAGGGGCAAACTTTACTTCTACCTTTTCTCATTCTCACTTTCTTTTCTGATCCAAAATTAAGGGACCACTTGCCCGTTTAGTGGATTACTTTTTCCAAAAAATGACATACTTTTAACTAGTAATCCTTTAACGGGCAAGTAGTTTTCTTTTTATGCACAAGTCTTTGGATCCTGAGTTACGGATGTTTCGAATCATCAAAATATATATATATATATATGTATATATATATATATAAAACAAAAAATCAATTCTTTTTGTATTGACGATGATCCGAAAATCCCTAACTCACATGATCCTTGACTTGACACAAGTTTTGTCAAATCGTAACCCCCCTAAATGCAAAAATGTTTTCAAGAAAGTTACTAGGTGAATATTGTAACATCCCTGTTTTTAGAAACAGTTTTAATCTTCTAATTTTGAAGTATGGAAAGTTTGTAAGTAAGAATAAGTGAATAAATACCTTGTAGATGGTCTGTGATATCTCAGAAATTTAATTTTTGTGTATGATTATGGAAATTATATAGACCATTAATGGTATTATGCAAATTCCGAGTGAAAAAGGGCTCTGTTCCGAGTGACAGAGAGAAATTCCGAGTGAAGGATGAAATTTCGAGTGTAAGGTTATGTTTTCCGAGTAAAATATGACCGAGAGGGTTACTACCGAGTGGAATCCTGGCTTCGGAGACATTTGGGTGAAGTGTGTTCAAGAGAACCACTTCTGGGTAAAAATCCGAGTCAAACACCCTCGAATGACTCGTTTCCGAATCAAACAACCTCGAATGACTCGTTTCCGAGTCAAACCTTGCCAAGTGCTTCCTTTTCCGAGAGAAACTTCTCTGAGTGCAACGTTCCGAGAGAAGCATGTTCAATTCAAAGAAAACACATTTCCAAGTAATAGATATCCGAGTGGCTATGTCCGAGTCGAGTGTAATTTCCCTGACGCCGACTGAAATAGATACCGAGTGAGTCACTTTAAGGGAATGAAGATCTGACCGAGTGTTTCAAGAAGACACAGTTCCGAGTGAATGTCCAATTAGGTGGGAGTCGATTTCTGGAATGTTTTACCAAGTGAAACCCGAGTGAGTGAAGGCTCAGATTCAAAACAAATTACCGAGTGAAAGTCTGAGTGAGAGGGAACTCAGTCTGGACAGATTCTACCGAGTGAGAACAGGAGTACTTGAGTCAGTTTCAGAGGAATTCTGAGCGAGAATTGGATGACCCGCTCAAGCGAGTTGGACTTCGCTTGAGCGAGATGGACCCCCTGATGCATAATTCCTCCTTTCAATCAGCCCTTTCTCTACTTTGCCCAAGCGAGCATACTACGCTCAAGCGTGCTCGGCCCTGATACTCTTTCCTCTACTCACGCCCAAGCTAGGACAGCATGACTCGCTCAAGCGAGTCAGGATCCGCTTGAGCGAGAAGGACCCCTGATACATAATCATTCATTTCACTCAGTTTTCTTCACTTCGCCCAAGCGAGGACAGTATGACTTGCTCAAGCGAGTCGGAATTCGCTTGAGCGAGGTGGAATTTTTCCTTGCTGACCCAAGCGTGAAGGGACCACGCTCAAGCGAACATTCTACGCTCAAGCGCCTAGGGTCCTGATTCTCCTTCTCTTCACGTGCAAGCACCTTTTCACTCTAATCATAACACCTTTATATATTTTATTATATATCGATTCCAATCAATGCAAGCTGACAACGAAAGTGGTCAAAAACAGCTCACCTTTTGTCCAAAAGTCTCCATTATCTCCATTATTCTCACCTAATCCTCCAACCAATGGAAATCTTGTCTCCCACTTGCCTTTCTCATTATTAACCCAATACCACTCATTAACTCTTAGACTCTCAGAACACACACACACGGAACTTAGCAGAACCCACCCTCTTTCCTATTTTTCTATACGTTCAAGGCCTTTCTCTTCCATTTTCACTTCTCTTCGCTGTGAGCTGAAATAAGGAAATACAGAACGTCTTCTTCTCATCAAAGAACTTCCATTAAGGTAAAGGGGGTATATTCTTGGGTATTCTGGGGATATCTGAGTAAAAGGAAAGGGTTAAGGTACCCTTGGTCCTCACCTTTCCAGGACAGGTTCAGGAATTGTTGATTAATATGCTTTAATTTTTATATATTTGTTTTTATATATCTTTATTGCTATGAATATATTCAATTGGCTGTGTTGCTTATTATTAACATGATAATTCAGTGAATATGTTCGATTGACTATATTGATTATTATTAATGTTGATGATTAAATGATATGATCGGTATTGGACTGTGAAATCATTAAAAAATCATGGGTGTCTATGTGAATTCTAGTGAGAAATTATAAAACAGAAGTCGGATTCAATGAATAACAAGCTCGGTTTTGTATAAACTGACCGGACCATCTAAAAATACATAATTTCACTCATCTGGTTTACATAAATCCGACCGGTTTTACACCAATAATACTTCAAACAGATTTTGAATTAAATATCTGATTTACAATAACCGACCGGATCTTTTAAAATGCAAAAATACATAATTTAACTCGGTAAACTATCCACCTTGACATAATTTCACTCGGTATTCTCATAAACCGGCCAAGCCTTCCACTAAAATACAATTCGAACTGCTAAACAACTTCACATATCATGGTCGGGCCTTTCATTCACTGAAACATCACCCGGATAATTATTCTTGTCGGAATTAATCACTCAGAAACACCTTCAATCGGAATTAGAATCCTTAAACCAGAAACACCATTCCTGGAAAGACTTACTCGGAATGCTTTACTTGGAAATGACACAGAGACACTTCCCTCGGTACACCATCCACCCTAATAAATTTCACTTGGACGTTTACTTTATCAGAAATATCAATCCGAGAGGTATTTCTACATCTCTCAGAAATAACTCATTCGGAAGCATTTCACTCGGAGATGTTTCCGTTTCACTCGGATCTTGACTTACTTGAACGTGTTCCATTCAGATAGAACGATTTCTCATTCGAAAAACATCTTCTCGGTTGATTTCATTTGGAATTATACTTATTCTACTCGGAAACTCTTCCACAATCATATTTCACTCGGAAAACATTTTAACTTCACTGAGAAAACTCTTCTCAGTCTAATTTCACTCGGATTCATATTCATTTTACTCAGAAACTCTTCTCAGTCTTATTCCACTCAGAATCCTATTTATTGCACTCGGAATCCTATTTATTCCACTTGGAATCCTACTTATTCCACTCGGAATCCTATTTATTGCACTCGGATTCAAACTCTTTTTACTCGGAAAACCTGGTTTTTGACTCGGATTTCATTCAGAAACTCTTCTTTAATCCTTTTTAAATTATTGGGACGTTACAATTATCATTATTGTTCTTAGTTCTATTATTATTATCATTATTATTGTTATGCTTATTATTATTATTAACTATTATCATTGTTATAGATATTATTATTGTTTTAATTACGAGTAATGAAATAAGGAATATATTATTTTATTCTTTAAACAAAGTACTATTTTAGCCAAGATACAACCGATATATTTCCTAGAATAATAATAATAATAATAAAAATGACTTGCAACGTCTGAATAGTTGATGGATCCAAGAGCTTGTGAATAAATATTATGAGACTGGAAACACATAGATACCCAAGGATCAAATGATAATAATAATGCATTTCGCTTCATGAAAATACTTTTGAAGGAGAAAAATCTAGAGCATACACTTGGTACAGTGGAGGACATTCACGTTCGATCTCCGAGGAGAATCTTGGGAGTACAACCGGAACGGAAACCCGATGGCATCAGAGTCACGCCTGAAGCCGGGTGAGACGAGGCAATTCTGGTGTACTTTGACTAAATGACGGAGTGTAACTATGATCGCGGAGATCCAAGCCCCAAGATAATATATATTGATGAGAACCTGTGAGTTCATTCGTACCTTATGAAAATGAATGGGGGCTTGGGCAGACTCCGATCGCTCTAGAAAGAATGAGATGATGATGAATTAATTTATTGGGCCCACGTGCATCATGAGACTTAATTAAGATAAATCATAATAAATCAAACTCATGCATTCCATGACAGCACATTTGATTGTTATAGTTATAAATATGTTAATTGCATGATGTGTTATTATCTGTTAACTGGATTATGTCCGCACCGGATGACCTTCAGGGTCTTGGGTTATACTCACCCTTACTATTGAATATTAACAAAGGAAATAGGAAACCAAGAACAGGAGTACGACGAACAGCAATACGTTGAACCAACTGGGAGTGCTCATTAAAATTAGAATAGAAGTAGTAGATATTTATGAATGAATAATAAGACACTGGATGACTGTATAATATTTAAGGGTGCCTGCGTGCCCCATTCTATTAAGAGTACAATTACTTATAGTTTGTGAATGACTATGTGATTTATCTACTATTTGCTTCCACTAATCTGCCATCATTTTATATTATTTAAAAAAAATATATTCACTTTTTCTAAAAACTGTTAACACTCTTAGTTAAATAGGATGATCCTATAGAAGGGTTTGTCTTATCTAACCGAGGGTGTTACATTGGTGGTATCAGAGCATAGTCGATTCATTAAGCTTGGGGAATGGACCATTAGGTTTCCATGTACTCTGATAGAAATATTACACAGTCCATAAAACACCTAAGACTAGATTTTCTGTGTGGAATTCTCCACATAACATATACCCTGAACATGTTTGTTGATATTCTTTCAGCAATTTCCTAATGGCTCGCCGAAATAATGATCATGTCATGGAGGAACTTCTTACCCGAATCGTGGAGGTAATAGAACGACAAGAATTACCTCATGCTTCTACTAGGCAGAGCCAAGGACTAGCTGACTTCCAGAGGAACAATCCTAGACAATTCAAGGGAGGCTTTGATCTAGAAGGAGCACAATTATGGATTGAACACCTTGAAAAGATTTTTGCCGCTATGCGATGCCCTGACAAGGACAAGATAACCTTTGTCGTCTTGATGCTGGTTGGGGAAGCAGAGCACTGGTGGACTCATGCTAGAATCAGATTAACAACTGATGGACATGTCATTACTTGGGGACGATTCAAGACAGAGTTTCTCGCCAAATACTTCCCTGAAGACATAAGGAGGCAGAAGGAGCAGGAATTCTTTAATCTGAAGCAAGGCAATATGACAGTTGGGGAATATGCTGCTAAGTTTGATGAATTAGCCAAATGTTGTCCTTACTACACCCACATGGGAGAAGTGTCAAGATGCGCAAAATTTGAAGCAGGGTTGCGACAGGAAATTTGCCAAGCTATATGTTGTCAACAGATCACGCAATTCTCTAATTTGGTTGACCGATGCCACATCTTTGAAAATACCTCTAATCTTCGACGACCTGGAATGTCTAATTATGGTCCAGAACGATGTATACCAGACCAACAACAAAGAAGAGATTTTCGAGCAGATCGACCGTATTTCTGGCCATCTTACTCAGCCAACCAAATTCCTTCAAGGGATCAAGGGAACAAAAGAGGTAAAATCTGCACAATTTGTGGACGGGCTGGACATCGTGATGTTGAATGTTGGTACAGAAATACTAACAACCAGCAACAGATGACTCAAAGACAGATAGTGCGACCAACAGGCCAAGGGAATGGAGGACCTGCTACAAATACCTCTGCAAATAATGCCCCGAGGATGCAAAATATTCACCGCAACAACAACTCCAATCAAAACAATAATCCTAGAAGACCCGGAAATGGCTCAGCTGGAAGACAGGGAGGAAATGCTAGAGTATTCACCATAAATAGTGCGGAGATATCATAAGAGAACGATCTTGTGCAAGGTACATGCTTTATAGGAAGTACTCTGTTAAATATATTATATGATTCTGGAGCCATTCACTCTTTCATATCTGAGAATTATGTAAAACATTTAAAGCTACCTACAACCTCTCTTCCCAATAAGATGATTGTCACGACTGCTGCCAATAAGCCCATTTGTCCTTCCTGCATGTGTTTGAAATGTCCTCTCAGCATTGAAGGGAAAGCTTACCAAGTAGATCTGATATGCTTACCTTTGATTGATCTAGATATTGTTCTAGGGATGAATTGGCTTGCTGCCAACCATATTCTTATTGACTGTCATAATAGATCCATCTCTCTTGGGTCTACTACATTTGAACATGATCAAGTCACTGATACTTATCTTGTTAGCTCAGAAAGGGTAATTCCAACGAAAGAAGTCCAACTATACATGATCCTTACTGATACTGAAAGCAAGGACACTTCTCAAATTGATCAGATTCCTGTTGTTCAAGAATTTCCAGAAGTATTCCCTGATGATATACGAGAGCTACCTCCAGAACGGGAAGTTGAATTCAGTATTGACATTATACCGAGCGTGGGACCAATCTCTATTGCTCGTTACCGAATGTCACCAAAGGAACTCAGTGAGCTTAAAAAGTAAATAGAAGAACTTTTAGAGAAAGGAATGATTAGAGCCAGTGTCTCACCTTGGGGAGCACCAGTTCTTCTAGTCAAAAAGAAGGATGGCAGTATGCGGTTGTGCATTGACTATCGTCAGTTGAATAAAGCTACGATCAAAAACCGATACCCTCTTCCAAGGATTGACGATTTGATAGACCAACTACGAGGAGCCACTATCTTCTCAGAGATTGATCTGCGATCAGGCTATCATCAAATCAGGGTGAAGAAAGATGATATACCCAAAACAGCATTCAGGACACGATATGGGCACTATGAGTATCTTGTCATGCCCTTTAGAGTTACCAATGCACCTGCAGTCTTTATGGGATACATGAATCGGATCTTTCATGAATACTTGGATAAATTCGTAATGGTATTCATTGACGACATTCTCGTCTACTCCAAGAGCCATGAAGAACATGAGGAACACCTCCGAATTGTCCTAAATACGTTGCGTGCAAGACGATTGTACGCCAAGTTTTCAAAATGTGAATTCTGGTTGACTGAAGTGAAATTTTTGGGACATGTCATCTCTAAAGAGGGAATTGCTGTGGATCCTACAAAGGTAGAAGCTGTACTAAATTGGGAACAACCCAAGAATGTGACAGAAATTCGCAGTTTTCTTGGACTTGCTGGATACTATCGTCGATTCATCGAGAATTTCTCTCGAATTGCAGCACCTTTAACTAGGCTGACACGTAAAGATCAACCATTTGAATGGACCGACAAATGTGAAAACAGTTTTACGGAGTTACGCCAACGACTCACTAGTGCACCTGTCTTGATTTTGCCAGATCCTGCCAAGCCATATGAAGTGTATTGTGATGCGTCGAGACAAGGACTAAGATATGTTCTAATGCAAGAAAGAAAGGTTGTTGCTTATGCCTCACGACAGCTAAGACCACATGAAGTCAATTATCCTATACATGACTTGGAACTAGCTGCAGTTGTGTTTGCCTTGAAAATTTGGAGATACTATTTATATGGCACATACTTTGAAGTCTTCAGTGATCATAAGAGCTTAAAGTATTTATTTGACCAGAAAGAGTTGAATATGCGATAATGTAGGTGGATGGAATTCATCAAAGATTATGATTTTGAACTCTGATATCATCCTGGAAAGGCAAATGTTATAGCTGATGCACTCAGCAGAAAGGCTCTACGCCTATCGTATATGATGACAAAGGAGTTGGAATTAATTGAACAATTTCATGATCTGAATCTGGCAGTAACACCTAAAAGGGGAAGCCTTATGGTTGGAATGTTAAGAATTTCAAATGATTTCCTGGAACAAGTTAAGGAAGCTCAAGCCAATGATCAGGAATTACAAAGTCTAGCAGGAAAGACAAAAGAAGAAGGCTCAGAATTTAGCAAAGATGAACATGGGGTGATCAGGTATCAACAAAGACTCTGTATTCCGATCAACACAGATCTTAAAAGATCCATCCTTGATGAAGCACATAAAAGCAAATACAGTATCCACCCAGGATCAACCAAGATGTATCAGGACTTGAAGAAATTATTCTGGTCGCAAGGAATGAAAAGGGATATCGCTGAATATGTGACAGCTTGTCTGATGTGTCAGAAGGTAAAGGCGGAACAACAATGACCAAGTGGGATCCTTTGGCCTTTGGAGATTCCAGAATGGAAATGGGATGAGATTGCTATGGACTTCGTGACCGGACTTCCCAGAACATCAAGTGGATATGATGCTATTTGGGTAATCATAGATCGATTAACAAAGACCGCTCATTTTATTCTGGTTAATATGAAGTATTCTCTAGAAAAACTCACCCAGATCTATATCAAGGAAATTGTACGATTACATGGAACACCCACTGTAATTGTGTCTGACCGAGATCCTCGTTTCACATCACAATTTTGGAAGAGCCTGCAACAAGCTCTAGGAACTCGCCTAAAGTTAAGTTCTGCATATCACCCACAGACAGACGGACAATCAGAAAGGACAATCAAAACTCTTGAAGATCTGTTACGTCTTTGTGTCTTAGAACATGGGGGAAGTTGGCAAGAATATCTTCCACTTGTTGAGTTCACTTCAATAAAAACTACCATGCTAGCATCGAAATGGCCCCTTATGAGGCTTTATATGGAAGAAAATGTCGTACACCTTTGTGTTGGTATGAGACAGATGAAAAGACGATAATTGGACCAGAGATTGTTCAGAAGACTACAGAGCAAGTCCGAAATATCCAAATGGCAATGAAGGCTTCGCAAGATAGACAAAAGAGTTACTACGACAAACGTCGGAAGCCATTGGAATTTGAGGAAGGAGATCATGTATTTCTCAAAGTTACCCCTACCACTGGAGTAGGAAGAGCTTTGAAGGCCAAGAAGTTAAGCCCCAGATACGTAGGACCCTATTAGATTCTGCAAAAGATAGGAACTCATGCGTACCGTATTGCTCTGCCACCCGAGCTAACAAACCTTCATAATGTTTTTCATGTCTCTCAACTCCGTAAATATGTACCAAGCCCTGATCATGTTCTGAGTCCTGATCAGTTTATTCTAAAAGAAAACCTTACCTATGAAGCATCGCTGATAGATGTCCAATTTACCTATATTTTGCATGGATAATGAAGCATAAATTGGATATAATGTGCAATGTTTGTCAATTTTGTAAGCTATATAGAACATAAATTGTAATATGAACATTGTACAAGTGGTTGGTTAATTTTGTTGCAATCTCAGGAAAATTGAAGAAGAAAGCAAGAAAAATCCTTTCAAAGAAGAAAAAAGAAGAGAAAAGAGAAGAAGAAAATTCACCAAGTGTTGAGCAAGGAAGTGACTTTCGCTCAAGCGGAAGTTATCTCGCTTAGGCGAGCATGGAAAAACAAGGAATTAAAGTATCAGGTGAAGACTCGCTTGAGCGAGGAGTCATTCGCCCAGGCGAAATCTGTAACATCCCAAATTTTTAATAATGTACCGGGTGAATAAAACCATTAAAATAATAATTTCAGAAGGGGGAATTTGTTTATTAATTACCATTAACTCAATTAATCAAAGGGTGTGCTGATTAAAAAGGGTGATTGGCTTTAGTGGGTGCTGATGGGACTGGGTGACGTGAGCAGACTGCTCCTCACGTTTTCCCACCCCACCATTTCTTCCCTCATGCATGTGTTTATAATTGGTAGAAGGTTCCTTGCCTTTCATTCTTCGAAACTCCCTCTGCGATTCCTCTCTTCTTCCTTCTTCTCTTTCTCTCTTGTTCTCCTTCTTCTTCTTTCTTCTCCTCTTCTCCTTCTCTGCTCTCTGTTCCATTCCCTGTTTTGGAAGCCAAGTGACGGTGCTGCAGAGGAGTCAGAGCTCCCTCATACGAGTAGAGGACGAGCGTCAAAGCAGAAGTAGAAATAGCCCTGCACCACTCGTGGAGGGCAGTAGCGTTCAAGTAAAGGCTAAGCGAGTGGAAGCGTTGAGTGAAGCAGCAAGGAAGAGAACCAACACCCAAGCAGAAAAGTCTCTCGGAGTCTCATAGTTGGTAGGGGGAGTACCTTACATGTTAAATGCATGGGTTATAAACGGGTTTCGAGTGTTGATAATGGTGATTCTGTATCCTGTTGTACGATATGCTTGCATGTGGAGTACCCGAGTGTAAGATAAGTAAGAGTGAATGTTGCATGTTATTACCGTCCTTGAAGATGCATGCGTTGATTAAGTCCTGACACTGTTGTATACCGATTGCATATTATGTTGTGTTGATTGGAATGCTTTATGGAATCCGTTCATATTCATAGGGATGCATGCGTTGATTAAGTCCTGACACTGTTGTATACCGATTGCATATTATGTTGTACTGATTGGAATACTTGTTTGAACCTGTTGACCTTCATATGGATGCATGTGTTGAGTAAGTTCTGATACTGCTGTATACCGAGTGCATGTTATGCTTGAGTTGATGAGAATGCTGTTAGAAGCTTGATATTGATTGACACCGATTGCATTGGGCTCATGTGTTGCTAATAGAGCTATGATGATGATTGCATGGAAGTATGTGTGTGTTAAATTAATATGTGGAATTCAAGAAATGCGTATTACCGACTGCATGCGAAATATGTATAACTGAGTGAAGGTTGTGTGCATGAATTCTACGTTATGTGATGAATCCGCGTGTGGCGCATGGGATGCGTTGTGCTGGGAGCACGTAGTGTGGGACACTACCATCAGTTATTAAGCGTGGGACGCTGTAAAATCCTTGAGTGGGACTCAAGGTAGCCCTTGAGTGGGACTCGGGCTGCCTGTGAACACCTCCGTTAGTGCTGAGAGCGTTGGTGTCACCTGTGGGCAAACGGTTGGGTATCTGTAAAACGGCCAAGCAGCTGGGAGCTGATTTGATAGCTGAGAGCTATGTATAAAAAGGCTGAGAGCCTATGTTGTAACGTCTATACCGATACACATGAATGCGGAACCGAGTGAAATACTATGTGCCTATTAACTGTTGATATTGTTTGGAATTGGTTATGCATGCGAAGGTGTTAATGAGATGATGAATGTTTACAACCGAGTGAATTACTCTATGTGTATTAACTGTTGATATTGTTTGGAATTGATCATGCAGGTGGCAACGTTATTGAAAGGATGAATGTATATAACCGAGTGAATAATCTGTGTTTATATTACTACTGATGTTGTGTAGAATTAATTATGCATGTGATGGTGTTAATGAGATGATATATATATATATATATATATACTCATAACCGAGTGCACTATTCCGTGTGCATATGCTGTTAATGCTGATTGAAATCTGTTCTATGAATGTATGTCATGTATTGGAGAGTTGTGTATATATAGCCGAGTGAGAATTATGGAATCTGACTGATAAATGTTCAAAAGATGCATTCTAATTCACAGATCTTAATATCATGTTACCGATTGTTGTATATTAATATTATTGAGTTGATGTGTGTAAAGGGCCGAGTGACAATTGATGGATTCCGATCGGTAAGGATCTTGTGTGTGTTCTGGCTGACTGGTATTGCCCTGACTATAATTGTTGCCATGTATAATTGTGCGAATATATATATATTGTTGTATAAATGTGAGGTAACCTGAGTCAATATATATCATTTAAAATTTAAGATACTCACCCCTGTTGTGGCAATTTTCCAGTGAATATCTCTCGTAATAAGGATTGGAGGAGGAGCTGAAATGCCGGGTGAAGTGCTGATGCACTATGGAATTTTATGACTGTGTATATGCTGTATATAGTGTTTGGAGTTAAGCCTTGGCTGGCTCGTGTTTTGTTGTTAGTCTTTTAAATAGAGTTGAATCCCTTGGAATGGGAACATGATGTTGTGGTTGTAAAATTGTGATATAAACTTCTATATATATATGCCTATGTTTATGCCATGTTGCATGTCTATCTTATGCTGTGAAATGCCTGGATAATCTTTATATATATACGCGTTCATATCCCCGAGTGTGTAGGAAATGACATAACTTAACATGAAGGAAGCCAACCTATGGTCTAGAGGGTGAGTTTGTGACTCTATCACCGAGTGGGAAGGTTCAGACGTTCTGAGTGAGTGAAATCAGATAGCCCCGAGTAGGAATTGACGTAGAAGACTGCCCCCAACGACGAGCTGTTAGGATTCGGAGTTGAGAGTCTAGAGATGCTTTCCGAGTGACAACTACTAGGATTTCTCCCGAGTGTAGGATAATCAACGAACCCCGAGTGAGAATCCACCGAGTGAAGGTTTTCCGACTAGAGAGTGACACCTTAGACTCTAAGGAGCCCCACTGTAGTAAATGGTTGGTAACAAAAGAATCTGAGTGAGTCTCAACTTAGTAAAATGTTTAGAGTAGGGAGATTATGGCTACCGAGTAAAAACCAGGTGAAATACCCCGAGTGACAAAAAGGGCGCTAAGGTTGTTCCGAGTGAGGAGTCCTCATAGATTCCGAGTGAGTAATAGTGGGGACCATCCCCGAGTGGGACTAGTAAGTGCAAGAGACGAGTGAACTGAGATCGGATCATTCCGAGTGAATTAGGCGCTGGAATCCGAGTGCGGAAATGCCGAGTGTAATGAGCGAATACCGAGAGAAGCTTTCGCTTGAGCGAGTACGCGTTGCTGCGTGGTTCGCCTAAGCGATTTCCCCTTCTTCCGCTGTCAGCTCCCTGGATCGGTATTATCTCTCTTGTTCTTCTTCTCCTCTCGTTTCTTTGTGCCAAGGCATTCTGATCTTCTTTTTCTTGTGGACAAAAAAAAATTCCTTTTTTTTACCGTCTATGATTCATTAAATTAGGGTGTTACAAAATCAAGCCAGTATTGAATAATGAAGAAGTCGCCCGAGCGAAACATAGTCTGCTTGAGCGACATTGGTACAAAATGAAATAACATAAGCATCGCTCAAGCGTTTAAATAGAAAAACCAGGCGAAAATTCTTCCCGAATGCAACAATGTAAAGTTCGCTTGAGCGACATGATTTCACTCAAGCGAAATTCCTCCAGAGCCTAAATTTAAAGGGTTCGCTGAAGTGGATAAAGAAACAGCTCAAGCGAAAAGGAATAAAGTATCAGATACGAAGATTCGCTTAAGCGAACGTGAATCGCCTGAGCGAGTAGACATGCAGGTGAAGCAGGACCAAAAGCTTTCTTCACGTTGAAGTAGCCTAGTCGCTTGAGCGACACTTAAACTCGCTTGAGCGAGTATTGCTTTATATAAGCAATAAAGAGGGTTATTTCAGAGGCGGCTGGGTAGTTTTGAAAAGTAACACTTTGTACTCTTTTTCTTCATCTTTTCTAAGTTGTAATGACCACCATGAATGGCTAAACCTCTCCTTGGGATTGGATGTAGCCTTTCTTACTTGAAGATCATAAATGATATATTCATGAATCGGGTAAATTTGTTCTATGATTCTTGGTATTTCATTTCATGTTTATTGCTTGGATTTGTTTGATCAACAATTTCTCGATTTAAGTTTCCGTTTGTTGTTGGAAAATAACTTTCAAAAACAGATCTAAATGAAATGCTCATTGTGAGTAAATAACCAGGGATGGTATTTAACGCATTGAACGTCCAAACAATCGGTCGTAATGCTGGAATGGATTTGAAACGATCAAGGGATTGACGTTATCAAATCTGTTCTTATGAATTTCGTAGTCAAGGAATTGATACGAATGACATTGATTGTGACGTAAAGTATTATAGTTCAAACCCCGTTTTCATGAATATACGTTGTGCATCGGAAGGTAAGATCGGTGAATCCTAATCCCAGTTTTTAAAACTTGACAAACTCCTTTCATTTCATTGCATACTCGTTCATATATTGCAGTTTATATTTTGAACTCAAAAACCATGAAAACAATCGTTTTAATCTGCCGTAATATTTTAAGTTTCAATTGCTGATGATCCCTAGTGGCAATGATATCTTTTATAACTACAACTACTGTGTTTAAAACTTGGCACGTTCTTTTGAGTGTATTATACAAACTTGATTCTTTTAAAATACACCAGCAAGTTTTTGGCGCCGTCCGCCGGGGATCGAAGTAATTGAATTAAGTTATTACGGTGTGTGAATACTGTACATATTGCATTTTTGTGTTGTTTTGCATCATTTTCTTGGTTAACCTCTCTTTTGCTAGCTTTGCTTATGATATTAAGAAGTCAGGGATTCAAAGAACAAGCTGAATTAGATCTTGAAATTGAGAAGACCCTGCAGAAAATTAAAGCCAAAGCTAAAGCACAACAAGAGGAAGACCAATCTTCTTCTTCTTCCACTCCAATCTCAACACCAACAACCACTCCGAAATCTGAAGCAAATATGGAAGGACGTTAACCGCCAAGGCGTACCTTGGGAGACTATGCCAACCAACAAGGACCCAGATATTTTTCAAGCATAGCAATCCCACAAACCAGAGCTTTGGAAATGAAACCAGCATTTCTTAGCTTGATTAGTGCTCACCAATTTACTGGGATGTCACATGAAGACCCATATACTCACTTAGCTACATTTTATAAATTGGTAGGTACTATGGGCTTTGAGCAAGGAGATCTTAAATCAGCATATCTCCGCTTGTTCCCATTTTCTCTAGCTGGAAAGGCCAAAGAATGGTTGCAATCACATCCAAACCAAAGCTTGAATAATTAGTCTAATGTGGAGGAGAAATTCCTGTTTCGTTTCTTTCCACCGTCAAGGTTCATAAAAGCAAAGTCTGACATTTCAACTTTCCGTCAAGGAATGGAAGAACCTTTTTGTGAAGCATGGGACAGATTCAAGTCCTTATTGCGCAAATTTCCAAATCATGGATTTGAAGATATAGCACAACTGAACATTTTCTATAATGGGCTAAGGCCTGACACAAAGATGATTTTAGACGCTGCTGCTAGCGGAACAATGATGACAGTAGATGCTGACCAAGCTACCAGAATCATAGAAGCTTTGTCATCCACAGACTATCAAGCACAACATGATAGACAGCAAGTACAGAAGAAAGGAATCCTTGACCTGAATACTTCTGATGCTATTTTAGCTCAAAACAAAATTCTGACCCAACAGATTGAAGCCTTAACTCAACAGACGGCCAAACTTCCTCAACAATTGTACTCAGTTCAATCTGCACAACCTCAGCAACAAATGAATGCAAGATGTGATTTTTGTGGAGGTGACCATCCAAATGGACATTGTGGGTCGCAGGAAGAAGCTGTCCATTACATGAACAATCAAGGTAGACAAAATAATTTTAATTCCAATTTTACTAATCAACCATTTCAGGGATGGAGGAACAATGCAAATCAAGGCCAAGGTTGGAGGCAAGAGGTTAGTACATTCAATAGACCACAAGCCAACCAACAAGGATCGTCTCTGATGGAAAAGACAACAAGATTAGAAGATACATTGGACAAGTTCATGCAGGCTTCTCTAACAAATCAGAAGAACACAGAAGCTTCCATTAGGAATCTAGAGACTCAGGTTGGACAGCTCGCCCGTCAAATGGCAGAACAAGAAAGACCTCAATATGGAGCCAACACTGAAGCGAATCCTAAGGAGCAATGTCAGGCAATGATGACCAGAAGTGGAAAAACCACAGGTGTAGAGTTGGGTGAAAAAGAAAAGGAAGAAGAAAGATTTTGAAAG
The DNA here is from genome assembly GCA_037962975.1 of Clitoria ternatea. Lineage (NCBI taxonomy): Eukaryota > Viridiplantae > Streptophyta > Magnoliopsida > Fabales > Fabaceae > Clitoria > Clitoria ternatea. The sequence continues at coordinate 113,813,930 of CM075671.1, forward strand.
AAAAAGAAAAAGAAAAAAATAGAGAAAAAGATGAGAATGAAAAGAGTGAGACTATAAATAAAGAAAAAGAAAAGGAGAAAGATAAAAAGAGTGATGTAGAGAAAGGAAAGGTGAAGGTGGATGAAGGTATACCACAGTTGAAAAGCATGCCTTATCCCAAAAATCCTTCAAAGCGGGATAAAGAGAGGCAGTTTGCTAGGTTTATGGATATATTCAAGAGATTACAGATCAATGTGCCATTCATGGAGGCCATGGAGCAGATGCCTACTTATGCAAAATTTATGAAGGATTTACTGACAAAGAAAAGAAGATTTTCTGAGGAGACAGTAGAATTAGAGGCCGAGTGTAGTGCTATAATTCAAAAAGCATTACCGTAGAAGACCAAAGATCTGGGAAGCTTTACAATTCCTGTCACCATTGGTAGTCTGCCAGTAGGAAAAGCATTACTCGACCTAGGAGCAAGCATTAATCTGATGCCATTATCTATGTTAAAGAGAATTGGTGATCTGGAAATTCGACCAACTAGAATGACTCTCCAATTAGCTGATAGATCAATGAAATTTCCATATGGAGTTGCAGAAGATGTTCTAGTGAAAGTAGACAAATTCGTGTTTCCAGTAGATTTTGTGATCATGGATATGGAAGAAGATTCCGAAGTACCTTTGATTTTGGGACGACCATTTATGAAAACTGCAAAAGTTATCATAGATGTTGATGACGGGAAATTAAAAGTAAGAGTCCAAGACGAGGAAGTCAATTTTGATGTTTTTGAAGCTATGAAATATCCTGCAGACAAGTAGAGTTGCTTCAAAATTGATGCGGAAGAGGAGACAATTTCAAAACAGCTTCACAAGATGAATAATTCAAGTCCTCTTGAAAAGGTTCTAGTGAATGCTGTTGAGAGTTTTAATAATATGGAGATGAATGAAGTGCAAGAGGTTTTGCAAAGTCTTGAAGCCGGTAAGGTGATAACAAGTGAGGAAAGCAAAGTGGAAGAACTGGATGAAAAACAAAGTCCTGAGGTTCATAAGTTAGAATTGAAAGAACTACCTCCAAATTTGAAATATGTCTTTTTAGATGACCAAGGTAATAAACCAGTAATAATCAGTAGTACTTTGTTGAAAGATGAAGAAGAAAAGCTGATTGAAATTCTGAAAAAGAATGAGCAAGCTATTGGTTGGAAACTAAGTGATTTGAAAGGCCTTAGTCCATCGTATTGTATGCATCATATTTTTATGGAGCAGGAATACAAACCAGTAGCTCAACCTCAAAGACGGTTAAATCCAATCATGAAAGAGGTCGTGAAGAAAGAGGTGCTGAAGTTGCTTGAAGCCGGAATGATCTACCCTATTTCAGATAGTACATGGGTGAGCCCAGTTCAAGTGGTACCAAAGAAGGGTGGCATGACGGTGGTGAGAAATGAAAATAATGAGTTAATTCCAACAAGAACAGTAACGGGATGGAGAATGTGCATAGACTATCGAAAGCTCAACCAAGAAACAAGGAAAGATCATTTTCCATTGCCATTCATGGACCAAATGCTGGAAAGATTGGCGAGACAAGCTTATTATTATTTTCTGGATGGATACTCAGGCTATAATCAAATAGCAGTGGCTCCAGAAGACCAGGAGAAAACAACATTTACTTGCCCTTTTGGTGTTTTTGCATATCGAAAGATGCCTTTTGGACTATGTAATGCTCCAGCCACTTTTGAACGATGCATGTTGGCAATTTTTTTAGACTTTGTGGAAAAATGCATAGAAGTCTTCATGGATGACTTCTCCGTCTTTAGTAAATCATTTCATTCTTGTTTAGAAAACCTTGATACCGTGTTGAAAAGGTGTGTAGAAACCAATTTAATGCTCAATTGGGAAAACTGTCACTTTATGGTAACTGAAGGCATAGTGTTGGGTCACACCATTTCAAACAAAGGCATTGAGGTGGACAGGGCAAAAGTTGAAGTTATTGAAAAATTACCCCCACCAATAAATGTCAAAGGTGTCAGGAGTTTTCTAGGTCATGCAGGATTTTACCGAAGGTTTATAAAAGATTTCTCGAAAATTGCTAAACCTTTGAGTAATCTGCTGCAAAAAGATAACTCTTTTCAATTTGATAAATCATGTCTGCTTGCTTTTCAAATGTTGAAGGAAAAACTAACTACTACACCTGTCATAGTTGCATCCGATTGGAATCTTGATTTTGAAATCATGTGTGATGCAAGTGATTATGCAATAGGTGTAGTGTTAGGACAAAGAAAATCCAAAATTTTTTATCCAATACATTACGCTAGTAAAGTTTTGAATGAAGCTTAAATTAATTATGCCACAACTGAAAAAGAATTACTAGATGTTGTGTATGGGCTTGAAAAATTCAGATCGTACTTAATTGGTGCACGAGTTATAGTTTTTACAGATCATGCAGCAATCAAGTACTTGATGAATAAATCTGATTCCAAACCAAGATTAATTAGGTGGATTTTGCTGCTACAAGAGTTTGATTTAACCATCCATGACAAAAAAGGCAGTGAAAATCACATTGCAGATCATTTGTCCAGACTAATTAATGATGAAGTTACAAGGATACAGCCTGAAATTCCAAAAGAATTTCCAGATGAAAGGCTGTTGTTGATTCAGGAGAGGCCATGGTTTGCCGACATGGCTAATTTCAAGGCTGCCGGAGTGATTCCTGAAGATTTTACATAGCAGCAAAAGAAGAAACTTCTGACGGATACACAACAATTTATTTGGGATGATCCTTACTTATTTAAGCTTGGATCAGATAATATTTTGAGAAGATGTGTATCTGAACAAGAAGCCAGGAGTATTCTGTGGCACTGCCATAGTTCAGCATATGGAGGACATTTCAATGGGGAAAGGACCGCTGCCAAGATCCTACAATCAGGTTTTTTCTGGCCCTCTTTATTTAAAGATGCTAACTCTTTTGTGCAGAACTGTGATACATGTCAGAGAAGTGGAAGTATTTCAAGGAGGAACGAAATGCCACTAACAACCATCTTAGAAGTAGAGGCTTTTGATTGTTGGGGCATAGATTTTATTGGACCATTACCATCATCACTTTCCAATGAATACATCCTGGTAGCTGTTGATTATGTTTCGAAATGGGTCGAAGCAATGGCTTGTGCAAAGGCAGATGCCAAAACTGTAATCAAATTTTTGAAGAAAAATATTTTCAGCAGATTTGGTACTCCCCGAGTTCTGATAAGTGATGGAGGATCTCACTTTTGCAACACACAACTTCAAAATTGTTTAGAACATTATGGTGTCAGGCATAAGGTGACTTCTCCCTACCATCCATAAGCCAATGGCCAAGTAGAAGTGTCTAACAGGGAAATCAAAAGAATTTTGGAAAAGACAGTTTCCCAAAGCAGAAAAGATTGGTCTTTAAAGTTAAATGACGCTTTGTGGGCGTACAGAACAACTTTTAAAGCTCCAACAGGGTTCTCACCCTACCAATTAGTCTACGGAAAGAGCTTTCATTTACCTGTGGAACTAGAACATAAGGCCTATTGGGCAATGAAGTTGCTCAATTTTGATCCTAAAGCATCAACAAAGGAAAGAAAGATTCAGTTGGAAAAACTGGGAGAATGGAGGCGAGAAGCTTATGAATCATCAAGAATTTATAAAGACATAATGAAAGCCTACCATGACAAAAAGATTTTAGCAAAAGGCTTCTACCCAGGACAATCAGTTCTTTTATTCAATTCAAGACTAAAACTTTTTCCAGGAAAGCTGAAATCAAAATGGTCTGGACCTTTCCTTGTTAAAGAAGTCAAATCATATGGTACTATTGAGTTGCAAGATCCTAAATCTGATAGAACCTGGACAGTTAATGGACAAAGACTCAAACCATATATGGGTGGCGGAGTGGAAAAGCTAGATATGCTGATCCACTTTATTAAAGAATAAAAATCAATCAGGCGTCGAGCTAACGACGTTAAACAAGCGCTAACTGGGAGGCAACCGAGTGTGTTTGATTTGTTGTTATTTTGTTTTGTTATAACTTGTAGTTGTGTAGTTGTGTGAATGCTTTTGTATGATGTGCCTTATAAGTGAGTGAGAAGAGAAAAGAAACCAAAGGATGGAATGATGGGATGAGTTTTTGAAGAAAATACAAGTGGAAGATTTAAATTTTCAAGTATGAGGAAATTCGCTCAAGCGAATACCATTTCGCTCGAGTGAATAAGCCAAATACCCACATTCGTTCAAAGTCGCTTAAACGAAAAACTTCAATTTTGATACTGGACAGATTTCGCCTAAGCGACTAACTCTTGGCTTAAGCGAATGTCACTTTCGCTTCAAAAATATTACTTTTCGCTCAGGCCAAGAACAAAGAAATAGCCACTGGACAAAATTCGCTCAAGCGAATTAAAACCCGCTCAAGCAAATTTGGTAGAATTCTTATAACTTTGAAAAAATTCCATTTTCTGTAATTCTCGCTCAGGCGAATTAACTCCCGCTCAAGCGAGATACTTTTCAATGAAACACTGGAACAAAATCGCCCAAGCGATTATCACGCGCTCAAGCGATTTTTGTCCAAAAAGGAAATTTTAAAGACTCGCTTAAGCGCCCTTTATTTTGCCCTAGCGAAATTTGTCCAGTGTCTAATATATACCTATCCGCCTAAGCAAAACTTATTTAATTCAAGCGAGAGGATTTTTGGGAGCATCAGGTATCTTTTCACTTAGATTTCGCTATAGCGAACCAGAATCGCTTGAGCGAAATTAGAGATTGAAACTTAATATTCGCTGTAGCGATTTAATCAAGCGTGAGCGAATTTAAGCGGTTATGGTCTTTTAAAAGGCACAATCACGTCACTCTTCAGTTACAAAATGCTTCTTCTCTTTTAAAACCTCTCCGCTTCCGAACTCCTCTCACTTCCATCTTTGATTCCGAAAGGTTTCTAGAGGCTTCCTCCTCCTTATTCTTCATCAAGTTTTCATCTTTCTCTTCTTTCCCATAATCCTCAAGTAAGTTTTTTCACTTCTCATGCACCTGTTTATCCACCCCAATTTCTTTACCTTTTTTTGTTTAAAGCTTCAATGTGGGTTAGGATTTCAGTTTTATGTTAGTTAGGGTTTGATTTTCACATTTGTATCTTTGTTTTGCATAATGGTATCAAAATGTAAATCATGCCCTAGGATAAATTAGTGAGACCATTGGCAAGAAGCATGCTCTGTTTTTGATTTTGGTGTGGCTGCTGGAATATAATGCATGCAACTACATAAAGTTTCTGATTAGGTTCTGTCTTGGCAAGAACAAATGACCATGTTCTGTTTTTGATTAATAGAACAGTTTTTTTTGTAACTGTTGAAACCTTTCGTCATGCTTTGTTTTTCAGTGAAAATATTATGAACTAGATTATGGCTAGATGGTGTGAGCAATTTTACTTTTCTGCCTTGTGAACTTTATTGGCACTTTTTATTTTTCAGGATGGCTAGAACTAAAGTAACAAGTGCTGATGCCCCAAGGCATAGTGAGAGAGAAAAAGGCAAAAGAAAGAGGGGTGAAGGAAGCTCTTCACAACAACAACCAAAATTCAGGAGTAAAGAGCATAAGCAACGCCATGAAAACATTGACCATTGGACTTTTATTTCTGAAAGGAAGGTTGATTTAAGAGAAGGAGAGTGTGATGAGTTTTTGGAATTACTGAGAAGAAGGAAATGGTTAAGAGTTGCAAATCCAAGACACAAGTTCGACCCAGAGGTTGTTAAAGAATTCTATGCTAATGCATGGAATAAAGAGGGCACTCTAGAAAGGAAGACTTGGGTTCGGGGCACCTGGATTTCGTATGATAGGGACACTATCAACGAACATTTAGGTGATATGCTTCAGTTACCTGATGGAGATTTGTGCACCTATGGAACCTTGAAGAAGAACCGACATATCTACTCGACACAGGAGCTTGAAGATAAACTCTGTTTACCAGGGCATCACATGTACAGAGGAGATAGCCAGCATCCTTCCAGACTTCTGAGGAAGGATATGACAATGCTGACCAGGGTGTGGACAACATTTCTCTTGGCAAATGTTATCCCAAATGCCCATGTATCTGATTTGCCACTTCCAAGATGTGAGCTTCTCTTCTGCATCCTCTCTCGAAATATGTCTGTCGACCTAGCTCAGATAATTTTAGATGAAATCTTTAGGTTTGCACAGCAAAACCCGAAGACCACATTAGCTGATGCAAAACCTAAAGGCAGCCTTGGTTTCTCTGCATTCATCACAGGACTTTGTGCAGTCCATGGGATTGATGTTCACCCCATCACTCCGATTAGACCAGCCATTGATCAGAAATTCATAGATTTGAATTGCAGGATACCTACACCATCACCACAGGTACAAATGTCTCCACCACCACCACCACCTGTGGTATCATCACCTCTAGTTCCACCACCTCTCCAGCCACCACCACCACCTACATGTGATCCTATCCTCCTTGCTCATCTTCTTCACATTGAGCGACAGCAGGCCGCTCTTCACAGAGGCATGTTGTACCATTACAGAGCCAGTTATTGGAGCCATCCTTCAGGCCCTTTTATGCATCCCGACCAGTTCGTGGAACGTGTCGCTTGGCCTGGGGACAGTCCCATTTTGCCGGAGGAGGAGAGGCCAGCAGCTGAAGCTGAGCCAGAGGCACCACCACCATCCACATCATCAGGACCAGCAGTTGTACCTGTCACAGCACCAGAGTCACAGACAGCTGATACACAGACTCAGCAGCAGCAGGAGGCTGAGGACCGGGAGTTTTAAGAGCAACTGGATCGAGTGGTCACTGATATTGTGATGTCGCATGACTGAGCATGCTGCTGTGGTTCCTTTTTATTTTGTCAAGTTTATTTAAGCTTATGTTACTTTAAATTCAGTACTTATTGTTCAGTACTTCCGTTTTATGGTTATCTCACATGATTTATAGTTACATTTTCATGTTTACGCCTAAATGAATTTGGTTGCATACGTTAGTTGTAATGTTTAGGCGCGGAAATTTTGTTTCATGACATAGAAAAGTGAAGAAAGATGTGAATTAATCTTAAGCGTGCATAAAAGGAAGGATGACTAGTTTTGGAAACTCTGATAATTCTTATGAATGTTGAATGAATCTTTCTAATTCTTGAGTTAGGAATTAGTTCAAAATGCTTGAACCCTTTTCTGTGAGAATAAAGAAATCAAGACAATTAAACCAGTGAGATAGTGCAACCTGAAACACCGAGAGTTCATTGATCTTTGTGTAATCTTTCATTGCATGAATTTCTGGCAAGGATTATTGCTTAGTCAAACATGGACAGGATAGAGGCAAACTTTGGGTAGAATAGGTCTAAACAAGAGCCAAAAAGCCAACCTTCAATGGTAATCAATCCAATTTTTGTGTTTAACCCCAATTGAGCCAAAAAGTTTCTTTTCTTAACCTTAGATCATGCTTGTATGAAAAACATAATCCAACCTTAATGCATGCTAAGGACAAGAACAATTTTTCAAGAAGGGTATGTGAAGAGTTTAGCTGTAACTGTCAAAAAGAAAAATTTTTGGAAAAACAAAATAAGATCCTCCTAGAAATGTCAAAGAATAAACAAAATGAAGGAGGAATATAAAGAAAAGTTGAATGGCTTAAATGAAGAAAAATGACAAAACAAAAAGCCAAGGCCAAGAAATTTAAGTGTCCTTAGTATGTCTTTGCATCCAAAGAAAAACCAATAAATTTCTTGTAAGCCTGGCCAAGTTACAACCTATTAAAGACCTCTTGATCCATGTTTGTTTGAGTGGTTATCGTATGCAGTGAAATGAAATGCAATGATTGAATAACACTTGACCAATGATAAAGAGAGCAAACACTCACCTGGAAGGTATAAACAGAGAGGATTTCTTGTTTTTACAGCACAGTGGTTACTTGCAATTGTGTATCATATTTTCAAACTTAAAATTTGGTTAGATGAAATGAAGCATGATTGAGGATTTATCATTTGTGAATAGTGAGAAGTTGTCCTTCATTTTAGTTGCAGCTGTGATTAATTAAGATGTTTGTTTCACTTAAACTTTCTCTTGACCATTTGCTTGAGGACAAGCAAAGTTCTAGGTTAGGGAGAGTTGATAGATGTCCAATTTACCTATATTTTGCATGGATAATGAAGCATAAATTGGATATAATGTGCAATGTTTATCAATTTTGTAAGCTATATAGAACATAAATTGTAATATGAACATTGTACAAGTGGTTAGTTAATTTTGTTGCAATCTCAGGAAAATTGAAGAAGAAAGCAAGAAAAATCCTTTCAAAGAAGAAAGAAGAAGAGAAAAAAGAAGAAGAAAATTTACCAAGTGTTGAGAAAGGAAGTGACTTTCGCTCAAGCGGAAGTTATCTCGCTTAGGCGAGCATGGAAAAACAAGGAATTAAAGTATCAGGTGAAGACTCGCTTGAGCGAGGAGTCATTCGCCCAGGCAAAATCAAGCCAGTATTGAATAATGAAGAAGTCGCCCGAGCGAAACATAGTCCGCTTGAGCGACATTGGTACAAAATGAAATAACATAAGCATCGCTCATGCGTTTGAATAGAAAAACCAGGCGAAAATTCTTCCAAAATGCAACAATGTAAAGTTCGCTTGAGCGACATGATTTCGCTCAAGCGAAATTCGTCCAGAGCCTAAATTTAAAGGGTTCGCTGAAGTGGATAAAGAAACAGCTCAAGTGAAAAGGAATAAAGTATCAGATATGAAGATTCGCTTAAGCGAACATGAATTGCCTGAGCGAGTAGACATACAGGTGAAGCAGGACCAAAAGCTTTCTTCACGTTGAAGTAGCCTAGTCGCTTGAGTGACACTTAAACTCGCTTGAGCGAGTATTGCTTTATATAAGCAATAAAGAGGGTTATTTCAGAGGCGGCTGGGTAGTTTTGAAAAGTAACACTTTGTACTCTTTTTCTTCATCTTTTCTAAGTTGTAATGACCACCATGAGTGGCTAAACCTCTCCTTGGGATTGGATGTAGTCTTTCTTACTTGAAGATCATAAATGATATATTCATGAATCGGGTAAATTTGTTCTATGATTCTTGGTATTTCGTTTCATGTTTATTGCTTGGATTTGTTTGATCAACAATTTCTCAATTTAAGTTTCCGTTTGTTGTTGGAAAATAACTTTCGAAAACAGATCTAACTGAAATGCTCATTGTGAGTAAATAACCAGGGATGGTATTTAACACATTGAACATCCAAACAATCGGTCGTAATGCTGGAATGGATTTAAAATGATCAAGGGATTGACGTTATCAAATCTGTTCTTATGAATTTCGTAGTCAAGAAATTGATACGAATTACATTGATTGTGACGTAAAGTATTATAGTTCAAACCCCGTTTTCATGAATATACGTTGTGCATCGGAAGGTAAGATCGGTGAATCCTAATCCCAGTTTTTAAAACTTGACAAACTCCTTTCATTTCATTGCATACTCGTTCATATATTGCAGTTTATATTTTGAACTCAAAAACCATGAAAACAATCATTTTACTCTGTCGTAATATTTTAAGTTTTAATTGCTGATGATCCCTAGTGGGAACGATATCTTTTATAACTACAACTACTGTGTTTAAAACTTGGCACGTTCCTTTAAGTGTATTATACAAACTTAATTCTTTTAAAATACACCAGCAATTGCCAGTAAAGATTGTTGACCGACATCTCAAACAGTTAAGAGGCAAGGAAATCTCTTTGGTCAAAGTAGTTTGGATTCAAACAGATGATGGGGATGCTACTTGGGAAATTGAGGAGAAGATCAGGGAACTATACCCTCAATTGTTTCAACTTTGAATTTCGGGATGAAATTCCTAAAAGGGGAGGAGAGTGTAACATCCCTCTTTTTAGAAACAGTTTTAATCTTGTAATTTTGAAGTATGGAAAGTTTGTAAGTAAGAATAAGTGAATAAATACCCTGTAGATGGTCTGTGATATCTCAGAAATTTAATTTTTGTGTGTGATTATGGAAATTATATAGACCATTAATGGTATTATGCAAATTCCGAGTGAAAAAGGGCTCTGTTCCGAGTGACAGAGAGAAATTTCGAGTGAAGAATGAAATTCCGAGTGTAAGGTTATGTTTTCCGAGTAAAATATGACCGAGAGGGTTACTACCGAGTGGAATCCTGGCTTCGGAGACATTTGGGTGAAGTGTGTTCAAGAGAACCACTTTTGGGTAAAAATCCGAGTCAAACACCCTCGAATGACTCGTTTCCGAATCAAACAACCTCGAATGACTCATTTTCGAGTCAAACCTTGCCAAGTGCTTCCTTTTCAGAGAGAAACTTCTCTGAGTGCAACGTTCCGAGAGAAGCACATTCAATTAAAAGAAAACACATTTCCAAGTAATAGATATCCAAGTGGCTATGTCCGAGTCGAGTGTAATTTCCCTGACGCCGACTGAAATAGATACCGAGTGAGTCACTTCAAGGGAATGAAGATCTGACCGAGTGTTTCAAGAAGACACAGTTCCGAGTGAATGTCCAATTAGGTGGGAGTCGGTTTCTGGAATGTTTTACCGAGTGGAACCCGAGTGAGTGAAGGCTCAGATTCGAAACAAATTACCGAGTGAAAGTCTGAGTGAGAGGGAACTCAGACTGGACAGATTCTACCGAGTTAGAACAGGAGTACTTGAGTCGGTTTCAGAGGAATTCTGAGCGAGAATTGGATGACCCGCTCAAGCGAGTCAGACTTCGCTTGAGCGAGATGGACCCCCTGATGCATAATTCCTCCTTTCAATCAGCCCTTTCTCTACTTCGCCCAAGCGAGCATACTGCGCTCAAGCGCGCTCGGCCCTGATAGTTTTTCCTCCACTCACGCCCAAGCTAGGACAGCATGACTCGCTCAAGCGAGTCAGGATCCACTTGAGCGAGAAGGACCCCTGATACATAATCATTCATTTCACTCATTTTTCTTCACTTCGCCCAAGCGAGGACAGTGTGACTCGCTCAAGCGAGTCGGAATTCGCTTGAGCGAGGTGGAATTTTTCCTTGCTGACCCAAGCGTGAAGGGACCACGCTCAAGCGAACATTCTACGCTCAAGCGCCTAGGGTCCTGATTCTCCTTCTCTTCACGTGCAAGCACCTTTTCACTCTAATCATAACACCTTTATATATTTTATTATATATCCATTCCAATCAATGCAAGCTGACAACGGAAGTGGTCAAAAATAGCTCACCTTTTGTCCAAAAGTCTCCATTATCTCCATTATTCTCACCTAATCCTCCAACCAACGGAAATCTTGTCTCCCACTCGCCTTTCTCATTATTAACCCAATACCACTCATTAACTCTTAGACTCTCAGAACACACACACACGGAACATAGCAGAACCCACCCTCTTTCCTATTTTTCTATACGTTCAAGGCCTTTCTCTTCCATTTTCACTTCTCTTCACTGTGAGCTGAAACAAGGAAATACAGAACATCTTCTTCTCATCAAAGAACTTCCATTAAGGTAAGGGGGTATATTCTCGGGTATTCTGGGGAAATCTGAGTGAAAGGAAAGGGTTAAGGTACCCTTGGTCCTCACCTTTCCAGGACAGGTTCAGGAATTGTTGATTAATATGCTTTAATTTTTATATGTTTGTTTTTATATATCTTTATTGCTATGAATATGTTCAATTGGCTGTGTTGCTTATTATTAACATGATAATTCAGTGAATATGTTCGATTGACTGTATTGATTATTATTAATCTTGATGATTAAATGATATGATCGGTATTGGACTGTGAAATCATTAAGAATCATGGGTGTCTATGTGAATTCCAGTGAGAAATTATGTCGGATTCAATGAATAACAAGCTCGGTTTTGTATAAACTGACCGGACCATCTAAAAATACATAATTTTACTCATCTGGTTTACATAAATCTGACCGGTTTTACACCAATAATACTTCAAACAGATTTTGAATTAAATATCTGATTTACAATAACTGACCGGATCTTTTGAAATACAAAAATACAAAATTTAAGTCGGTAAACTATCCACCTTGACATAATTTCACTCGGTATTCTCATAAACCGGCCAAGCCTTCCACTAAAATACAATCCGAACTGTTGAACAACTTCACATATCATGGTCGGGCCTTTCATTCACTAAAACATCACCCGGATAATTATTCTTGTTAGAATTAATCACTCAGAAACACCTTTAATCGGAATTAGAATCCTTAAACCAGAAACACCATTCCTGGAAAGACTTACTCAGAATGCTTTACTTGGAAATGACACAGAGACACTTCCCTCGGTACACCATCCACCCTAATAAATTTCACTCGGATGTTTACTTTATCAGAAATATCAATCCGAGAGGTATTTCTACATCTCTCGGAAATCACTCATTCGGAAGCATTTCACTCGGAGATGTTTCCGTTTCACTCGGATCTTGACTTACTTGAACGTGTTCCATTCAGATAGAACAATTTCTCACTTGAAAAACATCTTCTCAGGTGATTTCATTCGGAATTATACTTATTCTACTCGGAAACTCTTCCACAATCATATTTTACTCGGAAAACATTTTAACTTCACTGAGAAAACTCTTCTCAGTCTGATTTCACTCGGATTCATATTCATTTTACTCAGAAACTCTTCTCAGTCTTATTCCACTCGGAATCCTATTTATTCCACTCGGAATCCTATTTATTCCACTCAGAATCCTATTTATTCCACTCGGAATCCTATTTATTCCACTCAGAATCCTACTTATTCCACTCGGAATCCTATTTATTGCACTCGGATTCAAACTCTTTTTACTCAGAAAACCTGGTTTTTGACTCGGATTTCATTCAGAAACTCTTCTTTAATCCTTTTTAAATTATTGGGACGTTACAATTATCATTATTGTTCTTAGTTCTATTATTATTATCATTATTATTGTTATGCTTATTATTATTATTAACTATTATCATTGTTATAGATATTATTATTGTTTTAATTACGAGTAATGAAATAAGGAATATATTATTTTATTCTTTAAACAAAGTATTATTTTAGCCAAGATACAACCGATATATTTCCTTGAATAAGAATAATAATAATAAAAATGACTTGCATCGTCTGAATAGGTGATGGATCCAAGATCTTGTGAATAAATATTATGAGACTGGAAACACATAGATACCTAAGGATCAAATGATAATAATAATGCATTTCGCATCATGAAAATACTTTTGAAGGAGAAAAATGTACAGCATACACTTGGTACAGTGGAGGACATTCACGTTCGATCTCCGAGGAGAATCTTGGGAGTACAACCGGAACGGAAACCCGATGGCATCAGAGTCGCGCCTGAAGCCGGGTGAGACGATGCAATTCTGGTGTACTTTGACTAAATGACAGAGTGTAACTATGATCGCGGAGATCCAAGCCCCAAGATAATATATATTGATGAGAACCTGTGAGTTCATTCGTACCTTATGAAAATGAATGGGGGCTTGGGCGGACTCCGATCGCTCTAGAAAGAATGAGATGATGATGAATTAATTTATTGGGCCCACATGCATCATGAGACTTAATTAAGATAAATCATAATAAATCAAACTCATGCATTCCATGACAACACATTTGATTGTTATAGTTATAAATATGTTAATTGCATGATGTGTTATTATCTGTTAACTGGATTATGTCCGCACCGGATGACCTTCAGGGTCTTGGGTTATACTCACCCTTACTGTTGAATATTCACAGAGGAAATAGGAAACCAAGAACAGGAGTATGACGAACAGCAATACGTTGAACCAACTGGGAGTGCTCATTAAAATTAGAATAGAAGTAGTAGATATTTATTAATGAATAATAAGACACTGGATGACTGTATAATATTTAAGGGTGCCTGCGTGCCCCATTCTATTAAGAGTACAATTACTTATAGTTTGTGAATGACTATGTGATTTATCTACTATTTGCTTCCACTGATCTGCCATCATTTTATATTATTTTAAAAAATATATATTCACTTTTTCTGAAAACTGTTAACACTCTTAGTTAAATAAGATGATCCTATAGAAGGGTTTGTCTTATCTAACCGAGGGTGTTACAAATATCGATTTACAAAGAACGTCATTTCTTGACGGCTCTTTCTCTCCTTTCTTTCTATTCTCACCGGAAGCTATTCAGGGCTTAACGAATACCTTTGAGCAAGATATGGAAATTAACGTGGGATCAAACCTTTAAGAGAAGGGTCATGGTTCCTTGAGCTAGAAATAGCTGAACTTGAAGCTCCTATTGCATTTTAGAATGAAGGATTTTTCCGTCTTCACAACTATCCCGTATTAATTTCCATGTTTACCATACCTAGTACTTTTGAACGATAAGTTCTAAGGAATGGTCAAAGGATACTCGCCGAAGCCTGTAATTGCTTCCCATGACATTCTCTTTCTTTCTATCTCCACCTAACATTTCTTTGCTTTTTCTTTAAAAAAAAAAGAAAGACAGACGTCACGGGTAGGCATCCTTACCAGACCCGACTTCAAAGGAAACTCATGGCTGAGGTAGAAGTTGTTGAGGGAGACTTTAGGACTGAGTTTGATCAGCTGAAAGAGTGAGTGGCGGAGTTAACTACACTCTTAGAAAAGAAACTCACAGAAGGAGGCTCCTCTGCAGGTGTTGAGGACAGCCAACAGCAGCCTGTCACCGCACCACCCCCTATTGGTTCTGACCCAGTAAGAACCCAACTACCTAACACAACGACACCCCCTCTCACTATTCATGTCGGAAGACCTAACCCTGCCATTGAGGCCCAGCCACCCTACGGCCAGTCTTATGCACAACAGCATACATTTGTTGGTCCTGACGACAACCCAGTACCTTTTCCACTTTATGGCCTACCACCAGGGTACTATCCCCCGCTCGCTAACCAACAAGACCAGTAAGCAATGAATCCTCACGCTTCATACCCCACCCAGCCAAATATGCCACCACTTCACCAAACCCAAAACACACAAGCCCATGACCCACAAGCTTACCAAACCCAAACCACGCAGACCCATGACCCACAAACCTACCAAATCCAAAACACACAAGCCCCGATGGCCCAGCCAACCTGCAATGCACAAGCCCAAAACACACGAGCCTAGATGACCCAGCCAACTTATGTTGTACAAACTATGGCCCAACCCCAAAGACCCTCACCAAATACAGGCCTAATGAACCAGTCCCATGTGTTGCCTCCATTCAACCAGCCACTTGGCTATCCATACGGATACGCAACTCCTTATATGACCAATCTCCAAGATACAACCCGCATGATGAACCCGGTAGGTGGTCATAGCACGGTCGTAGCTCCCCAAAAGGAAAAGATAGAAATCTTAGAGGAGCGTTTGAGAATGATGGAAAGCGCCGGAGGTTTTGGACTGATAGATGCTTCTAAGCTATGCCTAGTCATAGATGTTGCCCTCCCGCCCAAATTTAAGATGCCAGACTTTGACAAGTATCGAGGAATGACTTGTCCAAAGAACCATCTCATCATGTACTGTCGAAAGATGGCATCTTACTCTTCTAACGACCAATTGTTGATTCACTGCTTCCAAGATAGTCTGGCAGGGGCCGCTCTTACATGGTATGCTCACCTTGAGCGGAACCATATTCGTTGTTGGAAGGACCTGGCAGATGCCTTCCTTAGACAATACAAGTATAACATTGATATGGCACCCAACAGGGTTCAGTTACAGAATATGTTGAAAAGGGACAGTGAAACGTTTAAAGAGTATGCCCAACGCTGGAGAGAGACAGCAGCACGAGTAAACCCCCCATTGTCAGAAAAAGAGATAGTCGCGATGTTTATCGACACGCTCCCATCACCTTTCTACGGCAAGATGATTGGTAGTGTTTCATCCAACTTCTTCGACATTATGACTATTGGAGAAAGGGTGGAGAGCGGAATACGAACGGGAAAGATCACTCAGGGCTCATCTGTGACAAGCATGACAAGAAAGCCGGTGCCTGGGAGAAGGGATAGAGAAACTAATTCCACCTCTTCTAATCAAAAGACGGCTCCGCCGAGATCATTCGCCCCTACCATGATTCAAGCTCCTAATCCTTATGTGGCCGCTGCCACTCAGGGCCCGACAGCTTATACTCCCCACTTTCGTCCGCCTATGGTAAGAGCGCTAATGCCGCAACCCATGCCATACAATCACCCGCAACAAGCGATTCGACCACCCAATCATAATCAGAACACAAGGAATCCCAACAATGAGCGCACCCCTGTGCAGTTCCATCCAATTCCCATAACATATACTGAACTTTTTCCAATCCTCGTTCAGAAAGGTCTGGTAGCCATAACACACTAAATTGCAGATCCAAAAATGATCCTCTTGAGACTAGTAAAATCACAATCCCGCTTCATGATTTCGATCACCCAGTCGACTATACCGACGAAGAAGGTAGGGAAACCTGTAAGCCATCACACAAGTTAACAAGATTGTTAGAACAAGAGGTTAAAGAATACCCCTAAGTCAAGAACAACTGAAGGAATCACAGGGGCAACATACCAGGAGGCATTTTGCGGGAATCTATAGAATAACAACATGGCCAAGTCCCGAATTGGACAAGTGGTAGGCCAGTCATTTAAGGAAACCTCAACAGTTGCCAGCATAAATAGGGGCAAATTGCTAATGCCTTAAATGCAGATACAATCAAGGGAGACTTTGCCAAAAACAAAAAAAACAAAAACAAAAAAAAAACAAAAACAAAAAACAAAAACAAAAAAAATGAAAAAATAAGAAAATAGAATCAAGCTTGAGGTCTAATGCACATACCAAGTGGGGAAAGCTGGTTACGTCCAGATCGTCAAGCAAGCTGTCATTTTCTGTATTGGGGGAATGAATGTTGATAGGTCAAGAACTTGCATTCTTGTCGTCATCAACACCTCAACCTTAAAGAATGCGCCATTCCTCATGCCTATGTAGCCAAAGAAATAGTCTGTCAGATTGAGTCATTGTGTCATTAAGGGGATTAAAAAAAACAAAACAAAAAAAAAAGAGAGCAAACAAAAAAAACAAAATAAAATAAAATGATGACTCAAAGTAATTCCCTCTCATCGATGCAAAAAGACTCACCAATATTTCCTTAGGTACATGGCATAGGAATAGAGTCTCTTATTTGAAGTGACAACAGCTCCCCAAAGGATCAAACTAAATTTGGAAAAGGATAGGCAGACTCAACTGGAGTGTGATCAGTTTCAACCTTTTACTGTAAAGGATACAACAAAAAATAAACAAGAACACATTATAAAGAAAGAGAAGAGCTCGCTAGGCTGAAAACCTGAAAGGGCGGCCTAGGCAAAAGTTAGAGCAACCCGGTGAGTTGAAAACCTGAAAAGGCGGCTCAGGTAAAAATTAGGGTCAATATTTCGGCAGAGTAACTAAAGTTCCCAATGCAAAATGTGCAAACTGAGGCATGTGGACCATGGTCAAACTACCCTCTCAAAGGCAGAGTTGAACAATGTACTTGAGGTCGTGACGTGGGATTAAGGTTCTCACTAGTCTCAGGAATTCACTGGAGGATCCTTGAACCTTCCCTGTTTCCCCTGACCTTGACCTGTCCTATGTAACTTCATTCCATCCCATCTATTTTCCCCGTTGTCCGTTCTCTGTGTTCTGTTTGACATACATGAATAAAATTTATCCTTTTTTCGATACGTATTATGAATTGCATTGATCTGATAAAACATTGTGTTTTTTATAAAAATAAAATAAAATAAGGGTGAACATTTAAAGTCGTGAGGAACAAGACGCTCCCACTACTCGACCTCGTCTTAGACAATCATCACGAAGACTCAACCAAGGCACGCGCTTCAAAGCTATAATTGCTATCTTTCATTCTCCTCTGTCCATGAGTTATCCTAAGGGTCGCGGTTTCATAGGACCTACCCAGTTTTTGAATTTGTCTTTGCACTACTTACCCTTTTTTCTGCAGGTTATTATACAGACAGTCATGTCAAGTATTGACACCTCAATCAAGTCCTTCAAATCTCTTCTTCAACAGCCAAAGCTGGCACTCCTCAGAATCCTTAAATTGCCAAGGTTGGTACTGCTCAAAATCTCTTCTTCAACTGCCAAAGTTGGCGCATCTTAGAATTCTTTCCCCAAATCGCCAAAGTTGGCATTTTTCAAAATCTCTTCTTCAACCGCCAAAGTTGGCACTTCTCAAAACTCCTTCCTTAGATCGCCAAAGTTAGCACTTCTCAAAGTCTTTTCCTCAATTGCCAAAGCTGACACTTCTTCAAACTCCCTTCCAAGGGATCTACCTGATACATTCTGTCAAGTCTAGCGTGTCCCTTCCCAAGCCCAAGGATAGTTTCCAGCAAAAATTCTCTCTCCCAGCAGAATCACCAAACTCTCTCCCGGTGAGCCAAAAATTCAGATCATCTTCTTCCCCCTAATAAGAACTCTTTTCTAATCAGGCTTAGAAGGACTCTCCCCAAAGAGCCCCAGCACACTTCTCTCAGTGAATCCATACATACCAGGTGGACCCTAGATTTTCCCTTCCCAATCAAGGGGCGATCCCCGAGCCATCAATCCTTCTCCAGTGGAACTACACTTCCCAAACAAATCAAACTGGGGCATCACCAAGGATCATTTCTTCCCGCTCAAGAGGCAGTTTCCCAAGGTTTCGAGGCACATACTTCAAACTGGGGTATCACCCCAGGTTCATTCTCTTTCACCCAAAGAGACAGTACCCCGAACCATCAATCCTTCCCCAGTAAAAATACATTTCCTAAACAACTCAAACTGGGGCATCTCCCCAGATTTCTTTTGTTCATTCAGGGAGCAATTCCCCAAGAACCTTCAGTCATGTCAAACCGGGGCATCACCCCTGGTCCATTCTCTTTCATTCAAAGAGTAATTCCCTAAGATTCCTTCAAAACATGATAAACTGGGGCATCACCCCAGGTTCACTCTCTTTCATTCAAGGGGCAATTCCCCAAGATTCCTTCAAAACATGACAAACTGGGGCATCACCCCAGGTTCACTCTCTTTCAGTCAAGGAGCAGTTCCCCTAAGATTCCTTCAAACCTCCTCAAACTGGGACATCATCCCAAGTGTTTCCTCTTTTAATCAAGAAGAATTTTCCCTAATAACCTTCAATCATGGCGAACCGTGGGATCTCCTCAGGTTCATTCTCTTTCAAATCAAGGGACAGTTCCCCGACAACCTTCAATCATGTCAAACTGGGGCACTTCCCAAATTCTCTTCCCCAGTGGAACCATAATCGCCAAAGGTGGCACTTCCCAAGCTCTTCCCCAGCGGAACCATAATCGCCGAAGCTGGCACTTCCCTTTTCTCTTCCCCAGTGGAACCAATCGCCAAAGCTGGCACTTTAAGAAAGATTCTTCCTCAATCGCCAAAGCTGGCACTTTTCAGGGTTTTCTTCCCCAATTGCCAAAGATGGCACCCTTTTTACTTTCCGTTCGCCTATTTAGGCACCCTTTACTTTCCGTTCGCCAAAGATGGCACCCTTTACTTTCCGTTCGCTTATTCAGGCACCCTTTACTTTCCGTCCGCCTATTCAGGCACCCTTTACTTTCCAGTCGCCTATTCAGGCACCCTTTACTTTCCGTTCACCTATTCAGGCACCCTTTACTTTCCGTTCGCCTATTCAGGCACCCTTTACATTCTGTTCGCCTATTCAGGAACCCTTTACTTTCTGTTCGCCTATTCAGGCACCCTTTAATTTCCATTTGCCTATTCAGGCACCCTTTACATTCTGTTCGCCTATTCAGGCACCCTTTACTTTCCGTTTGCCTATTCAGGCACCCTTTACTTTCCGTTCGCCTATTCAGGCATCCCTTACTTTCCAGTCGCCTATTAAGGCACCCTTTACTTTCCGTTCACCTATTCAGGCATCCCTTACTTTCCAGTCGCCTATTCAGGCACCCTTTACTTTCCAGTCGCCTATTCAGGC
Source organism: Clitoria ternatea (assembly GCA_037962975.1). Taxonomy (NCBI): domain Eukaryota; kingdom Viridiplantae; phylum Streptophyta; class Magnoliopsida; order Fabales; family Fabaceae; genus Clitoria; species Clitoria ternatea. Next base: position 113,833,863 of record CM075671.1, read on the forward strand.
ACCCTTTACTTTCCAGTCGCCTATTCAGGCACCCTTTACTTTCTAGTTGCCTATAAAAAAAAACAAAAAAAACAAAAAAAAAGAGAAGAAGAAGAAAAAGAAAAAAAAGAGAGACAGATGTGGAAATTGCTCGTCTTTAAAGAGGAAAAGGTCACAACAACTCGAGATTTATTATGGTTGATAAATGTCCAAAAAATGTTGAAATAATAAAATTAGGATTTATTATGGTTGTGAACACCTCTTTCGGTCCGATCCAAGTGGAAAAGAATTCTGAGAGGACTGGACTTCATCTCCGAATAATCTGCCGAGTGGAATGACTTAGAATAATGATTTCTGAGTGAAAAATGGCTATTTCCGAGTAAAAATGGCTATTTCCGAGTGGAAAATGGCTGTTACCGAGTGAGATATCCGAGTTAGCTGTTACTGAGTGAAAATCCGACTAGGATGTCTCCGACTGACAGTTTCCGAGTGGAATGCTTCCGAGAGGGTTACTCCCGAACAAAGCAAAGACTTCATTATGTCTGAATGATCATTTCCGAGTGATATGTCTCCGAGTAGGGCATTTCCAAATGGTTTGAGTCCGAGGGAAATACCTCTCAAGCAAAGATACATCCGAGTGGTGAAATCCAGATTGAAGCCTCTCAGGCAAAACTGACACCGAATGAACACAAATCCAAGAGAATGCATCTGAAGGGCTGATTGTCGACTGAAACCTTTCTGATTGAAAACAAATCCGACTGAGAATGATGAAATCCGAGTAGAATAACTCAGAAATGATCAAATCCGAGCAGAATGAAGTGTTGCCGAGTGGAATACTTCACTGTTAGAGGAGAATCCGAGTGGAAGCTTCCCTATCAAAGCCATTCCGAGTGACAAATGGCTGACCTTAAAGAAATATGTCCCTGTTAGAGGAGAATCCGAGTGGAAGCTTCCCTATCAAAGCCATTCCGAGTGACAAAGGACTGACCTTGAATAAATAGTGCCCAAAGCTATTGTTCGAGTGAAGGGATGCTAAATGAAAACAAATCTGATTCGGGATAGATACTTTTTCTGGGCACAATTATTTCCGAATCAAAGATCCCCAAGTGAGTTGATTCCGAATGAAGAAACACTCTGGATTCCAAAAGAACACTTGTTGAATAAGAACAGATCTCCGAGAGGTGCATTTCGAGCGAAACAAAGCACTAATCTGGAAAGAATGCTTCTACCGGCCAGATTCTATCAAGCTCCAAAGTTCTGAGTGAAAAGAAAGGCCAACTCCCGAGTGTGTAAGTCCGAATGGGTTGATTAACAATTGAGGCCAAATTCCGAATGAAAAGCAAGTCTGACTCCAGATGAATACAATCGAATGATGAATTCCCGAGTGAAGAGTTAATGACTGAAGTACCTCCAAGCAAAGAAATTCTGACTTTGGACGAGTATTTTTTCTAGTTGGAAATTCATCTGAGTGGATGATTGCCGATTGAAAGTCATTCTGAGTGGATGAATACATTCGAGTGGATAATTGCCGATCTGAGTCGTTCTGAATAAAAGGCATTTGAATGCATCCGTATTGATAATTGCCGATTGGAGTCTTTCTGATTGAATCAAAACCGAGCAAAATATTTCTGAGATGTCGAGTGATACAAGCAGAAGGGCAGAATGAAGCTTCAGGTAGAAGTAGCTCCGAGCAAATGATCTCTGAGTGAGTCACTTTTGAGACAATTCCGAATAAATGTTTCAATCAGTGAGGCAATCGGAGGTGCTTTGACTCGGAACTTGTTTCTGTTCTGATTGAATGCTTCAAGCAATACCATTTCCGGACAATGTAACGCCGAGTGAAGAAATTCCGATTAAACAAAGGTCTTTCGCTCAAGCGACTCTGGTTACGCTCAAGCGAGAACTTTGGAGGCCATAATCTCGCTTAAGCGAGGGAGTCTCGCTCAAGCGAGAGGCATAATGTTAGCTACTAGAATATGCTTGCCCAAGCGAGCCTAACACGCTCAAGCGTGACCACGTTATAAAATTATCACGCTCAAGCGTGAATGGGAGTCGGTACCGAGTGAGCCACTCTTCAGTCAGCTTCCGAGTCCCCTTCAACCATTTCTGAGCCACGTTTCAGTGGTTCCGACCCATTCTTCAGGCGGTTCCGAATCCTCTTGAGTCAGTTCCGAGTCACTTTCCACTCGGTTCTGATTGAGTGCTCCAATCAGAAATGCTTTGCTCGTCTAGCTCTTCACAGCAACCCCATACCGACTAGCAAAGCAACACCGAGCAAGGCTTTCACTTGGTCTTGTGTATGAAAGGCATCTTTTTCACTCGGTCTTGTGTACGAAAGGCATCTTTTTCACTCGGTCTTGTGCACAAAAGGCACCTTTTTCCACTCAGATTCAGGAGGTAAGGTGAAGACCGACCCCTTTTTCCACTCGGATTTCCACCATGCTGATTTGGATTCCCACTGTCCAAGTGGATCCTTGAATTATGGGAGGCGGCTCACAACAAGACAGGAAGAAAATGATAAAGAATTCCCACCAGCCTCCTTTGTCAAGATCCAGGCTGTTTCCAACACACTGTCCAAGTTGATTTGCTAATTTCAAAGGGCGGCTCACTACCAAACAAAGGAAGAAATAATAAAAATTCCCACCAGCCTCCATTCGGTTGTCAAGAGCCAGGCTGTCCAAGCAATCATACACACTTGGGGACTCCTATAAGTACCCCAACGAAAGAGAAGAAGAGGACGGAGAAGCTTTCACTTGAGGGGAGGAAGTATTCATGGAGGAGAAGACTCTGAAGCATTAGAGTGAAGAAGGAGAGCTTCCTAAACCACACTGCCCTCTCTTCACTCAGCCCTGCCCCCCTCAAATCCTCTTCACACATCCCTCACCACATCGTCTCACTCTCCCTTTAAACCAACAGTTCTCCTTCCTCTTCCTCTCTTCACTCGGTCCGGTCCCTCTCTCCTTCCCCAACTCCACTCCGTCCTCACCAACACATTCCCCTCCGTCCTCTCCTCCCTCTCATCCACCATACAGCCCCCAAACCCACACCGTCCTTCTCCTCTCCCAACACCGTCTCCTCTCTTTTCCGACCCAGCAGTCCCTTTCTCCTTACCAACCGACCTGCTCCCTAACGCAGCCCCTCTCTCCTCTCCACACCGTCCTCCTTCTCATCTCCAACCGTCCTAACACACTCCCCTCCATCCTCTCCTCCCTCTCATACACCGTACAGCCCCTCTCTCTTCTCCACTCCGTCCTCCTTCCAACCGTACAGCCCCTCTCTCTTCTCCACACCGTCCCTCAAACCTCTCAAACACCGTCCCAGCACCTTTCCCATCCGTTCTCTTCCAAAACTGACCTACTCCCCAAGACCGTCCTAGCACCTCTCCACACCGTCCTTCTCCTCCCCAAAACCGACCTGCTCCTCAACTTTCCAGCACCAACCCTTCCTAAACCACAACGCTGTCCAGCTCCTCCTTAAATCCCCAACACCGTCCAGCCCCCTTAAATCCACACCACACCGTTCAGTTCTCCTTCTCTCGTCAGACTGTCCAGTTCCTCTCAAGCTCACACCGGTCCCACTCTGCCCTTTATTTTTTTAATGCTCGTATTTATTTACTTTCTGTAAAATTAATTGTTGTTTGATGACTGTTCCTTTTTTTATTATCAATTAATTTCTATTGATTGATAAATATTAATAAAAATGAATGCTTCACACATTTTATTTGGACTAGCCTAAAAATTGTAATTATTATTATTATTATTATTATTATTATTATTTTCTTAAAGAGGAGGAACGAGATTAATTAGAACGAGATGTCCTGTTAATTTCATTTTTTATTTTTATTTTTATTTTTTTAATGGTGGAGCGAGATTAATTTGGACGAGACATCCTATTAATCTCATGTAAATATTCCGTGTTTATTTTTGTTTATTTTTGTATATTTTATCGTCCCGTATATTTTCTTTTCATGAAGAAGTTAAAATAATTATTAGGTTAATTATAATGCGCGCTATCATATTGAGGTAACCGTTTTTATAATGGACAGTTGTGAGGTGCTAATACCTTCCTCACCTATAATTAGACTCCCGAACATGGAATTTCATTTTTATAACCAGTGCTTTAACAAAAGGTTTTCCCAGTATTTTATCCTAAAAAATATTGGTGGCGACTCCCTGTTTTTTTTTATCTTTTCAAAACGTTTTGAGGGTCGGCTGTGCCGCCGCGATCCTGGTCGCGACAATGGTTAATTATAATTTATTGAGACTTAAGGAGATGAAATTATACCCGATTTAAAATATGGGTGTCTGACCAAGTATCTCCAATTGAGACGCCATTGGTCAGGGCTATTAAGAATATTATTGGGAATCCGAATATGTCTTCAGAATAATTTTTGGATATAGTATTGAGACTGAACAAAGATCCTATATGTTGTAAAACGGTAAAAATTTAACAAAGGGATTAAGTTAAAAGAAAAACTCCTTCTTTCCCCCCTCTCATTTCTCGGCATCTTTTCCTCCCTCTCTAAACATTCCATTTTATCTTCTTTTCCATTCCTTTCTCTTGCAAAACGCGACCACCACCACCCATGGCTATTTCCACCTAAAATCAAGAGGATCCCTTCGGTTTATGAAGCTTGTATTGGATATAGAGGCAAAGCTTGGATCATCTCCTTTTCTCTTCCTCTCATTTTTATATTCAGCTTAGGGCTTGGAGGAGAGGTATGATTTTTGACCACCCATGGCTTTTATTGATAGTTTTTGAGTTATTAAAGTATTGTAATGGGAGGTTAGATGTTGTTTTGATGAATGAGGGTATGTTGAACCAAACCCTAGGTGGGATAACCATTGAGGATTGTTATTGATGATGATAATGATTGGAATCTAATGTTGTTAGCCTATGGATGTATATAAATAGTTAAAATTGATGATTGTGGATTGTTGGTGAAAACCCTAGGCTAAAATGCTTGGAAATGGAACCCTTAATTTATGGTTTTGTGTTATATGAGATTGAGAGGTTAATGAGGTTATTATGATTAAATGAAATGGTTGGGAATGATGGTTGTTGGGTGATTTTAGAGGAAAACGTTAAGTATAGAAATTGGTGCTTTTGGCTTAATTGATAGTTAAAAATGATTTAGGCTCTTGGAATGAGTTTTTGGGAAGGATAAGATTGATTATTAGTTGATGATGATGAATTTTGAACTAAGATAATGATGTTGCGCTTGTGATGGTCATTGATAGTAGGATGAATGAAATAAACAGTGGGTTGATGAGTTATTGGGCCATGATAAATGACATATGAAATTATTGATTGATGATGGTTTGAAAGGAGCTAAAAGGCTCATGATGAATTTGAATGGCAAATGGATAGTTTAAGTAATGATGGAAGAGATGTTATTGTTGGGTATGATTGGCCATTTTAGACTTGGAAAATCTTGGTTTTGGAAAAGAAATTCTCGAAGCCTAATATAAGAGTATAAATAGATGTTTTGACAAGTTTAGGAATTGTTACTAAGCTTGATGATATGGGAGCAATTATTTAGAATTATAATGAAAGCCTTATGATGGCTCATGATTGAATGAATGCATATATGTTTGATATGTAGATTGTGTTCCAGATGATGATGTAGCAGAACGTTGGGAACATGATAATCATTGCGGTTCTTCTCTCGAGGTAGGAGAGAAGTTTTACATTCCAAATGCATGAGTAGAATAATTAGTGATGTATGTATATCATGATACTCATGCTTGCCTTGCCATGTTTATAGTGAAATAATATGAATGGCAAATTATTGGCTATTGATAATAATATATGTGTATATATGTTGATGAATAACCTATGAGGGGTTGAATTAAGTGCATGTTAATGAACCATCCTTGAGGGGATGAAGTATATGCCTTGTGAATTAAGGAAAATATATGAATTCTTGGCATTGAATATGATAGCCATTATGATGATGGTGATGATAAGATTGAAGGATAATGCATAATTGAGGAACTCATAGAGTAAAATTGAGTTTTATGTGATTTTGATGGCATATGATAGTTCCAATAGCTCATATATGTAGTTTATCACTTGTAGGAATTGGAATGAGCCAATTCCAACGAGAATAGGCCCTTGAGTTGCACAAAAGTGCCTCAAAATGGGTAAAACACATTTATGCGCATAAGTCCCTCATTTTTGAGAATTTTGAGTAGGCCGGTGACCACACGTCAAAAATAATATATATAAGTTGGTGTTAAAATTTAGTGGGCATTGGAATTTGTAAGAAAAAGTTAGGGGGATTAGAAGTTCAAAAATATGACTTTTTTAGATAAAAAGGGTCTGTGCGGTCATGAATTGATTCAAAACAGTGTTTGAATCAATTCAGAACTCCCTAGAATCATTGTTCCTTAATTTCACATGCTTGAATCGATTCATACGAAGGCTTGAATCGATTCAAGACTCATTGGAATTATTGTTCCCCAATTTCTTAATGCTTGAATCGATTCATACGGGGTTTGAATAGATTCAAGGCTCTCTGTTTGTAATTTTTGGACTTCAAGCACACATGAATCGATTCATGCAAAGCTTGAATCGATTCAAAGCCCTGTTATGGGCACTGTTATGTTGCTCTTCCAATTGCTGCAATTCCTTTGCTATTTTTGCCCTGTTTGGGCATCTTAATAATATTTTTGTCCTCTGACTTCTTCATGAAAGTTGTAGATAATTATGTTATAGAGGTGTGAAATTTGGTCTTACCTCAGTTGGAGTTTTCTAACTCTCATGAGGTGTAAAATATCAGACCTACTGCATTGTAAAACTCAAGTTTAAGATGGTTTTGAACCCAACTTTTTATAATTGCCAAATTGGGACTAATAGGTGATATTTGTGACATGTCCCTCTATTCTTGAGACTAAAAGTGGACCTTTCTTATGTCTCAATGTTGAAATTGTTATGGGCTCATTATTACCCAAAACCCCTTTTTATTATGTAAAAACAAGAGATGGTATTAGGGGTATGTGATTTGTTGTATGTCTTGGTGGTGTTGATGTTGATCTCATATAATGAGAAAATATGTATATGCTTAAATCATGTTATGAAAACATCAATGTCCACCACTATTCATGTAATATAATAATTGATAATGAAAAGCAAATGTTGTTACACACCTTGTGTGATAATGAAAATAATGAGGGGAAAATTGAATGCCAATGGGTTACGTAAATCAATGAATTTGATATGATGTTGATGAGGATTAAAAGTGGATGATGCCACACGTATTGAATGATAAATGTTAATGATGAATAAAAAGGGATGTTGTTATGAACATGCCCTTGAATAAGTGGTGATGATTATCATTGATGATTGTGATGCCATTATGACTAATGCAAGTATTGACTTGTATGTGTGAGATGTAATGATGATTTGCTGAACGTATGTTCTAAAATTCCTTGTTGGCTTCCATGCGTGGATTAATGCTATGATGCTTGATATGCTTTTAATTACCATGTGTGGTTTGATGTAAATGTGAATGTTGAGCCTTGAGGGGCCTTGTGGTTGATTGTATGCCAATGATAACAAAACTAAATATATAATATACCCCTAAATGAGAGGGTGAGAATGTAACATCCCAAATTTTAAAATATGGAATTAATTAAGGAAATAAATATGGAATAATTGAATACAAACTAGCTAATGTCCCAAAATATTGGAAGTAATTAAATTAAGATTTTTAGGAACTATTACTAACTTATTGGGACCGGATAAGTAAAAAACTAACCTGGATAAAATATGGGTGTCGGACCAAGTATATCTGATTGAGATGCGGTTGGTTAGGGCTGTAGATAATATTATAAGGAATTCAACTTCTGAATCATGAGGAGAATAAGCTGAGGAGTGGAGTTCCATTGCTGGATTGATAAATCCAGATCTGATGAAGAATCTCACTAGTCAGGAATCATGGTTGAGGCTTAGGTAACTTCTTGCTTCCTAACTAATTTAGGCCTAGTAATTAGGTGAATAGTTAGGGTTCAACCTCCAATTTCATATTAGATTTCTCTGTCATTGAGCACCTAAGGGATTAGGGTTTAATGCGTAGGAATTAGTGTTAGTCACCTAAGGGATTAGGGATTAACCATCTGTGAATTATCCTCTTGAGTCTGAAGCTTGATTGAACCTTAATTGCACGTTTCTTGATGAAATTGTAAGCTGAAGCAATCCTAACCTATCTTCCATTAATTACACTTCATTTCTTCTACTGTTTCTGAAAATACAAAAATATAGAAAGTATAAAAATAACAAAAAAAAAGAATGAATATTATACCGCATTGTGTTAGTTCAGCTTATGCTAGTCCAAGATTGAGGTAATTACCACAATCCCTGTGGGAACGATCAAATATATTACAAATTTAAGGATTGGTTCGCTTGCCAAAGAATATAATCCACTAAGATTTATACATCAAGTTAATGGCGCCGTTGCCGAGGATTGTTGAGTAATATCAATAATCCTTGGACCGGTACTAGACTGAACCGTTGAATTTTGTTTAGCATTTAGTAGTAGTTTAATTCTTGTTTTTAGTATAGCAGTAGTTTGTGTGTAGCTGTGAATTGTTTTTGTGTCTAATATTTGGTGTATGCAGTCAAGGAATAGAGGAGAGCCTTTCTTCTTTGATCCTGATATTGATTTGTTAGAGCGTAAGCTTAGAAAGGAGAAAAAGAAAAAAGAACAGCAAGAAATGGAACAGAGGAGAGTTAAACTAGGTGACTACTTTAGGCCTACTAAAGAAGGATCGCAATCTAGCATCCTTAGGCCTCCGATTGCAGCTAATAACTTTGAACTTAAACCAGCTTTACTGCAGTTGGTTAGAAATGATCAATTTGGAGTAAGTGAGGTTAAGGATCCAAATTTGCATCTAGCAACCTTCCTCCAAATTTGTGATACAGTGAAAATGAATGGTGTCCCTAACGAGGCAATAAGATTGAGATTATTTCCTTTTTCTCTAAGGGACCGTGCAAAAGCCTGGTTGTAGAGCCAACAAAGAGGCAGTATATCCACTTGGGAGGATTTATAAAGAAAATTTTTGATTAAATATTTCCCTCCTTCCAAGTATGCCAAGTTGCGCACTGAAATCACTTGTTTCTAGCAAAGAGAGGGTGAATCTCTGATGGAAGCATGGGATAGGTACAAAGAAAGTTTGAGGAAATGTCCTCACCATAGGATTCCTGATGTGCAGCAAGTTACCATATTCTATAATGGTGTAAGACCAGCAACTAGAGTCTTGATTGATGCCTCAGCTGGAGGTTCACTAACCACAAAAACTATAGAAGAAGCTATAGAGTTGATTGATGTAATGGCTTCAAATGAATGTTTAGTTAGTGAAAGGAGCCAAATCCCTAAGAAAGGAATATTAGAATTAGAAGCAGAAGATGCTTATTTGGCTCAAAGTAAGTTGATGACTCAAGATTTAGAGAAACTAAGTGTGCATATTTCAGAACTTCAAAAGCCTAGTCAAGTTTGTATGATGAGCTGTGATTTTTGTGGTAGAGACCATGAAAATGGCATGTGTGATCCAAATGTGCCTGTTGAACAAGTTAATTACAAGGGGCAGCAATTTCAAAGGAATTATCCATCTAATTCCTTTAATCTTAACTATAGAAATCACCCCAATTTTTCATGGTAGAAAGGTCCACATTTGAATCAAAACATGCCACAAAATTAAACCATAACTAGATCACAATAACCTTCTCCCCCTCCCTCTAAAGAAAAGTCTAAACTTAAGAATGTGCTATCTCAGTTCATTCATGAAACAACCCGGTTAGATAACAGCAGCCTGAGACAGGGAAAATTTTTCCCAAAGATCACAGGGTGTTCAGGGCAAAATAAGCAATTGAAGGTTAAGGAGAGTAGAAATCCGACTCAGAAAAGAGAAGGGCGGGTCAGAATATTACACATTAGTAAGACGTGGCTCCAGCTACGAGAATCAACAGATGAAAATATATAAGCGGATACACTCGCTAGAGCGAGGATTGATTCGCTGAAGCGACACATACACTCGGATAGTTTCCCACTCGGAATGGAGTCCAGATTCACTCGGGAAAGTCTTTGCACTCACGCTTCCCTCGGAAGTTCATTCAACACATCCTATTCTAGCCTTAGAGTTCACAGGTATAAACTACTCGGGAGATGACTCCCCTCGATCACTTCACTCGGGATCTATACCTCCTTTCTTACTCGGAGTACTCTCCTCGGCCAGATGTCACTCGGGAATGTTTTCCACACCCTTCACTCGGGAAGTGTAGTCTATTCACACTAAGGCTCCCTCACTAAGTCAAATCTCTCTTAAAGGATTGTACAACTTCCCTCACTCGAAAATGCTCTAACTCCTCGCCACTCAGAATACATACTACTCCTCTACATGCGGAAGACCTTGTTAGACTAAAATCTACTCTGTATCATCCAGATCTTACTCGCTCTAATAAGTTCACTACTACAGGCTCCACTCCGAATCGCATTGTCAATTCAACCATTGGGGGAAAACATTCACTCAGTTGACTTTCACTCAGAAATATCTAAATACCCTTCAATCAGAAAGGTTGCATCTAAGAAATCTCTCGCTCTATAACATGTTGACCAACTTACCTCGAAAGCGATTCTAATGGGCATATTCCACTCGGAGATAGCCCAACCTTTCATCATTCGGAAGAAGGTCACTCATCACGCCTTACACAGGATTAACTTAGCTCTTATTTATTCAGAATCATGCGGGCTCTACATGCTTAGTAAAATGCAACGTATATCACCTGGACATTCACACACAGCACAAGATGAACACACAGTATTATATATATAAATATTTACATGCACATGATCACACTCTCATCCCGAGAGAGTTCAGTTCTGATACAGTTAGACAAAAGACCAAATCAAGAGCCGGCCAAGGCTATGATAAAACCTTATGTACAGCATATACATATATATATATATATACATTTCCACAGTACACAAGCACTCCACACGGTATGTAGCTCCTCCATCATTCACCGTCTCGTGTGATGTCCACTGAAATATAGCCACAGTAAGGGTGAGTATCTTAAATATTAAATGATAGATACTGACTCGGATTATTCCTCAATCATACAATAACATATATATATATATACATAGCAACAATCAATAGCATACACAGTGCCATTCAATCGGAACACACACAAGGCATCTTTCAATCGGAATCTACCTAGTTGTCTCTCGGCTATATGCACATATTATTCTCAATCACACTAACACATATACATACAATCGCGTCACAGCCAGCATCAATCGTACATGCACGCAGGTTCATTCATTCGGATCCGACTCGCGTATTATTAGTTTTTATTGTTGCAATATAGGCTCTCAGCCTTTTATTCAGCTCCCAGCTGACTCGGCCGTTTTACTGGTACCAAACCGTTTGCCCTCACTTGTAACACAAACACTCTCAGCGTTAATGGCAGTGTTACAGGCAGCCCTGAGTCCCACTCAGTCAGCTTGCCTTGAGTCCCACTCAAGGTCTTTAACAGCATCTCATGCATATAATTACTGATCCAAGTGGTAGTGTCACACGCTACATGCTCTTAGCATTCTTACCAATGCATCTTATGCAAGTATTGTCATTAGATTACGAACAGAATCGGTAAATCACTTCCACACTATTAACTCATGCACCACATATATATATATAACCGTACATGGAATGATCATACAAACACAGATTTCACACACTCAACCTTTTACTCAACAATGCATGCATCGTATGCAATCGGTATTAGACATTATCAGAACTCAGTAAGTTAATCTTTCCTCACATGCAGTCAGCATTTAGATTCATAGTAGCATGCATGTCATATAAATCACACGGAAATCATCAACAACACTTTAACACACTCTCCTCACGCAATCATTCAACATTCTCAAGATTATTAACATGCATTTCATGGACGGAATTTGACATGCATTACCCAACTCCTAGTCATCATGCATCCGAGTATCACATATCCATTACTCAATCAAAACACACCTATCAACGCATTTTAAATCACCAGAATCAACAAGTCATCAACACCCGAAACCCATCCATAACCCATGCATTTAAGATATAAGATAACCCCCTACCAACTAAAGGGACTCCAAGAAGTTCCTCTGTTTTCAGCGTTGGTTCGCTGTTCTATTTGCTTCGTCCACCACTCTCTCTTGTTCAGTCCCCCTGAACACAGTCACACCCTTTAATCAGCTTGGGAACAGGAAGCTGTTCTTCTTCCACTCGAACGATTGCTCCTCACCAACAGTGGGAATCTCGGGTCCTCCACTTCACCACAGTCGTGAAGTTATGAAAAATAGAGGACAGAGAAAAAGAAGAACGAAGAAGAACGAAGAAGAAGGAGAAGTAGAAGAAGATGGAAAGCCTTGAGGAAATTTGGAGTGAATGGAGAAGTGGTTAAGGGCTTCAGCCCATATACTCCTAGAAACACAAAGAGTGAGTGGGGAACGCGGATCGGAGCTTGCTGCATGGTTACACGTGTCCCGTTAGCAGTCAAGTTTAAATTTATAATTAACCTCACTTAACACTTAATCTTAATCTAGTCCCTAATTAATACGCAGGATGTTACAATTCAGGCCACTCAGGACAGCTTTAAAAATCAAGAAGTGTCCATTTGAAATCTGGAAAACCAAGTTGGACAGCTATAAAAATAGTTAGCTGAGAGACAGTTTGGCAATTTTCATGGAGATACTGAGGTAAATCCAAGGCAACATTGCAAGGCAATAACCACAGGGAGTGGGAAAGTTCTTATCCCTACTCCAAGTCAGGAAAATAATTCAGAAAATGATGCAGAAAAAGAAAAAGAACAGGTAAGTGAGCAAGTTATCGATGAAACTAAAAATAAAGTTAAAACAGAGAAAGAAAAAGAAAACCAAGTTCATCAAAAGAAAAAGAAAAAGATTGATTTGATCTTGGAGGAAGCTGTCAGGCTAACTCTTGAGAAATTATAGAATGCTCCATTTCCACATAGATTCAAGAAACAGATAGAGGAGCAAAAGTTTGCTAAGTTCTTGGATGTGTTTAAAAAGTTTCACATAAATATTCCCTTTGCTGAGGCATTGCAAGATATGCCTTCCTATATTAAATTCTTGAAAGAACTTCTGTCTAAGAAGAGAAAGCTTAAGGGAGATGAAATGATTGCCCTCACTCAAGAGTGCAGTGTAATTATTTAGAAGAAACTTCCTCAAAAGCTAGAAGATCCTGGATCTTTTACAATACCTTGTGAATAGGGGATGTTCATGTAGGAAGTGCTTTATGTGATCTAGGGGCTAGCATTAACCTCATGCCTTTGTCCTTAATAAAGAAATTAGGAATTAATGACCTGCAACTAACTCACGTGTCTTTATAGTTGGCTGATAGGTCTATCAAATACCCTCATGGGATGCTAGAAGACTTGTTAGTTAAGGTAGATAAGTTCATCAACCCAGCTGATTTTGTAGTTTTGGATATGGAAGCTGATAGAGAGATTCCTTTAATTCTAAGGAGACCCTTCTTAGCTACTAGAAGAGCTTTAATTGATGTAGAGAAGGGAGAACTCATGCTGAGAGTTTAAAAGGAGCAGGTAACCTTTAATGTCTTTAATGCTATGAAACATCCAGCTGAGAAGATGGATTGTTTTATGTTGGAAGAAGTTAAAAGCTATAAGACTCCTATGTTGTTGAGAACTGAAGAAGAGGTTTTACAAGCCTTTATTGAGGATGATTTTGACTCTGAGACTGAGGAGTTAGATGACTCATATAATGAGTTACTGAACCTACTAGAAGCATGTGAAGTAGGTGAATTAGAAAATGAAAAGAAAGAAAAATTAAATAATACTGAACTTGAGAAAGGTAAGGAAGTGTTTGAAGAAAAGCATGATTTGAAACCTTTGCCTTCTCATTTGAAATATGTTTTCTTAGGAGATAATGAATCACATCCTGTAATCATTAATGATGAATTAAAAGATGAGGATGTAGAAAAATTGATAGGGGTTTTAAGAAAACATGAGTCTGCTATTGGCTGGAACATTTCTAATTTAAAGGGAATTAGTCCATCATTTTGTATGCATAAAATTCTGATGGAGGATGACTATTCCCCTACTGTTTAGCCACAAAGAAGGTTAAACCCCATAATGAAAGAAGTTGTAAGGAAAGAAGTGGTTAAACTCCTTGATGTAGGGATTATCTATCGTATCTCGAATAGCGCTTGGATCAGTCCAGTCCAAGTGGTGCCTAAGAAAGGAGGGATGACCACTGTTAAAAATGAAAAAGGTGAAGTCATTGCTACTAGACCAACTACAGGTCGAAGAATATGCATAGATTATAGAAGGCTTAATGACTCCACTAGAAAAAACCACTTTCCTTTACCATTTGTAGACCAAATGCTTGAGAGGCTGTCAGGTCATGAGTATTACTGCTTCCTTGATGGATATTCTGGTTACAACTAAATTGTGGTTGATCCAAAAGATCAGGAGAAGACAGCCTTCACCTGTCCCTATGGAATCTTTGTATATAGGCACATGCCTTTTGGTTTGTGCAATGCACCAGTAAGCTTTCAAAGGTGTATGCTGGCAATTTTTGGGGACATGGTAGAGAAGTTCATTGAGGTGTTTATGGATAACTTCTCTGTGTTTGGAAGCAGCTTTGATAGATGCCTCAGCAACCTATCTAAGGTGTTGGTGAGATGTCAAGAGACTAATCTTGTCCTCAACTAGGAAAAGTGTCATTTTATGGTCAAAGGAGGGATAGTCCTTAGCCACAAAATCTCTGCTGAGGGTATTCAAGTAGATAGAGCCAAGATTGATATCATTGAAAACTTCCTCCTCCAATCAATGTAAAAGGAGTGAGGAGTTTCTTAGGATATGTTGGCTTCTATAGGAGATTTATAAAAGATTTTTCAAAAATAGCAAAGCCTTTGACTGGTTTACTTGTGAAAGATCATGCTTTTGTCTTTGATGAAAACTGTGTCAAGGCTTTTGAAAATTTGAAACAAAGATTAATTTTAGCTTCGATCCTTGCAGCACCTGATTGGTCCTTACCATTTGAACTCATGTGTGATGCAAGTGACTTTTCTATAGGAGCTGTGCTAGGACAAAAGAAAGAAAAATTAACACATGTAATTTATTATGCTGGCAAAGTATTAAATGAAAATCAAATAAACTACACCGCTACTAAAAAAGAAATGCTTGTTGTGGTGTATGCATTTGATAAATTTAGAGCTTACTTGATTGGTGCTAAGGTCATTGTGTATATAGATCATTCAGCAATCAAGTACTTGCTAGCTAAAAAAGAATCAAAGCCAAGGTTGATCAGGTGGGTTCTTTTACTCAAAGAGTTTCATTTGGAAATAAGAGACAAAAAAGGAGTAGAGAACTCAGTAGCTGATCATCTCTCCCATCTGGATGGTGTTAAAGAGGAATTCCTAGATGAGAGGTTGATGGCAATTATCACAGGGCCATGGTATGCTGATATGGCCAACTTTAAAAGTGCCTCTGTGGTACCTGAAGGGTGGACATCCCAAATGAAGAAAAAATTCTTTCATGACAGTAAAACCTTTCTATGGGATGATCCATTTCTTTATAAGATAGTAGTAGATGGAATTATTAGGAGATGTATGCCTGAATCAGAGCAAGAAAGACTCTTGTGGCACTGCCATGACTCCTATTATAGAGGACACCATGGTGCCTCCAAAACAGCAACAAAAGTGTTACAATGTGGCTTTTATTGGCCAACAATTTTTCAGGATGCTAGAGTATATGTGTAAAGGTGTGATAAGTGTCAAAGAAGCAGAGGCCCCTCTACTAAAGCTGGCATGCCTTTGACAAATATTTTAGTTATGGATTTATTTGATGTTTGGGGCATTGACTTCATGGGACCATTCCCAAAGTCATTCTTTAATGAATATATCCTTGTTGCTATGGATTATGTCTCCAAGTGGGTGGAGGCAATCCTTACCAGAACCAATGATGCACATATGGTGCTTAGGTTTATAAAGAATAACATTTTCTCTAGATTTGGAGTCCCTAGAGTCCTCATTAGTGATGGAGGGTCACATTTGTGCAATAGAATGATGGAAAAAGCCCTAAGACATTATGAGGTACTGCATAAGGTGTCTACTCCATATCATCCACAAACTTGTGGACAAGTTGAGCTTTCTAATAGAGAAATCAAGAGAATATTAGAGAAAGTGCTAGGGAAATCTAGGAAGGATTGGCCTGTGAGATTAGATGATGCATTGTGGGCCTATAGAACAGTATTTAAAATTCCTACTGGCATGTCTCCTTATCAGTTGGTTTATGGTAAGGCTTGCCATCTTCCTGTGGAGTTGGAACATAAGGCATGGTGGGCCATAAAACTGTTAAACATGGATTTGACCGATTTCAAGAGGAAAGAGTCCTAAAACTCCATGAACTTGAGGAGTTCAGACTTAATGCTTATCAAAGTGCCTCAGTCTATAAAGAGAAAACTAAGAGGTGGCATGATAAGTGGATAAATAGAAAAGAGTTTCAAAAGGATGATAAGGTTTTGTTATTCAATTCTAGACTCAGACTCTTTCTAGGAAAACTTAGATCCAAGTGGTCTGGACCTTTTATTGTGAATGAGGTTTTCCCTCGTGGTACAATTGAGGTGAAAGAACCAGCCACTGGCTGAACTTTTAAGGTGAATGGCCAGGGACTCAAACTCTACTTTGGAGGAGAGTTTGATAGGCAGAAATCCTCCATGTTTTTGCAAGCATCTTCTTAGGTGTCTATCAAAGGTCAAGCTAGTGACCTTAAAGAAGCGCTTGAGGGAGACAACCCTACATTTGATTATTGTAGTTTGTGTTTGGTGTTTTAAAACAGTAAATGAAAACTAAAAATTTTGATCAAGATGTGAATAAACTTGTAAAATTTTGAATAAGGTTTGAGTGTACATACTTTGAATTCCAGTGTACATACGCACTCCACCAAAATAATAAAATTGTGGACCAGGGGGTGCACGTACATACGTTTCAAACTGGGTGTTTTTACGCATAATTAAATCAACATCAGACCCCCTGGCGCTTAAGCAAGTCCCTTGCACACTCAAGCATGGAAAAAAATATTCCCTGGCACTTGAGCGAACTCCTACACGCTTGAGCGAACTCAAGCATTGTTTGATTGTCATCCATAAGAATGCATCGCGCTTAAGCGAGGACTGTACACACATATGCGAGATCATGAAGAGTAGGTCCTGATGTGCCACGCGCTTGAGCATTAGTCACGCTTAAGCGTGATTGTGGTAGTGAAGCCATATGATCCCTGATTAGTTGTCGCTTGAGGGTGGTGCTTCAGCGCTTGAGCTCGACCATAATACTTTCATCTCACTTAAGCAAACTAGTCACGCTTAAGCATGATCGTGGCAGTTTCTATACTGTTATGCTGATGCACTTGAGTGTATGCCTCCATACTTTAAGCGTGATCCTGGACCAATTTGGAGCTTGAGCATGCCCTTTTACGCTTTAAGCGTGATGTCCCTAAGCTGCTCACGCTTGAGCATGACCACTTCACGCTTGAGCGTGACTGTCCCTGTATATTACACACTTTAGCGAAATAATATCAAGCTTAAGCATGAGCGAGTCTGTACCACACCTATCACATGTTTTGCATATGTGCTTGAGCATGCATTTACTCACGCCTAAGCGTGAGTTTCCTTGCATGCCACTGATATTGAAAGAGTCCCACGCTTGAGCGCCCATCCTCATGCTTGAGTATGCTCGGGGTTGAGAAAGTTGAAAGCTTACTGTTCTAAGCTTGTCGCCTGAGCATGGTCACTCAGTGCTTGAGCATGCCCCATGGTACTTTCTCCTCGCTTGAGTGAAGTAGTGTACGCTTAAGCATGATTCATAGTTATGACTCACGCTTAAGCGTGATAGTGCAACCTTACAGCATGATTCATACCTGTTACCTCCCGTGTACTTTAATTTGGGTGTTTATACGCCCAAGGTTTAGCGTAACTACGCGTACCTCATGTATTGGGTTCAACAGTATAAAACCTTTTCAACGTACAAACCCTAACTCTTTACGTTAGAACCTTGGGTTTTGAAGAGGAAAAGGCACAATCTGTGGATTCCTTTGAAAGGTAACATCTTTTCATTCTCTAACTTCAGTTGATAACTAGAGTTGTTGTAGTTCATTGTTTCAATTTCAAATTTCGTGCATCCATCATATCTTTTCATCTCACATTTTCTTTTTGTCGTGGTTGTGCTGTTTGTGCAATTGTAACCATTTAGGCTTTATATATACCATTGTTAACACTCACAACGATCAGAAGATCACAAAGACTTTTTAGAAAACCTGAAAAAATTATTGAAATAAAAAATGTGAAGAAAACCTCAAAAGAGGCATAAAATATCAGACCCACTGCATTGTAAAACTCAAGTTTAAGAGGGTTTTGAACCTAACTTTTTATAATTGCCAAATTGGGACTAATAGGTGATATTTGTGACATGTCCCTCTATTCTTGAGACTAAAAGTGAACCTTTCTTATGTCTCAATGTTGAAATTGTTATGGGCTCATTATTACCCAAAACCCCATTTTATTATGTAAAAAAAAGAGATGGTATTAGGGGTATGTGATTTGTGGTATGTCTTGGTGGTGTTGATGCTGATCTCATATATTGAGAAAATATGTATATGCCTAAATCATGTTATGAAAACATCAATGTCCACCACCATTCATGTGATATAATAATTGATAATGAAAAGCAAATGTTATGGTTATATGACACACCTTGTATGATAATGAAAATAATGAGGGGATAATTGAATGGCAATGTGTTGTGTAAATCAATGAATTTGATATGATGTTGATGAGGATTAAAAGTGGATGATGCCACACTATTAAATGATAAATGTTAATGATGAATGAAAAGGGATGTTGTTATGAACATGCCCTTGAATAAGTGGTGATGATTATCATTGATGATTGTGATGCCATTATGACTAATGAAAGTATTGACTTGTATGTGTGAGATGTAATGATGATTTACTGAACGTATGTTCTGAAATTCCTTGTTGGCTTCCATGCGTGGATTAATGCTATGATGCTTGATATGCTTTTAATTACCATGTGTGGTTTGATGTAAATGTGAATGTTGAGCCTTGAGGGGCCTTGTGGTTGATTGTATGCCAATGATAACAAAACTAAATATATAATATACCCCTAAATGAGAGGGTGAGAATGTAACATCCCAAATTTTAAAATATGGAATTAATTAAGGAAATAAACATGGAATAATTGAATACAAACTAGTTAATGTCCCAAAATATTGGAAGTAATTAAATTAAGATTTTCAGGAACCGTTAGTAACTTATTGGGACTGGATAAGTAGAAAACTAACCCGGATAAAATATGGGTGTCAGACCAAGTATCTCTGATTGAGATACGGTTGGTCAGGGCTGTAGATAATATTATGGGGAATCTGAATATGTATTCGGAATAATTTTTAGATAAAGTATTGGGCCCAAACAGAGATTCTGTTTGTGGTAAAACGGTAAAATTTAAGTGAATGAGGTTAAAATTAAAACAAGACTTCACTCTCACTCTCATTATTCACGTTACTTTCTGCCAAGGAGGGGAAAAACACTTTTGCTCTACTTCTCACTTTTCTTATTCCCTTTCACTCCATCTTTTTCATCTTCTTCTTCTCCAAAAAGCTTAACCAAGAGGTGCCTCTTCCTCTCTCATTTTCGTTCACCATTGGAGCAAGGAGAAGACATTGTATGCTTGAAGTTTTCCCCTTCTACTCCTCCATTTTCGAGCTTACCTTCCTTTCCCTTGTTTCCTATTTTTGTTCTTGGAACAAGGTAAGCTTCTTGCCATTTTTCTTGTGTTGGAAACCTAAGAAATAAATTATTATGGTTTAGAAGAGTATTAAATGCGTGTGGGTAGTGAAAGGAAACATTAAATGTATGAACCCTAAGGAGAGGAGAAATAAATGAAGACATTTATGAGTAATAAATGGAGTGCACGAAAATAGGGTTGAAAGATGATGAATGTTGAAGTGCATTTATGATATGGTTGGGTTTTCACAAAACCTTAACTTATGAAATTAGGGGATATATATAAGGTGAATGTGAAAGGCATTAATTGATGATGAGAATGTTACTAATGATGATGCATTGCCATAAATGATGATTGGTGATGGTGGTTGCAAGCCATAATTGAAAAACCCACTTGAGGAGTTGGGTGTGAAAATGGCATATGTGGGTAACTTGACTATTTAAGTTGTAGCTTTTGATAATAATGGATTTTGATTAAAGGGAAGGAATTCCTGAAGCCTAATTAGGCAAATGAATGAAGCTTGTAAATGAATTACCACATGATGAAGAGTCATGCATATGTAAAAGTATATATTAAGAATGATGCTTGAATGGATGATTAATGTGGTCCTATAATTGATTAATGTAGGATTTGATAATACTTGTGAGGCGGGATCATCAAACCCGAAGGTCTACTTCTCTTGAGGTAAGAGAGGGGTGTATTTTCTAAATGTATGATGCCTTGTATGTTGATAATGTATGTATTGATGCCAAGTTGCATGTTTTCCTTGAATGGATGTAGTGTCTTAGGTATGGCTTGATGAATATTTGAAATCCTTGACTAGGATTACTCTTGAGCATTATGAATGATATGTTTTGGAAGAATGATATGTATGATGAATTACGTGTTACTAACATTATGATTGGGTATGAGCTAAATACCTTAGATGAGATGGTGAGAAAATCCTTATGAGATTGAGGTATGCATGAGCATTAATGCATATATATATATAGCATGGCATGAATAAGCACATTTTAATATGAATAACCTTGCGGGGTTCCACGAAGGGAGTACCCGACGTGATGATGTTGAAATATTATGGTATGAATAACCTTACGGGGTCCCATGAAGGGAGTACTCCTTGCGAGGTGGGAAACCGACATGATGATAATTAATGTAAGTGGTTGTGATCACTATTAGAATGAAATCAGATCCGTGTATATACATGTGTGGAGGAATGGTGTGACGGAAGTCTTTTTGGGTAAAGAATGCCTTGGCCGGCAAATGTTTTGATTTTATGGCTTTTATGTGGACTTTGGTAATGCATATAGATATAATGAATATTTTGTATAGCCATGAATTGATGTGGACAACTTGTATGGATGATGAATAGATAGTGATGATTTTGGAGGTCATGTTGGAAAATGAGACTTTTCAGGTCTATGGCTCATTTTCGTCTGTGACCTTACCTTTGTATGAATGATGAATATGGTGTGATTCATCTGTAATTTGATAAATGAATAAATGGCTTTATGAGGGTCTAAATTTTGTAAAGTGCCAAGTTGATAGTGAGACGCCCCAAAAATAGGGGTAAATTTTTTGCGATTTTAAACAATTAAAGGATGGAAGAGATCGCGAGATGAAAACTTTTGCAAGTAATCCCCGGACCTAATTTAATAACCTATCTCATATGTGAAGATATGAGAAGGTGAACAATTAAGTCAAAGAGTGAACCTTGGATGATTTATCTCATGATCATCAACAAGGAGTAGTGGAAGTGTACAATTACATTAAGGAAATGAAGGGAAGTGGTAGAAGGTCAAAGGATGGTCTATCGATTTGATAAAATGTATTAATTATGCGTGTGGGGCGTTGTACAATCATATTATAGTCAAACAATACTAATGATATCCCAAGATAGAGGAAAAATATGAAAAACAGGGTCATGAATCGATTCAAACACCCTATGAATCGATTCAAATGATTCTGGAGTGCAAAACAGTGAAAACAGGACCCCTTGAATCGATTCAAGCTCGTATAAATCTATTCAGACTCTTCTGGAACTCAAAATTATGAAAACAGAGGTCCTTGAATCGATTCAAGATCGTATGAATTGATTCAGGCCTTCCTGGAACCAAAAACAGTGAAAACAGCAGCTCTTGAATCGATTCAGAGATCCTCAAATCGATTCGAGACAGCACAGTTGCTGTTTTTATGCAGAAAAAGCCTTATTTTTGGACTTCTAACCCCCCTAACTTTTTCATATCAACTCCAAACGCTACCAAATTTTGATACCAACTAAAATACATCAATTGTGATGTGTGACCACCGGCCTCACCCAAAAATTCTCAAAAATGAGGAACTTATGCAAATAAATGCGTTTAGTCCATTCCTGAGCCTTTTTGAGTAACTTAGGGGTCTATTCTCAACGGAATTGACCCGTTCTAGTTTCTACAAGTCACAAATCATGTATTTAAGCTATTTGAACCACCACACACTACCCAAAACTCATAAAACTCATTTTGACCCTACTAGTTCCTTACTTATGCATAACAATCATGAAATATCATCAATTATACAGCACATAAAGTCATCATTCACAATTCTCATCATTTGATCATCAAAGTGAGCAAAATTCAAGCACTCACACATTAGCGTCTTACATCACCAGGGTCATAACTAAAAATTGGTCTTATATGTAGGTTCCAATTTTCACACATGACCTACAAAATCATTATACATCATTCATACCAATTCATGGCTATACAAAATATGTAGAATACTATATACATTACAAACATTCTACACAAACCATAAAATTAAAATGTTGCCGGCCAAGGCATTCTTTACCAAAATGGGCTTCCTTCACACCACTTCTCCACACAAGAGCTCCATAGGCAAGCCCTACAACACAGGAGCTAAAAAGATATACCACAGGGAGAGTGAGTATACTTTCTCAATGATGAAAATCCAACAATTAAGACAATATATGCATGAATGCAATACAAACGTCTACTCCTCAAGAGGATTTCATCCAATATTAAATCATTCAACCATCAATTCTCATTCAAGTACAAATATCCATTAAATTTCTCAGAATCATATCAACCGAGTACACAATCATAGTTAGTAATTTTAAAGGGGATTTCCACCCACACCTCACTCAACCTCATCAATAGAGTATCACTCTATGCCATGCTTCAAAGGCTAATGCACATGCTAGTGTTTAAAATGCATATGCACGGATCTGATTTTTAATCCAATAGTGACCACAGTCACTTAAATTAACATCATCACTCTGGGATATACCCTTCGTGGCACCCTGCAAGGTGATATATTCATCAATATGATAACATCATCTTCACTCCGGGATATACCCTTCGTGGCACCCCGCAAGGTGATATATTCACAATATGATAAACATCATCTTCAGTCCGGGATTTACCCTTCGTGGCACCCTGCAAGGTGATATATTCACAATATGATAAACATCACCTTCACTCTGGGATTTACCCTTCGTGGCACCTCGCAAGGTGATATATTCACAATATGATAAACATCATCTTCATTTCGGGATTTACCCTTCGTGGCACCCCGTAAGGTGATATATTCAACAATATGATAAACATTATCTTCACAATATGCATGCTATGCCATAGATGCAATGCTCATGCATGCCTCGACTCAATAGAATCATCTCACCCCCTCATCCAGGGTACATTCGCACTCAACCACACTATATTTCACGAGGTCAAACATAAATATCAATCCATATATTCAAGAAACATTCCCACCAAAGGTTTTAGGTACTCATCATATAACACTCATTTCAAACACCATACACAATTCTCACTACATGCACAAGTTGTCATACTCATTCAAGAAAACATGCCATATTACATTAATACATACATTATCATCACAGTTCTCATGCATTTAGAAAATACACCCCTCTCCTACCTTAAGAGAAGTAAACTTCCGGGTTTGATGTTCCCGCTTCACCTGTGTTATCAAATCCTACACCAATCATTATAGGGCCACATCAATTATTTATTCAAAGGCCATTTCAATATACATATACATGTCTATGTACACATGATTCTTACCATGTGGAAATTATTATAAGTTCATTCATTTGCTTACTTAGGCTTCGGGAATTCCTTCCCTTAACCCACCATTCATTATTATCAAGGGCTACAACCTAATTTGTTAGGTTATTCCATTTGCCACACCTTACATTTATTCTATCTCAAGTGGGTTTTTTTATTCATATTTTCCAACCACCATCTCTAGTCATCATTAAATGTTAATGCCTCTTCATTTATAACATTTTCCCTCAATAAATGCTAACCCCATCAACTTTTCACATTTTCCCCAAAATCATAAATTAGGGTTTTTATTAAAACTTATTATCATTCAAAATAGTCATACATTCCCATCTCTTTCCAACCATAATGTATCCACTCCATTAATTCCATTCAAAACTTGTGTTTATGGCACCCATTTTAAAGTTTCCCCTATTAATGCTTTACCTAATAACCCACATGCATTAAATACATTTTTAACACTAAAGCTACCACTATATATTTATATACATGGAAGAAATGGTAATCATCTTACCTTAAGAGGAGAAAAGAGTGGGTTTACAAAAGAGGAGAAGGACCACACGAATTTAAGGAGGAAGAAAGGAGAAGATACATTAAGCTCCAAGCTTTCCTTGAGCCTCTTGAAGAATAACAATGGAGGAGGGAGATGTATCTCCCTTTTTGCTTAGGGTTTTAGGGAAAGATGAAGAGGAATAATGAAGAAGAAGAAGAAGAAAAGAGGAAGTGTGTTGGCGTGGAGAAGAAGAGAGTTACGGGAAATGAGAGTGAAAGAGTGAGGTTTTCTTTTTATTTTTCATTCTTATTTACTTAACTCTTCCATTTTTCACTAAACAGGTTCTCCGTTCGGGCTCAATACATATTCTAAAAATTATTCCGAATATATATTCAGAATCCCAATAACATTATCTACAGCCCTGAATAACGACATCTCAATCGGAGATACTTGGTCCGACACCCATATTTTATCTGGGTCAGTTTTCAACTTATCCGGTCAAAATAATTCACTAACAGTCTCTAAAAATCTTATTTAAATTATTTCCAGCATTTTAGGATATTAATTATTCCACATTTAATTATTCAATATTTATTTTCTTAATTTAACTTCCTATTTTAAAAATTCAGGGTGTTACAGATAGACCTAGTTAGGATATAATTTATGATTTGAATTGAGATCATAGAGTATGATCCATTGGGATATGTTTCAAATACTTAAAATGATGTATGATGCAGTGAGAATTAAGGAACGAATTGATACTTATCGATATGTTGTGTTTCATAGAGTATACATCATGATAAGCTTGATTGTGATGTGATCTAAAGAATTGAAATGGGATTTGTGGAATATGATGTTTGGAACAAGTTCTAAATACTTAATATGACGTAGGTGATGCATTGAACTTGATTAATTTTACTTTGAAGGGATTTTTATATGTTGAGTTGTTAAATTTCCATGTTTTTGCGTTTTTACTGGTATTCTCGCTCAAGCGAGAATCCCTTGTGTTGGTGTATGGCCTCTGGCCAAATCTCGCTCAGGCGAGAGCGGGTCTCACTCAAGTGAGATTGCCCATGCATCAGTTGTTGGCCACTAGAGGAAATTCGCCCGGGCGAGTAGGGTCTTGCCCGAGTGATATCAAGTCACTTAGCTACTGGGCCATTTTTCCTTGAGCGAAAGGCCTTTGGATGTAGCACTCGCTCAAGCGAGTAAGCGTATGTTGGATTCTAGACAATTCTCGCCCACACTCGCTTGCCTCGCCCAATCGAATCCTGAGGATCTCGTTCAAGCGGGATGGGGCTCGCTCAAGCGAAACGACCCCTGATCATTCTCTTCTTCTTTTTGCTTAGCATGTGTTGTGGCTCGCCCAAGCGCCCCATGATAAGTCTTAAAAAGACTTAATAATTTCACCTTTAATTTAACTTAATCCATTTAATTTTGTTTAGTTTGGCATTATTATTTAATAAATTTTCATTAATTCTAGTTTTATTCATTTAATTCAAAAGTGTTTGAATTATGCAAGAAAATGATCAAAAAGATAAAGTAGTTAAGGAAATTTATTTATTTGTAAATTTATTAACCTAGTGTACATACGCTAGACAGCCAGCGTACATACGCTAGGCATTTATTTGTTTGCATGTGCAGGAACAGGTGCAGTAAGGAATTAAAACTTCACGCTCAAGCTAGAGGTCACCATGGAATCCACATAAATGTCACAACATATAGAAAACCTTAATCACGCTCAAGCTTACTCATTCACGCCCAAGCGTGATTCCATTCCATTCATTAATTCAAGTTCACGCTTAAGTGTGAAGTCCAAATTCAAGCTCACACTTAAGCTTATTTCAATCACCCTCAAGCGTGAAGTCACAGAATGCATAAATTAACGACCTCGCTTAAGCCCCAGTAAATCACGCTTAAGCATGAGGTTGTTTATTTAGTTCACTGTTTTTCCCTCCAAATGAAGTGTTGCAGTGATCCCATTAATTATCGTTTAAGTTGTTAGTTATTGATGTACCCTAATAATTTAAGTAATGTCTTGTAATTAATTATTTCTCTGTAATCATGTAATTAGTTTAGTTAGTTTAATTATTAATTAAGTGTCTCTTGTAATTAGTTAGTTAGTTAGCTAGCTATAAGTTACCTATATATACTTGTACATACTCTGTAAAAGGAGGGAGAGACACACACAAAAGCAATAACATGATTCATTTTCCCATTTTTAATCTCTCTCTAATCCTTTTCTCTCTCTAAATTCTCTCATCCATGTCTCTCTACATTCCTTTGTCTGAATCCATTTCCATGGGTTTCTAAACCCCTAGGGTTGGGATTGCAAAGGCTTGCAATGAATTCTTTAAGGTGTATTGAGGAATTCAACTTCTGAATCATGACGAGAACAAGCTGAGGGGTAGAGTTCCATTGCTGGATTGACAAATCCAGATCTGATGAAGAATCTCACTAGTGAGGAATCATGGTTGAGGCTTACGTAACTTTTGGCTTCCTAACTAATTCAGGCCTAGTAATTAGGTGAATAGTTAGGGTTCAACCTCCAATTTTGCATTAGATTTCTCTGTCATTGAGCACCTAAGGGATTAGGGTTTAATGCTTAGGAAATAATGTTAGTCACCTAAGGGATTAGGGATTAACCATCTATGAATTGTCCTCTTGAGTCTGAAGCTTGATTGAACCTTAATTGCATGTTTCTTGATGAACTTGTAAGCTGAAGCAATCCTAACCTATCTTCCATTAATTACACTTTATCTCTTCTATTGTTTCTAAAAATACAAAAACATAGAAAGTATAAAAATAATAATAATAAATGAATATTATACTACATTGTGTTGGTTCAGCTTGTGCTAGTCCAAGATTGAGGTAATTACCACAATCCCTATAGGAACGATCAAATATATTACAAATTTAATGATTGGTGCACTTGTCAAAGAATATAATCCACCAGGATTTATGCATCACCCCACTCGGTCTTGCTCAAGCGAGTGTGACTCTCGCTTGAGTGAGTTATGCTCTGATTCCTCAAATTGCATTGTCTTGGTTATTCCTCTTTTTCTTTGCACCAAATCTTTTACTTGTAACATCTTGTAAATGCTTTGAGCATATTATGAGGTCATTAAACCTCATGATGTTTAACTACCTTAAATCCAATCATATAGCATTAATTTAACTAACTATTTTCGCTGTTTTTAATTGAGAATTTCTCATTGATTATTTGTTAACCTACCTTTTCATATCTCCGTATATGAGATAGGTCTTTCTTAGATCCAGGGTGTCGAATTAAGCTTTACCACTTGACGTCTTCATTAATTAATGGTGTTAAAATTGCGAAAAACATTTATCCCTATTTTCGGGGTGTTTTAACCTGGTATCAGAGCTTTGTTTGTACCTTGTTGCTATGATTGGTTAGTATTATCAGAACATAAAATGCATTTGGTGAATGATTGACCTCGTTGCTTGATTTTGTATGGGTTGATTGTAGATGAAATGTGATTACTATAAGTCTGGCCAAGCTTTCTTTACACTATTGACCCTCAATGATGAATTCTTATGATTATGTGAATACATGTGACACTATAATATGGTGATATGCCCTTATGAGCTTTAGTGTGAATTAGTCGATGTTGGACTCCATGTTGGAAGGCCATAGCTTAATTTACGATGAATTATTATAGCATGAGGCTATAGAAAAGTTTATGAACTAGTTTACTGATGTTAGTTGAATTTAATGTTATGACTATAGATATTGTGATGGCTCGTCATTGTCAAGATCATGATGACGCTATAGCTAGAGCTCTGAATCACTTTGCGGACCTCCTTGAGTCGCAAAACCGTGATAGACAAGAAGCGGAAAGGCAAACTACTCCTACTGCTCAAGGTACCCAAGGCCTTGACCTGTTCTTGAAGCAAAAACCCTCCGAATTCCATGGTGGATTTAGGCCCGAGCAAGCCTATGGTTGGATCTGAGATACTAAACGGATCTTCGATAGTTTTGAATGCACTGAACTCCGAAAAGTGGAGTATGTTATTTTCATGTTGAGAGATGAAGCGGAGATTAGGTGGAGACTCACCAAGAGTAGGATAATTGTTGCAACTATTCCCTTGACTTGGGAAAATTTTAAGCTTGAACTCATGAGAAAGTATGTGTCTGAGAGCTATAAGAGTAAGAAGGAAGTTGAGTTCATGGAGCTCAAGCAAGGCACAATGACGGTGGAAGAGTACGCTTCCAAATTCGAAGAACTTTGTGAATTTTACCCTCCTTATCAATAAGAGGGAACTGAAGCCTCTAAGTGTGTAAAATTTAAGAACGGCCTACGCCCTGATATTCAAAGGGCCATATGTCATCAAGAAATCTGAAGATTCACGGTACTTGTGAATAAGTGCCGTATTTATGAGAAACATGGTCCATCTCATCACTCCAAACTCGACTCTAAGTTGAAGGGTCAATCTTCCAGTTTCAAAAGGCAAGGAAATTTTAGAAGGGAACATTTTCAGAGGGGTGCTCATCCTAATGCCCAAGCTAAAGATGGAGGACATAGTAACACCTTTGGCCAGGGCAATGCAAATGCCAATAGGCCGAGATACTATAGGTGTGGAGAACCTCACCATGTTCGCGAGTGTACTCAACGGGATGATGTGGTTTGTTTCAATTGTGATCAGGTAGGACATATTCGTCCTGTGTGCCTTTTACTCACAAGGCATGCTCATATGCAAGCTAATACTCCCAACCGTTCTAATACACCACTCATGTGAATCACGGAGGCCATAATGGTGGTCGGGGCCGTGGTAATAGAAATAATGGCGACCGGAATGATGGCCGTGGTGGCTATAATGGTGGAAGGCATGGTAATGGTCGTGGTAATGACAATGGTGTTCGTGATGGAAATGGAAATGATGGAAATCTTCAACCAAATGCTAAAAGAGTGTTTGCTGTGACCGGTGAGGAAGCAGCACAAGCTGATAACTTAGTTGAAAGTAAGTGTGAAATACTCAAAAATTCAGTGCATGTTATTTATGATTTGGGTGTAACCCATTCTTTTCTATCCGAGGATTGTGTTCGGTGATTGAGATTGCCGGTGTATTTAATGAAAAATGCTCTTGTGGTTACTACCCCAACTGGTACTTGTCTCAGATCGGTTAACTGGTGCGATAATGTTGACATACTCCTAGAAGGGAGAAGGTTTGTTGTGTCCTTCATTTGCCTGCCTATGAAGGGATTGGAGATTATTCTTGGTATGGATTGGCTGTCCACTAATAAAGTTTTGGTTGACTGTCAATAGCGGACTGTTATCTTCCCTTCTTCTGATGTAGGGAAATTTGATGTGCAAGGTATAACTCAACTTTGCATATTACTATCTCTTGCCGATGGGACAAATGGTCCCGATCCCCTTAATATCCCTGTGGTGTCGGAGTTCTTAGATGTGTTTCCCGAGGAGGTACCTGATTTACCACCTCCACGGGAGGTTGAATTTGCTATCGACCTTGTACCTGGCACGAAACCAGTGTCTATCACTCCTTATAGGATGTCTCTATGGAGTTAGCTGAACTAAAAAAGCAAGTGGAGGAGTTACTTGAGAAGGAGTTTGTTCGACCCAGTACGTCACCCTGGGGGCTCCTATTTTATTGGTCAAGAAAAAGGATGGAACCATGTGGTTGCGTGTAGATTACCGCCAATTGAACAAGATGACAATAAAGAATAGATATCTCTTGCCTTGTATTGATAATCTATTGGATCGATTAAGAGGTGTTGTGGTGTTTTCGAAGATTGATTTACGCTCTGGTTACCATCGAATTCGAGTGAGGACTGAAGACATTCTGAAGATTGCTTTTAGGACGCGATATGGCCATTATGAGTATGTTATAATGCCATTTGGAGTGACTAATGCTCCAGCGGTGTTCATGAGATACATGAACCGCATCTTCCATGAATACCTGGATCTCTTCGTTGTGGTATTCATTGATGATATCCTTGTGTATTCCAAGAGTCGTGAGGAACACGAGGAACATTTGAAGCTTGTGTTTAACATCCTTAGAGGGAATCAGTTGTACGCTAAGCTCTCTAAATGTGAATTCTGGTTGACGAGTGTCTAGTTTCTGGGTCATGTGATATCTGAAGATGGTGTCTCAGTGGATCCTTCTAAGGTTGAGGCCGTTATGGCATGGCCAAGGCCTACATCAGCTACTGAAATTTGGAGTTTCCTTAGACTCGCCGGTTATTATTGGAGGTTCATCAAAGGTTTTTCTCGTCTTGCTAAACCTTTGACAAATTTGACCCGGAAGAACCAACCTTTTGTGTGGACAATCGAGTGTGAGAGATACTATGAGGAGCTAAAGATAAGATTGACTTATGCGCCTATCTTGGCATTGCCTGATTTACAAGAAGACTTCGTGGTGTATTGTGATGCTTCCAAGCATGGTCTTAGATGTGTTTTGATGTAGAAGAAATGTGTTATAGCTTATGATTTACGCCAGTTAAGACCTCATGAAGTTAACTACCCGACTCACGATTTGGAGTTAGCGGCGGTTGTGTTCGCCTTGAAGATTTGGCGTCATTATCTCTATGGTTCAAGGTTCGTAGTCTTTAGTGATCACAAAAGTTTGAAATATCTCTTTGATAAAAAAGAATTGATTATGCGCCAAAGGAGATGGATGGAATTTCTGAAGGACTGTGATTTTGAATTGAGGTATCATCCGGGAAAGGCTAATGTAGTTACCGATGCTCTTAGTGGGAAGTCCTTGCATGTGTCCGCCATGATGGTCAAAGAATTCAAAATGATTGAGGAATTTCAAAATTTGAACGTTGGGACCAAAATTCAATCTTCCACGAGGCTATGTTTTGCTACGTTAAAGATATGCAATGAGTTCTTAGAGCTTATGAAAAAGAAACAAGGAGATGATAATTACTTACAGGAGATAAAGAGATCTCAAAGCGATGGGAAAAATCTATTCCTTGTTGAGGATAGTGATGGTTTATGGCGTGTAAAAGGTCAGGTGTACGTGCCTTCATTTGGAGATTTGAGATATACGGTGCTTGAGGAGGCACACAAAAGCATTTTTAGTATTCACCCTGGTGCGACCAAGATGTACTATGATGTAAAGAAGAACTTTTGGTGGCCCGGAATAAAACGTGATATTGCCAACTTTGTAGCTTCATGCCTTATTTGTCAGAAGGCAAAGGTAGAGCATCAGAGACCTTCGGGTACTCTGAGACCACTTGACATCCCCGTTTGGAAGTGGGATGCAATTGCTATGGACTTTGTGTCCGGCTTACCTAGGACGAGGTCCAGATGTGATGGAATCTAGGTGATTGTGGATCGCTTAACAAAGAGCGCACATTTTTTACCGATCAGTATGAAGAATTCCTTGCAGGATTTGGCACAGTTATACATTCAGGAGATTGTGAGATTACATGGTGTGCCATCAAGTATTGTTTCTGATAGGGACCCTTGATTTACTTCCTGATTTTGGGGGAGCTTACATGAAGCGGTGGGTTCAAAATTGAAGTTGAGCTCGACGTATCATCCTCAAACTAATGGACAATCTGAGAGGACTATTCAAAGTCTTGAGGACTTATTATGTGCTTGTGTTTTGGAACATGGTGGTTCATGGGAGAAATATTTGCCTCTGATCGAGTTTACCTACAATAACAGTTTTCACTCTAGTATCGGCATGGCACCATATAAGGCGTTATATGGAAGAAAGTGTCGAACCCTTTTATGTTGGCTTGAAGTTGGTGAGAACTTGGCCTTAGGGCCTGGGATTATTGAGGAAACCACTAAACAGATTAAGATGATCCAAGAAAAGATGAAAATCGCTCAAGACTGGCAAAAGAGCTATTATGACAAGAGGAGGAAGCCACTTGAATTTCAAGTCGGCGATCATGTGTTCTTACAAGTCTCGCGAGATAAGGGTATTAGAAGAGCTTTGAAGAGTAAAAAATTAAGCCCTAAATTCAACGGACCTTATGAGATCTTGGAGCGAATTGGAGATGTTGCTTATTAGATTGCGCTCCCTCCACATCTTGCAAACCTACATAATGTATTCCATGTATCATAGTTGAGGAAGTATATTCACGATCCCTTGCACGTGATCTGTATTGATGACATTGATGCGCGGGGTGACTTGTCCGTTCGTCCCGTTTTGGTCCGTATCATCGACTATTCCGTGAAAAGGTTGCAGAAGCATGGAAGCATGGAAACATGGAGACACTCACCTGGGAATGCGAAGATGATATTCGGGAACGATATCCACACCTATTCGAATCCGGTATGTCAAATTTCGGGGATGAAATTTCTTTTAGGTGGGGTGGATTGTAACATCCCAAATTTTAAAATATAGAATTAATTAAGGAAATAAATATGGAATAATTGAATGCAAACTAGTTAATGTCCCAAAATATTGGAAGTAATTAAATTAAGATTTTCGGGAACTGTTAGTAACTTATTGGGACCGGATAAGCAGAAAACTAACCTGAATAAAATATGGGTGTCGGACCAAGTATCTCTGATTGAGATGCCATTGGTCAGGGTTGTAGATAATATTATGGAGAATCCGAATATGTATTCGGAATAATTTTTAGATAAAGTATTGAGCCTAAACAGAGATCCTATTTATGGTAAAATGGTTAAATTTAAATGAATGAGGTTAAAAGTAAAACAAGACTTCACTCTTACTCTCATTATTCACGTTACTTTCTGCCAAGGAGGGGAAAAACACTTTTGCTCTACTTCTTCTCACTTTTCTTATTCATTTTCACTCCATCTTCTTCAACTTCTTCTTCTCCAAAAAGCTTAACCAAGAGGTGCCTCTTCCTCTCTCATTTTCGTTCACCATTGAAGCAAGGAGAAGACATTGTATGCTTGAAGTTTTCCTCTTCTACTCCTTTATTTTCGAGCTCACCTTCCTCTCCCTTGTTTCCTATTTTTGTTCTTGGAACAAAGTAAGCTTCTTGCCATTTTTCTTGTGTTGGAAACCTAAGAAATAGATGATTATGGTTTGGAAGAGTATTAAATGCATGTGGGTAGTGAAAGGAAAAATTAAATGTATGAACCCTAAGGAGAGGAGAAATAAATAAAGACATTTATGAGTAATAAATGGAGTGCATGAAAATGGGGTTAAAAGATGATGAATGTTGAAGTGCATTTATGATATGGTTGGGTTGAAGTGCATTTACGATATGCCAAGTTACGTGTTTTCCTTGAATGGATGTAGTGCCTTAGGTATGGCTTGATGAATATTTGAAATTCTTGACTAGGATTACTCTTGAGCATTATGAGTGATATGTTTTGGAAGAATAATATGTATGATGAATTACGTGTTACTAACATTGTGAGTGAGTATGAGCTATACCTTAGATGAGAGGGTGAGAAAATCCTTATGAGATTGAGGTATGCATGAGCATTAATGCATATATATATATATAGCATGGCATGCATAAACACATTTGTAATGTGAATAACCTTGCGGGGTTCCATGAAGGGAGTACCCGACGTGATGATGTTGAAATATTATGATATGAATAACCTTGTGGAGTCCCATGAAGGGAGTACTCCTTGCGAGGTGGGAAACCGACGTGATGATAATTAATGTAAGTGGTTGTGATCACTATTAGAATGAAATCAGATCTGTGTATATACATCTTTAAACACCAGCATGTGCATTAGCTATAGAAGCATGGCATTGAGTGATACCCCAATGAGGAAGTTATGTAAAGTGTATGTGCAACCCTATTAATCACTAACAATATTTGTGTCTATTGGTTTGGTGTGGCTCAAAGAAATTGTATGGATATGAATGTTCTATGCATTGGATGATTGAATAATTTTTATGTCACTTGAACTTCTTTTAGGGAGAAGATGTTAACTTGCATTCACATGTATATTATCACTAATTGTTAGATTTTTTCATCATTGAGAAAATATACTCACTCTCTATGTGGTCTATCTTTTTAGCTCTTATGTTGTAGGGCTTGCCCATGGAGCTCATATGTGCAGGAATGATGTGAAGGAAGTCTTGATTTTATGGATTTTATGTGGACTTTGGTAATGCATATAGATATAATGAATATTTTGTATAGCCATGAATTGATGTGGAAAACTTGTATGGATGATGAATAGATAGTGATGATTTTGGAGGTCATGTTGGAAAATGAGACTTTTTGGGTGTATGGCTCATTTTCGTTCGTGACCTTACCTTTATATGAACGATGAATATGGTGTGATTGATCTGTAATTTGATAAATGAATGAATGGTTTTATAAGGGTCTAAATTTTGTAAAGTGCCAAGTTGATAGACCTAGTTAGGATATAATTTATGAATTTGAATTGAGATCATAGAGTATGATCCATTGGGATATGTTTCAAATACTTAAAATGATGTATGATGTAGTGAGAATTAAGGAATGAATTGATACTTATCGATATGTTGTGTTTCATAGAGTATACATCTTGATAAGCTTCATTGTGATGTGATCTAAAGAATTGAAATGAGATTTGTGGAATATGATGTTTGGAACAAGTTCTAAATACTTAATATGACGTAAGTGATGCATTGAACTTGATTAATTTTTCTTTGAAGGGATTTCTATATGTTGAGTTATTAAATTTCCATGTTTCTACGTTTTTACTAGTATTCTCACTCAAGCGAGATGGATTCTCGCTCAAGCGAGATGGATTCTCGCTCAAGCGAGATGGATTCTCGTTCAAGCGAGAATCCCCTATGTTGGTGTATGGCCTCTAGCCAAATCTCGCTCAGGCAAGAGCGGGTCTCACTCAAGCGAGACTGCCCATGTATCAGTTGTTGGCCACTAGAGGAAATTCACCCGGGCAAGTAGGGTCTCACCCGAGCGAGATCGAGTCACTTAGCTACTGGGCCATTTTTGCTTGAGCGAAAGGCCTTTGGATGTGGCACTCGCTCAAGCGAGTGAGCGTATGTTGGATTCTGGATAATTCTCGCCCACGCTCGCTTGCCTCGCCCAAGCGAATCCTAAGGATCTCGCTCAAGCGGGATAGGGCTCGCTCAAGCAAGACGACCCCTGATCATTCTCTCCTTCTTTTCGCTCAGCATGTGTTGTGGCTCACCCAAGCGCCCCACTCGGTCTCGCTGAAGCGAGTGTGACTCTCGCTTGAGCGAGTTGTGCTTTGATTCCCCAAATTGCATTGTCTTGGTTATTCCTTTTTTTCTTTGCACCAAATCTTTTACTTGTAACATCTTGTAAATGCTTTGAGCATTATGAGGTCATTAAACCTCATGATGTTTAACTACCTTGAATCCAATCATATAGCATTAATTTAACTAACTATTTCTGCTGTTTTTAATTGAGAATTTCTCATTGATTATTTGTTAACCTACCTTCTCATATCTCTATATATGAGATAGGTCTTTCTTAGATCCAGGGTGTCGAATTAAGCTTTACCACTTGACGTCTTCATTAATTAATGGTGTTAAAATCATGAAAAAAATTTATCCCTATTTTTGGGGTGTTTCAGAGAAATCCTTACGAGGCTAAGGTTTGGCATATGCATTATTGCATTTTTTATTCATGGCATGGCATAACATTAATTATGTGGTTGCAATCATAGTGAATGGTCTTGCGGGACAATATGAGAGAGAGTACCCCATGCATGGCGGAAAACCAATATGTGAATGAATGAAGGTGGTTGCGATCACCAATATGTTGAGAATGATGAACGTGGTTGCGATCATGAGTATATTGAAAAAAGACAGATGCTGCAGGATTCTATGAGGGGAGTACCTTATGTGTGGCAGGAAACCGATATGATATGATGAAAGTGGTTAAGATCACTAGTATGTGGAAATGAAATTGGTCTTGCGGGACTATGAAGGGTGTACCCCATGCGTGGCGGGAAACTAAAGTGAAATGAATGAAACATGGTTGCGATCATGAAGAAAGCCTTGCGGGGTTGTGAAAAGGGAGTACCCCATGCGTGGCGGGAAACCAATATGAATTGATTGATACGTGGTTGCGATCATGAAGAATACCTTGCGGGGTTATGGAAAGGGAGTACCCCATGCGTGGCGGGAAACCAATATGAGATTGAATTATAAGTGGTTGTGATCACTTGAGATACCATGTGCACATGGGTGATTGAAATCGATCCATTGCATATGCATTAAACAGTTGACATAAGCATTAGCCATAGGTACATGGCATTTGAGATGGAGATGACCTAAGAAAGATGAGAACCTCTTCAGAGAGTTGATAGATGTCCAAATTATATAGATTTTACGATGAAAATGGTGCATAAGTTGGACATAATATGCAACGTTTGTTATTTTGTAAGCTATATAGGACATAAATTAGGATAATAAGTGTTAGCAAATCCCAAAATTTTGATGCAATTTCAGGAAAAATGAAGAAGAAAGAATAAGAGAAAAAGAAAGAAAGAATTTCACCAAGTTAAGAGCAAGGAAGATGATATTCGCTCAAACGAAGGTAATTCTCGCTTGAGCGACTCAAGTCGCTTAGGCCAAATTGAAGGCTCGCTTGAGCGAGCAAGGCATTCAACAGATACAAGTAACAAGGCAGTCATCGCTTGGGCGAGAAACTAATTCGCCTAAGCGAATGCAGGCCAGTGAAGAATGATGAAGAAGCCGCTCAAGCGAAGGTATTTCGCTTGAGCGAAAATGGTACAGAATGCAAAGATGAGGACTCCTCTCAAGCGTATCTACAAATGCATCAAGCGAAATTACACTAGTAAGCTACAATACTGAGGTCGCTTGAGCGACTCTATTTTGCTCAAGCGAGATTTGTACAGAATCAAAAGTACAAGGATTCGCTGCAACGGAATAACTATGGTTCAAGCGAAATTAGAATAGGGGATCATCAGCTTGAGTCGTCAGCTTGAGCGAATCAAGCATGCAGGTGAAGCAGGACGTGGAATTCTTTCGAGTTAAAGAATGCTTCTCGCTTGAGCGAGATTTAAACTCGCTTGAGTGAGTGAAGCATTATAAAAGGAAAACAATGTAAAGAGAGGAGGCGGCAAAGAGAAATTTTCAACAAAAGTGTATCTAGCTTAGGCTTTTCTTCTTCATTACACTAATATTGTATGAACATGACTACCATGAGTGGCTAATTCTCTCATTGGGATTGGAGGTAACCAATCAACCCGGATGAACACGTGTGTAATGTTTATGTAATTGATGAATTTGTTTATGATTCTTGGTTTTTCGTTTCATACTTATTGCCTGAATCTATTTGATCAACAGTTTCTTGATTCAAGTTTACGTTTGTTGTTGGAAAATAACTTTCGAAAATGGATCTAAATGGAATAATCATTATGAGTAGATAACCAGGGATGGTATCTAACGCAATGGACGTCTAAACAATTGTAGTTAATGCTGGAATAGATTTGAAACGATCAAGGGATTGATCCTAACCATGGTTTTGAAGACATTGCTCAACTGAACATTTTTTATAATGGACTTCGACCAGATACAAAAATGATTTTAGATGCTACAGCCGGGGGCATAATGATGACAATTGACGTTGATCAAGCTACTAGAATCATAGAAGCCTCATCCTCAACAGATTATCAAGCTCAACATGATCGTCAACAAATTCAGAGAAAAAGAGTTCTAGATTTGAATACTTCAAATGCTATTTTGGCCCAAAATAAAATCTTGACTCAACAGATTGAAGCTTTAACTCAACAAATGGCCAAACTCCTACAGCAATTACATTCAGTGCATTCTTTACAACCAATAAAACAACAAAGTGCAAGATGTGATTTCTGTGGAGGTGAACATCCGAATGGTTATTGCGGAACACAAGAGGAGACAGTCCATTACATGAATAACCAAGGTAAACCAAATAATTTCAATTCCAATTATCCTAACCAACAATTTCAGGGATGGAGGAGTAATCAACATCAAGGACAAGGATGGAAACAAGAACCAAGTTCTTCAAATAGACCATATCAGAGTAAGTATCCTTCTTTGATGGAGAAGACTTCAAGATTAGAGGACACTTTGGAGAAATTCATGCAAGCTTCTTTAACAAACCAGAAAAACACTGAGGCAATTGGCCTGACAAATTGCTGGAAATCAACAACCTCAGTATGGAGCAAATACTGAGCCAAATCCAAAGGAGCATTGCAAAGCTGTCACAACAAGAAGTGGTAGACAAATTGGAGTTGAGCTAGGAGCAAAAGAAAAAGAAGAAGAAGAGATTTTGAGAGAAAGAAAAGAAAAAGAAAGAGAGTGTCAAAAAGAAAAAGAAAAAGATACGAAAGAATATGAAGAGGAAATAAAAGAAAATGTAAATAAAGAAAATGAAAAAGAGAAAAATAAAAAAATGAGTTTGAGAAGGGCAAAGGCAAGGTTGATGAAGAGTTACCTCTATGTTTGAATATGTTTACAGGTTCAAAGATTTTAATAATGACAAAGGACTCTTGAAGAAACTCTTGGAGAAACAAGAAATAGCATCAGATCTGCAAAAACAACGCAGCTAATCGATTAGGAAGGCATAACTAATCGATTAGATAGCTTCTGTTTTGCCATATAATCGATTACACACATAAGGCTAATCGATTACATAGCCTTTATTTGTATGCTAATCGATTACACAATAACCCTAATCGATTACCCAGATGAAAAATTGTTTTAAATGTATCAGGTACTTGGTCTAATCAATTGCAAGACATCAGCTAATCGATTACACGGCTACTGGAATGACACTAATCGATTACAGTGAAGACATAATCGATTACCAAGCTGCGTAACTTAAGTAAATGCATCAGGTGCCATCACTAATTGATTACAAGGCAAGACATAATCGATTACTAAGGTTCTGAGTTTAGCTAATCGATTATAGGGCACATGCTAATCGATTACAGCATGAAAAACACTGAAGATTTCAAAGTGTAATCGATTACAGCTCGAAGTGTAATCGATTACGATAGTGCCAGAATTTGGGGAAAGTGCTTTTAAGTGGAAACTAACTCATTCTCCACATCTCTCAGGCACCCACGAGCTGCAACGGCTAGGAACTCCATTATGCTCATCTCCAAGGTCTATAAATACAAAACTCCTTCTAGCTACTCAAATCAATCAATTACATCCATCAAAGGGAGATCAATTCTTGAGTCTTGTGAGTTTCACTCTTGCATAGTTTCATTTTTCTGAAACTTAGAACTATAACTTGTATATCCTCTCTTGTTGAGAGTTTGAATTTGAGAGAGCATTCACTTGTATATCTACTCTATTTAGAGAGTCTATATCTTGTAAACACTACCAAACACAAAAGCTTTTCACTCTAGGTTGAGTGGTCACAAAGGTAGGAGTTCAACCTTTGGGTATTGAGAGTTTGAGAGATTGGGTGGGTTGCCCTTGTGCTAGTGAGGATTGAGTTCTTAAGTGTGGGACACTAGGAAGATGCAATTGCTCATAGCTTGTAATCTCTAAACTTTAACAGTGGAAATCCTTCAAGTGGGTTGCTTGAAGACGAGACGTACACCGGGGTTGGTGGAACTCGTTAAATTGGTTTGCAAGCTTTTCTTCCTTACTCTTTTACATTCATATTCTGCATTTAATTGATTTGTGTTGATTGATTGTGATTTGCTTACTTGAGCTTGCTTAAATTAGTTAACTTTAAACATTGCACACCAAGTGTTTGACAAATTGCCTTAGCATATTTACTTCTTGTTTTGCATTGTCTCTTGTATTAAACTTGACTTCACTTGCATAATCTTTAAACTTGTGATAAAAGAATCAAGTTCAAAGGCATTCCAAGCAAAGTTTTAAAAACTCAATTCACCCCCCCCCCCTCTTGAGTATTGAGGCCACTTGAATAACAACCTCAATTGAAAAGCATGCCTTACCCAAAGAATCCTTCGAAGCGTGATAAAGAAAGACAATTTGCAAGGTTCATGGACATTTTTAAAAGACTTCAAATTAATGTCCCATTCATGGAAGCTATGGAGCAAATTCCTACCTATGCAAAATTTATGAAGGATTTATTAACAAAGAAAAGAAGGTTTTCAGAAGAGACAGTTGAATTGGAAGCTGGATGTAGTGCCATTATCTAAAAGGCATTACCGCCCAAGACCAAGGATCCATGAAGTTTCCCAATTCCCATCACTATTGGTCACATACCGGTGAGGAGAGCATTACTAGATTTGGGAGCAAGTATAAATTTAATGCCACTCTCAATGCTTAAAAGGATTGGAGATCTTGAAACAAGGCTAACAAAAATGACATTACAATTGGCTGACAGATCAATGAAGTTTCCTTATGGTGTGGCGGAAGATGTTTTGGTAAAGGTGGAGAAATTTGTGTTCCCAGTAGACTTTAGATGATGGCAAATTGAAGGTATGAGTTCAGGATGAAGAAGTGAATTTTAATATCTTTGAGGCAATGAAATATCCAGCAGATAAACAAAGTTGTTTTAAAATTAATGTGGAAGAAGAGGTTATTGAAGGACAACTCAATAAAGTGCAAAATTCAAGTCTTCTTGAAAGGGCTTTGATTGGAGCTGTTGAAAG
This sequence comes from Clitoria ternatea, assembly GCA_037962975.1. NCBI lineage: Eukaryota > Viridiplantae > Streptophyta > Magnoliopsida > Fabales > Fabaceae > Clitoria > Clitoria ternatea. The sequence continues at coordinate 113,874,768 of CM075671.1, forward strand.
TCTTAATGATGTGGAAGCTGAAGAAGTTAGGGAGATTCTACAAAGATTAGATGCAGGTAAAGAGAGTACTAGTAAACAAGAGGCAGTGGAGACCCTTCCTCAAAAACAAGTTTCTGAAGTTCAAAAGTTGGAGCTGAAAGAGTTACCTTCATATTTGAAGTATATCTTTTTAGATGCTGAACGAGAAAAACTAGTCATCATTAACAAAAACTTGTCAATGGAGGAAGAGGAAAAATTGACTGAGATCTTAAAGAAGAATGAAGAAGCAATTGGGTGGAAGTTGAGCGATTTAAAAGGAATTAGCCCTTTATACTGTATGCACCACATTTTTATGGAGCAAGAGTACAAACCTGTAGCACAACCACAGAGAAGATTAAATCCAACCATGAAAGAAGTTGTTAAAAAGGAAGTCATCAAATTGTTGGAAGCTGGGATAATTTATCCAATCTCTAATAGTGCTTGGGTGAGCCCAGTACAGGTTGTACCAAAAAAAGGTGGTATGACAGTGGTGAAAAATTACAACAATGAGCTTATTCCCACTCGAACAGTAACTGGGTGGAGAATGTGTATAGATTACAGGAAGCTCAATCAAGCCACAAGAAAGGATCATTTTCCATTGCCCTTCATGGAACAGATGTTAGAAAGATTGGCTGGACAAACATATTATTGTTTTCTGGATGGTTAGTCAGGATATAATCAAATTACTGTAGCACCAGAAGACCAAGAAAAAACAGCATTTACTTGTCCCTACGGTGTTTTCGCTTATAGAAAAATGCCTTTCGGACTCTGTAATGCTCCAGCCACTTTTTAAAGGTGCATGTCTTCTATCTTTGCTGATCTTGTAGAGAATTGTATAGAAATTTTCATGGATGATTTTTCAGTTTTTGGTAAATCATTCAAATTATGCTTGGAAAATCTTGACATTATGCTTAAAAGATGCGTAGAGACTAACTTAGTGCTAAATTGGGAAAAATGCCATTTTATGGTATCTAAAGGCACTGTGTTAGGCCATACAATCTCAAATAAAAGCATTGAAATGGATCGTGCTAAAGTGGAAGTTATTAAAAAATTACCTCCACCAATCAATGTCAAGGGTGTTAGGAGTTTTCTGGGGCATGCTCGCTTTTACCGAAGGTTTATTAAGGATTTCTCTTAAATTGCAAAACCTTTGAGTAATCAGTTGCAAAAAGACATTCATTTTCATTTTAATGAAGCTTATTTATCAGTTTTTCAACTGTTGAAACAAAAGTTGATCACTGTCTTGTCATAGTTGCCCCAGACTGGTCACTTGATTTTGAATTAATGTGTGATACAAGTGACTACGCCATTAGTGCAGTGCTTAGACAAAGGAAATCTAAATTATTCCATCCTATATATTACGCTAGTGAAGTTTTAAATGAGGCACAAATTAATTATGCCACAACTAAAAAAGAATTACTAGCAGTAGTATATGGATTAGAAAAATTTTGATCTTATTTAATTGGTTCCAAAGTTGTTTGTTTTACAGACCATGCTATAATAAAGTACCTGTTAAACAAACAAGATTCCAAGCCTAGATTGATCAGATGGATCCTGCTTTTGCAAGAATTTGATTTGACCATTCGTGATAAGAAAGGCAGTGAAAACCACATAGTAGATCATTTATCCAGATTGATCAATAATGAAGTCACAACATTGCAACCTGAAGTCCAAGAAGAATTCCCAGATGAAAAATTGTTATTAATTTAGGAGAAGCCATGGTTTGTAGACATGGCAAACTTTAAAGCTGTCGGAATACTTCCAGAAGATTTTACCTGGCAACAAAAGAAAAAAATTTTAAAGGATGCACAACAATATATGTAGGATGATCCATACTTATTTAAGTTTGAATCTGATAATATATTGAGAAGATGTGTATCTCAATTGGAAGCCAGGAGTATTCTATGGCATTGTCACAGTTCAACATATGGAGGCCATTTTAATGGAGAAAGGACAGCAGCTAAAGTCCTTCAATCAAGTTTTTTCTGGCCCTTTTTATTTAAAGATGCAAATTTGTTTGTGCAAAGTTGTGATGCGTGTCAAAGAACAGGAAGTATAACAAGAAGAAATGAAATGCCACTAACAGCCATTTTGGAAGTAGAAGTCTTTGACTGTTGGGGCATAGATTTTGTTGGACCCTTACCAGCCTCACTTTCCAATGAGTATATTCTAGTCGCTGTGGACTATGTTTTTAAGTGGGTTGAGGCAACAGCTTGTACCAAGGCAGATGCCAAAATTGTGATAAAAGTTTTAAAGAAAAATATTTTCAGCAGATTTGGTACCCCAGAGTATTGATAAGTGATGGAGGATCCCACTTTTGCAATACACAACTTCAAAAATGTTTAGAGCATTATAGTGTAAGGCATAAAGTGACTTCTCCATATCATCCACAGGCCAATGGGAAAGTAGAGGTGTCCAACAGGGAAATTAAAAGAATTTTAGAAAAGACAGTTTCTTAGAAAAGAAAGGATTGGTCTCTGAAGTTAGATGATGCTTTATGGGCTTACAGAATAGCTTTTAAGGCTCCGACAGGATTTTCACCTTATTAGCTGGTCTATGGCAAAATTTGTCATTTACCCATAGAGCCGGAGCACAAAGCGTATTGGGCAATGAAATTGCTCAATTTTGATCTAGAAGCATCAACCAAGGAGAGAAAGATTCAACTGAAAAAACTGGGAGAATGGAGGCTAGAAGCGTATGATTCTTCAAAAATCTATAAAGATCGAATGAAGGCTTATCATGATAAAAACTTTTGAAAAAGAGCTTCTACCCAGGTCAGTCTGTGCTTTTATTTAATTCAAAGTTAAAACTCTTTCCAGGGAAACTGCGCTCGAAATGGTCAGGACCTTTCCAAGTCAAAAAAGTAAAGCCATATGGTGCTGTGGAACTTCAAGATCCAAAATCTGAAAGAACCTGGATTGTCAATGGACAAAGGCTCAAACCCTACATGGGTGGAGGAGTGGAGAAGCTGGATATGCTAATCCACTTTCATAATCCAAATTGAAAAATAAATCAGGCATCGAGCTAATGACGTTAAACAAGCGCTGACTGGGAGGCAACCTAGTGTGTTTGATCTTGAATGTGTGAGTAAGTGTTAAAACCACTTTTGTTTGTAATATATTTTCTTGAATGTACAAGTTGAGGGTGAGTAAGTGCTAAAACCCAAGAAATTGAAAAACAATGGAAGTATGAAACTTAAGAATGAGAAGGAGTTAATTTGGGAAGTTTGAAGTCTGAGCAAAAGTTATCTCGCTCAAGCGAACATTAATTCGCTCAAGCGAGATGTATTTTCAATAAACTTCGCTGCAAGTCGCTTAAGCTTAATACATACATTTAGTTACTGGAAGATATTTGCTTAAGCGACATATATTTCACCCAAGCAAAGGTAATTCCACAAAGGCCTCGCTTAAATTAAATTGTTAGTCACTCAGGCGAATTTCATGAAAGAAGCTACTGGATAAAATTTGCTTAAGCATATGAAACTTCCACTCAAGCGAATTATGCAGAGTTCCCACAATTTTGAAAATTTTGTCTTTCTACAATATTTGCTCAAGAGAATTAAGTGTCACCCAAGCGAGCGTTAACTATTTAGTTACTGGAATAAAATCGCCCAAGCGATAAATAATAGCCCAAGCGAAAATCTTCCAGAAGAGAAACTCTAAATACTCGCTCAAGCGTTATTTAGTTCACTCCAGCGAATTTTGCCTAATATCTAAATCACTAACTTTCGCCTAAGCGAAATCTACATAATTTGAGCGAAGGAATTTTTAAAGCATCAGGTGCCTTTCCCACTCTATTTTGCTGCAGCGAACCATCATCGCTTAAGCGAAATAAGAGACTCTTCATTCTCAAAGGTTAAATTCACTGCAGCGACTGAAGTTTGCTTGAGTGAATTTAAGCAGTTAAGGTTTTAAAAGGGGTTTAATTCTCATTTTTTAGTTACACAATCATTCTCTCTTAAAAACCTCTCAACTCATGAATTTCTCTCCACTCCCATTCTCGGATTCGATGGTTTTGGCACTATTTCTTCCCTAGTCTTCCAATTCTAATTTCTTAGTTTCAATTTTTTCTCACTTCCAAGTAAGTAATCAGAAACTTCCTTTTATTTTCTTTACTCATCTTCTCCAACTTCCTCATATGTCTATGTGAAGGATGCATTTGTGCTATGCTTTGTTTTGGTTTCATGATATGATTCTAAACTTCTCTAGGATGTGCCTTGTCTATAGAGAATTCTGTTTTAGTTTCATATGCTTTGTTCTCTATTATCCATGAAATATGCTAATACATGATACTCTGTTTTTGCAATCAAGTCCATTAGATCTTGACAAATTCCCCTATGTGTTTTCAGGCAATGGCACGAACTAAAAATGCACAAGAGATACAGAGGGGGCAGGAACGAGCTGCTGTGCACCAGGATCGTGGAAAAAGGAAACATACTTCTAAATCCTCCCCTCCATCAAATCAGAAATTCAAGAACAAAGAGACTGAGAAGCGATTCCATAATATTCACCATTGGACCATCCTCCCAGAATGTCGGGTATATTTGAGAGAATGTGAATGTGATGAATTTATGAACATGATTAGAAGTAGGAAGTGGTTGCGAGTTGCAAATCCTCGAGTCAAATATGATCTAGACGTGTGAAAGAGTTTTATGCGAATGCTTGGTGGACCGAGGGTGCTATGGACCGAAGAGCCTGGGTGCTATGGACCGAAGAGGTTTCTTATGACAGAGACACCATTAATGACCACCTTGGAGATATCATGCAGTTAGAAGAAGATGAACTGTGTACCTACGGCAGATTGAAGACGGAACGTTATGTTTACTCTGTTCTCGAATTGAAATCTGTTCTATGCCTTCCAGACCACCATTTTCAGAGAGGTACCAACCAACATCCAACCAGACTCCTTAGGAAAGACATGAAAATGCTGACAAGGGTGTGGACTGCATTTCTTCTAGCCAATGTGGTACTAAATGCTCACGTTTCTGATCTTCCTTTACCTAAGTGTGAGCTCCTCTTATGCATCTTAGATCCAAGGATATCAGTGGACATCACTCAAATCCTTTCTGACGAGATCTTTTGCTTTTCTCAGTAAAATCCAAAAACCACCATAGCAAATGCAAAACCCAAAGGCACTCTTGGTTTTCCTGCTTTCATCACAGGCTTGTGTGCAGCTCAGGGAGTTGATGTTGACTCTACTACCCCTATCCGACCCCCTATTGATAAAAAGTTCATTGATCAAAATTGTCGAATTGAAACAGTATCATCAGCAGGATAATCATCTTCTGTACCACCTCCAGTTTTGACATACTCTGTGCCTATATCATCTCCACCACACATTGAAGCTCCATCTTCATCAGCACCACCTCCACCTCCTACCACTGACCCTATCCTCCTCACCCATCTCACTCATATCCAGTAGTAACAAGCAGCTCTTAACAGAGCAATTACTTACTTCTACCATGCTAGTTACTGGAGTCATCTAGCTGGACCATTCATGCATCCAGATGAATTCATTGTTAAAGTTGCTTGGCCAGGGGACAGTCCTATTTTCCCAGAGGAGGAGAGGCCAGCAGCTACAGCTGAAGCTGAGACAACACCACCACCATCTGAACCAGCAGAGATACCAATCCTAGCATCCTCTTCAGCACCAGAGTCACAACCAGCTATTATACAGACTCAGGAGCAGCATGATGCTGAGGATAGAGAGTTTGAGGAGCAGCTTGATCGCGTGGTCACCGACATCTTGATGTTGCATGATTAATCGGCCTCTGTCGTTCCATTTTATTTTGTTCAGTTTATTTATGTTTATGTTACTTTAAATTCAGTAGTTGTTTCAGCACTTTCGCTTTACAGTATTTTAGTATGGTTTATAGTTGGATTCACATGTTCATGCTCAACTGAATTTTGTTGCATACGCTAATTGTTATGTTTAGGCATGATTTTTTTTGGTTAATGTATGCAATGTTTTGGAAAAGTGAAGAAAGATGTGAATTAATCTTAGGTTGCATAAAAGGGAGGACGACTAGTTTTGGAAAATATGATAGTTCCTAATGCATGCTGAATGAAATCTTTCTAAATCTTGAGTTAGGAATTAGCTCACAATGTTTGAACCCTTTTCTGTGAAGATAAAAAAATCAAGACGATTAACCAAGTAAGAGAGTGCAACCTTAAACACTGAGAGTTCATTGATTCTTGTGTAATCTTTCATTGTATAAATTTCTAGCAAGGATCATTTCTTAGTCAAACATGGACAGGATAGAGGCAAACTTTGTGTAGAATAGGTAAACTAGAGCCAAAAAGCCAACCCTTCATAGTAATCAATCCATTTTTTTTTAACCCCATTGAGCCAAAAAGCTTTTCTTTAACCTTAGAACATGCTTGTATGGAAGATCCAACCCTAATGCATGCTAAGGACAAGAACAATCTTTTAAGAGGGTTATGTGGATAACTCGGCTATACCTATCAAAAAAATGAAAAATAAATAAAATCCTCCTAGAAATGTCAAAGAACAAACAAAAGTAGGGAGGAATACAAGGAAGAATTCAGTGGCTCAGATGAAGAAAGGATAAGATTATAAAATTTAGAATAGCCAAGGCTAAGAAATTTAATTGTCCTTAGTATGTTCTTTGCATTCCAAAGAAAAACCAATAAGTTCCTTGTAAGCCTAGCCAAGTTACAACCTATTAAAGACCTTTTGATCCATGTTTGTGTGAGTAGTCATCTTATGCAATGAAATGAAATGCAATGGTTGAATAACACTTGATCAGTGATACAAAGAATAAACACTCACCTGGAAGGTATAAATAGAGAGGGTTTCTTATTTTTACAGCAGAGTGGTTACTTGTAATTGTGTAACACATTTCAAACTTAGAATTTAGTTAGATAAATTGAAGCATGATTAAGAAACTATCAGTTGTAAATAGTGATAAGTTGTCCTTTATTTTATTTGCAGTTGTGATTAATTAGGATCTTTATTTCACTTGACTGTTTCTTGACCATTTGCTTAAGAAAAAGCAAAGTTCTAGGTCGAGGAGAGTTGATAGATGTGCAAATTATATAGATTTTACGATGAAAATGGAGCATAAGTTGGACATAATGTGCAATGTTTGTTATTTTGTAAGCTATATAGGACATAAATTAGGATATAAGCATTGTACAAGTTTGATTGGTTAATAAGTGTTAGCAAATCCCAAAATTTTGATGCAATTTCAGGAAAAATGAAGAAGAAAGAATAAGAGAAAAAGAAAGAAAGAATTTCACCAAGTTAAAAGCAAGGAAGATGATATTCGCTCAAGCGAAGGTAATTCTCGCTTGAGCGACTCAAGTCCCTTAGGCCAAATTGAAGGATCGCTTGAGCGAGTAAGGCATTCAATAAATACAAGTAACAAGGCAGTCATCGCTTGAGCGAGAAACTAATTTGCCTCAGCGAATATAGACCAGTGAAGAATGATGAAGAAGCCGCTCAAGCGAAGGTATTTCGCTTGAGCGAAAATGGTACAGAATGCAAAGATGAGGACTTCGCTCAAGCGTATCTATAAATACATCAAGCAAAATTACACCAGTAAGCTATAATACCAAAGTCACTTGAGTGACTCTATTTCGCTCAAGCAAGATTTGTACAGAATCAAAAGTGCAAGGATTCATTGCAGCGGAATAACTATGGTTCAAGCGAAATTGGAACAGGGGATCATCAGCTTGAGTTTCGCTCAAGCGAAAGTCGTCGCTTGAGCGAATCAAGCATGCAAGTGAAGCAGGACGTGGAATTCCTTCGAGTTGAAGAATGCTTCTCGCTTGAGCGAGATTTAAACTCGCTTGAGCGAGTGAAGCATTATAAAAGGAAAACAATGTAAAGAGAGAAGGCGGCAAAGAGAAATTTTCAACAAAAGTGTACCTAGCTTAGGCTTTTCTTCTTCATTACACTAATATTGTATGAACATGACTACCATGAGTGGCTAATTCTCTCATTGGGATTGGAGGTAACCAATCAACCTGGATGAACACATGTGTATGTTTATGTAATTGATGAATTTGTTTTATGATTCTTGGTTTTTCATTTCATACTCATTGCCTGAATCTATTTGATCAATAGTTTCTTGATTCAAGTTTACGTTTGTTGTTAGAAAATAACTTTCAAAAACAGATCTAAATGGAATACTCATTGTGAGTAGATAACCAGGGATGGTATCTAACGCAATGGACGTCTAAACAATCGTACTTAATGCTGGAATAGATTTGAAACAATCAAGGGATTGACGTTAACAAATCTCTTCTTATGAATTTCATAGTCAAGGAATTGATATGAATGACTGTGATTGTGACGTAAAAAATCATATTGTAAACGTTGATTATATGAATATTACCGGTGTATCAGAAGGTGAGAAAGGTGGATCCAAATCCCAACCTCTAAACTCTGTTATTTCACTTACATTCCTTATATTAATTTTATATGTTTATAGAGCATTTCTTTAATTCACTATCATGAAAACAGTAAACCATATCTGCCATAATAGTTTGAAATCGATTTAAAACGATCCGTACTGGGAACGACATTTGTTCTTTGGAATATATACTACACCGACAGTGGTTCACTTGCCACAGATCACATTAAAACTGACCATCTGAGTGTTTTGTGAATTTATCATAATGAAAAACACCAGCAAGAGTATTAATTGAATAAAGATTTAATGACTCTATATTGATAATTGTGAATGCCCATAATGTTGTAGGGCTATATGAATGTGTATATGTTTGTGCTTGTGCTTGACATGAATTGTGAACGATGAGGATTGTATGCCTAATATGATATTTTGATGATGGTTTAATAAGGAATTAATAATTTATAGCAAAGCACCCATGTTGGTTGAATGCATGTACACATAATCACAATGTATTTATATTCGTCATTTTGAATGTATAACTCACACTCCTATGTTATCTCCTTTTTAGCATTGTGATGCAGGATTATCATGGGATGAGATCATTTCTTTGAACTAAAGCTTTTGAGGAAGGTAAATAGTTATAATGGGAAGCCTTGGCGGGCAATGACTATTAATTATGTTGTGATAAATCAATTGTTTAATATGATAGTTGATAACCATTGATTTGATGATATTGTATGAATGACAATGTATATGGATGATGTATTGATATTTGGGGTATCGAGACATAGGCCCATTTGATAGATGAAATGATGTTGGATATGTAGTCCCTTTGTATAGGTACAAGTATTGATAATGCATAAGCTAAGGTTGAATTTCATGATAGGCAATGAATGATATTTGGATGCTTGCTTGGTTGTGGCCTAAAATCCTTATATTATGAAATTGCATGATTGCTTGAGCCTTTTCCATATCTTCATATATGGAACTAGGCGGGTTCCCCGTATACATATTCTTCTTCTACTGTAAACTTAAATTATTTTGTATACATATGTGGGCGTTTTGATTAGCGATCCAGTTTATAAATTATTAAATCTCACTCTTCGGTTTTCTGTGGTTCAGGTCTTGGTGTAATCTTTGTGGTGTTTTTGAAATTATTTTAAACATGAAAAATTTACTCTCATTTTTATTAATTATTATCTTCATTACATCGGGATTTGGGTCCAGAAAATCATGGTGTGACAAGCTGGTATCAGAGCAAATGATTGCTCAATGTTCGATCTTTGTGATTTAAATACTATTGGAGGGTAATTTCCCTTATTGAATTGAGGATGTTTGATATTGAAATATGATTGTTATTATTGAAGCTTGTTATACCTTATTAGAGCATAAATACTTATGGATGGATTTAGTTGATTTGTGAGATTAAACACATGTGAATGGGTTATTCAATGTGATTTATATGTTTGTTTGTGTAAGTCCAACTAAGTTCCTTACATTATTTCCTTCAAATGACGAATACATAGTTATTGTGCATTGATATTGATATATTAAGTATGACTTGAATTGATGATGAATCTATACCCCGTGTGATCATGGATATAATACATTGAGTATGAATTGATTTAATGAAGGACCTATACCATGTGTTAATCATGGATAGGAAGTATTGAAATATGAATTAATGTGGTGATAGACCATGGATGTTGAGACCTTAGCATATATATGGAAATTGAATCTTTTGGTTGGGTCTCTCTTGTGTGAATCATGTTGTGACTCATAGCCATGGTATGACCATTGAATGTGAGTGGTGCACATGCTAGAGTTGAATGAAGGAACGATAGATAAAGAATTCCCTAATATGAGTAATTATGGGGTAAAGTGATTGATTGTGCTATTTTTGAAGGATGAATTTTATATCCTTTGACACAAGAACCTTATATATTAAATGACACAAGTAATTTGTTGTATCTCCCTAGATTGGGAACATGAATAAGTGATAAGATAATGAAATATGGAATTGCATATGCACCTAATTGAGGTTATGTATGCACCTAATTGGGGTTATGTCAAGGTTTTATATGTGAAAACCAAATAAGTAGTTGAATTAATTTTGACCCACTAGATGTGGTAACCCCTGTTGATTTGGTATGATCTTGTATGATCAAACATTATGGATGATTGATTTAATTAGACCCTATGGTGGTCTAGGCTCTATGTTATTTTTATGAGCCATGTCTAATGACGTGGTGTATTGCGGGAGTATCCTACGATGGGTGCTTGGTAACCCCTTAGACTTTCTAAGTTTGATGAATTGTTAAACCTTATGGTTAGTTGATCCATAGTAAGATTTATTGTGTGATGAATTATTGAGGCTAGAGCCGGCATGAGATGGAATACAAATGATGAATGTGACCCCTGAATATTGAATGAATAATAACGTTGAATTTGGGGTATGATTTGGCATTGATGATGATAAGTGATTTTATGGTATGGTTTAGGGATAAATTGTGTGCCTTTGACCTTGTGATCGTGAGAATAGTTATGGGCTATGATAAGACATTGACATAACATATGTGATTTTACATTGGTAAAGGAAATTTGATCATGTCATTACCCTTCCTTTATTCCAAAAAGGATGTATGATGATAGAACCATATAGTGATGTGATAAGATATGAGTTGTACATCTAGTTTATGGGCTTTGGTTGTGATCTATGAGGAGAATCCCTAATGTGAAAGCTTGTTATACGATTGGGAACCCTATTTTAACCTCGGAGTTGCGTACTTCATGCGAGTTCAGTGACTCATGTAGGCTTGAATTGATTTATAGCCAACGATGTGTGAATAAGACAAAGGATTATTAGGCGATTTGATCATGACTTCGGGATGGATGAAGCCCGATGATGGGGTATTCACCCTGCGATGATTGGAAATCTATGGTTGGTACATCAATTTATAGTGATGTTAATTAATATTTAATGATTGGTATGGCATGATTTATGCCAAATTATTTGTATAATGACGATGAGATATGAATATGTTGATTATGGACTTGTGAGAATTGTCACTAAGTCTCATGTGAATTGATGTTATTTGAGTAAGTATGATTATTGTGAGCGATGGCAATACGAAGTACTTGTCTTGATATGACTCTACATATCATAGGTATTATGGTAATGTGCAATTATACTTCATGTGTTTGTGGTAACCACTACGGGATTGGGATGCCTTCCTGTATGTTGGATGCAGCAACACGTAGGTCGGGTAGGTGTAGGGTTGTAACTGCTTATGGTGAATGTACTGAACCTATCTGGTCATACTGAGTATGAACATGGGACTATGTTGGATGAGTTACGATCGATTATATGTGACACACTTTGGATGTAGAAAATCTTATGTTTGGGTGAAAGAAATAATGATAATCGTGTTTTGTTGGACTTTGGGAAGTCCAATACTATTTTATGATGACGTTATACCTTGTTGGTGTGCGGACTGAAGTATGGCCTTATGATATATATGACGAGGTTAAATTTCAAGGACGAAATTTCTTTTCAGGTGGGGTGGATTGTAACATCCTGAATTTTATAAAAAAATGATTAAATATGAGGAATAAATATTAAATAATTATAAATGGGTTGATAAATGTCCCAAAAATGTTGAAATGATAAAATTGGGATTTGTTATGGTTAATTATAATTTATTGAGACTTAAGAAGATGAAATTATACCCGATTTAAAATATAGGTGTCGGACCAAGTATCTCTGATTGAGATGCCATTAGTCAGCGTTGTTAAGAATATTATTAGGAATCTGAATATGTCTTTGGAATAATTTATGGATATATTATTGAGCCTGAACAGAGATCCTGTATGTTGTAAAACGGAAAAAATTTAATGAAGGGATTAATTAAAACAAAAACTCCTTTCCTCCCTCTCATTTCTTGGCAACTTCTCCTCCCTCTCTAAACATTCCATTTTCTTCTTCTTCTCTATTCCTTTCTCTTGCCAAATGTGGCCAGCACCACCCATGGCCATTTCCACCTAAAATCAAAAGGATCCCTTGAGTTTATGAAGGTTGTATTGGACATGGAGGCAAAGCTTGGCTCATCTCTTCTTCTCTTCCTCTCATTTTCGTATTCACCTTGGGGCTTGGAGGAGAGGTATGATTTTTGACCACCCATGGCTTTTATTGATAGTTTTTGAGTTATTGAAGTATTGTAATGGGAGGTTAGATGTTGTTTTAATGAATAGGGGCATGTTGAATCAAACCCTAGGTGGGATAACCATTGGGGATTGTTATTGATGTTGATAATGATTGGAATCTAATGTTGTTAGCCTATGGATGTATATGAATAGTTAAAATTGATGATTCTGTTGGTGAAAACCCTAGGCTTAAATGCTTGGAAATGGAACCCTTAATTTATGGTTTTGTGTTATATGAGATTGAGAGGTTAATATAATTAAATGAAATGGTTGGGAATGATGGTAGTTGGGTGATTTTAGAGGAAAACCCTAAGTATAGAAATTGGGGCTTTTGGCTTAATTGATAGTTAAAAATGATTTAGGCTCTTGGAATGAGTTTTTGGGAAGGATGAGATTGATTATTTGTTGATGATGATGAGTTTTGAACTAAGATAATGATGTTGCGCTTGTGATGGTCATTGATATTGGGATGAATGAAATAAATAGTGGGTTGATGAGTTATTGGGCCATGATAAATAACATATGAAATTATTGATTGATGATGGTTTGAAAGGAGCTAAAAGGCTCATGATGAATTTGAGTGGCAAATGGATAGTTTAAGTAATGATGGGAGAGATGTTGTTGTTGGGTATGATTGGCCCTTTTAGACTTGGAAAATCTTGGTTTTGGAAAAAGAATTCCCGAAGCCTAATATAAGAGTATAAATAGATGTTTTGACAAGTTTAGGACTTGTTACTAAGCTTGATGATGTGGGAGCAATTATTTAAAATTATAATGAAAGCCTTGTGATGGCTCATGATTGAATGAATGCATATATGTTTGATGTGTAGATTGTGTTCTGAATGATGATATAGCGGAACGCTGGGAACATGATGATCATTGAGGTTCTTCTCTCGAGGTAGGAGAGGAGTTTTACATTCCAAATGCATGAGTAGAATAATTAGTGATGTATGTATATCATGATACTCATGCTTGCCTTGCCATGTTTATAGTGAAATGATGTGAATGGCAAATTATTGTCTATTGATAATAATATATGTGTATATATGTTGATGAATAACTTATGAGGGGTTGAATTAAGTGCATGTTAATGAACCATCCTTGAGGGGATGAAGTATATGCCTTGTGAATTGAGGAAAATATATGAATGCTTGGCATTGAATATGATAGCCATTGTGATGATGGTGATGATAAGATTGAAGGATAATGCATAATTGAGGAACTCATAGAGTCAAATTGAGTTTTATGTGATTCTGATGGCATGTGATAGTTCCAATAGCCCATATATGTAGTTTATGACTTGTAGGAATTGGAATGGGCCAATTCCAATGAGAATAGGCCTTTGAGTTGCACAAAAGTGCCTCAAAATGGGTAAAACACATTTATAAGCATAAGTCATTTTTTGAGAATTGGCCACACGTCACAAATAATATATATAAGTTGGTGTCAAAATTTAGTGGGCATTGAAATTCGTATGAAAAAGTTAGGGGGATTAGAAGTTCAAAAATATGGTTTTTTCTACATAAAAGGGGTATGTGCTTTCATGAATCGATTCAAAACAGTGTTTGAATCGATTCAAAACTCTTGGAATCATTGTTCCTTAATTTCATATGCTTGAATTGATTCATACGAAGGCTTGAATCGATTCAAGAATTACTGTTCCCCAATTTCTTAATGCTTGAATCGATTCATACGGGGTTTGAATCGATTCAAGGCTCCCTGTTTGTAAATTTTTGGACTTCAAGCATGCATGAATTGATTCATGCAAAGCTTGAATCGATTCAAAGCCCTTTTATGGCCATTGTTATGTTGTTTTTCCAACTGCTGCAATTCCTTTTCTATATTTGGCCCGTTTGGACATCTAAATGACATTTTTGGCCTCCGAATTCTTCATGAGAGTTGTAGATAATTATGTTACGGAGTTGTGAAAGTTGGTATTACCTTAATTGGAGTTTTCTAACTCTCATGAGGCGTAAAATACCAGACCTACTGCATTGTAAAACTCATGTTTAAGAGGGTTTTGAACCCAACTTTTTATAATTGCTAAATTGGGACTAATAGGTGATATTTGTGACATGTCCCTCTATTCTTAAGACTAAAAGTGAACCTTTATCATGTCTAAATGTTGAAATTGTTATGGGCTCATTATTGCTCAAAACCCCTTTTTATTATGTAAAAACAAGAGATGGTATTAGGGGTATGTGATTTGTGGTGTGTCTTGGTGGTGTTGATGTATATGCCTAAATCATGTTATGAAAACATGAATGTGCACCACCATTGATGTGATATAATAATTGATAATGAAAAGCAAATGTTGTGGTTATATGACACACCTTGTGTGATAATGAAAATAATGAGGGGATAATTGAATGGCAATGAGTTACGTAAATCAATGAATTTGTTATGATGTTGATGAGGATTAAAAGTGTATGATGCCATATGTATTGAATGATAAATGTTAATGATGAATGAAAAGGGATATTGTTATGAACATGCCCTTGATAAGTGGTGATGATTATCATTGATGATTGTGATGCCATTATGATTAATGCAAGTATTGACTTGTATGTGTAAGATGTAATGATGATTTGCTGAATGTATGTTCTGAAATTCCTTGTTGGCTTCCATGTGTGGATTAATGCTACGATGCTTGATATGCTTTTAATTACCATGCGTGGTTTGATGTAAATATGAATGTTGATCCTTGAGGGCCTTGTGGTTGATTGTATGCCAATGATAACAAAACTAAATATATAATATACCCCTAAATGAGAGGGTGAGAAATACTTGCCAGGTTAAGGTTTGGCATATGCATTACTGCATTTTGCATTCATGGAATGACATAACATTGATTATGTGGTTGCGATCACAGTGAATGGTCTTGCGGAACTATATGAGAGGGAATACCCCATGCGTGGCGGGAAACCAATATGTGAATGAATAAAGGTGGTTGCGATCACCAATATGTTGAGAATGATGAACGTGGTTGCGATCACGAGTATATTGAAAAGAGAAAGATCCTGCGGGATTCTATGAGGGGAGTACCCCATGCGTGGCGGGAAACCGATATGATATGATGAAGATTGTTACGATCACCAGTATATGGAAATGAAATTGGTCTTGTGGGACTAAGAAGGAAGTACCTTATGCATGGTGGGAAACCAATGTGAAATGAATGAAACGTGGTTGGGATCATGAAGAAAGCCTTGCGGGGTTATGAAAAAGGAGTACCCCATGTGTAGCGGGAAACCAATATGAATTAATTGATACGTGGTTGTGATCACGAAGAATACCTTGCAGGGTTATGAAAAGGGAGTACCCCATGCGTGGCGGGAAACCAATATAAATTGATTGATACGTTGTTGCGATCATGAAGAATACCTTGTGGGGTTATAAAAAAGGAGTACCCCATGCGTGGCAGGAAACCAATATGAGATTGAATTATAAGTGGTTGCGATCACTTGAGATACCATGTGCGCATGGGTGATTGAAATGGATCCATTGCATATGCATTAAATAGTTGACATATGCATTAGCCATAGGTACATGGCATTTTAGATGGAGATGACCCAAGAAAGATGAGAACCTCTTGAGAAAGTGTTAATTGAATAAAGATTTAATGACTTGATGTTGATAATTGTGAATGCCTATAATGATATAGGGCTATGTAAATGTGTATGTGCTTGTGCTTGACATGAATTGTGAACAATGAGGCTTGTATGCCTAATATGATATTTTGATGATGGTTTATGAGGAATTGATAATTTATAGCAAAGCACCCATGTTGGTTGAATGCATGTACACATAATCACAACGTATTTATATTCGTCATTTTGAATATATAACTCATTCTCCCATGTTGTCTCCTTTTTAGAATTGTGATGCAGGATTATCATGGGATGAAATCGTTTCTTTGAACTAAAGCTTTCGAAGAAGGTAAATAGTTATAATGGGAAGCCTTGGCTGGCAACGACTATTAATTATGTTGTGATGAACGAATTGTTTAATATGATAGTTGATAACCATCGATTTGATGATATTGTATGGATGACAATGTATATGGATGATGTATTGATATTTGGGGTATCAAGACTTATGTCCATTTGATAGATGAAATGATGCTGGATATGTAGTCCCTTTGTATAGGTACAAGTATTGGTAATGCATAAGCTAAGGTTGAATTTCATGATAGGCAATGAATGATATTTGGATGCTTGCTTGGTTGTGGCCTAATAGGCTTATATTATGAAATTTCACGATTGCTTGAGCCTTTTTCCATATCTTCATATATGGAACTAGGCTGGTGCCCCATATACATATTCTTCTTCCGCTATAAACTTAAATTATTTTGTAAACATATGTGGGCGTTTTGATTAGCGATCCAGTTTATAAATTATTAAATCTCACTCTTCGATTTTTTGTGGTTCAGGTCTTGGTGTAATCTTTGTGGTGTTTTTGAAATTATTTTGAACGTGAAAAATTTATTCGCATTTTTATTAATTATTATCTTGATTACATCGGGATTTGGGTCCAGAAAATCGAGGTGTGACATATTTCCCCTAAGTCTCACTTCATGTCCAAGCCTCAGGTAGCCATTCCTAGGCTACTCAAAAAATGTCAAGGCACCCCTTGTGTCATTTATTTTCCTTTAAAGCTTCAGGTACCCATTCCTAGGCTATATCGTCCAGTCAAAACACGTTGGGGCAACCCCCTATGTCATTTATTTTCTTTTAAAGCTTCAGGTATCCATTCCTAGGATATTCAACCCCAAAAAATGTCAGGTTACTCCCCAAGCTACTCATATTTAGAAAAATGTCAAGGGAATCCCTTTGTGTCATTTATTTTTCTTCAAAGCTTTAGATACTCATTCCTAGGCTGTCGTTCGATCAAAACATGTCGGGGTAATGCCCCGTGTCATTTATTTTCCTTCAAGGCTTCAGGTACCCATTCCTAGGTTGTGTCATCTGATCAAAAGACGTCGGAGTAATCCCCTGTGTCATTTATTTCCTTTCAAAGCTTCAGGTACCCATCCTTAGGCTGTTCATTTTCAAGGGCAGGGCAATACCCCTAAACTGTCACTTTCTGTTAAAAGCCTCAGCTACACACCCTAGGCAATTTAATTCCCAATGAAAAACATCAGAGCATTATCAAAGCCTCAGACATATACTCTGGGCTACCTTACCCCTAGTAGAAAACATCAGGCATATTCTTGAATTTTTACGTACTTGGTAAAACCTCAAATACCATTTTGTCCCTCAAGAAAAGTCTGAAGTATTACCCTAAATGTCCCATCAAAGCCTTTGGCAACACCCTTTGGTTGTTTTCTTTTTGTCAAAAGCTTCCAGTACCACCTTTAAATTGTTTATTGTCAAAGTTCCCTCAACTCAATGGGGAACTCAAGTTATTTATGTTTTGTTAGAGGCTTCCAAACATACCTTGAATTATTAACGGTGTTCACATCTTTACTTTCTTTTCACATCAATAGTATGAATAAATTTCATATTCTTTCATGAAAAGAAGTAAAGAGGGGCAACTATGAACACCTATTTTTTGTCTAGTAAAAAAATATATAAAAAAATTAATAAAAGAATTAATAAAAAAATTAAAAAAATTGCATAGTGACCATTGGAATAGTAACCTTCTCTATTTCTATAAATACTCAATCTCTCATCACTTCCTACCACACTCTCAAAATCATTTTTCCTCTTTCATGAACCTTCTTCCATAATTTTCCTTAAGCAATGGCCAATAGGTGTAGAAGCCAAGAGGAAAGAATAAGGGAGGAAAATTGATGTTTGGTGACTACCTTTTTGCTCCTTGTAGCATAGGTAATACTTGCCCTCTTTTAGGTATTTTATTTATGACCATATGTGTAATAAATAATTTTAAGATTTTTAAATAGTTTATATTTCTATAAGAGTAAGTGATTACTCATTTGTACTCAAAAATGTTTTTTCTAAAAAAAATTTAAAAATTCTTCAAAAAAATCAGAAAAAAGGCAAAAAAACGAAAATGAACCCAAAAAAAGTCCCCAAAAAAAGGTCCAAAAATAAAAGAATGAAAAAAAGGAAGGTTTTGGTGATTTTTTAGGTGGGACCTAGTTTGGTTGCATAATTGGAGAAAATAGGGAAAGTTGGCACCAAATTTTGACAATTTGGAAAAAAAGAAGGAAGAAGAGAGAAAAAAGTGATAGTTTTTTGTGTAGTTCTTTTAGAAAACTTGTTTTCAAAAATAAAGATATGGAAATGGTGTTGTGAAAATGAGTGTGTTACTCTAGTATGCTTTAGTATATAAGTTTTGTGACCCAAATTATCGTAAAAGTCTTGTATCCGATTCCCAAACACTCTTGAATTGACCCCAAAAAGAACAAGTAATCAGAGAAACTCACAGAAAATTGATTTCCCGAATTCCGTTCTTGTTCTTCATTAATTGTTATTGTGTTAAGGTATTTTTAATAAATATGAGAATATTTATTTATCTATTTATTGTATTTTTATTTTATTGATATTGTAATTTTTTCTTGTGAAATTTTATTTATAATTTGATTGCCATAATTAGGATCATAATTACATTTAATTTTCTCTTTTAATTTCTTTATTTCCTGTATTTTATTTGGTGTTTGTTATTACTATTATCATTATTATTGATATTTACTATCTTATTTTGTGTTATTTTATTATGACATCATATTTCATTCCATTTTTTTTCTTTATTTATTTTTTTATACTTTATTTTTTTATACTTTATTTTTTTATTTATTTTTCTACACTTTTATTTTTCTTTATTTATTCTTCTACACTTTATTTTTCCACACTTTATTTTTCTACACTTATTTATTTACTCATTTATTTTTTTGAACTTTTATTTTTTTTATTTTCTGCATTTTATTTTTCCGTACTTTATTTTTCTACAATTATTTATTTATTCATTTATTTTCTGTACTTTATTTTTCGGTACTTTATTTTTTTGTATTTATTTATTTATTTATTTTTCTGTACTTTTATTTTTCTACATCTATTTTTCTGCACCTTATTTTTCTACATTTTTCTAGTTATCTATTTTTTTCACATTTTATTTTTTCTACACTTTATTTATTTATTTTTTTGTATTTTATTTTTCTGTACTTTATTTATTAATTTTTATTTTATTCTATTTTTTCAATAATTTTGTAGTTATCTTTTACATAATCATTTGTTTGTCATTTTATATAATTCCTTAAGTTATTTTTATAGGTAATTATTTATTATTATTATTATTATTTTAAGTTTCCCTCTTTTATCTATTTTATCTTATTTATTCATTTATATTTATTTTTTCTCTAGGTAATTTTCAAATTGTTTTCTATTTGTCCATACATAATTGTTTATTTTATTAATTTTATTTATTTATTGTCATGACTTTTATGATCATTTGGGATCAATTATTATCATATGCATAGAGAAAAAAAATCAAGACTAATAAATTGTTTGTCATTTATTTATTTATCCATTTATCTTTCTTTTAAGCTATGAATAATATCAATTCGGATGAGACATCTTATTAATCTTATTCTCTCAAAAATGATTAAATAAAAATTCACTTGTTAGTTCTAATTAATTAAATATATATTTTTATATTTTCACATCGATGTATTTAATTCTATTTTTCTTTCTTATGTTTATTTATTTCTACTTTTTTTCTATTATTTTTGTTTTGGAAAAATATAAACCATGTATTTTCTCAATAAATCCAGGGATTGTCTTTTAATTACTCGTAAAATAATTTAGACGAGACGTCTTATTATTTATTTTCTTTTAAGTACTTATCTATTTATTTCCCTTCAAACTCAGAGAATAAAAATAATTTAGACGAGACATCTTATTATTTTTATTTTTTATTATCTTTTAATTACTTGCCTACTCATTTTCCTTCAAAAGTCGTAAAATAAAAATAATTTAGATGAGAAATCCTATTATCTTTTTCTTAACAGTCTTTTAATCACTTGTTTGTTTATTTTCCTTTGAACTCAGAAAAATGAAATAATTTAGATGATACATTTTATTATTTTATTTTTACTTATTTTAAAAATGTCCTTATTATCATTTTGTTCAAGTGTACATTGTCTGTAAATAACATATATCATTGTTGTTTTTTTATAAAGGATGAAATATTTAATAATCATTTTAAAATTACATGATTAATTTGGGTAATCGTTTTAGGACGAACAGTGTGGGATGCTAATACTTTCCCCACTAGTAATTCGACTCCCGAACCAAATCAAATCTCACTTTTAAAACTAGTGTTATTTAAAGGTTTTCTTGATATTTTTGTTAATAAATATTAGTGACGACTCCTTGAAGCCTCCAGTTTTTTAGGCCTCCCAAAGGCTTTATTCCAATACGGTTTCATTTGCCTTTTTATTACATCCTAGTTCGCATCATGACCCGGGACCCTAGTCACGACAGATTCCCTTGCTCTGGATCATCCTGTTTAACTAAGAGTGCACAAGTTTATGAAAATCAAGAATGCTTTTTTTTGTACATGAAACAACTTAAACATGGTGGATCATCAACTCATTTCACATACACGATTCAATATTGCTTTACAACTCAAATAAATCAAGGGCACATAGGCTCCCTTGATCAATCAAAGTAAAATGAAATACAAGTCAACTACCTATTCTACAAGGGATGACCTAGAGCCTAAGACTTAATCGGGGCCCTAGAAATGTTCGTTCGCGTCGAAGTACTCTTGACTGGCCATAGAATATCCGACATTGGATACTACCAAGCCATCTAGACACCCAAACTTGGATGTACTCCCAAGGTTCCTTTTGAACTTGAAACGCGTACGTTCTCTAGTGTACCCCCTACACTGTAATGCAACTGGCCACAACACAATCACAATAACATTTCATAATGCAATGATGCATGAATGCTCAACATCTTTCATTTTCTTATTATCACCATTCTTCATCATAAAGTTATTAGGTAGGGTCCTTACGTCCAGGGTAATTATCCTTAAAACACACCTCAACCCCATTTCTTCACACGTTTTCTTCCTCCAAATGCAACCTAAAACAATTGATTCTCCAACCTTGAAATTAGTTTCTTTATTATTAAAGTAATTAGATCATCAAAGAATCTTAAAAATCAAATCAATAAAAGACCTTAAAGGTAAAATTTTGAAAGAAGAAGTTTATAAAACTTTTTTCCATTTAGGAACTCCAACTTGGGGTTTCAAAAACCAAACCATAGAACTTCTCATGCATTAAAGTAGGGAAAACATTAAAGTTAACTTAAAATAATAAAAAAATAATTCATAACCATCAATAATTCATCTTCCGTCTTTTCATAAATCTTTCACCTCCTAATCAAGGACAATGACCCATGTATGACAACTCATTAACCATTTCATTCACTGAACATTATGTAACTGATGATCTCAACTCAATTTATTAATACCATTAGGGGTAAGGGCATCAAGCCTGCTCATCACAACATTTACTATCTCATACATTCTATCCCTTTTTGCTTGGACCCTACAAGAACTTAAATCATCTTTTTTTACACTTCTATTCTCATTGGTCTATTTAAAAGTAAATCTTAATTATCTGGACAACACCATGTATATCAAAACCATAAAGCAGCTCACCAAGATATTTTATTCATATTTTCACATAAACTACAACCATTTCTTACATCACAGGTTAGCATTTATGCACATGTATTCATATAATCAAGATTCATCACCATATTACATCTCATTCATTATTTCTCATCAACCAAACATCATTAATTATTGCATACAACACATCTTAACACATTTAACAACACCTCAGTTGCATTCAATAGAATCGTAACAATCTTACTCCTATATGATAATGCATCAACTCTATTATTAAACAAATCTATCCTACTACTTATCACCTAAAAACACCACTCACATGTATTCAATACACTTTAATTCTATCAATACAACATCATATACTTTTATCCTTTAACACGTCAGTATATATAGTTATTCCAGAGTATTATACCAATTCCAACCTCTACCCAAAGACCAATTGTTAACATAGTTACTTCCTTATTGTGCCATTAAGTCTTATTACTTGGCCTACCCTCGAATCACCCCTTCTTTTTAAGAACACTCTTTACACCAAAATCTTTTAGTTTAAGATTTTAGTCCCTTAAAAGAGCTTAACCTCTACAAACTTTTTCTTTCATACTAATTAAATCCTAGTCCACCTATCCTTAAGTTATTTTTTGTTTCTTCATTAAAACTAAAAATTTAAATTTGTATTTCTTCGAAGTGACAATTTCTTTTTTTAAAGGCCAATTTCTCCCTGGCCGATTTTCAAAATTTTCCTTATTTTAAAGTTAAGCTTTCCTTTCAATTTTTTTATAAGAATCCTTTTATCCTTAAATCATCATGTATGAAAATATTATATTTTAAAAGTTTTAGTTCATTATGTTCTTTCTATTATCATACTTCAATTGTGATAGTTGTTATGCAGTACTATATCGGGAAGTTGAATGAATGTGAGGAAATAAAACTATTCCAGCATTGAAACATTTCATCATACATGTAGTGTGTTAAGGCCATGAAGAATTTAGTTTATAGCAAGCACAAGATAGTTGGCCAACAATGTCATTTATACCATTTCAAATAAAAAGGCATATGAGAAAATTTCTTCATTATATGTAACATCCCGATTTTAAATGAAGTACCGGGTGAAATAAAGCCATTAAAATAATAATTTCAGAGGTAGGAAATTGTTTAACTAATTACCATTAACTTAATTAATCAATTGAGTGCTGATTTAAGTAGGATTAACCATTAGTGGTTGCTGATGGGACTGGGTGACGTGAGCAGACTGCTGCTTCACGTTTCCCCTACCCCACCTTTCCATTCCTTGTGCATGCATATATGTAGTGGTCGATGGTCCCTTGCCATTCATTCTTCAGAATTCCCTCTTCGATTTCTCTCCTCTCCCTTCTTCTCTTTCTCTTTCTCTCTCTCTCTTCTTCTTCTTCTTCCCTGAACGAGTGGAAGTATCGAGCGAAGCAGCTAGGAAAAGGACCAACGCCCAGGCTGAGGAGTCTCTCGGAGTCTCGTAGTTGGTAGGGGGAGTACCTTATATGTTAAATGCATGGGTTATGGACGGGTTCCGGGTGTTGATAATTATTGTACTGTATTCTGTTGTATGATATACTTGCATGTGGAGTGCGCAATACTGGGTGCATGATGAGTGAGGGTGAACGTTGCATGTTTAGTATTGTCCTTGAGATGCATGCCGATAGCTTGGAAAATATCGAATGATTGCATGGAAAGGGAGTGCTGACTGATTGATGATGATAACCGTGTGGTTTATGTGACCTGTGAGTCGATATAAATATAAAATGTTGATTGCATGTGATTAAGTGTTGGTGTAGTGGATCTGATAATATTCATACTGATGCATGCGTTGTTTGAATCCTGATGCTGCTGAATACCGATTGCATGTTATGCTTGTGTTGATTGGAATACTTTATTGAAACTGATATTGGTTGACACCGATCACATGGGACGCGTGTGTTACTCTATTCATCTACTTGAGCTACGTTTCTGTTTGCATGGAAGTATGTGTGTTAGGTTAATATGTTGAATTCCGAATGCGTATTACTGACTGTATATGAAGTGTGTGTGGCTGAGTGAAAAATTGTACGTATGAAGGCTATGTTGTGTGATGGATCCGCGTGTGGCGCATGGGATGCGTTATGCTGGGAGCACGTAGTGTGGGACACTACCATCGGTTTACTGAAAAGCGTGGGACGCTGTGAAATCCTTGAGTGGAACTCAAGGTAACCTCCGAGTGGGACTCGGGCTGCCCGTGAGCACCTCCGTTGACGCTGAGAGCGTTGGTGTCACCTGTGGGCAAACGGTTGGGTACCTGTAAAATGGCCAAGCAGCTGGGAGCTGAATGGATAGCTGAGAGCTATGTATAAAAAGGCTGGGAGCCTACGTTGCAACGTCAAAACCGATTACACACGAATGCGGAACCGAGTGAAATACCCTGTGTATATTGATTACCGATGCTGTTTGAAATGAATTATGCAAGTGACGATGTTAATGAGATGGTGAATATATATAACTGAGCAAACTGTTTTGTGTGCACATGCTGTTGATGCTGATTGAGATATGTTCTATGAATGCATGTTAATATTATTAAAAGTTGTGTATGTATAGCCGAGTGGGAATTATTGAATCCTGACTGAGAAATGTTCAACAGGTGCATTCTGATTCGTAGGTATTATTATGTCATTGATTGTTGTATGTTATTGTTATCAAATTGATATGTGCATAAGGCCGAGTGATAACTGGTGGATTCCGATCGGTAAGAGTTTGACGTGTGTCCTGGTTGATTGGTATTGCTTTGACTTTGATCGTTGCCATGCATGACTGTATATATATACATATATAGCTGTATAATTGCGGACAACCTGAATCAGTATCTATCACTTAATATTTAAGATACTCACCCCCCTACTGTGGCAATCTTTCAGTGAACATCTCTCGCAATGAGGAGTGAATGAGGAGCTGAATACCGAATGGAGTGCTGATGCACTAAGGAGGCGGATGTTATGAATATTCTGTTATGTGTTTTACTAAGCCTTGGCCGGCTCATGTTAAGCCTTAGTTCCTTTTATTAGAACCTGAACCTTTTGGAGTAGAGGACATGATGTGGTGCCTGTAATTAATTATAATTGTTATGATGCATGAAACCCTATATTGTGCATGAGAATCCGAGTAACCTATGCATGCGCATTTGTTGTGGGTGAGAGGTTAGTGTGACTATAAATTGAAATGGAGTTGAGTGATGGCGTAGGAAGGGAGTTAGTGACTCCATCCGAGTGAAAGGAAGACTAGGTAATCCCGAGTGAATGAGGCAGTGTGATGCCAAGTGAGGGTTTACCAACCATAGAAAGACACCTAAGACTCTAAGTGGATCCATTATAATAAATTACTAAATAGCTGGAAAAATCCGAGTGAGTCCCGACTTAGAGGGACAATCAGAGTAGGAAAGATTCGGGTACCGAGCGAGAATCGATCCCGATACCCTTAGCGTAATAACTGTTAAGGTCTCCCGAGTGAAGAGTGACTAAGTATTTCCGAGTGAGAAGTCTTCATAAATTCCGAGTAAGCGGCTTGGGGAATCATTTGCGGGTTGCCAATATACATATATGTAACCGATCGAGGGGAAATGGGGAGTGTGATATACTGTCTGGAAGGAACTGGGGTGCATTAGGGTCAATCCGAGCGAATTAAGAGATGGACCCTCCCCAGTGAACCATATACTGAAACCCGAGCGGGAAGATACCGAGTGGAACGATAGGATACCGAGTGTAGTTACGCTTAGGCGTTTCTTCCCTTCGCTGCGCGAGAGTCCTTTTCCCTTGTTCTCTTCCTCCCTCTTCTCCTCGATGGGTCGGATTAGTTACTCTGAGTAGGCTATGTACGGTTTATTAACTTTAAAATTTGGAAAATTCCCCCTGTTGATTTTATTTATTTAATTAAAAAAGTAGGGTGTTACATTATACACCTGTAATTGGTACCAGAGAAAAGGTAATAACTAGCTATGTTAATTAAAACTTAGAAACATATATAAAGTTAATTATGGAAAAAAATTCATTGTATTGTTGCAGTAAGCATACATTTGGAAATCAAGCATATGATTTTTGTCATTTTATTGTGGTAGTAAGCATCTAAGTTTGTATTTCAGTCTACATAAGGCATTATCAAACAACTATCGGGGGATTTCTTTTTAAAGTTCCATAAATACATGTTCAACATGCTAAGGCCATTCACAACAGAAAGGATATGCCACTATAAGAAAAATGTGTTTTGTGGGGGTTTATTAGTGGCGGTTAATTAAAACTGCCACCGATTAAGGAAAATAGCAAAGTCCATCACAACATTTGTGGTAGATAGGAAACTGTTGTTATTTACAAGGTTAAAAAAATATGTGGCTCTCTGTTCCCTCCATCCCAAATGTGCCAAAAGCCCTAATCCCTTTCATTTTTTCATTTCCTCTTTTCCCATTTCCCTCTCATTTCATTGAATCTAGACCTCTACTTCTCCTTCATTTCATTTCCCTTTTTCCCGTTTCAATTTCCTTTCCCACTTCTTTTTCATTTCCCTATCAGTGTCATGCAAGCTTTGGTTCAGTCACCTTCATCCCTACCATCGTGGAGTTGTGACCATCGTGCCTTTGTGACTGTCGCATGGTAAGTGTCCTACCTTCTTTACTTCAATGTGTCTTTGGTTTTTCATTATCTTTGTATAATGTTTTTCCCCTCCAAATATGAAGGCTTTAGTTGTATAGTTTTTTACTATATCATATCAAGTTCCTACAAACCCCAAAAAAACTAATTGAACATAAACCCATAACCTTCTTAATGACATGTTTGGCTTTATTTCTACTCATTTTGGGGAGTTCCAAATGGAAACCCATAACCCTCTTATATTGTCTTTAAACTTATGATGAATTTTAAGTTGAAGGCACAAATGGTTATCCAAGTTAAAGCAGTACAGGTGCAGATAGAACTTACATCGTATGAAATCTCTTATTAAAATTTTTAGCTTTTGCTTTTGTTTTCTTGATTTGTTCAAGCTGTTCAAAATGAGTTATTTGTCTTGTTCAATTATGCATATCATAGTTTGGTAATTATTGTGATGGTGAATTAGTGAAGGTATGATCATTGTTCTCCCCCAATATATTTGTATCCTTTTTGTATTTGTCACTGAAGAATTCATTCATCCTTGATTTTTCCTTTAGTGTTTACTTTTAAAAGTTAAGAGGGGGAATTATTTATATATTCTTATGATTCCACTTATAGATTGTAGTACTACCATAAATTTTAGTATCTTAGGTCTTGAACTTATATATATATTAGGATCTTTGCTTGCTTTTGTGTATTCATTTCCTTTTGGTCTCATTGTAGTAATTACTTGCTTTGCATTTTGACTATTGTTGCTTAAATAGTAGTCTATATCACTCTGATCTATGTATGTTCTTTCTTGGCTGCGAATCTTGTTCATTTTTGTATCCTTCTACAACTTGTGTATCATTCTTTTAAAATAAATGGTTCTATTAATGATGCAGACAAAACTGCAAACATTATGGCTGATTTAATCCTAGAGGAGTGTTGATATCTCCTGGGCCAGGTAAGGCTTAGCTTCTTTATAGCCTTTTTAAAATTTTTTAAGAGAATTAATAAGGAAACCTTATACATGATCAATGATCAGATAATACATGAAAAAGTAATAATAGAATAAACACAACATATTGCTAATTTATGTTGTTTCCTCCTTACAGGAACACCTCAAGATTTCGGCATATCTGTGCAAGCAGTTCTAGAACTTGGACCAAGTGTACCTTTGTTTGGTGTGTGCATGGGTTTGTAGTGCATTAGAGAGGCATATCATTTAAGTATTATTTATATGATGACTTATCTATTTTTAATGTATTGTCAAACTTACTTCTCTGTTATAGGATAATTCCTAAGAAGTTGTAGCAATATTTCAATTAGGCAAAGTCTCAGACCATGATAAATACTTAAAGTTTGATTATGATCATTTTTAAGGTTTCATAATGTTTTTAAAGATATTACTATTTTTTGTATATTTAAGTCTTTATTTTTTCTTGAATGTGTTGTTAGACATCTGAATTTTGATATATCATTGCAACAGTAAAACTAAAAGATGCACTTATAAGAGTAATGCTTGCATGAAACTGTAAGCAAATTCTTAAACCTTACTCTTCATAATGCGTGGTATATGTGTACACACAAGCAGAGCTTATAAGTAATTTTGATATACTTTTCTGGTAATGCTTGTGAGTGTTTTGCTGCTAAGGAATATTGTACCGAAGCACGTACTTGCCAATGTCGCATCAATAGACCACATTATAAAGATGGTAACTAAAGCTTACCACACATTTTACATTGTATACTATTTAACAATACCATTCTAAGAATATCTTTTTTTCTTAATTTAATATTTAAAAACAGTTCTTTAAGAGAAAAAATAGGTACTTAAAATTTGAATTAAGAATGGTGGTTAAAGGTTTTCTTTTATTTTAGATGATGTTGTGGTGGGTGATACTATGACCAAAGAAAAGGATAGAGGGTTGTTTATACTTTTGGTCAACGATAAAAACCAATTGGTTGGCTTTGTATTTTTTCGGAGTGTTGCTGTTATCTTGCTACCTTTTCTCAAAACTCTCTACTTTTAATGGCTTTCTTGTCTATATTGCATTAACATTCTGAATAACTCACTGAACTTCTTTTCTGGTTGTTACTATAGGACCTTTATGTGGCAACCCCTTTAGCATTAGTACTGCATACACATAATTTAGTAATTCTTACATGGAAATGTACATATCAAATGAAATTTTAGACTTAAATAGTGTGTAACGAAATAACATACCGCTGAAAATTATTTGAATCAAGCTATATCCTTGACCAATGGGAAATTCGCTGGTTAAATTTGTCGACATTGATTGTTCAAACAAAAGCTCAAGATCTATCTCCTTCTCTTTATTCTTGCAGTTTGTGTAAGCCACAACTGTTCTACCAATTATACCAATTTAAACTGAAATGTTACTCAATGAACTTCTTCTCCCTTTTATTTTCTAGTAGTCTTGTCCCGTAATTGGGTTTACTACTCGTATGATAATTATAAAGCAAATACTTTTCATTTGCCTAATTTTTGTTCTCAAAACCAGAATAGAGACGTTGTCTATCTCATAACCAGTTTAATAGTATTGGTCGAGGAAATTTTAATTTCTTTTGCTGATAGGCATCAAAACCATTCTTTTTTTGGTATCACTTTTTAAAGTAGTATTTGATATACATGTTAGAATAAAGCAGAACATGACTTTTTTTCTTTTTTTAAGAAAAGAACATGATATGTTAGTAACGATTATAATTCCTAAGGATATTTGGTCCGGACAATCTATTTTAAGTGTAATTGAATAGTTATCAATAGCAGTGTTGAGTGGCTTTAAGATGCCACAAGGTGCTATAGCAGCGCTACAGTGAAAAAATCTCAAAATATAAAATAATGTTACCCTCATTTATTATAGGGCAATATTATTGTTTTCCTCTTATCTTTTCAAAACTTTTAAGAAGGTCCCTACTCTATAGTTGGATGCAGTTTCTCATGCTTTTATACCCTTAGTGACATTTACATTGTACAATCTGCATCTTTTTGTTTTTTTATAGGACAATAAGTTTCCTTTGTTACTCAATGATTTTTATAGTTCATTATGAATGTTTCATTTATTTTGAGTGCTTTTAATTTTTGAACATTTATAAATATATGTATTTGATATAAATTATGTAAACCGTGTATAAAATTTTAAATAGTGTCCATCCTGCTATCCTCTATTAGGCCATCACTACTAAAAAAAACCTATTAGTGACGACACAAACCCGTTGCTAACTCATGATATTTTCGTCGCTAAACCTGTTAGCGATGGAAATTATGACAGATAGCATATCGTTGTTAAGCAATCGTCGCTGACACAACGGTAACGACCAAAGCATCTCGTCACTACATTTTCGACGTGATAATGACGTTGCTAATGGGTTCCTTGTGTTGGTGACATACCCCGCTGCTATGAATGACTATACTGCGACCACTGGTGCCCGTCGTTACGGTTGAGCAGACAGTGACCACCTCTTTCTGTCACTAGTATTCAGAAGAAAGCGACCACATCTTTCCGTTGCCAGTATTCAGAAGATAGCGACCACCTGTTTCTGTCGCTAGTATTCAGAAGACAGCGACCACATCCTTACGTCGCTAGTATTCAGAAGACAACGACCACGTCCTTCCGTTGCTAGTATTCAGAAGACAACGACCACCTTCTTCTATTGCTAAATTTTATTTTTGTTTCTTTAATTTTTGTTGATTATTTTTTAATTCAATAGATTGAATTTTTATTAATCATCACAATAAAGGGTTTTCTTCATTGAATTTTAAACTATAAATATCGAATATGAAATGATAAAATAATAAGAGAATGACAAAACAAATACTAAATGGAATATGATATAAAGTATAAATGAAATACAATGTATAGAATATACAAACAAGTAAGCATAAAAAAGTAAAATCATGGGGGTGGGGGATCCTGTGGTGGTGGTGGCGGTGGTGCTGCGCATCAAGCTGTCCATGAGTCTCAGCCTACTGTTCCTTGGCCTGTCGTCGGTCCTCCTCGGCCCGTTCCTCCAAAATCTACCTCTGGCGTCGCTCCTCCTATATCATTGTTCAGATTTTGAATAACCTAAATAACATCCGCCGGAAGCCTAGAGGAGGAAGAGGATGAGAAAGAGGAATAGTGTAACATCCCTAATTTTATATAAATGATTAAATATTAGGAATAAATATTAAATAATTACCCGTGCATTAATTAATGTACCAAAATGATGGAAATAATTAAATTAAGATTTTTGGGGGTTGCTCATGAATTATTGAGGCTTTAAGAGCTGAAAATATACCCGATTAAAATATAGGTGTCAAACCAAGTATCTCCGATTGAGGAGCTGTTGGTCAGGGCTGTTAAGAATATTATTGGGGGTCCGGATATATATTCAGAATAATTTTTAGATGAAGTATTGAGCCTGAATGAAGATCTGTAAGTTATAAAACAAAAAAAATTTAATGAGAGGTTAAAGTAAAACACCAACTCTCTTTTCCTCCCTCTTATTTTTACGTGACCCTTCCTCCTCTAAGGCAAACACTTTTCTTCTTCATCTCTTTACCTCCTACTCATCATCTTCTTTTTGTTCTAAAAACCCACAAAGTGGTGGTGTGCCCTTCCTTCTCCATATTTTATTTTTCTCCTTGCTTGGGTGGAGAAGCTTGTGGAGCTTGGAAGCTATCCCCCTCACTCTCTCTAAATTCGTCACTCTCCCTCTCTCTCTATAGAGCTCACTCACTCTTGGATTAAGGTAAGGATTCCTCTCTATTTTCTTGAGTTCTAGCCCTAGGTTTTGGGTTATTATGGTTTTTGAGAGGGAAATGCATGAGGGTTGCTTTGGGGAGGCATTTGTGATGAGAATCCCTAAGGTGGGGTGTTTTAATATGAGTTTTAGGAGGGCACAATGTAGTACACAAAATTGGCATTTATTGTGATGGAAAAGGATGGACATTGATGATGGTTGTTGGGTTATGAAACCCTAACCCTATGATTTGGGGGAAATGAAAAATATGGGTAGAGGAATATTTATTGATGTTAAGAGAAGGTATTTAATGATGTGGGAATGCAACATTAATGGTGGATGACCATTAATGAGGTTTGGTAATTGGAAAAGGTGGTTGGGAACCAATTAATATGGAAACCCATTTAATTGCATAATAATGAATTTAGGCACCTAACCCATGGTGGTTATGGTGGATTGAATAAAAGAAATGAGGTTGAGAATTGAAATGGTATAAAACACCAATAAATAAATATAAGCACTTGAATCTTGGTAGTTGAAATAAAAATTAATTGTGTGGTATATGGTATGATGTAGGAAACGACCCCATCGACGAGGCGGGACCATCAAACCGCATTGATTTCTACTTCTCTTGAGGTAGGAGGGGGTAACATCTCTAAATGCTTGATTTCATCCATTAGTGATGTGTGTATATGATTGTGTTATGCTAATTGGCTTGAATGAATGATTTGATGATTACTTGATTGAAATGCATTTAGAGTGAATAGTGTTATGTGGCCTATGTTGTGGGATGATGATTATGTTGTTAAATTGACTCATGACTAATGAGAGTTATTGTTAATGGTTTAGAACCAAAATTATATTGATTTCAATGTCATTGAACATCCCATGATATGTGAATTGATGAAATGTGATTGCCACTAACTAGTATGTGTATGAAATCCAATAAATGTTGGTGATGGTTGAGAATGATGAGAACCTAGAGTTCCACTAAAGTGTTAAGGATGAATTGTTGATGGTAGAGTGGCATTTAAGATGCATAGTGTGAGAATGCATTTGATTTTCATTGCATTGCATCCATGGCATATCATTCACTACTTATAGAGAATGTTAGGGGTTCCAATAGGTAGGCCCAGTGGGAGGGCGGCCCAGTGCACGGGTAAATTGTTGTTGTTCTCTAGTGATTCTGGGAATCACGAAGCTGCCCTTAGATTGGTGGCGAGGCACCCTATGTGGTAGGCCCAGTGGGTGGGTGGCTCTATGTTGAGCAAGTTACCTCAGTGTGTGAAGGGGGCACGACTCTCTCAATGTGTGTTTGGGAAAGGCCTATAGCACTTGCGACAAGTAAGGCCATGTAAGTAATTCGCAACTCACAGGGTGACTACAGATGGGAGATGGCAGTAGTAAAATATAATGTTAAGCATGTATAATTTGAGATATAAGTATACATTTTTACTACTACAGTAGGGGCATAGTAGCACATCTATTGATTCCTTTGTGCATATGCATTAGCTATAAGAGCATTTGCATATAGCTGGAGATATGCCTAGTTGGTAGCCCATGGTGGCGATGGATGATTGTTAAATAAAGAGGAAGGAAGTTGTGGTACTAACATTGAATGTGTGATGCCATGATTTTGATGTGTGAGTTATGAATATAATGATTTAGATATGTATGATATTAAAATAGAATGAGATGATGTGTGAATGAAGCTTATGATGCTTCTTGGGAAATATATGTTATGCACACATGTATATGTTTCATCATAATGTATTATTTTGAATCATTTGGTATATGTTACTCACCTCCTAGTTGCCATTTTAATGTTTGATGTAGGTATGATGAAAATCCTACTCTTTTTGGAGGGTGAGCAATGATGGAGGTAAATATGGAAAGAAAGTGTAAGCCTTGGCTAGCAATATTTTATAAATCATTTGATAAGTGTAGCTTTTTATTTTGTATATGATAAATGGTTAGTCATGAATATTGATTTATGGGTCATGTGTAAAAATTAGACCTATGTGTTTTGAATGGCTAATTTTTAGTAATGACCCTAACAATAGATGATATTGATTATAAATTGAAGGATTATATGCCATGTTAATGGATGGATGTTGATACCATGAGGTTTATGTTTATCAACAATGCATATGAGTCTGGTGTATGAATGAGAATGATGAATGAATGATTTTGGCATGAGGTATATGATGAGTTTTCATGGTTTTATTCATAATTGAGGAACCAATAGGGTCAAAATGAGTTTTGTGAGGTTGGAATGATATATAATG
This sequence comes from Clitoria ternatea, assembly GCA_037962975.1. Lineage (NCBI taxonomy): Eukaryota > Viridiplantae > Streptophyta > Magnoliopsida > Fabales > Fabaceae > Clitoria > Clitoria ternatea. Next base: position 113,908,625 of record CM075671.1, read on the forward strand.
GTCCCAATGGCTTAGATGCATGATTTGTGATTTGTAGAAATTGGAATGGGCCAATTCCATTAAGAATAGGCCCTTGAGATGCACAAAAATGTCTCAAAATGAGTGAAATGCATTTATGCACATAACTATCTCATTTTCAGGAATTTTTTAGTACGGCCAGTGGCCACACATCACAAATGATATATATAAGTTGATGTCAAAATTTGATAGGCATTGGAATTCGTGTGAGAAAGTTAGGGGGTTAGAAGTCCAAAAAAATATGACTTTTCTGCATAAAAATGGCCTCTGTGCTTGAATTGATTCAAGACACACTATTTTTACTGTTTCTAAGTTCAGAATAGCTTAAATTGATTTAAGCCCCTGTATGAATCGATTCAAGGCTCACTGGAATCATTGTTCATAAGGTTCAGGAACGTTTGAATCGATTGATGAAAGCTTGAATCGATTCAAAGGGTCCTGTTTTCACTGTTTGGACTCCATAAGTGTCTGAATCGATTCATGGGGTTCTTGAATCGATTCATGGCCCTATTTTCACACATTTTCCTCTGTTTTGGGTATGATTGCTATCGTTTGGTCACGATATGATTATACAACAATATATGCATATAATTAACACATTTTAACAACTAAATGGGATACTCTTGAACCTTCCTTCATTTCCATTTACCCTTCATGAATTAATTGTGCACTTCCGCTATTCCTTGTTGACGATCATGAGATTGATTGTCCAAGGTCCACTCTTGATTTAATCTATCCACCTTCTTATATCTTCATATATGAGATAGGTGATTTAAATGATTCAGGGTTACTTATTAAATATTTACCTCACGGTTTATTCTTTTCTTTAATTACTTTAAAATCGTGAAAAATTTACCCTTATTTTATTATTCGAATATTATCACTGAGGCCCTATAATTGGGGCGTCTCAACCTGGTATCAGAGCATTGATTGCTTATTAATGAATTATATGAGTTAAATGTTATTGAAGGGTGAGTTCCCTTAAGGTTGTTTGCCATTGAAGTGTGGTTGTTTATTATTGAAATGTTGTTGTGCCTTATAAGAATGCTTGTCACTTAATGTAAGGATATTATTGTTATAATTGAGCATTGTTGGAGCTTAAATTGCTCATTGCTTTATATTGTGAATGATGATGATAAGTATGTGATTGATATTAAGCTCGGCCAGGCATTTCCTTTCCGATATTTACCTTCAAATTGTGAATATATTATGATGATACATATGATTGATGATAATTGTTAATGATTGGTAAATCTTGAGGAAAGAAACACAAGGTTTCTAAATACATTTGTGTTATGTGTCTAGATTGATCGATGGCGAATAGATGCAACGTCGATGCAGCCGCTATAGCTAAAGCTTTTAACCGGTTTACCGATATTCTTGAATGGCAACAATAACCCGTTGGTCAATCAAATCATGGTCTTGACCGATTCCTCAAGTGGAAGCCTTTTGAATTTCATATAGGTTATAAACTAGAAGACGCTTATGTTTGGGTCTGTGACTTGGAGCAGATATTTGCTAGCATGGAGTGCACTGAAGCCCAGAAAGTTGAACACACCATATTTATGATCTGAGATAAAACCGAGTCTTGGTGGATCTTGACTCGTGGGCGTATGGTCTCTTCTCATACTCCTTTGAATTGGGAGAACTTCAAGGTGGAGTTCCTTAGGAAATATTTTCCTGAGAGTTACAAGAATAAGAAAGAGCTTGAGTTTATGGAACTCAAACAAGGAAACATGTCGATGGAGGAATATATGTGTTTTACCCTCCTTTCCAATAGGAAGGTACAAAAGCTTCGAAATGTGTTAAGTTTGAGAATAGATTGCGCCAAGAGATTAAGAAGGTGATTTGTCATCAAGAGATTAAGAGCTTTCCTACTCTTGTGAAAAATTGTAGAATCTTTGAGAAGAATGATGTGGTGCCCAAGAGTTATGCGGGGCATGATCATATATTGAAGGGCCAATCTTCTAGCTTCAAGAAGAGAGGCAATTTCAAGAAGAATAGACAATTTATGCATAGTTCTTCTTCTCTTAGAGGTGGACGCAGTGGCAGAAGACATGGTGAAAATGGTGGCCAAGGTAATGGCCAAGGACTCCATTGTTTCCGATGTGGCGCAAACCATTTGGCCCGTGATTGTGGGAATAAAGAGATGGTAGTGTGTTATCGATGCACCTAACCGTGGCACATTCATCCCGATTATCCTTTGAATGCCACGGATGTGGTGGCGTGTAATGATGGGAACCGTGGAGGCTATGGTGCTTTTAGAGGCCGTGGTAATGGAAACGGCAATGGTGGTCGCAATGGTAATGGTAATGGTAATGGTGGCAACGGTCGTGGTAATGGGTGTTAGGTGTAACATCCCGAAATTTATAAAAATGATTAAATATGAGGAACAAATATTAAATAATTATAAATGGGTTAATAAGTGTCCCAAAAATATTGAAATAATTAAATTGAGATTTATGAGGATTATTTATAATTTATTGAGGCTTTAGGAACTAAAATTATACCCGATTAAAATATGGGTGTCAGACCAAGTATCTCCGATTGAGATGTCATTTGTCAGGGCTTTTAAGAATATTAGGGGGTTCCGAATATATGTTCGGAATAATTTTTAGATAAAGTATTAAGCCCAAATGGAGATCCTGTTTATTATAAAACGGAGAAGTTTTAATGATAGGTCAAAAATTTAAAACAAAACTCTCCTTTCTCTCTTATATTTCTCGTTGGCTTCTTTCTCCCTCCACCATTCTCCATTTTCCTTCTCCTTTCTCTTCTCCTCCACCAAACCGTGACCACCTTCCTCCATTGCCTCACCCACTCAAAATTAATTGGATATCATGGATTCATGAAGCATGAATAGGACATAGGAGCAAAGCTTGGCTTTTATCTTCTTCTCTTACCCTCATTTTCGAGTTTGGCTTTGGGCTTGGAGGAGAGGTATGATTTTTGAACACCCATTGCTTTTGTTGATGGTTTTGAGTTTATTTAAGTATTGTGAAGGAAGATTGGATGTTATTTTGATGGATAATGGCATGTGGAACCAAACCCTAGGTTAGAAAAACCATTGGGGATTGTTATTGTTGATGATGATGATTAAATGCTATGTTGTTAGCCTATGGATGCTTGAGATAATGCATATAAATGGTTGGAATTGATGATTATGGATTTTCGGTGAAAACCCAAGGAATTGAGATTTTGGGGCATTAGGAAATTCTTGAGAAAATTGTGAGTTATTGATATTGGAGTGATTTTATATGTAAGAATGAGTAATATTGATTATTGATGTTGAGTATTTGAGAAACCATGAGGATATGGTAGATGACTTAGGATAAGGTATATGCGATGAGGGTTGCTATTGAATTTTAATGAACCTTGACCCTAAGATTTAGGAATGTGTGTATATTGTGGCTAGAAGAAATGGTTTTTGAGAAGTGAATATGAGGTACTCAATGTTAGGTGATGATTTGTATGATGATAAATGATAGTGAAAATGGTAGAGGTCTTTTGATAGTGAAACCTATAAATAGGTATTGATATGAGTATGAGAAGGGGAATATGAACACTAAACCATGATGGTTGCGATGGGGTAAACAAATAAATAAGATTGTGAACTGATGAGGTCTTAGAACATTTTGTGTGCAATTAAAATTATTGATTGATAATGGTTTGAAAGGAGCTAATAGGCTCATGATGAATTTGAATGGCAAATGGATAGTTTAAGTGATGGTGAAAGAGATGTTGTTGTTGGGTATGGTTAGCCCTTTTAGATCTAGAGAATCTTGGTTTTGGGAAAGGAATTCCTGAAGCCTAACATAAGTATGTGAATTGGTGCTTTAAACAAGTCTAGGACTTGATTTTGAACTCTAAAAGTTGTTGTCAGTTACTTGAATTTGTGAAGATGCCTTGGGATGGCTTATTAATTTAGTGTATGTATGTATGTGGATATGTGTATATGGTATTCTGGGCAATGTGGCGAAACATTCAAAGCATGCGAATCGTTGTGGTTCTTCCCTCGAGGTAGGAGAGGAGTTTTACATTCCAAATGCATGAGTAGAATAATTAGTGATTTATATATATCATGATACTCATGCTTACCTTGCCATATGTATATTGAAATGATGAGATAAATGGAATTTGATGAACAAAATAAATGATAAATTAATGGCTATTGAGAATGATATATCTTAATGATGATGATGAATGTTTAGTGGTCCCTTTTGATGGACATGATTTAATTGTTGATGGAAATCCATGGATGGATAGATTGTCTAAAAAAAATTGTAATGTTGAGTTGATGATATCATGCATAATTGAGGAACTCATAGAGCCAAATAGAGTTTTATGTGATTTTGATGGCATGTGATAGTTCCAATAGCCCATACAGGTAGTTTATGACTTGTAGGAATTGGAATGAGCCAATTTCATTAAGAATAGGCCCTTGAGTTACACAAAAGCACCTCAAAATGGGTAAAACGCATTTATGCGTATAAGTCACTCATTTTTTAGAATTTTTGAGTGCAGCCAGTGGCCCCACGTCATAAATAATATAAATAAGTTGGTGTTAAAATTTGGTGGGCATTGGAATTCATATGAAAGAGTTAGGGGGATTAGAAGTTCCAAAAATGTAATCTTTCTGCATAAAACAGGCTTTGTGTTGTCATGAATCGATTCACAATAGTGTGAGAATCGATTCAAAGCTCTCTGGTTTTACTATTTATATTGCCTTTTACAACTCAGAGTTTATGCAGACTCCATAGGGTACTCAAGACCCAACCATAGATCATATATAAGCCAAACATGACACACTACCACTTCCTCTTTATTGAAGATAATTCTCAAGTCTTGATACCTATCTAGGCATTTTTCCAAATAAAGTGTCTTTCTAAAGGACAGATTGCAACAAAATAATATTTGGTTTGTCATGGTTATTCTAAAACAAATTACATACAAATCTATAACTTCTATTTAAAATATATTTAAATTTTTGCCATTAAATAAATATGTTGTCTCCCACTATTTTAATTCAAAACAAATACCCTCACTGAATCAGAAAAATCCCGTTGGAAGATTTTTCTAGTGGGCCAAGATCCATATTTGGCCTAGTGTTGAGTCACCTTTGACTGATCTCCCAACCCTTGGTTATTTAGGTAGGAAACACATTTCTAATTGCATCTCATGCAACTCTTGGATGATTGAGTGGGTAACTCTTTACCCTTATTCATCTTATGAATTTAAGCTCAATCCTTACGCCTCTAAGTTATTTTCAATCTAATTGAAAAACTTAGTTAAGTTTAGGCCTAATAAAAACAATTTGGATATTACAATTATCCTATCGCGCCTTACTAGTATAAATGATAGCACCCTGCTTTGGCAGGCCCACTATTTATTGACATTAGTCTCGAGGAGTGTTACTTATTAGAAGGCGTTTAAACTTAATATTAACGTTTCTAGGTTCTTCAATCTGATTAAAGTTACCTAAATAAGTCCAATAATACATGGTTGGATAATCCAATTATCCATCATCCTTTACTAATATCAATAAAAGCACCCTGCTTTGGCAGAACCTACACTTTATTAAAACTAGCATTGATGAGTGTTGCTTATTGGAATAAGTTTTAGACTATTCATACCTTTAGGCTTTTCCAATCTAATTGAAAAATGTCTATTTGAATAAAACTTAATAAGTTATACTTGGATAATCCAATTATCCAATCATGTCCTACTAAACATAAATAAAGGCACCTAACTATGGCGTGACCTGTACTTTATCTATATCAAGTTAGACGTTATTACTTATTAGAAGGTACGATTATCAAGCTTGAGGGATTTCAATTTTCTTATTGTTCATTACCGACTTTCATTAAACGCTTTAACGTAAAATAAAACCCCCAAAAATGCAATCAAAATTGTGAGATGGTTATGGTCTTCCTAGAAAATAAAATAAAATAAAATAAACCTACAGGAACTATGGTGTCTTGACTTCGTGAAGTCCTACTTCTTGAAACCACCATCCTCCTAGAGTCACCACTCCTTTGTTCCTTTTAAGGTCATATCCACCAAGAGTCACCACTCTAGGTTTCTTCTAGGTCTCCACCTTGTTGGCTTCTTCAAGATTGCAATGTAATAAAGAAACTCGTTTTACATACGAGTGAAGGGTTAAGAAAAAAAATTTAAGAATAGAGAAAGGCACAACACGCAGGTTGTATTTAAAATTAAATAAAAAAATCTAAGACTATAACCATTCACCACTAGACGTGTTAATTAATCAATTAATAGAGTAATCAATTATATTTAAAATAAAATAAATTTTAAAACACATAATTAAACATGCGGGGTCATAAAAGGAAAACTACGCAATGAAGTTTGGCGGCTCCATTGACTGTTCAACTGACAGGGTCAAGGGGTGTTCCAACCCAAAAATTTAGTACTGTAATCAGTTTAGTTCCCAAGAAAGAGAGGTGGGTCCAGAGTGACCGCTTAAGTACCAAGTCTTTCCTAGCCAGAACGTCCCACTGACATTAACAACTCAAAATATTCGGTTATGATTTCAAACAATTTGAAATCTTAAATTTTGAAACGGCCAAGGTTTAACTTTTAAGCCTTATCTTTTAACCCTTACAATTATCCTAAAATAGGAATAGTCAAGGTTTAACTTTTAAACCTTATCTCTAGAGTCTCAACAATCATCTTATTTTTTAGGAACGATCAAGGTTTAAATTTTAGACCTTATCTCTGGAGTTCATGATATTTTTTTTGAATCCTATTAAATTTGATAAAGATCTTATCTTTAATTTGTAACTCTTACAAATCCTATCAAATTTATTAAGGATTAAATATTTGATTTTAAAATTATTAAATTTAATAAAGATCTTATCTTCTATTTGTAACAATTACAAATCATATTAAATTTAATAAATATGAAACAATTTGTAAATCCTACAAATCACATTAATTTTAAAAAGATCACATATGATGCAAATCCTATTTAAATTAATAAGAATAAATTATTTAAATTTGTAATTCTTACAAATCACATTAATTTTAAAAAGGATCACAAACGATGCAAATCCTATTAAAATTAATAAGAATAAATTATTTAAATTTGTAACTCTTACAAATTATTTAAATTTTACAAATCGAATTTAAAATATAATATTAAAATCAAATATTTTATTTGTAACATTTAGGTTTCAATTTTTGAATATTAGTTTTCATTATGGCTAGGGTTTAACTCTTAAACTTTCTAAACACAATCTCACATGAACAATTCATATTAGAAAAGAGAAAGCATATAGACATGCATTGCATACAACCCTTGATTTCAATTTAATTAAACGAACATAAAACATGCCTTATAATTAGAACACACATAAAACAATCACCATTGCAACATACAACATGTTCATATAATAAAGCACATCCCAAAAAGATGTTCTTTAATTAAAATGTTAAGAAAAGCAATCAATATACACAAAAAAATAAATTGATATTAGCTTTCAAAAGGTGCAACCTTTACAACATATCTCATAAAAATGCAACCTTTACATAATATCTCATTAAAAATACAAACTTTGCAACATATCTAATAAAAGATGAAACATTTACAAAAGGATTCAACCTTTACAATTCTTTTCGTAAAAGAAATTTTTTTTACATGTTCTTTAAACAAACATTTGCCCAAAACACGGTTTTTCAATCAAGCTCTAATACCACTGTTAGGGAAACCCTAATGTATGAGCAGCGGGTTCCATAGGATTTGCAAAGCACCGTGTTTCAAAGCATAAGACAAACACAAAAAAAATATTGCATTTTAGGATTACCTCTTGAAGAATATCAAAGTAATCATAGCCTCGTCCTTTAGGAGTCCACACGAGTACTCCCACCAGAAATGCTACACCTTCCAAATGCTAGTTTGATGGCGTGTAGCTTTTGCAACTTTTACATATTTTGTGTCTCTTTTTGGGTAGCCGCCTATGAGCATCTTATGCTCTATTTATAGGCTTAGGTTTGACCAAATTTTCTCTCTAAAGAGTGGGCTCCTTACTCATTCTAAATGAGTTAGGCCCAACAGTTTTATTTTAGTCCAACTAAAATAAAAAGCTATTTTCTGATGGGTTTACTCTATGTGTGTGACCCTATAGGTAAAATACTTGGTTATATTAATAATAAACTATTTTATTATTAATATAAAATAAGAGTGGCATCTAGTAATGCATCATTATGTCCGAATATTATTTATTATCAACATAACCTATAAGTGATAATTATTTTATATGTTTGTTCCTTTTGTCACGATATCCTAATTGGGCCCAAGGCATGGTCGCGTCATCCTTGTACGGTCCAATTTATTTTACTTGATACCGGAGTAGACTTTATCTGAATAAATATCCAATATTTATTCTTTCTAGCATGGCCATACATTTCCTTAGTCTCACTCCATCAAGTGGCCTATAGATATCACTCCTGTCATATAGGAGAGACAAATCCCATCTACATCACTCACATCCCTCTGTATAATTTGATCATTGCCTAACCACAACCTTTATAGTCCTCTTGTTACAGAAGACGTTTGATTGTATTAAAATAACAAACTCCTTATGTAGGAATCGTAGTGACTTCAGGTCAAAGGACTATATATACCATTATCACATTGAGAATCGTTTATGAAATTCATGTAACGATCCATGCAACGTTCTCATGGTGGGTCTGTCCAGTACATCATTACTCTTAATGTGTACCCGTGTGAAGACTTGATATCATTTATATCCATGATCTGTGAGATCAGATCATCAGTATACTCACACACTAGTCTTACTGTATTTACATGTCCCCACGTAAATACTTGACTAGGGACATTTTAGGAATAACTCTCATATGACCTATTACTCCAAGGATAAATAAAGGTTGTTAAACTATTTAACAAAAAATGACTTATTCAATATGATGCATCCTATATAGGCTTTTAGTGCATATTTCCAATAATGGGAACTACCGAGGTAATGGCGATGGTGGCCGGAATGGTCACAACAATGCTGCTAACCAACCAACTTTTGGAAGAGTATTCACCGTGACGGGTAAAGAATCTGTATAAGCCAGTGATCTAGTTCAAAGTAAGTGCAAAATACATGGTAATTGTGTTGATATGCTATTTGATTTGGGTGCAACGCACTCTTTCATTTCAGAAGATTGTGTGAGATGATTAAAATTACCAATAAGCATGATGAAAGGTTCTATCATGGTGTCTACACTGACCGGCACTTGTTTATGGGCAGTTACTCGGTGTGATGATATTGAAATGATTCTTGAAGATCGGAGATTTATCGTATCCCTTATTTGCTTGCCCATGAAAGGACTTAGAAGTTATTTTGGGGATGGATTAGTTATCTACCAACAAAGTATTGGTGGATTGTTAGGAATCAGAGCATTGTCTTTCCTTCTCCGACTACCGAGCGCTTTGATGTGTAAGGTATATCCCAACTTCTTGTTATGCTATGCATAGTGGATAGAAAAAATGTCATTTGATCCCTTGATATCCTTGTCGTATCCGAATTCCAAAATGTATTTCCTGATGAGGTAGCTGGTTTACCTCCTTCATGAGAGGTGGAGTTTTCTATTGACCTTGTTCCTGGTGTGGAACCTGTTTCTCAAGCACTGTATCGGATGTCTCCTATGGAGTTAGCCGAGTTGAAGAGACAAGTTGAAGAGCTGTTAGAGCGAGAATTTATTCACCCGAGTGTGTCTCCTTAGGGTGCGCCTGTATTATTGGTGAAGAAGAAGGATGGAAGTATGAGGTTATGTGTGGACTATCGACAACTTAATAAGTTAACCATTAAGAACCGATATCCACTACCTCGCATTGATGATCTTTTGGATCAATTGAAGGATGCAGTGGTCTCAAAAATTGATTTATGTTTTGGATATCACCAAATCTGAGTGAAGACCAACGATATTCCAAAGACTGCTTTTCGCACTCGCAATGGCCACTACGAGTATGTGGTGATGCCTTTTGGTGTGACGAATGCACCTATGATTTTCATGGATTACATGAATCGTATCTTTCATGAGTATCTTGACCGATTCATTGTGGTGTTTATTGATGACATTGTTGTCTATTCCAAGAGTCATGAAGAGCATGAAGAATATCTTCGTCTTATTTTGAGTATTCTTAGCGAGAAAGAGCTGTATGCGAAGCTTTCTAAGTGTGAATTTTGGTTGTCAGAGGTTCAATTTCTTGGACATGTTATCTCCAAAGATGGTGTTAAAGTTGATCCATCAAAGATCAAATGGCCTGGGAAAGACCGATGTCTGTGATTGAAATAAGGAGTTTTCATGGTCTTGCCGGTTATTACCGGAGATTTATTGAAGGTTTCTCCTGTTTGGCTTTGCCATTAACGAAGCTAACCTGTAAGAATCAACCAATTTGTGTGGAATCTTGATTGTGAAAAGAGTTTCCAAAAGTTGAAAGTTAGACTCACTTCTGCTCCTGTGTTGGCTTTGCCCGACTTATTGGATGACTTCGTGGTGTATTATGATGCTTCCAAGTTTGGTCTTGGTTGTGTGTTGATGCAAAGTAAGTGTGTGATAGCCTATGCGTTGAGACAATTGTGACCGCATGAGGTTAATTACCCCACGCATGATCTTGAGTTGGCAGCGATTGTGTTTGCTTTGAAGTTATGGCGACACTACTTGTACGACTCAAAGTTTGTGGTCTTTAGTGATCACAAGAGTCTTAAATATCTATTTGATCAGAAGGAGCTCAATATGTGCCAACGATGATGGATGGAATTTCTTAAAGATTATGAGTTTGATTTAAGATACCATCTCGGGAAGGCAAATGTGGTTGTTGATGCCTTGAGTCAGAAGTTGTTGCATGTTTCCGCAATGATGGTGAAAGAGATGGAGCTAATTGAGCAGTTTAGAAACTTGAATCTGGGTGTAGAAATATATACACCAAAGAAGATGTCCCTTGAGGTATTGACGGTTGCTAATGTGTTCCTTGAAACTGTGAAATTACAACAACCGAAGGATGAGTACTTGATTGAGATGAAAGAAGCTCAAGCTAATGGGAAGAATTCATTTTTGACTGAAGGTCATGATGGTATTTGGCGTGTGAAGGGTCAAATTTTTGTTCCATCTGGTGGTGATTTGAGAAGGCTGGTACTTGAAGAAGCTCACAAGAGTATGTTGAGCATACATCCTGGTTCCATAAAAATGTATCAAGATTTGAAGAAGAATTTGTGATGCCCAGGTATGAAGCGTGATGTGGCAAATTTAGTAGCATCTTGCCTTATTTGTCAAAAGGCTAAGGTTGAGCATCAGAAACCATCTGGTTATTTAAGACCTCTTAATATCCCTATTTGGAAGTGGGATGACATTGCCATGGACTTTGTTTCTAGATTGCCCAAGACACGTGCTGGAAATGATGCAATATAGGTGATTGTTGATAAATTGATGAAGTGTGCTCACTTCTTACCCATGAACATGAAGAGTCCTTTAGAGAAGTTGGCACAATTGTACGTTAAGGAGATTGTTAGGCTACATGGTGTGCCTTCGAGTATTGTGTCAGATCGCGACCCGTGGTTCACTTCCCGATTTTGGGGAAGCTTGAATAAAGAACTAGTTTCTAAGCTCAAGCTTAGTTCGGCATTTCATCCGCAAACGGATGGACAATCCGAGTGAACAATCCAAAGCCTTGAAGATTTGTTGTGGGCTTGTGTATTGGAGCATGGAGGTTGTTAGGAGAGATTCTTGCCATTGATTAAGTTCACGTACAATAATAGTTATCATAGTACTATTGGTATGGCTCCCTATGAAGCTTTGTATGGTAGGAAATATAGAACTCCGTTGTGTTCGCTTAAAACTGGTGAGAACTTGGCTTTAGGGCCGGAGTTGATTATGGAGACAAATGAACAAATCAAGATGATACAAGAAAAGATGAAAATTACCCAAGATCATCAGAAGAGCTATTATGATAAGGGACAGAAGCCGATTGAGTTTCAAGTTGGCGATCATGTGTTTTTTAGAGTATCCCAAGATAAGGGCATTGGAAGGGCCTTGAAGAGCAAGAAATTAAGTTCGAAGTTCATTGGACCGTTTGAAATCCTCAAAAGGATTGGCAAGTTAGCATATAGGATTGCTCTCCCTCCGCATTTATCAAATTTGCATAATGTGTTCTATGTCTCACAGTTGAAGAAGTGTGTGCATGATCCTACGTATTTGGTAGCCCTTGATGATGTTGAAATCAGGGAGAATTTAACTATTCCTCCGGTGTCTGCTACTATTGTAGAGCGCTCCATCAAGACATTGCGGAACAAGTTGATTCCTCTGGTGAAGGTATCTTGGAGGCACAGAGATGTGGTTACTACCACATGGGAGTGTGAGGATGATATGCGGAAGTGGCACCCTGAGATATTCGAATCAGGTTGGTAAATTTCGGGGATGAAATTTCTTTTAAGGCGGGGTGGATTGTAACATCCCTAATTTTATATAAATGATTAAATATTGGGAATAAATATTAAATAATTACCTGTGCATTAATTAATGTACCAAAATGATGGAAATAATTAAATTAAAGTTTTTGGGGGTTGCTCATGGCTGGTATAAAACCTCAGTCATCCATTGACTCTCGAGGCTAGTCCCACACCAGATCATTGACTCCGACTCTGACCAGTTCAATATCATATCCATCATCTCAAACACATGCCACATAACATCAATCATTCTAAATGCACTCAAATCATGAAATCATTACATCGTCCACCCAAGCAATCATTAAACACAATCATATATATATATATATATTCACATCATCAATGGATGAAATCATGCATTTAGAATAGTTACCCCCTCCTATCTCAAGAGAAGTAGTAATCACCGCAGTCCGAAGGTTCCGCCTCGTCAATAGGGTTATTTCCTACATCACAATATATCACACAATTATTTTCTATTCAACCACCACAATTTAGGCTCCTACATTTATTATTATGCACTTTTAATGTCAAACCCATTAATGAGTTCCATATTAATGGTTCCCAACAACCATTAAGCTTCACTAATGGCCATTCACCATTAATAACACCATTTCACCTTACCAATAACAATTATCTAACACAATAAATGTTTCTCCACTCATATTTTGCATTTCCCCAAATCATAGGGTTAGGATTTCTCTAAAACCCAACAACACTCATTAAATCACTTTCCCAACATCAAAACCAAAAGACCCATAGTTCATACTCTTGAGAAATTGAAAAAGTTTACCTTAAGAGAAGAAGGAAGTGGGTTTTCCAAAGGGTAATGGAGCCACACGAAAATGAGGAGAAAGGAGGGTAAGACTTCAAACTCCAAACTCTTCCAAGCTCCTCCAAGAACAGAAATGAGAGAGGAGAAGAAAGCCACCACCCTTTTTGCTTAGGTTTTTGAAGAGAAGTAGAAGAGGAAATAAAGGAGAAGAATAGAGAAGAAGAAGAGGCAAGGTGTTTGTCAAGAGGGATCAAGAAGCTGACCGGAATAAGAAGAGAAAAATGGGCCATTTAGCTTTATTTTTAATCCCTCTTTTAAAGATTCATCATTTTATGACACACAGGATCTTTATTCGAGCTCAATACTTTATCCAAAAATTATTCCGAGTACATATTCGGATTCCCAATAATATCCTTAACAGCCTTAACCAATATCATCCCAATCGGAGATACTTGGTCTGACACCCATACTTCAACCGGGCTAATTTTCAGCTTATCCGGTTCAAATAAATTATAAATAGTTCCCAAAAATCTTAATTTATTTATTCCCAATATTTTGGAACATTAAATAACCCAAATATAATTATTTAATATTTATCTTCTTAATTAATCCTTTATTTAAAAATTTTAGGGTGTTACAATCCACCCCACTTAAAAAGAAATTTCGTCCCCGAAATTTAACATACCGGATTCGAACACATCGGGGTACTGTGCTTTTATATCGTCTTCACGTTCCCATGTGAACGTCTCTATATTTCCATGCTTCCATGCAACTTTCACCAAGGGCACCAATTTGTTCCGTAGCTCCTTCACGGAGTGTTCGACAATACGAACAGAAAGAGAAGGAATAGTTAAGTCATCTCGCACATCAACATCATCAAATGGGATTACATGCGAGGGATCTGGAATATACTTCCTCAATTGTGACACATGAAACACATTGTGCAGATTCACAAGGTGCGGAGGAAGTGCGATCCGATAATCCACATCACCGATTCGTTCAAGAATCTCATAAGGTCCAATAAACTTGGGACTTAATTTCTTACTCTTCAAAGCTCTTCCAATACCCTTATCTCTTAATACTCTCAAAAATGTATGATCCCCAACTTGAAACTCAAATGGCTTCTTCCTTTTATCATAATAACTCTTTTGACGATCTTGGGCAATTTGCGTCTTTTCTTGTATCATCTTAATCTGTTTATTTGTCTCCGCAATCAACTCTGGCCCCAAAACTAAACTCTCTCTAGTTTCAAGCCAACACAACGGAGTCCTACATTTCCGACCATATAAGGCTTCATAAGGAGCCATACCAATAGAACTATGATAACTATTGTTGTATATAAATTCAATTAGTGGTAGGAATCTTTCCCAACAACCACCATGCTCCAATACACAAGCCCGTGACAAATCTTCAAGGCTTTGAATTGTTCGCTTGGATTATCCATCCATTTGTGGATGATACGCTAAACTAAGCTTCAACTTGGTACCCATTGCCTCATGTAAGCTCCCCAAAATCAGGAAGTGAACCGCGGGTCGCGATCCGACACAATACTCAAAGGTACACCATGTAGCCTAACGATCTCCTTTATGTATAACTGGGCTAATTTCTCTAATGAACTCTTCATATTAATGGGCAAAAAGTGAGCACTCTTTGTCAACTGATCTACAATTACCCATATAGCATCATTTCCAGTACTTCTTCTGGGTAATCCAGAAACAAAGTCCATAGCAATGTCATCCCACTTCCACACCGGGATATGAAGAGATCTCATGTAACCAGATGGTTTCTAATGCTCAACCTTAACCTTTTGACAAATATTGCAAGAGGCTACATAATTAGCCATATCCCACTTCATACCGGGCCACCAGAAATTCTTCTTCAGATCTTGATACATTTTTGTGGCACCAGGATGTATGCTCAACACACTCTTATGAGCTTCTTCAAGTACCAATCTTCTTAAATCACCACCCGATTGAACATAAATTCGGCCCTCCACACGCCAAATACCATCACGACCTTCCGTCAAAAATGAATTTTTCCCATTAGCTTGAGCTTCTATCATCTCAATTAAATACTCATCCTTCGATTGTTGCAACTTCACGGTTTCAAGGAATACATTTGTTACCGTCAACACCTTGAGAGACATCTTTTTTAGAGTATATATCTCTACACCCACGTTCAAGTTTCAAAATTGCTCAATGAGCTCCATCTCTTTCACCATCATAGCAGAAACATGCAACGATTTCCAACTCAAGACGTTGGCAACCACATTTGCCTTTCCGGGATGATACCTCAATTCGAACTCATAATCTTTCAAAAACTCCATCCATCTCCGTTGGCGCATATTAAGCTCCTTCTGATCAAATAGATATCTGAGACTCTTGTGATCACTAAAGACCACAAACTTCGAGCCATACAAATAGTGCCACCATAACTTCAAGGAAAACACCATCGCCGCTAATTCAAGATCATGTGTGGGATAGTTAACCTCATGTGGTCGCAATTGTCTCGACGTATAGGCTATCACACGCTCACTTTGCATTAACTCGCAACCAAGACCAAGCTTAGAAGCGTCACAGTACACCATGAAGTCATCTAATAAGTCTGACAAAGCCAACACAGAAGCAGAAGTGAGTCTAACTTTCAACTCTTGGAAACTCCTTTCACAATCAAGACTCCATACAAATGGTTGATTCTTACGGGTTAGCTTCATTAAAGGCAAAGCCAATCGGGAAAATCCTTCAATAAATCTCTGTTAATAACTGGCAAGACCAAGAAAACTTCTTACTTCGGTCACAGACGTTAGTCTTTCCCAAACCAGCACGGCTTCAATCTTAGATGGATCAACAGCAACACCATCCTTGGAGATAATATGTCCAAGAAATTGGACCTCGGACAACCATAATTCACACTTAGAGAGCTTCGCATACAACTCTTTCTCTCAAAGGATATTCAAAACAAGACCAAAATGCTCTTCATATTCTTGTAATCCATGAATATTGCAGGAGCATTTGTCACTCCGAATGACATCACTACATACTCATAGTGCCCGTATCGAGTTCGGAAGGCAGTTTTAGGAATGTCCCTGGTCTTCACCTGAATTTGGTGATATCCAGAACGCAAGTCAATCTTTAAGAATACAACGACATCCTTCAATTGATCCAAAAGATTGTCAATATGAGGTAGGGGATATCGGTTCTTAATGGTCAACTTGTTAAGTTGTCGATAGCCCACACATAACCTCATACTTCCATCCTTTTTTCTCACCAATAAAACAGGCGCACCCCAAGGAGACACACTTGGGCGAATAAACTCTTGTTCTAATAACTCTTCAACTTGTCTCTTCAACTCGGTTAATTCCATAGGAGACATCTAATACAGCGCTCGGGAAACAGGTTCTGTTCCCGGAATAAGATCAATAAAAAAACTCCACCTCGCATGGAGGAGGTAAACTAGGTACCTCATCAGGAAATACATCCAGAAATTCAGACACAATGGGAATATTTAAGGGATCGGGACCATTTGTCCCATCGGCAAGAGATAATAGTATGAAAAGTTAAGCTATACCTTGCACATCGAACTTTCCCACATCCGAGGAAAGGAAAATAACAGTTTGTTGTTGACAATCAACCAAGACATTATTGGCAGAGAACCAATCCATACCAAGAATGATCTCCAAGCCCTTCATAGGTAGGCAAATGAAAGAAGTAACAAACTTTCTCCCTTCTAGGAGCATGTCAACGTTATCACATCGGTTAACCGATCTGAGACAAGCACCGGTTGAGGTAGTAACCACAAGAGCATTTTTTATTAGGCACACCGGCAATCTCAATTGCCGTACACAATCCTCAGATATAAAAGAATGGGTTGCACCCGAATCATAAATAACATGCACAGAATTTCTGAGTATTTCACACTTACTTTCAACTAGGTTATTTGCTTGAGCTGCCTCTTCACCGGCCACAATAAATACTCTTCCAACAGTTTGTTGATTAGCACCATGATTATGACTATTTCGGCCACCATTACCATTACCTTGGCCGTTCCCATTTCCATGACCGTTGCCACCATTTCCATTGCCATTACCATTTCGACCACCATTGCGGCCGCCATTACCGGTTCCACGACCACGGCCTCTAAAAGCACCATGGCTGCCACGGTTTCTATCATTACAAGCCACCACATCTGTAGCATTTAAAGGACAATCAGGACGAATGTGTCCCAGTTGGTTACATCGATAGCACACCATAACTTCTTCATTTCCATATTCACGGGCTAAATGGTTTCCACCATACCAGAAACATCGGAGTCCTTGGCCACCACCTCAGCCACCATTTGTACCATGTCTTCCACCACCACGTCCACCTCTAAGAGAAGAGGATCCACGCATAAATTGTCTATTTTTCTTAAAATCACCCCTTTTCTTAAAGCTGGAGAATTGGCCCTTCAATCTATGATCATGTCCTGAATAATTCTTAGGAACCACATCATTCTCTTCAAAAATTCTACACTTTTTCACAAAAGTAGGGAAACTCCTAATCTCTTGGTGACAAATCGCCTTCTTGATCTCTTGGCACAAACTGTTCTCAAACTTAACACATTGTGAAGCTTTGGTACCTTCCTGTTGGAAATTAGGTTAAAACACACATAGCTCTTCAAACTTTGAGGCATATTCCTCCACCAACATGCTTCCCTATTTGAGTTCCATGAATTCAAGCTCTTTCTTGTTTTTGTAGCTCTTAGAAAAATATTTCCTAAGGAACTCCACCTTAAAGTTCTCCCAATCCAGAGGAGTATGAACAGCAATCATACGTCCACGAGTGAGAATCCACCAAGATTCAGCTTCATCTCGGACCATAAATACCGCGTATTTGACTTTTTGAGCTTCTGTATACTCCAGTCTAGTAAATATCCATTCTAAGTCACGGATCCAAACATAAATGTCTTCCGGTTTATAGCCTCCATGAAATTCGGAAGGCTTCCGCTTGAGGAATCGCCTTCATGATTTGGCTGACCAGCGGGTTGTTGTTGCCGTTCTAGGATATCGGCAAACCGATTGAAAGCTTCAGCCATAGCGGCTGCGTCAATATTACGCCTATTCACCATCAATCACTCTAGACACACAGCACAAACATAATTAGAAACCGTGTGTTTCTTTCCTCAATATATACTAATCATCATCAACTATCATTAATACAAATATCATCATAATATATTCGTAATTTGAAGGTAAATATGGAAAAAGAAATGCCTGGTCGGGCTTAATATCAACCATAATAAAAAGCCGTGAGGAATTCAAGCTCCAATAATGCTTAACTATAACTATAACATATCAACATTAAGTGACAATCACTCTTTAACAACATTTATTTCATATAATTCATCAATGAGCAATCAATGCTCAGATACCAGGCTGTAACACCCCGGCCTGAAAATAAGGGTAAATTTTTCACGATTGAAATTAATTATAAGTAGAAGGAATTCAATATATGTAATGCCAAGTAATTACCTCAGATCATTTAATAACCTATCTCATATATGAAGACATGAGAAGGTATCAGAGTGCTGCTTGGACAACCAGACTCGAGGCCGTCCCAAGGGAAAAGCAGAAGATGTAATTAAATTTAAGAGTTATTAAAATATATATAAATATATATATATATACCAAAAAGAGGATGAAAGATGCCTCATCGATTTGTTAAACAATAGAAATATAATTTCATAATAGTAATAACATTCATACATTATCAAGGTCATTAATGAAAATTAGCCATACACATACGGTCTAATTTTCCTACTTGACCTCTCAGATCAACTATCATCAAATTAATTTCAAAATAAGCATATACACACCATGTGCTATACAAAATGAATATATATATATATATATATATATATATATATATATATATATGCCGGCCAAGGCTCACCCATATTCCTTCCGTATTTACCTTCATCAATCCTTGACCTCCAAAAGAGTAGGATTTTACATCATACCTACATCAAACTTAAAAATGGCAACTAGGAGGTGAGTAACATAATCCAAATGTATCAAAGTCATACATTATGATGATATTTATACATACTTATGTATGATACATTTCTTAACAACATCACACCTTTATTCACATAACATATCATTTCATTGCAACATATTACATATTCAAAGGAATACATCCGTAACACACATATTCATTTCATTATCATTAATAATATCATCATCATACACATAGTGTTAGTATCACATTTCTCTCCTCTTTATTTATCAATCATCCATTGCCATCTCAGGCTTCCAACTAGGCATATCTCTGGCTATATGCAAATGCTCTTAAAGCTAATGCATATGCACAAATGAATTATCATCAAATGCGGATCCGACTGTGGGAAAACAACAACATAATAAATATGGGACAAACATAGGTGTGCTACTATGCCCTTACTATAGTAGTAAAATGTGTACACATATATCTCAATTCATGCATGCTTACAACATCATACTTTTACTGGTACCAAACCGCTCTCGTCCATCTGTAGCACTAGTCACCCCGTGACTTACGGATCATCATTATGGCCTTACTTGCCAAAGTGCTACGGGCCTCCCCTGAACAAACATCATGGGAGCCGTGCCCCGTTGGACACCGAGGTAAACTGTTCATCACAGAGTCGTACTCCCACAGGGCCTGCCGCATAGGATGCCTCATCACCGAACTAAGGGCAGCTTCGTGATTCCCTGAATCACTAGGGAACAATAACAGTATACCCATGCATTGGGTCGCCCTCCCACTGGGCCTGCCTATTAGAACCCCTAACATTCCATATAAGCAGCGAATGATATGCCATGGATGCAAATGCCAATCAATGCACTCTCACATTATGCATCCTAAATGCCACTTAATCAATCGTCCATTTACTACTACCACTTAGTGGATTTCATTATTCTCAATCTTTACCAATTCTCGTTGGAACTCATACACATTGGTAGTTAGTGGCAATCACATTTATCAATTCATATATACATAATTGAGATATTTCACATCATTGATTTCAATTCAAAACATGGTCTCAAACCATCATGACATATTTCACCAACATATTCAACATAATATTAGATCCGATCTCGATACCGGTACCAAAGTATAGATACTTCATCCATTCTGTGCATGATACCGACTCAGCAGTAAAACATCAGACTGATAAGACTGTATAGGTGATCTCCCTATACCGGTATGTCCATGCTAACACCTTACATATCAGATGGAATCCGTTCTCCACATCAGAGACATAAGGGATAATTGTAAGTGGCTTAGGTAATAACGCTCATTCCCATTACTGGTGTTGGGGACATTTCCCCGAAAGATGCATTTTACACCCCTTAAGCCACACTTGTCTCCTATATCAACGAGCAAGGTGGTGTGAAGGATCTTCAGAACATCAAGACTGATCTTCTCTCACTGGTATACCAGATAATCATACAGGATACATACAGCACTGGTATAAAACCTCAGTCATCCATTGACTCTCGTGGCTGGTCCCACACCAGATCATTGACTCCGGCTCTGACTAGTTCAATATCATATTCATCATCTCAAACACATGCCACATAACATCAATCATTCTAAATGCACTCAAATCATGAAATCATTACATCGTCCACCCAAGCAATCATTAAACACAATCACATATACATATTTTCACATCATCAATGGAAAAAATCATGCATTTAGAATAGTTACCCCTCCTACCTCAAGAGAAAGAGTAATCACCATGGTCTGAAGGTTCCGCCTCGTCAATGGGGTTATTTCCTACATCACAATATATCACACAATTATTTTTTATTCAATCACCACGGTCTAGGCGCTTACATTTATTATTATGCACTTTTAATGTCAAACCCATTAATGAGTTCCCATATTAATGGTTCCCAACAACCATTAAGCTTCATTAATGGCCATTCACCATTAATAACATCATTTCACCTCACCAATGACAATTATCTAACACAATAAATGCTTCTCCACTCATATTTTGTATTTCCCCAAATCATAAGGTAGGGTTTCTCTAAAACCTAACAACACTCATTAAATCACTTTCCCAACATCAAAACCTAAAAACCCATAGTTCATACTCTTGAGAAATAGTAAGAGTTTACCTTAATAGAAGAAGGGAGTGGGTTTTCCAAAGGGAAATGGAGCCACACGAAAATGAGGAGAAAGCAGGGTGAGACTTCTGTAACACCCCCGACTTTCTAGACCTGAACCCCGATGTAATCAAGATAATAGTTAATAAAAATACGAGTAAGTTTTTTGTATTTAAAATTAATTTCAAAATGCCACAATGATTACATCGAGACCCAAACCACAGTAAACCGAAGGGTGAGATTTAATAAAATATAACTGGATCGATAAATAAATTGCCCATATCGGTATACAAAGTAATATAGTTTACAGCGGAAGAAGAATGTGTATACTGGGCATACGCCTTGTCCCATATATAAAGATATGAGAAAAGGCTTGGCAAAAGCATGCAAATACCTATCATAAATCTATTAAGTCAATACCAAACCTTTACTTACAACATATACATATACTTGGGCACTTGATGCTTTTCTCCTCTTCGCTCAACCGTGTTTCCTGGCTCACTCAACCGTACCACGCGGACTGGCTCAAGCGGGAATGGTACTCGCTTGAGCGAGTGGTGCCCTAATCCTCCAAAATGCATTATTCTCATTATTTTGGCTCTTCTTTGCATCAAACCTTCGTCTTATAACATCTTAATAACACCTTTGGCATATTATAAAATTATTAAACCTCGTAATGCCTAATTTCTTGAACCTAATCATATAACATCAAATTAAATAATTATTTCCATTGTTTTAATTAAGGATTCCTCATTAATCATTTTTAACTTACCTTCTCATATCTTCATATATAAGATAAGATATTAAATGATCCGGGATAATTATTTGGTATTATATATATTGAGTTTCTTCCATTTATAATTATTTTTAAATCATGAAAAATTTACCCCTATTTTCGGGGTGGCACAACTTCAAACTCCAAACTCTTCCAAGCTCCTCCAAGAACAGAAATAGGAGAGGAGAAGAGAGCCACCACCCTTTTTGCTTAGGGTTTTTGAAGAGAAGTAGAAGAGGAAATGAAGGAGAACAATAGAGAAGAAGAACAGGCAAGGTGTTTGTCAAGAGGGACCAAGAAGCTGACGGGAATAAGAAGAGAAAAATGGGCCATTTGGCTTTATTTTTAATCCCTCTTTTAAAGATTCATCATTTTATGACAAACAGGATCTTTGTTCAGGCTTAATACCTTATCCAAAAATTATTCTAAGTACATATTCGGATTCGCAATAATATCCTTAACAGCCCTGACCAATATCATCCCAATCGGAGATACTTGGTCTGACACCCATACTTCAACCGGGCTTATTTTTAGCTTATCTGGTTCCAATAAATTATAAACAGTTCCCAAAAATCTTAATTTATTTATTCCCAATATTTTGGAACATTAAATAACCCAAATATAATTATTTAATATTTATCTTCTTAATTAATCATTTATTTTAAAATTTTAGGGTGTTATAGGTGAAGGTGACGAAAATTTGAGGAAGGAGAGGGAGGAGCTTCAATCAACCATGTCTCCCTCAAGATTGATGGAGGAAAACGAAAATAAATAGGGAAAAAGAAGGCACACCACCATGGTTAGGTTTTAGAGGGGAAGAAGATGAAGATGATAATGGGAGAAGAGAAGAGTAGAAGTGTTTTTGCCAAGGGGGAAGCCAAAAACCAATGAGAAAAGAGAAGGGAGAATAGGGTTTTTGGGTTAAAATTTTAACTCATCATTAAAGCCTCTCCATTTTAAAATAAACAGAATCCCCGTTCGGGCTCAAGATTTTACCTAAAAATTATTCCGAAGACATATTCAAATTCCCAATAATATTCTTAACAGCCCTGACCAATGGCATCTTAATCGAAGATACTTGGTCCGACACCCATATTTGAATCGGGTATAATTTTTGCTCTTAAACTGTAACATCCCAATTTAATAACTAGTTGCCAAATGAAAATAAATCGTTAAAATAATAAATCGATAAGTGTGGGGAGAATTATTTATTAATTATAATTGGTTTAATTAATTTAAGTTAAGAAAAGAAAGGTTGATTAATGGTGATTAGCTGTCAATGACTGATTAGATGTGATTATGTGTGTGACGCGTGTGGGGGCTGCTGCTGTGCACGCTTTCCCACCCCACTCTTCCTTCTCTTCGTACATGCATATATGGGTACACTATCATTGATTCTTCCCTACAGACTCCTCTCCCCCCGTTCTTTTCTTCTTCTTCTTCTTCTTCTTCTTTTCCTCTTCGATCTCCTTCTTCCTCCTCTGCGCTCTGTTCCCGTGAGCTCGCAGCAATGGTGGCTGAGGATTGGGGTCCTCCTCCATTACTCGATGAACCCGTGAGGATGAGGGTGTGCATTCCCTCTGCATGCAACACATCTCCTTCCTTGTTCCTTCATTCCTTCGTCGGTTTCCCTCCTTCTTCCTCTCCTTGCTCGAAGCTGCCAAGTTCCAGTGGAGATCTGTACTACGAGGAGCTTCAAGGTAGTCGGAGTATTCACAGCATTGTGATGGAGCCATTCCAGGGAGTGAACTGAGAGCTGGACGTCTTGGGCCTCCCCTGCTCTTGCATGCAGATGTGCTAAGAGTGATTCAGTATTCCTCTGGAACTGAGCGTCGTATTGACCGACTGAAAGCTTCAATCCAGGTAGGGGGTGTCTTCTATCTTAAATGCATGGGTTATGAACGGGTTCCGAGTGTTGATACTTGCTGTTTCCGTGTTCTGATTTCGTGTTGTGTTGTATGCGAGTGTGTACTGCCCAGTTGCATGATGAGTGAAAGACGAGTGTTGCATGTTGATGGCCTGTGAATGTTGAACGATTGTGTGAAAGGAATGTGTTGAAGTGATGTTGACGATTACCGTGTGTTTTACATGCCTGCAAGTTGTTATGAGTTTAGAATGCCGACTGCATGTGATAAAATATGACTCAGTGAATCTGATAATGTACCATATCGATTGCATGTGTTGTAGAATACTATTAATGCCTAGCACTAATTGCATGAGATGCATATGCTATTGAGTTCTGAAAATGTGTAACACCGACTGTATGAGATGCATGTGTTGTTGAGCTCTGTTATTGTCCAGCATTGATTACATGAGATGTATGTGCTGTTTGAATGCTGATGATGTATGATGCCGATTGCATGAGATGCATGTATGGCTGTGTATATGAACTATGTGTTGTGTGATGAATCCGCGTGTGGCGCATGGGATGCGTTTGTGCTGGGAGCACATAGTGTGGGACACTACCATCAGTTTTTAAAGCGTAGGACGCTATGAAATCCTTGAGTGGGACTCAAGGTAGCCCTTGAGTGGGACTCGGACTGCCTGTGAACACCTCTGTTGGCGCTGAGAGCGCTGGTGTCACCTGTGGGCAAACAGTTGGGTACCTGTAAAACGGCCAAGCAGCTGGGAGCTGATTTGATAGCTGAGAGCTATGTATAAAAAAGGCTGAGAGCCTACGTTGCAACGTCTAAACCGATACACACGAATGCGGAACCGAGTGAAATACTATGTGCTTATTAACTGTTGATATTGTTTGGAATTGGTTATGCATGCAAAGATGTTAATGAAATGATGAACGTTTATAACCGAGTGAAATACTCTGTGTGTATTGACCGATTGATATTGTTTGGAATTAATTATGCATGTGATAATGTTAATGAAAGCATGAATGCGTATATCCGAGTGAAATACTCTGTGTATATGTATTACTGATGCTGACTAGAATTTGACTATGCGTGTGATGATGTTAAGGAGATGATGAATGGGAATAACCGAGAGAGTATTCTGTGTGTATACGCAATTGATGCTGATTGAAGTTGCTCCTTGAATATGTGTTAATGTTATTGAAATGTCGTGCGTGTAAAGCCGAGTGAGAACTGTTAGATTCTGACCGGAAAGTGTTGAATACGTGTGTTCTGATTCATTGGTATTATCATGTTGCTGATTATTGTTATATTAATGTTATTGGCTGTGTATTTGCACCTGGCCGAGTGGTGACTAACGAATTCCGATCGGTAAGAGTTCCATGTGTGTCTTGCTTGATTGATATCACTTGACTTACTTGTTGTTATGTATAATTGTGTGTATATGTATATTGCTGTATAACGGTGGGACAACCTGAGTCGGTATCTATCATTTAATATCTAAGATGCTCACCCCTACACCATTTTTCAGTGTGCAGGTCGTACTCGGAAATGATGATAGGGTCTCACGTCCGAGTGTGGTGCACTCCGACTGTTGAGCACTTGTATTGCATTACTATGTTCTGTCCGTGTAGCCTTGGTCGGCTCCTATGTAAAATGACGATTAAATATGTTCACTTATAAAGATTGAATAGTCATGGTGTCATTTGTATGGTATCGCAAGTATTGGTAAATGTATAATATCAAGATAATGGGTATTCCGAGTATATGGTTACATGTCTATGGGTCGGTAGACTAGATTTGTGGGCAGATTTATGTTTCTGTGAACATGTATTCATATGTATGAGCTTCGTACCGATTCGATGCGTTTTCCGATTGGGAAGTGTTGCTAAACGACTCGAGGGCCGTTGAGGAGTGGAATTATGTTAAGTTGGTGGTCCTGAGCGAAGATTTCTGGGTGGCTTTACCGAGTAAACATATTGAGTGACTCTGAGTGAAAATTATAAGTGAATCCCGAGTGAGGAAGAGTTTGTATTTCCCGAGTGAAAACCTTGGGTGATTCCCTTCTGAGCGAGGAGTTAGAATTAGTGGTTTAGAGTGGACCGGGTCCTAAGTGTAAGGTATCGGTAATCCGAGTGAAAGATGTAAAGTCTGAGTGAGTGAGGATTGGTATCCCGAGTGGTTGGGTTTCGAATAAGTCTGAGAGGGACTTAACTACCTGACTTCCTGAGTGATTGTATGAATGTATACCGAATAGTGGAAGTGTAATGTGACCCGATTGTGTGAAGGATGGAATACGTCGAGTGATGTTTGAATAGGATATATTCCGAGTGAGAAGGAGTTCTGGAATCCGAGTGGGATAACCCTCAGTGTCCGAGTAGAGTATAGGTCTGGCCGTATGGATAAAACGGAAAGGCTAAGTTAGGGAATTTTGAATGGACTTAGGAATGAACTTCCGAGTGGACTTAGTCTTTTACCGAGAGTATGGATGTTCCGATGCCGAGTGATGAATTTACCGTGTGAGGCTTCTCGCTTCAGCGAATGAAGGATCTGCTCCAGCGAATGTGTACTGCTGGAAGGCTTTTGTCGTAGTCTCGCCCAAGCGACGTGGAGTCTCGCCCGAGCGAGTGTGCGTGTGATGCTGATGGTTTTCGCCCAGGCGCTGATGTGTTTCGCTGAACCGAATGGGTCGGTCCCAGCCTTGTCCTTCCGCTGATTGCTATACGTGTGAATGCTCTTTTATTTCCCTTGCCTTCTTCCTTCTTTTTCTATGCCGATTAACCAATGGTTGATTCGTGAAAAAATTTTCCCTGTTTTTTTTTTGGATTTATTGTTTATTAAAAATTTAGGTGTTACATTTTGGTATCAGAGCAGACCAAAAGGTCCATGGCCAAGGTTTGCCTACTGTTTGTGGGCAGTTGAGTGTGTTATGCCAACTTGTTATAATTGCTTGTGATATTCCATTAAACGTTACTGTGTGTGTAATCATGACTCGTGTGACGATATATGCTTCTATTGGATTGGTGTATGTTGACTATGAATGGCGTGGTTGTATGCCTGTGCCTTGTTGAGGAATTTGAATGTGTGATGAATGAATGGTACATGATGTATGTGACTTGCAGTATAAGGGATGGGTTGTAGTTCCTAAGTTGAAAATCTGGGTGTGTAATAAGTGAGTAAAGGTGAGGTCAGATATATGTTAAAATTGGGGTTGCGTCTCGGTGGCGATTAAGGAGACCAAGTGAGTGATGGACTAGATGCTGGACCAATAGGAGTGGTGACCTAGTTGATTAGGCATGACCATGAACGAATGAATGTGAAATAGAACATCTGTTTGACTCGGATACTGTCTTGGTTTGGTGTGTGAAAAACCGAGTGAATGGTACTAGACCTTATAACAATATTTGAATATTGTGAGGTACCCATCGTGGGATACTGGATAAATAGTGACCCCTTAGGGATTCTAAATCTGATAATTTATTAACCTTGTGAGTTGTTGAGCCGAGTAGAACAATTGCGTAGTAACTCATTAAGGCTTGAATGATTATCATGTGATGTGTTATGTGTGAGATGTGTTGGTAGCTGTACTATGATTGCGTAATGGTGCATGCGACTCCTGGATTGTGGTATTGTAAACTGTTTAGTGATTGTATGACTCCGTCCGCGAATGCATGTTAATAATTCTGCGAATACTGACTGAATACTTGTAAATAGGAGTGTTACCATTACTGCCGAGTGCTATTTGTGACGGATGTTTTGTAACCTAGCACACGAACCCTGCGTAATATATATATATATATATATATATATATATATATATATGATATAGGTGATTGAGGGTGAACTGCTTTTATGTATTGCTCTATAATTGAAACATGACCGTTGTTTGATGATTGAAATATGTGGTCTGTGTGTGACTAATTATTGATGCATGCAACACCCGGACATTGTGATAGATATTAATTGTGAATCGTTGTGATGATACTCCGCCTGAAAGATGTGTATACATATATATGCTAATGAGCATGTCGAGTGGCTTATGCTGTGAGTCAGCAAATAAGAACTGTGTGTGATTTATAATGAAATGCATCAGCATTGAACGTTTTTCAGAGTGGGCAATCAGATGAATGCGTGGGGTATTGAGGATTCTGAGATTAATCCTAAAAGACCTCCGAGTTGGACTCGAGGCCATGCTTGGAGCATGAGCATTGGATGCTTAATGAAAGTCCTTGGGTTGGACTCAAGGCAGATGCCGAGTGCATTGGAGTGGGACTCCTGGTGAATAAATCGTATGCATCTGATTCACCAACTGCACGAATACATGTGTATAAGAGCATTATTGTTGAGGCTGACATGATTTGCATGGATTTGAATGATTTGAGTAGTTTCCGACTTGATGGTGTTGTATGAATGAGGTCTGACTGAGTGAATGTACATGTATTGATGTTGTTGCCAAGTGTGATGCAATGTTATAATTGAGAATGTATGTTATGGTACAACTTCTGATTGAATGACTGTGTATACATTTATGATGATAAATGAGCTCGGTGTGAATTATATGAATATGTGGATATGATATGGTGAAAAAACCCTTAATGTAGTTTGGAATTGATTTGGGTAAATCTGATTGGATGGGCATATGTATATGTCGATGCTATTACCAAGTGCAATGTGACGTTGTGGTTATGGTGCATGATGTAGTGGACAATATTATAGCCATGAATAATTGGTATGAAATCCGACTGAGTGTCTGTATGTACATTAGTGCCGTTGCTGAAGTTTGTGGTGTGTTATAATAGCATATGTGATTGTGAATTGCTTAATCCTGAGTGTATTACATGAACCCGAGTGAGTGATGTTATTATATAACTAAGAGTTAAGAATTTAATCCGAGCCATGGTTTTGCGAGGAATAAGGTTTAGAGGAGATATTTACTCGGTGTTGACTAGAAGCCGATTGTTGAATTGCCATCTTACTGTTTTACAGAAGTGATGAATATGTGATGCGTGATGTTGATGTGGGTGTATTACTTATGTGTGTGAACTGCCATTAACTACCGTGTGAATTAGTATTAGTTGGGTGAGTCTGGTCCGTGTGAGGCATGCTGCTCTGAGACGACTCTTCCTGCCCTAGGTAATGTGGCAGCGTACACGTTGCAGTGACTATGTAATTGTTGTAACCCTATAGGAATGAGACGTCATCCTATAAGTTGGATGCAGCAATTCATGAGTCGGGCAGGTGAAGCTGTAACTGCTTATGGTGATGGTGAGTCTTTCAGACGATTCCGAGGGATTATGAGAGTTATATTAAATGAGTGTTATGCGATTGTTTATCAAAATAAAGATAGAGGGTTTATTTGACCTTGGCGTGTCTGCTTCCGAGAGGATTAGAGGTTGCTAGATACGGTCTAGCTACTAAAAGAATGATTGGTATTGGAATAAGAAGGGTGATCAACTGTCACCGAAATTGGAGTTTTGAAAGGGTAACCGAGTGATGCTGTAAGCCTAATGAGGAAACCAGGAGTGGAGCCAAACTAAATTGTAAGGTTAGGAATTGCTCGGGAGAGGTTGGTATATTCCGAGTGTGTAAGAGTGGAGACAATTCCAAGTGAAGACCTTGTGGGAAAGAACTGCTGAGTGAAAATTATGGTGTTTCGAGTAGAATCTTATTGAGAGGATCATTATTAAGTTAAGAGAATAGTGTCCGAGCGTAACATTCTGAGTAGAGCAGGAATTCGAGTAACGTGACTCGGAGTGTATCACTCCCGAGTGGAATGGCACCGTGTGGATCGATTCTGAATAGTAAGATAGCGAGTGTAGAATTCCTAATACCCGTGGGATGCCCAACCGAGTGATCTTCCAGGAGAAAAGTCCTTCTGGTCGGGACATGGAACTTAGAGTGTGCAAGTTTCTGAGTGAAGAGGGCTCCGAG
Source organism: Clitoria ternatea (assembly GCA_037962975.1). Taxonomy (NCBI): domain Eukaryota; kingdom Viridiplantae; phylum Streptophyta; class Magnoliopsida; order Fabales; family Fabaceae; genus Clitoria; species Clitoria ternatea. Next base: position 113,938,596 of record CM075671.1, read on the forward strand.
AGGAAGTAGATATCCGAGTGAAGAATTTAACTGAAGTCGTACTCAGGTCAGTGATTGGGACTGTTGAGCTTGAACTCAAGTTTGATTTCCAGGTAGGCTCGAGTTACGAGTCAAATTTTGGTAAGTGGAAGAATTTCCAGGTGAGAATTACCCTCAAACCCCGAGTGATGTCTGTGTAAGAGGACCGAGTGAAACTCTCAGGATGAGAGCATGGAATTAGCCGGAAGCATGGGTAGGAATCTAAGATTTCAGAATTTAATGTAGTGCATATGCGAAGCAAATCCGGGTAAATTGTGTTAATTGAAACACATGGAAATTCCTTGAGTGTTCCCTTTGGTGTAAGAGAAAGATTTTGTGGTCAGGTTTTGAAAACCGAGGGTTTGGCCCGAGAGGAATCGGTCGGGAGTGAGTATTTTGGGAGTCGGTGGTGTTGTTTATCGATTGAATTTTCCCCAACTGGTTGAATAACCTCTAAGGATGTGTTCCCCATGACACGATGTCGAGCCTGTGCTTTATGTGATTTCATTATTGTGTCGAGCAACTCGTTCGAGTCAAGAAAACCGATGGTGTGAATATGCCAAATGGCGTTGAGAGTATATGGCTGAGCGGCCAAGAAATTAGGAAGCGCCACTGCTTATGACGTAATTGGCTAAGTTAAATGAGGGACCTGACCTTTGTGTCTTGCTGACTGGAATTATGGTGCGATCGGTAAACCGCTTGAGTGGTGAATCTCTGCCGAGTGAAGTTGTGATCCGATCGGTGAATGCTTGTGGAAGCACAGTCGTGTGCGTGATTGAGACAGCAATTTTCTGAGTCATGTATGTAAGGAAAGTTACCGATTGAATTTCAAGGACAAAATTCTTTTGAAAGGGGGAGAACTGTAACATCCCAATTTAATAACTAGTTGCCAAATGAAAATAAATCGTTAAAATAATAAATCGATAAGTGTGGGGAGAATTATTTATTAATTATAATTGGTTTAATTAATTTAAGTTAAGAAAAGAAAGGTTGATTAATGGTGATTAGCTGTCATTGACTGATTAGATGTGATTATGTGTGTGACGCGTGTGGGGGCTGCTGCTGTGCACGCTTTCCCACCCCACTCTTCCTTCTCTTCGTACATGCATATATGGGTACACTATCATTGATTCTTCCCTGCAGACTCCTCTCCCCCCGTTCTTTTCTTCTTCTTCTTCTTCTTCTTCTTTTCCTTTTCGATCTCCTTCTTCCTCCTCTGCGCTCTGTTCCTGTGAGCTCGCAGCAATGGTGGCTGAGGATTGGGGTCCTCCTCCCTTACTCAATGAACCCGTGAGGATGAGGGTGTGCATTCCCTCTGCATGCTACACGTCTCCTTCCTTGTTCCTTCATTCCTTCATCGGCTTCCCTCCTTCTTCCTCTCCTTGCTCGAAGCTGCCAAGTTCCAGTGAAGATCTGTACTACGAGGAGCTTCAAGGTGGTCGGAGTATTCACAGCGTTGTGATGGAGCCATTCCAGGGAGCGAACCGAGAGCTGGATATCTTGGGCCTCCCCTGCTCTTGCATGCAGATGTGCTAAGAGTGATTCAGTATTCCTCTGGAACTGAGCGTCGTATTGACCGACTGAAAGCTTCAATCCAGGTAGAGGGGTGTCTTCTATCTTAAATGCATGGGTTATGAACGGGTTCCGAGTGTTGATACTTGTTGTTTCCGTGTTCTGATTTCGTGTTGTGTTGCATGCGAGTGTGTACTGCCCAGTTGCATGACGAGTGAAAGACGAGTGTTGCATGTTGATGGCCTGTGAATGTTGAACGATTGTGTGAAAGGAATGTGTTGAAGTGATGTTGACGATTATCGTGTGTTTTACATGCCTGCAAGTTGTTATGAGTTTAGAATGCCGACTGCATGTGATAAAATACGACTCAGTGAATCTGATAATGTACCATACAGATTGCATGTGTTGTGGAATACTGTTAATGCCTAGCACTAATTGCATGAGATGCATATGCTATTGAGTTCTGAAAATGTGTAACACCGACTGTATGAGATGCATGTGTTGTTGAGCGCTGTTAATGTCCAGCATTGATTACATGAGATGTATGTGCTGTTTGAATGCTGATGATGTATGATGCCGATTGCATGAGATGCATGTATGGCTGTGTATATGAACTGTGTGTTGTGTGATGAATCCGCGTGTGGTGCATGGGATGCGTTTGTGCTGGGAGCACGTAGTGTGGGACACTACCATCGGTTTTTAAAGCGTAGGACGCTATGAAATCCTTGAGTGGGACTCAAGGTAGCCCTTGAGTGGGACTCGGACTGCCTGTGAACACCTCTGTTGGCGCTGAGAGCGCTGGTGTCACCTGTGGGCAAACAGTTGGGTACCTGTAAAACGGCCAAGCAGCTGGGAGCTGATTTGATAGCTGAGAGCTATGTATAAAAAAGGCTGAGAGCCTATGTTGCAACGTCTAAACCGATACACACGAATGCGGAACCTAGTGAAATACTATGTGCTTATTAACTGTTGATATTGTTTGGAATTGGTTATGCATGTAAAGATGTTAATGAAATGATGAACGTTTATAACCGAGTGAAATACTCTGTGTGTATTGACCGATTGATATTGTTTGGAATTAATTATGCATGTGATAATGTTAATGAAAGCATGAATGTGTATATCCGAGTGAAATACTCTGTGTATATGTATTACTGATGCTGACTGGAATTTGACTATGCGTGTGATGATGTTAAGGAGATGATGAATGGGTATAACCGAGAGAGTATTCTGTGTGTATACGCAATTGATGCTGATTGAAGTTGCTCCTTGAATATGTGTTAATGTTATTGAAATGTCGTGCGTGTAAAGCCGAGTGAGAACTGTTAGATTCTGACCGGAAAGTGTTGAATACGTGCGTTCTGATTCATTGGTATTATCATGTTGCTGATTGTTGTTATATTAATGTTATTGGCTGTGTATTTGTACCTGGCCGAGTGGTGACTAACGAATTCCGATCGGTAAGAGTTCCATGTGTGTCTTGCTTGATTGATATCACTTGACTTACTCGTTGTTATGTATAATTGCGTGTATATGTATATTGCTGTATAACTGTGGGACAACCTGAGTCGGTATCTATCATTTAATATCTAAGATGCTCACCCCTACACCATTTTTCAGTGTGCAGGTCGTACTCGGAAATGATGATAGGGTCTCACGTTCGAGTGTGGTGCACTCCGACTGTTGAGCACTTGTATTGCATTACTATGTTCTGTCCGTGTAGCCTTGGCCGGCTCCTATGTAAAATGATGATTAAATATGTTCACTTATAAAGATTGAATAGTCATGGTGTCATTTGTATGGTATCACAAGTATTAGTAAATGTATAATATCAAGATAATGGGTATTCCGAGTATATGGTTACATGTCTATGGGTCGGTAGACTAGATTTATGGGCAGATTTATGTTTCTGTGAACATGTATTCATATGTATGAGCTTCGTACCGATTCGACGCGTTTTTCGACTGGGAAGTGTTGCTAAACGACTCGAGGGCCGTTGAGGAGTGGAATTATGTTAAGTTGGTGGTTCAGAGCAAAGATTTCTAGGTGGCTTTACCGAGTAAACATATTGAGTGACTCCGAGTGAAAATTATAAGTGAATCCCGAGTGAGGAAGAGTTTGCATTTCCCGAGTGAAAACCTTGGGTCATTCCCTTCTGAGCGAGGAGTTAGAATTAGTGGTTTATAGTGGACCGGGTCCTAAGTGTAAGGTATCGGTAATCCGAGTGAAAGATGTAAAGTCCGAGTGAGTGAGGATTGGTATCCCGAGTGGTTGGGTTTCGAATAAGTCTGAGAGGGACTTAACTACCTGACTTCCTGAGTGATTGTGTGAATGTATACCAAATAGTGGAAGTGTAATGTGACCCGATTGTGTGAAGGATGGAATACGTCGAGTGATGTTTGAATAGGATATATTCCGAGTGAGAAAGAGTTCTGGAATCCGAGTGGGATAACCCTCAGTGTCCGAGTAGAGTATAGGTCTGGCCGTATGGATAAAACGGAAAGGCTAAGTTAGGGAATTTCGAATGGACTTAGGAATGAACTTCCGAGTGGACTTAGTCTTTTACCGAGAGTATGGATGTTCCGATGCCGAGTGATGAATTTACCGTGTGAGGCTTCTCGCTTCAGCGAATGAAGGATCCGCTCCAGCGAATGTGTACTGCTGGAAGGCTTTTGTCGTAGTCTCGCCCAAGCGACGTGGAGTCTCGCCCGAGCGAGTGCGCGTGTGATGCTGATGGTTTTCGCCCAGGCGCTGATGTGTTTCGCTGAACCGAATGGGTCGGTCCCAGCCTTGTTCCTTCCGCTGATTGCTATACGTGTGAATGCTCTTTTATTTCCCTTGCCTTCTTCCTTCTTTTTCTATGCCGATTGACCAATGGTTGATTCGTGAAAAATTTTTCCCTGTTTTTTTTGGATTTATTGTTTATTAAAAATTTGGGTGTTACATAAAGCCTCAATAAATTATAAATATTCATAATAAATCCCAATTTAATTATTTCAAAATTTTTGGGACATAAATCAATTTATATATAATTATTTATTATTTATTCTACTCAATTAATTGTTTTTATAAATTTTGGGATGTTACAATCCACCCCACCTAAAAAGAAATTTCGTCCTAGAAATTTAACCTCGACACATATATCGTAAGGCCATACTTCAGGCCGCACACCAATAAGGTATAATGTCGTCATAAAATAGTATTGGACTTCCCAAAGTCCATCAAGACATGATCATCATCATTTCTTTTTCCCAAACATAAAATTTCCTACATCCAAAGCGGTTCACATATCGTTGATCATAACCAATCCAACATAGCTCGCGTGTTCATACTCTGTATGACCAGATAGGCTCAGTACATTCAACATAAGTAGTTACAACCCTACACCTGCCCGGCCTACGTGTTGCTGCATCCGACATACATGAAGGCGTCCCAATCCCGTAGTGGTTACCACAAACACATGAGGTTGGCGCATAAGTGCACGTTGTCACAATGCCTATGGCATGTAAGGTCATATCAGGACAAGTACTTCATATTCCCATTGCTCACATCAATCAAACTTACTCAAACAACATTAATTCATAAGAGACTTGATGATAATTCACACAAGTTCATAACCATCTCATTCAGATCACCTTATCATTATGTAAATAATTCGACACGAATTATGCCATATTAATCATCAAATATCAGTTACCATCACCACAAATGGGTATATCAACAAACGACTCCTAATCATCACTGGGTAAACATCCATTATCGGGCTTCAACTATCCCAAAGCCATATTCTAATCGCCTAATAATCCTTTTGTCTCATTCATATATCGTTGGCTATAAATCGATTCAAGCCTAAACGAGTTACTAAACTCGCAGGAAGTACACAACTTTGAGGTCAAAATAGGGTTCTCAATCGTATAACAAGCTTTCATATTAAGGGTTCTCCTCACAGATCACAACCAAAGTTCATAAATTTGACGTATATCTCATATCGTATCACATCACTATGTGCTTTCTATCATCAATATGTCATCTTTCAAATTAAAAGGGAGGTAATGACATGATCAAATTTCCATCTACCAACCCATAATCACACATGTTATTTCTTCATCATATCATAGTCCATAGCTATTCTCATGATCATAAGGTCAAGGGCACATAATTTATCGCAAAACCATACCATAAAATCACATATCATCATCAATGCCAAATCATACCCCAAATTCAACATTAATATTCATCCACTATTTAGGGGTCACATTCATCATTCGCATTCCATTTGATAATGGCTCTAGCCTCAATAATTCATTACACAATAAATCTTACTATGGATCAACTAACCATAAGGTTTAATAATTCATCAAACTTAGAAAGTCTAAGGGGTTACCTAACACCCATCATAGGATACACCCACAACATCCAAACATCATTAAATAGAGTTCATAATATGGCATAGAGCCGAGCCCACCATAGGGCCCAACTAAATCAATCATCCATAAAGTTTCATCATGCGAGATCATACCAAGTCAACGGGGGTTACCACGTTTGGTGGGTCAAAATTAATTCAATCATTCACTCGGTCTTCATACAAAAACCGAGATATAACCCCAATCATGTGCATGCATAATTTCATATTTCATAATCCTACCTTTTATTCATGTTCCCAATCTAGGGAGATACAACAAATTACTTGTATCATACAATATATAAGGTTCTCGTGCCAAAGGATATAAAATCCATTCTTCAAAAATAGCACAATCAATCATTTTACCCCATAATTACTCATATTAAGGAATCCTTTATCTATCGTTCCTTTATTCAACTCTAGCATGTGCACCACTCACATTTAATAGTCATACCATGGCTATGAGTCACAACATCAATCACACAAGAGAGACCCAACCAAAAGATTCAATTTCAATATATATGCTAAGGTCTCAACATCCATGGTCTATCACCACATTAATTCATATTTCAATACTTCCTTTCCATGATCAACACATGGCATAGGTCTATCATTAGATCAATTCATACTCAATATATCATATCCATGATCAAACATGGTATAAATTCATCATATATTCAATTCATACTCATTATATATCAATATCAATGCATAATAACAATATATTCGTCAATCTAAGGAAATAGTGTAAGGAACTTGGCCGAACTTACACAAACAAACATATCAATCGCATTTTATAATTCATTCATATGTGTTCATTCTCATAAGTCAACTGAAACCATCAATGAATATTTATGCTCTAGTAGTGTATCATACACTTCATTGATAAATGAGCATATTTCTATAACCAACAATCATAGCTCAATAACATTAATTCTTACGGAATCAATAATGGGTAATCAACGCCCTATCATAAACCCAACCTTGGGCAATAACTTTCATAAGTCCATATAGGGAAACTACATTCCAATGATCACCAAAAATGTCTAATAATTGAGCAATTACGCTCCAAACATCCATAATACCAATTCATCGCAGCCATGCTCTGATAATAATCAATAACTCTAATTTAGAGCAAAATACGATCTGATACCAGCTTGTCACACCCTGATTTTTTGGACCCGAATCTTGATGTAATCAAGATAATAATTAATAAAAATACGAGTAAATTTTTCACGTTTAAAATAATTTCAAAACACCACAACGATTATAAATTGGATCACTAATAAAAACGCCTATACATGTATACAAAACAATTTGAGTTTACAGCGGAAGAAAAATATGTATACTGGGCACCCGCCTAATTCCATATATGAAGATATAGAAAAAGGCTCAAGCAATCATGCAATTTCATGACATAAGCCTATTAGGCCATAATCGACTATGCACCTAAATCATAATCATACATCATCGATCGTAAGTAGTCTCTACATGAGACATTCATCACCAAAGGGTATCAATTCAAATATCATCATCATTAATATATATTATCATAATCATTCATTCGCATATTAAGCAATACTTATTCATAAAGCATTCATCATCGATATCATCATTCATAATCTAATTCATTACATCATATTTAACAATCGCTACCGGTCGAGGCTTTCCGTTACAACTATTTCCCTTCCTTAAAAACTTTAGCTCAAAGCACATTCTCATCCCATGATAACCTACATCATAATACTAAAAAGGAGACAACATAGGAGAGTGAGTTATACATTTAAAATGGCGAATATAAATACATTGTCATTATGTGTACATGCATTCAACCAACATGTGTGCTTTGCTATAAATCATCAATTCATTATTAAACCATCATCAAGGTATTATATTCGGCATACAAGCCTCATTATTCATAATTCATGTCAAGCACAAGCACAAGCACATTCACATTCACATAGCCCTACATCATTATGGGCATTCACAATTATCAACTTCAAGTCATTAAATATTTATTAATTAACACTGTCTCAAGTAGTTCTCATCTTTCTTGGGTGATCTCCATCTCAAATGCCATGTACCTATGGCTAATGCATATATCAATTGTTTAATGCATATGCAATGGATTCATTTCAATCGCCCATATGCAAATGGTATATCAAGTGATCGTAACCACTTATAACTCAATTTCATATTGGTTTCCCATCACGCCTGGGGTACTCCTTTTTCATAAAATACCGCAGGATTTTCATTGTGATCGCAACCACATATTCAATCAATTCATATTGGTTTCCCGCCACGCATGGGGTACTCCCTTCATAGTCCCGCAAGACCAATTTCATTTTAATACACTGGTGATCGCGACCACCTTTATCATATCAATCTATCATGTAATCGCAACCACAGACTCATTCTCCCACGCATAGGGTACTCAATCTCATAGAATCCCTTTTATCATTTCCATACTCGTGATCGCAACCACGTTAATCATTTTCAACATATTGGTGATCGTAACCACCTTCATTTATTCACATATTGGTTTCCCGCCACTCATGGGGTACTCCCTCTCATATAGTCCCGCAAGACTTTCATCATTATAATTATAACAATGCTATGCCATGCCATGAATGCAATAATGTAATAATACATATGACAAATCTTAACATCGCAAGGAGTCCTCACCCTCTCATTAGGGGTATATTATATATTTAGTTTGTCATCATTGGCATACAATTAATCATAATGCCCCTCAAGGCTCTACATTCACATTTACATCAAACTACACATGGTAATCAAAAACATATCAAGCATCATAACATTAATCCACACATGGAAATCAACAAGGCGTGTTAACAAATACACTTCAATTTCATAGCATCATATGCTTGCCAATACAATTCAAATTACATACACTAGGTTGCACTTCTATTAGACACAATGGCATTGCCATCATCAATAATAATAATCACCATTTAGGGTATGTTCAACAACAATATCCTTTTAAATTCAACATCACTAATCATCATTCAATACATATGGCATCATCCACTTTTAATTATCATCAACATCATATTGAATTCATTGACTTATACAACCCATTGCCATTCAATTGTCCCCTCATCAATTTCATTATCATACAAGGTGTGTCATATAACCATAACATTTGCTTTTCATTATCAATTATTATATCACATCAATGGTGGTGGACATTCATGTTTTCATAACATGATTTAGGCATATACACATTTTTCAATATATGAGATCAACATCAACACCACCAAGACATACCACAATCACATACCCCTAATACAATCTCTTACTTTGACATAACAAAAAGGGGTTTTGAGTAATAATGAGCCCATGACAAATTTCAACATTGAGACATGAGAAAAGTTTATTTTTAGTATTAAAAATAGAGGACATGTCACAAATATCACCTATTAGTCCCAATTTGGCAATCATAAAAAGTTAGGTTCAAAACCCTCTAAAACTTGAGTTTTATAATGTAGTGCGTCCAGTGTTTTATGCTTAATGAGAGGTAGAAAACTCCAATTAAGGTAAGACCAATTTCCACACCTCTGTAACATTATTATCTAAAACTTTCATAAAGAATTTGGAGGCCAAAAATGTCATTAAGATGCCCAAATTGGCCAAACACAGCAAAGAGATTATAACAGTTGGAAAAACAGCATAACAGTGGCCATAACAGGGCCATGAATTGATTCAAGCTTTGCATGAATCGATTCATGCATGCTTAAATCCCAAAATTGACAAATAAAGGGCCTTGAATCGATTCAGACACTCCATGAATCGATCCATACGTTCCAAGAGCTCAAAACAGTGAAAACAGAGAGCCTTGAATCGATTCAAATCACGTATGAATCGATTCAAGCATTGGGAAATGGAGGAACAGTAAATCTAGTGAGTCTTGAATTGATCCAAGGCTTTGTATGAATTGATTCAAGCCCATCCAGTATCATCTGAATCGATTCAAACACTATTTTGAATCAATTCATGACAGTACAAACCCCTTTTTATGTAGAAAAAGCCATATTTTTGAACTTCTAATTCCCCTAACTTTTTCATACTAATTCCAATGCCCACCAAATTTTAACACCAACTTATATATGTTATTTGTGACGTGTGGCCACCAACCTCACTCAAATATTCTAAAAAACGAGGGACTTATGCACATAAATATGTTTTACCCATTTTGAGGTACTTTTGTGCAACTCAAGGGCCTATTCTCATTTGAATTGGCCCATTCTAACTCCTACAAGTCATAAACTACATATATGGGCTATTGGAACTTTCACATGCCATCAAAATCACATAAAACTTTATTTGGCTCTATGAGTTCCTCAATTATGTATTATCTTTCAATCTTATCACCAATACCATCACAATGGCTATCACATTCAATGCCAAGCATCCACATAAATTCTCAATTCATAAAACATATACTTCATCCCCTCAAGGATGGTTTATTAACATGTACATGTTTCAACCCCTCATGGGTTATTCATCAACAACACATTTCTTCCATCAAAGGGACATTAAACATTCATCATCAACATATATACACATGTATCATTCTCAATAGCCAATAATTTACCACTCATATCATTTCATTATAAACATGGCAAGGCAAGAATAAGTATCATGATATACATAAATCATTAATTATTCTACTCATGCATTTGGAATGTAAAACTCCTCTCCTACCTCGAGGGAAGAACAATGGCTCGAATGTCCCAATCGCTCCGCCTCATTATCTGGAGTATAATCTACATATTACATTTGCCTTTCAAGGTACAACAATATATCCTAAACATGTTATAAACATGGTTTCATAACTTTCTTAGGTTTCAGGAATTCCTTTCTCATACATAAGATTCTCTATATTCAAAAGTGGGTTAAACCTACCCAATATACAACCATCACCATTAAAAGGTTTCTTAATTTCACAACTTATCATATTCTCAATTTCCATATATACATGTATAAAATCATTCTTTGCAGCATTAATCCTTATCATATCATCTATTTTCTAAAAGCCTCAATGATCTTAATTCGAAAATCCACACCATTTATCGTCCCAATAATTCTTCTTTCATCAATCTTACTTCACTATGCCATGTAACTCACATTCTTCGAAAATCCACACCATTTATCGTCCCAATAAATATTCTTCTAACTTCATTAACAATACTCATGCTCTAAATATCACATATTTCCATTCAAAATCAACCCTCAAATCAACATTACATGTTTTCCCTAATTTCTTAGGACTAGGTTTCTATCAAAACCTAATAATTATTATCAATAATCATCAACCATCATCAACGGCTATTTCTCCTCATCAACAATATTCCCTAACATCATCAAACATATTTTCCATTAACATTTTATATTTTCCCCAAACTTCTAAAGTTAGGGTTTCATTAAAAATCCAATAACCACTACTTACACTCATTATTTTCCACCATTAATCATGCCATTTTTGTGTACCCATATACATCCTCACAAAATAACACATTTATCATACCCCTCCTTAGAGCATTGCATAAAAATGACTCACAATCCATAACCCACACACATGACCCTCTCAAAATCACAATAACCCATAACTTAGGGCATAAACTCATTAAAAATGGTGAGAATCTTACCTCAAGCCAATAAGCAAATGAGTCTCCAAGAGAAAGGGTAAAGGTGATGAAAACTTGAGGAAGGAGAGGGAGAAGCTTCAATAAACCAAGTCTCCCTCAAGCTTGATAGAGGAAAACAAAAATAAATGGGGAAGAAGAAGGCACACCACCATGGTTACATTTTAGAGGGGAAGAAGATGAAGATGAGAATGGGAGAAGAGAAAAGAAGAAGTGTTTTTGCCAAGGGGGAAGCCAAAAACTAACGAGAAAAGAGAAGGAAGAATAGGGTTTTGGGTTAAAATTTTAACTCATCATTAAAGCCTCTCCATTTGGGCTCAATACTTTACCTAAAAATTATTTTGAAGACATATTCAGATTCCCAATAATATTCTCAACAGCCCAAACCAATGGCATCTTAATTGGAGATACTTGGTTTGACACCCATATTTCAACCAGGTATAATTTTAGCTCTTAAAGCCTCAAAAATTATAAATATTCATAATAAATCCCAATTTAATTATTTCCAAATTTTTGGGACATAAATCAATTCATATATAATTATTTATTATTCTTCTCAATTAATTATTTTTATAAATTTTGGGATGTTACATGAAACATTAATGCTGGATGGCCACTAATGAGGTTTGGTAATTGGAAAAGGTGGTTTGGAACCAATTAATATGGAAACCCATGAATGGGTTTAGCTTTAATTGCATAATAATAAATTTAGGCACCTAACCCATGGTGGTTATGGTGGATTGAAAAAAAGAAATGAGGTTGAGAATTGAAATGGTATAAAACATCAAGAAATAAATATGAGCACTTGAATCTTGGTAGTTGAAATAAAAATTAATTATGTGGTATATGGTATAATGTAGGAAACAACCCCATTGACGAGGCAGGACCATCGGACCGCGTTGATTTCTACTTCTCTTGAGGTAAGAGGGGGTAACATCTCTAAATGCTTGATTTCATCCATTAGTGATATGTGTATATGATTGTGTTATGCTAATTGGCTTGGATGAATGATTTGATGATTACTTGATTGAAATGCATTTAGAGTGAATGGTGTTATATGGCCTATGTTGTGGGATGATAATTATGTTGTTAAATTGACTCATGATTAATGAGAGTTGTTGTTAATGGTTTAGAACCATGATTGTATTGATTTCAATGTCATTGAATATCCCATGATATGTGAATTGATGAATTGTGATTGTCACTAACTAGTATGTGTATGAAATCCAATGAATGTTGGTGATGATTGAGAATGATGAGAACCTAGAGTTCCACTAAAATATTAAGGATGAATTGTTGATGGCGGAGTGGCATTTAGGATGTATAGTATGAGAATGCATTTGATTTGCATTGCATTGTATCCATGGCATATCATTCACTGCTTATATGGAATGTTAGGGGTTATAATAGGCAGGCCCAATAGGAGGGTGACCTAGTGCACGGGTAAATTATTGTTGTTCCCTAGTGATTCTGAGAATCACAAAGCTGCCTTTAGATTTGTGGCGAGGCACCCTATGTTGCAGGCCCAGTGGGCGGGCGGCTCTGTATTGAGCAAGTTACCTCGGTGTCTGAAGGGGGCACAACTCTCTTAATGTGTGTTTATGAAAGGCCCGTAGCACTTGCGGCAATTAAGGCCATGTAAGTAATCTACAAGTCACGGGGTGACTAGTGCTACAAATGGGCGATACCGGTAGTAAAATATAATGTTAAGCATTCATAATTTGAGATATAAGTGTACACTTTTACTACTGTGGTAGGGGCATAGTAGCACACCTGTGCTTGACCCACACTTGATATGATATTGTTTACCCCAGTCAGATCCGTAATTGTTATTGATTCCTTTATGCATATACATTAGCTATAAGAGCATTTGCATATAGTTGGAGATATGCCTAGTTGGTAGCCCGTGGTGGCGATGGATGATTGTTAAATAAAAAGGAAGGAAGTTGTGGTACTAACATTGAATGTGTGATAACCTTTATTGAGAATGCCATGATTTTGATGTGTAAGTTGTGAATATAATGATTTAGATATGTATGATGTTAAAATGGAATAAGATGATGTGTGAATGAAGCTTATGATGCTTCTTGGGAAATATATGTTATGTACACATGTATATGTTTCATCATAATGTATAATTTTGAATCATTTTGGTAAATGTTATTCACCTCGTAGTTTCCATTTTAAAGTTTGGTAAATCCTACTCTTTTTAGAGGGTGAGCAATGACGGAGGTAAATATGGAAAGAAAGTGTGAGCCTTGGCCAACAATCTTTTATAAATCACTCGATAAGTGTAGCTTTTTATTTTGTATATGATAAATGGTTAGTCATGAATATTGATTTGTGGGTCATGTGTAAAAATTAGACCTATGTGTTTTGAATGGCTAATTTTTAGTAATGACCCTAACAATAGATGATATTGATTGTAAGTTGAAGGGTTATATTCCATGTTAATGGATGGATGTTGATACCATGAGGTTTATGTTTATCAACAATGCATATGAGTCTGGTGTATGAATGAGAATGTGAGTAGGGTATTAGAATGATGAATGAATGATTTTGGCATGAGGTATATGATGAGTTTTTAAGGTTTTATGCATAATTGAGGAACCAATAGGGTCAAAATAATTTTTGTGAGGTTTGAATGATATATAATGGTCCCAATGGCTTAGATGCATGATTTGTGATTTGTAGAAATCAGAATGAGCCAATTCCATTAAGAATAGGCCCTTGAGATGCACAAAAATGTCTCAAAATGAGTGAAATGCATTTATACACATAACTCTCTCGTTTTCTAGAATTTTGAGTGTGGCCGGTGGCCACATGTCACAAATGATGTATATAAGTTGGTGCTAAAATTTGGTAGGCATTGGAATTCGTGTAAGAAAATTAGGGGGGTTAGAAGTCCAAAAAAATATGACTTTTCTGCATAAAAATGGCTATGTGCTATCATGAATCGATTCAAGCTTTGCATGAATCGATTCAACACACACTGTTTTTACTATTTCTAAGTCTAGAACAGCTTGAACCGATTCAAGCCCCCACATGAATTGATTCAAGGCTCACTGGAATCACTGTTCATGAGGTTCAGGAATGTTTAAATCGATTCATGCGAGCTTGAATCGATTCAAAGGTTCCTATTTTCACTGTTTGGACTTCAGAAGTGTCTGAATTGATTCATGGCCCTGTTTTCACACATTTTCCTTTGTTTTGGGGTATGATTGGTATCATTTGGTCACGATATGATTATACAACAACATATGCCTATAATTAACACGTTTTAACAATTAAATGGGATACTCTTGAACCTTCCTTCATTTCCATTTACCCTTCATGAATTAATTGTGCACTTCGCTATTCCTTGTTGATGATCATGAGATTGATTGTCCAAGGACCACTCTTGATTTAATCTATCCACTTTCTCATATCTTCATATATAAGATAGGTGATTTAAATGATCCGGGGTTACTTATTAAATATTTACCTTGCGGTTTCTTCTTTTCTTTAATTACTTTAAAATCACAAAAAATTTACCCTCATTTTATTATTCGAATATTATCACTGAGGCCCTATAATTTAGGCATCTCAAAGAGATCTTCCCTTTTTCACCAACTGTGTGCCCACGCTGCCCAATTCAAAGATCCTCTTTTTCTTGTTCATGCCGCCAACAGCCTCCATATAGATGGCGTCATCATCGGAACAAGAAAGGGTGGGAGGTACCTCCCCCTCAGCTGTGGAGGCCACCAACTCCACCTCCTTCTCAACCCTCATGGAAAGATAAGCCTCCTATAAATATAAATTGATGATAAAATTCAATAATATATAATTTATAAGTTTAAGTATGCGTAAGTTAAATTAAATTACCGCCATGTCTATGGATTTCTGGTTAACCCAAGCACCGGCTTTGTTTTTCTTGGTCATTTGCATGACCTCAAACAGTGATGGCTCCCGGTGCTCCTTATGCTCTTTTTGTTCACAACAAAATTAAAATTGTTAAATAGAGAACATATTAAGTCATTCATAAAAAACAGTAGAAAATATATACTTACAAATCTCTTTTTATGCTTAAGGACTGAAATACTGCCCCCAGTATAGATAGAGGCTGCAGCATCAGCCACTCTATTTACCTTGTTCTGAGCACCCGCCTGTTGGAACAAGACACCCCCAACTTCTGGACCATCCCGTCCCAGTGGTCCTCAGGGATCCAAAGTGGGCGCTCACCCTTGTCCCTCACCTTCCAAAGGGTATTCTTGATTTTGGAGGTCTTTGTGGCAAAGACCCTCCTAATCTCATCAATCATACCCTTTGTCCATTGATAATCACACTGTAAAATAAAATGGGATTTCAAATTTGAAAATAGGTATATGAATTAGGCATAAATTCACAACAAAAATGAGTGTTAGCTTACCGAGAAGGTGTCAAACCACATATCCTGGACAACCTTCCCAGCATCTATCCAAGAGATGTATGAACCATCCCACTGGGCCTTTAGAACCTTAGTAATCGCTTTGGTAGTACGACTACTATCAATAAAGCTATAATAAATAATAGTTAGAAACAAATAAAACAACTTACGCATAGGGAGGCTACTGAAATTTCGACAGAGTCTCCCTTGTAAATGTAACATTTCCAAATTTGAATGGTTGCTCTGTTACAAACAGAAGAGTTCTCAGTATAGTTCAATCTATACAAGTACTAAATAAACAAACATACAACAAACCAACAAACAAACTATACAAATACTAAATAAACTAACATACAACTATGTGAGTTTTATATACAAAGCAACTAACAAGCTACCAACTAAGAAACTTAAAACAAATTATTGTATACTTACTCGTCTCTGGCCAGCAGTGGGACCAACATGGGTAGGGGGGATGTTGGAGGTGGGGTCGCCTCGAGGCTAGGGTCATCCAAACCGTCAGGTGAAGGAGTCTGCTCTGGGGTGGTCTGTTGTGGGGTGGTCTGCTGTGTTGTGGTCTGTTGTGGTGGTGAAGGAATGGTGGCCTGCTGTGGGGTGGTCTGTTATGGGATGTGGGCCCAGGTGGTGAAGGAGTGGTGGTCTGCTGTAGGGTGGTGGCCTACTATTGGGTGGTAGTCTGTAGACAGGATGCTGGGGTCCTCAAACCACCACCCCGACTGAAGGGTAGTCAGCATCCTGTCATCTGTGGATAAAACCATTAGTCTCAGAATATAAAGATATGTATATATGTTTAATAACTACATACTCTATGTCTATTTTAGTTTGAAATTCCCCCTTAGTTTTAGTGTCACTATGGCTATCTATTTCAATAGGTTCCTCAGTCTCAAAATTGGCCCTAGACCGTTTTGATTGGGAGACAACATCTTTGTCAATGTGTTCACCCCCCGTAGTGACGAGTGTCTCATCCATTAACACTGAATCAATGTTGAACAACAAATGACTGTCATTGAGCTCGTTCAGAGTGAGCTGATAAGCATCCTCAACCTCATCGGGGACATTATTAGTGTTTTGACTTTAGGCCTTGGCCTTGATTACTGTGTACCAGTCCCGTTGCCCTCTAGGGAAGTCCGTGTAATAACATGTTATAGCTTTGAATATGTTAACATATATTTCATTGGAAATTTTTAATTTGATACACTTAGAACTAAAATAGCATTATGTATGCTAAATTGTCAACATACTTTCAATTTATTTATTTTTATACTTTCACATCTTTGCTAAAATAGTGTTTTAACACTTCATAAATTACTACCTAAATAATCCTAGAGTGCGCCTCTAGGTGAATGTTTCCTGTCTCTAGAATATCATAAAAATAATAATAATAATTTTAATAAATTATTAATTCCTAATTATTAGTTAGAACTAAAAGGTTAAAAATGTTTTAAAAGAAAGCATATAAATAGGTAAAATAAAACCTAAGAGTAATAATGGCCCTGTACAATAAAGCCCAAATACAAAAGTTTCAATAAAATAAAATTAAAAACCCTGATTCTAAAGCCTTTGAAATTCTATTGCCTACTTAATACTAACCAATAAAATTGATTTAAAATCATGATTCTTGAATTTTAAGATAATCTTAATAAAAATTATTCTCATAAAATTGTTATACTTTTATTCCTTTATTTTAAAAAAACCAACAATTGCTTTTCTAATTTTATACACTAACCAAAAAAACAGAGAAGAGAAGAGAAAAATTCAACATAATCCTATGTTGTAGTCACCATCATCGATTCAAAACCAATGCCTATAACAATTTCCACTTACCAGCAATAGTCGATAAAACTACAAATGAATCAACTTTAGCATATTAATTAATTTAACAAACTAAAGGTTAATTCATGTTGCATTGATTTAATTTAGTAACCAAGTTCAACAAACTAATAAGCACATCCAAATGTTAAACTATTTTCAAATTGGTTCGATTCATTGTTTGTCGGTCTTGGTCCTCAAAAATATCAAACAAGCAACTATAAACTATCCACAAAAATTGGTGCCTCACCTCTTCTAAAGTAAAAAAATAAGCAAAAACAATTAGACAGCAAACCATGTTGAAATTTCGAGTAATAAGTTAAAATATTGTCCAGTATTTTACACAGGACCTTACACTAATTATCTTTCTTCGGTTGTAATAGTAATGTATATTCAACCAATTACTTTACAACAACACACAACAACTAGTATGTATACATTAAGATATATATTTAAAATATAAAATTTAAACTTATAATGGAAAAGGGAAAGGGGTCGGAGAACACAACCACAGAGAACACAGCCACAGAGAACACAACACCACACACAAATTATCAATGCAACTTGAAACAGCCACAGAGAACACGCACCATATATTCTAAGGGGATACATATTTCCAACAGTTAAAGTTTTAAGTTCTAACAAAGACAAATTTTGTTTTTTTAGAACAAGAAGCCTAAATGCAAGAAAAGTGAGCATTATGTTATAGATAATAGGACTAATGTGACTTCAAATTTTCAGATATTGGACTGAGAAGGGTATCTGTTGGGCAAGGAATTTAGAGGTGAAGGATATAGATGACACAACAATGGGATTTGAAATGTTAACATTGCATGGCTACCATGCTTCACACAGTAAGTTATCCCTATAATGATATACTACATCACACTCTATATATATACAGATCATAACTTTTTTATTGATAAAAAAATTAATTTTCCCATTCCCATCTTTTTTTTAATCTACCTACAATCAAGCAACTTGAAACCTAGTTATTTATAGTGTCCAAACCAATTCCCTTCCTATTTCCATCTGGTCTTTCATATAGCATCAGAAATCATAATTCTTATCCCTTCAAATTTTAAAACCTGTAAATTGTAAATTAAATCTTAAGATTTTACAAATTTCATATATACATGTTTATATAGATATAAATTATCTCCAGAGCAACATTCTAGTTTTCTGTCCTGGCTTAACTGATGGCTCATTGGGGGACATGTTATACTTCCATTCCTTCGGTAATCCTTGTCTGATTATGGACATAGTGTAATGTTTGTTATGCTTTCTTTCTACTTTTTACTACATGAGTGATTTCAAAAAAACTAGGAATCATAACTAAAATAATTGGCAACACAACAGATATAAGGGCAATGAATGGTGAAGCTGTACATGCATGTCCCAGGAAGACAGGAATGATAATTTTGGGAGGTGGCCTTCCAAAACATCACATTTGCAATGCCAATATGATGCACAATGGTACAGACTATGGTTTTTTTTATCAACAGTACACAAGAATATGATGCGAGTGATTCTGGAGCTTGTCCAGATGAGGCTGTTTCATGGGGAAAAATACAGGGATCTGCTAACACTATTAAGCTACATCCTATGCATACTTCTGCAACCAGTTTCCTTGTCAAAATTCTCAATCCTTTGCCATGAATATTGTTGCTAAAGGATTGTTAGTTTTAACATCATTATTTCCATGAATACCAACATCTTCATTTGGTATTTTTGAATTTTTATTAGTGGCTACTCATACCTGATGGATTTCTAAACATTTACTATAAAACCAGCAACTAATAAATATTTAACAACAAACCAATACAAAAAATAAACAAGGGTACTAAACACCCTGCAATACTATGTACCTTAGATGTCTTTTAATTCCTAGAACCTAGATTGTGCTGCAAACTACTTTGTTCAAATAAGTGTTCTATGTTGGATATCTCACAAAAATTTGATTTAACTATTTTATGATCATTCATCATTCATCATTTTAAGCTCAATTGCCATCAAGTCACACTAATGAAACTAAAATATATTTTAACTTTTTTAATTTAACTTTTTTAATATATATTTTAACTCAAACTCAAAAGGACCATAATCGTATTTAAGATTTTATTAGGAAAAAATATTGACTTGGTAGGAAAATGATCCAAATGTGATAAACCAATATACTATTTTTAATGAAAGATGGCAACCACAAAAGTATACACAAGAATTTCAAATAGAAAACAAAGCTCTCTTAGCTAATATATCTAGATTTCTTATCTGACAAAATTCCAGATAATTTCAAGTAAAATCCAACTTCAATAAAAATTGTTTAGTAAGTAAAAGAAGCAAATGTTTTAAAAACTGGAACTTGGCATATGATTTACAATATGATCATAATGTAAGTGAGTAAAAAATAGAATTTTCTGTCTAAATTACTTTCCCATGAATGAGCTTGCAAAAAATAGAATTTTTGGAAAAAGATTTAAAACTTTAATTTGTTATCACTTAATTTACCAAGGAATAAGATTTTTTTCATGTCAAAATTTTAATCTCATGTTTGGTTGAAGTAAATTATTCTTAAGAGTATAATATCAATTTTTAAAAACCTTAAACTTAGGTTGATTCATGAGAGTGAATATTGGACAAATTAAAACTTTTTATGAATGTTTAAATAGACTCACAAAAATATTTCAATAGTTTTTATTAGATTCCTGGGGGGGGGGGGTTTTCTCATGTAACATTGTGAGAATACAAAATTTAAGAATTATTAATAGAGACAGATTCCCAATAATTTTTTATTCTAAGGAGATAATTTTATTATCTTTTACCAAACATAAGAAGTCTTTTTCTTATCTCACTTACCTGGAAGCGTAAAAACATTCCACATACCAAACATCCATTGGTTCTAGATCATGTAGAAATGCATTTAGTAAATTAACTAAAAAGAAAACTGAGTACTTCATACATCAGAATAATATAGATACATCTGCCCACTCTAACTTTGGCAATTTAATTATAAAGAAAAGAAATCAACAAGCACACGAAAAATAATGAAACCAAGAAACTAAGAAAAATGTGTTAGGACACAAAAAGATAAGGAAGAGAATTTTTATAGATGTTGAAATAGTTTATGCACACAATTATGCCCCAGAGCTAAGTCCCTCAGAGATAAATCTCTGCCTATTAGTTCTAACAATATCCAAAAACTGAGAGCTAACACTTCCCTTCATCCTATTTTAATATATATTTTTGAAAAATACACATTATTCATTCGTAAAATAAAGTACAAGTACCATTTTAAGTTTGATAGGCATAGTGATGATACCCATTTTCTTAGTTGGTTTCTCAAATTTGTAACAGCCCTGATTTTTTACAATAGGAAACTAGACCCTTAGGACTTTGAGGATATTCTGTTGAGCTTTTGGTAAGAAGCTCGAGGCTTCGGCCTGTTCCCCGAACAGTTTAGAATAAGAAAATAGAGAGAAATAGTGTTTAATATGAAAGATAAGAATACCAAGAAAATGTAATGAGTGAGAAAAGCAGAAATAAGAAAATAATAAATTATATTCGACAATACTGTTTAATAAAAAATAATACGTTAACGACGATTATTTTGGGTACAAATTAATTTATCATTATATTTATTCGATAATTATTTTCTGTAGAAAATATTTAATATATAAATAATTATAATAATTTATTTTGAAATTATATCTATTTTAAATTATTTCTTCATTTATTTGATAATTATATTTAATAATAAAATATTGTCAGGTTCCTTAGATTTGAAATGTGGGACCCAGCTTGAGGTCAGACTCTGACCGTTCGAACCAAGAACAGTGATCCGGTAGGGATACTAGTCCTATTAGAATCTCTCTGCGAAGAATCAAGGGTGTCTGACTTAGCCTGATAAGCTCAATCAGAACCTTTGGCGTCTCTTACGTTTGACCGTTCATATACCTCGGGATATCCGATGGTGACACGGTCAGTCTCTGGTGACTCATTTTGATGTTTTGGGAATTTTTTTCTGAAGGGACCGAAGCTTGATTCGGACTCTATCATCCCTATTTTTCAATAAGTTGATTTCCTTAGAAATCGCTTTAAAACTCTACCCGAATACCTTTGGTGTTTTGGACCCAGATTTTTCATACTATCTTAGAATTGAATAATTTTGGTGTCAATCTCTTTGTTTTGAAAATATCTTCAATCTCTATTTCTAGCCCTGAACCCCAATTCTTACTCTGTCAACCCCAAAATCGAAGATTAAGTATATTCATCTCAAATTTCCAATGTTTGGACGTTTTTCTCTGCGCATGGTTCAGAAAAATATTCATAACTTTCTCATACGACCTTCAATTTGTGCAAACTTGGTGTCAAAATCTCCATAACAAAATTATCTACATTTTCTATGCAGACATAAAAAGCTAAATCCTTCTATATTGGTACAGTTTAATAAATCTTTATGACCCCTTGGCTATTTCATTTTAATGCTGGCAGCCTTCGGTAAAATTTGCGTATGTCCCTCTTCTGGTACTTGAATCACTCCTTTCCTTTTTTCTATGGATCCTTATCATAGATATATATAATTTTCATGAAGGACACGAAATCAAATTCCTAAGGGAGAATTAATGGTGAATTTATTTTGAAGGCCCTAGCTGATTTGGGAAGCTTCTAGAGCACCCTGTCGTAAATTGGGTATATCTTGGGCTACAAAACTTAGATCATTAGAAATGATATATCCAATTAAATAGGAAAGGAAGGTATAAAAACTTCATGAAGAGATAGAAATCAATTTCCCACTCCAATAATCCCAGAACTTAAAACACTACACCAATTCAAGTTTCTCCAGCAACAGCTTGCACTAGGTGCAGTATTTTCCATATATCTCTCTCATATGACCATTATATTGAATGAGGACTTCACAAAATTTTTCCTAACTCAATTATTCACAACTTTTATGAAGGATGTAAAGCCCAAATTGCAACCCATTTGGCCCAGAAAATTAATCTATGACAGGGATAAAAATCCTGTCATAGCCCTGTACTCTTTTAGTATTCGGGCCATATCTCACTCAATTCTTGATGGAGTTTTCTGTGATTTATATGGATTTAAAGAGAACAAAAATTTCTACAACTTTGAGGTTCAGCCCATTTTGAAATTCGGCCGACAAGGACCCTTAAAATCCCACACAAGATGACACCCCAGGACTCGACAGCTTAGCTTCTCCATGCAACTTTGACCAATCACCTCCTCCCACTCATAGGACATTTGTCTAGCTCTAAAAATCCTCTCCCATATGTCGTCACCACAGCTTACCTCATGTCCTCACCACCCTCCACACAATGCCACTTGGTCCCTCATGTGGCAACACCAGAATTTACACCTTGCTTAGCAAGGAAAACAACTTGCCTGACAAGTTGTTAGCCTTGAACAAAAGTACAGCCCATGTGCCAATTTCCCTTGTGATCACCGTGCACCCTTTCCTTAAAATTGTCCTCATGATGTCCAAATTCACTCTACAATGTTGTCATGCCATCATACTTTAACATAGTCATATCATGCTACTATAATCCATCATCATTTTCTTCTAAATCTCACTCAAGCTCTCCTTCCTTTTCACGGTAACACCTCTACTTATTTTTCTCTTCATTTTCTTTTCTTTCTAAGTCAAAAAAATAGCCCTCCAATTCCAACATTTGTTGCATCATGGCTCTTAGAAATTCATCTCACCCTCTTGCTTGAAGAGCTTCTAAAATCATGAACCGGCTAGGAATTCCCCAAGGTAAGATTGACAATTTTTATTGGTTATTATCCTTGACTCTTCTAGTAGTTCCAATTCTGTTTCATTTTGGAAATCTAGTGACATTTTTCTTGCTAATTTGAAACTAGAAATTGTGATTATCCATCCCTCTTGTTGGAGCTCCAAGGACTGTAAGTTCTTCGAAGGTCATCTTGGGTGAGTTTGGAAATTTTTCCCTTGATTGTTGTTCTTGAATCCTTGTTGTCAAAAATTCAGTTTTTGTTTTGAAATTTAAATTTTGGGAGCCTTCCTAGTTGAAACCAAAACCGTGGCTGTTTTCCTTGTCTTACCCTTGCATGCATGAACTTTTCTAAGGATCAGAAACTTAGACGACGATAGGAGGACATTAGGAGCGTTCAATGAAATTGTAGGAAAAATCTTCCATTTTCTTCTCTGGACAATGACAATAATATGAGGTAAAGGGGGTCTCTTCCTTGTTTGTTTGTATATTTGGCTGTCCCATGTTGTTGGTTGTGTATTTGGAGACCTCCGTTTCAAATTTTGTCACGATCCAACGGTTAAATCTTAAACCGTAAAAATTTTTATAACCGACGACTAAAACGTTTATTTTTTTGTTGATATTTAAAATAAAGAAAAAATTATTTAGCGTAACTCGACGTCCACGTGCTCAAAAAGGATTTTGTCATGATCAGATAAACGAAAAGAAATTTAGAAAATTTAGCGTTTAGGCGGGCGCAGTTTTATTCGATATGGTTGTATTAATTATTTTTAAATTGTGATGTTATTATGTAATTTGTAACTTAATTCACCGGTAAGCCCCGCTATTAAAAATTTAATTGGTCGTGTAAGCATCGCCGGAGTTGTTTGAGAATATTGTGCATCACGGAAGGAATTATCGATCAAACGATTCAACGTATTTTCTCTTACTAAGTTACAAAACGTAATGTTATTTTTTAGAAAATATAATGAAGGAGTTAAATAAAGAAATTAAATTTTTAGAAGGTTACTCAAAATGATATATTTGAGAAGTGTTTTAAAGATTAAAGAAAAAGAGAACATGGTAAGTTAATTAAATAAATTGAACTTTTACTTGTGAGGACCTTTTCAAAATTTTGGTACTAAGGCCCAATAAAGTTTCATAAGTAAAAAAATATGGAGTTTTAGTGTTAGAAATTATAAAAGAATTTTAGTAACCTCTTTTAATGACCACTTAGAAGGAAATAAATGGTAGCCTTAGAAATTTAAGAAAAGAGATGGATTTAATAAAAAGAGACATAATTAAAAAGAATGGACTTTGAGATTAATTATTCTAGTAGATTAAAGATACTTAGAACAAATAACGATCTAGAATTTTAAAATTTGACTAAGGTTCTAAAAAGAATCCTAATAAATTAATAGGATTATTTACTTAAATTCAGTTTAGAATTTGAAACCTTTAAAAAGGGGTATACTAGTTTTTTTGAACTCACAAATAAAACAAATAGAACTCATTGAATCAATTAGCAAACTTTTGGATGACTAAACAACATTAGGCCAATTTAAGATATCTCAAACTAAATAGGTTTCTAAATTGTAAGCGGGTAATTGAAAAATTTAAAGAGATTAATCATAGTTAAATAAATCAATTAATTAGTCACTAAAGAAAGGAATTATCGAATCTAGTAAAGTCACGTTTAAGAAAGATATTACTATTGAGATGTAAGAGATTAAGTTGGGACAAAAGAAGTCCCATCCTGAAATACTAAGAAAAGGTTTTATAACTAAATCTTAGACTATCGTAAAAAGAAACTAGACTTATTAATTAAATAGTAATTTTTAGTAATTAAGGAATAGTAGACTTAGTTGTGATATTAAGATCAAGGTAGTACCTAGATTGCTAAACAGATAATGGACACTTATAAAGGGAATAAATTTAGTTAATCAAAAGAACGCAGTTAAGGGAATAAGTTAGTTAATGTAGTTAAAAAAAATAAAGTAAGAATTACACAATTTGATAATCTTAAGTTGAAGAAGAATATCGCTAAAGTGCTACGAGAACGTAAAGGATTAATGACTCGTTTAGTGACCAAGAAAAATGAGTTATTCAAATAAATAAAGCCCAACTAGATTGATAAAATAGAATAAACAATAAGGTCACTTGAAAATAGCCTAGGAATTCATAATTGGACATGGGAATGAAAAAACGAAATAAATCAATTCTAAAAGAACATGAATAGTTTAAGAGAACCCAAATCTCTCAAGAAGCAACTTGAACTTGTATAACTTAAAACTCTAGTAATAATCCAACGTAAAGCTTAGCACGTCAAATTTAATACCAATAAATATGTCATTCTCATCATGCTCATAAGCAGTAAAATTCAAGCCACTCGTTGTTGTGCATGTCATGGTATTGCTGTATAATTATTGATGTGGTACGTTGATGAATGTTTAAGTAAAGTTTCTCATGAGTATGATGTCTTGGATAATGTGATACATTTAAATGGTTGTTGATGTATGATTATGAATGTGTTGATTGGGTGGAATATTTCACAAATATATTATGCTGATGTATGTTGTGTGGCGCATAGATAACTATATAAGAAAAATTATGAATAAGAGATATGGAAGATGGTATTGGTAAAGGTCCCGAAATGATCAAAATATGAAAGTATGTGAGACTTAGATCTGAGATGAAATGTGGGCGTTCAATGTACCCAAATTGTTAAGAAAGTGTAAAACCTCACTTCATTCCTAAGTGTTGAGCACATTACTAAAATAAAGAAAATGAGAAAACTTGGTTACACTGAGTAAAGAAAAGGACTCGACATTAAGAATGGAGGGGAGTCATTTGGGGGACCCTACCGAGGACCATTGAACAAAAATGAATTATTGAATTATGCATCATGAATCAGAGTTAAGGAGGGATGTTGGAAAAATCCCCTAGAGCATACAGTAATGGGTAAAATAAAGAATCTTCCGTGCCTCGATACCCGAGGGCGGTCTAGGGAGTATCACCAGAGGCGGGAATTCCAAGTGGCATCGAATTCGCGCTCGTCACCAGATAGCCCATAGCAAACTCTGGTATACTTTGATAAGAGGCGGGATTTTCTATGACCGCAGAGTGCTTGTTCTATGGTGATATGTGATATGTGTGATTGGCCATTTTGATGTTGAGACTGAGAGTCCTTACCTATTTGTGAAAACCAGAACGAGGAGAGCTCTGGTCACTCTAGTTGGCAGGGGATATAAGGGTGACAGATTGAGCACAGGATTGATGAGATTGTTGAGGAGGAGATGGGCCCACATGCATCATGATGACTAATAAAAAGAATGGAAATAACGAAAAGAACTCATGTATTACATCATTGTACTGTGATTGTGACTGTTTATTACTTAAGTATGACTTTGTAGAACTTAATAGTCCTAAGAGATGAATGGGAAAATGGGGATAATTAATTGAGATAAAAAGTGGTGAGATAACTTAAAATATATTGTAGGAACCCCAAAGAGAGTTTGTGGGACTTGATCTTGGATTGTTTGTGTTGTATGTGGGCAGGTGTTGATGAGACACCTTTCTGATTGTTATGGAGGTGAAGACTCACCTTTACAGCTATTTTTCTAGACTTCTAGCTTGGACCATACACTGTAGAGGATCATACAGACTTCGCATCGAGGATCACGTGAGCTCTTCTTGGACCGAGGACGGGAAGATTAGGATAGATTATTTTATTTTCATTTATGGGAGCTTGTGTGCCCCTTCACTTTTAGTACGTATAGTTACTATTATGACCATGTATTATATATGATATATTGTATATAAGGTGTATCTATTCCACCAAGTTTCTTTATACAAAAAAAAACTTCCACATTTTTCTAAAACTTGTAACCTCTCAGTTGACCAGGATAATCTAGTGGAAGGGATTGTCCTAGTTAACTGAGGGCGTTACAAATTTTGCAATTTTATGTCATACTGAAAACAATCAAGCTTAGGCTCAGGGACAGCCAGAAGCACTCTAAGGGCTTTAGAATCACTGGTAACCAGTAAAAATAAATAGTAAATATCATTTGCTATAGAAATCAAACAATGCTCAGTAATGCTCAGATAAAAAGAAGAAAGGAGGACCAAAACTGACCTGACCTGCCCAGAGGGAGTATACAGCCACCGGTGAGGGAATGGGTGGCAGCTTCGCATAGAGATGGAGACAGAAGGATGGAAGGTGGCAGGTTCATCTTCACACGGAGAAGAACATAGAAGGACGGAGGGTGGTAGCTTCTTCTTCACACAGAGCTTCACCAAAAGACGATAGAGGGACAAAGACGGACCAAGGGAGAAAGAAGGCTATGGGACAGAGGAAGAAATGCAGACTGAGGGAGAGAGAGGGCCAAGTGACGGAGGGAGAAAGAAGGCCGATGGACGGAGGGAGAAGGGCGGAGGCAGGGAGAAAAATGTTAGGGCTTGATGATTGGAACAAATGATTAACCATAGCTATGTTCGAATTAGATTAAATTATTAGCGACGGTCTATTACCATCACTACCGACGTCACTACTAAGGCCAGCTGGCAGACATAGCGACCAACAAATAAACAATGTCGCTACAATGAATACACATTTACGATGGTCAACCAATCCATCCCTAATTCGTCCACCTTAGCCATAGGGCGACACCGTCGCTACATTCCCTCGAACTTTTTGTTTACCTTCAGGTTTAATGTTTGTGACGGCCCAACTTCATTGTTGACATATCCAAAAACAGCGACGGTTGTTACCTGTCAGTACATTATACCTCTGGTTACCCTTCACTAACCTAGCGACGAACGTGCACCCGGTCGCTGGGTTTTAGTAGTGTAGCAACGACTAAGTATCATCGTAAACTCTTAACCTCCCCTTCCTATTTTTGTTGGCTCCAAATGTAACGACGATGACTGAATTGGTCGCTAGTTTTAAACATTTGGAGGGAACCCAGATATTTGGAGGAGGCCAACTATAGCGATGGTATCCACGACAGGTTTTTCTAGATGTTCATATAGCGACGGTACAAGACGGTCGCTATATTTTTTTCATGAGTTAGCGACGGCACACGGTGGTCACTACAGTTACACGCTAACAAAAATCCTTGGAGGGAAACCAAAAAAATGAGGGAAGTAAAAGATAGCGACCGTCCTAGCGACGGTTCAGCTGTAGCGACGGATGTAGTGATGAAGTTTTGCCACTTTTAGTGATGGGATTTTACGGGTCGCTAAGGTGGTCACTAATTTTCTTTTTGGGGTCCCTTTTCACAAGTCCGTCGCTAACTCGGTCGCTAATTAGTGACGGTATCTGGTGGTCACTATTTCTAAGTAGCTGTTAGTGGTTTTTTTAGTAGTGTATTACACTATAGTATTTCTGAGGTTGGCTGCTATATGAGATTGGTAACTAGTTTGAACATTTAAATAACGTAATGTGCATTTGAAAAGAAAGAAAAGGTTCTTGTCTAACAATATTTTTTGGAGGCAATGAGTAGTTGAGTATAATGAGTTTGTAGACAACATGAAACCTGGTGTATTTACTTTCTGGAGAGGATTAGATAGTTTCAATATTTTTAGTTTTTTATGCACAAATGCATGCTCTATTATTGTTCTGTCATATACTGGTGGAATATTGAGTTTACTTCAAGTCTGTTGCATCATTACTTAGTGGAGTAATGTTGGGTTTATATTGCATCATGAAAGGGTATGCATGAATTTTTAAAGTTAATATTAATTTCATCACATTGACAGGTGGATTCCTTATGCATTACTTTTATTTTTCTTTTTTAACAGGGAGAGAAACTTATATAACTATGCTAGGTAACAACTGAGTTCAAAAACAATTAGGCTACTGGGAAGATACAAGGATGGGAGAATGACAATCAGGAAAATGGACATATGCTTATTCAGTAATCACAATTGATCTTGATTACTACACTACACTATAGAAGTTGATTAACATGATTATGGATTATTGTTTTAAGCCTAAGTCCAAAATGTAGTGTGACTTTTATAATTTATTAACTCAACCATAGTCATGGATATTTTGTAGTCAAATGTCATTGCTACTATTGTTTAACCTTGTTCTATATATATATATATGTTTATATTTTATATGGTATTAATTATTATTATTATTGAAATATTGAATTTTTCTATGGGCACCAATTTGTGGCATGAGAATGATTAATAATATATATATATATATATATATATATATATATTTATGGTAATAATTTTTTATTTTATTTGATAGATTAGTAGCGGTTACTGTAGATCTACCGGCGGTTAAAAAATCATCGTTAATGAATTCCCAGTGGTAGGTTTAGTAGCAGTTTTACAAACGCAGGTAATTGTATTAGTGGCGGTTAAACCGCCACTAATGCTCGTTAAAAATCACCGCTAACCTATATTTTTCTTGTAGTGTGCATAAAATAATGTTTTCTAACATTTGAGGGCATGGAAATCTATGGAAATAACAAGAAACTTGGGCATTGTTTCTAACAAAATCAAAAGATTCAATTTCAGCTCTAGCTCCAGCACCAAAAATTGTTTAATAATGCATTTAATATATATTGCAAAATATTTTTTTTCTAAACTAATTTATAGCATGACTTAATAACTAAAGGACGAATTCCACACGCATGATAAAAATGATTTCTGGAAACTACTTGTCCATTTTTGCCTTCCAAAATGCCAAGAAAAAGTTATGTGAAAAAGTGTATACAATAATAGTTATTATTGACATGTTTTCCCATTTTGGAAGTTTTATTTGGTCCCATAGTGGGTAGTGGGTAATGGGTAGAGGCCATGACAAAGGCTTCTACACATCATTGAAAAAATTCATCAAACGGGTAGTGGGCAAAGGCCATAACAACATAACATAGCTAAAAAACAAAAGAAGAGAAATGAGAAACCAAAGGAGAGATCTTACTAAATATGAAAGGAGAAAACCTATGAATGAAATTGAGAGGTTACAAATAGAATCATCCTTCACGATTTGGGTGATAGTGTTGGCAAATGTAGGATCCTTTTGGCTCACGGGAGATTAGACAACAATTTCACCATCGGTCACCACGATAGAGAAGAGAAGAAACTAATTTTTGGTCTCGTGGCTTGGTTGGTAGTGTTGGCATACACGGGACCCTTTTAGCTCCATTAGTCACCACAAAAGAGAAAATACGAAACTAATTTTTGGTCTTCGGGGTTGGGGTGGTATTGTGGTAGTGCAGGAATTGTTGATTTTCTTAGGTAACAATTTCCCTTCACCACATGAGAGAGAAGAAACAAGGGTGATTTTTGGGCAGGTTTCATTGAGGATGACGGATGGGTAGGAATCAGGTAAAATACACACTTACAGAGTAGGGATTGAGATGAAATAAAATAATAAATGGGGTTTAGTTGATTTTGTAATTCTAAACAAATAAGTTACAAAATCTTATAATGACAAAACGTAGCCTACATGGCATGCCCGTAGATGAAGGCATTGAAGTTGTCATTTGGGTGTGGGCACACAAGCAAAACTCATATCGCAACTTGCTCTTTTATACCCATATACTTAGTTGGTGCAAGCATCCTTATAGTTTTCACTAATGCACATAATTTATGAAAGCACATCTTATCCATCCGAGTAATTTCTATACAGACTTTGTCATTGATATAAATTAGCTTTTCAAAAAATGACATCTCTCACCATAACCCTACTACAATGACCCTAAGTTACCTTTCTCCTCCTTAAATTAACAATTGATAATAGAACACACATATTTATCATAAAAAAATAAAAATTGATTTAACAACTCAAATACATTAAGCTTCAAAAATGTTATGCGAAAGAGGATATGTTGGTTTAGGAAAACTATAACTTTTGATTCATGAAGAAGCGGCCCCTCCACATCAAGATAGTCAATCAATAAAGGTGTTGTGGTCTTCTTTCTTAAATCGGTTATCGGTGAAATGACTCTCATTGGAAGACCTCATTTGAGGAAATAAAGGGTTAGGTTGGAAAGGATTCAAAATAATCCTTTTTCCATTTGCATGATATAATCGTGCCATTATCTAAAATAAGAAAAAAAAATTAATTAGTTCTTTTCACAAAGAAAGAATTACTTGCACTACTGATATAATCATTAATATATTTGAATACTCTTATAATTAAGTCATCAATAAAAAAGTTGATCCACTCAACAATAAAACAAATGACCATGTATGAAACAACCCGGTTTAGATAACAACAGCCCGAGATAGGGAAAATTTTTTTCCAAAGGATCACAGGGTGCGCAGGGCAAAATAAGCAATTGGAGGTTAAGAAGAGTAGAAATCCGACTCAGAAAAGAGAATCAGCAGATGAAAAATACATAAGCGGCTACACTCGCTAGAGCGAGGATTTATTCGCTGAAGCAACGCATACACTCGGATAGTTTCCCACTCGGAATAGAGTCCAGATTCACTCGGGAAAGTCTCTGTACTCACGCTTCCCTCGAAAGTCATTCAACATATCCTATTCTAGCCTTAGAGTTCACCGATACAAACCACTCGGGAGATGACTCCCCCGATCACTTCACTCTAGATCTATACCTCCTTTCTCACTCGGAATACTCTCCTTAGCCAGATATCACTCGTAAGTGTTTTCCACACTCATCACTCGGAAAATGTGGTCTACTTCACACTAAGGCTCCCTCACTAAGTCAAATCTCGCTTAAAGGATTGTATAACTTCCCTCACTCAGAAATACTCTAACTCCTAGCCACTCGGGATACATACTAACGCCGCTACATGCGGAAGACCTTGTAAGACTAAAATCTACTCTGTATTATCCAGATCATACCCCCCCCTAATAAGTTCACTCAGAAAGGTTCTAATAAACTCTTACTCGGAACGGATCAAGTCAATTCTCACTTGGGATTTCGTGACTTCATTCTCTCGGGTATCATGGCTTTATCCACCCAGAATAGGCTTATTAAGGGATTTCCTCCTGTAACATCCTTCGATTATATCTCCTGCGGAAATAGCCTTTAATGAATATAACTTATTCAGAATTGACCCAACCCATCTTCATTCAAAAGGGGGTCTCATATCTCACTTCACTCGAATTTACCTTAACTCTCCCTTACTCGGAATCACGCAAGCTCTATTCATTCAGTAGAATGTAAAGGTACTCAACTGGACGTTCGTCTACCACATTATTTACTGATCAAGATTAAACACATAACATCATATATATATATAATTAGTTTTGCTCTTAATACCGAGAGAGTTCAATTCCAACATATTTAAACAGAATATTATACTAAGAGCCGGCCAAGGCTTAACAACACTATTTACACGGTATATACAACTATATACATATCCACTGTACAGTACGCCTCACAGGACTGGTGCTCCTCCATCATCCATCATTCCGAGAGACATCCACTGAAATATGGCCATGATAGGAGTGAGCTTTTACATATAAAATGATAGTTACTGACTCGGCATCAGTGTCAGTGCACACGCATATTCAATCGGAATTCACTCAATTTAAATTAAGGCCATATAAACCATGATATTTTCAATAACATATAATCACACACATATCACATTGAGCTCATTCTCATTCATAAAGGAGCATGCATCAACTCAATCAGAATTCATTCGTATCATTCACGGATCATATGAATCGTGTTATTCTCTTTAACGATGCACCTACATATATGCATGCGGATCCGACTTAACAATAATTTTCAGTTACAGGTTCCCTTCCTGGCCTCTCGTCCATTAGCCCTTCTCGCGTGGTACCGGTCTCCCGTTGACGTCTCGAGATTTAACTCTAGCTCCCTCAGCTACCACGGGCTCTCACAGGATCTAGCCAAGAATCTGTAGCTGGAAATCATCTCATTGGGGTTCCTGACCTTCCACGGGTCACCCCGTTTCTATACATGCAACTCATGCATTTTATCAGTAAGCATTCTCGATTATCAAGCACATTCCACGTAACCATTAGAATCATAACCGATCCAACATAGTATCTACATTCACTCGTCAATCATACCAGCATACACAGCAACCAAAAAGTTCATATTCTTAATACAACACTCCAGACAAGATCAACCCAACAGCCACACACATATATACTCTCGGTGTTAACAATGACAGGAACATACACCACATGCATTTATGTATACGCAACCATCAGAACTCAGCACAACAAACCCTGAACACATGCATATAAGTTTGAAATGGATAACAGGACTCTACTACCATACACGGTATCCAAGGATTGACAGTCAGACATTTCACACAGTCATCATAATCATAATCACACACACATAGAGCAATACGTTCACCCGGTACCATCCATGAACCATGCATTTGACATGCAAAGCGCCCCCTACCTACTGAAGGGACTCGAGAAGCTCCTTTGTTTCTCAACGTTTGGTCTGATGCTCTGTTTGCTTCATCCACCACTCTCTCTTGTTCCGTCCCCCTTGAACACAGTCGCACCCTTTAATCAGCTTGGGAACAGGAAGTTGTTCTTCTTCCACTCGAACGATCGCTTCACACCAACAGTGGGAATCTTGGGTTCTTCACAACACCACAGTCGCGAAGTTACGAAAAACATGGGACAGAGAAGAAGAACAAAGAAGAACGAAGAAGGACGAAGAAGGAGGAGAAGTAGAAGAAGATGGAAAGCCTTGAGGAAATTGAGAGTGAATGGAGAAGTGGTTAAGGGCTTCAGCCCATATACTCCTAGAAACGCGAAGAGTGAGTGGGGAACGCGGATCGGAACCTGCTGCATGGTTACATGTCACAATCAGTCAGTCCCGTCAGCATTTGAGTTTTTAATTTATAATTAACCTCACTTAACATTTAATCTTAATCTAGCCCTTAATTAATACGTAGGATGTTACAATTCTCCCCCTCTCAAAGAATTTCGTCCTCGAAATTCAAACGGTAACTTACCTCAAATGAACAACTCAGGATACTGCTGCCTCATGGCATCCTTGCGTTCCCAGGTATAAGAAGTACACCCGTTTTGCTGCCATGTTACTTCGACCAATTGTACATCCTTGCTCCTCAAGCGTTTTACCGACCGGTCCACAATTCTAGTCGGTACAGCCACTGTGGTTAAATCCTCTTTGATCTCTGCTTCATCAT
Organism: Clitoria ternatea; assembly: GCA_037962975.1. NCBI lineage: Eukaryota > Viridiplantae > Streptophyta > Magnoliopsida > Fabales > Fabaceae > Clitoria > Clitoria ternatea. Next base: position 113,973,306 of record CM075671.1, read on the forward strand.
CCGACATTTCGTGAGTGGAATCGGGTAGATACTTCCTTAGTTGAGACACATGAAACACGTTATGCAATCTGGATAGGTGAGTTGGTAATGTTATTCGGTATGCCACAGAACCGATCCCACAACTAAAAAAACAGCTGTTAGTGACGGAAACAATTGGTCGCTAATCCATGCCAAGGCCGTCGCTAAGAGGACTAGCGACGGTATTTCTGACGGCAAAACGACCGTCGCTAAAACCTTCGTCAAAGATAGATCAGCGACCATGAAAACATCGTCGCTACATTACCGACGACATGACACCGTCGCTAACATGGTCTTTGCTTCACTTACTTCAGCCGTCGCTAACTTTCCACGTTCAGCGACGATGAAGATCCCGTTGCTACGGTTAGCGACCAACACATACCGTCGCTAAGTGTAGCCATACAGCGACCACTTATGCCCGTCGCTAAGGGTACCAGGCAGCGACCACCTATGGCCGTCGCTAAGAGTATCCATACAGCGACCACTTATTACCGTCGCTATGGTAGCCATACAGTGACCACCTCTTCCCGTCGCTATAGGCAGCTATACAGCGACCATTGGCCGCCGTCGCTAATGGGATTTTTTATTTTTTTAAAAAATTATTTAAATATTTAAAGATTTTGTTAATTTAACTTTAAAAATATTGATTAATATTTTGTATTCGGTGATAAAATTTTATAATTAAACTTGAATAATATTTTTAAAATATTAAATTATTATTAAAAACAAAATAATGGATTAAATTTATTTATCAAATAGGTTGAATTATTAATAATAATCAAAATAAGGCGTTTTTCTTTGAATTTAATTACCAATAAATATTGACATAATAAATGAAGAATGACAAAATAAATACTGAATGGAATATAATATAAAAACTGTAAATGAAATATACAATGTGTATACATAATAAAAATACAATCATGGTGGTGGGGGATCCTGTGGTGGTGGTGGGGGCGCCTGGGAAGTGGGGGGAGGTAGTCTCGCCATCAACTGCATTAGTAGCTCCTGCTGCTGAGCAAGTTGCCGATGAGTCTCGGCGTGCTACTCCTCGGCCCGCTGTCGGTCCGTGTAAAGTGTGTTGGTCTGCATGACAAAGTTGATTGTTAACAGTGTTAATCAAAGTTCCCAACATTCAACTGGTTTCCATAATGACGTTTCTAAAGATGTAATAGCTAATAATGTAATAACTTTTAGCTTTACAACTTACTAAAAAAGGAAAAACTGAAAAACTGAATCCTAACTATCTTTAGTTTTAACGTTAGTTTTAAAGTGTACTAATTTTACAAGAGCACATTTAACGTTAGTTTTAAAGTGTACCAATTTTACAAGAGAACATTTAAAATATCAAATAAATCATTAATCTTCCGCCATAACAGAGTTGTGCCAATTCACAAATATTTATATTGAGAATTATCTCCATCACCTTTATGTATTAACCTATTGTTCATACGAGATCAGGTGACCAGTTCATGCTATGTACTTCGATATCTGACATTAAAAACCAAACATTCACCATAAAATTGTTATGCAATTTACAATGCTTGGAATTTAGAGAAAAATAGGAAAGGAATAATTTTTAATTTCTAATAAACATTCTTAAAATTGATAAATAATGGATCAACATAAAATTACTGCCCTAGTCCTTTATATTTGTAAATACTATTTTTTTTGTCATATTTATAAATACCATATAAAACCCTGAAATTATATTTCATAATGGTAGTTTTAACACTCAAATCCAATGAAATCCATATAACTAGGTCTCGCAATTAGGCACGCCAAAAGAATTTTTCATTTTTAAGATTTGTCTAATTTTTTTGTTACACAGCTAAAAACTTTGACTTTTTTTAAAAAAAAACTCCCACTTAGTGGAGCATGTTACAAGAAACAGTATTAAGTTTTTTAAAAAAATTTCAAGAATATCGTGAGTAGAATTGTTCCAAAAATTAAAAAACATACTTAATTGAAATTTGGAAATTCCAACAATATTTTAAAATTCAAACAACAAAAGAGTAAAATAAAAGCTTAGTTAAATTATAAAACAACACCATGAGAGCAAATAAGAAGTGCATATTTTTAAAAATTTGCACGAGGTTTGAAAATTTTAAAATTCCAAGTTCGTTCATTCCTAAATAGTAAGCCTCAAAACAATACAACCTTGGTATAATCAAAAGAATAATTTCAAAACTTATCATTAAAAACCAAAAGCCATTTTTTATGAAGAATGTATTAAAAGAGAACAGAAATAGATAGATCATAAAAACTATAATCCAGGAACAAAACGTGACCAAGCCTTACTAACAGGATCAGAGTAAAAGTAGAATAAAACTTTCAACTCTTTTGGAGCAGATATGATCATAACCATGAATGATCTGGGCAACATAACAAAATATGATGATACCGAGTCCTCTGCATCCTATTTCTCAAACAATCAAACATAAAAGAGAAACCTATTTCTCAAAGTCCACAAGCACAAAAACAAGGAGAAAAAGGGTACCTATGGTTTGATCGAAGTGAGAGATCGAGTAGTGAACGGGTTTTGAAAGGGAGATCTTCTAGAGGGAGAGACCTTCGAGCTTTAATAAATAGAGACGGTAGGGCTACATAGACACAGAGACCTTTTGAGAGGTTGAGCTTTCAAGAGGTTCCAGAATGAGAGCTTCGAGAGGTTCCAAAATGAGAGCTTCGAGAGGTACGACTTTGAGAAGGTAGGGCTTCGAAAGAGCTTCGTAAGGTGAATGGCTTCGAGAAGGAGACAGGAGGGGGAGAGAGCTCCTCAAAGATAGGGCGAGGGAAGGCGGAGACAGGGCGAGGGAGGGCGGAGACAGGGCGACAGAGGGCGAGGGAGGGCAGAGACAGGAGGGGGAGAGAGCTCCTCGGAGACAGAAGGGGAGAGAGCAGCTCAAAGACGGAGGGGGGGAGAGGGAGATTTAGGGCAAATGATTAGGGGAGAGGCTCTGGTCGAGTGTTATAAACCCTTAGCGACGGTCAACCACCATCGCTAATAACGTCACTACAATTAAAACACATAGCAACGACCCACCTAATTCTGTCCCTAATCCACTGAATATTAGCGATGGCACAACAATGCCGTCACTAATCTCCTGAGTATTAGCGATGGAGTAAACCCACCGTCACTACCTTTCCTTCTTAAAAGTAAAAGTATGGGGGGAAGACCCAAAATCATAGCGACGACCACCCAATTCCGTCCCTAATCCACTGAATATTAGCGACGGCAAGGTAATGTCGCGCTAATCTTAGGAGATTAGTGACGGTGTAACCCCACCGTCACTACCTTCCCTTCTTAAAAGTAAAGGTATGGAGGGAAGACCTAAAATTATAGCGACGACCACCTAATTCCGTCCCTAACCCACCGCATCTTAGCGACGACAAAGTAATGCCGTCCCTAATCTCCTGAGTAGTAGCGACGGCTTAACCCCACCGTTACTAGTTAAAACATAGCGACGGACACTAAACGTCGCTAAGGTTTGGCGCCAACGAAAAACCTTGGAGGGAAAAATCTAGCGACCGCCACAGCGACGCGTGTGAGTGAGCGACGACAGTAGTGACGGAGGAATGTTGTAATTGTTAGCGACCACGTTCCCATGGTCGCTAATGGAGTCACTAAGGCTTTTTTCTCTGGATTTGTCTAGCGGTCGCTAATGCAGTCGCTATTTAGCGACGGGGTTCGTGTGGTCACTAAATTGTTGTAGCTATTTAGGGTTTTTTTAGTGGTGTCCGCTCCAGTACTTCATAGGGTCCTATGTATTGGGGGTTCCACTTCCCACTCTTCAAGGCTCGTCCAACTCCTTTACTCGGTGAAATCTTTAGGAACACTCTATCACCGACCAAAAACTCAAGTGGCTTCGTCTGTTTATCATGATAGCTTTTCTGCCTGTCCTGAGATGCCTTCATCTTTTCCCTAATTACTTGGATCTGTTCTGAAGTCTGTTTCATAATTTCCAGTCCCAACAGTAAATTTTCACCAGTTTCCGACCAACATAGTGGGGTTTGACATTTCCAGCCATACAGTGCTTCATAGGGTGCCATGCCAATGCTGCTGTGGTGGCTATTATTATATATAAATTTGATCAGAGGGAGGTACTGCTCCCAACTACCACCATGCTCCAACACACACGCCCTCAGTAAGTCCTCCAAACTTTGTATTATTCGCTCGGATTGCCCATCCGACTGGGGATGGTAGGCGAAACTCAGCCAAAGCTTTGTGCCTAATTCCTGGTGCAGGCTTGTCCAAAACCGGGACGTGAATCTAGGATCCCTGTCCGACACGATAGAAGTCGGCACACCATGCAGTCGGACAATTTCTCAGACGTAGATCTGGGCTAACTTCTGTAACGGATATCTCATGTTCACGGGCAGAAAGTGTGCAGTTTTCATCAACCAGTCGACAATGACCCAAATGGCATCATAACCCGCTCGGGTTCTAGGCAATCCCATTACAAAGTCCATGGTAATTGAGTCCCATTTCTATACGGGGATTTCAAGGGGCTGCAATGCACCATACGGCTTCTAGTGTTCAACTTTCAACTTCTGGCAAGTAACACACCGAGCCATATATTCCACCACATTTCTATTTAATCCGGGCCACCAGAATTGCAGTCTTAGATCGTGGTACATCTTTGTAGTGCCCGGGTGAATACTTAACAGGCTCTTGTGGGCTTTATCAAGCACCATTCTCCTTAATTCTCCTTCACCCGGCACATATATTCTACCCTTCACTCAGAAAATTCCATCTGATCCCTTGGTTAGAGACAAGTCCTTACCCTTAGCCTGAATCTCCTTCATCTCAGCCAAGTAGGCATCTGACTTCTGCTGCTCAAATACCAATTTCAGGAACTCATTGGCAATCTTCAACGTACCAAGCGTTATCTTCCAAGACGAAGGGACATCCACATACAAGTTCATGTCTCGGAATTGCTCCAGTAACTCCACCTCCTTTACCATCATCACTGCCACATGGAGGGATTTCCGACTCAATGCGTTGGCTACAACATTCGCCTTACCCGGATGATACTTCAGCTCAAAGTCGTAATCTTTCAAAAACTCCATCCATCTCCTCTGCCTCATGTTCAGCTCTTTCTGGTTGAATAAATATTTGAGGCTCTTGTGGTCGCTGTACACCTCAAATTTGGAACCGTACAAGTAATGCCTCCATATTTTAAATGTGAAGACTACAGCTGCCAATTCTAAGTCATGAGTCAGATAATGCAGCTCATGTGGCCTTAATTACCGAGAGGCATAAGCTATCACCCGGTCCCTCTGCATTAGTACGCACCCCAGGCCGAGTCCCGACGCATCACAGTAGACCACGAAGCTCTCTTGCAAATTTGGCAACGCCAACACTGGGGCTGTTGTCAACTTAGCCTTTAGCTCTTGGAAACTTCTCTCACACTCGGAACTCCACACGAAAGGGACGTTCTTCCGAGTAAACTTGGTCAAGGGAAAAGCAAGCTTAGAAAAACCCTCAATAAACCTTCTATAATAGCCAGCTAGACCCATGAAGCTTCTTATCTCCGAGACCGACTTGGGTATTTCCCATACCATTACAGCTGCTACCTTTGAAGGATCTACCGAGACGCCTTCCTTGGAAATCACATGCCCGAGAAAGTGGATCCTATCCATCCAGAAATCACACTTCGAAAGCTTTGTAAACAGTTGTTTCTCCCTCAATATTTGGAGTACCGATCGGAGATGTTCCTCATGCTCCTCAGGGGTCTTAGAATAGACCAAGATATCATCAATAAAAACGACCACGAATCAGTCTAAGTATGGGTGGAAGATGCTATTCATGTAATTCATGAATACAGCAGGGGCGTTTATCACACCAAACGGCATTACTACATACTCGTAGTGGCCATACTGGGTCCTGAAGGCAGTGTTGGGAATATCCGAGTCCTTCACCCGGATCTGGTGGTATCCCAACCGTAAATCAATTTTTGAGAAGACTTAAGCGCCCCTCAACTGATCAATCAGATCATCAATCCTTGGTAATGGGTACCGGTTCTTGATCGTAAGCTTGTTTAGCTGTCGGTAGTCTATGCATAACCTCATGATGCCATCCTTCTTCTTGACGAGTAACACTGGTGCACCCCACGGTGATACACTCGGTCGAATGAACTGTTTACCGAGTAACTCATCAACTTGCTTCTTCAACTCAACTAATTCAGTTGGAGACATCCTATAAGGAGCACTGGAGACTGGCTCGGCTCCAGGGATTAAGTCAATAGAGAATTCAACTTCTCTATTTGGAGGGACACCCGACACATCATCCGGAAACACCTCGGGGAATTCACAAATAATCTGAATATCAGGCACTTGGATTCTACTCTCACCCTCGGTCAAACAAAGCATCACAAATAACTAGGCTATACCTTGCACTGTGTAGTCATTATCGTTCTGCCTCAGAAAAATCACCCTTCGGTTTTGGCAATCTACCAGCACCTTGTTGGCCGATAGCCAATCCATGCCCAGGACGATATCGAGGTCTTTCAGAGGCACACATACTAAATCGAAGGTAAAACTCTGATCACCTAACGTAAAGGTTACATCTTTACACATCATCGATGTCAACACTTTAACGCCGGTAGGATTGGCTACCTCTAAAGTCCAATTCATTTACACAGTCAGCAACCTCAAACGTCTCACACAATCGTCAGCTATAAAGGAGTGGGTAGCTCCAGAATCAAAAACTATATTAAGTGTATATCTACCGAGTGAGCACTTACTTTGCACCAAGTCATTCGCTTGTGCAGCTTCTTCGACGTTAATGGCGTAAACTCTCCCTGCAACCGGGTGGTCCGCATTTCTTCCACGGTTATTTGGGGCAAACATCATGTTACACCGAGCTCCATTGCCTCTGCCCCCATCCCCTCGTCCACCATTTCCACGGCCTCTCCCCCGGAAGCCTTCACGGTGCACATTGGCGTTTGCTTGATGTAGTTGAGGGCAGTCAGGGCGAATGTGCCCCTTCTCATTGCAATGAAAACATACAACATCTCCTCCACCATCACAATTCAGGGTAAAGTGGTCACCACCACATTTGAAACATTTGCCATATTTTGGACGACCACCAGTCCGACCACCTTGATTACCCCAACCTCTATATCTAGAGGAGGGTCCACCTCTTCCAACGTTACCTGTTCTCTTGAAGCGTGACTGCTGTGGCTGCAAGGACGTGTCTGCCTTGCTGTTTCGGCCCGAGTGGGCCTTGTCATCCTCTTTAAAAATTCTGCATTTATTCACCAGCACTGGAAAGCTTCTAATTTCTTGGTGCCTGAAAGCTCTCTTAATTTCCGACCTCAATCCACTCTCGAATTTAATGCATTTGGAACTCTCGGTTCCGGGTTGTTGGAAGGGCGGGTAAAACAGGCACAACTCTTCAAACCTGGCAGCGTATTCCTCCACCGACAGGGAACCCTGCTTTAGTTCCATAAATTCTAGCTCTTTCCAACTCCTTACTGTGTCAGGGAAATATTTTTCCAGGAAGCACGCCTTAAAATTTTCCCAGATCAGCTGGGTGCCAGCATCAATCAATCTATTTTTGGTGATCTTCCACCAATTTTCTGCTTCGTCCCACAGCATGTATACTGCGCACTCGACTTTCTGGGCCTCGGTACAGTGAAGGCCCCTAAAAATTCTCTCTAAATCTTGAATCCACTTGTAAGCTGCTTCGGGATTAAATCCTCCATGGAACTTACTCGGCTTCCTCTTCAGGAAGTGATCCAATACTTGGCTATCTTCCGTTCGAGGCTGGTTCTGCCTCTCAAATACATCAGTGAACCGCTGAAATGCCGCGGCTATGGCTTCCACACCATGACGGTTTGCCATGACTTATCCTGAAATCAACACCCCTTTAAAGGATAAGTTTACAGAATTACTCACTATCGATCGGAATTCAATTCCACACTCAACAGTTATAACACATTATTATACCATCCTTAAATATCATATAATGAATCGGACCAGGATAGGAATAATCTCCTACCCCCAAATCAACACCTCATAGGCACATGACCATACAAATTATATTAAATTAGGCACCAAAGTCCTCAGATATTACAAGCAATTTATGACGACCGGTCATAATGTACATCACCATTTACTGGGAGTAAGCATACCTTGGCCTTGGACCTTTTAAGTCCGCTCTAATACCAAAATGAAACAACCCGGTTTAGATAACAACAGCCCGAGACAGGGAAAATTTTTTTCCAAAGGATCACAGGGTGCGCAGGGCAAAATATGCAATTGAAGGTTAAGAAGAGTAGAAATCCGACTCAGAAAAGAGAAGGCCGGGTCAGAATAATATACATTAGCAAGATGTAGCTCCAGCTACGAGAATCAGCGGATGAAAAATACATAAGCGGCTACACTCGCTAGAGCGAGGATTTATTCGCTGAAGCGACGCATACACTCGGATAGTTTCCCACCCGGAATAGAGTCTAGATTCACTCGGGAAAGTCTCTGCACTCACGCTTCCCTCGAAAGTCATTCAACACATCCTATTCTAGCCTTAGAGTTCACCGATACAAACCACTCGGGAGATGACTCCCCCGATCACTTCACTCGGGATCTATACCTCCTTTCTCACTCGGAATACTCTCCTAGCCAGATATCACTCGGAAGTGTTTTCCACACTCATTACTCAGAAAATATGGTCTACTTCACACTAAGGCTCCCTCGCAAGTCAAATCTCGCTTAAAGGATTGTATAACTTCCCTTACTCGGAAATACTCTAACTCCTCGCCACTCGGGATAGATACTAACGTCGCTACATACGGAAGACCTTGTTAGACTAAAATCTACTCGGTATTATCCAGATCATACTCCCCGTAATAAGTTCACTCGGAAAGGTTCTAATAAACTCTTACTCGGAACGGATCAAGTCAATTCTCACTCGGGATTTCGTGACTTCATTCTCTCGGGTATCATGGCTTTATCCACCCGGAATAGGCTTATTAAGGGATTTTCTCCCGTAAAATCCTTCGATTATATCTCCTGCAGAAATAGCCTTTAATGAATATAACTTATTCAGAATTGACCCAACCCTTCTTCATTCAAAAGGGGGTCTCATATCTCACTTCACTTGAATTTACCTTAACTCTCCCTTACTCGGAATCACGCAAGCTCTATTCATTCAGTAGAATGTAAAGGTACTCAATTGGACGTTCGCCTACCACATTATTTACTGATCAAGATTAAACGCATAACATCATATATATATAATTAGTTTTGCTCTTAATACCGAGAGAGTTCAATTCCAACATATTTAAACAGAATATTATACTAAGAGCCGGCCAAGGCTTAACAACACTATTTACACGGTATATACAACTATATACATATCCACTATACAGTACGCCTCACAGGACTGGTGCTCCTCCATCATCCATCATTCCGAGAGACATCCACTGAAATATGGCCACAATAGGGGTGAGCTTTTACATATAAAATGATAGTTACTGACTCGGCATCAGTGTCAGTGCACACGCATATTCAATCGGAATTCACTCAATTTAAATTAAGGCCATATAAACCATGATATTTTCAATAACATATAATCACATACATATCACATTGAGCTCATTCTCATTCATAAAGGAGCATGCATCAACTCAATCAAAATTCATTTGTATCATTCACGGATCATATGAATCGTGTTATTCTCTTTAACGATGCACCTACATATATGCATGCAGATCCGACTTAACAATAATTTTCAGTTACAGGTTCCCTTCCTGGCCTCTTGTCCATTAGCCCTTCCCGCGTGGTACCGGTCTCCCGTTGACGTCTCGAGACTTAACTCTAGCTCCCTCGGCTACCACGGGCTCTCACAGGATCTAGCCAAGAATCTGTAGCTGGAAATCATCTCATTGGGGTTCCTGACCTTCCACGGGTCACCCCGTTTCTATACATGCAACTCATGCATTTTATCAGTAAGCATTCCCGATTATCAAGCACATTCCACGCAACCATTAGAATCATAACCGATCCTACATAGTATGCACATTCACTCGTTAATCATACCAGCATACACAACAACTAACCAGTTCATATTCTTAATACAACACTCCAGACAAGATCAACCCAACAGCCACACACATATATACTCTCGGTGTTAACAATGACAGAAACATACACCACATGCATTTATGTATACGCAACCATCAGAACTCAGCACAACAAACCCTGAACACATGCATATAAGTGTGAAACGGCTAACAGGACTCTACTACCACACACGATATCCAAGGATTGACAGTCAGACATTTCACACAGTCATCATAATCATAATCATACACACATAGAGCAATACGTTCACCCTGTACCATCCATGAACCATGCATTTGACATGCAAAGCGCCCCTTACCTACTGAAGGGACTCGAGAAGCTCCTCTGTTTCTCGACGTTTGGTCCGATGCTCTGTTTGCTTCGTCCACCACTCTCTCTTGTTCCGTCCACCTCGAACACAGTCGCACCTTTTAATCAGCTTGGGAACAGGAAGTTGTTCTTCTTCCACTCGAACGATCGCTTCACACCAACAGTGGGAATCTCGGGTTCTCCACAACACCACAGTCGTGAAGTTATGAAAAATAGGGGACAGAGAAGAAGAACGAAGAAGAATGAAGAAGGACGAAGAAGAAGGAGAAGTAGGAGAAGATGGAAAGCCTTGAGGAAATTTGGAGTGAATGGAGAAGTGGTTAAGGGCTTCAGCCCATATACTCCTAGAAACGCAAAGAGTGAGTGGGGACGCGGATCGGAGCCTGCTGCATGGTTACACGTCACAATCAGTCAGTCCCGTCAGCAGTTAAGTTTTTAATTTATAATTAACCTCACTTAACATTTAATCTTAATCTAGCCCTTAATTAATACGTAGGATGTTACAATGTACGGTAACTATTCAATAAAATTAAAGTGTCAACAATGGTGATGAACACGGATTGAAAAAGGTCACATATTCATCATGATATTGTGAAAATTGGAAAGTGGTTGTAAAGGGAACACACCAATTCAATAAACATATTGATGAAAAATATTGAAAAAGACTTAAAATTTAATCAAAGCATAACAAGGCAAATTGATGAATAATATAGATGTTTGGATGAATATGAAATTCACTCACAAAGTTTTTCTAATAGGAAGATGAAACCCAAATCCATTCACAAAATGAAACGAATTCCATTCACATAAATTAACATACCTTGCTCACGAACTACAACAAAAAAGGAATTTAGTGGCGGTTATTCTGGAATCTAGCGGCAGTTTAAACCGCCACTCGATGACATCTGCGGCCCGCTAAATGCTTTGCCGCTAGGCATTTAATGGCGGTTTTTATTAACCACTGAAATAACCACCGCTAATAGGCTAACCGTAGAGAAAACCGCCATAGTGATGTTATCTGCGGTTAAAACCGCTGTAAAAAAGCAAAAAAATAAAAGCCATTTAAAAGCAGCTTAAACCGCCACTAAAAGTTTCAGTTTTTTCAAAAAAAAATCCTTAATTATAACAAAGTATTTTTTATGTCCATTAATTTTTAAAACTCAGATTTTCCTTAATTATAACAAATTAATTTTTATACCCATTAATGTTCTTAATGCGGCAATTATATTTTATATATTAATGTCTTAGATATTTATATTATTGTTTTTTTAATAAGTAGTATGGTCTTATTTTAAAAAGCTATAGTTCTATATATACCTGTCTAAAAGAGTATTAAATAGCTATTCCAATATAATTTTTTATAAAAGCCAAAAAATCTTAATGATGAAAATAGTAATTTCAATGTTAATTATTCTTTTATAAATTAAAATGTGTAAATTGTTACAATTTTTTCATGTTTTGTTTTCTAAAAATAAAATGGTATCCATTTCTTTTAATTATTTTATCATGCGAGACACACGTCATAAATATTTAAAGGTGGACAAAAAGTAATACACTACTAAGTATTGTTAATTTTAAACTTTTGATAATCGCATGTAAAGTAATAAAAGTTAAGTAAATATATAAATTACTAGCAACCACCAGCACTGCAGAGTAAGAAAAAATAAATGAGGTCATATATCATAAAAATGATGTATTACTAACAACTAAAATAATGTTGCAAACTTGTTTTGCACTACTTCCAACTTTGGAATATTTTTCTATATATAAGAAGCCAATCAGTTACATGCAAATGTTAACATGTAAGGGTAGTGTGCAAATAGTGTTTTGGGTAAGAATCGGACAAATATATCATAATATATCATACTTTAAAGAATAAATATCAAATGTATAGATGAAAATGAAGGCAATATTATATTCCAATAATGATGTCTGTGAAGCTCACTTGCTCCACTACAAAGGGAAGCCAAATATCTATTCTATTGTGGTTAACTATTATTAGAGCTTATTTAGTATGATAAGATCTTTAAGGCTCACCCAAGAGGTTTTGGATTTCACACTTTTGGAAGCCTTGGCTAGTTTGACCTTAGCTTGGACTATAGCACCAATAGAAGCATTGATATTTGAATAAATGTCATTGTTAGTCCTCAAATTTACAATAAAATCCTTAATAAAAATTTTGTAAACAGAATGAAAATTTGTTTAAATTATTAGAAATTTAGGTTTTAAATTCAATAAATGGATGTTGTTAAAAATAATCTGCCCTTGATCAATTTTCTCTAGTTTCATAGTGAAAAAGTAAAGAAATTTAAGAGAAAAATTGAAGAACTGACAAGCTGACGCGTAGCATAAACACCACGTGTAGCGTGGGGATTTTTGATGCTGACGCTACTCGTCCCAGCCATGCGTAGCGTCAGAGCTACGTGGACTCCATTTCCCGCTAGACAAGCACTCAGCCAATTGACCCATTTTTCGCCAATCCACCAGCAGCTAATGTCCAAGCCGAATTGGGAGACAAGGCTACACATGTCTGGCCACTTTAATTCAATAATTAAACCAATCATGGCCACTTAATAACGAGCTTAATGGGGGCTGACTCAGGAACCTGATGCGTAGCATTAGGCTGGCGTGTAATGTTAGGACCCTTCCTCAGCCCTATAAATAGGGTCATTCTCCATACATCCAGTATCCCATTTCCACTCTTATGAGTTCTTTTCCTCTCTTATACACTTGTGTTTAAGTGTTTCTTTTGTGAGTTTATGGTTCTAGAATAGTTTTCTAGATACTTGAGAGTGTTGTGGGGTATTGTGATCGTTGTATTGTGAAGTCTCCATTGCCTTCGTAATGTCAACCTCTGCAAGTGTTGTTTTTACTTTCACCATGTGTAACTAATCTGTTTATGTTGGGATTTGGTGAATCAATCTATTATATGATGTTGTGATTATGACCTCTACATATTTATGATTTAAGTACATGTTAGTATTTCAACTCTTTATTAATATGAACATTAAACGGGAGAATGATTTTCATGTGTATTAAAACTTGTTTTATTAGTATGAATATCAAACGGAAGAATGATTATTCATGCCGAATTAAAATCTGTTTTAATGAAAGTAAAAAGTTGAAATACCCTTAATATGCCAATTACTAGGGATAGAATTGGTAATTATTGTTGCCATAAGGCCAGGACTTAATGTAAGTTTTTATTTGAGAAAGCTCACGAGGGATCGGACTTTAGGATAAATACTTAGAATTTATATCACGAGGAATCAATTATAATGACTTTAAGCTGCAATAACATGAACTTGATGATTAAGTATGTATATTTGTAATTATTTCATTATATTTTAGTGTGAGGATCCTAATTCCAACATAATTTGTTAATCTGTGTTCTTATCTCAAGTATCTGAATTATTCTGAATTACATCTCAATTTTATAGTTAGATTTTATCTTTTCCATCTTTTTATCTTATGAACAAATCAACCATCAAATCTTGTGAAAATTTTATAAATTATTCATAAATTATTCTTTTGTTAATAATCTTTGATAAATTTACCATAGTAAATAAGAAATTACTGTGAGTTACCGGACTTTCAATCCCAGTGGAACGATATCTAAATTTGAAAACTACAAACAATTGGTGCGCTTGCCAATTAATAACCCAACAGTAACATGGGGGTTAACAAGTTTTCTGGTGCCATCGCCGGGGATTGAATTGATTCAATAAAATAGTAAATTTTTTAATTACCGTGGTAAAAATATTTTTTTACCTTAGTAAAATTTTTCAATTTTATTCATTTATTCATTCTACTTAATTTTATTCTACTAACTTTCTTTATTTAGTGTGTTTATGCAAACTCGATCTTCTACAGATAAGGTGTTCTCTGACCCTGAGATCGAGAAGTTTGTAATGAAACTTAAAGCATTAAAATCTAAAAAAACAAAAACTTTGTCTTCTTCGACTTCATCTTCTTTTGAAAAATTTGAAAATTTTAAAAATTCTAATATGGCTACTGAAAGAAGAACATTGGGATAGTTTGCTGCTATTAATGGACCACCCCGTGTTTCGGAGATGTATCAAGGACCTATTGTTGCAGTAGAAATTAAACCAGCTACTGTAAACATTATTCAAAATAATCAATTTGCTGGTTTAAATAATGAGGAACCTTATGAACACTTAACCATTTTTTATGAGTTATGCAGCACAATTGGTTTTGAACCCAATCAAGAAGAATCTGTTTACATGAGATTGTTTCCTTTTTCTTTGATTGGGAAAGCTAAAGAATGGTTTAAATCTTGTCCACCCGGTAGTTTTGCAAATTGGTCCAATATTGAAACAAAATTTTTGGAAAGATTTTATTCACCTTTAAAATATTTTGAAGCAATGACAGCCATACATTCTTTTTCACAAAATCATGATGAATCACTTGGTGAAGCATGGGAAAGATTTAAAGCACTTCTTAGGAAATGTCCAAACCATAATTTGGATGATGCTGGGAAGGTAAGAATTGTTTATCATGGTTTATTATCTCAGTTCAAGATGATGTTAGATGCATGTACAGGTGGTTCTTTAATGAACAAAACTGTTGAAGAGGCAATATCAATTATGGAATCCATGTCAACCAGTGACTGTCAAGCCAAGCATGAAAGAAGTAGTACATCAAGGAAGACAGGTATGCTCGAGTTGAGAGTAAATGATGCAGTTTTAGCTCAGCAAAAATCGTTGACACAACAAATGGAAGCAATGAGCAAACAATTGGAAAAACTTTAAATTGCTCAAGTATCATTACCATCTCCTGCTTAATTAAAACAATGTATGCATTGCATGGGCGAACAACCATGTGGTTACTATGCCCCAGATGAAAATGAACAAGAACAAGCCAATTATTTGATTCATCAAAGAATACCCTTAGGTAACTTTCCTATCAATCTTGGTAATTCTTTTCCTAACAATTACCCGCAGGGTTGGCAAAATTAGAATATTGGCTGGAAACAAGATGTTGGACCTTCTAATAGACCTACCAACAATCAATTCAAACAACAACCACAATCTGATCAAACAACAAGGCTAACTAGGATAGAGGATTCTATCCAACAATTGCTACAATACATGCAAACAAATGAAGCTACACGTAACGCGTCGGATATGCAATTGGGACAGTTAGCAAAAGAAGTAGCTGACATGAAAAGCTTTGGTTTTTCTGCAAACACTCAAAATCCAAGAGAACAATGTAATGCTATTTTTACAAGAAGTGGTAAAGTTGTAGGAAATGATTGTAAAGAAGAAGAGAAAAAAGAAAAGAAAGAAAAAGAAAAAGAAAAAGAAAAAGAAAAAGAAAATGAAAATGAAAATGAAAAAAGATAAAAAAGAAGAAGAAGAGAAAAAAGAGAAGGAAGAAAAAATGATGAAAAAGAAAAACAAAAAAAGTAAAAAAGTAAAAAATAAAAAATGAGTATTTGGGTCAGACACCTCTAGTTAAAGATTTACCTTACCCACAGGCACCATCAAAGAAGGATAAGGAAAAGGAATACAAAAAATTCCTTGAAATCTTTAAGCAATTAATCATAAACATTCCATTTTCTGAAGCATTGGGATAGATGCCAACATATGCAAAGTTTATGAAAGAGTTGCTTACCAAAAAGAGGAGGTATATTGTTGAACTTGAAGCAGATTGCAGTGCTATTTTGTAATTTAACATGCCAAAAAAGTTGAAAGACCCTGGAAGTTTCACTATTCCTGTCTCCATTGGAGGTGTGAATATTGGGAAAGCCTTGTTAGACTTATGGGCTAGCATTAATCTAATGCCTCTAAATATGATGAAGCGAATTGGTTACCTTGATCCTCAAAAAACAAAGATGACTCTGCAATTGGCCGATAGATCAATCAAAAGACCCTATGGTATTGTGGAAGATGTACTTGTGAAAGTTGACAAATTCTACTTCCCTATTGACTTTGTGGTTTTAGACATGGAAGAAGATGTTGAAGTTCCCCTGATCCTAGGAAGACTATTCATGAAGACTGCTAGAGTACTCATTGATGTAGATAACGGGAAGCTGGTAGTAAGAGTAAACGATAGATAAGTGAACTTCGATGTTTTCAAAGCCATGAAATATCCAAATTCAAAGCAAGACTGTTTCAAGGTGGATGTTCTCGATGAAGTTTTCTTTTCTGTATCCACGGGTATGTCAATTTCTGACCCTTTAAATAAGTTATTAACTAACTCTGTGGAATGTTTGAGTGAAGAAGAAGAAAAACAGGTAGACAAGTATCTTGAAGATTTTGATCAAGGGAAAGAAATTTCCCTTTGTGAACACCTCTTTTGGTCCGACCAAAATACCAAGGATTTGATTAAAAGAGACCAGACATCCGTTGCCCAAATCAGGAATCATTTCCGAGTGATTATTTCCGGGCAGGGGTGACTCCAAGTGAGGAATTCCCGAGTGGGGTTATTTCCGAGCGAGGTGTTTGCTTGATTCTACGAAAAGATGAAGTAAACCTCTCAAACTATAATGCTTCAGGACGCTGATAGAGTTTATAGATGTATGGTGATGTGATATGATGCATTAGGAAGAGTTAGAGTAGGAGAAAATAGTATTTCGCATGCTAAGTTGAAGGATTTCCCGTTCTGCATAAAACCTGTATATCTCGCTCAAGCGAGTGGGAATCTCGCTCGAGCGAGATTGTGGTGAATCAAGAATTTATCCTCTGGCCTGTTTTCACCCGAGCGGGTGGTGGTTTCGCCCAAGCGAGATTGATGGAGAATCAGGAGTTAGCCCCTGGATCAATTTCGCTCAAGCGGAGAAGTGAGCGCTCAAGCGAGAGGGGAAAGTTTTATATACCGGAATAATTTTGCTTAAGTGAGACATGTCTCGCCCGAGCGAGATTGATACCTGATGCATATTCCTTTCCTTTGCTCAGGCGTTTCGAGTAACATGTCTCTGGGTGAGAAGTTTCCGAGTGAATTGTCTCCGGGTGGGGTGTTTCCGAGTGAAGGATTCCCGATTGAAAACACTGAATAAAAAAGGGACTATCTTTGAATGAATACTTACCGATTGGATACATCCGAGTGAAGGATTCCCGATTGAAGCCAGTCTGAATGAAAAGCAAGTCTGATTTCAGATGAATACATCCGAGTGGATAATCCCCGACTGAAGCCAGTCTGAATGAAAAGCAAGTCCGATGTCTGATGAATACATCCGAGTGAAGAATTCCTTATTGAAGTACCTCCAAGGAAAAAGAGATTCTGACTCTGGATGAGTGTGTTTTCTGGACAGAGATGTTTCTAAGCGAATATTTTCCGAGTGAATTGATTCTAAACAAAAAGGACTGAACTTTGAAAGAGCATTTGTCAGGCAAAGTTATATCCGAGCGGGATGTCACCAAGGAAACCATTTCCGAGTGGTTTGCTGCCGAGAGATATATATTTCCGAGTGGAATGTCTCCTAGTAAGTCATTTCCGAGTGGAATGTCTCCTAGTGAATAATTTCCGAATGGAATGCCTCTGATTGAGTCATTTTCGAGTGGAATGTCTCCTAGTGAGTCATTTCTGAGTGGAATGTCTCCTAGTGAGTCATTTCCGAGTGGAATGTCTCCGAGTGAATCAGTTCCGAGCAAAACCCCTCCGATTGGCGCAGTTCCGAATGAATGCTTCAAGCAGTGACAAGTTCCGAGCAAAGCACCTCCAATTGAAGCAACTCCGAATGAATGCTTCAAGCAGTGACATTTCCGGACAAAGCAATTCCGAGTGAACCAAGTCTGAATAAAAGAGGCCCTGATGCATACTTCTCGGAAAGGGATTTCCGAGTCAATAATTTGTGAATTCAAACCATCCACACCGAGTGTCAAAGGTCGGATCGGATCTATGAATTCAAGCTTTCACTCGGCCTTTTATATATGAGAGCACCTGTTCTGCTCGGATTAATTTCCACTGTTAATGGATACTGGCTGAGACAGTGATCCGGGCCACAAGGAAGAGCACCGATCCCATGAGACCCCATTTGAAGAATCTGATTGCCATTCTATGACTTGGAATCCCACCACCCAAGTCAATCCATGAATTCTGGAAATGGCAGACAGGGGGCGGAAGTGGGAGTAATTGAAAATTCCCCACCAGCCGTTGTCCCTCACTACCTGTTAGTGGCTAGGCTGCCTCCACTGTGAGTAGAAGCTGGTGCTGTCCAAGCACTCGACCACCCCTATAAATACCTCGTCTGAAGAGGCTCAAGGGGTTGGAATTTTTGGTGGGAATTTTTGGTTGGAAGTTTTTCACTTTTGAAACGTATTTCTGCCCACACTCCCCAGTGACCTGCTCCGATCTCCACAAAAGCTTTTGTCCCTAAAAGCTTGAAGATTCCTCTGGTGTTCTGAACCTAAAAAATCAAGAAGCCCGAAACTAAAAAGACCAAATAGCCAAGGAAATAAAAGAGAAGGTAGGAGAAGGGGCCACTGTTTCGGTCATCTTCTTCATGGGAACAACAAACCCACCGACGTCGTCACCTCCCTCTTCGTCATCCTCTCCTTCTCCATCATCCACTTCCACTGATGATCAATCATCCCCTCCATCTCCTTTATCAATAATCTAAAACAAAAAGCAATCCAAAGACCTCTCACCCACACTCATCCTCTCAGAAAACAAAAAAGATCAGAAAACCAAAAAGGGGGACAAGGAAGCATAGACAGAAAATTCAGAAAGGAGAACACTCTGGTACGTCTCTTCTTCACCCCAGTCTCTTTCTCCCTCACTTGATCTTTCATTCCTCCACCGTCTTCTTTACCCTCGGTCTCATTCTCCTTCGTTTGGTCTTTCACTCCCCCACTGTCTTCCTCCCTCCGTCAGCCTCTTTCTCCCTCAGTCGGCCTCTTTCATCTTCGAATCAGTCTCTGACCCCCTCTGCAGTCTCTTTTTCCTCATTCGGCCTCTCATTCCATTACTCGGCCTCTTCATTCATTCGTACCCTCTTTCACTCATCACTATCTCATTTGGTCCATCATCCGTTCGGTCTTTCACTCATTCTTTCACCCTTTCATTCCTCACCAGATCTCCTTCACTCGTCTCTCCCTCTCTCGGTTCTCTCACTCCATCACTCGGTCTCTCTCGTCCTCACTCGGTTTTTCTTCTCCCACTCAGTTTTTCTTCTCCGACTCGGTTTTTCTTCTCTTACTCAGTTTTCGCTCATTTCTCCCTCTCTTTTCCGAACTCATTGTTTCTCTTTCTCTCTTGTAGCTTCTGCTACCCCCCTCTTTTCTGTCTTCTTTTTTTTGTCCTTTACTTTTAAGTTTTACTTAAAAAGAAGAAATTTTTTTTCATCCATTTCCTAAAAAAAAAACATCTAAAGAACTACATAACCCTAATTTCTTGGTAACTCAAGAATACATAGGAGCAGGACTTTAAATCCTGTTGGGCCTACCTTTTCCATTTTTATTCCTTTTTTTATTTTCTTTATTTTTCCTTTGTAACTCCCTTTTTATCTACTTCCATGAAAAATCAATTTAGACGTGATGTCTTGTTGATTTTTCCCTATTTTTGATAGACCATCACCATGATTCATAACGAACGGGATACTTGGGATGAGACATCCCGTTTATCCCCTTCCCGTTTCTGATCCCCGCATTTTGATTAAAGGATGACTAATTTAGACACGACGTCTTATTGGCATCCTTCCCTTTTCCGGTTTTACACTAAAGCCAAGGTTCATTTGGACGAGATGTCCTGTTGACCTACACTTCATGTTTGTCCAGTTTGTTCTTTTCATTTTTTTTACAAAGTACAACAATAAAAGGGAAGAAATAAAACATCATTTATAAGGCTATTTATGTTGCGCATTTTCAATCTTGGTACTATTTTTTGACAGACGATGTAGGGTGCTAATACCTTCTCTACTCATAACCGACTCCTGAACTTGAATCTCATTTTTTAAACCAGTGCTTTACTGAACTTAGTTTTTCCCAATGTTTTTCCTATGGATAAAGACGTTGGTGGTGACTCCCTGTTTTTGTTTGTTTCATATCCTTTTTCGAGAGGGTCGGCCGCGCCGTCACGATCCAGGTTGCGACAGATGACGACTCCACTGGGGACCCTTAAGAGAGTCAGGCCAGTTTGATTGAAAGCGTATGTTTTTTATATAGCCTTTGTTAGCTTGGATTTCTTCCCCTTGTTTATTTTCTGTTGATTGTTGTGAATGTTTGTTCTTGTTTTAAATGTATCTTGTTATTTGTTTTATTGTCTATGTTTTGCATGTCTGTTGAACCCTAGGGTAGAGGACCATGTTACTTTTCTACAATCATTGAACCCTAGGGTAGACGACTTTTTATATTTGTTTTGTGTTTGTTCTTTGTGCTGAATGGGGTAAGGTAAAAGGTATTGAATGCCCTTCCACACACTACACTCACAATTACTTGCATACGCCTATGAGTGGCGCCCTATACCTGGGCCCCAAATGAAGCTTAAGTTAGAAGGGGTTGGTAACGGAATCGTATGGGATGTACTTCTTATCCGGTGTTCGTGAGAACCTCAACCAGAGTTCGACCTCTCATGATATACGCACCTAGTGGATTCCCCACTGTTTGCGTCCCTGTCATGGGTAGGATCTTGGCTCTGGTGACTTTCTAGATGTCTAGTATAAGCCACCCAGTGTGGAGAGTCACTTGTAGATAAGCCATAAGGCCTAGAAAAGACTTTCAACAAAACCCAACCTAGGCTACAAAAGGGCAAACTTTACTTTACCTTACGTCATTTTTGCTTTCCCTTTCATCCAAAAAAAATGAATTATCTACCACCCGCAGGTTTGCTTAATTTTTGAAATAATGACTCATTTTGGAACACACAGTATTCTTCGGGTGAATAGATAATCCTCTTTTTGATCATGTACCTCTGAGTCCCTAATCGTGAGTTTTCCTAATCATCGAAAAGAAAACCAAAATGATTTTTGTGTCCCTTTAACTGGGGCATCGATGACGATTAAGAAAACCTATGACTTTTGACGGCTTGGGCTTACATGAGTTTTGGAAATCGATGTTTCCCAAAAAAAAATAAAAAAATAAAAAAATATTTCACTTTACATCAGATCCTTGGGGAAACATGGATTTTGAAATGTAATAATAACTAAATTCCTTTTTTTTTTCTTTATCTTGGTGATTTGCTGGAAGCGATTCAAAAGTTGGCAATATCTCTGAGCAAGTATGGAAATTAACATGAAACATGACAATTATGGTACAGATGTGACAGAGTTGAAGAAAATACTACATCTTAAAGCCAAGAAGGTTGATACAGTTAGTCTGCAGGCACTGGGGAAAAGATTGAATCTGACATAAAAGATGGCCTTTGCCTGAAGATATGGGAAAATCTTAAAACTGCAAGAGGTGGAAGTCCAAACCGAAGCAATTACAGCTTTGGCACAGTTTTATGACCCACCCCTCCGCTGTTTCACATTTAGGGATTTTCAACTGGCTCCGTCAATAGAAGAGTTTGAGCAGATATTGGGGTTACAAGTGGAAGGGCAAATTCCCTATCGCCATCTTGACCATCATGCAACAACCGCTTCAATCGCCCGTGTTTTGAGAATCTCTCCTGAGGCATTGAGGAATGTGCAAATGAATAGAAAT
This sequence comes from Clitoria ternatea, assembly GCA_037962975.1. Classification (NCBI taxonomy): domain Eukaryota; kingdom Viridiplantae; phylum Streptophyta; class Magnoliopsida; order Fabales; family Fabaceae; genus Clitoria; species Clitoria ternatea. The sequence goes on from CM075671.1 coordinate 113,995,328, forward strand.
CAAGTTCCCGGGTTCACTCGAGAATTTCTTGAGAAGCACATGCAGATCCTGGCTGATGAAGAGGAATGGGAGGCTTTCATGGATACTTTAGCCCTCACTATTTATGGGGTTATCTTGTTCCCTAATTTAGACAATTACGTGGATTATGATATCGTTGCTGTCTTCCTAGCTCGTAAGCATCGGCTCAAGAATCCCGTTACAGCCATGTTGGCTAATGTGTATTGCGCCATGGATTTCTGCCACATGCAAGGAGGGAAGAGGATCATTTGCTGTTTACCTACTTTGTACGTATGGCTCACATCTCACATCTTCCATCAGATATGTAAAGCCGAGTGTCCAGTTTCCGATCTGAAATTGTGTCAGCTGACCATGAAAAGTGGGCGTGAATGGGCTAATCACCTAGTAAGCCTTACAGCTGAAAAGGTCAGGTGGTACCCTCAGTGGCTAGCAGTTGAGTTAGTCATTTATAGTTGTGGAGATTACCCGAATGTTCCTCTCATGGGTACACAGGGATGCATCAACTACAACCCTGTTATTGCAAAGCGTCAGTTGGCTTATCCTCTACTCGGGCCACCGAACGAAGAACTGCTCACTCCTTTCATTTTGTACTATGCGAAAGGGAATTACACATCCGCTGTTCGGGACATAGCCAATGCATGGAAGAAGGTCCATAGAATGGGAAAAGAATTGGGAGCACGAAGCCATGCTGTAGGGGCTAAATACTTTGAATGGGTCCTAAACAGGGTTTCCATTATGAAACTGCCCTTCAGAAGTCCTTCATACAAATCTGTGAATAATTTCCCTCCGCCACTCATCATGGAGGACAAAGCCACCATGGCTCTAAAGGCACAAATAGAAGAGTTGACAACAAAGAATCAAAAGCTAGAGGAAGACCTTTTGAAATGTCAACGAGAGTGTGCCCTTCAGAGGAAGGAGAATTCTGAAGGAAGACATGCTATGGATGAAATGCGAAAGAAAAGGAAGATTGACGAAGACTACAGGATGAAACAAGACCAATGCCTTCGTGCAGCCAATTCACAATTGAAAATGAAGGCCCAACAGAATGATGCCATATTGGCCGAAAAACAAGTCCTGAAAAACATGTTGGTACAATCCAAAGAGAAAGAAAAGGAGACCTTGGTGCAAACAGAAATGCTGCAAACCCAGGTCTACAAATTGGAGCAACAGCTTGATGAAATAATGAGAGCCTATGATCAAGAAATACATGCTGAATAGAAAAAAGCCCTTGATGCTCAGCGACGCTGCCAGGAGGCCACGCGAGTTTTTGGGACTGAGTTAGCTTGACGGGATGAAGTCGTTCATTTATGGATGGACCATTTCGCCAAGTTGGTATAGCTATCCGATGGAATCTTGGAAGATTTTCCCTCGATGTTGAAGCAGGCCGAAGGCATGGTCAATCCTCCATCCACCCCAAAGGAGATATCGTCATTTCTGAACTATTGCCAAGAAAGACTTTGCAAAATGAGAGCCATGATTGCCCAGGCCAGGAATGGCTAAAATGTTGTAATTGAATCTTTCAAGTAACATTGTACCTCTACAGAAGAATGGAATGATGAATTAATTTGCCTTCACAATTGTTTTATGTTAATTTTCGCCTTACTGCTTTACCTAGTACTTTTGAATGCGACGTTCTGAGGAACGGTCGGAGAATACATGCTAGATTCGGAATCGCATCCTACGTACATCGTTTGTTTTTCTTTTCTTCTTTTATCATAGTATTTATCTGTTTTCTTTTATTTTCCTAACAAAATGTTGTGGTTCCCAGGCATAACGGGTAAGCATCCTTACACGACTCGGTTAAGGAAGAAACTCATGGCCGAAGTAGAGCAAGAGAATGAGTGCCTCAAAGCCGAGATTAGTCAGCTGAAAGAACAGATGGCCGAGATGGCCAAGCTACTCGAAAGAAGAGTCATAGAGGGGGATTCTTCGGCCGAAATTAAAGATGCTAGACAATGGCCGCCCACCCCCTGACACACTCAAGGTCCTGCTAGAGGGCCAAGCGCAAACCCTGCTGCGCCTCCCCTAACAGTTCACGTTAGGAAACTAAACCCTGCTGCCGCCCAGCAACCTATCTTCATAGATGCAGAAGGTAATGTCATACCTTTTCCGCAATACAGACTGCCACAGGGTTATTTCCCACCGCTTCAAGAAGAGCCTGATTATCAAGAGGCGATCCTTCATACGGCTCAGCCAAATGTCCCACCCGTCCGGGATCCTCAAGTAATTCCGATCCATACATAAGCCATTCATACATAAGCCCCGCAACCACAAGCTACCCAAGTAACTGCCAGACCATACACTTCTATACCGAATGCCAACCCGGTATATGTCCACCTGCTATTTGGAAATACCAGTCGACACGCCACAGCGGGTCCAAGTGCCACTGCAGCTACCCAGGAAGGGAGATTAGAATTCCTGGAGAGACGATTAAGAGAAACGGAAGGAGTTAACAGATTCGGGTTGGGCAGCACAGCAGAACTCTGCCTAATTCCAGATGTTGTTATCCCTCCTAAATTCAAGATGCCGGAATTTGACAAATACCGGGGTTTAACTTGTCCTAAGAACCATCTTACCATGTATTGTCGAAAGATGGCTTCACATGCTTCAAATGACCCGCTGTTAATTGATTGCTTCCAGGACAACCTTGCTGGAGCTGCCTTGACATGGTATAATCACCTTGAACGTTCTCACATCTGATGTTGGGAGAATCTAGAGGATGCTTTCATGCAACAATACAAGTACAATCTAGACATGGCGCCAGATAGGGTACAACTGCAGAACATGGTGAAGAAGGAAAATGAAATGTTCAAAGAGTACGCCCAGCGATGCGTAAAATAGCAGCACAGGTTGACCCTCCTCTGTCCGAAAAGGAGGTGATTTCCACATTCATTGATACGCTCCAATCACCCTTCTATGATAGAATGATTGGGAGCATTTTAGTATATTTGTCCGATATCGTCACTATCGGAGAGAGGATAGAGGATGGCCTACGGACTGGGAAGATCATTCGAGGTCCATCTGGGGCCGGGGCAGTAAGGAAACCTATGCCTGGAGAGGGAAGGAGAAAAGAAGGGGAAACCAACTTGGTCTCCCATAACCAAGGAAGAAACCAGCCCAGGCCATTTACCCCTGTCACCTTTCCATCGGCATACCATAACACACCACAACCATATGTGGCTGCAATCCCAAATCCAAACCCACCACACTTCCGACCACCCATTATGCGACCTCCTGCACCACCACAAACACCATACCAGATGCCATAAATGAACCCGCCTAATCCAAACCCTAAACGGGAGAATAATGATCGCGCCCAACCGCAGTTTGACCCAATCCCCATGACTTACACTGAGCTTCTCCCCTATCTCATTGAAAACACATTGGTGGTTCCTTGCCCTCTGAAACCACTTCAACCACCTTACACTCGAGGGTATGACCCGAACGCACGGTGTGACTACCATACCGGTGCACCAGGGCATTCCACTGAGAATTGCCTGGCGTTGAAGTTCAAAGTACGAGACCTAATCAAGGGCGATTGGATAAGTTTTAGAGAAGGGAGCCCGAATATAACAACCAACCCTCTGCCCAACCACGGGAGACCGGGGGTCAATGCTATAGGGAGGGATGAGGAATGTATTTCCAGGGTTGACAACATCAGAATGCCTTTGGAGACAATACACTCCCATATGCTTGAAATGGGGTTGATAGAGGACACATGGGATGAAGAATATGATGACGACCAGTCAGTGAAACAACAAGGCTTCCAGAAAACTCTCCAGGAGCTTATGGACAATCATACCATAGAGGTCTACAGATGTCACGGGAACGGGGTAAACATGATACAAGGGAAAACTGGGGTACGGCCCCAAAGCCCCTGGTCATATTCTATAATAAGAGTGCATCGACAGCTCCAGCTCCTGCTAAGACTGTCATCACCGTACAAGCACCCGTTCCATTCCCTTTCAAAAGTTCCCATGCCGTGCCATAGAGGTATGATACAGATGTGGTCGTCACCAACCCGGGGGCAGTCGACCCCGCGCCATCCTCCTCTATTACAAATATCGCCGGAGTTGGAAGAATGACCCGGAGTGGGAGGATATATACGCCGCCTGAGCCCAAACAGGATAAAACTACCTGAGAGGTAAAGACTGGGAAAGAAGTAGCCGCTGGCGAGACAAAAAGGGCTGTGACTGAGGAAGAAGCCCAGGAATTTCTCAAGTTCATCCGCCACAGCGAGTACCAAGTGCTAGACCAGTTAAACCATACTCCGGCTAAGATATCCTTGTTGTCCCTGTTGATGAGTTCAGAACCACATCGGGACGTATTAATGAAAGTTTTGAGCGAGGCCCATGTTAAGCATGACTTACCCATTGACCAGTTCAGGGGCATAGTGGGACATATTGTTGCCAACAATTACTTAACCTTCACAGATGATGAAGAACCCACTGAAGAAAGGGGGCACAACAAAGCCCTTCACATTTCTGTGAAGTGTCAGGATCATATCTTGGCAAAAGTACTTGTGGATAATGGATCTTCTTTGAATGTGATGCCAAAATCCACGTTGGCAAAACTACCCTTTGATGGGACCTACATGAGACCTAGCTCCATGGTCGTGCGGGCTTTTGATGGAACTCGCCGGGAGGTCATGGGGGAAATTGAATTGTCGATATAGGTTGGACCCTGTACCTTCCAAGTGCTCTTTCGAGTTATGGATATCACGCCCGCCTACAGTTGTTTACTAGGGCGGCCGTGGATCCACTCAGCTGGGGTGGTCCCTTCCATACTGCATCAGAAGTTAAAATTCATCATCGATAACAAATTGGTGATTGTTTCCGAAGAGGAGGACCTTCTGGTTAGCAAACTCGTCTCTACTCCGTACATTGAAGCCGCCGAGGAAGCCCTCGAGACTTCATTCCAAGCCTTAGAGATAGCCAATGCGACAAGCATTGTAAAGACATCCTTCCCCAATATACCTCTAGTGGTGGCAAGAAACATGTTGCGGGATGGGTACAAGCCAGGAAGAGGATTAGGGCGCGAGTTGGAAGGAAAAGTCCAACCAGTGCATCTCCCAGAGAACAAGAATAGATATGGCCTGGGGTACAAGCCCACTACGGCAGATAGAAGAAGGGTCGAAGAAGAGAAAAGGGGAAGGAGGGTGGCCCGCCTTAATGGACAAGAATTTGACACCGCAAGAATCCCCGTCTGTGACCTCTATCAGAGCTTCAGGAGCGCCGGAATGATATACCCGGATCAGGTCGCCATGGTTGAAAGCGAGCCTAACCACAATACGGAGTTGGTGTATGCTTGCCACCCGGATCGAGAACTGAGCAACTGGGAAGTCATGGAATTCCCTACAACTATTAACATTTTTTCAGAGTAATCACTGTTATTTCATAACTTGGCGGTCCTCTTGCTATGCCCAAGGCTTCAGGACCCATTTTGTAATAAGGGCAAAACTTGTTTATTTTAAAATTAAATGACACATTCCAACTCTTATTACCTTATCTTTGTGCACTTTCTATCTCTTAAACCTTTCGCTTGTTTGTTTCTCTTTTCATTTGTTATAATATAACCCAAATGCAGATCCAAAAATGATCTCCCTGAGAGCGATGAGAACTTGGTTTTGTTTCATGACTCTGATTATCCAAATGATTACGCCTATGAGGAAAGTGAGGAAGACTTTGGACCCTCACCTGAATTGACAAGATTGTTGGAACAAGAGGATAAAGAGATTCGACCTCATCAGGAAGAGATCAAAACCATTAACCTGGGGAATGAAGGGGAAGATAAAATGGTCAAGATAGGCACCTGCCTAAGCAAAGACCGGCAGGATGAATTGATTAAACTACTTCGGGATTTTCGGGATATGTTTGCTTGGTCATATCAGGATATGCCAGGATTGGATAATAGGATCGTGGAACATAAGTTGCCTCTGAAACCGGAATGTCCACCAATAAAGCAAAAGCTACGGAGAATGAAACCGAAAATGCTTCTCAAGATCAAGGAGGAGGTCAAGAAACAATTCGATGCCGGCTTCTTAGCTGTAGCCAAATATCCGCAATGGGTAGCCAACATAGTTCCTGTCCCGAAGAAGGATGGAAAAGTGCGGATGTGTGTGGACTATCGAGATCTAAACAGGGCCAGCCCTAAAGATGACTTTCCTCTACCGCAGATCGATGTTTTGGTCGATAACACAGCTCAGCACTCCATTTTCTCGTTCATGGATGGTTTCTCCGGGTACAATCAGATTAAAATGGCGCCAGAAGACATGGAAAAAACCACGTTTGTCACTCTGTGGGGCACTTTCTGTTACAAAGTAATGTCCTTCGGTTTGAAAAATGCTGGGGCAACCTATTAGAGAGCAATGGTCACTTTATTCCATGATATGATGCATAAGGAGATAGAAGTCTACGTGGATGATATCATTGCAAAATCTAGAACTGAGGAAGATCATGTCGGCGAGCTAAGGAAGCTGTTTGAGTGGTTGAGGAAGTTTAAGCTCAGATTGAACCCTGCCAAGTGCACATTTAGCGCGAGGTCAGGCAAACTGTTGGGTTTCATTGTAAGAAAGAAAGGAATCGAAGTAGATCACGACAAGGTCAAGGCAATCCTAAAAATGCCACCTCCTTGTACAGAAAAAGAAGTCAGAGGATTCTTGGGAAGGTTAAACTACATTGCTCAGTTTATCTCACAGTTGACATCGACCTGCGAACCGATCTTCAAGCTACTCCGCAAGAGCCAACCTAGACAATGGAATGAGGACTGCCAAACAGCCTTTGAGAAAATTAAGCAGTACCTACGAGAACCACCGATATTGGTACCACCAACCTCTGGGAGGCCACTGATCCTATATCTGACGGTACTAAATGAGTCCATGGGTTGCGTGTTAGGTCAGCATGATGAAACTGGGAAGAAGGAACATGCTATCTACTACCTGAGCAAGAAGTTCACTGATTGCGAGATATGATACTCTGTTTTAGAATGGACTTGTTACGTATTAGCGTGGGCCGCAAAGCGTTTAAGGTAGTATATGTTGAGTCATACCACCTGGCTAGTTTCCAAGATGGATCCCATTAAGTACATCTTTGAAAAGCCAGCTCTGACCGGAAGGATTGCTCAATGGCAAGTGCTGTTAACTGAGTACGACATAACATATGTCACTCAGAAAGCCATAAAAGGGAGCGCTTTGGCAGACTACTTAGCTCATCGACCCATAAGTGACGACCAACCAATGCCATTCGACTTCCCGGATGAGGATATCCTGGCATTGTCTGATAAAGAAGGCGGCAGTAAAGACAAGTGGATTTTGAGATTTGATGGAGCTTCTAATGCTTTGGGACACAGAATTGGAGCCATTTTGATTTCACCAGAAAAAGAGTTCATCCCTGTCTGCGCCAGGCTATGTTTCGATTGTACCAACAATGTCGCTGAGTATGAGGCGTGTTCTCTGAGAATCCAAGCGGCACTAGATACGAAAGTAAGGTCGTTAAAAGTCTATGGGGACTCCGCTCTAGTTATCCACCAGTTGAAAGGTGAATGGGAAACTAGGGATAACAAGTTGGTTCCCTATCACTCCCACATCAAATAAATGATCAAGGACTTTGATGAGATCTCCTTTCACCATGTTCTTCGGGAAGATAACCAAATGGCTGACGCTTTGGCCACCCTTGCTTCGATGTTCAAAGCGAGTAATGATTATGACATGCCTCTCATCGAGATAGAGAATCATCGTGAGCCCGCATACTGCCAAGTGGTTGAAGAAGAATCAGATGGAAAACCTTGGTACCACGACATTAAGAGGTATATCCAGAGTCAAGAATATCCCAACGGTGCTACGGAGAATGATAAGAGAACCGTATGACGGCTTGCCTTGGGTTTCTTCTTGAATGGTGGTATGCTTTACAAAAGAAACTATGACTCTGTCCTCCTTCGCTGTGTTGACACCACTGAGGCAAACAAAATCATGAGAGATGTTCACAAAGGATCTTTTGGAACCCACTCTAATGGGCACGCCATGTCAAGAAAGATCTTGAGGGCCGATTATTACTGGATGACCATGGAAACAGACTGCTTTGCCTATGCTCGGAGATGTCATAAGTGTCAAATATATGCTGATCATATTCACGTACCCCCGTCATCTCTGAATGTTTTGTCAGCACCGTGGCCCTTCTCGATGTGGGGCATGGATGTCATTGGTCCCATCGAACCGAAGGCTTCGAACGGTCATCGTTTCATCTTGGTCGCCATCGATTATTTCACAAAGTGGGTGGAGGCCGCTTCGTACACCAACGTGACAAAGAATCTCGTCGTCAAGTTCATCAAACGAGAATTGATATGCCGGTACGGTCTACCGAGCCAAATCATCACAGACAATGGTACAAATCTGAACAATAAAATGATGAAGGAGCTTTGCGAGAGCTTTAAAATCTCCCACCATAACTCCTCTCCGTACCGCCCAAAGATGAATGGAGCAGTCGAGGCGGCTAACAAAAATATTAAAAAGATAGTGCAAAAGATGGTGGTAACCTACAAAGACTGGAATGAAATGCTTCCCTTTGCTCTACACGGGTATCGTACCTCAGTCCGAACCTCAACTGGGGTAACCCCTTTCTCTTTGGTTTATGGCATGGAAGCAGTCCTGCCTTTCGAAGTAGAGATCCCTTCCCTCTGAGTGATCATGGAAGCCAAACTGGTTGAAGCTGAATGGATCCAGGCTTGACATGACCAACTAAATCTGATTGATGGTAAAAGACTGACTGCCCTCTATCATGGTCAGTTGTATCAAAGGCGTATGAAATGAGTATTTGAAAAGAAGGTGCGACCCCGACAGTTCCAAGAAGGAGACTTGGTGCTCAAAAAGGTTTTGCCGATTCAGAAAGACAGCCGGGGCAAATGGACTCCTAGCTACGAAGGGCCTTACGTCGTGAAGAAAGCTTTTTCTGGAGGTGCTCTCATACTCACCAACATGGATGGGAAACATTTACCGATGCCTATAAACGCTGATACAGTGAAAAGATACTACGCATAAAAAAAAAGGGGGGATGGGGCTCGCTAGGTTGAAAACCTGAAAAGGCGACCTAGGCAGAAGTTAGAGCGATTGGTTGAGCCGAAAACCTGAGAGGGCGGCTCAGATAAAATCACGGCCTGTAGATTCAACACTGCAACGTCGACTTTTCAAGTCGTAGACGAGGAGGTCAGTCTAGGGCATCGAAGCCATTGTCAAATCACGTCCTCGGAAGCAAAATCAGAGGATAAACAGGAAATCATGAGAAAAAACCAAAATCTCGTCGCTCTCAGGAAATCGATGGAGGATCTAAAAGGCCTTCCCTTTCACCCTTACCATCAATTCCTTGCACCTTGTCATATCATATCTTTTGTATTGTTTTCATCACCTGTACATACCTGATGATCATAAATAAAATGTTTCCTTCTTTTTACATGTGTTCATGACTAAAATGAATAAACAAGTTTTGCCTTAAGAAAATTTTTGAATTTGAAAAATGACAAAAACACAAAGTTATGGGGAACGAAGTGTATACCATTGCCGGATCTTACCTCAGATAAGCAAAACCAAATCCGTTAGGCAACCTCAATAAAGTCAGAAGTGACAGTTATTTTGGCCATGAGTTACTTCAAAGCCAGTCGCCAAGGGAGTTCACCTGTAAGTTTTAATTTGTTTCACGCTTCTCTGTTAAGGGGTGGCAGGACCCATGACCCCAAGACGTGTAGTTGCCCAAAACTCTCCCCAGTAGACCCACCATTCATCCCCGAGGGGAACCCCGACCAAGTTTGCCTCCCTAGGGGAACCACAAAATGGACTCAGCTCCCCTAACTGGAGTACTTCCTAATCAGATTTGGGGGAAGTTAGTTATCCTCAGTGGAATCACCTTTCTGAAAAAACCATAGTGATCAAAGGCTAGCCACGCCTTCCTTCCCCAATAGGAGAACACTTTCCCCAATGGAGTTACCTTCATTAAAATGTCCCAAACTGGGACATCCCCTAGATTTTTCTCCTCCGGCGGACCTGCCATACATTCTCCAATGAACCCCAATACACTTTTCTCAATCATTACCAGACCAAGCAAACCCATGGCACATTCCCAGTGGACCCCTAATTTCTCTTTCTGATTAAAGGACGGTACCCCAAATCGCCAAGTACTTCCTCCGGTGGAACCATGAAGGTTACCAGACAGATGCTAACGATATCCTTCCCTAGTGGAACTACACTTCCCAAACAATTCAAATTGGGGCATCACCCCAGGTTTATTTCTTCTCGCTCAAGGGTCAGTCCCCCAAGGTTCCGAGGCAGATAGTTCAAACTGGGGCATCACCCCGGGTTCATTCTCTTTCACCCAAAGAGGCAGTACCCCGAATCACCAAATCCTTCCCCAGTAGAATTACACTTCCTAAACAGCTCAAACTGGGGCATCTCCCTAGATTTCTTTTGTTCCAGTCAAGGAGCAGTCCCCCCAAGATTCCTTCAAACCATCTCAAACTGGGGCATCTCCCCAGATCTCCTTTGTTCCAGTCAAAGAGCATTCCCCCCAAGATTCTTTCAAACCACATCCAACTGGGGCATCACCCCAGATCTATTCTCTTTCAGTCAAGGGGCAGTTCCCCAAGATTCCTTCAAATCTTGTCAAACTGGGGCATCACCCCAGATCTATTCTCTTTCAATCAAGGGGAAGTTCCCTAAGATTCCTTTAAATCATGTCAAACTGGGGCATCACCCCAGGTTTATTCTCTTTCAGTCAAGGGGTAGTTCCCTCTAAGATTTCTCCAAATCATGTCAAACTGGGGCATCACCCCAAGTCTATTCTCTCAATCAAGGGGCAGTTCCCTAATAACCTTCAGTCATGTCAAATCGGGGCATCCCCCAGGTTCATTCTCTTTCATTCAAGGGGCAGTTCCCCAAGAACCTTCAGTCATGTCAAACCGGGGCATTACCCCGAGCCTTTAGGTCCAGGTTAATCAGGATGTGACGTCTTGTTAATCCTTAGATCTCCCAACTTTTACATTTCCTGTCAACAATGAGTTAATTCAGACGAGACGTCCTATTAGCTCCCCCAATCTTTACCTTTCCTGTCAACCGAGGGTCAACCCCAACCTTTACATTTCCTGTCAACAGTGAGTTAATTTGGACGAGACGTCCTGTTAGCTCCCCCAATCTTTACCTTTCCTGTCAACCGAGGGTCAACCCCAACCTTTACATTTCCTGTCAACCGAGGGTCAATCCCAGCTTTTACATTTCCTGTCAACAGTGAGTTAATTCGGACGAGACGTCCTATTAGCTCCCCCAATCTTTACCTTTCCTGTCAACCGAGGGTCAACCCCAACCTTTACCTTTCCTGTCAACCGAGGGTCAACCCCAACCTTTACATTTCCTGTCAACCGAGGGTCAACCCCAACTTTTACATTTCCCGTCAACCGAGGGTCAACCCCAACCTTTACGTTTCCAGTCTACCGGGGGTCAACCCCAATTCTTCTCACCTCCTGTTAACTGAAAGACAATCGTTCCCGGTCAATCCACAACTCAAAAAAACAAAAACAAAAACAAAAACAAAAACAAAAACAAAAACAAAACAAAAACAAAAACAAAAACAAAAACAAAAACAAAAGAGAAAGAAAGAAATATGGAAAATGCTCGTCTTTAAAGAGGAAAAGGTCATACTGACTCGTGATTGCCAACACCTTCAGATGCCATAACGATCGAGGGATCCCACCTGACTCATACATCGGTGTTCATATCTTTACTTCCTTTTCACTTCAAAAACACGGAAAACTTCGTGTTTTTCTTGTGAAAAAGAAGTAAAGAGGGGCATTTGTGAACACCTCTTTTGGTCTGACCCAAATACCAAGGATTTGATTAAAAGAGACCAGACATCCGTTGCCTAAATTAGGAATCATTTTCGAGTGATTATTTCCGGGCAGGGGTGACTCCAAGTGAGGAATTCCCGAGTGGGGTTATTTCCGAGCGAGGTGTTTGCTTGATTCTACAAAAAGATGAAGTAAACCTCTCAAACTATAATGCTTCAGGATGCTGATAGAGTTTATAGATGTATGGTGATGTGATATGATGCATTAGGAAGAGTTAGAGTGGGAGAAAATAGTATTTCGCATACTAAGTTGAAGGATTTCCCGTTCTACATAAAACCTGCATATCTCGCTCAAGCGAGTGGGAATCTCGCTCGAGCGAGATTGTGGTGAATCAGGAATTTGGCCTCTGGCCTGTTTTCGCCCGAGCGGATGGTGGTTTCGCCCAAGCGAGATTGATGGAGAATTAGGAGTTAGCCCCTGGATCAATTTCGCTCAAGCGGAGAAGTGAACGCCCAAGCGAGAGGGGAATGTTTTATATACTGGAACAATTTCCCTTAAGCGAGACATGTCTCGCCCGAGCAAGATTGATACCTGATGCATATTCCTTTCCTTCGCTCAGGTGTTTCGAGTAACATGCCTCCGAGTGAGAAGTTTCTGAGTGAATTGTCTCCGGGTGGGGTGTTTCCGAGTGGAGGATTCCCGATTGAAACCACTGAATGAAAAAGGGACTGTCTTTGAATGAATACTTACCGATTGGATACATCCGAGTGAAGGATTCCCGATTAAAGCCAGTCTGAATGAAAAGCAAGTCTGATTTCAGATGAATACATCCAAGTGGATAATCCCCGACTGAAGCCCGTCTGAATGAAAAGCAAGTCCGATGTCTGATGAATACATCCGAGTGAAGAATTCCTGATTGAAGTACCTCCGAGGGAAAGAGATTATGACTCTGGATGAGTGCTTTTTCTGGACAGAGATGTTTCTAAGCGAATCTTTTCTGAGTGAATTGATTCTGAACAAAAAGGACTGAACTTTGAAAGAGCATTTGTCAGGCAAAGTTATATCTGAGCGGGATGTCACCAAGGAAACCATTTCCGAGTGGTTTGCTGCCGAGAGATATATATTTCCAAGTGGAATGTCTCCTAGTGAGTCATTTCTGAGTGGAATGTCTCCTAGTGAATCATTTCCGAATGGAATGCCTCTGATTGAGTCATTTCCGAGTGGAATGTCTCCTAGTGAGTCATTTCCGAGTAGAATGTCTCCTAGTGAGTCATTTCAGAGTGGAATGTCTCCTAGTGAATAATTTCTGAGTGGAATGTCTCTGAGTGAATCAGTTCTGAGCAAAATCCCTCTGATTGGCGCAGTTCCGAATGAATGCTTCAAGCAGTGACAAGTTCCGAGCAAAGCACCTCCGATTGGAGCAACTCCGAATGAATGCTTCAAGTAGTGACATTTCCGGACAAAGCAATTCCGAGAGAACCAAGTCTGAATAAAAGAGGCCCTGATGCATACTTCTCGAAAAGGGATTTCCGAGTCAATAATTTGTGAATTCAAACCATCCATACCGAGTGTCAAAGGTCAGATCGGATCTATGAATTCAAGCTTTCACTCGGCCTTTTATATATGAGAGCACCTGTTCCGCTCGGATTAATTTCCACTGTTAATGGATACTGGCTGAGACAGTGATCCGGGCTACAAGGAAGAGCACTGATCCCATGAGACCCCATTTGAAGAATCCGATTGCCATTCTATGACTTGGAATCCCAACACCCAAGTCAATCCATGAATTCTGGAAATGGCAGACAGGGGGCGGAAGTGGGAGTAATTGAAAATTCCCCACCAGCCGTTGTCCCTTACTACCTGTTAGTGGCTAGGCTGCCTCTACTGTGAGTGGAAGCTGGTGCTGTCCAAGCACTCGGCCACCCCTATAAATACCTCATCTGAAGAGGCTCAAGGGGTTGGAATTTTTGGTGAGAATTTTTGGTTGGAAGTTTTTCACTCTTGAAACGTCTTTCTGCCCACACTCCCCAGTGACCTGCTCCGATCTCCACAAAAACTTTTATCCCTAAAAGCTTGAAGTTTCCTCTGGTGTTCTGAACCTGAAAAATTAAGAAGCCCGAAACTAAAAAGACCAAACAGCCAAGGAAATAAAAGAGAAGGTAGGAGAAGGGGCCACTATTCCGGTCATCTTCTTCGTGGGAACAGCAAACCCACCGACGTCGTCACCTCCCTCTTCGTCACCCTCTCCTTCTCTGTCATCCACTTCCACTAATGATCAATCATCCCCTCCATCTCCTTTATCAATAATCTAAAACAAAATGCAATCCAAAGACCTCTCACCCACACTCATCCTCTCAGAAAACAAAAAAATCAGAAAACCAAAAAGGGGGACAAGGAAGCATAGACCAAAAAATTCAGAAAGGAGAACACTCTGGTACGTCTCTTCTTCACCCTTGGTCTCTTTCTCCCTCACTTGATCTTTCATTCCCCCACCGTCTTCTTCACCCTCGGTCTCATTCTCCTTCATTTGGTCTTTCACTCCCCCACTGTCTTCCTCCCTCCGTCAGCCTCTTTCTCCCTCGGTCGGCCTATTTCATCTTCGAATCAGTCTCTGACCCCCTCTACAGTCTCTTTTTTCTCATTCGGCCTCTCATTCCATCACTCGGCCTCTTCATTTATTCATACCCTCTTTTACTCGTCACTATCTCATTTGGTCCATCATCCGTTCGGTCTTTCACTCATTCTTTCACCCTTTCATTCCTCACCAGATCTCCTTCACTCGTCTCTCCCTCTCTCGGTTCTCTCACTCCATCACTCAGTCTCTCTCGTCCTCACTCGGTTTTTCTTTTCCCACTCAATTTTTCTTCTCCGACTCAGTTTTTCTTCTCTCACTCGGTTTTCGCTCATTTCTCCCTCTCTTTTCCGAACTCACTGTTTCTTTTTCTCTCTTGTAGCTTCTGCTACCCCCCTCTTTTCTGTCTTCTTTTTTTTGTCCTTTAATTTTAAGTTTTACTTAAAAAGAAGAAAATTTTGTTTAATTCAAGATTAAGACTATTTCCTGGTAAATTGAAATCTAAATGGTCAGGCCCTTTTGTAATTAAGGAAGTTAAATCTTATGGAGCAGTTGGAATTGAAGATCCTACTTCAAAAAGAAGTTGGATGGTTAATGGGCAAAGATTGAAACCATATCTGGGTGGTGAGATCGACAGACTCTCTACCATTTGTTATCTGATTGATTTGTGATGTGCAGGATGTCAAGCTAGAGACAGTAAATCAAGCGCTCAATGGGAGGCAACCCATTATTTCCCTTTCTTGTTAATTTATTTTAAATATATATCTATTAAAAATATATATATATATATATATATAGTTTTCAGATTTTAATTAGAATTATGATTTTGAAATAAAAAAGGTTTAAAATTTAAGAGAAAAGGGTTTTTGAAAATTAAATTTTTGAAAAAATGAAAAATAGAAGCCAACGCGTAGCACCACATTGACACGTAGCGTGGGTTCTAAATTTTCAACCTGAAGCGTAGCGTCACTACCACGCGTAGCATCAGGATTCTTGTTCAATTTTTAAATTGGACCCCTAAAACAGAGGCCCAAAACCAAAACATTAAAAACCTAATTCTGCCTCCACATTCCACTTTTCAGAAACCCTAAAATTTCCAAAACCCTCTTTTCTCTCAACCCTTCAATCCTCTTCATTTTCTTAAATTCGCAAGGATTCCAAGTAATCTTTTCCCTTTCTTTAATTGCTTTTGATTTTCGATTTTTTAGAATGCATGTGGTTAGGATTAGGATTAGAAAATCATTGGGATTTGTTTGCTGTTAGAATTAGGGAAGGTTTTGATTGAATGTAGTTTAGGGGGTTGTTGTTGCACAACCCCTGTTTTTGTGTTTGAAACTGCGCACCTCACGTGTAGCGTCCCACTGACACGTAGCGTGAGATATGAACTGTAACCCCACGCGTACCGTCCCACTAACGCGTAGCGTGCTCTGTTTTTGAATTTTGTTAATTTTGTGTTTTATTTTTCTGTTGAATGTATATTTTAATTTTCTGTTATTAATAATTCTGTCCCGTTTAATTTTTGTTGTTTGTTGTTTGTTTTTCTTTTTAAATTAATAAAATTTCTTAAATTGTATGTTTGTTATACTTTCTTGCATAAAAATAAATAAATAAATTTGTTAAATTTTGTAAATATTTATGTTTTATAATTTGCAAGATTTGTGAATTTTGTTGTATGTTATGCTAAAAATCCAAAAATATGCATGTTTAATTTTTATAAAAATTGAAAAAAATATGTTGTTTTGATAATGTGTAAAGATTTTGTTGTAAATAAAATTTTATGTTGTGTAAGTTTTGCATGAGTTTTTATGTTTTGCATAGAATATAAAAACCAAAAATATGAATGTTAATTTTTGATGTTTTGCATGTTTTATTTTGTTAAAATATAAAAATCAAAAATATTTTGATGTGTGTTTAATTTTCAAAATTTATTTTTGCAGATGGCACCAACAAAATCTATCCCCATTACTGGTCCAAAGAGACAAAGAAGGACCACAGATACTGATACCACCTTTGAGGATCCAGACTTTCAGGGTGAGGAACAGCTGGGACTTAGAGATCCCACTAAATTTCACACTGATGCGAAATAGGCCAGATTTCACCAGATTAAGGGCCAGAGGTTGATTTGGGAGAGAGTTCTGGATCTGAATGCTGGAGATTATCCTGAGCTGTAGGATGAGATCCAGAGGAGATAGGGACCCCTGTTTTCCCTATCTACTGAGGGGGATCCCATCTTAGTGATGGAATTTTATGCTAACACCTTCAGAACTCAACAGGACGCTCCGAACATCAGTCAGCAGAAGACGAGCTGGGTGAGGGGTCGGCACATCACCTACGACAGGGACACCATTAGTACCCTACTGGGTAATCCTTGGGAGCCTACTCCCGAGAGTGACACTTATTTCTGGAAGGAAAACAGAAACAAGGTTGCTACTGAGGATGGTGATCTAGGATATTTCCTGGATCAGGTTGCTTATTCCCTGAGCAAAGATGGAATCTTCTTCAACCTGAGTAAGGTTGGAAGGACTCCATCAAACCTCCTCAAGACCCAGCTGACCCCTATAGCTCAAGCTTGGTCTCATCTCATGCTTCATAACATCTCTCCTGTCACCCATCTTTCTTCTACTCCAGTTGATCGATGCTGCCTTCTTTACTCCATCCTTCAGGGCCACACTATTGACATTGTCCAGCTGATATCTGAGCAGATTCACCTTTATGCCTTAGGGTATAAGGCGAACCATCCTATTCCTTTTCCTCTCATCATTTCTACCTTGCTGAGGAGGCAAGGAGTTGTTGTACCATAACCAAAGTTTACTAGTTCTTCAGGGAGAGTCCCCAAGGTCTCAATAAACAGAGATAACTTTATCCGGCAGTGCAAGCTTCCACCTCTGGAGCAGGAGGCTTAACCCAGATAGAGACGGAGGAGACCACCAGTTTAGCCACCATCTGCTGATGCTATTACTGAGGGATTTGCTAGGATGACCCTAGAGCATTAGAATATGATGCAGATGATGGCTGCTACACATAGAGCTTATATGCATCTTCATGATTCTTTTTATCAGTACAGGATTTAGGGAGAGGGACCACCTTATGTTACACCAGCCGAGTTTGCAGCTCATGTAGCTTGGCCCGGTGATCTACCTACATATCCTGAGGCTGGTGGACCGTCTAGAGTGTTGTTCAAGTGGCCTCAATACTCAAGAGGGGGGGTGAATTGAGTTTTAAAACTTTTGGTTGGAATGCCTTTGAAATTGATTTTTATAACCAAGTAAGTGAGAATATGCAAGTGAAATTAAGAAGAGGATAATATGCAAAGCACAATAATGAGAAGTATTGCTGAAGCAATTTCTCAAACACCTGGTGGGCAGTATTTGAAGAGTAATAAATTAAGCAAGTTCAAGTGTGCTCTTCACAAACAATCAACAACAATCAATTAGCAAGCAGTATATGAAAGTAAGGAGTAAGGAAGAGAAGCTTGCAAACCGATATAACGAGTTCCACCCAATCCGGTGTACGTCTCGCCTCTAAGCAACCCACTTAGAGGATTTCACTATTGAAGATTTGAGATACAAGCTTTGAGCAATTGCAGCTTCCTAGTGTCCCACACTCAAGAACTCAATCCTCACAAGCAAAGGGCAACCTACCCAATCTCACAATCTCTCAATACCCAAAGGTTGAACCCCAACCTTTGTGACCACTCAACCTAGAGTGAACAACCACTCAACCTAGAGTGAATCCTTTGTGTTTGGTGTTGTGTTTACAATCAATACACTCTCTTAATAGAGTAGATACACAAATGAAAGCTCTAACCAATTCTAACTCTCAAGATGAGAGGATATACAAATGTATTTCAAGATACAAGAAATAGGGCTTACAAGGCACAAAATAGAGCAGAGGATTTGTGGCTTCTTATTGTGTGTTTGTGCTTGTGTTCCTCTTTAATTTATAGAGCCAAAATAGCTGTTGAGGTGTGCCCTTCGTTCTTCATAGCCGTTGCACTTAGTGGAAATTTGAAGAATGGTGGAGACATGAGCTGGTTTCCCACTTAAATGTGTTTTTCCACTAGCGTAATCGATTACACCCTCGTGTTGTAATCGATTAGCTTCAAGTCAGTGAGTCACTAATCGATTATTTCAATTCCTGTAATCGATTAGCATCTGTACCTGACAGGGCCCGCAAGCGCACGGGTTATGTCGCGTAATATAAAAGATTATCGTTCTCCACAGGGACTGTGTTCAAAGTACCAGCATATTGAAATTTAATTATCCACACAATTGATTTTTAAGGTTTTTGTAAAATAAAGCAAAATTAAGTTGCACAGAATACGAATAAATACAAACAAAATAAAATTTACTTGATACTTAAAAATCAGAGTTGAGAGTATCTTGGGATTTCGGGGGATCAAGATTCTATTTTATGTTTAATGAATTTTAACTTTTCATAAATAAGAATCGAATTAAGTTTTCCAAGGCGAATTTTCCAAAAGCTAATTAATATGTTCCTCTCGGAATCCTATTAATGTACCTAACCTATGGAAAGCGCTGCTTAATCCTCAGAAAGGCCCATTATCGTTTTATGAAAATCCCTTTTATTTCCTCAAAAGAATTTTGATTACTTTCACGGTTTTACCGAGGTCACAAAAAAGCATTTCAAAAATCTTAGGTTTAGTTCAAAGCTTTCTGGTAAAAATAAATCTCTCGATTCTATTTATTACCTAAACTTACTAATATACCCGTAAGTATACAGTTTTATCATTTAGGTTCTTGTTAGGAATTACTAAAAGCATTAAGCATAATTGAACTAAATGGAAAACAGAAATTTATTTAATTCCAAGTTAAAATAACATTAAAATAAAATATTATTATACCCTCTTCATCCCAAGATAATTAATTTAGCTACTCATGAAATAATTCAAATTCATATAAATAATGGAAAAATAAAACATACAAGACATGGTAAAAAATAAAGACTTACGGGTTTCTCCAAAAGCTCAGAATAATTTACCACTGTATTTCCTTGTTGCAATATTCCTCCACCAATTACAAATTGGAACCCTCAATTTCATAATCCTCACAACTCTTACACAAAATAAAAGAAAGAAAAAGAAAATAAAAAGAGAAAGAAACGAAACAGAGAAGAAAACGAAGGAAAAGAAAAGAAAGGAACAAAGTGAATGAATGAGAACTGGATTTTTTGAATACTTTCTCTGCTTGGATTGCTTCTCCTTTTATAGGCGAAGGAAGGGAGGAAGCCAGCTAAGAAAACGCGTTGCAAGTTGGAAACTTTCGGTGCATGTGATTTCCAGCTGTTCCAGTTGTCTCCAATTTGCGTATTTTTGTTGTTTCCAATAATTCGGCGCATGATTTCACTGATGAATCGATTCCTCCAGTTGATTTTTGCCTTCAAAACAGCGTGTGAATCGATTCCTAAAGGTGGGAATCGATTCACAGCATGATGAATCGATTCCTGGCCTTCATGAATCGATTCCCAGCCTTCCAAACATCAATGAATCGATTCCTATAAGGGGGGAATCGATTCCCAGCCCTATGAATCGATTCCCAACAGCCTTGAATCGATTCCTAGCCTATGTTTCACATGGGAATCGATTCCTGTAAGGGTGAATCGATTCCTACCCTTTCCTGGAAGTGTTTTCTTGCATTTTTGAGGCGTTTTGGACAGTATAGCTCATGGTTCTTGATTGTTTTCATCCTTTGACACTTTGATCATCTTTTTGGGTTCTTGAATCCATTTTCCATTTATATTCATTCATTCTTAAAATGGATCATCAATAATTCCAAATCTATTAATTTCTGCAAAATAAAAGTACCCGAGTAGAATACAGTGGAAAGAAAGCAAAAATCACAACAAATAAAGGAAATACAGTGCATAATGATTAAAATCCTAAGTAAACTAAATCTAATTTATTGTGTTATAAAACACTTATCAAAATACCCCAAACCAAAACATTGCTTGTCCTCAAGCAATCACCATATTCACAAGATAAAATACAGAAAACACTAAGCTTAATAAACTAAGGAATCCAAAACAGAGAAAAAGATTTATTCAAATGCCAATATTAATTTTCTTATGTGAATCAATTTTCATTATCAAGACAGAGGATACTCTTCTCTCAATTTTCACTCAAAGTGTTTCATGGTTTGTGTATCACTCAGATCATCATAGTCAAAAAATATTACCATAAGCTTGTTAATAAACCAGAAACTCCATAGTTTAGATAGAAAATATGTCAAAGTCTAAAGGTCTTTCAAAGGTTGTAATGTGGCCTTAGGTTGTTAAGGTAGGAATTTCAAGAAAAATGGAATACAAAAGGGCTTTAACAGTCATGAATGATTCAAATCACCATTATAAATTTAACAGAGCAAATTTTTGAACTTTTATGGACTTTTTAGAATTCATTCAATATCATCCTTTTGATTTTCTTTTTCTTTTTCTTGCTTTTCTTTGCATTCAATACATATTTTTCTTAAGTCCTTTTTTCTTTCTTTGCTCCACTAAATTTCCAACTTTTTCACCATTAAGAGAGTATCAGTCAATGAAAGGTTTCAAGGAAAAATTTTCACTTTTAGGCTCAAAAGGGGCAACTAGGGGTCAAATTATGCAAAATTCTGAGGCTTAAGAATAAGACCTAATTGTGCCTTTATCATCCTAAGACATATAATCAAAAACCATTTTGAATTGGTTGAAAAACAAGTTCTAGAATATTAATGACTATGAGATTCACTCAATCAAGAAGATATGGGTTTTGAAAATTTGTTTGATAAATTACCCATTTTGGCTCAAGTCTAACCATGGAAAGTCTTTTCAAAGAAAATTTTAATCACATAAGGTTCATTTAAGCATTTATTTGGCATTTAAACAATCAAATTTTGAAAATTTTACTCAAAATTTTGGGGGTCCTTAGATATTTTAGCCTTGTGTTCAAAGTAAATTTATCATGCAATCATGGTAAATTACAAGATTACAAACAAAATAAGGAAAACACACATGCAAAATAAAATAACAATCACACAACGTAAACAAAACAGTTAAGTTTTCTTACCTACCACCCCAAACCAGAATTTGACATTGTTCTCAATGTTAAAATGGATGATAAAAGGATAAGAAAACTTACCTGTAATAACCCCAAACCAGCATCTGACATAGTTGTTTTTTTTTTTTATTATTATTAAAGACATGGGGTTACCTCCCCACAAGTGCTAAGTTTTAAGTCTTCAGCCAGACTTTTCTGAACCAGCTTCAGCTATACAATTCATACCTGAACACAGGTTTTAATGGTCTGAATTCTACCTTAGGGATCAGTTCTCTTTTAGCCAAAAAATCACAGAAGTGTGTTTTTGAAATGCCTGAAAAGTCATAAGATAAAACAGATTCAAGTGGATCAAGAGGGAGGTTTTGGATTGCCTCTTTCTCTACCACTTGGTCAATAAAATCTATTTCAAACATAACAAAGTTAACAGGTATGTAAAATTTTCCTACCTTGATAGGAATAACCTCTAAAATACCTGGATTCTGAAGCTTGGGCAGTACCTTCTTTTGGATCAGTGTACTGCTCTCCTCAATTATCGGATGAGATAGAGACTCATCAAATTTCTTCTCTTCCTTAGCTTCTTCTTTAGTTATGCCAACCGGATCATCATAATGAGTATCACTCCTAAGAGTGATGTCCATGGTGTGGTTAGATGGTCCTACCTCAAGTTTTACAGAAAATGTTTCTGGTGTTTTCATAGAAAAAGAGGTTTGTTGGACAATTTGATTTTCCAAAATTTTGTAATGGGTGGCCAGAGAGTCCACCTTTGAAGCTAAGGTTTTTATGGCATTTGAGAACTCTTCATTTCGTTTTTCTTGGGTGCTTACAAAATTTTCCATCAGTATTTCAAGTTTGGATTTTTGTGGAGGATAGTTTTGGAATACTGGTAAGCTTCTAAAATCACTGCTATGGTTATAATTCCCTATAGCATCCAACTGATGAAATTTTTGTTCATGGTGGTTTAAGGATATTGCAAAATAGCAATTTGTAGCAGCATGTCCTGAATCACCACAAATACAACAATAAAGGTCAGTAGCACCTGTTAAGAATTCCATAACAGACCAAGATCAAGGGTGATCTTTGAAAATAAAAATAAAAATAAATAACTAGAAATAAAACAAACTAAAAATAAAAATATTAACAAGTATGATCTAATCGAATTTCAATATTGCCGATATTTGAGGGACAACAGTCCCCGGCAACGGCGCCAAAAACTTGACAGGGCCCGCAAGCGCACGGGTTATGTCGCGTAATATAAAAGATTATCGTTCTCCACAGGGACTGTGTTCAAAGTACCAACATATTGAAATTTAATTATCCACACAATTGATTTTTAAGGTTTTTGTAAAATAAAGCAAAATTAAGTTGCACAGAATACGAATAAATACAAACAAAATAAAATTTACTTGATACTTAAAAATCAGAGTTGAGAGTATCTTGGGATTTCGGGGGATCAAGATTCTATTTTATGTTTAATGAATTTTAACTTTTCATAAATAAGAATCGAATTAAGTTTTCCAAGGCGAATTTTCCAAAAGCTAATTAATATGTTCCTCTCGGAATCCTATTAATGTACCTAACCTATGGAAAGCGCTGCTTAATCCTCAGAAAGGCCCATTATCGTTTTATGAAAATCCCTTTTATTTCCTCAAAAGAATTTTGATTACTTTCACGGTTTTACCGAGGTCACAAAAAAGCATTTCAAAAATCTTAGGTTTAGTTCAAAGCTTTCTGGTAAAAATAAATCTCTCGATTCTATTTATTACCTAAACTTACTAATATACCCGTAAGTATACAGTTTTATCATTTAGGTTCTTGTTAGGAATTACTAAAAGCATTAAGCATAATTGAACTAAATGGAAAACAGAAATTTATTTAATTCCAAGTTAAAATAACATTAAAATAAAATATTATTATACCCTCTTCATCCCAAGATAATTAATTTAGCTACTCATGAAATAATTCAAATTCATATAAATAATGGAAAAATAAAACATACAAGACATGGTAAAAAATAAAGACTTACGGGTTTCTCCAAAAGCTCAGAATAATTTACCACTGTATTTCCTTGTTGCAATATTCCTCCACCAATTACAAATTGGAACACTCAATTTCATAATCCTCACAACTCTTACACAAAATAAAAGAAAGAAAAAGAAAATAAAAAGAGAAAGAAACGAAACAGAGAAGAAAACGAAGGAAAAGAAAAGAAAGGAACAAAGTGAATGAATGAGAACTGGATTTTTTGAATACTTTCTCTGCTTGGATTGCTTCTCCTTTTATAGGCGAAGGAAGGGAGGAAGCCAGCTAAGAAAACGCGTTGCAAGTTGGAAACTTTCGGTGCATGTGATTTCCAGCTGTTCCAGTTGTCTCCAATTTGCGTATTTTTGTTGTTTCCAATAATTCGGCGCATGATTTCACTGATGAATCGATTCCTCCAGTTGATTTTTGCCTTCAAAACAGCGTGTGAATCGATTCCTAAAGGTGGGAATCGATTCACAGCATGATGAATCGATTCCTGGCCTTCATGAATCGATTCCCAGCCTTCCAAACATCAATGAATCGATTCCTATAAGGGGGGAATCGATTCCCAGCCCTATGAATCGATTCCCAACAGCCTTGAATCGATTCCTAGCCTATGTTTCACATGGGAATCGATTCCTGTAAGGGTGAATCGATTCCTACCCTTTCCTGGAAGTGTTTTCTTGCATTTTTGAGGCGTTTTGGACAGTATAGCTCATGGTTCTTGATTGTTTTCATCCTTTGACACTTTGATCATCTTTTTGGGTTCTTGAATCCATTTTCCATTTATATTCATTCATTCTTAAAATGGATCATCAATAATTCCAAATCTATTAATTTCTGCAAAATAAAAGTACCCGAGTAGAATACAGTGGAAAGAAAGCAAAAATCACAACAAATAAAGGAAATACAGTGCATAATGATTAAAATCCTAAGTAAACTAAATCTAATTTATTGTGTTATAAAACACTTATCAGTACCTGATGCATTTAATTTGATTTCGCATCTTCCTAATCGATTAGCATGTCTTGTAATCGATTACCTTAATTCCAGTAGCTTCCTAATCGATTGAATGGCTTCCTTAATCGATTAGACATTATACCTGATACATTTAATCCCATTTTTGATGGTTGTAATCGATTAGCTTCAAGTGTATAATCGATTAGCTTAATTTCAGTGACTTCGTAATCGATTATCTTCATTCTTATAATCGATTATCTTACATCCTTATGCAGTTTCTTCCAAAACAGAAAGCTCCTAATCGATTAGCATAAGTGGTCTAATCGATTAGCTTCGCTTTTACTTGGACCTTGATTCCATATCTTTGTTTTTGCACAGATTTCTTCAAGAGTGTTTGGTCATTATCAAAATCTTTGAACATCCTTGAACCTGTAAATGTATTCAAACACATTCTCCCTCTTTTTGATGATGATAACTGTGTTCATCTCTTGAGGATTGTTAGTTTAAACAATTTAAACTAATCTCTAATTTTATCTCTTTTGCAAAAACATCTCTGCTGCATTATCAGTTTTTCAAAAAATATATTATCTATTTACCAAGTTCAAAAAGTCAGAATCATTATCACATTCAGCAGCAAATATCTTATCTCTTTTTATCTCTTATCTGTTATCTCTTGCTAAATCTCCCCCTATCAAAAAGAATTTATTAATCCTATCTGTTTCAGATTTTAAACAAGATGAACAGATATTCTTCTCCATATTTTAAACAAGAGTTAAACAAGATATGAACAGATTAAACAAGATATGAACAGATGTTCTTCTCCCCCTTTGTAATCATCAAAAATAATTCATGCAATTAAAGAGACATAATATGAACTGAAACGAGATAATTTTATTGAATTGAAAACAGATGGGAATTGCATTAAGAGACAATATTCAGAATTGAAAAGATAATAACATAAGCACCCTAAACAAAAGTATGACTAAGGATCTAATTATCCGGATTGAAAAAGCGAATTTCAGCAATTTGGTGAGACAGCTCTTCATAGCGCTGTTGCATCATCTCAAAGTGTTGCTGCTCGGTCATTAAAAACTCTTGAAGGGAGTTTTCAAGACGATCGAAGCGGCGGTCAAGATGGGCGTAAAGAGATGCAAATGGGTCAGCTTGGGGTGCAGATGAAGAGGCTGATGGTGCAGCTTGTGGTTGAGGAGGAGGAGGAGCGGGTTCTTCTTCGGCAGGAGCTTCGAAGGGAATGTTGGCATCAATGCCCTCCATTCGTGAGTACCATGCTCTATTCGTGAAAACGAGACCCATTTTGGTAAGGTGATGGGTGCCAATGCAAGCTCTAGGAGGCACTTTTTCAGAGAGTTCTCCGGCCAAATCAACTTCACAGTATTTAAAAATTTTAGTGAGGAGGATGCCATAGGGGAGTTTTTGCTGGTCCTTCGCATGGCGCATATGGAATTTGACCAACTGAACCCATTTGATCTCCTTAGAGTTCAGCATGGCCCACATCAAGAGGACATCATCCTCTTCAACCAAAGCATAATTCCCACCGCGAGGAACTATCATTTTGACCAAGAAGAAGTGAAGCAGACGGTTGTTCATGGTCAAATGTCCTACCAGTTTGTGGTTGCTCCTAGGGCGGTCAGCTTTCCACAAGGATTGACGAGCAGTTAGAGCATTGAAGCCCCATTCGTCTTCCGGTTCTCCTCCATCAAAATCAGCATTGTTGAGAGGTAGCTGGGAGATTTCCGCAAATTGAGCATTGGTGAGTTTGATGGTTGCGTTCTTCACTTTGGATTCAACCATCCCATTGACAAGTCGGAGGTTGCAGTAGAATACCCTCATGAGTTCAGGATAGTACTCTTCTTCTTTGAGGGAGAGGAAGGGAAAGAGGTTGTAGTTGTGAAGGCTTTGGGTGAAGGTTAGGCTGGGGTTATTGAAGGTGTCGGCAATTATGAAGTGAGGAGTCATTATCTCCTTTTCAGAAAAGTTTTTCACAAAATTTTGAAGATCTCTAGGGGAAGAGAAGAACCTTGAGAAATCAAGGGGGTTATGGGCCTGAGCCATGGAGGATCGTGCTCTCTTAGCAGTGCAGGATGTAGACATGGTGAAGAATGTAAAGAAGGAGATGAAGAGAGAAGAGTGTTTGAGAGTTTTGGAGAGGTTTGAGAGGAAGGAGGTAGTGTGAGATGAGAAGGTGAAGGGAGGGGTATTTATAGGTGAGAATTAGGTTTAGGAAGGAGGAGAGTGGGTTTAGAAAGGAGTGAAGGGAGTTAAGAGAGGGAGTACTTCGAGTTTACCTTGGAAGTTGCAGTTTGACTCTTCAGAACTGAGGCTAATCGATTACGAGGCAGGGGTAATCGATTAGATCGCTGTTTCTGGGAATCCCAAACGTTTCGTGCAGAGCGTAATCGATTATTACCTTTGACTAATCGATTAGATGAGAAACAGAACCGTCCTAATCGATTGGAACAGGATGGTAATCGATTATGGAGAAGAGGAAACGTTTTGAACCTAAAACAGAGGCTGAGTAATCAATTGTGGGTCAAGGGCAATCGATTAGCTTAGAAACAGAATCAGTGTAATCGATTAGGGGATGGGACTAATCGATTATGAAGGAAACAGAAGCATAGTAATCGATTGTGAGGAGGAATGTAATCGATTATTGATTCAAAAACTTCAAGTTTTTCATACAGCGAAGTTCCAAACATGAAATGTAACATATACCATTCATCATGCCATGCAACATAGTTCTTATCAAAATATTCCATCATTCAAACACAATTTGACATATCAAGAATGCCTAATTCTCTTCTAATGTGAATGAATTGTTCTCTAGCCAAGGGTTTTGTGAAGATATCAGCTAGTTGCCTAGAAGTTTCAACATGCTCAAGTACACAATCCCCTTTTAACACATGATCTCTAATAAAGTGATGCCTAATCTCAATGTGCTTGGTTCTAGAGTGCATTACTGGATTCCTTGAGATGTTGATGGCACTAGTATTATCACATTTGATGGGTACTTTGTTTAAAACAATGCCAAAATCAAGAAGTTGTTGTCTCATCCAAAGAATTTGAGCACAACAACTACCAGCGGCTACATATTCTGCCTCAGTCGTCGATAATGCAACACTTGCTTGCTTCTTGCTATGCCAAGAAACAAGGGAGCTACCAAGTAAATGACATGTGCCACTAGTGCTTTTTCTATCAAGTTTACAGCCAGCAAAGTCAGAGTCGGAATATCCTAAAAGATTACATTCAACGCCTTTGGGATACCACAAACTAACATTTTGAGTACCCACAAGATATTTCAAAATTCTTTTTACGGCAGTTAAATGTGATTCTTTAGGACATGCTTGATATCTAGCACACATGCATACTGTAAACATAATATCGGGCCTACTAGCGGTTAAATATAGTAAGGATCCAATCATACCTTGATATTTGGTGATCTCGATGTCCTTACCCTTTTCATCTTTGTCTAGATAGCAGGATGTGCTCATGGGTGTAGATATCTCGTTTGCCTTGTCCATTCCAAACCTTTTAAGTAGTTCCTTACAGTACTTAGTTTGGCTAATGAACGTTCCATCAATGGCTTGTTTTATTTGTAGTCCAAGGAAGAAGGTGAGTTCTCCCATCAAGGACATTTCAAACTCATTCTGCATAATCTTGGCAAACTCTTGACAAAGATTCTCATTAGTAGCACCAAATATTATGTCATCAACATAAATTTGTACCAAAAGAATGTCATTATTTTTGCGTTTTATAAACAATGTAGTATCAACCTTTCCTCTTTCAAAGTTGTGTTCTAAAAGGAATTTGCTTAGTCTTTCATACCAAGCTCTTGGAGCTTGTTTCAAACCATATAAAGCTTTTCTCAATTTGAAGACATGGTTTGGAAATTTGTGATTTTCAAAGCCGGGAGGTTGATCTACATAAACTTCTTCTTGAATGAAGCCGTTTAAAAATGCACTTTTGACATCCATTTGATAAAGTTTGAAATCCATACAACATGCAAAAGCTAGCAATAACCTAATGGCTTCTAACCTAGCTACGGGAGCATACGTTTCTTCATAATCTATTCCCTCTTCTTAATTGTATCCCTTTGCAACTAGTCTAGCTTTGTTTCTTGTTATTATGCCATTTTCATCTAACTTATTTCTAAAAACCCATTTGGTGCCTATTATTAGATGGTCATTGGGTCTTGGCACAAGTTCCCAAACTTCGTTTCTTTCAAATTGGTTTAACTCTTCTTGCATGGCCAACATCCAATGCTCATCAATAATGGCTTCATCAATATTTTTGGGTTCAATTTGGGATACAAAAGCTAAGTGATTGCATGCATTTCTAATGGCGTTTCGAGTACTTACCCCTTTGGTTATTTCTCCAATGATTTTGTCCAAGGGATGATCCTTCAAGGTTACCCAATCTTGTTGTCTCTCAATTTGTGTTGCACCTCCATCATTTTTGACTTCTTCTTTGTCTTCCAAGTTCATTTCTTGGAAAGTACCTACAAGATCATCAACATCTTCCTTTCTCGGAGGGTTATGGCTATTTTCATCAAACTTAACATGAATAGATTCTTCAATAGTATTTGTTTGTTTGTTGAAAATTTTATAAGATTTACTTGATTGTGAATATCCTAGGAATATTGCCTCATCAGATTTTGCATCAAACTTTCCTAGATTATCCTTTCCATTGTTGAGCACAAAACATTTACATCCAAAAATATGAAAGTATGCAATGTTGGGTTTTCTACCCTTGTAAAGCTCATAGGGAGTTTTCTTTAAAATAGGCCTTATTAAACATCTATTCATAACATAACATGCGGTGTTTACCGCGTCGGCCCAAAAGTGTTTTGCAATATTGTTTTCATTTAGCATGGTTCTAGCAAGCTCCACTAAAGATCTATTTTTCCTTTCAACCACTCCATTTTGTTGTGGAGTTCTAGGAGCTGAAAAATTGTGATTGATACCATGTTTTTCGCAAAACTTTTCGAAAGATTGATTTTCAAACTCTCCCCCATGATCGGTTCTAATGGATGCAATTTTTGAGTTTTGCTCATTTTGGATAATCTTTGCAAGTTTCTTGAATGCATGATATGCTTCATTTTTATGAGCAAGAAACAATGTCCATGTATATCTAGAATAGTCATCTACTATAACTAGACCATAGTAATTTCCTCCAAAGCTTTTGATTTTGGATGGTCCAAATAAATCCATGTGCAAAAGTTGTAAAGGCCTTTGAGTAGAAACAATGTTTTTGGATTGAAAAGATGCCTTTACTTGTTTTCCCTTTTGACATGCATCACAAAATCTATTTTCAAACTTAAGCTTTGGTAAACCAATTACTAAATCTTTAGAAACAAGTTTGTTCAAGTGGTCTACATGTATATGAGCTATTCTTCTATGCCATAGCCAAGTTTCATCCTCTTTTGAAATAAAGCATTGTTCATCATTTGTAGACAAACTATCCACATCTATCATGTAAATGTTATCAATTCTTTTTCCAACAAATTTGACCTCTTTATTTAGCTTATTCTTAATTATGCAACAATTGGATTCAAATAAGACTCTATATCCTTTGTCACATAATTGACTTATGCTAAGTAGATTATGCTTGAGGCCTTCAACATACAATACGTCATTTATGGATGTGGAAGAATTCTTACCAATATTTCCAATGCCTAGGATTCTTCCTTTAGTGTTATCTCCATAGGTGACGCTTCCTTTTCGTTTGGGAGTGAATGATGTAAATTTGCTTATGTCTCCCGTCATATGCTTTGAACACCCACTATCCAAGTACCAATGGGTGTTGCTTGCCTTGAAGCATACCTATAAAACAAAATCAGTTTAGAGAACTAGGTACCCATTTTATGTTGGGTCCTTTAAGGTTAGTTTGTGGTAATGTCCCTTTGGGAACCCACACCTTTCTTAAGACCTTTGGTCCTAGTTTCCTAACACTACACTTATAAGCACTATGTCCTTTGGAACCACAATGATTGCATTTCATAAAAGGTGAGGAGGATTTGCTTGGTGGTGCAAAGAAATTTTTATAATGTTTCTCCATTTTATGATTACTATGTTCTTGGTCATATCCTAAACCGGTTTTACTAAACATGCATTTTTGTTGCCCAAGTAGGATATTCAAATTATCTCTTCCATTAGTGAACTTCTCTAGTGTCCTATTTAGGTCTTCAACCTTGGTTTCTAACACAATGCACCTCTTTGCAAAATCACATGGTTTACTATTGGAACATGTTTGAGTGTTTTTCAATTCTTCTTTTAAGCATTCATTCTCTTTGCAAATCTCCATAAGGTGCATCTCTAGAGTGTCACTAGTTTTTCTATATACCTTAAGTCTATTGGAGACTTTTGTAAATTTATCATACAATTCCTCTAGAGCATCAAGTAATTCATCCTTATCTAAGTCATGGAAGTTTACCTCATCATCTTCTTCTTGGTGATTGGCCATGAGGCAAAGGTTTGCTTCTTCATTTTCTGAGTCATCTGAGCTGCTTACCTCATTTTCATCCCATGCTATATATGCTCTCCTTCTTCCTCTTTTCTCTTTTCCCTTCTTCTTAAGATTTGGGTAATCCGCTTTGAAGTGCCCTTCCTTGCCACATTCAAAACAATTGGGTGAGGAAGAATTTTCTTTAGTGATAGGTTTCTTACTTGGGTTTTTGAAGCTTCTTTGAAGGCGTTTGCCTTTCATGAATTTCCTGAAGCGTTTCACAAATAGTCCAAATTCTTCTTCTTCATCAAGTTCACTTCCGGATTCTTCTTCTTCATTTATGGAAGTAGCCTTGAGAGCAAGACCCTTTTTCTTGGAAGATTTTTCTTCCTCTTCCTCTATCTTTAATTCTTTCAGCTCTTGTTCCTGTTCCTGCAACTTACCAAATAGAGTGGCAAGAGACATTTCGTTTATGCTAGGAGATTGTTTGATGGCGGTAACTAGCGGTTGCCATTCTCTGTTAAGACTTTTCAACACTTTATGAATGAGCTCTTTGTTAGTGTAAGTCTTTCCAAGTGTAATGAGTTGATTAATGATGAGAGTGAACCTTTTTTGCATATCAACAATTGATTCATGAGAGTTTAATCTAAAGCACTCATATTGACTAGTAAGTGTACTAATCTTAGAGTCCTTTACATCGTTGGTACCTTCGTGAGTTACTTGTAGAGTATCCCACATCTCTTTAGCAGTTTGGCAAGTCATTATTCTAAAAAATTCATCTTGACCTAAAGCCATAGTAATAAGATTTTTGGCCTTGTAGCCATATTGAACTTTTTTTTCTTCCTCGCTTGTCCATTCATCTATGGGTTTTTCAATATTCTTACTGTCTACAGCATGCATTGGTATAAAAGGGCCATTTTCAATGGCATTCCAAATTCTCAAGTCAATTGATTGAATGAAGATTTTCATTCTCTCTTTCCAAAAGGTATACCCTTCCCCATTGAAAGCGGGAGGTCTGTTTATCGCACCACCCTCAGGAAAAACATTTTGAGAACTTAAGGCCATCTAGTCTCTTGAAGCTGTTAAGCTCGATCTACCAAGAGTCAAGCTCTGATACCACTTGTTGTTCAAGTGGCCTCAATACTCAAGAGGGGGGGTGAATTGAGTTTTAAAACTTTTGGTTGGAATGCCTTTGAAATTGATTTTTATAACCAAGTAAGTGAGAATATGCAAGTGAAATTAAGAAGAGGATAATATGCAAAGCACAATAATGAGAAGTATTGCTGAAGCAATTTCTCAAACACCTGGTGGGCAGTATTTGAAGAGTAATAAATTAAGCAAGTTCAAGTGTGCTCTTCACAAACAATCAACAACAATCAATTAGCAAGCAGTATATGAAAGTAAGGAGTAAGGAAGAGAAGCTTGCAAACCGATATAACGAGTTCCACCCAATCCGGTGTACGTCTCGCCTCTAAGCAACCCACTTAGAGGATTTCACTATTGAAGATTTGAGATACAAGCTTTGAGCAATTGCAGCTTCCTAGTGTCCCACACTCAAGAACTCAATCCTCACAAGCAAAGGGCAACCCACCCAATCTCACAATCTCTCAATACCCAAAGGTTGAACCCCAACCTTTGTGACCACTCAACCTAGAGTGAACAACCACTCAACCTAGAGTGAATCCTTTGTGTTTGGTGTTGTGTTTACAATCAATATACTCTCTTAATAGAGTAGATACACAAATGAAAGCTCTAACCAATTCTAACTCTCAAGATGAGAGGATATACAAATGTATTTCAAGATACAAGAAATAGGGCTTACAAGGCACAAAATAGAGCAGAGGATTTGTGGCTTCTTATTGTGTGTTTGTGCTTGTGTTCCTCTTCAATTTATAGAGCCAAAATAGCTGTTGAGGTGTGCCCTTCGTTCTTCATAGCCGTTGCACTTAGTGGAAATTTGAAGAATGGTGGAGACATGAGTTGGTTTCCCACTTAAATGTGTTTTTCCACTAGCGTAATCGATTACACCCTCGTGTTGTAATCGATTAGCTTCAAGTCAGTGAGTCACTAATCGATTATTTCAATTCCTGTAATCGATTAGCATCTGTACCTGATGCATTTAATTTGATTTCGCATCTTCCTAATCGATTAGCATGTCTTGTAATCGATTACCTTAATTCCAGTAGCTTCCTAATCGATTGAATGGCTTCCTTAATCGATTAGACATTATACCTGATACATTTAATCCCATTTTTGATGGTTGTAATCGATTAGCTTCAAGTGTATAATCGATTAGCTTAATTTCAGTGACTTCGTAATCGATTATCTTCATTCTCATAATCGATTATCTTACATCCTGATGCAGTTTCTTCCAAAACAGAAAGCTCCTAATCGATTAGCATAAGTGGTCTAATCGATTAGCTTCGCTTTTACTTGGACCTTGATTCCATATCTTTGTTTTTGCACAGATTTCTTCAAGAGTGTTTGGTCATTATCAAAATCTTTGAACATCCTTGAACCTGTAAATGTATTCAAACACATAGAACACATGCTAATTTCGAGGGTGATGCAGATGAGGAGGGGGATGATGAGGATGATTATATGGAGGATTGATTAGTGTTATCTCACATTTCTTTACATACATTTTAGTTTATATTGATATTTACATTTGGATTTTTTTTTATTGTGGATTATATTTTAGTTTATCTTTTATGTGGTATGTTTTTATTGCGTATTTTCTTTAAATCAAAAATAAA
Source organism: Clitoria ternatea (assembly GCA_037962975.1). Taxonomy (NCBI): domain Eukaryota; kingdom Viridiplantae; phylum Streptophyta; class Magnoliopsida; order Fabales; family Fabaceae; genus Clitoria; species Clitoria ternatea. Next base: position 114,028,983 of record CM075671.1, read on the forward strand.
AAATAAGTTTTATCTTTTAAATAAATCAATCAAATTTTTGAAAATAAAGAAATTTATACACTTAAGGTTTTTGCACAATAAAGCCATTTTAAAAATTAATTATTGATTCTTTTTATAATTAAGGGATTTTGATAAATTTAATTACAATAATTTTATTAACTATCAAGCTAATTTCGATAACCCGGTGAGCTGAGAGATCTTTTAAACACTTCAGGGTGTCGACATAACTTCATTTGAATTGATTTTGCTTTAATCTGTGATTTGTGTTGTTGTACAGAGAATTCAAGAAAATGATCAAGGCACATTTTTGGTAAAAGAAACCTTAGGCCAAAAAGCTTACCACGGTAAAATTATATTTATCATTTGACAGCCACTTTGAGCCTGAAAAATAATTTCATTGGTACCCTTGACCTTTATCAAATTTTAACCATTCTCTTTACTTGATTGATTAAAAGAGCAATTGATCAAAATAGAAAGAATATTTTGAGCATTCTTACAAAAATGGGGAGTGAAAATTAACAACTTGATTCTTTTCAAGAAAAATCAAAAAAATTATGCATATAAATAAAAATAAATATATGCAAATCAAAAATAGTGAAAAGAATCAAGTTGAGGGGTATTTATCATCAATAAGGGAAATAAGATTTGGGCCAAGAAAAAGCCTAAAAGTTATAAAATGCTCTTTTATGATTTCAGGTTTTTGAATTCTGAGAAAAACCATAATGTCTTGTAAGCCAAGCCTCATTACAACCCTTGAAAAGACCTTGTGATTCTTGAATTAACTTTGTATGATTAACCATTGATTAGATGAAAATCAAAGTTAAATTTGTTTGATTTTATGATCGATTGAGTGAAACAGGTTACCTTTTGCACATAGATAAACACTTGTGAGGTAAGCATGAAATTATGCTTGATGTGTTAATAAGACATTGTAAAGATTTCTGTCATTAAACTTTTATTACATAAGATATCAAGTTTTGGTTATTTTAAATGGTAAATTATGAAATTACTTTTTGTGATAAATTCTCAGACTAACTCAAAAATTTGATTTCAAATTTGATTTTTATTTTCTCTCTTGCTCGAGGACGAGCAATGTCTCAAGTTGGGGGTATTTGTTAGTCCTCAAATTTACAATAAAATCCTTAATAAAAATTTTGTAAAAAGAATGAAAATTTGTTTAAATTATTAGAAATTTAGGTTTTAAATTCAATAAATGGATGTTGTTGAAAATAATATGCCCTTGATCAATTTTCTCTAGTTTTGTAGTGAAAAAGTAAAGAAATTCAAGAGAAAACTTGAAGAACTGACAAGCTAACGTGTAGCATAAACACCACGCGTAGCATGGGGATTTCTAATGCTGACGCTACGGGTCCCAGCCACGTGTAGCGTTAGAGCTATGTGGACTCCATTTCCAGCTGGACAAGCACTCAGCCAATTGACCCATTATTGGCCAATCCACCAACAGCTAATGTCCAAGCTGAATTAGGAGACAAGGCTACACATGTCTGGCCACTTTAATTAAATAATTAAACCAATCATGGCCACTTAATCATAAGCTTAATGGGGGCTGACTTAGGAACCTAACGCGTAGCGTCAGGCTGGCACGTAGCGTCAGGACCCTTCCTCAGCCCTATAAATAGGGCCATTCTCCACACATCCAGTATCCCATTTCCACTCTTATGAGTTCTTTTCCTCTCTTATACACTTGTGTTTGAGTGTTTCTTTTGTGAGTTTATGGTTCTAGAATAGTTTTCTAGATACTTGAGAATGTTGTATGGTATTGTGATTATTGTATTATGAAGTCTCCATTGCCTTCGTAATGTCAACCTCTATAAGTGTTGTTATTACTTTCACCATGTGTAACTAATCTGTTTATGTTGGGATTTGGTGAATCAATCTATTATATGATATTGTGATTATGACCTCTACATATTTATAATTAAAGTACATGTTAGTATTTCAACTCTTTATTAATATGAACATTAAACGGGAGAATGATTTTCATGTGTATTAAAACTTGTTTTATTAGTATGAATGTCAAACGGGAGAATGATTATTCATGCCGAATTAAAATCTGTTTAATGAAAGTAAAAAGTTGAAATACTCTTAATATGTCAATTACTAGGGATAGAATTGGTAATTATTGTTGCCATAAGGCCAGGACTTAATGCAAGTTTTTATTTGAGAAAGCTCATGAGGGATCAAACTTTACGATAAATACTTAGAATTTATATCACGAGGAATCGGTTATAATGACTTTAAGCTGCAATAACATGAACTTGATGATTAAGTATGTATGTTTGTAATTATTTCATTATATTTTAGTGCGAGGATCCTAATTCCAACATAATTTGTTAATCTATGTTCTTATCTCAATTATCTGAATTATTCTGAATTACATCTCAATTTTATAGTTAGATTTTATCTTTTCTATCCTTTTATCTTATGAACAAATAAACCATCAAATCCTGTGAATATTGTATAAATTGTTTATAAATTATTGTTTTGTTAATAATATTTGATAAATTTACCATAATAAATAAGAAATTAGTATGAGTTACTAGACTTTCAATCCCAGTGGAACGATATCTAAATTTGAAAACTATAAACGATTGGTGCGCTTGCCAATTAATAACCCAACAGTAATATGGGGGTTAACAGTCATCTGCTAGAATGCCACAAATAACATGAATGAAATGAATAACTAATAAAATATAATGTTCTGGATTTGCTTGTAAATTTCCATCCTGCAAAATGGTATATTCTTTTCTATTTTACCAATAACAACACCCTGATCATGAACTAGAACAGCTAGGTCCTTGAATATTTCATTTGCTTGTCCTATTTGCTCTTCTACCTCTCTAATTCCCTGTTTTCTTTCTTCAATCATGGCCTCATTGAAAGATATTTCATTATCCAATAGAAGTATCTCTTACCTACAGTTTTAATTCAATGATAAGTAAATGACACCATAAAGCATTATTCTTCAATAAAGGTATTATATTATACAAGTAAACCAATATTCTCATTTGTCTAAGGGTATGTTTGGTTATGAAGTTAGGTTGGTCAAACCAAGGTTTGACCAACCCCAAAAATAAATCGTACGGTCAAACGGAGTTTTGACTGTCTCGAATGGCGTGAAGGATCAATACCCTTAAATTTCTCCATTTCCCCAATTCCGTTTCCCCAACTGAAAACCAAATGGACCCTAAGAGTGACTCCCTGTAACATTTGAGATATGTAACTGAATTTATAATGGTTTGAAAATATTGATCTCATTACTCACATTTTGGGATTATTTACATTTACTAATAGATTAGATATCAAAAGAGATATCATAAATATTATGAGAGGGTATTTTGCATCATAAAATATGAATGAATTAGACTTCAACATTCTAATACAACCAAAAGTCAATGATAAAGTAGAATCTCCTAAATATTTAGTGATGAAATGATATATGAGTCATTTATTTATGAGAACGCAGAGGATGGATATGTGAAGAATGATGCACACAACTATTTACTTCACAGGTTGATTTCTTTATTCTATATTTTATTTAATCAATTTATCAATTAGTGTTCCATTACTCCACTTTTTAATATCTTGAACCAAGAGTTAGTAAGGTTGTTCCAATAATTGAATAAGGTAAGCAAACTCTGGTGCACAATCTAATGAGAGTAGTGATGCAGGGGTGATGGCATTACTTGGAACTAGAATAACTCAGATAAATTTTCAATGCTTACATCTATTGCTAATAAAAAATGAAATTAACCTATTGTTACTCTTTTCTTTTCTCCCTCGGAGATGCCATTTCTCATTTCATCACCAACCACAATGTCAGCACAAATATCCAGCCCAAGTATCAATTGAAATATCATAGTGAATAGATTTTAGGTTATATACAAACTGAAGCATTAAGGTAATGTTAATAATTTGAAGTTGAGATAAACACAAACCTTAAGAATATAATCTGTTACTAAATTGGTCTTTTGACCTGACAATGCTACAAGCCTTCATGAATGCGTCAATCTCAGGGTCTGGCTTAATTTCTTCTTGTCTCTCTCTTCTTGAGAGTTCCACTAGCATTTCATACCTAGAACCAACACCAAGACAGCATTCTAAAAAATCTATCATCTCTCTCATTATCATTTCTCTATAGTGAAAGTCATGTTGACTAATATAAGCATAGGTTTTCTTGTAACAAATTCATTTAACTCATTGCCACAATAACTGACTTTCCTTGAGGTCACATCATATATCAACATAAAATCCCACTTTGTTAGATATAAAAGGAAATACACATTAAGATAATAAGGAGATATTACTATAAATCACTACATATCTCTATTTTGACATATTGTATGTTGGACATGTTTATAATATCGACACTTATTCTATTGGTGTTAACACTTTTTATGAGTGTCTACTTAAAAAAACATTTATTATAGATTAGAATACTTAAATTGACACTTTTAGTAGATAAATATACCTCTATATTATTAATAATATATATATATATATATTTTAATCTCTATATAAGAAAGTTAAAATATAATATAATATATTAAAAATGTATATGTCTATCAGGTGTCTTTTTATGTGATTTAGTCTTTGGATAGATCAAAGTATCCATGTCATACAATATGCTTCAAAGGGTTACTAAAGTAAACTAATAGTAAACATGGAAGAATGTGAGGGAAAATGTGAACAAACCCTTAATTCTCCGTTTAGTTTTCCTGCGAGTGCCAAAAGCAATGTTGTTTTCCCAGTACCTGGAGGACCTAAAGTGAGAATAATCCTAAAATTGCCACACCAAATAAATTAAGGTAATGCCACAAAACAAATTATAAAATGATAGAGAAAGACTATCGTCTTGAAATTCATCCAGCAAAAATTCAAACAGAAAATGTCTCAATATAATTTTCACATAATAATGACACAAAAATTATAAAACACACCAATGTCTGCAGCACCACATGTAATTATCGGATAAGGTGTTTATCACCAACAACACAACCCTTTATATATTTGAGAAAGTTACCAAATGAAAATAATTCAAGGTAAACACACACTAACAAATAGGCATTGTGTCATTATTTTCACAATTTTCACATAAAAACAAGTATTGATGAAAATCCAGAAACTGCAATTCAAAATGGTAGATGCACAAAACAAAGCTCAACACCACTTTCATTCTACAAAACATGGATGCTTAAATGCCTATCAATCTAACCATAAACCCATGAACCGTAACTTCAAAACAATAATATACAGATTAATTAACTAACACACATACACTCATAAATTAAGAGGGGAAATTATATTCTTCAATCCAAAAACTCCCAGAGAAGCACTAAAAAACAATAAAAAAAAAAGTTAAACTGGATTTCTAATATAATAAGACATACAAAACAAATGATGCAGGAAAAAACATCATTATTACTTAACTTTTTATTTTGCATTGCCAACAAAACCCAGAAACTCGTTAAGGGGAAAAACATAAGAGAGTAGAATTATAAACTAAAAAATCAATTGGTTAAAAAACACAAAATATAATTTGAAGAAAATTACCTCTCCACAGACATCATCACAAATATCATCAGTCTTCTTTAAATTATAATACCTCTCAGACATGTCGAAGGAGAGTTACAAGCCATAGAAAACAAAACTGAAGTTTTTATTTTTTCCCTTAATCTTTTTTTGGGGGTTGGGTTATGAGTAGCACTCTCTGTATCACTAAGAAAGGTATTGAAACTAAATCAACCCCTTAAAGGAGAATCACATTAGAGAGGGAAAACCACTGTAAAGTTACGATATTTGAGGCTCTATGTTTGTTTGTAACATCAATTATAGTCGTTTGGTGTAGTTTTTCAGACTCTCACCAGATATCCCTTCCACTTCCAAATAAGAAAAATTTCAATAAACTATCCAAAATATTAGAAGGATTTTAGGTTAGGGTTCATACCTGAAGCTTGAAATTTGTTATGCCAAGGGCCTAGGTTCGATTTAGGATTTAGGTTTTAGAAACCCTTCTCTAATCATAAGCAACCATCAATCCATCGATCTACCATGACCAACTTACCATGCATTTCTTAGCCCTGAATCAAACAAACACAACAACCAAGCCCCTCTCTAACGATCATCATCGTTAGAAGCCATCTTCCCCATTGTTATTGTCATTGAACCATTATGTTATTACCGAGTATGGTGCTAATTGATTAGGGATTTAGAAGATTAGGTTACACAGATTGAATGATTACTGAGAGGGAAAATAAAGAGAGGGAAAAGGAAGAGAGGGAAACGAATGAGAGGAAAGAGAGTGGGAACTTTTGGGGTTTTTTTAAAAAAATTGTTTACATTTAATTTTTTATTTTTTTAACAAATGGGTAACCGCCCATAAAGGTAGTACACCGCCCCTATTGGAAATCAAATAGCGACGGTTACACAAACCGCCGGCACATTGTCAACGGTGGCGGTTTGCTGTATAACCGCCGCTAAGTTCCAGCGGGCAAATGTTTATTTTCTTGTAGTGGTATGACTCATAAAGAATTAAAATATATATACAAAATTATTATGGAAAGACTAACCTGTGAATTGGTGTTGAGGTGTTCATTATTTCAAATTAGTTTAGTATTTTTTTATAATTTTGAATAAGAATCTTGTGAATATAAAAGGGTTTAAATAAGTTTTCATTGGGAACTTAATTATATTTTTACATTATAAAAAAAGGTTCCCACCTAAAGGAAAATGGATTCCTTTATTGGTGGAAAATTTTCATTAGGAAATATAATTAAAATTTAATTCTTAGGAATCTTAATTTCCTAGGGATATTTTAAAAAACAATCATACCAAACATAAGAAGATATGATTACTGAATTAAAATTCATAGGAATCTAAAAAAGGTCCATGTACTAAACACTCCCGAATATCTAATCCTTAGGTGGAGCCCTCATGATTGTTGGCTTTCCCTTCCTATGTAACATCCTAAATTTTAGAGAAATAAATTTATTGGATGATGATAATTAATTATTTGGGGTCCAACATGCATGGGAAAATTAGTTAGACACTCATTATGATTTATCGGTAAATTAAAATTTATTGAAATAGAATAATTCAACGAATGGTGTGGGACCCACTAAGTCAAATTGGATATTTGATGGGTCTAGAATATTTAGAGAATCATTATGGTTATGGTGGTATGGTTAAAATAAATTTTGGTGCTGAGATAGTTATTCGGACACAACGTATGTTAATAAACGGTGAAAATATGAGCCAAATGGAATTAAAAAGAAAATGCAAACTCCATTTTCCCCTCTCTATTTGACCGTGTGACTTTTCCCACTCTCTTATACTTTCTTTTGTCCATTAGGTAATGGGATTTGTTGACCATTGGTAAAAGCAAATGGAGGCAATGCATTCTCCATTGGGTAATGTCCAATTTTCACTAAACTTCTCTCTTTCTCTCTATTACCGTGGAGCCCTTCACCCCTATTTCACTTTCATTTTTTTCACCATCTTCTTCCTCTCTCAAAGAAAAAAAACCACTCACTCTCCTTACCACCTCCATTAATCATTTCTACTCAAAAAGCTTGGGATTTATTGGATTTGGGAGGTAAGGAAGGCACTTTGCGGTGTATATCAACTCATCTCCTTACCACCTCCATCAATTATTGATGTTTGGAGTTTGAGAAATTAAGAGAAGGTGGAAGGCACTAAGTTGGTGAAGTTAGTAGATGTGGTGTTCAGTGTGTTGCTGACTTAGGAGTTGTTTTGTAGTCATTTGATTTTAGAGAATATGGATTAATGGGAAGGAATTCCCAAAACATAACAAAATAACAAAATTGGTGTTTATAACATGTTTAAGACATGTTAAGTGTTTTAGATATAATGTTGAATATTTAGAATTTGAAATTAATGCCTTGATAGGTCAATTGATTGATATATATATATATATGTTAATGTAGGATCTATTCCGAATGATGAGGCGAGACTGTCAAATCGCTCGGATTACTTCTTTTCAGGTACCAGAGGAGTTTATATTCTAAATCCATGAGTAGAGTATTTGTTGATTGTTGTATGTGATATTACACATGTTTGCCTTATCCTTGATGTATTGATAATTTTGATATTGGATATGGTGATGTTAGTATGCTTGGAAGATGTGTGATATGCATTTGGAATATAAGTGGTATGCTTTATGGTGATTCATAATTGTTATGAGAATTTAGGGCAAATGTTATGCCTCGTGTTATTGAGAATATGTGCATATTCACCATAAATATTGAATGATGAATATTAATGTTAATGAAAACGGATATTGTTGTTGGGCATACCTATATATATGTACACATTTTACTACTGCAGTAGGGGTATAGTTATGTATCCATGCTTGAATGCATAATTGTGATTTATATTCCCATGGTCGGATCTGTGATTGATAATGATTTGCTTGTGCATATGCATTAACCTAAGAGCATTTGCATATAGCATGGTGATATGCCAAATAGATAATGAGTTTGAGGTGATCATTAAATGGGTGAAAGAAAACCTAAAGACAACAAGTAAAATTATATGTGATGAAAATACCTTGTGTATTGGTATGATGCTTATGTTAGCCCAATAAGATGAAGGGCAATGATGTGTGCATGTGTATGTGCTTTGCTATAAGTTTTATTGGATGATTATGATATATGTATATGTCGATGGGATAATGGAGTTGTGATGATAATTGGTGTTTTGATGCAAAGCCTACATGTTCTTATATATATGCACATAATTATAAATGTATTCATATTCATCACTTAGAATATATAACTCACTCTCCATGTTGTCTTTTTAGCATTGTAATGCAGGATGTGCATGGGGTAAGATGTATGAATCTTATTTTGGAACTTTAAGTCTTGATGGAGAAGATAAATTAATGGTAATGGAATGTCTTGGTCAACAATTATTTGAGTTTTGGATTATGTATGTATTTGATGACAATGGTGTTGATGTAGATGTGGTGTTTATGGCCTAAGTTTATATATACTTGGTCCTATATTCTTTTATGTATACATATGTATACAATAGGCCAATTCTTTTGTAAACAATCATGTGAATATTGACAATGATAGTTTGATAGTCGTTTTGATGGCATTGATGCTTATGTTGATGGAAATCCATGGATGCATGAATTATTTAAAGTGTAAGATTATGATTCATAATGTTTATGTATGAATTAGAAGCAAATTTGATGATTTAAATGATGTGTGGAGTTGGTATAAAAAGGGCTTAGTGAATTGGTGTTATGTCCCTTTATGTTTTGTGCTTTAACATGATTGATTCTTGATGGTTTTATGCATAAAAAGGTCTAGACATTGCATAATCTAAGGTCCAAAAGCATGTCTTTTTGGAAAATAGAAAATTGGTGGAACAGGGAGCCAACCACGGCCAGTGGCAGGTCTTGCCCTAGAGTACCTTTGACTTACATAATTTTGGTGTGCAAACAGAGCCAACCACGGCCAGTGGTGGGATCGGGCTTGGAAGTGCATTTTTTTACAAAAATTGGCCATGGAAACAATGTCAACCACGACCAGTTGTTATAACCACTGCCAGTGGTTGGCTCTGACTTTGAATGGGTTTTTCTGGCATTGTGGCAGTGACAACCAAGACCAGTGGTTACAACCACTTCTAGTGGTTGTGTCCAAATGTTAAATTTTCATACTTTTATGCCATTCTGGTTAGGATTCACACTTCTTTACTTCATGGCATGTTTATGCAAGTGAATGTACTTATTTTTACTAAACTTTGGCAATCAATTTGAGTATTCTTGGATCTCTTATTACATCCACTCTTGCTTCCGAATTAACATACATGCTCCGCTAAACACTTGCATAGTGATTGTGTAATTGATTACTTTAAGTTAACATTTGTATAAATTATCTACCTTCTCATATCGTCATATATGAGACAGGTTTTTAAATGGTCTGGGGTTAGTTGTTAAAGTTTTATTTTGTGGTGTTCTTTTTCCAACGATGGTTTAAAATTGTGAAAATTTATCCTACTTTTCATTATCTAAATATTGATACCTTTAACATTATTTATCGGATTGAGGGCGCGACATTGGGTGGTATCAGAGTAATGAGCAACTAGAACTCATTATTGGATTATTGTTGAGATGTTATTACCATAGTTGGATATTGTGAATGCATTGATTGTTCATTGTTGTACCTTTGTGAATTAAATACTATTGAAGGGTGATTTCTCTGATTGAATTAAGGTTGTTTGACATTGAAAAATAGTTGTTTATTTTTGAAATTTTGTTGTACCCTACTAGTGCATAGGTACTCATTACTAAGGCTTTGTTATGCTTTATTTACATGATGTGGTTGAATGTATGTGAGTAAACTCTTCAGTGGGATTGATATGCTTGTTTGTGTAAGTCCGGCCAAGTTCCTTACACTATTTACCTTCAGTGATGAATACTTTATGATTATTGCATTGAGAATGATATGTTAATTATGAAATGATATATAGTAGACCATTAGACGTTGAAATCTTAGTTATGGATTGGAATTGATTGTATGGTCTAGTTTAGTTATGTGTGAGCCATGTCTTAATATATAGGCATGAAACATGGCTAGTAGACATAACCGTGATGCTGCTGCTATGGCATCGGCTTTGAATCGCTTTGCGGATCTCTTGGAAGGACAGGGCCAAAATGTGGGACAAGGTGCCCAAGGTTTTGATCGATTTCTCAAGAGGAAACCCTCTGAGTTCCATGGAGGGTATAAGCTTAAGGATGCTTATGTATGGATTAATGACTTGGAAAGGATCTTTGCAAGCTTTGAATGTTCTGAAGCTCAAAAGGTTGAGTATGTGGTCTTTATGGTTCCCAATGAAGTTGAATCATGGTGGTGTCTTACTAGAGGGCGTATGCTAGCTACTGATGTCCCATTGACATGGGAAAACTTCAAAGTGTAATTCTTGAAGAAGTATTTTCCAGAGAGCTATAAGAGTAAGAAAGAGCTTGAGTTCATGGAACTTAAGCAAGGTGATAGACCGTGGAGGAGTATGCCTCCAAGTTTAAAGAGCTATGTGAGTTTTATCCTCCTTATCAACAAGAGGGTACTAAGGCTTCAAAGTGGTGAAGTTTGAAAATGGCTTGAGGCCCGAGATCAAGCAGGCTATCCGACATCAAGAGATTAGAAGCTTCCCTACACTTGTGAATAAGTGTCGTATTTATGAAGAAGATGATATGGCTCCATTGAGTCATGGCAAGCATGAGCCTAAGTTGAAGGGTCAATCTTCTAACTTTAAAAGGCATGGTCATTTTAAGAAGAAGAAATTCTTTCATGGTGAATCCTCTAATGCAAGAGGATGTGGTGGACATAGGGTGGTAATGGTAATCAAGGTCGTGGCAATGCCCAAGGCCTTACTTGCTTCAAATGTGGTGCTAATCACTTGGCACATGATTATCCTTAAGATGATATGGTGTGCTACCAATGCAACCAACCGGGGCATATTTATCCCAATTGTCCATTGAATTCGAGAAATGCGAATATTGATGTTATTGCTCGCGTAAATCACAATGCTAATTGTAGAGGACATGGCGATTTTGGAGGCCGTGGTTGTGGAAATGGAAGTGGTCATAATGGTGGCCGTAATGGCAATGGTCGAGGAAATGGCCATGGTGGAAGAAATGGTAATCATAATAGTGGTAATCAACCATAAGCTACTGGTAGAGTCTTTGCCGTCACGAGCAAAGAAGCCGCACAAGTAGAAAACCTTGTTCAAAGTAAGTATGAAATTCTTGGCACCTCTGTAAGTGTTATCTTCGATTTTGGTGCAACCCACTCCTTCATTTCTAAGGAGTGTATTAGGTGCTTGAAAATACCTGTTAGTATGATGAAAGGTTCAATAATGGTGACTACACCGACCGGTGCTTGTTTGAGATCGGTAACTCAATGTAAAAATGTTGAGATGACTCTTGAGGGTAGAAAGTTTGTTATATCCCTCGTGTGCTTACCTATGAAAGACCTGGATATTATCCTATGCATGGATTGGTTATCTGCCAATAAAGTCTTAGTGGATTATCATAATAAGGCAGTGATCTTTCCAACTCTGAATGACGAACGCTTTGATATGCAAGGTATCTCTCAGCTTCTTATGATATTCTCTTTGGTTGATGGGAGTAGTACCTCCTAATCTAGTGAAATTCTTGTTGTTTCTGAATTTCCTGATGAGGTTCCTGGTTTTCCTCCTCCACGTGAAGTGAGATTCTCCATTGATCTTATTCCTGGCGCTAAGCCTGTTTCTAGAGCTCCTTATAGGATGTCTCCTATGGAGTTGTCTGGGCTTAAAAATCAAGTTGAGGAATTACTTGAAAGAGAATTTATCTGCCCAAGTGTATCTCTTTGGGGCGCACCTATGTTGTTAGTGAAAAGGAAAGATGGAAGCATGAGATTGTACGTTGACTATTACCAACTCAACAAATTGACTATTAAGAACAAATATCCTCTTCCTCACATTGATGATCTTTTGGATCAATTGAAAGGTGTTGTTATGTTTTCCAAAATTGATTTACGTTCGGATATCACCAAATCAGGGTGAAGACTAATGATATTCCTAAAATAGCCTTCTGAGTGCGATATGGTCACTACGAGTGTGTGGTGATGCCATTCGGTGTGACAAATGCTCCTGCGATCTTCATGGACTACATGAATCGCATCTTCCATGAGTATCTTGATCAATTTGTCGTGGAGTTCATTGATGATATTTTGGTGTACTCTAAGAGCAATGAAAAGCATAAAAGGCATCTTCGCCTTATGTTGACTATCCTTCGAGAGAAACAATTGTATGTTAAACTCTCTAAATGTAAATTCTGGTTGAGTGAGATTTCATTCCTTGGTCATGTGTTTTCTTGTGGTGGTGTTGCTATCGATTCATCAAAGATTGAGGCTGTTATGGCATGGGAAAGACCAATGTCTATGATAGAAATAAGAAGTTTTCTTGGTCTTGCTGGTTATTACTGAATATTTATTGAAGAATTTTCTCGCTTGGCCCTACCATTGATGAAGTTGACTCGTAAGAATCAACCATTCGTGTGGACCCTCGAATGCGAGAAAAGTTTTCAAGAGTTAAAAATGAGACTACCACACCAGTATTGGCTTTGCCCGATTTACTGCATGAATTTGTGGTGTATTATGATGCTTCTAAGCTCGATCTTGGTTGTGTGTTGATGTAAAATGAGTAAGTGATAGCCTATACTCGAGACAGTTGCGACCGCATGAGGTTAATTACCTTACACATGATCTTGAATTGGCGGTGGTTGTGTTTGCTTTGAAATTATGGCGACACTATTTGTATGGTTCAAAGTCCGTGATCTTTAGTGATCACAAAAGTCTTAAGTACCTATTTCATTAGAAAGAGCTTAATATGTGCCAACAGAAATAAATGGAATTTTTGAAAGACTATGAATTTGAATTGAGGTATCATCCTGGAAAGGTAAAAGTGGTTGCCGATGCATTAAGCTGAAAATTGTTGCATGTTTCTACAATGATGGTGAAAGAGATAGAGCTAATTGAACAATTTAGAAACTTGAATGTAGGCATGGAGATATATACCCCAAAGAAAATATCTCTTGAGATGTTGAAGGTTGTAAATATGTTCCTTGAATGTGTAAAAGCGCAACAACTGAATGATGAATACTTGATAGAGATGAAGGAAGCTCAAGCTAATAGAAAGAACTCGTTTCTGTTGGAAGGTCATGATGGTATTTGGCATATGAAGGGTCGAATTTATATACCATCTAGTGGTGATTTGAGAAAATCTATGCTTGAGGAAGCTCATAAAAGTGTGTTGAGCATTCATCCCGATACCACTAAAATGTATCAGGACTTGAGGAAGAATTTTTGGTGGCCCGGTATGAAGCATGATATGGTGAATTTTGTTGCATCTTGCCTTATTTGTCAGAAGGCTAAGGTTAAACATCAAAAACCATCTGGTTTGTTAAGACCTTTGGAGATCCCTGTTTAGAAATGGGATAATATTGCTATAGACTTTGTTTCTGGTTTACCCATAACCCATGCTGGAAATGATGTTATTTGGGTTATTGTAGATCGATTGACAAAGTGTGCTCACTTTTTACCCATGAGTATAAAGAGTTTGTTAGAGAAATTAGCTCAGTTGTACATAAAGAAGATTGTTAGGTTACATGGTGTGCCATCTAGTATTGTATCCGATCGTGATCCCCGGTTTACTTCTCGATTTTGGGGAAGCTTACATCAGGAGTTAGGCTCTAAGTTAAAGCTTAGTTTTGCTTATCATTCTCAAACCGATGGACAATTTGAGAGAACTATTCAAAGCCTTGAAGATTTGTTGAGGGCTTGTGTTCTTGAGCATGATGGTTGTTGGGAGAGATTTCAGATTTCTTCCATTGATTGAGTTCACGTAAAATAACAATTACTATAGTAGTATCTGTATGGCTCATTATGAGGCACTCTATGGCAAAAAATATAGAATGCCTCTATGTTGGTTGGAAAATGATGAGAATTTCGCTTTAGGGCCGGAGATTGTTCAAGAGACTACTAAGCAGATTAGAAAGATACAAGAGAATATGAAGATTGCTCAAGACCGATAGAAAATTTATTATGACAAAAGACGAAAACCACTTGAATTTCAAGTTGGTGATCATGTATTTCTTAAGGTCTCGCGTGATAAAGGAATTGGTAAAGCTTTGAAGAGAAGAAAATTAAGTCCTAAGTTCATTGGACTGTATGAGATTCTAGAGAGAATTGGTGATGTCGCTTATCGGATTGCACTTCCTCCACATCTTGCAAACCTGCATAATGTATTTCATGTGTCGCAGTTGAGGAAGTATGTTCCTGATCCCTTGCATGTGATTCCTGTTGATGATGTTGATGTACGGGATGATTTGTTTATCTCCCCCGTTTCTATTCGTATCGTTGAGCATTCCGTTAAGAGGTTGTGGAACAAGTTGGTACGGTTAGTGAAGGTAGCGTGGAAACATGGTAATGTGGAGACTCTCACGTGGTAACATGAAGATGATAAATGGGAGCGATATCTGAATGCGTTTGAATCAGGTATGTTAAATTTTAAGGACGAAATTTCTTTTTAGGTGGGGTGGATTGTAACATCCCAAATTTTAGAGAAATAAATTTATTGGATGATGATAATTAATTATTTATGTTCTAACATGCATGGGAAAATTAGTTAGACACTTATTATGATTTATTGGTAAATTAAAATTTACTAAAATAGAATAATTCAATGAATGGTACAGGACCCAATAAGTCAAATTGGATATTTGATGGGTCTAGAATATTTATAGAATCATTGTGGTTATGGTGGTATGGTTAAAATAAATTTTGGTGCTTAGATAGTTATTCGGACACAGCTTATGTTAATAAACGGTGAAAATACGAGCCAAATGGAATTAAAAAGAAAATGCAAACTCCATTTTCCCCTCTCTATTTGACCGTGTGACTTTTCCCACTCTCTTCTACTTTCTTTTGTCCATTAGGTAATGGGATTTGTTGACCATTGGTAAAAGCAAATGGAGGCAATGCATTCTCCATTGGGTAATGTCCAATTTTCACTAAACTTCTTCTTTCTTTCTCTTTATTATCGTGGAGCCCTTCACCCCTATTTCACTTTCATTTTTTTCACCATCTTCTTCCTCTCTCAAAGAAAAAAAACCACTCACTCTCCCTACCACCTCCATTAATCATTTCTACTCAAAAAGCTTGGGATTTCTTGGATTTGGGAGGTAAGGAAGGCACTTTGCGGTGTATATCAACTCATCTCCTCTTCTTTTCCCCTTATTTATATGTTTGCCATTGTGCTTGGAGAAAAGGTAAGGTTTCATCATACACATAGCTTTTGTTGATGCTTTTAAGGTTATTGAAGTATTATAGTGGGAGATTAAGTGTTGTTTTAATGAATGGATGTATGTGGAACCCAAATCTTAGGGTAGATGACCATTGGGAATTTTGTTGGTGTTGATGATGATATGAATATGATGTTGTTGTCTTGGAAATAACTAAGTGATGTAAAGAAATGATTGGAATTGATGTTTGACATTTTTTGTTAAAAACCCTAACATGTGAAAATTAGGGCTTTTGGTGAAATTTGATGAATTTGGGGTTCATTGTCTTAAGAATGATTTTAGATAAGGAAATTAATTTTGGAATGGTTAATACTAATTATTGATGTTTGGAGTTTGAGAAATTAAGAGAAGGTGGAAGGCACTAAGTTGGTGAAGTTAGTAGATGTGGTGTTCAGTGTGTTGCTGGCTTAGGAGTTGTTTTGTAGTCATTTGATTTTAGAGAATATGGATTAATGGGAAGGAATTCCCAAAACCTAGCAAAATAAGGAAATTGGTGTTTATAACATGTTTAAGACATGTTAAGTGTGTTAGATATAATGTTGAATATTTAGAATTTGAAATTAATGCCTTGATAGGTCAATTGATTGATATATATATATATATATATATATATATATGTTAATGTAGTATCTATTCCGAATGACGAGGCGAGACTGTCAAATCGCTTGGATTACTTCTTTTCAGGTAGCAGAGGAGTTTATTTTCTAAATCCATGAGTAGAGTATTTGTTGATTGTTGTGTGTGATATTACACATGTTTGCCTTAAACTTGATGTATTGATAATTTGTGATGTTGGATATGGTGATGTTAGTGTGCTTGGCAAATGTGTGATATGCATTTGGAATATAAGTGGTATGCTTTATGGTGATTGATAATTGTTAGGAGAATTTGGGGCAAATGTTATGCCTCGTGTTGTTGAGAATATGTGCATATTCACCATAAATATTGAATGATGAATATTAATGTTAATGAAAACGGATATTGTTGTTGGGCATACCCTTGAATATTGATGAAAGATAGATGGATATTGTTGTTGATGATTATTGATGCCATTGTGGTCGATACATGTGACATCCCTAGTCAATTTAATCATTTTTCGCAATAAATTTTTCGAATTTAATAAACAATCCACTCGGCCTTGACGTAAAATAATATTTACTTTTCTTAATTACATTCCAAATAATGAATCATACTTAGAATAACTAAAACCGATCGAAAATAAATCCTTTATTAAAAGTATATATATATAAATATAATGAAAACGTTTGTAGAATACCATCCGATCGGAAGTACGTTCATTGATAAGGTGGAGTTAAAAACAGCAAAAGAAGAAGAAGAAGAAGAAGAAGAAGAAAAAGACACGGGTGCACTCGCTTGAGCGAGACCCCAACGTTCCTAGGCGAAATCCGAGAATCGCTTAAGCGAGTGCCGACTCGCTTGAACGAATGCCACACATTAAACCTGAGCGAACAAGACGTACACAGGAAACTCAAGTCGGGGTTTTACTCAGGAATAGGCCCATTCAGTTATATATCACTCGGTAACAGCTTAACCTCACATCACTCAGAAAAGGTTCACTCAGAAAACTCTCAACTTCCATTCACTCGGGCATACCACGTTTGACTCATTCCTACTCTTCACTCAAGAATAGTTCGCTCGGTCATAGCTCACTCGGGGATAATCTAACCTCCTTCACTCGGAAACACTCTAATTTTCACTCAGAAACACTCTACTTTTCCTTTACTCAGAAACATCATACGTTTTCTCCACTCGGAATCATTATACTCTTTCTTCACTCGGAATCATTATACTCCTTCTTCACTCAGAATAGTTATACCTTTTTTTTTCTTCACTCAGAATAGTTATACTATTTCTTCACTCGGAAATATTTCACTCTATTTTCACTCGGAAATATTCTGCTTTTCATCACTCGGAACATTTTCCCGGCCAATCTCACTCGGGACATTCTAACCTTCCACCCAAAAGGGGATCACTCAGTTATTCTTCACTCGGAAAAGGAACGAGGGATTCCCACAGAGATAAAACGGACATCAAACCAACTGGCCCTCGCTCGGACAGGAATAAATCCTCTCGGCCAAGATTCGCCCGGTAATCGGCCTTGCTACAACAAACACATGAAAATTAATACCAATCATCAAACAACGTAAATTCACATTCATTCAATTAACACACCAACTCACATTTAGTTCCACACTCAGAAAACTCATTATATATATATATATATATGTGTGTGTGTGTATTACACAATTTATTCAAATTCATTCGGGCCTTGGCATCGATCTCCCGCTTGGCGCGCCTCCAGGGCTCCGACCTCCTCCCTGTCACTGGTTACTAAATTGAAAACAAAAGCAAGGGTGAGTGTTTAGCATTATAATTAATCTAGAACGAAATAAAATATGAGTATAAACTTTATCCGATTCTTTATCTTTAGATTGTACATTACACTCGGCCATTTAACTTACACTCGGCATTATACTCACACTTGGCACTTTACTTACCTTCGGCAATATATCCATTAACATTCGGCTTTATAGTAATTCATACTCAGCAGTATAACAGTTCTCCTTCAACAATCTTAACAAGTAACATTCAGCAAGTAATTCCCACTCAGCAAATATAACAATTTTCCACTCGAAAAATATATCAGTCCCTCGGCAAAGATATGAAATTACACTCAGCAATTACCTCAAATCGTTCAGCAATGATTTAAACTTTCATTCAACAATTATAACCAATTTAACACTCAGTAATCATGACAATTCATGCTCAGCAATTATAATACTTCATACTCGGTAATTATATTCAACCTCATTCAGTAAATACAACAAGTTACACTCGTCAAATACAACAGATTGGCCCTCGGCAAACACAACATCATATTCATTAATTTTCACTCGGCAAATATGGCAAGTCTTACTCAGCAAGAACAATAATTCATACTCGGCAATTATAATAATTCAAACTCGGCAAATACAGCCAATCACTCGGTAAATACAGCCAATCACTCGGTAAATAAATCAAATCATACTCAGCAAATATAACAAATCTCATTCGGCAATTATAACAACTGCACTCGGCAAAATCATCCAATCATCAATTGTCACAACTGACTCACATAAAACCGACGCCTAGTATCCGGATACTAAAGGATCGGCCTTCAGCTGGGGGTCCTACTTGACACCCCGTGAACCCTGCTTGGTTCACCGAGTCCTGCTTGACTCTCCACCTCGACCACTGGGTCCTACTTGACCACTGGGTCCTACTTGACCACTGGGTAGCTCAACTAGGCACAAAAACCACGGGAGCCGGAAATGAGGGGCTATATATATCGTCGGCCGTCCCACACCACATAATCACATATCCTAATCATACAATCCGTTTACTGGAAGCCTGTCAGGAGCCGCTCCTTGCTCGTGTAACGCATCGACGACCACTCCCCGCCCTCAACAGTATACGGAGTATCTCATACACAATATGTAACTCAATATAACAAACATTACCAATCTCATGCCACACATACATATTTTCACATTTTTCATCATAAGTGGCCATTAACATTACTCGGGTGACCTGCTTGCCAAACCTGACTCGTTAACAACATCACTCGGGAGACCTGCTTGTCAAACCTGACTCCATATTACCACAAAACACCGATTGTCACATAATCAAATATCTTAATTTCAATCGGCTCAAGCCACATACACACGATCAGAAATCGATCGGTGTCCATACATATACATGCATTCATTGATATTCATATACAATTCATTCCGCATCATCACAATTATCACCACATCAAATACTCCTCAAGTCACATACACACGATCAGAAACTGATCGGTGCTCACACACATGCATACTCATACATTCTCTAATTTCATTCAGCAACATCCCTATTATTTCTTAGATCACAAGCACACACCCACACCCATGATCTTAACCGATTGGTATGCATATCCATACATATATTCATACACATATTCACACAGTTGTCACTCAGCATCATCTCTTACCCGGTTTAGTCCTTCCAATGACTCGGACAGTGTCCTATTCTAATTAATTATAACCCGAACACCCCCTTACCTCCGTTCCAAGCTTTAACAATCATTGGGTCCACAGTTCCATCACCGTTCCAGCACCAGCCTCCTTACGCGTTTCACCAGTGTTTGTTCCACCACCTACGGGTTTGGAATGTGAAACACATCAACGTTACACCACCATAACCCTATTAAAGGGCCACTTTGCGGCTCACAGCCAAGAGAAGTGGAGATCAGAACAGTACCCCCACATGCATGACCATTCGGCCCAGAAAAGAAATAACAGGGATGAGGTGATAATTTCAAACGGTTCAAAGGACTTATCTTGAAACCACTGTCGTAGCTATGTAATTATCTCGAGGCTTGATACCAAAAAGGAACCTCTCTTCAAAGCTTTCAGCTCTCAACAATGGAGGAAGGAGAAGAGGAAGAAAAGGAACAGACGAAGAAGAAGAAGATTCTCGTGAGAAGATGAATGATTGAAGAAAGAGAAAGAAACCTTTCTTTAATACTCATGGTAACCGGTCACCTGCCCAACCGGTCATTTCTCCATTCCTTTATGATTTCTTTAATGATTTTAATTAAACCTCTCTTCTTCTAATCACCCTTTCATAATAAACCAATAATTCTTAAAAATATCAAATAAATTCCTAAAAACAATTTTTAACATTTTCCACTTCACAAAATTTTTCTATAAATATCCGGGATGTTATAATACAAGTATGAACTTGTATGTGTGAATTGAATTGCATTGGTGAAATATTGTGAATGCCACACTAAAATGTGAGATAATGGCACTAATCAATGAAATTAAAATCCACTAAGAATTGAGTGATGATGTGATGATGGTGATGGTTGATGAGTAGCATTGTAGGATGCATAACATGAGATTACATATGATTGGCATTTGTATTGCTTCCATGGCATATTGCATAGCTGCCGGTAAGGGATGTTAGGGGTTCCTCCGGTTGGCCCAGTGGGAAGGCGGCTCTGTGCACGAGCATTGTTAATTACCCTAGTGACTCAGTGGTAGAGTGATGAAGTTGCCCATGCTTAGCTACGGGGAGCTACATGTGGTTGACCTGGTAGGGTGGCTCTTTGAGGAGCAAGTGTACCTGGTGGTCCTTTGGATCACAACTGTCATGGCATTGTTCATGGTTGGCCTGCAACACCATTACGTTGTTTGTGTTGCTCACCACGGTCATGGTGGAAATGACCGGTGTTGCAAGACGGGCGATGCGGTTTGGTACCTGTAAAATTGATATTGATGTGTGTACACATTTTACTACTACAGTAGGGGTATGGTTATGTATCCATGCTTGAACCCATATTGGTGATTTATATTCCCACAATTGGATCCACGATTGATAATGATTTCCTTGTGCATATGCATTAGCCTAAGAGCATTTGCATATAGCATAGTGATATGTCAAATAGAGGATGAGTTTGAGGTGATGATTGAAATGGGTGAAAAAAAACCTAAAGACAATAAGTAAAATTATATGTGATGAAAAGACCTTGTGTATTAGTATGATGCTTATGTTAGCCCAATAAGATAAAGGGCAATGATGTGTGCATGTGTTTGTGCTTTGCTATAAGTTTTATTTGATGATTATGATATATGTATATGTCGATGGGAAGATGCAGTTGTGATGATAATTGGTGTTTTGATGTAAAGCCTACATGTTGTTATATGCATGCACATAATCACAAATGTATTCATATTCGTCACTTAGAATATATAACTCACTCTCCATGTTGTCTTTTTAGCATGGTAATGCAGGATGTGCATGGGGTGAGATGTACGCATCTTATTTTGGAACTTTATGTCTTGATGGAAAAGATAAATTAGTCGTAATGGAATGCCTTGGCCGACAATCATTTGAGTTTTGGATTATGTATGTATTTGATGACAATGGTGTTGATGTAGATGTGGTGTTTATGGCCTAAGTTTATATATACTTGGTCCTATATTCTTTTGTGTCTACATATGTATATAATAGATCAATTCTTTTGTAAACAATCATGTGAATATTGACAATGATAGTTTGATAGTCGTTTTAATGGCATTGATGCTTATGTTGATGGAAATCCATGGATGGATGAATTATTTAAAGTG
Organism: Clitoria ternatea; assembly: GCA_037962975.1. Lineage (NCBI taxonomy): Eukaryota > Viridiplantae > Streptophyta > Magnoliopsida > Fabales > Fabaceae > Clitoria > Clitoria ternatea. The sequence goes on from CM075671.1 coordinate 114,051,054, forward strand.
TGCGATTATGATTCATAATGTTTATGTATGAATTAGAAGCAAATTTGATGATTTAAATGATGTGTGGAGTTGGTATAAAAAGGGCTTAATGAATTGGCGTTATGTCCCTTTATGTTTTGTGCTTTAACATGATTGATTCTTGATGGTTTTATGCATAAAAACGTCTAGACATTGCATAATCAAGGTCCAAAAGTATGTCTTCTTGGAAAATAGAAAATTGGTGGAACAAGGAGCCAACCTAGGCCAGTGGTGGGTTCTTCCTTAGAAGTGTATTTGTTTACGAAAATTGGCCATGGAAACAGTGCAAACCACGACCAATGGTTATAATTACTGCTAGTGGTTGGCTCTGACTTGGAATGGGTTTTTCTGGCATTATGGCAGTGACAACCATGACCAGTGGTTACAACTACTGCTAGTGGTTGTATCCAAATATTAATTTTCATACTTTTATGCCATTGCGGGTTAGGATTCGTACTTCTTTACTTCATGGCATGTTTATGCAAGTGAATGTACTTGTTTTTACTAAACTTTGGCAATCAATTTGAGTATTCTTGGATCTCTTATTACATCCACTCTTGCTTTTGAATTAACATACGTGTTTCACTAAACACTTGCATGGTGATTATGTAATTGATTACTTTAAGTTAACATTTGTATAAATCATCTACCTTCTCATATCGTCATATATGAGACAGATTTTTAAATGGTCTGGGATTAGTTGCTAAAGTTTTATTTTGTGGTGTTCTTTTTCCAACGATGGTTTAAAATCGTAAAAAATTTATCCTACTTTTCATTATCTAAATATTGATACCTTTAACATTATTTATCGGATTAAGGGCGCCACATCCTACTTGGTAGGTTTTGCCTCCTATGTTTGCCCTGCATTGTAGTTGTTTTGAATGCTTGATTGGGTTAGGTTTTCCTAAACAAAAACCTATTAGAAACATATTAGACCAAAGTGGAATTCATTAAAAAACATATAGGACCAACAAAAAACATATTCGAGTCAATTTACCTAGGTATCCACCTCTTGTTTGATTCTTCCTGAGTTTATTTAGAATGTTTCTTTCATACACATTGACATTCCTCTTAATCCCTGCCCACCAATCTACAAAATATCCCTCAAGTTCATTCATCAAGGTGACTATTGGCTTTTATCTTGTCCTAATAATAATGTTTTTAAAGGTCTCACATTTGTTGTTGACACTAAATCACATTTAGGTTATGGGGGTGAACCTTGCCTTGCTCAAAAATCTTGGAAGGATTTGCATCAAGTGCATGTATGTGTCTTCATTGACAACTCTTGTTTCCCACATTTTTCTTTTTCATAACTTCCTTATATGAAAGAACTCTTCAACTTCTCTCTCACAAAAGGCAATAATCTCATGCAAAGGGGAAAACACCCTTTAAATTTTGGGAAAATGTTGAAATTGATACTAAACAACAACGTTTATATTAGTGTTGCCACATAGGCATTTGCAAATTCCATTTATTTTACGTCAACTAATTTCATTGACCTACTTCAATGTTTTTACCAAAAAACAATGTTCAAACTAAAATATTTTTAAAATGTACCAAATTTAAGTTAAATTTTTAAAGAATAATTTTGTATTATCTTACACCATCCTTCTATAAATCCTTCTACTTACTAATTCAAGTAAAAACATTAAATGATATTTATATTTCATGACAATGCATCTTTTATTTACTATTTTATCTATTATTTTTTATTGTAGAAGAATTAATAAGAAGATTTGTAAAAAGATATTACATTTATTAGTTTTAAAACTTAAGTGAAACTTACCTCAAACGTCAAATAAAATGGAATAAAAAAGTATTTATCATGCATCCAAATAAAATAAAATGATAGTTGTGACTCATTTCAAAAATGTTGCCCACTTACAGAAATTGTCTCAGTATCAGGCTTGGCATAAATACTTGTGTCTGCAGGGATATACCTCAATAGATACTCAATTTACTAAATAGGTGGGATAATCATATACATATACACTATTAAATATATTTATATATTAAGATTTTTTGTTATTTTATATTTAAATAAATGTATTAAGTTATAATCATATTATATAATACAAATAATTTATATTATTTCATAGTAAAATAATACTATGTTTAATACATCATAACTATGTAAAATTTAACAGATATGAATGTGTGTAGTATACTTCTCATACCAGCCGGCCTTGTTCACATACCCCCGTATGAATTTGCAATTTACTTTTAATTTATACCAAAATGCAAGGTTTAGTTTGGAAGCGACGCATATAATTAAGGAATATGCTCCTTTCATGACTTGGGAACTACCTATATTACAGACAATAAACATGATACGGTAATGAAACATGCCAAAAATTATTGCTAAAATGGTAAAATACAGAAAACCGTTAAATGTAGCATCGTTAACCTGCTATAAGCTGCAACTGAGCAAAAACTTTCCTTCACAAGAAGCTACGAGAGAGGTGAAGATATCATTCAAGAGAATAGACAAAATCTGGCATTCACTCAACTCTTAGTTTGCAAGGCATGTTAACGGGCAGTAAAGAATGAGAACGAATCAATTTAATTGTATAAAATTCAATCCTATATACTGCGGGAAACTACAAAAAAGTTGTCTATACCAAAAATGTGTTTGTTATGGGTTATCTAAGATTATCACCACCATTGATGCACAAGAACTCCATGGTTTCTCAGTGAAGTAAACAAATCCAAGCACTCAGAATAAGTCTTGTGATACTTTGCACTTCTCGGACCAGCGCAACATCTTTGCCACCTATTGTAATGGCACTCAAGGAAGAGCTCATCAATCAAACAAATAGCCCCACTTTGAATCAATCTTGGGATCAGATGAAACTCAGTGCCTTCCACATCCATCTTCACAACCACAAAATCCCTACTTGTAACAGCACTCTTGAGCCACTCAGCAAAATCAAAACCCTGAATCTTGTCCATGTCACCCATATGGCTAGAAGATGTCTGCACAGGGTTGATCCTCCCCATCCCTCTTACACCACCCCCTTTCACCATCATTTTCTTACTTGGGTCTCTGGTGATCTCAAAGAACAATGTCTCATTCCTCACCCAAGCCGCATAGGGTAACAAATTCACCCCTTTCTTAGTCCTATACTCTTCATGAAATGCCTTATCAGCCTCAATTGCATAAACCTCAAAGGTTTTGTTCTGTTTTGGGTACTGTTTCCTGAACCAGCTTCCAATGCTTGACCCATAACTCCTAGCTCCAACATCAACATACACATATCTATTCTTGAAGCTTATGTTAACCAATGAAGTTAGGTACTTTATGTTCTTAATATTCCTCTTCAATATAACCCATGGTTTCAACGGCTCATCTTTAATCAATGCCTCAGCATTTATAACTATCTCACGTTTATGCCATGGAACAAAACACTTATTAACGAAATTGCCATTTGGGGATGAAGCTAGGGTTTCGGAAAAACCATGCCTTTTTTTCTTCATCAAAATTTCAATAATCGGGGATGAATCAACCCCATTGATCTCTCTGGTTCTGATCAACTCACAGCAATTGAACAATTCGAGGAAAGAGTTGAAGCTGAACGCGTCTCTCGCTGTTTCCGCCGCCGTGTGAACCGCCACGAACCCACCGAGACGGAGTGTACGGCCGATTTCAGCGGCGAACTCCGCCGGTCTCGGGGACCGTTCCAGGGCACCGCTGCGGGTGAACTCGAAGTCGAAGGTGTCGCCAGAAAACGGATGCCGGCAGCCATTTCCTTGGAGGATCAACGGTGGCGAGGGTTTCTTGAAGATTCCGACCGAATCGACGACGCCGACTTCTCTCAGCGCCAAGACTTCCTCGCCGCCGGGAGTGTCGATGCAGAGGGCGTGGGAATCGGGAGAGAGGGAGCCCTCAGCGATCAAGTCACGGAAAACGGCGACGTAGTACTCGACGGAGCGGCGCCAATTCTTGCCGGAAAATGGGTCGACGGCGTCGGAGAAGTGAGCGGGAACGGAGAGGTTGTGGCTTTCGAAGAAGAAACAGAAATCGGCGGAATCGCGGGTTCCGCCGTGGACGGTGACGATGATGGCGAATCGAATGGCGAAGACGAGGACGGCGAAGGAGAAAAGACGAACCAGAATATTCCTCAGGAAGCTGTGCTTCGCTGCGGTCGGTTCCATGAATCGGTGCCAAGAAACCAGACAAGAGGAAAAAAAAAGAAACAAAAAAGATTTCACTCGGAGAAAGAAGGGGCAGGGTTCGGAAAATGAGTACGATTTCGAGGGTAAAAAGGGAAACTCGTAAATTCCCCTGCACAGTGGTTTCAGTAAACGACGTCAGAATAACTACGTAGCGAGGTGAATCGGTGAAGGTGATTGGTTTGCCAAAGTGTAGAATAACGAAACTGCCATTATATGGGTAATGGATAAGGTTTTTCAGCCCAAAGTTTACGTTAAGCCTCTATATTTTTTTTAACATGTGCTACGTTTAGTTTATAAGTTTTTTTAAAAAAATAAAAAATTATTTATAAATTATTTAAAAGACAAAAAACTGTTTATTTATAAATTATTTAAAATTTTTTATAGAAAAATAGAAAAGTGATTTTCTATTTTTTAAGAAAATCAGAAAACTCTTTTAAAAGGTTTTCTAAGAAAAGTAAAAAATAGAAAAGACGGTAACTGAATTACAAGATAAGGTAATTGAATTATAAGATAAGGTAACTGAATTACAAGATAAAGATTGTATGAGAATATGAAACAAACAGCTATTGATTCAAAAAGTTTTACTACTACTATTTTGAAATATATTTAAACACAAACTCATTTGCTCTTATTTTAATATAACTTTAAATTTTTGTCACAATTTTTATGTAATGCATATAATATACAACATTGTATATATATATATATATATATATATATATATAAAAGACATATCTCAATTAATTTGAATTAAAAAATATTTAAAAAAATTTAGAAAATTGAGTGCACTTGAACAACTTTTTTAGTTTTCTAGTTTTCCAAATTGAAAAACGGTCACTTTATCTAAACGAGTTTTCAAAATTTTTCTAACTATTTTAGGAAATGAAAAGTTTGAAAAACAAGCGGAAAACTTTTCTCAGAAAATTAGAATAATTTTCTGTAACTAAACGCAGCCTAAGCCTCTTAAAGAAATAAACATGTAAAAGTGAAACTTTTGAGAGCAATCGTGTTCTCTCTCTCAAGGAAGAGTTTATTCTCCTCTCAAGAGGTCCTTGGTACAGAGGCTACCAAATGAGTCTTTCCCTTCTTGTTCTAGTTAGTAAGGGTAGTGTAGGGCCTTGGCTAATGTCCTCTCATGTCAACCAGTCAGCTTTAGTGTCCTCCTTTCTCCTCTGTTCTTTGTTACCCTTTTCTCTCTTTCTCTGTTATGCAGTTTCCTTTCTCACTTGTTTCAGAAGTTTTTCTCCATCTCTAATCCATATGGTTTGAATATGTTTGTCCCTTTCCCTAAGTCTCCGTTTTCATTTTTTTCCTGTTCCATATGGTTTTGATTCTGTTTGTCCCTATCTCAAAAGTCTTCCCTTCTCAAGTCCTTCAATATTATGGTTTTCAGCTCCAATGTTCTTGATTTGGTTTGTCCCTTTTACTTAGTTATCCATTTCCCGAGTTTCTTGTTCGTTGACCACCTTTGCCTCTTATGGCTGGACCTGTTCTGGTTTGGTGAGGAAATTAAATGTGTACAATAGGAGATATAGTTGGTCTTAAGCTAGGAGAGTACAATAAAGGGATAGTAGGAGGATTTGATGGTAGTTTAGGGGTAGGAAGTGGTGTTGCCAAGGAAGACACTTTCTTACAAGAGAAATGACTGTCTTTTCCAAGAAATGAGACTCCTCGGGAAAGCAGTCTATCAAAATCTATCAATGTCCCATCAAAATCCCCTAAAGTAGCTTTCTTATCCCAAAACAAGTCATTTCCCTCCTGAATTTGAATTGAACTTGCAACTAGAATTCCCAACTTAACCAGACTTCGACCAACCCATCCGACCAGCTCATGACCAACCTAAAGACTACCCTCTAAGTCAGACGGTTTTTTTGCTAAAAAATTTCCCCCTTAACCTGTTTGACTCTTGTAAAATCCAGAAGTCTCCTACCCAAAGATATCTAGCTTTTGCCTAATAATTACTGATAAGTCTTGAAAAGACTTAATAAATTCATCTATAATTTAACTCAATTCACCAAATATTGTTAAGTTTAATATTAATTATGTAATGATTTAGTTTTAATTCTTGTTTTAGTCATTTAATTAAATTATGACTGAATTGTGCAAGAAAATGGTTAAAAAGATAAGCATATGAGTAATTATGATTTCCACTAACCTAGCGTACCTACATTAGAAAGCCAGCATTCCTACGCTAGGCATTTATTTATGTGTGTTTTGCAGGATCTAGGTGCAGTGATACCAGCGTATCTACACTGGCCCATCAGCGTACCTGCGCTCTCACAAGCAGAACCTGAAAAGAGAAGAAAATTCAAGTCAGAGAGTTAGCGTACATACACTGGACGCTCAGCGTAAGTATGCGTGGAAACAGAATGCATTTTATCTAAGTCAAAAGCTCAACGTATGTACGCTGGATGAGCGTACTGACGCGCGAAAGCATCTGATGCTATTTTATTCAAGTCAGTGGCTCAGCGTACGTACGTGCATGTTATACGCACGTCAAGCACCCAGTTTTTGTTCAAGCAGAAGGCCAGCGTTGATACGCTGGGGATTGGGCGTTCCTACATGCATGTTTTAGAGACCTAATTTGCTGTTTTTAAGTTAGTTTTTCAGTTTTATTATCTTTAGTTATTTGCTTGTAAGCCCTTATGGGGTAATTTCACGATTTAGGATAGTTAGTTAGTTAGTTCAAGGCAAGAAACCTATATATTTGTAATCTTAATGTAATTTAACACAGAGTCAATAATACATCATTCATTTTCTGATTTTTAACTTCTCTCTAAACATTTCCTCTCACTAAATTCTCTCTTCCATGGCTCTCTGCATTCCACTTGCTGATTCCACATCCATGGGTTTCTAAACCCCTAGGGTTGGGATTGCTAAGGCTTGCAATGAATTCTTGAAGGTGTAGAAATTCAACTTCTGAATCATGAGGAGAACAAGCTGAGGAGTGGAGTTCCATTGCTGAATTGACAAATTCAGATCTAATGAAGAACCTCACCAATGAGGAATCATGGTTGAGGCTTAGGTAACTTCTAGCTTCCTAACTAATTTAGGCCTATTAATTAGGTGAATAGTTAGGGTTCAACCCCCAATTTTTGCATTAGGTTTCTCTGTTATTGAACACCTAAGGGATTAGGGTTTAATGCTTAGGAATTAGTGTTAATCACCTAAGGAATTAGGGATTAACCATCTATGAATTGTCCTTTTGAGTCTGAAGCTTGATTGAACCTTAATTGCATGTTTCTTGATGAAATTGTATGCTGAAGCAATCCATAACTATGCATTTGAGATGTAAAGCGCCCCCTACCTTATGAAAAGACACAAGAAGCTCCTCGATATTCAGTGTTAACCCGTGCTCTGTTTTTCAACGCTGATTCCGTTGCTCCTTCGCTTCCTCAATCGCTCTCTCCTGCTCAGTAACCGTCGAACCCAGTCGAACTCCACACACAGCTTGGAGAAACTGGGAGTTGCTCCTCCTCCGAACGATCGCTCCCTACCAATAGTGGGGAACTTCGAGTCCTCCACAACACCACAGTCGTAAACTGACGAAAGAAGAAGAAGAACGAAGAAGAAGGAGAAGAAGAATTGCAGAGGAAGAGAAAGAGTCTCGAGGGGATTTTGGGAGAATAGAGAAGTGGTTCATCTTCAGCACATGGGCCAAGAGAAAAGCAGAGAGTGAGCGGGTGGGAGAACGTACAAATGGGGCCACCATCCAATCATGTGTCATATCCCATCACTTCCATCAGCATCAAGTTTCCTTTTATTTTAAATTAATTCTCAATTAACAATTAATCCTAATTTACAATTAATCTTAATTTTAATCTGGTCATTAATTTAATAATTAGGATGTTACAGTGAAAATGAATGGAGTCCCTAAAGAGGCAATAAGACTAAGATTATTTCCTTTTTCTCTAAGGGACAGGGCTAAGGCTTGGTTGCAAAGCCAACCAAGAGGTAGTATCTCTACTTGGGAGGATTTACAAAGAAAATTTCTGATTAAATATTTCCCTCCTTCCAAATATGCCAAGTTGCACACTGAAATCACTTGTTTCCAGCAGAGAGAGGGTGAATCTCTAATGGAAGCATGGGATAGGTATATAGAGAGTTTGAGAAAATGTCCTCATCATGATGTGCAGCAAGTTACCATCTTTTATAATGGAGTAAGACCAGCCACTAGGGTCTTGATTGATGCCTCAGCTGGAGGTTCATTGACCACTAAAATAGTTGAAGAGGCTATAAAGCTTATTGATGTCATGGCTTCTAATGAATTTCTAGTTAGTGAGAGGAGCCAAATCCCTAATAGAAGGATATTGGAATTAGAAACACAAGATGCTTATTTGGCTCAAAGCAAGTTGATGACTCAGGCTTTGGAGAAATTAAGTATACAAATTTCAGAACTCCAAAAGCCTAGTCAAGCATGCATGATAAGTTGTGATTTTTGTGGTGGAGACCATGAGAATGGTTTGTGTGATCCAAATGTGCCTGCTGAGCAAGTTAATTACATGGGGCAGCAACAATTTCAAAGGAATTATCCCTCTAATTCCTTTAATCCTAACTATAGAAACCACCCCAATTTTTCATGGCAGAAAGGTCCATATTTGAATCAAACCATGCCACAAACTCAGACCACAAATAGACAACAATCCCTTCCCCCTCCCTCTAAGGAAAAGTCTGAACTTGAGAATGTGTTATCTCAGTTCATTCAGGCCACTCAGGCCAGCTTTAAAAATCAAGAAGCATCTATCCAGAATTTAGAAAATCAGGTTGGACAGCTGTCAAAACAATTAGCTGAGAGATAATCAGGCAATTTTCCTGGAGATACTGAGGTAAATCCTAGGGATCATTGCAAAGCAATAACTACTAGGAGTGGGAAAACTCTTCTCCCACCTCCAAGTCATGAAGTAAGTTTAGAAAAAGAAACAACTAAAGAAATGGAGTAGGAAAGTGAACAAGCCGTTGATAAAACTGAAAACAAAAAGGAATTAGAAATAGAAAAATAAAATCAAGTCCATCGAAAGAAAAAGAAAAAGAATGATTTGATTTTGGAGGAAGCTGTCAAGCTAACTCCTGAAAAACTAAGGAATGCTCCATTTCCACATAGATTTAAGAAACAAATAGAGGAGCGGAAATTTGCTAAGTTCTTGGATGTGTTTAAAAAGCTTCACATAAATATTCCCTTTACTAAGGCATTGCAAGAGATGCCATCATATGCTAAATTCTTGAAAGAGCTTTTGTCTAAGAAGAGGAAGCTTAAGGGAGATGAGATGATTGCTCTCACTCAAGAGTGCAGTGCAATTATTCAAAAGAAACTCCCTCAAAAGCTGGAAGATCCAGGCTCTTTTACAATACCTTGTGCAATAGGGGATGTTCATGTAGGAAGTGCCTTATGTGATCTAGGAGCTAGCATAAACTTGATGCCTCTGTCCTTGATGGGGAAGTTAGGAATTAATGACTTACAACCAACTTGCATGTCTTTGTAGTTGACTGATAGGTCTATCAAATACCCTCATGGGATGCTGGAAGACTTGTTAGTAAAGGTAGATAAATTTATCTTTCCAGCAGAATTTGTAGTGTTGGATATGGAGGCTGATAGAGAAATTCCTTTAATTCTAGGGAGACCATTCTTAGCTATAGGTAGAGCTTTAATTGATGTAGAGAAGGGTGAACTCATGCTGAGAGTTCAAGAGGAGCAAGTAACTTTCAATGTCTTCAATGCTATAAAATATCCAGCTGATAAAATGGATTGTTTTATGCTTGAAGAGGTTAAAAGCTATAAGACTTCTATGCTGTTAAGAGATGAAGAAGAGGGTTTACAAGCCCTTCTAGAGGATGATTTTGACTCTGAAGTTGAGGAGTTGAATGACTCACATACTGAGTTGCTGAACCTACTTGAAACATGTGAAGTAGGGGAAGTAGAAGCTAAATTAAAAGAAAAACTAAAGAATACTACAATTGAGAAAGGTAATGAGGTGTTTGATGAGAAACTTGAGTTAAAACCCTTGCCTTCTCATCTGAGATATGCTTCTCTAGGTAATAATGAGTCACATCTAGTAATCATTAATGCTGAATTAAATGATGAGGATGTAGAAAAGTTGATAGGGGTGTTAAGGAAACATGAATCTGCTATTGGTTGGAACATCTCAGATTTAAAGGGAATTAGTCCATCATTTTATATGCATAAAATTTTGATGGAGGATGATTATTCCCCTGTTGTTCAGCCACAATGAAGATTAAACCCCATGATGAAAGAGGCTGTAAGGAAAGAGGTGGTTAAACTTCTTGATGCTGGGATTATTTATCCTATCTCAGACAACACTTAGATTAGCCCAGTCTAAGTGGTGCCTAAGAAAGGAGGAATGACCACTGTTAAGAATGAGGAAGGTAAAGTCATTGCCACTAGACCAACTAAAGGTTAGAGAATATGCATAGATTATAGAAGGCTCAATGACTCCACTAGAAAAGACCACTTTCCTTTGCCATTTGTAGACCAAATGCTTGAGAGGCTGTCAGGTCATGAGTTTTATTGCTTCCTTGATGGATATTCAGGGTATAACCAAATTGTGGTTGATCCAAAAGATCAAGAGAAGACAACCTTCACCTGTCCCTATGGAATCTTTGCATATAGGCGCATGCCATTTGGTTTGTGCAATGCACCAGCAACCTTCCAAAGGTGTATGCTGGCAATTTTTGGGGACATGGTAGAGAAGTTCATTGAGGTATTTATGGATGACTTCTCTGTGTTTGGAAGCAGTTTTGATGTATGCCTCAGCAACCTATCTAAGGTGTTGGTGAGATGTCAAGAGACTAACCTTGTTCTCAACTGGGAAAAGTGTGATTTTATGGTTAGAGAAGGGATAGTCCTTGGCCATAAAATCTCTACTGAGGGCATTCATGTAGATAGAGCCAAAATTGATATCATTGAAAAACTTCCTCCTCCAATCAATGTTAAAGGAGTGAGGAGTTTCTTAGGATGTGTTGGCCTCTATAAGAGATTTATTAAGGATTTTTCGAAAACAGCTAAGCCTTTGACTGATTTACTTGTGAAAGATCATGCTTTTATTTTTGATGAAAAATGTGTCAAGGCTTTTGAAAATCTGAAACAAAGATTAGTAACAGCTCTAATCCTTGCAGCACCTGATTGGTCTTTACCATTTGAACTAATGTGTGATGCACGTGACTCTGCTATAGGAGTTGTGCTAGGAAAAAAGAAAGAAAAATTAACACATGTGATCTATTATGCTAGTAAAGTGCTGAATGAGAATCAAATAAATTACACCACCACTGAAAAAGAAATGCTTGCTGTGGTGTATGCATTTGATAAATTCAGAGCTTACTTGATTGGTGCTAAGGTCATTGTGTATACAGATCATTCAGCAATCAAGTATTTGTTAGCTAAAAAAGAATCAAAGCCAAGGTTGATCAGGTGGGTTCTTTTACTCCAAGAGTTTGATTTAGAAATAAGAGATAAAAAGGGAGTAGAGAATTCAGTTGCTGATCAACTCTCTCGTTTGGAAGGGGAATCAGATTCTATCTTAATTAGAGAGGAATTCCCAGATGAGAGGCTGATGGCAATTACCACAGGGCCATGGTATGCTGATATGGCTAACTTTAAAAGTGCCTCTGTGGTACCAGAAGGTTGGACAACCCAAATGAAGAAGAAATTCTTCCATAACAGTAAAAATTTTCTTTAGGATGATCCATTTCTGTATAAGATAGGAGTAGATAGAATTATTAAAAGATGTGTGCCCCAGTCAGAGCAAGAAAGACTCTTGTGGCACTGTCATGACTCCTATTATGGAGGACACCATGGTGCCTCCAGAACAGCAGCAAAAGTTTTGCAATATGGCTTTTATTGGCCAACCATTTTTCAGGATGCTAGAGTATATGTGCAAAGATGTGATAAGTGTCAAAGAAGTGGAAATCTTTCTACTAAAGCTGGTATGCCTTTGACAAATATTCTAGTTGTGGAATTATTTGATGTTTGGGGCATCGACTTCATGGGACCATTCCCAAAGTTATTCTCCAATGAATATATCCTTGTTGCTGTGGATTATGTCTCCAAATGGGTGGAGGCAATCCCCACCAAAACCAATGATGCACATGTGGTGCTGAGGTTTATAAAAAAGAACATTTTCTCTAGATTTAGAGTCCCTAGAGTCCTCATTAGTAATGGAGGGTTACATTTCTACAATAAAATCATGGAAAAAGGCCTGAGACACTATGAGGTACTTCATAAGGTGTCCACTCTATACCATCCACAAACTTGTGGACAGGTTGAGTTTTCTAATAGAGAAATTAAGAGGATGTTAGAGGAAGTGGTAGGGAAATCTAGGAAAGATTAGTCTGTGAAATTGGATGATGCATTATGGGCCTATAAAACAGCATTCAAAACTCCAATTGGCATGTCACCTTATCAGTTGGTATATGGTAAGGCTTGCTATCTCCCTGTGGAGTTAGAGCATAAGGCATTGTGGGGCACAAAGCTGTTAAATATGGACTATGACCAATCTCAAGAGGAGAGAGTCCTGAAACTTCATGAGCTTGAGGAGTTCAGATTCAATGCTTATCAAAATGCCTCAATTTATAAAGAGAAAACTAAGAAGTGGCATGATAAGTGGATAAACAGGAAGGAATTTCACAAGGATGACAAAGTCTTATTGTTTAACTCTAGGTTGAGACTCTTTCCAGGAAAACTCAGATCCAAGTGGTCTGGACCTTTTATTGTGAATGAGGTCTTCCCTCATGGTGCAATTGAGGTGAAGGAACCAGCCACTGGAAGAACCTTCAAGGTAAATGGCCAGAGACTCAAACTCTACTATGGAGGAGAGTTTGAAAGGCAAAAATCTTCCATGTGTGAACACCCATTTCTGGTCCTATTTTTTCTATCATTGCTTTGATTAAAATAAATAAAACAAAGACCCATCCCCCTTCCATCTTCCTTGGTCTCCCACGGCCCGGAGCATTATTTTTCCACAACCACAAGCTCTATTTCTGATACAAGCATGAGAATATTTCAGGATTCAAGAAAACCATTGATAAAAAATAATAACAGGACCCATCAACAACACAGGATAAAAGGGGGCAGGAACAATTCAAAAGGGTCTACACGAATTCAAAATAAGAGAACCCATCGCTAACACACTGATGCTCTTCATCTGCTTCAGCAAACCTAAATCATGAAACCAGAAAACAACCAAAATTCATGAGCCCATCTTCATTATCTTCATCAACCCATTTTCTTCACTTTCATCAACCCATCTCATCTTCTTCCTCTCAATCTATTATTACCAACACCAACATTCCATCATCTTCCTCATCTCATCACCAATCTGAAAAGTCAATACACAACAACCCCAAAAATCCAAATAACAACAAAAAATAGAACCATCAATAGCCAACATAACAAAATGGGGTCACTGCCAACCTAAACCGGCCTTTCGCGAAGAACCTCCTGACGCCGAGCAGATCATGGATCGACTGTCCTCCTCTGTGCGAGCCCCATAGTGCCGGCCGGTCACCTCTCCCAGTCGGCCTCTCTCCCTGTCTACTGGTCTCACTTTCCCCCTTAATTCCCCCTCTTCTCTCTCTGCTGAATCCTCCCTCTCTCTGTTACTCCTTCCGCTGCCCCCTCTCTTTTCTTCTTTTGTTTGAAGCTTAGGCTTTAGTTAGGTTTTCAATTTTGACTAATGGTCTTCAGAAAAGTTTTTATTGTCTCTTAAAAAAAATAAACAAGCACAAAATAATATTTATTGTAATGCTATTTAATTGTGTGTTTCTAAAATTCCTAAGTAGTTTCTATTATTATAATTATCTAATTAATTATTTTAGAGTTGCTGTTAAGTTTCGTTTATTGTGTTTTCTAAAACTTTAATAAAAAGTAGTAACAAATGGTTTTAAAATCCAAATACCCCTCTTTTATGATAAAATAATAATAAATATTTTATATCAAAATTCAAAAATACAAATAAAATATTTTATTGTAATCTCTTTTTCTTTCTCTTTACGTATCCTAGACTTTAGTTTTCTTTTTTTATTTATTCTTAAAAAAAACAACTTATAAGAAGTAGTTATTGTTTATGTTAAATTTGAAAATTAAAATATTCAAATATAAATACCTTTTTTTTAAAAAAATAACAAGTAGACAAATGAATAACTTTCTATGCTAAATCAAAGTATAAAATATTAAAAATCTAAATATCTTTTAAGGATAAGCATAAATAGTTTTATGTTAAATTTGAAAAATGAGAATATTAAATATATGTTTTTTTAAAATAAATGTCTTAAAATCTTATAAGCAATGTTGTGCAAAACTACTTTTGCCTACATTCGCGATATAAGACTTCGAAGGTTTATGCACGTGCGATGTACTTCGCCTTGTATTTTTCCTTCCTTATTTTTCTACTAATTAATTAGAAATGGTTTTATATAATTTTAAAATAATATTTTCTCGAAGTTAATCCCCCAAAGAATTACGTAACCCAGATTTCTCGAAAGCTCGAGAATACGTAGGAGCGGGAATCAGTTCCTGTCGGGCTCACTTTTTTTTGTTTAATTTCTATGCCTCTGTTATTATCTCAATTTATTTTATCTATTTAATATTTTATTTAAATAGTAATTTGTTTTAAAACGAGGTTAATTTAGACGTGACGTCTTGTTAATCTCACGTTTTTAACATTTCATTTAAAACAGTAATTCCTTTAAAATGAGGTTAATTTAGGTGACACGTCTTGTTAATCTCATATTTTTAATATTTTATTTAAAATAGTATTTTCTTTAAAATGATGTTAATTTAGACGCGACGTCTTGTTAATCTCGTGTTTTGGATATTTTATTTAAATAGTGTTTCCTTATTTAATATTTTATTTTAAATAGTGTTTTCTTAAAAATGAGATTAATTTAGATGAGACGTCTTGTTAATCTCATATTTTTAATATTTTATTTAAAATAGTATTTCCTTAAGAATAAGGTTCATTTGGACGAGACGTCCTGTTAATATTCAGTTTTAATCAACTTTATTCTACTCCATCTTATTCAATTTTATTTTAATCTTTGAATTGTTTATATATAAATTAAGGTTAATTTAGACGGGACGTCCTGTTAATCTTCACTTTTACTCTATTTTCTTCTTTCTTACTGTCACTGTTTGGTCAAATTTCCTACTGTCACTGTTTGGCTGTCACTGTTTGATCTGTTTTGTCTGTTTGTGTCTGCTTTGATGTTTTGTGTATTTCTTTTCCTAAAAGAAGTTAAAAATAATTTATGGGCTATTTTGAAGTGCGCGCTATCAATTTGAGGTAATCGTTTTGTGACGGACAGTTGTGAGGTGCTAATACCTTCCTCACCTGTAATTCGACTCCCGAACTTAGAATTTCACTTTTATGACCAGTGTTTTAATGAAAGGTTTTCCCAGTATTTTTACCTTAAAAAATATTGGTGGAGACTCCCTGTTTTCTTTTCGAAAGGATTTCGAAACACGTTTTATTTTTTGAGGGTCGGCCGCCCCACCGCGATCCCGATCGCGACATGATAAGTGTTATTTCACATTGATTTAATACTTCAATTAAACCCATTTTGGAAAGAATTTAACTAGATTAGCAAGTAATAAATCATGATTTTTGTTATAAATAACATGTTGTATAGGACAAGCTTGATTTGTCAAAATAATTGAAGAAAGGTGACAAAAGGCCTGAAGAAATCAAGAAACACTAGCACAAGACAAAAGGGACGCTTGAACATAACATGTTCCACGTTTAAGCAAGAGTAAAAGAAAGTAAAGAGCATTAGGACCCCCTCACGCTCAAGCGTGGGAATGAGTCGCTTGAGCGTGAGCCCGAGCCCGCTTAAGCGTGGTTTGAGCGTGAAAAATGAATGTTGAAAAGAAAGGGGCTCGCTTAAGCGTAACAGATTCAGCTTGAGCAAAGATGAAAGAGGATCAGGAACTTCCTCACGCTTGAGCGAGACAAGGAGGCGCTCAAGCGTGAGCCCGAGCGGGCCTAAGCGTGGGTTAAGCGTGAGGCAAGCGTAAGTCGACAGGAAGGCCATGCTTGAGCGTGGCTGAAGTGGTTTAACCGTGAAAGCAATTAATGAGTATCAGGACCCTTTACGCTTGAGCGTGATCATTGAGCTCAAGCGTGACTCATGCAGCATGGGATTTCCAATATTTTATTCACCAATGGTGCAATGCCAACTCAACCACTTAGGAATGTTTCTACATGTTTCTGAATGATTCCTGATGGGCTCTACGCAAGTGGGAAAGAAGAGGGAAGCATCAAATCTATAAATCAAGCAAAGAAGAAGTAGAGATTATCTCCTACATCCCACCATCTTCCACCCAAAATCACCCATTCATTCCCCTGTTTTGGCTGTATTCATTTCCTTTTTGTTAAGTGAAAATGCAAGGCATGAGTAACTAATTTTCCTTTATGGGATTTGTTGTAATCCATTCAATCCTGAAGTAACGCTGCTGTAGGTTTTTTGTGTGTAATGAGATTTGATAAGTTTCTGTATTTCCTTCTGCGTTTAATGCCTGAAAGTACTTGATCACTATTTTCTTGTTTTAAGTTTTCTCAAGTATGCTAGGAAGTGACTTTTAAAAGCAGATCTGAATGAAATAGTTGTTGTGAGTAGGTGGCCAGGGATGGCATCTAACGCAATAAACGTCAAAATAATCGATCGATAATACTGGAATGATTTCAAGGTGACTGAGGGATCAGCGGTTTGAAATCATTCTTATGAATTTTGTAGTCGAGGAATCGATGCAATGGACTTTGATTGTGGTGTAGAAATTATCTTTTCAAGTTACTTACATAAAAACTTATACAACTTGCAGAAGGTGAGATATGATGAAACCAATCCCTGTTTTACAAAACTGATTTTTCTCAAAACCATTCACTATTGTCTTTTGCAAATTTTACTTTCTATTATTTATAATTTTTTATCAGCATTATTCACAATAAACTAAAACAAAATCTTCTGTCAACTCAACTCAAAACTAAGATTTTCATGCTAACACCTCCTCAGTGGAACGACATCTATACTATATTACAACCTCTGTGTTTAAACTTAGCACAACCATTCCATTGAGTTCATATTATACAAACTTGATTCTCTTTCCTTGAACTCTTCATTCCTTTATATGAAAATAACATATTAGGTTTTGGTGCCGTAGCCGGGGAAGTGATTTAAGTTTGAATATTTTAGCATTGAATTGACAAGACAGTGTACATAAAATTGTTTTCAATTTCTTTTGTGTGGTAACTTGGCTATTTTAAGTACTTGATTTATGATCTTGAGAGGACAGGGTACAAAAGAACGACTTGCATTTGATTCAGAGATAGACAGGTTCCTCAGGAAAATCAAGAAAGCCAAACAAAACTTCCACACAGGACAAACTTCCTCTGACACAATGGATGACAACAGCAACAATCAAAACCCACCAAGGAGAACACTTGGAGATTATACTTTACAACAAGGACCCGGACACTACTCAAGCATTGCTATACCAAATACAATAAGGGCTATAGAAATGAAACCTGCCTTCCTTAGTTTAATTAGTTCCCACAAATTCTATGGAATGTCCAGTGAAGATCCATACACTCACTTGGCCACGTTCTATGAATTAGTAGGAACAATGGGCTTTGAACAGGAAGTAATTGAAGCAGCATATCTAAGATTGTTTTCTTTTTCTCTCACAGGTAAAGCTAAAGAATGGCTCCAGTCACACCCAAATCAAAGCCTGAACAATTGGGACATAGTGGAAGAGAAGTTCCTACACAGATTTTTCCCACCATCCAGATTTATCAAGGCTAAGTCAGATATTACAACATTTAAACAAAGCCATGATGAACCTTTTTGCGAGGCTTGGGAACGTTTTAAATCTCTTTTGAGAAAATACCCAAACCATGGATTGGAAGATATTGCTCAACTCAATATCTTCTACAGTGGACTCAAAGCTAATACCAAGATGATATTAGATACAGCAGCTGGAGGCACTATGATGACAATGGATGCAGAGCAAGCTACAAGAATCATTGAAGCATTATCATCCATGGATTACCAAGCTCAACATGATAGAACACAAGTCCAAAAGAAGGGATTGTTGGAACTCAATACAACAAATGCCATTTTGGCTCAAAATAAAATTTTGACACAACAAATTGAAGCTCTGACACAGTAAATGGCAAAACTCCCTCAACAACTACATGTTGTACAATCCTCTGCAGGCAACCAACAAGCACAAATGAGATGTGATTTTTGTGGAGGCGAACATCAGAATGGACACTGTCAAGGAGAGCAAGGAGACCAATCCATCCTTTATATGAATAGCCAAGGTAAGCAGAGTAACTTCAATAACAATGCTTATTCTAACAACTTTTCACAGGGGTGGAGAAGTAATCAAAATGGGGGATAGAAGCAAGAGGCAAGCACTTCCAACAGACAACAACCTTATCAACAAGGTCCTTCCTTGACAGAAAGGACATCAAAACTAGAGGACACTCTAGAAAAATTCATGCAGGTCTCAATCACCAATCAAAAAAATATTGATGCTTCAATAAGAAACCTGGAGACTCAAGTGGGGCAATTGGCTCGTCAAATTGCAGAACATCATAACTCTCAATTTGGAGCTAATGCCCACCCAAATCCGAAGGAGCAATGCAAAGCAATCACAACAAGAAGTGGGAAGGTCATTGGACAACAAGAAGAGGGTGACAAGGTGGAAGAAAAAGTGGAAGAAAATTGTGAAAAAGAAACAAAGGAGGAAGTTAGTGAAAAGAAAAATAAAAAGAATGATGATGTACATATGAAGGAGGATGAAGTTGAAAAAGAAAAAAAGAAAGAAATAAAAGAAGGAAAGAAGAAGGTAGACGACTCAGCACCATAGCTGAAAAGTTTGCCGTATCCGAAGAACCCTTCAAAGATAGACAAGGAGAGGCAATTTACAAGATTTATGGACATCTTTAAAAGGTTGCAAATAAACATACCTTTTGTGGAAGCCATGGAACAAATGCCAACATACGCAAAGTTCATGAAGGAGCTCTTAACAAAGAAAAAAAAAGATTTTCTGAAGAAACAGTGGAACTCGCCGCAGGATGCAGTGCCATCATTCAAAAAGCACTGCCTGAGAAAACAAACAATTCTAGTAACTATTGGTACTTTGCCAGTAGGAAGAGCACTCTTAGACTTGGGAGCTAGCATTAACCTAATGCCTCTCTCAATGGTTAAAAGAATCAGAGATCTCGAGGTGAAACCAACACGGATGACTCTCCAACTTGCTGATCGATCCATGAAGTTTCCATATGGCATAGCGGAGGATGTGCTAGTTCGAGTTGACAAGTTTGTATTCCTTGTAGATTTTGTCATAATGGATATTGAAGAAGATGCAGAAGTGCCTCTCATTCTGGGAAGGCCCTTCATGAAAACAACCAAAGTGATTATTGATATGGACAATGGAAAGCTAAAAGTAAGAGTGCATGATGAGGAAGTAAACTTTAATGTGTTTGATGCAATGAAGTATCCAAAGGAAAAGCAACAGTGCTTCAAAATTGACATTGAAGAAAAGGCCATCAGAGAACAATCCAGTGAATGGCTCAATAAAGATCCACTGGGTGAGCTAAACGCTGAAGCGATGGGAACAATGGACGAAGACGGGGAAAACTCGAAGGAGGACAAGCATACCATTCAAAAAGAAATTCATTATGAGAAGTTATCAGAGAAGGCAAAAGAAGTTGTCCTACCAAAAGTAGACTTAAAAGCCTTACCTCCACATTTGAAATATATTTTTCTTGATGATGATAACCAAAAACCCGTTATTATTAATAGGCAATTGACAGGTATAGAGGAGAGGCAATTGATTTAAGTCTTGAAAGAGCACTCAACAACGATTGGATGGAGAATGGAAGATTTGAAAGGAATAAGCCCAGCCTACTGTATGCATCACATTTACATGGAACAAGAATTCAAACCAATTGCTCAGCCACAGAGACGCTTGAATCCAACCATGAAGGAAGTAGTGAAAGGGGAGGTAATTAAATTACAAGAAGCTGGTATTATTTATCCAATTTTTGATAGCTCTTGGGTAAGTCCTGTGTAGGTTGTTCCAAAGAAAGGAGGAATCACCGTCATACAAAATGACAAAAATGAATTGATCCCTACAAGAACAGTCACAGGATGGAGGATGTGCATTGACTACAGAAAACTGAACACAGCAACTAGGAAAGATCATTTTCCTCTGCCTTTCATGGATCAAATACTGGAAAGACTAGCAGGACAAGCATACTACTGCTTTTTGGATGGTTACTCAGGCTACAACCAGATAGCAGTTGCACCAGAAGATCAAGAAAAAACAGCATTCACATGTCCTTTTGGGGTGTTTGCATACAGAAAAATGCCCTTTGGGTTATGTAATGCTCCTGCAACATTTCAAAGATGTATGCTAGCCATCTTCTCTGATTTGGTAGAAAAATGCATTGAAGTTTTCATGGACGATTTCTCTGTTTTTGGTCCATCATTTGATCAATGTTTGAAAAATTTGAGCATAGTACTAAAAAGATGTGTGGAAACCAATCTAGTTTTAAATTGGGAAAAGTGCCACTTCATGGTCACCGAAGGCATTGTGCTAAGACATCAAATCTCCAAATGAGGCATTGAAGTGGACAAAGCAAAAGTAGAAGTAATTGAGAAACTACCACCACCAGGGAACGTGAAAGGAGTAAGAAGCTTCTTGGGCCATGCAGGATTCTATAGAAGATTCATCAAGGACTTCTCAAAAATTGTAAAGCCTTTAAGTAATCTCTTAAACAAAGACACTCCTTTTGTTTTTGATGATTCCTGTTTACATGCATTTGAAACTTTAAAACATAGACTAACCTGTGCACCTGTAATAGTTGCTCCTGATTGGGAATTAGACTTTGAAATGATGTGTGATGCCAGTAATTATGCTATTGAGGCCGTATTAGGACAAAGGTAGGCAAAAGTTTTTCATGTTATACACTATGCTAGCAAAGTTTTGAACCCTGCACAAACAAATTATGCAACAACAGAAAAAGAACTCTTAGCAATAGTATATGGCCTGGAAAAATTTAGACCTTATCTGATTGGTTCCAAAATCACTATTTTTACTGACCATGCTGCTATTAAATATCTGCTGAATAAACCTGATTCTAAGCCCAGGCTAATTAGATGGATCTTGCTAATGCAAGAATTCAACCTAGTAGACAAAGACAAAAAGGGCAGCGAAAATTTTATTGCAGATCACTTATCCTGCCTTGTTAATCAAGAAGTCATATTGCTTCAACTAGAGGTGAAGGAAGAATTTCCTGATGAAAAGCTGTTGATGATAAAAGAAAGGCCATGGTTTGCAGACATGGAAAACTTTAAGGCTGCTGGAGTGTTGCCTGTTGATCTTTTATGGCAACAGAAGAAAAAGTTTTTGAAAGATGCAAAACAATTCATATAGGATGATCCTTACCTGTTTAAACTTGGATCAGACCATATTTTGAGAAGATGTGTGTCCCAAGAAGAAGCTAACAACATCTTATGGCACTGCAACAGCTCACTATATGAAGGCCACTTTAATGGGGAAAGGACAGCAACTAAGATCCTCCAATCAGGTTTTTATTGGCCTTCATTGTTTAAAGATGCTAATGTTTTTGTGCAGCATTGTGATGCATGTCAGAAGACAGGTAGCATATCAAGAAGACACGAGATGCCATTAACCACCATCTTGGAAATAGAAGTCTTCGATTGCTGGGGCATAGATTTTGTTGGGCCACTACCAATGTCATTTTCAAATGAATACATTATTGTGGCAGTGGACTATGTCTTAAAGTGGGTAGAAGCCATCGCATGTATTAAAGCTGATGCCAAGACTATCATCAAATTTCTTAAGAAACATATTTTCAGCAGGTTTGGCACTCCAAGAGTGCTGATAAGTGACGGAGGCTCTCATTTCTGCAACACTCAACTTCAACGATGCCTAGAACATTATGGAGTCAAGCACAAAGTAACCTCCCCTTACCATCCTCAAGCCAATGGCCAAGTAGAAGTATCCAACAGAGAAATTAAGAGGATACTGGAGAAGACAATTAGTCAAAGTAGAAAGGATTGGTCGTTGAAGCTGGATGACGCTTTATGGGCCTATAGAACAGCTTACAAGGCATCAACTGGATTTTTACCTTATCAGTTGGTATATGGAAAAAATTGCCATCTTCTAGTGGAACTTGAACATAAAGCATTTTGGGCAATGAAAGCCCTCAACTATGACCCAAGGGCATCAGCTGAAGAAAGAAAAATTCATATGCACAAGTTAGAGGAATGGAGAAATCATGCCTATGATTCATCAAGGATTTATAAGGAGAAAATGAAGGCTTACCATGATAGGCACATTGTGAAAAAAAGTTTTCACCAGGGACAATCTGTACTCCTTTTTAATTCAAGGATGAAACTGTTCCCAGGCAAACTAAAATCTAAATGGTCAGGACCATTCATTGTGTAGGAGGTCAAATCTTATGGGGGTGTTGAATTACAGGACCCTAAGTCTGAAAGAACCTGGGTTATAAATGGACAAAGACTGAAGCCTTACTTAGGAGGAGAGGTGGAGAAGGTCACCACCATTATTCAACTGAAGGATCCATGATCAAACTCAGGCGTCGAGCTAAAGACGATAAATAAGCGCTCATTGGGAGGCAACCCAATCTTTTATGCTTTCTTTTTATGTTAATTTTACTTCAAAAGTTATTGAAGTTCTTGTGTATTTTGTAGATCACTCATCCAGCAAGGAAAGAAAGTGAGTAGAGAAAAATCACCAGGGGATCACCACGCTCAAGCGTGAAGACTCTCGCTTTAGCGAGATAAGGTAAGGCACTCAGAACATGTTTCACGCTCCAGCGCTGGAACGACACTTAAAGCGTGGCAAAGATGTCAAGGGAAATGTCAAACTTTCAAACTCGATCACGCTCAAGCGTGATACTTCACGCTTAAGCGAGACGGACCTTTTCAAAATTTTTAATAGCCACGCTCAAAGCTGATTACCTACGCTCAAGCGAGAAGTATTTAGGACATCAGGTATTGATCACGCTTAAGCGTGATAACCCACGCTCAAGCGCGGGCATTCTATTTGAAGTCACGCTCAAGCGTGATACCCCCAGCTTAAGCGTGAATAATTTAAAAAGTATCAGGGGTCCCTCCACAAGTAACCACGCTCAAGCGTGACATCTACACGCTTAAGCGAGACCCAATTAATTTGATTCGCTTAAGCGCATAACTACACGCTTAAGCGAGGGGGTTTAAAATTGCAATCAGGTCTCACAACTTTCATGCACGCTTAAGCGAAGGACCTAAGCTTGCAAGTGTGGCATCACTGCAAAGGAACTCTCAAATAAATGCCACGATCACACTTCAAGCGTGATATACCCACGCTTAAGCGAGGATTTTTTATATAAAAAAAAATTTTCCGCTAACGCTAATAAAAGACCTCCTGGTAACTCCTCATTTTGTAACTCCTCATTTCCATTTCTGTAACCGCCCCCCAAGTTTAACTCCCACAACCCATTCAAAATCCTCCTTCAGTTTTCCTTAACACACCTAACAAGTTCCCACTTTTGCATTTGCTAATTTTGAAAATCTTTTTCATCTTCTTGCATCACCCGTTTCTGCTAAAGAAAGGTATGTTTTACTATCCTTCTTCTCTTTTAATTATTCATCTGCTTATCCCACAATGAAGTATTTTGGAATGAAATGGTTTCATTGAATTTAATGTGCTTGCGTGTCCCTTATCTTGCATGCTTCTGTGATCCAAAGGTATAATGTACTTGGCAGTGATGAATCAAACTTAGATTGTTCAATTGATGAAAGCATGATGAGAACTTTCCTTGTTATTAAGAACGAGCACAAACTGTCTGATAAAAATACCAAATGATATGCACTCTGCTAATAATTACTAGGCATATTTGGTATAAAGTATTTTTCCTTCATGCTTAGCCTTAGGATCAAAATGCTCTATTGTGTTATTGAGAGGATTATTTGCTTGTAATGTTCAAACTTTATTCTTCCTCTTGATATGTGATTGTAGATGGCAAGAACTAAACAGGTTGCACCTAATTCCCCTCCAACCACTTCCCCACCAAGGTCATCAAGAAGAAATAAAGGGAAACGACCACGCATTGAAGAGCTAACTTCTAGACAAAAATTCAGGGATAGAGAGCGAAGAAAGAGATATGAAGACATTCAGAACTGGACATTTATTCCTGAATGAAAAGTGGATTTAGGACTAGGAGAATGTGATGCCTTTTTGGATTTTATCAGAAGAAGGAACTGGCTAAAAATCTGTTACCCTAGAGAAAAATATGACCCCGAGGTTGTGCGAGAATTTTATGCCAATGCATGGCCAAGAGGAGGGGTAGAAGATCGAAGAACATACACGAGAGGCCATTGGCTCTCTTATGGAAGGGACGAAATCAACTCTTACTTGGGTAACATCATGGAACTAGGAGAAGGAGAAATTTATGACTATGCTGCCATGGTTTCAAAAAACCAAATAATTGCCATCACTGATCTTGAAGCCGTTGTATGTAGTCCAGGTCGTCACTTCCAGATGGGGCAAGGGGAGAACCCACTACGAATTCTAAGAAAAGACATGACTACCATTTCCCAAATATGGACTTCTTTCATGCTTGCCAACATCGCGCCCAATGCCTATGTCTCTGACCTCATCTTCAGCAGGTGTTATTTATTATATTGCATTTTACAAAATAACATCTCAGTTGATCTACCATAGGTAGTCTCTGATGAAATTCATAAATTTGTAAAAGCTGAACAAAAATACTCACAGGCAGGGCAAAAGGTTAAAGGAAGTTTAGGCTTTCCTGCTTTTATTACTGACTTTTGTGCAGCACATGGGATTGAGGTCCAAGACCTCAAACCTATCAGGCCATCCATTGATAAACGCTTCATTGAGCGATATTGCAGCACCCAAGAAGCCCAACCAGAGCCACAGCCAGCTGTTAACCCGGCGATAGCGTCTGAACTGTTCGTTTCTACCACCGGGTTGTTAATTGGCAAGCGCACTAATCGTTTGTAGTTTTCAAAATTTAGATATTGTTTCACTGGGATTGAAAGTCCAATAACAACAGCAATTTTCTATTCACTATGGTAAATGTAAAGAAAGTTATGGACAAAAGAATGATTTATATACAATTTATACAATATTCACAAGATAGCATGGTTGAGTTGTTCGTGAGATAAAAAATAAAAATTTATCTAAAAAGTTGAGTTGTAATCTAGAATAGGTAAGATACTTGAGATAAACACAGATAAACAAATTATGTTGGAAATTGGATCCCTAATCTAGAATAACAATGAGGAACTCAATGATGATGTTTTGATTATATTGATATTGAAGAGTTCTCTGAAAGGGAATCAAGTTTTGTGTAATATGAACTCAATGGAATAGATGTGCCAAGTTTAAACACAGAGGTTATAGTACAGTGTAGATGTCATTCCACTGAGGAGGTATGAGAATGAAAATCTTAGTTTTGAATTGATTTGGCAGAATGGTTTGGTTTTTGTTTTGTTGTAAATGATGTTGATTAAGGAGACAGTAAATAACAGAGAGTAAAAGTTGCAAAAGATAACAGTGAGTGGTGTTGAAAAATCAGTTTTGTAAAACAGGGATTGGCTTCATCACATCTTCACCTCTGTAAGCTGCATAAGTTTTCATATAAGTAAATCGAAAAGATAATTTCTACGTCACAATCAAAGTCATTTGTATCGATCCCTCGACTACAAAATTCATAAGAATGATTTCAAACCGCTGATCCCTCAGTCACTTTGAAATCATCCCAGCACTATCGATCGATTGTTTTGACGTTTATTGCGTTAGACGCCATCCCTGGCTACCTACTCACAACAAGTATTTCTTTCAGATCTGCTTTCAAAAGTCACTTCCCAGCATACTTGAGAAAACTTAAAACAAGAAAATAGTGATCAAGTACTTTCAGGCATTAAACGCAGAAGGAAATACAGAACTTATCAAATCTCATTACTAAATAAAAACTTACAACAGCATTACTTCAGTGTTGAATGGATTACAGCCAATCCCATAAGGGAGTTTAGTTACTCATGCCTTGCATTTTCACCATCAAAAGAATGCATACAGAAAATAATGGAAAGTTTGGATTGTGAATGAAATACAGGGGATGAATCTGATGATCTGTTGTTTGCAGCTTGATTTATAGGAGTCAAGGTTCAGCTTCCCTTTCCCACTTGCGTAGAACCCATGCAGCATCTTTCAGAGACTTGTAGAAACACAAGAAAGTGGGTGAGTTGGCATCCCACCATTGGTGAATATTAAATTGAAAAATCCCATACTGTATGAGTCACGCTTGAGCTTAGTGGTTACGCTCAAGCGTGAAGGGTTCTGATGCTGTTTGATGGTCTCTCGCTCAAGCTGAATTAACCACGCTCAAGCGTGGCCTTCCTCACGTTGCTCACGCTTACTTCTTCTCAGCTACGCTCAAGCGAGGCTTTGTCATCCATTAATCACGCTCAAGCGTGTAAAGCACACGCTCAAGCACTCTTCATGTGCATGGTCATGCTCGAGCTCCTTCTAGTCACGCTCAAGCGTGCTTCATGTGCAGGGTCACACTCACGCTCACGTTTAATCTTCGCTTGGGCGCTCTCGAGCTCACGCTCAAGCGGCTCATCCCCATGCTTGAGCGTGAGAGGGGTCCTGATGCCTCTTTGTCTTCTTTAAGTCATGCTTGCCAAGCTTAATCCTCGCTCAAGCGTCTAGTATTCACGCTTAAGCGTGAGAGATGCTTTATGTTCTCAAACTTTCATGCTCAAGCTTGCTTACTTTGTCCTGCCTTCCTGTTGAGTTCCCTGCACTTTCCAAGGGTTTAAACATAATACTTCTTTTATACACTACTTAAAAGATTCATGCTTACTTCCTTTAATAATTCATTAATTTAGCTCAAATTCTTTACAAAATTAGTTCAAATGAGTCATGAAATCAATGCTTAATCAACACTCATCACTCAAGACATGCATTTTAATCATTAAGTTTCATGTCATTGTAGCTTAAAATCATTATAACCGATCCCTCGTGATATAAATTCTAAGAATTCACCGTAAAGTCTGATCCCTCGTGAGCTTTCTCAGTAAAAACTGGCATTAAGACCTGGCCTTATGGCAACAATGGTTAACAACCCCTATAGAATTGAGATACCAAGGGTATTCCAACTTTTACTTTTGTCAAAACAAGTTTCAATACGACATGAATAATCATTCTCCCGTTTGACATTCATACTAATAAAACAAGTTTCAATACATATGAAAATCATTCTCCCGTTTGACGTTCATATTAATAAAAGGTTAAAATACTAACATGGACTTGAATCATAAACATGCAGAGGTCGAATTCACAACATTATACTCAATAAATTAGTTCACCAATTCCAACATAAACAAATTAGTTACACATGGTGAAAGTAAAAACAACACTTATAGAGTTTGACATTATGAAGACGATGGAAACTTCACGATACAACGATCACAATACACCACAACACTCTCAAGTATCTAGAAAACTATTCTAGAACTACAACTCACAAAAGAAGTACTCAAAGTCAAGCACAAAGAGAAAAAAGAAAAGAAGTGAATGAGAATAGGATATATTGAATGGTGTTGGATGGCCCTATTTATAGGGCTGAGCAAGGGTGCTGACGCTACGCGTCAGTGTGACGCTACGCGTCAGACCCCTGACTCAGCTTCCAATAAACAGCTGATAATGGCCACTTCAAATTATTAAATTTGATCATGCTTGGCCACTTGGATGTGTCTCCACTGTGTTTTGGCCATTTGTGTTGAGTGGAGTGGCCATTGGTGCTGAGTGGCGTGGCCATTATTGGGTCAAAGCTGAGTGCTTGGCCAAGTTAGATGTGGAGTCCACGCAGCACTGACGCTACGCGTGGCTGTGACGCGTAGCATCAGCATCAAAATTCAGAGTCCACGCTACTCGTGGGATTGATGCTACGCGTCAAATCCTCCGGTATAATTTTCTCTTGAATTCTCTACTTTTTCACTACAAAACTAGAGAAAATTGATCAAGGGCAGATTATTTCCAACAACATCCATTTATTGAATTAAAACCTAATTTTCTAACAAATTAACCAAATTTTTATTATTTTTATGAAATTTTTATTAAAAGATTTATTGTAAACTTGAGGACTAACAAATCCCCCTACTTGAGACATTGCTCGTCCTCGAGCAAGAGAGAAAAATAAAAAATAAAAATTTGAAATCAAATTTTTGAGTTAGTCCGAGAATTTACCACAAAAAGTAATTACACAATTTACCATTTTGAAATATTCAATTATAGACATCTAATATAACAAAGGTTTAATGATAAAATTCTTTACAATATTTTATTAACATACCAAGCATAATTTCAGGCTTACCTCTCCAAGTGTTTATCTCAATGCAATTGGTAACCTGTTTCACTCAATCAATCATAAAATCAAATGAATTTAATTTTGATTTTCATCTAATCAATGGTTGGTTATACAAAGTTAATTCAGAAATCACAAGGTCTTTTCACAGGTTGTAATGAGGCTTGACTTACAAGAATCAATGGTTTTTCTTGGAATTCAAAAACCTGAAATCATAAAAGAGCATTTTATAATTCTTAGGCTTTCTCTTGGCCCAAACTTCTCATTTTCTTTTATTGGTGAAAAATAAATACCCCCAACTTGATTCTTTTCACTATTTTTGACTTTTCTTTTTCATACTTTATTTTCTTTTGAAAAGAATCAAGTTGCTTATTTTCACTCCCCATGTTTGTAAGAACACTAAAGATATTTTTCATTTATTTCAATTGCTCTTTTAATCAATCAAGTATAGGGAATGGTTAAAATAGATTTAGGTTTTAAGGGTACCAAAGAATTTATTTTAGGCTCAAATTGGCTTTCAAAGGATAAAATAATTTTTACCAAGGTAAGCTGTTTGGCCCAAGGTTTCTTTTCACCAATAAATATGCCTTGATCATTTTCCTGAATTCTTTGTACAACAACACAAATCAAAGATTAAAGCAAAATCAATTTGAATGAAGTTATGTCGATTAAACCCTCAAGTGTTTAACAAGATCTCTCAACTCACCGGGTTTTTGAAATTTGCTTGATAGTTAATAAACTTATTGTAATTAAATTTATCAAAATCTCTAAGTTATAAAAGAATCAATAATTGATTTTACAAAATTGGTTTTATTGTGTAAAAATGTTAAGTGAATAAATTAACTTTCTAACAAAAATTTGATTATTTATTGAAAGATAAAATTTATTTTTGGATTTTTCATGCAAAAACATAATTACGCAAAATTAAACACACCACATAATAAAAGACAAAATATAATATAATCCAAAATAATATCAATGTAAACATGAAACTAACAATAAACTAAAAATGTATGTAAAAAGGTGCAAAAGATAACACCATCAATCCTCCATCTGGTCATCATCCTCCTCCTTCTCATCAGCATCACCATCAGTATCAGCCTGTGCTTCAGAAGGTCCACCAGTCTCAGGGTAGGTAGGAAAATCACCAGGCCAAGCTACATGAGCTATAAACTCAATCGGTGTGACATATGGTGCTCCCTCACCCTGCAATCTGTACTGATAAAATTCATCGTGAAGATGAATATATGCTCTATGTGTAGCAGCCATCATCCGCATCATATGTTGATGCTCAAGTGTCATCCTGGCAAATCCCTCTGTGACAACATCAACAGGTGGTGGCTGTACTGGTGGTCTCCTCCTCCTGGGTCTGGGCTGAGCCTCCTGCTCCAGAGGTGGAAGCTCGCACTGTTGAACAAAGTAATCTCTATTCACCGAGACCTTGGGGACTCTCCCCGAAGAACTCGTGAACTCTGGTGATGGCACAGCAACTCCCTGCCTCCTCAATAAGGCAGATATGATGAGAGGGAATGGAATAGGGCGATTCACTTTATACCCAAGGGCATATAAGTGAATCTGCTCAGAAATAAGCTCGGCGATGTCGATGGTATGGCCCTGAAGAATAGAAAAGAGAAGGCAACAACGTTCAGCTGGGATAGATGAGAGGTGAGTGACAGGAGTGATGTTATGCAGCATAAGGTGGGACCACGCCTGGGCTAGAGGGGTCAGCTGGGTCTTCAGAAGGTTAGATGGACTCTATCCAACCTTACTCAGGTTGAAAAAGATTCCATCTTTGCTCAAGAAATGAGCAACCTGTTCGAGGGAATATCCTAGATCACCCTCAGCAATGATCTTGTTTCTGTTTTCCTTCCAGAAACAAGTATCGTCCTTGGGAGTAGGCTCCCAAGGATTACCCAATAGGGTACTAATGGTATCCCGGTCATAAGTGATATGCCGACCCCTTACCCAACTCGTCCTCTGTTGGCCAATGTTCGGCGAGTCCTGACGAGTCCTGTAGGCGTTTGCGTAGAATTCCATCACTAAGATGGGACCCCCCTCAGTCGATAGAGAAAACAGGGGTCCCCATCTCCTCCTCTGAACTTCATCCTGCAGCTCACGATAGTCTCCAGCACTAAGATCCAATACTCTCTCCCACATCAGCTTTTGGCCCTTAATCTGATGAAAGCGGGCCCATTTTGCGTCAGTGCGAAATCTCGTAGGATCCCTCGGTCCTAACACCTCCTGTCCCTGAAGATCAGGATCCTCAGAAGTAGTATCGGTGTCAGTGGCCCTTCTTTGTCTTTTAGAAGGACCAGTGGCAGGGATGGATTTCTTCAGAGCCATCTGCAAAAAGTAAAAATTTTAAAATTAAACACACATTAAATTAAAAAGTAAATCACACATTAACAATCATATACAATCAACCAAATATTTACACAAAATTTAAAACACAAATATTTTTGGTTTTTCTAAGGATAAAAATTTACACAAAATAGACATGTAATTCACAAAATTCAAAACAACATATTTTTGTATTTTTGTGATTTATAAAGAAAGTTAATATGCATGTTTTTGGATTTTTAACAATAAAACAAAAATTCACACAAAATAATATGCATCAATAAATTTTATATTTTTAATTTTTATCAATGCAAGAAAGTATAACAAATACTAAATAAGAAAATTTATTAATTTAAAAGAAAACAACAAACAAACTTCAAAATAGGCATACTGGACTGATTTATTAAAAACAAAAATAAATATATACGTGAAACAGTAAACATCACTAAAAATTTAACAAAATTAAAAACAGAGGCTGACGCTACGCGTGGGTGGGACGCTACGCGTCAGCTTGTTCTGCCCACGCTACGCGTCAATGGGACGCTACGCGTAGGCTTGCAGTCCATCCTCACGCTATGCGTCAGTGGGTTGCTACGCGTGAGCTACGCAGAACAGAAACAAAAACAGGTGTTGCACAGCAGCAACCCCTTTCCAAACCACATTGAATTCAATCAGCAAGCAATTTCCAATGGTTATCTAATTCTAATTCTAACCACATGCAATTCTAAGATTTGAAAATTAAAATAAAACTAAAGAGAAAGGATTTAGAAAACTTACTTGTGATCCCTTGAGCAAATATGAGAAGGTTTGGAAGTGTTGAGAGAAAAAGAAGGTTTCAAAATTTCAGGGTTTTAAAAACTAAAGTGAGGCAGAGAGAAGGTTTTAGGTTTTAAAACCTAAGATGGGCCTCTCTGATTCAGTTTTAGAAATTGAACGTGGGCTCTGACGCTACGCTTGGTTGGGACGCTACGCGTTAGGTTGAAAATTCAGAGTCCACACTATGCGTCACAGTGGCGCTACGCGTGGGCTTCTGTTTTTGATTTTTCAAAATTTTGATTTTCGAAAACCCTTTCTTTTGAGTTTTAAACCCCTTTTCTTTTTAAAATTAATTTTCTATCTAAAAATTTGAAAAACAATTTTTTTTTTAAAATAACTTAAAATCAAAACAAAAATAATGGGTTGCCTCCCATTGAGCGCTAGGTTTAATGTCTCCAGCCAGATATTACCTCTGATTAATCAGGTGGTTTCTCAATTTTTGTTGAGGAATCATCTGTCTTTTTGTTCCTTCTTCTTCTTCTCCAATGCTTGATTACCTGTCTTTCATCATTCAAGGCATCGGTTAATTTAAAACAATTTAATTGATTGGGAAGAGATATACCTGGTTTGGTTGAAGGGTAAACTTTTTCCTCATCATTCATCCTAAGATGTTCATGAGCACTGAAGTTTACCTCTTCTTCATAAACTTTGACTGCAACCATTCCTTGATCAACATCTACTCTTATCTTTGCAGTCTTCATGAAAGGTCTTTCAAGGATCAGGGGGATCTCAGTATCCTCCTTCATATCCAGTACCACAAAGTCAACCCTAAAGTGGTACTTATCAACCTTTACCAACACATCTTCTACAATCCCAAAAGGCTTCTTGACAGAGCGATCCGCAAACTGTAAGTTTGTCTTAGCTTCTTTTAGCTCAAATTCACCAAGGCGCTTTATTCAATCTAGAGGCATTAGATTGATGTTCGCCCCTAAATCTAACAAAGCATTCCTGATGTTGATGTAACATCCCGGATTTTTAAAGGAAATAAATTTATTGGAAGTGGATAATTAATTATTTATGGATGAATAATTATGGGAGAATTTATTAGACATTAGAGATGAATTATCGATAAATTAAAATTTACCGGAATCGGGTGATTTAACGAATAATATGGGACCCACTAAGTGGAAATAAATATTTGATGGGTCTTGAGTGTTTAGAAAATTATTTGTGCATTATTTAATGTCCCAATATATTAGAAATAATTGAATTAAGATTTTTGGGACTATGGGTGATTTATGCAGACCGGATAAGCTGAAAACTGACCCGACTGAGATATGGGTGTCGGGCCAAGTATCTTCGATTGAGATGCCATTGGTCAGGGCAGTAAAGAATATTATGGGGAATCTGAATATATCTTCGGAATAATTTTTGGATATAGTATTGAGCCCAAACAGAGAACCTGTTTATAGAAAAACGATGAATTTTAATGAATGGAATTAGAAATAAACCCAAAAGCCCAAATTCCCTTCTAACTTCATGTTGGTTTCTTCTCATTTCAGTGGCAACCATTCCTCTTCTTCTTTTCTCTACTTTTCCTTCTCCTTCTTCATCTCTTCTTCTTCCAAAACTCTAGACAAGGTGGTGTCACCTTCATCCATCTCCATTTTCGTTTGAAGGGTCTTGAAGGAAGCTTGAGGCTTGAAGTTCCTCTCTTCTTACCCCTCCATTTTCACAGCACTCTCTCCCTCTTCTTGAACCCATTTCATTTTTGGGTGTGAGGTAAGAAATACTCATCATCTAGTTGAGTTTTTGCCATAGATATGTGGTAGTATGAGTTTGGGAGCCATACAAGTGAATGGGTGTTTATTAGAAGCATTTAATGTATGACCCTAAGGTGGCGGCCATGAATATGAGGTTTTCATGAGGGATAAATGTAGTAGATGCATGTATGTTGGAAATAGATGGAAGATTGGTGATCAATTATGTATGTGGTTGGATTTTAGTGAAAATCTAACCCTAGGATTTGGGGGAAATGGGTAATAATGCCATGAAAAAGGATTTTTAGTGAAAACCCATGATAATATGTGTGTGGGTGTTGTTAATGATGGAGATTAGTGGTTATTAGAAATGGTTATTGAGTTTTGATGAAAACCCTAAGTGTAGTGATTTGAGGATTTTGGCTAAATAGGTGATTTTGATGATTTTTGATGCCTTAGAATGATTTATAAGAAGGGAATGAATCTTTAGAATCATTGGGATTGATTAATAAGGTTGATAATATTTTGAACTATGTTCATGAGGTTGTGTAAAATGATAAATGCTATAAGGATGTGTTAATTGATGATGGTCTTGATTGGGGCCAAGAGGCTTATAATGAATTTGAATGAATTTTGATGATGAGTAGTAAACCACATGATGATTTAGAGGTCTTATAAGTAAGGGCCATAGTATTGTTGTTGTTAGATTTGTTTAGCCCTTTTAGATATAGAGGATCTTGGTTTTGGGAAAGGAATTCCTGAAGCCTAACACAATGGTATGAATTGGTGTTTATCAAGTTTAGGACTTGATGTTGAGCTTTATGATAAGCTAGCAAATGTTTAGAATTATGAGGAATGCCTTGAGATGGCTTATTAATTGTATGAATGCGTATGTATGTTGTGTAGATTGTATTCCGAGTAATGCGACAGAGCGTTCGGAGCATTGGAATCATTGTGGTTCTTCCCTTGAGGTAGGAGAGGAGTTTACATTCAAATTGCATGAGTTATATAATTGATGATTATCGTATGTCATGATACTCATGCTTGCCTTGCCATGTATATAGTGAAATGATGTGTATGGCAAATTATTGGCTATTGATGATAATATATGTGTATATATGATGATGAATAACCCATGAGAGGTTGAAATATGTACATGCTAATGAACCATCCTTGAGGGGATGAAGTATATGTTTTGTGAATCGAGAATTTATGTGGATGATTAGCATTGAATGTGATAGCAATTTTGGTGGTATTAGTGATAAGTTTGAGGTTTCTGTATAATTGAGGAACTCATAGAGTCAATTAGAGTTTTATGTGGTTTTGATGACATAGGGTAGTTACAATAGCTTCCATGTATGAATTAAAACTTGTGGAAATTGGAATGGGTCAATTTAAGTGAGAAATGACCCTTGAGTTGTATAAAGGTACCTCAAAATGGGTAAAATCCTTCTATACGCATAACTCCCTCATTTATAAGAATTTTTGAGTAAGACCAGTGGCCACGCGTCACAAATGGTGTAATTTAGTTGGTGTCAAAATTTGGTAGCATTTGGAGTTGATATGAAAAAGTTAGGGGGGTTAGAAGTTCCAAAATTATGCATTTTCTACATAATTTCTACATTCTGGTATGCGTAATCGATTACACAGTTGTTCCTAATCGATTACAGGCATTCTGTTTCATGTGTAATCAATTATAAAGGTATTTGTAATCGATTACAGGCCTCCTGAGTCATTTGTAATCGATTAGGCCAAGCACCTAATCGATTAGCTTCGACAGGATTGCCCGATGAGCGCTCTTTGCTGTTTTTGGGCCATTTGGGGATCTTAATGACATTTTTGGCCTCCGAGTTCTTCATAAAAGTTGTAGATAATTATGTTACGGAGGTGTGAGAATTGGTCTCACTTTAATTTGAGTTTTCTAACTCTCATTAGGCAAATAATACCAAACCCAGCGCGTTGAAAAATACAAGTTTAAGAGGGTTTCGAACCCAACTTTTTATAGTTGTCAAATTGGGACTAATAGGTGATATCTGTGACATGTCCCACTATTTTTAGGACTAAAAGTAAGCTTTCCTCATGTCTTAATGTTGAAATTATCATGGGCTCATTATTGCCCAAAAACCCCTTTTAGTATGTAAAAACGAGAAAATTCACTAGGGGTACATGTGTGGTGTGTCTTAGTGGTGATTGAGGAATGGCTTAAGGACTTGGCGAGGTATGTGTATGCCTTTTGATAATCATGTGGGGATTGTTATGAATGATGTTTGTGGCCATCGAGATGCCAATTATATGAATGATATGCCTTGAGGGGCTTGTAAATAATTACATGATTATTGAAGATGCCAAATTAAAATATATACCCTAATTAAGAGGGTGAGAAATCCTTGTAAGATTATTGGACGTTGTCCTATTGTTATTGAATAATATGGAATATATCACCTTGCGGGGTGCCACGATGGGTAGATTCCAGAGTGAAGATGATGTTGATCATATTGTTGAATATACCTTGCGGGGTGCCACGAGGGGTGTATCCCCGAGTGATGATGGTATTGTGATAATTATTGTAAAGAGAATCACCTTGCGGGGTGCCACGAAGGGTGTATCCCTGAGTGATGATGATAATTTAAGTAATTGTGATTTTTATTGAATTTGATAATCGGATCCGTTGCATATGCATTGAACAGTTAACATATGCATTAGTCTTAAGACCATGGTATTTGAGATGGAATGACCACGAGTGATGAGAAACCCCTTGCGAGGAGGTATTGAGCAAAGCTATAATGATTTAATGATGATAAAGATTATGAATGCCCTTATTGATAAGTGGCAGGTGATTGTGTATATGATTATGTATGTGCTTGTGCTTGATTATGATATGAATTGCGATTCATGAGGCTGGTATGCCTATTATAATAATGAGATGATAATGAATGATATTTTAATGATTTTATAGCAAAGCACACATGATGTTTGTATGCATATACACATGATCACAATATATATATTATTCATCATTTTGAATGTATAACTCACTCTCCCATGTGGTCTTTTTTTTTAGCATTGTGATGCAGGTTGCCATGGGATGAGTTCGGATTTTAATTAAAGCTTGGATGAAGGTAAATAGTGGTAGAGGGAGTGCCTTGGCCGGCATCATTTGTGAACTATTATGTAGTGAAATTATGAAATGAATAGATTGTATATGATGATATGGATGATTTAGTGATTGTGAATATGTATAAGATAATCCTTGAATTTGTGGATGGTGGATATATATGTAGAATGTAAGAGATGATTTGATGTATATTAGAAGGATTAAAATTGAATGATGTTCATTAATTATTGAGATAGTCGGGAGAATATCCCCGGATGTATATGTATACGTATATGTATAATTATATCTTAGGCAATGCATGCGTCTATTGAATGTGCATGAATGCAATATAGTAATAGATTTATATTTGGTATCTTTGCATGCTTTGCCTAGCCTTTTCTCATATCGTCATATATGGGACTAGGCGTGTGCCCGGTATACACATTCTTCCGCTGTAAACTCTATTATTTTTGTATAGCGTTATGGGCCAACTAATTAACGGTCCAGTTATAGGTTATTTAATCTCACTCTTTGGTTTTCTGTGATTCAGGTCTTGATGTGATCATGGTGGTGTCTTGGAAATATTTTCAAAAGCGAAAAATTTATTCGCATTTTTATTAATTATGACGATTACATCAGGATTCGAGTACAGAAAATCAGGGGGTGTTATAGTTGATATTTCCAATAGTTACAGGAATGGTGAAACTCCCCGGATCTTTACATTTTTTCGGGGTTATGATGGCAGTACAGTTTGTTTCTTGCTCTATTTTCACAGATTCTTGTATATTTTTTTCATTTTCAATTTTTTATTTTTTTCTATTTTTTTACTTTCTTTTTCTTCTTCTTCTTTCTTTTTCTCACTCTTTTCTTTACAATCAATTTTTACAACATTAGAAGAAACAGCATTACATTGTTCCCTTGGGTTTTGCGTGTTTGTAGTAAACCCAGAACTTTTTAATTCGGCTATTTCTTTTGCAAGCTGACCCATTTGTATATCCGATACTTTTCGGGCAGCTTCATTTGTCTCCACAAACTGTAATAGCTGTTGAATAGATTCCTCTATCCTTGCCAATCTTGCATTGTCAGTTTGTTGTTGCTTAAACTGATTGTTAGGAGGTCGGTTGGAAGGTCCAACATCCTGTCTCCAGCCAATATTCTGATTTTGCCAACCCTACAGGTAATTGTTAGGAAAAGAATTTCCATGATTGAAAGGAAAATTACCTAAGGGTGTTCTTTGATGGTGCATAAAATTGGCTTGCTCTTGCTCATTTCCACAGTGACCACATGGTTGTTCTCCCATGCTATGCATACATTGTTTAAGTTGAGCAGGGGGTGGTGATGTTACTTGAGCAATTTGGAGTTTCTCTAATTGCTTGCTCATAACTTCAATTTGTTGGGTCAGTAATTTTTGCTGAGCCAATACTGCAACATTCACTCCCAATTCGAGTATTCCTGGCTTCCTCTGTACATTACCTCTTTCATGTTTTGCTTGGCGGTCACTGATAGCCATTGATTCCAATATTTCAATAGCTTCCTCCACAGTTTTGTTCATTAAAGAACCACTTGCATAAGCATCTAACATCATCTTGAACTGAGGTAATAAACCATGGTAAACGATTCTTACCTTTTCAGCATCATCCAAGTTGTGGTTTGGACACTTTCTCAAGAATGCCTTGAATCATTCCCATATTTCTCCTAATGATTCATCATTGTTTTGAGAAAAAGAATGTATGGCTGTCATGGCTTCAAAATATTTTAAAGGAGAATAAAATCTTTCCAAAAATTTTCTTTCAACATCGGACCAGTTTGCAAAACTACCCGGTGGGCAAGATTTAAACCATTCTTTAGCTTTACCAATCAATGAAAAAGGAAATAACCTCATATAAACAGATTCTTCTTGATTGGGTTCAAAACCAATTGTACTGCATAACTCATAAAAAATAGTTAAATGTTTATATGGTTCTTCATGATTTAAACCAGCAAATTGATTATTTTGAATAATATTTAAAGTAGCAGGTTTAATCTCCACTAGCACAATAGGTCCTTGAAACATTCCCGAAACTCGGGGTGGACCATTAATAGTAGCAAA
Organism: Clitoria ternatea; assembly: GCA_037962975.1. Lineage (NCBI taxonomy): Eukaryota > Viridiplantae > Streptophyta > Magnoliopsida > Fabales > Fabaceae > Clitoria > Clitoria ternatea. The sequence goes on from CM075671.1 coordinate 114,089,733, forward strand.
CTGTCCCAATGTTCTCCTTTCAGCAGCCATATTTGAATTTTCAAAAATTTTAGAAGTAGAACAAGATTTAGTTTGTGTTTTAGATTTCAAAGACTTGATTTTCTTTACAAACCTTTCTATCTCAGGATCAAAATAAATTTTACCTGCAGTAGATCGGGTTTGCATACACAAACTAGACAAAGAAAGTTAGTGTAACAATAAGTAAAAGTAAACAAAATAAAAAAAATTTAACTAAGGTAAAAAAATATTTACCACGGTAATTAAAAATTTACTATTTTACTGAAACAATTCAATCCTCGGCGACGGCGCCAGAAAACTTGTTAACCCGGTGATAGCGTCTGAACCGTTCGTTTCTACCACTGGGTTGTTAATTGGCAAGCGCACCAATCGTTTGTAGTTTTCAAAATTTAGATATCATTCCACTGGGATTGAAAGTCCAATAACAACAGTAATTTTCTATTCACTATGGTAAATGTGAAGAAAGTTATGGACAAAAGAATGATTTATATACAATTTATACAATATTCACAAGATAACATGGTTAAGTTGTTCATGAGATAAAAAATAAAAATCTATCTAAAAAGTTGAGTTGCAATCTAGAATAGGTAAGATACTTGAGATAAACACAGATAAACAAATTATGTTGGAAATTGGATCCCTAATCTAGAATAACAATGAGGAACTCAAGACATGCATTTTAATCATCAAGTTTCATGTCATTGCAGCTTAAAATCATTATAATCGATCCCTCGTGATATAAATTCTAAGAATTCACCGTAAAGTCCGATCCCTCGTGAGCTTTCTTAGTAAAAACTTGCATTAAGACTTGGCCTTATGGCAACAATGGTTAATGACAGGAGCCCGCAAGCGCACGGGTTATGTCGTGTAATATAAAAGATTATCGTTCTCCACAGGGACTGTGTTCAAAGTACCGATATATTAAAATTTAATTATCCACACAATTGATTTTTAAGATTTTTGTAAAATAAAACACAAAATTAAGTTGCACAGAATACAAAAATAAAATTTACTTGACACTTAAAAAAATTAGAGTTGAGAGTATCTTGGGATTTCGGGGGATTAAGACTCTATTTTATGTTAATGAATTTTAACTTTTCATAAATAAGAATCGAATTAAGTTTTCCAAGGCGAATTTTCCAAAAGCTAATTAATATGTTCCGCTCGGAATCCTATTAATGTACCTAACCTATGGAAAGCGCTGCTTAATCCTCAGAAAGGCCTATTATCATTTTATGAAAACCCCTTTTATTTCCTCAAAAGAATTTTGATCACTTTCACGGTTTTATCGAGGTCACAAAAAGCATTTCAAAAATCTTAGGTTTAGTTCAAAGCTTTCCGGTAAAAATAAATCTCTCGATTCTATTTATTACCTAAACTTACTAATATACCCGCAAGTATACAGTTTTATCATTTAGGTTCTTGTTAGGAATTACTAAAAGCATTGAGCATAATTGAACTAAATGGAAAACAAAAATTTATTTAATTCCAAGTCAAAATAACATTAAAATAAAATATTATCAAACCCCCTTTATCCCAAGATAATTAATTTAGCTACTCATGAAATAATTCAAATTCATATAAGTAATGGAAAAATAAAACATACAAGACATGGTAAAAATAAAGACTTACGGGTTTCTCCAAAAGCTCAGAATAATTTATCACTGTAATTCCTTGTTGCAATATTCTCCACCAATTACAAATTTAAATTCTCACTTTTACAGCCCTCACACTCTTACAAAATAAAAGAAAGAAAAGAAAATAAAAAGAAAGAGAAGAAAAACGAACAGAGAAAGAAAAATGGAAAAGAAGAAAACTAAAGAGAAAAAGAGAGAAAGTAACGAAGAAAAGAAAAGAAAATAGAATGAAGCTGATGGTAATTGATGGGAAGAGATGATTTATTTGCTGATGGGTTACTGCTGCTTTTATAGGCAAATGGATAGAGGTTTCCAGCTATGAAAACGCGTTCAAATTGCAAGTGGAAGAAACTTTCGGTGCATGTGAGTTCCAGCTGTGCCAACTTGTTTCCAATTTGCATATTTTAATATTTCCAATAATTCGGTGCTTGGATTTTAGTGATGATTGGTGCAAAATAATGAAATTCCGAGTGGAAAAAAGTTATTTTCCCACAAATCCGAGTGAAAGCTTGCTGGAGGGTGGTTTGCTGAGTGCTGGATGGTGTGGGTGCAAACTGGACAGCGTGGAGAGGAGTTGCTGTTGGATGGAGATCTGTACGGTGTGGAGAGGAAAGTGTTGAGTGGGTTGCTGGGCGGTGTGGAAAGTATTGTTGGACAGTGTTGGTTGGAGAGAAGAGTTTGGGCGGTGTTGTGTTGAGTGGGTTGCTGGGCGGTATTGTAGATGGAAAGGAGAGGACGGTGTGTGGTATGGATTAGAAGAAGAAAGGGACAGCGGATAGAAGAGAGGGAATGGGACGGTGTTTGGAGTTGTGGAGTGTAGGTCGGTTTTGAAAGGAAAGGGGACGGTGTTGTGGCTTGAGGGACAGTGGAGTTGCTGGACGGTGTGGAGAGGAGTGTTGTTTATTGTGGCCAGTGTTCTATTGATCCGGTGTTGGGCCTGTGAAGAGATGGAAGGAGTCGGTGTTTGGAGGAGAACCAGTCGGTAATGAAGCTAGATGAAAGGACGAGTGAAGAGTGACTGAAGAACAACTTCTGATTGAGCCATTCAGTCAGAATTGACTACAGAAGGACTCAGAACCGACTGAAACCATTCACTCGGCTCAGGTTCATGGAGTTCATTCGGAACTGGTTGAAGACTCACTCAGGATCAGAATTTATTCAATCGGTTCCCAACCATTTTCACTCGGCTGTCTCTGAATTTGAACCACTCGGTTAAAACTTTGCTCGGAAATGTAGCCCAACTCACTCGGAAGTCTTCCTTGGAGTCATCTCACTTGGGTTTAGTGTAAAACTTGAGAGTCTGCCCGAGTGTGATTCATTCCCAGTCGGATCTTTCATTGCTTGATAAGACTTCTACTCGGAAATGTCTTGTTCCGCTTGAGAATGCCTTCTTCTCCGAATGGAACCACTCGGATTCCTCCTTATTCAGCACTTATTCATTCAGTGGCTTCTTTCTGCTCGGAATCCATTCACTCGGAACAGCTTTTTGCTCGGATTAGTTGCAAATCAGAAAGCTCCCACTCGGATTCACTTCAATCAGCAAGCCTTTCACTCGGAGAATAGCTTTGGACAGCATCTATTCAACGTCAGTCCCCTTTTTCACTCGGAATGGACGCAGTCGGGGAAGCTTCCACTCGGAATCTCCTCCAACTGAGACTCATTCCATTTCAGCATTGAACCTCAACCATTTATCACTCGGAATGGCTTTGACAGGGAACTTTCCACTCTTATTTGGCTCCAACAGTGAAGTATTCCACTCGGCAATGCTCCATTCTGAGTCGTTCCACTCGGAAAGGCTCCATTCTGAGCCATTCCACTCGGATTTGCTCCATTCTGAGTAATTCCACTCGGATTTGGTCCTTTCTCAGTCATCCCACTCGGATTTGGTCATTTTGAGTCGGAATTCAGCATTTCTGAGTCGGATTTTAACATTCTGAGTCGGATTTCAGCATTCTGAGTCGGAATTCAGCATAAAAAGAGAGTTCTTTCTACTTTGGGCTTGTTCTTCTTGTTTCTTTATCATTTTATGGTCGTTTTTCTCTTGTTTTTACCCTTTATTACCTTAATTCCTGCAAAATAACATACCCAAGTAGAATAGAGTGGAAAGAAAGCAAAAATCTCAATAAATAAAGGAAATACAGTGCATAATGATTAAAATCCTAAGCAAACTAGATCTATTTTATTGTGTTATAAAGCACTTATCAAAATACCCCAAACCAAAGCATTGCTTGTCCTCAAGCAATCACCATATTCACAAGATAAAATACAGAAAACACTAAACTTAATAAACTAAGGAATCCAAAACAGAGAAACAGATTTATTCAAATGCCAGTTTTATTTTTCTTATGTGAATCAATTTTCAATGTCAAGACTTGAGATACTCTTCTCACAATTTTCACTCAAGTGTTTCAAGGTTTGTGTATCTCTCAAATCATCATAGTCAAAAAATATTACCATAAGCTTGTTAATAAACCAGAAACTCCACAGTTTAGATAGAAAATATGTCAAAGTCTAAAGGTCTTTCAAAGGTTGTAACGTGGCCTTAGGTTGTATTGTCAAGGTAGGAATTTCAAGAAAAATAGAATACAAAAGGGCTTTAACAGTCATGAATGATTCAAATTATCATCCTAAATTTAACAGAGCAAATTTTTGAATTTTTATGGACTTTTTTGGAATTCATTCAATATCATCCTTTTGATTTTCTTTTTCTTTTTCTTGCTTTTCTTTGCATTTAATACCATATTTTTTTTTCTTAAGTCCTTTTTTCTTTCTTTGCTCCACTAAATTTCCAACTTTTTCACCATTTAAGAGAATATCAGTCAATAAAAGGTTTCAAGGAAAAATTTTCACTTTTAGGCTCAAAAGGGGCAACTAGGGGTCAAATTGTGCAAAACTTCTGAGGCTTAAGAATAAGACCTAATTATGCCTTTATCATCCTAAGACATATAATCAAAAACTATTTTGAATCGGTTGAAAAACAAGTTCTAGAATATTAATGACTATGAGATTCACTCAATCAAGAAAATATGGATTTTGAAAATTTGTTTGATAAACAACCCATTTTGGCTCAAGTCTAACCATGGAAAGTATTTTCAAAGAAAATTTTAATCACATAAGGTTCATTTAAGCATTTATTTGGCATTTAAACAATCAAATTTTGAAAATTTTACTCAAAATTTTGGGGTCCTTAGATACTTTAGCCTTGTGTTCAAAGTAAATTTATCATGCAATAATGGTAAATTACAAGATTACAAACAAGGAAAACACACATGCATGAAAAATATAACAATCACACAACATAAACAAAACAGTTAAGTTTTCTTACCTACCACCCCAAACTAGAATTTGACATTGTCCTCAATGTTAAAATGGATGATAAAAGGATAAGAAAACTTACCTGTAGTAACCCCAAACCAGCAGTTGACATAGTTGGGTTTTTTTTTTTTGCTCAAAATGAAACAACAACTTTTTATAGGGTTACCTCCCTATCAGTGCTAAGTTTTAAGTCTTCAGCCAGACTTCTCACCGTTTGGATTTACTCATCAGGAGCATCAAACAAGTCCAAGTCACTTGCTTGTTGTATTGGTTGACCTGTCAGATAGTGCTTTACTCTCTGTCCATTTACCCTAAATGTACCAGATTTCTCGCTCCATAGTTCGACAGCTCCGAAGGGAAAGACTTTTGTCACCTTGAATGGTCCCGACCATCGGGATCTCAGTTTACCTGGAAAAAGCTTCAGTCTGGAATTAAACAGTAAAACCATATCACCTGGATTAAATGTTCTCCGTTGGATGTGATGATCATGCCATTGTTTGGTTTTTTCTTTATAAATTCTGGCATTTTCGTATGCATCTAGACGGAGTTCTTCAAGCTCATTTAATTCCAACAATCTTTGTTCACCTGCAGCCTTATGATCAAAGTTAAGAGTTTTAACAGCCCAAAAAGATTTATATTCTAGCTCAACAGGTAAATGACAGGGCTTCCCATATACTAGCTTAAAAGGCGTGGTTCCAATGGGAGTTTTGTATGCTGTTCGATACGCCCATAAGGAATCATCTAACTTAATAGACCAATCCTTACGTGATGTATTCACCACTTTTTGAAGAATATTTTTAATTTCCCGATTGGATACCTCAACTTGTCCACTAGTTTGTGGGTGATAAGGTGTAGCAACCTTATTCTTAACTCCATATTTCTTTAGAAGGGTCTGAAAAGTTTTCTCAATAAAATGAGACCCTCCATCACTTATAACACATTTTGGGACCCCAAACCTTGGAAATATTATTTTCTTGAAAAGTTTAATAACAGTCTTAGCATCAGAATGGGGTGAAGCAATGGCTTCTACCCATTTTGACACATAGTCAACTGCCACTAATATGAACTGATTTCCAAAAGAAGAGGGAAAGGGACCCATAAAATCAACACCCCATACATCAAACAATTCAACTTCTAGAATGGTATTCAATGGCATTTCTTGTCTCTTACCAATGTTACCTGTTCTTTGGCAAGCATCACAAGTTAGAACATACTTACGTACATCCTTAAAAATATTTGGCCAATAGAACCCAGCTTGTAATATTTTAGCAGCTATCTTGGAGGTGCTCATGTGCCCTCCACAGGAAAGAGAATGGCAATGATCCAAGATAGCATGGACATCATCTTGTGAAACACATCTCCGAATCATACCATCTGTACATTGCTTGAAAAGGAGTGGTTCATCCCAATAATAATGCTTGACATCTGCATAAAACTTTTTCCTTTGCTGAAAGCTAAGATCAGGAGGTAAGATACCACATGCAAGGAAATTTACAAAATCAGCATACCAAGGAACACATTGGATACTAAGATTCAAGAGTTGTTTATCTGGAAAAGATTCATTGATGGGAATATTATCTGTTTGTTCTTTTTCAGATGTCAACCTAGATAGGTGGTCAGCGACCAAGTTCTCAGTACCCTTCTTGTCCTTAATTTCCAAGTCAAATTCTTGCAATATTAGAATCCACCTAATTAATCTAGGCTTTGCTTCCTTTTTATTCAATAGATACTTAATGGCAGAGTGGTCAGTGTAAACAGTAACATATGAACCTACCAAGTAAGACCTAAATTTATCAAAAGCAAAGACAATAGCTAACAGTTCTTTTTCAGTTGTGGCATAATTTACCTGAGCATCATCTAGCGTCCGGCTGACATAATGAATTACATGGAGCTTTTTATCCTTTCTTTGCCCCAGCACAGCCCCCACTGCGTAATCACTCGCATCGCACATCAACTCAAACGTGAGTTTCCAAGCAGGTGGTTGCACGATGGGGGCAGAGATTAGAGCTTTCTTAATCCTGCAAAAAGCTTCCATACAAGATGAATCAAAATTGAAAGGCACATCCTTACCCAGAAGAGTTGTAAGAGGCTTTGTGATCTTGGAGAAATCTTTAATGAACCTACGATAAAACCCTGCATGTCTAAGAAAACTCCGAATACCTTTCACATTTGTGGGTGGAGGCAATTTTTCAATCACTTCCACTTTAGCCTTATCAACTTCTATACCTCTCTCAGACACCAGGTGTCCAAGAACTATGCCTTCTCTTACCATAAAATGGCATTTTCCCCAATTTAGAACCAAATTGGTTTCTTCACAACGCTGCAAGACTTGGCACAAATTTGTTAAACAATTATCAAAATCCAAACCATGCACTGAAAAATCATCCATAAAGACTTCCATCACATTTTCAATAAGATCAGAAAAAATTGCTTGCATACACCTTTGAAAAGTCGCAGGTGCATTACATAAACCAAAAGGCATACGTCTGTAAGCATAAGTCCCATAAGGGCAAGTGAAGGTAGTCTTTTCTTGATCAGATGGATGAATGGGAATTTGATGAAAACCTGAATACCCATCCAAATAACAGAAATAAGAGTGTTTCGCAAGTCTTTCAAGCATCTGATCAATAAAAGGGAGGGGAAAATGATCTTTTTTCGTGGCGCTATTTAACTTCCTATAGTCAATGCACATGCGCCAACCAGAGACAATCCTAGTAGGAATCAAGTTATGTTTATCATTTTCAATCACAGTTATTCCCCCCTTTTTAGGCACCACATGGACAGGACTTACCCATTTACTACTATCAACAGGATATATGACTCCAGCATCAAGCAATTTCAAAATTTCCTTTTTAACCACTTCTTGCATTTTAGGATTTAATCTCCTAAGTGGTTCTACTGTGGGCCTACTTTCATCTTCTACAGTAATCCTGTGCATACAAAGAGAAGGGCTAATCCCTTTGATATCATCCATTGTATAACCTATTACCTTTCTATACAACCTAAGTTGTTTCAAAAGTTTTTCAGTTTCACATGGATTTAATTCAGCATTGATAATCACAGGATATGTGGAATTAGGACCAAGAAATTCATACCTTAATGAAGCTGGTAAAGGTTTTAATTCCACATTGGGGCTTACCACTTTGTCACACATGACCTCAGTATCATGTGGGGCCTCAAAGCAATCAGATGTTTCTGTTAGCTCAATCATGAAAACAGTTTCAAGTGGGTCATTAGGAAGGGTTGTTTCCTTTACCACTTGTTCGACAAAATCCACAGTACAGCAAATATCATTATAAGGTTTTTCTAAAACATTTTTCAAGTTGAAATCAACCTTTTGGTCTCCAACAGTTAGAGACAACTTACCATTCTTGACATCGATCACAGCACCTGCAGTTGCTAAAAATGGTCTGCCTAAAATAATGGGAATCAAAGAATCTTCGTCCATTTCAAGCACAACAAAGTCAGCAGGTATAAAAAATTTTCCTATCTTAATAGGAACATCCTCTAAAATTCCTACAGGATATTTTACAGATCTATCAGCCAATTGTAAAGACATCCTAGTAGGTTTTAACTCACCCAATCCTAATTTTTCAGTAATAGATAATGGCATTAAACTCACACTTGCTCCTAAATCACACAATGCTTTATCTATATTCATGTCACCAATCATGCAAGGAATAGAGAAACTACCTGGATCTTGGAGCTTGGGTTGAAATTTCTTTTGAATTAGAGCACTGCACTCTTCAGTAAGTGCAACTGTACCATCTTCCTCCAGTCTTCTTTTGTTGGACAAAATGTCCTTCAGAAACTTTGCATATGTGGGCATTTGTTGCAAAGCATCTGTAAAAGGAATATTAATATACAATTTCTTTAAAACATCAAGGAACTTACCAAATTGTTTGTCCAACTTTGCTTTGGCTAAGCGCTGAGGAAATGGAATGGGAGGTTGATATGGCTTAACCTCCTCCTTCTTTTCTCGTGGTTTCTCTTCTTCAATCACTGGATAGGATGAAGATTCATCCACTTTCTTTTCCTCCTTTGCAATCTTGTCAACTGGCCCATCGTATTGAGTACCACTCCTAAGAGTGATAGCCATAGTTTGGTTAGATGGTCCAACCTCTGGTTTTCCAGGAAATGTTCCTGGTGTTCTTTGAGAATAGAAAGCTTGTTGGGCAATTTGATTTTCCAGTATTTTGTTGTGAGTGGCAAGAGAGTCCACTTTTGAAGCCAAGTTTTTTATTGCATCAGAGAATTCATCATTTTGTTTAAGTTGAGTAGCTACAAATGTCTCCATCAAGGATTCTAGCTTTGATTTTTGTGGAATATAGGTTCCTTGTTGAGGTTTGTAGTTACTTTGGAATTGAGGTGGCCTATTTTGGAAGCCAGGTGGACCTTGTGGAGGTCTGTAGTTACCTTGATAATTTCCCCCATAGTTTCCAATAGCATCCACCTGATGCATTTCTTGTTCTTGATTAGGGGTCATTGCTAAATGGTAGTTTGTAGCTCCATGTCCTGAAACACCACAAACTTCACAAACAATATTAGTAGCACCTGTTGACCCTATTTTATCAAGTTTTAATGTTAATGCTTCAACTTTAGCAGAAAGTAGGGAAAGAGCATCAACAAAGTACTTACCCGGTGTTTTAGAAGGTATTCCTCTCTCAGAGTTCCATTGGTGAGTGTTTTGAGCTATTTCCTCAATTAGGTTCTCAGCTTCATCAACATTTTTACTCATGAAGGCTCCTCCAGCTGCAGCATCTAAAGAGATCTTTTGTGTGGAAGTTAGTCTATTATAGAAAATATGGATTGTCAACCACCTTTCTATCCCATGGTGAGGACATTCTCTTAGCAACTCTCTGTATCTCTCCCAGGCTTCATATAAGGATTCATCATCTTTTTGTGAAAAATTTATGATTTGTTTTCTCAGCACATCAGTCTTGTTCCTTGGGTACCATTTATTGATAAAAGCACTGGACAATTGTTCCCAAGTCGTGATGGATCCTTCAGGAAGAGAGTACAACCACGCTCTTGCTTTATCTCTTAAGGAGAAAGGGAAAAGTCTTAAGCGAATGGCGTCATTGGTAGCCCCATGCATCTTCAGGGTGTCACAGTATTCAAGAAAGATTTGAAGGTGAAGATTTGGATCTTCAGAGGGTAATCCTCCGAATTGGTTCTGTTGAACCATTGAGAGTAGTGAAGGCTTCAATTCAAAATTGTTAGCCTCCACTGTGGGTCTAAGGATGCTAGATCCTCTTCCATTTGTACTTGGAGCGGCAAAATCTCTTAAGGGTCTGTGTTGGTCTGCCATTTGTTTTTCTTTTAGTTCTTTTTGTTGTTTTTGTTGTTTTCTCAAAGCTCTAAGGGTACGTTCTATCTCAGGGTCAAATCCTAAGTTTAGATCGACACTACGGCTTCGTCGCATAAATAGAAAATAAATGACAAATAAAACAAACAATTACAAAAATAAAACAACAGATACACAGAATATAGAACAAAATACAAAATTACAAAGAAAATAAAAAATAACAATAAAAATATTAACAAGTATGATCTAATCGAATTTCAATATTGTCGATATTTGAGGGACAACAGTCCTCGGCAACGGCGCCAAAAACTTGACAGGAGCCCGCAAGTGCACGGGTTATGTCGCGTAATATAAAAGATTATCGTTCTCCACAGGGACTGTGTTCAAAGTACCGGCATATTAAAATTTAATTATCCACACAATTGATTTTTAAGGTTTTTGTAAAATAAAACACAAAATTAAGTTGCACAGAATACAAAAATAAAATTTACTTGACACTTAAAAAAATCAGAGTTGAGAGTATCTTGGGATTTCGGGGGATTAAGACTCTATTTTATGTTAATGAATTTTAAATTTTCATAAATAAGAATCGAATTAAGTTTTCCAAGGCGAATTTTCCAAAAGCTAATTAATATGTTCCTCTCGAAATCCTATTAATGTACCTAACCTATGGAAAGCGCTGCTTAATCCTCAGAAAGGCCCATTATCGTTTTATGAAAACCCCTTTTATTTCCTCAAAAGAATTTTGATCACTTTCACGGTTTTACCGAGGTCACAAAAAGCATTTCAAAAATCTTAGGTTTAGTTCAAAGCTTTCCGGTAAAAATAAATCTCTCGATTCTATTTATTACCTAAACTTACTAATATACCCGCAAGTATACAGTTTTATCATTTAGGTTCTTGTTAGGAATTACTAAAAGCATTGAGCATAATTGAACTAAATGGAAAACAAAAATTTATTTAATTCCAAGTCAAAATAACATTAAAATAAAATATTATCAAACCCCCTTTATCCCAAGATAATTAATTTAGCTACTCATGAAATAATTCAAATTCATATAAATAATGGAAAAATAAAATATACAAGACATGGTAAAAATAAAGACTTACGGGTTTCTCCAAAAGCTCAGAATAATTTACCACTGTAATTCCTTGTTGCAATATTCTCCACCAATTACAAATTTAAATTCTCACTTTTACAGCCCTCACACTCTTACAAAATAAAAGAAAGAAAAGAAAATAAAAAGAAAGAGAAGAAAAATGAACAGAGAAAGAAAAATGGAAAAGAAGAAAACTAAAGAGAAAAAGAGAGAAAGTAACGAAGAAAAGAAAAGAAAATAGAATAAAGCTGATGGTAATTGATGGGAAGAGATGATTTATTTGCTGATGGGTTGCTGCTGCTTTTATAAGCAAATGGATGGAGGTTTCCAGCTATGAAAATGCGTTCAAATTGCAAGTGGAAGAAACTTTCGGTGCATGTGAGTTCCAGCTGTGCCAACTTGTTTCCAATTTGCATATTTTAATATTTCCAATAATTCGGTGCTTGGATTTTAGTGATGATTGGTGTAGAATAATGAAATTCTGAGTGGAAAAATGTTATTTTCCCATAAATCCGAGTGAAAGCTTGCTGGAGGGTGGTTTGCTGAGTGCTGGACGGTGTGGGTGCAAACTGGACAGTGTGGAGAGAGGAGTTGCTGTTGGATAGAGATCTGTACGGTGTAGAGAGGAAAGTGTTGAGTGGGTTGCTGGGCGGTGTGGAGAGTATTGCTGGACGGTGTTGGTTGGAGAGAAGAGTTTGGGCGGTGTTGTGTTGAGTGGGTTGCTGGGCGGTGTTGTGGATGGAAAGGAGAGGACGGTGTGTGGTATGGATTAGAAGAAGAAAGGGACAGCGGATAGAAGAGAGGGAATGGGACGGTGTTTGGAGTTGTGGAGTGTAGGTCGGTTTTGAAAGGAGAGGGGACGGTGTTGTGGCTTGAGGGACAGTGGAGTTGCTGGACGGTGTGGAGAGGAGTGTTGTTGATTGTGGCCGGTGTTCTATTGATCCGGTGTTGGGCCTGTGAAAAGATGGAAGGAGTCGGTGTTTGGAGGAGAACCAGTCGGTAATGAAGCTGGATGAAAGGACGAGTAAAGAGTGACTGAAGAACAACTTCTGATTGAGCCATTCAGTCGGAATTGACTGCAAAAAGACTCAGAACCGACTGAAACCATTCACTCGGCTCAGGTTCATGGAGTTCATTCAGAACTGGTTGAAGACTCACTCAGGATCAGAATTTATTCAATCGGTTCCCAACCATTTTCACTCGGCTGTCTCTGAATTTGAACCACTCGGTTAAAACTTTGCTCGGAAATATAGCCCAACTCACTCGGAAGTCTTCCTTGGAGACATCTCACTCGGGTTTAGTGTAAAACTTGAGAGTCTGCCCGAGTGTGATTCATTCCCAGTCGGATCTTTCATTGCTTGATAAGACTTCTACTCGGAAATGTCTTTTTCCGCTTGAGAATGCCTTCTTCTCCGAATGGAACCACTCGGATTCCTCCTTATTCAGCACTTATTCATTCAGTGGCTTCTTTCTGCTTGGAATCCATTCACTCGGAACAGCTTTTTGCTCAGATTAGTTGTAAATCAGAAGGCTCCCACTCGGATTCACTTCAATCAGCAAGCCTTTCACTCGGAGAATAGCTTTGGACAGCATCTATTCAACGTCAGTCCCCTTTTTCACTCAGAATGGACGCAGTCGGGGAAGCTTCCACTCGGAATCTCCTCCAACCGAGACTCATTCCATTTTAGCATTGAACCTCAACCATTTATCACTCGGAATGGCTTTGACAGGGAACTTTCCACTCTTATTTGGCTCCAACAGTGAAGTATTCCACTCGGCAATGCTTCATTCTGAGTCGTTCCACTCGGAAAGGCTCCATTCTGAGCCATTCCACTCAGATTTGCTCCATTCTGAGTAATTCCACTCGGATTTAGTCCTTTCTCAGTCATCCCACTCGGATTTGGTCATTTTGAGTCGGAATTCAGCATTTCTGAGTCGGATTTTAACATTCTGAGTCGGATTTCAGCATTCTGAGTCGGAATTCAGCATAAAAAGAGAGTTCTTTCTACTTTGGGCTTGTTCTTCTTGTTTCTTTATCATTTTATAGTCGTTTTTCTCTTGTTTTTGACCCTTTATTACCTTAATTCCTGCAAAATAACATACCCAAGTAGAATAGAGTGGAAAGAAAGCAAAAATCTCAATAAATAAAGGAAATACAGTGCATAATGATTAAAATCCTAAGCAAACTAGATCTATTTTATTGTGTTATAAAGCACTTATTAGTTAACAACCCCTATAGAATTGAGATACCAAGGGTATTCCAACTTTTACTTTCGTCAAAACAAGTTTCAATACGGCATGAATAATCATTCTCCCATTTGACATTCATACTAATAAAACAAGTTTCAATCACATGAAAATTATTCTCCCGTTTGACTTTCATATTAATAAAAGGTTGAAATACTAACACGGACTTGAATCATAAACATGCATAGGTCGAATTCACAACATTATACTCAATATATTAGTTCACCAATTCCAACATAAACAAATTAGTTACACATGGTGAAAGTAAAAACAACACTTATAGAGTTTGACATTACGAAGATGATGGAAACTTCACGATACAACGATTACAATACGCCACAACACTCTCAAGTATCTAGAAAACTATTCTAGAACTACAACTCACAAAAGAAGTACTCAAAGTCGAGCACAAAGAGAAAAAAGAAGAGAAGTGAATGAGAATGGGATATGTTGAATGGTGTTGGATGGCCCTATTTATAGGGCTGAGCAAGGGTGCTGACGCTACGCGTCAGAACCCTGACTCAGCTTCCATTAAACAGCTGATAATGGCCACTTCAAATTATTAAATTTGATCATGCTTGGCCACTTGGACGTGTCTCCACTGTGTTTTAGCCATTTGTGTTGAGTGGAGTGGCCATTGGTGCTGAGTGGCATGGCCATTATTGGGTCAAAGTTGAGTGCTTGGCCAAGTTGGATGTGGAGTCCACGCAGCACTGACGCTACGCGTGGCTGTGACGCGTAGCGTCAGCATCAAAATTCAGAGTCCACGCTACGCGTGGGATTGATGCTACGCGTCAAATCCTCCAGTATAATTTTCTCTTGAATTCTTTACTTTTTCACTTCAAAACTAGAGAAAATTGATCAAGGGCAGATTATTTCCAACAACATCCATTTATTGAATTAAAACCTAATTTTCTAACAAATTAACCAAATTTTTATTATTTTTATGAAATTTTTATTAAAAGATTTATTGTAAATTTGAGGACTAACACCAGCACCACCATAGGCAGGACCAGAACCTACTCCTCCTCCTCTCAGCACAGAAACAACCATGATTTTACAGGGCATTCACCTCTTGAAGATCCAAATCAGTCACCTTCTGGCATAGTAAAATGCTGATCATAGAGGTTTGATGCATATTCATAATGGCTTATATCACAGTATCCCTGCAGGACAACCCAATCCCTGGATGCACCCTGCCCAGTTTGAAGCCCTCATTGCTTGACCTGGGGACATGCCTCCTTTTGCGGGAGGGGGTGAGACTGCACAAGATAGGCCAGGAGCTTCTTCACAAGAACCTTTAGAAAGGAACCAGGAAGTAGAAGATGATTCCTCTGAGGATGAGTGATGAATTTTAATGCTTTAGTTTTTAATTGCTTTAATCTGCTACTTTTAGTTTTCTTTCTGATTGACATTATATAGTTTTACTTTGAATTTTTTTTAGTTGATACTACTGCAGCATGCTTTGGAGTTGTTTGTGATTTTGTATTATGTTTGTTTTGGACATTAAGGTACATGTTTGAAAACAACAGCCTTGAAAAACCCAACCAAAGATTTAACTTTTTGAACAAGAAAACTTTCTAAGCAGCAAAATATTTTTAGACAACAACACTGATTTTCACAAAGGCAAAATAGTTGAATTAAGAACCAGGGAATTGGAATAAATGTACTTTTAATTGTTTACATGCTTGAACCCTTTTCTGTTAGAATAAGGAAGTAAGCCTTATAACCTAGTGAGAAGTGAGAAATTTAAACACTAAGAGTCTCATTAGAATTTGTCAAATTGCATTGCCTAATTTTTTGATTAACATTTTATAAGGAATTAAGCAAGGAAATGATAAAGGCAATTTTGAAAATAAAATAACCCAGAGCCAAAAAGCTACCCTTAAGAATATGCCCTAATTTTTATAGCCCATTTTTGAGCCAAAAATTTTATTCAAACACCCCAACCCAAGCATGAGAAATAAAATCTTATCCTATCAGCATGCTTAAAAATTTTGATAAGAGCATAAAATACTTTTCCCAAAGGGTGATAAAAGAAACTGAGGCTGAAAAAGATAATAAAGTTCTCCAAAAATTTAAACAAAAATAGAGAACTAGAAAAAAAAACAAAGGATTATGTAGCACAAAAGAAAAAACCTTATAAAAGTTAGAAGAATCTCAGAACATATGCTCTTCTTCTTCATGCATGCACTTTGAAACCATGAAAAACCAAGAATTCTTGATAGCCCAGCGTCATTACAACCATGAAAAGACCTTTTGATCCTTACTTATCTTATGAATTGATTTTGATTGGAAATGACCGGCAATGTTAATTAGGCAGTTCTTATGATGAATGTGCAACACACACACCTGGTGAGAAATAATGAGAGTTCCTTATTCTTACAGCAATGGGTTACCTGCTCTGTGAACAAATTAATGATGCATTATATTTCAAAGAATGGGTATTAAGGAGAATATTTGCCTAAGTAAAAACTGAGATTCTTGTCTTTTAAAATTTTGTCTGCAACTGAACCTGATCTTATTGAAATGCTTGGTTTCCTTTCCAAAACTTTTTTTACCTGAGGACAAGCAAAAAATCTAGGTTGGGGAGAGTTTGATAAGTGTTATTTCACATTGATTTAATACTTCAATTAAACCCATTTTGGAAAGAATTTAACTAGATTAGCAAGTAATAAATCATGATTTTTGTTATAAATAACATGTTGTATAGCACAAGCTTGATTTGTCAAAATAATTAAAGAAAGATGACAAAAGGCCTGAAGAAATCAAGAAACACCAGCACAAGATAAAAGGGACGCTTGAACATAACATGTTCCACATTTAAGCAAGAGTAAAAGAAAGCAAAGAGCATCAGGACCCCCTCACGCTCAAGCGTGGGAATGAGTCGCTTGAGCGTGAGCCCGAGCCCGCTTAAGCGTGGCTTGAGCGTGAAAAATGAATGTTGAAAAGAAAGGGGCTCACTTAAGCGTAACAGATTCAGCTTGAGCGAAGATGAAAGAGGATCAGGAACTTCCTCACGCTTGAGCGAGACAAGGAGGCGCTCAGGCATGAGCCCGAGCGCGCCTAAGCGTGGGTTAAGCGTGAGGCAAGCATAAGTGGACAGGAAGGCCACGCTTGAGCGTGGCTGAAGTGGTTTAAGCGTGAAAGCAATTAATGAGTATCAGGACCCTTCACGCTTGAGCGTGACCATTGAGCTCAAGCGTGACTCATGCAGCATGGGATTTCCAATATTTTATTCACCAATGATGCAATGCCAACTCAACCACTTAGGAATGTTTCTGCATGTTTCTGAATGATTCCTTATGGGCTCTACTCAAGTGGGAAAGAAGAGGGAAGCATCAAATCTAGAAATTAAGCAGAGAAGAAGCAGAGATCATCTCCTGCATCCCACTATCTTCCACCAAAATCACCCATTCATTCCCCTGTTTTGGCTGTATTCATTTCCTTTTTGTTAAGTGAAAATGCAAGGCATGAGTAACTAATTTTCCTTTATGGGATTGGTTGTAATCCATTCAATCCTAAAGTAACGCTGCTGTAAGTTTTTATGTGTGTAATGAGATTTGATAAGTTTCTGTATTTCCTTCTGCGTTTAATGCCTGAAAGTACTTGATCACTATTTTCTTGTTTCAAGTTTTCTCAAGTATGCTGGGATGTGACTTTTGAAAACAGATCTGAATGAAATAGTTGTTATGAGTAGGTGGCCAGGGATGGCATCTAACGCAATAAACATCAAAACAATCGATCGATAATGCTGGAATGATTTCAAGGTGACTGAGGGATCAACGGTTTGAAATCATTCTGATGAATTTTGTAGTCGAGGGATCGATGCAATTGACTTTGATTGTGGCGTAAAAATTATCTTTTCAAGTTACTTACATAAAAACTTATGCAACTTACAGAAGGTGAGATGTGATGAAACCAATCCCTATTTTACAAAACTGATTTTTCTCAAAACCATTCACTGTTGTCTTTTGCAAATTTTACTTTCTGTTATTTATAATTTTTTATCAGCATTATTCACAACAAACTAAAACAAAATCTTCTGTCAACTCAACTCAAAAATAAGATTTTCATGCTAACACCTCCTCAGTGGAACGACATCTATACTATATTACAACCTCTGTGTTTAAACTTGGCACAACCATTCCATTGAGTTCATATTATACAAACTTGATTCTCTTTCCTTGAACTCTTCATTCTTTTATATGAAAATAACATATCATGACACCATGTTTCTGCAGGCATCTTCCTAGGTGCCAAAGGTCAAGCTAGTGACCTTAAAGAAGCGCTTGAGGGAGGCAACCCTACAATTTAATTGTGTAGCTTCTATTAGGAGTTCTAAAAAACATAAATAATAATAATAAAAATAAAAAAAATATATAATACTAATAATAGAAGAAAGTTTAAACAACTGAATAAAGTGTGAATAAGGTTTGCAAAATGATGAATAAGAGTTGGGCGTGTCTACGTAGGAAACCCGTGTGCCTACGCGCATCTGGAAAAAAGGGTGAATTGTTGGGCTTAGAAGGTGGGCGTACCTATGTCCCTTCTCAGCGTTCTTACGTGTAAGTCCAGTAGCTGTAAAAAATAGGCCAGCGTCCATACGTCCAAGTTGACGTAGCTACGCGTAAATACCTCTGTTGGAAAAATAATAAGTCAAAGTGTGGGCGTACCTACACCCAGACCCAGTGTTTTTACGAATGAGGGGTCTAATTGTTGCAATCTGGGGAATAAATTCAATATTGGTACGCTGATGCTCAGCGTCCTTACATTGAGATTCTATGATTATTCAATAAAAGGGTCAAATACCCAGTGTACTTACGCTGTGGTCATTGCGTACTTACGCGTGGCTTGTGCCTTATTACCTGATACAATCAGAACCTCAGTGTTCCTATGCCAAGACTTCAGCGTATATACGTGTGGAAGTTCTGATGCTTAATAAAGTCAATAAATCTAGCGTAGATACGTTAGTCCTCAGTGTTCCTATGCTGAGATTCTGTCCATGATCAATAAATGGGTAAAGTGTTGAGCGCACCTACGTTCATATCTTAGCGTATCTACGCGTAACCCAAATGTTACTACCTAAAGAAGCAGAATAAGAGCATATAAACGCTGAAAAATAAGCATATATACACGTGAATTAGATACAATCAGGTATCCTTGGCGCTTAAGCGAGAGTTTACAGCGCTTGAGCGAAACCTTCTTAGTGTGCCCAGCGCTTGAGCGTAATGTTTCACGCCTAAGCATGGGTCCTGTAGTGCTGTGCGCTTAAGCGCATACCAAGCATAGACATCCTGTGTTAGTAGGCTTGAGCGAGGGTCTGAAGCGCTCAAGCGAATTTCCCTTTTGAAGTGCCGTATGTCAGAATGCCACCTGGGCGTATATATGCGTGCCACAGTATATGGTAGGCGCTTAAGCGTAAATCTAGTATGCTTGAAGCGTGGTTTATTACGTGTAAGTCTCAATTAGAGCGTACCTACACTCACGATTCTGCGTATCTACGCACAACCCATATTTTATTACCTGATGCAAATAGAATGTCAGCGTTTCTACGCCTGTGCCTGTTCGTTTGTACGCGCATCAGAAAGGGCAAACCTGTTGCAACCAGAAGATGAGCATCTTTACGCTCGTGACCAGTGTACCTACGTGAAGTCTAAGCAGTATAAATTATTGGTGTATGCACTATGAGCTTTTATGCTTTTTCATTTGTATCATTTTTTATGCTTATCAATAAAATAAATATTTCAGTTTAAAATTGTTTTAAAACGTATTTATCCTTGGAGTAATAGGTTATATAAAAATTATTCCTAAAAATGTCCCTAGTCAAGTATTTACATGGGGACATATAAATACACTGAGACTAGTGTGTGAGTGTACTGATGACCTGATCTCACAGATCATAGATATAGATGATATCAAGTCTTCACATGGGTACACATTAAGAGTAATGATGTACTAGATAGACCCACCATGAGAACGTTGCATGGATCGTTACATGATTGTCATAAACGATTCTCAATGTGATAATGGTATATGTAGTCCTTTGACCTGAAGTCACTACGATTCCTACATAAGGAGTTTGCTGTTTTAATACAATCAAACGTATTTTGTAACAAGAGAACTATAAAGGTTGTCGTTAGGCAATGAACAAATTATGTAGAGGGATATCAGTGATGTAGATGGGATTTGTCTCTTCTATGTGACAGGAGTGATATCTATAGGCCACTTGATGGAGTAAGACTAAGAAAATGCATGGCCATGCTAGAAAGAATAAATATTAGATATTTATTCGGATTCAGTCTACTCCAGTATCAAGTAAAATAAATTGGGCCGTACAAGGATGACGCGACCATGCCTTGGGCCCAATTAGGATATCGTGACAAAAGGAACAAACATATTAAATAATTATCACTTATAGGTTATGTTGATAATATTCAGACATAATGATGCATTGCTAGATGCCGCTCTTATTTTATATTAATAATAAAATAATTTATTATTAATATGACCGAGTATTTTACCTGTAGGGTCACACACATAGAGTAAGCCCATTAGAAAATGTTATCTTATTTTAGTTGGACTAAAATAAAGCTATTGGGCCTAACTCATTTGGAATGAGTAAGGAGCCCAATTTTAGAGAGAACAAATTAGGTCAAACCTAAGCTTATAAATAGAGCATAAGATGCTCATAGGCCGTTCACTCAAGTGAGAGACAAATTCGCAAAAGTTGCAAGAGCTACACACCGTCAAACTAGCAGTTGGCAAGTGTTGCGATTCTGGTGCGAGTGCTCGTGTGGACTCCTAAAGGACGAGGCTACGACTGCTTCGGTGTTCTTCAAGAGGTAATCCAAAAACAATTTTTGTGTTTGTTTTGTGCTTTGAAACACGGAACCTTGCAAATCCTTTGGAATCCCTTTTTTTTCCGCCGCTCATGTTTAGGGATTTCCTAACATAAATACCCCTTTTATTTCCTCCCAGCGTACAAACCCTAGATTACGTGGGAACCTTGATGATTGAAAAGGAAAGGGCATATATCTTTGGTTTCTCTTGAAAGGTAACACCTTTACCCTTCATAATTTCAGTTTTCTACTTAATCTATGGCATTCCACCGTTTCAATTTCAAAAGTTATGCATCCATCATGTTTATTAATCTTACACTTTCATTTTTCTATGGTTTTGTTTGTCATGCATTGCACCCCTTTAGGCAGTATAAGTATTTTGTTTTCCATCCATCATGTCTACAAGATCAAGAAGGGTTATTAGGAAACCAGAAAAGATTGTTGAAATGGAGAGTTCTAAGAAATCCCCAAAGGAGAAGGGAAAGGGAATAACCATTTCAAGTACCCCTATTTCTCCCTCACCCAAAAAGATTAAGTCTGGTCAAGGGGAAACGAGATCAAAAAGGAGTGAGGATTTTGATACATTTAGGTTCAGAGACTTTAGGGCTGCCCGAGATTATGAGAATAAATTCAAACATAGGGGAGTGATAAGGGATAGAGCTTTGGTCTTGGAGGAAGAGGATTGTGCTGATCATACTGTGAAAGCTGCCATGATAGCAATAGGGTGGCAATTTTTTAATGAAAATTTAGGAAATGGTTACCAGGAACTTACCAGGGAGTTCTTTGCTAATTTAAGGACCAATTCTGTAGAGGACTAGTTTCCTTTTTCTTCTTTCTTGAGAGGTGTTTCCATTCCACTTTCTGGTCCTATTTTAAACAAGCTTTTGAAAGTGCCTATTCCAAAAGATGAAGGATGTCACTACACTTGGAAAGTAGATATCTTTCATAGGGCTAAAAATGAAAAACTTAGGCAGGAGATTTTAGAAGAATGCTGTGAAAGAGGGGCTGCTTATATGACCAAAGTGAGTGGTGCCCCTAAATGTGTTAGGAAAAGTTCTCTAAATCACCTCCTCTCTTGTGGTGTCATTATATTTTGTCCTCTTTACAACCAGTAGCCCATGCCACAGAGGTGGTTATTAAAAGGCTAGTGTTTATCTATTGCTTAATGAGGGGCCTTTTCGTAAATTTAGGTCAGTTGATATTGGAGGAAATGGTCAAAACTACTGAGAAGAATCTCCAATTGCCTTATTGCTCTGTTATTACACTGTTGGCCCAAAAGAACAAGGCTAATTTGGACTATGCAGAGTTGACAAGGGTGAAACCTGAAAGGGTCATGGATAAGCAGTGGGTGAGAGACCATATTGATCATTTTTTGCCTCAGGAGCCAAGGCATCTCAAAAATCCCAAACGAACATCTTATGCTCCACCACCAACAGATATAGATACTTCTTTTGGTTTTGCTACGATAATGCAGGAATTGCAGGCCATGAAGAGAATGCAGTTAGGGACCTATGATCTGGTCTTGAATCATGATCAGATGCTGAGAAAGATTGCAACCACAATGAACTTGGATCCTACTGAAGAAATGGGGGTACCAACTGATAGAGATCAATGGTTAGCTTCCATTAGATTCACACTTCCCCCTGAAGCCGCACCAGTGCCAACAGTATTTCCACTTCACCCTGAGCCAGAAACTGATGAGCATATAGAGGAAGCTGCAGTAGAAGAGGAAGAAGAGGAAGAAGACTGA
The DNA here is from genome assembly GCA_037962975.1 of Clitoria ternatea. NCBI lineage: Eukaryota > Viridiplantae > Streptophyta > Magnoliopsida > Fabales > Fabaceae > Clitoria > Clitoria ternatea. The sequence continues at coordinate 114,111,950 of CM075671.1, forward strand.
TGTTTACTTTATTTTTATCTAGCATTTACCTTTGGAATGTAATAACTTTATTAGAGTTACTTTATGCCAATAAAGGTAAAAAGGGAAGTGATCTATACTCTGATTTTTCTCACTTTTGAAATATGTTAATTATGTTTAAGTTAGAATTCATCTCAATAATTTAAAGTATGTTGATTCTCAGGTATCAACTGGATGAATTAATTGATTGGCATTATTTGATTCATGATCCCTATCCATAATTGTTTTTCATCATTAATTATTTGTTTATTCATCATGTTAGTTAGCAATCTGAATTTATAATCTTGCATTAAGTTTGGGGACATGATTGGCTGATTACCTATAATGTATTAGCTTTTGAGCCTTCTTTTATTTTCTAAGTGTGTCTGCATTTTTTGTTAGTGAGACAGAATTTGCTTCAATGCTTGCTAAATGATTATATGTTGGCCAATTGGAAATGATGAAGGCCTTCTTTGTAAATTAGCCAGAGCCAAACTTAGCTATCCTTAGTATTATTAATTATCCTTTGACCTAATAATTATGTTTGAGCTTGAGACCTTTTCATTCTAATTAAGTCCTAACTTTACAAGTCAATTTATCTGAGAAAAACCAAGTGAATTATCCTTGGATGTGCCACTGATGATTTGCTAAGTCTTATCTTATTGCTAGGGACTAGCAAGTTCTAAGTTTGGGGATGAAGAGTGTGCCTAACAGCAATTAAAGGACACACTCTGACCTTAATTATTGATGGGAATTTTGAGATATGAAAGGAGAAACAGCAAAAGCAAAAGAAAACTGAAAAATCAGAAAGAAGAAGGTGCAAAGCACCACAATAACAATAAAAAAAATGGTATTGAAAAAAAATATATGAAAGAAAGAAAGAAGAGTCCAAAGGACTGAAAGAGAAGAAGGTGCAAAGCACCGCAGTTAGTGAGTTATCCTTCATCTGAAAAAATAATGAAAGCAAAAGAGCTAGTTAGTAGAGGCATTTAAGTTAATATTGAGGTAAGGCATCAGTGGGCACATCTTTTAACCCAACACTGACTAGAAAAACAAAAATGGAGCCTGTAGCCTAACCCTATTACAAGCTTAAAAAGCCCTTGTTGATCCAATTGTGTTAGCATATATTTCATGATGTTTAGAACTGTTGCAAGCCTATATTGATCTAACAATTATGTAGGTGATGAGTGCATTTAATTAACCCTATACATTGAGGGAAGAGTAAAACACTGATCCATGTGAGGAAGCTTCACCAATTTGTTCCCAAAGAAAAGTGTGAGTAATTATATTTTTAGAAGTTGCAGAAACAAAGCATGAAGGGTATGCAATAATTATGGCACAAATTAAGTTAAGGGAAGGTTGATTGTCTTAAGTAATTGTTGTTGATTAATTAATCTGAGTTCTTGCTTGGGGACAAGCAAGCTTTAAGTTTGGGGATGTGATAAGTCTTGAAAAGACTTAATAAATTCATCTATAATTTAACTCAATTCATCAAATATTGTTAAGTTTAATATTAATTATGTAATGATTTAGTTTTAATTCTTGTTTTAGTCATTTAATTAAATTATGATTGAATTGTGCAAGAAAATGGTTAAAAAGATAAGCATATGAGTAATTATGATTTCCACTAACCTAGCATACCTACATTAGAAAGCCAGCGTTCCTAAACTAGGCATTTATTTATGTGTGTTTTGTAGGATCTAGGTGCAGTGATACCAGCGTATCTACGCTGGTCTATCAGCGTACCTGCGCTCTCACAAGCAGAACCTGAAAAGAGAAGAAAATTCAAGTCAGAGAGTTAGCGTACATACACTGGATGCTCAGTGTAAGTACGCGTGGAAACAGAATGCATTTTATCTAAGTCAAAAGCTCAATGTATGTACGCTGGATAAGCGTACTGACGCGCGAAAGCATCTGATGCTATTTAATTCAAGTCAGTGGCTCAGGGTACGTACGTGCATGTCATACGCACGTCAAGCACCAGTTTTTGTTCAAGCAGAAGGCCAGCATTGATACGCTGGGGATTGGACGTTCCTACGCACATGTTTTAGAGACCTGATTTGCTGTTTTTAAGTTGGTTTTTCAGTTTTATGATCTTTAGTTATTTGCTTGTAAGCCCTTATGGGGTAATTTCACGATTTAGGATAGTTAGTTAGTTAGTTCAAGGCAAGAAACCTATATATTTGTAATCTTAATGTAATTTAACACAGGCAATAATACATCATTCATTTCTGATTTTCAACTTCTCTCTAAACATTTCCTCTCACTAAATTCTCTCTTCCATGGCTCTCTGCATTCCACATGCCGATTCCACATCCATGGGTTTCTAAACCCCTAGGGTTAGGATTGCTAAGGCTTGCAATGAATTCTTGAAGGTGTATTGAGGAATTCAACTTCTGAATCGTGAGGAGAACAAGCTGAGGAGTGGAGTTCCATTACTGAATTGACAAATTCAGATCCAATGAAGAACCTCACCAATAAGGAATCATGGTGAGGCTTAGGTAACTTCCAGCTTCCTAACTAATTCAGGCCTATTAATTAGGTGAATAGTTAGGGTTCAACCCCCAATTTTGCATTAGGTTTCTCTGTTATTGAACACCTAAGGGATTAGGGTTTAATGCTTAGGAATTAGTGTTAATCACCTAAGGAATTAGGGATTAACCATCTGTGAATTGTCCTCTTGAGTCTGAAGCTTGATTGAACCTTAATTGCATGTTTCTTGATGAAATTGTATACTGAAGCAATCCTAACCTCTCTTCCATTAAGTTCACTTCACCTTTCATATTGTTTCTGAAAATACAAAAACATAGAAAGCATCAAAACAACAAAAACAGAATGAAAATTATACTGCATTGTGTTGGTTCAGCTTGTACTAGTCCAAGATTGAGGTAATTACCATAATCCCTGTTTGAATGATCAAATATATTATAAATTTAACGATTGGTGCGCTTGCCAAAAGATAAATCCTCCGAGAAATATGCATCAAGCTAATGGCTCAAGATTTTCACACATTCTTAAAACAAATCTTCACTTCAACCATCTTGCCCCCAAAACAGCCATGAAACTTATGAGTTGGAACTGCCGAGGGATCTTAACTCCTATGACAGTAAGGGAGCTCAAAGCTCTCAAAAATAAGTTTAAACTTTCTGTTTTATTTGTCATGAAGACCAGAGCTGGGAATGATCAAATGGAGGAAATTAGAAGGAAAGTAGGGTTCAATTTATATTTTGTTGTTAAAATTACCATATTAGAGTCTAGCCAGAATGTTATTCACTCAATAGTATGTTTTGTTGGTACTAATATCAATGTAAGTTGTACTTTTATGTATGCTCCTCCTATTTTTAGCTCTAGAAGATCCTTTTGGTTAAAGCTCCAATCCCTCCAAATTCCCCCAGGGTATGGTTGGAGCATGATGGATGATTTTAACGAATGTCTTTATGATCATGATAAATTAAGCCATATCCCTCCTCGGCCCAATAGAATACAGTTGTTCAGGGAAGTGATTAACAATCTCAAGATAATGGAAGTTCCTACCAAAGGTTGTAGATTCACTTGGATGAGTAACCCAAGGAATGGTAGAGTTACAAAGGAAAAAATAGACAGAATTTTTACAAACTTTGAGGCTCTTGAGATGTTTCCCCATTCTTCATGTACAGCTTTGTCCCCTGCCTCTTTAGATCATTCTCCTTTGTTCCTTGATTTGAGGCCTAATAAGATAAGCGTTTCTTACTTTAAATACGAGGCATTTTGGGAGGAGCATCCTGATTGTGCGAGCATTATAAAGGATGGATGGTTTCAAGCTGGTTTTAAGGAGAATCCCTGGGACTAGCTTCAAGAACATCATAATAAATGTAGTAGAAAACTCCAGCAGTGGCACAAGGAAGTTTTTAAGAAGTTTGATATTGAGTTGGCAAGACTGCAGTATAAGCTCCAAAATCTCATAATAAAGAATCCTCAGAGGCTAATAGGGAACAGATAGTTGCTACCCAACTTCAAATTGAAAAGATAAAGGAACGAGAAGAAATTTATTGGTTCCAGAGATCTAGAATTCAGTGGCTCAAGTGGGGAGATTCTAATACAAGATTTTTTCATGCTTCAACTTTGCAAAGAAGAGCTAGGAATCGTATATCTAGGTTGCTGGATGAGAATAATGTTTGGTTTGAGGGTCGCGAGGAGGTTATAAGGATGGTTACAGACTATTTTCAAAAAATCTATTCAGTTGAAGATCAACCCAATGCTCAAGATTTCCTTGAAAACCCAGTCTCAGATTATGAAATTGTAAAGGCGGTTAAGGCTCTTCCTCCTTACAAGGCTCCTGGACCAGATGGTTTTAATGGCTTATTCTATCATAAAAACTGGGAAATTGTTAAAGAGCATGTTTGTGGAGCTATCAAATCCTTCTTTGTTACTGGAGTTCTGCCCTCCTACATAAATAACACTCTTATTGATCTTGTTCCCAAAGTTCCAAACCCAGAAAAGTGTCTCAATTCCGCCCTATCAGTTGCTGTAACTTTGTCCTTAAAGATATAGCAAAGATCATGCAAATGAGACTTAAACCCCTCCTCCCCAGTCTGATCTCTCCTCACCAATCTACTTTCAGTAAAGGTAGACAAATCCAGGACAATATTATTATTGCCCAAGAGGTCTTCCAATCTCTTAAAAGAAAATCTCCTTTTGCAAAGAACCATATGGCAATCAAGCTTGACATGAATAAGGCCTATGATAGACTTAATTGGGGATTTCTTAGACAAACTCTCATTGCTTTCAGTTTTTCCTCTTACTGGGTCTCCCTTGCCATGTCTCTAGTAACCTCAGTATCCTATAGTATTAGCCTTAATGGTACTAGAAGCCCTCCTTTTACCCCCCATAGAGGGCTAAGACAAGGAGACCCTCTTTCCCCTTACCTCTTCATATTTGGTATGCAACTTACCCCTGACTACCCTACACTTACTCTTTTTTTTACAGATGATGTGATTCTTTTAGCTAAGGCAACTGAAGCAGACTCTTACGCAATTTTAAGGGGCCTGAATTCCTACACCTAGGCTTCAGGTCTAAAGATAAACACTGCAAAATCTGGGATCATCTTTGGAAGTCAGGTACCATCTAGTGTTCAAAGTCAGGTTTCATCTATTCTTCGGATAGAGCAAAGGGCTGAAGCTAGAAGCTACTTGGGATTACCTACTAATTGGAGTGGATCCAAAAACAGAACACTTTCTTGGATTAAACAGAAGATCTTAAATAAAGTCGAAGGGTGGAAGAAAATATTCCTTAACCAGGCTGGAAAAGAGATCCTTGTAAGAGCTGTGCTCCCCTCGTTCGCTATGTCACTAGTCAGATTTCTTAAACCACTGGTCCAGAGCATCAATTCAATTATTTCAAGGTTTTGGTGGGCTAAAGATAAAGGAAAATGAGGTATTTGTTAGAAGAAGAACAAATTACTATAAGTAAAGAGTCAGGCGGTCTAGGATTCAAGGAAATGTTTAATTTAAATTCAGCCTACTTGGCTAAACAGGCATGGAGGATTTTGAATTACCCAAATACAATCTGGGTTCAAGTCTGAATTTCTAAGTCAGCCTAGAATGAGAAATTGCTCCTGGGTGTGGAACAACATTCTTCAAGGAAGAGATATTCTTCTCCAGCTAGGCCAATGGTCAATAGGGGATGGGAATCAAATCCTAGTGTTCAAACATAGATGGCTCTACAATGGTGCAATGTGTCACTATAATCTGAATAGTCAGTAAAATTTGGAGTTACCATTATCAGCCCTTATTAATCCCTCGACACACACCTGGGATCTTTCCAAAGTAACTCAATTGCTTCCACAAGAATTTTGGCTTCCAACTATCCAGACTCCCATTAGGCAAACTGTTGGAAAGGATAGTCTACAATGGCCCTATACTAACGATGGTGAATATTCGGTGACGTCTGGGTATAGAGCAATCAAACTAAACAGGGTCCCTCCACCTCTTATAATCCTGGAAGATCCCTTTGGAAAGCTATATGGGAGGCTAAGGTTCCTAGAAAACTCCAAACCTTTGTTTGGAAGCTGTGTAATAACCTACTACCAGTCAAGTCTAATTTAATGAGGAGAAAACTCATCCAAGAATCAAAGTGCCCAATATGTCTAGATGCAGAGGAAACAGTGGAACATGTTTTTTGCCACTGTAGTTGAACCATTCCATTATGGTTTGGTTCCAATTTACAGTGTCACCCTATAGAGGAAAATGTTCACTCAATCCTTCAACGGATTGCAACAAAAATAGAGTATTTTTACAATAGAAAAGAGGATTCCTGGTTCATCACTTCAAAATTCCTTTATATTTTATGGAACATTTGGTTGACAAGAAATAGGGTGATTATCAGGATTGTACACCAGATCCTAAACAGACACTCATTACAATTCATAATTCTCTAAAGGATTATTTCTTAACTCAAAAATCAAACCCAATGACGAAGCCAGACCTTGTTCAGCAGATATGTCCAGCTAAATGGAGGCCTCCCCCACTCGGTAAGCTAAAGATTAATTCTGACGCTTCGTGGAAGGATCCTCAAGACAAGCCTTCACTAGTATTGTGATCAGAGCCACTACACCTAGGCCCTGTCAATACTCCAAGCTGAAGGCTCTGCTCTTAGGGAGGCAATAATTTTGGCGCATAATTTGGAGCTGGGGGACATTATTCTAGAATCTGATAACCTCGAGTTAGTTAGAGCTTGCAGAGGGGAAAGCCAAATTCGAGAAACTGAGCCTATGGCTCAGGATATTACCTCTTTAAGAAAATTATTCCGATCGTGCGGGATAGTTTGGGCAAAAAGAGAAGCAAACAATGTGGCTCACATTGTGGCGAAGCTTGCGTCCTCAAGCTCTCTTGGCAGAAATTGGTGGGTCTCGCCCCCTCTTGACCTTCGAAAAGCCTTGCTTCAAGACAAGCAAAATATTCCTCCTCCCTAACGTGTCTCATTGCGCCTGTCGTCTTCTTACCATAGCTAGGTTTTTCGTCCATATGGAGAGTTAAACCTTGGATGTTGAGAAAGAATAAGAGAGTTATCTAGTCCAATTTGTTTTTTCATATCAGAGCAAGCAGGCCTGTGTCTCAAGCTTATTGCTAACTTGGCCTAGTCAATTGTCTCTGTCTCTTTGGGCTGTTGGGCCTAATGTACCTTTGGCCTTCTTCTGAAATGAAATGTTATCTTCCAAAAAAAAGAAATAAACATGTTTTTTCCAAAAAAAAGAAATAAACATGTTGACCCAAAAAAAAGAAATAAAGATAAATAAGCATATGCAATGACTAAAAACGAAGATTACATGCCTATTGTTAAGCCTCTTATAAATGTTGACCAAAAAGACCCAAAGAAAATTAGACAAAAAAAAGCCTCAAAAAGAAAAGTATTAGGCCTGTTTGATTTTGTGTTACCTGTTTCATACCAAACACCATCTTAATATTTTCAGAAAATGATAGTTATTGCTAAGATCATGCAATTAAGACTCAAACCATTTCTTCTAACTCTTGTTTCTCCTCACCAGTCAGCCTTTATCAAAGGGAGACAAATTCAAAACAATATTATCATTGGCCAAGAGGTTTTTCACTCCCTTAAAGGCAGAACAACTTCCTCCAAAGACTATATGCAAATTAAGTTGGATATGAATAAAGCCTATGATAGGTTGATTTGGGACTTTCTAAGGAAAATTCTAACCTTCTTTGGCTTCTCTTCTCTTTGGGTCTCCCTAGTTATGTCTTTAATGACCTCGGTTACCTACTCCATAAGTTTGAATGGATCTAAGAGTACCCCCCCTTTAAACCTCAGAAAAGGCTTAGGCAGGGTGACCCCCTCTCCCCTTACCTTTTTATCTTTGCAGCTGAGGCACTTTCCTACTTACTTACATGATTAATGGAGGACGAAACCCTTTCTGGTATGCTCCTGGCACTTTAGTGCCCTAAGATAACCCAATTGTTTTTTTAAATAATGTAATAATATTAGCAAAGGCAGCTGAAGCTGAGTGCTCTGAACTCTTATACTCAAGCTTCAGGTCAAATAATAAACATTGCTAAATCAGGTATTATATTTAGTAACTAGGTATCTCCTACTAGATGAAGACCCGTTTCATCTATTCTACAAATAAATCAGTGGACAGATGTAGGGAACAGATTGAAAAATAGGGCCCTGTCCTGGATAAAATATAAGATTCAGTCTAAAGTAGAAGGGTGGAAGGAGCTTTTTCTCAACCAAGTTAGGAAAGAAACTCTGGTTAAAACAGTTTTACAAGCTATCCCTTTATTTGCAATGTCTTTAATAAGACTTCCTAAATCTTTGGTTAGACATATCAATTCTATTATTTCCAATTTTTGGTGGAAAAAGGATAAAGGAAATAGAGGAATCTACCGGAGGAAATGGAAGCATATAACAACAAGTAAGCACTCTGGGGGGCTAGGATTTAGAGAAATGTTTACTCTAAACATAACTTATTTGGTTAAACAAGCTTGGAGGGTTCTTAATAGTCCATAATATATTTGGGTTAAAGTTTTGAAAGGGAAATATTATCCTGACTCCTTCTTCTTGGCTCAACAAAGAATAAGGAATTCCTCTTGGCTCTGGAATAACATTCTGCAAGGTAGAGATATTCTTCTCAAACTAGGCAGTGGACTATTAGTAATGGTGAGCAAATCTCAATTTTTAAGCATAGATGGCTTTGGAATGGAACTAGATGCTATCAATATTCAAATAGTTAGATTGACCCAAATATTTGTCTCTCCCCTCTTATTAATAAATCCATTAATACATGGGACTTTCCAAAGATTCACTAGATGCTACCTGAAGAATTTTGGCTGCCAACTCTCTAGACTCCTATCTGGTAGACTCTTGGTCCAGATTTTTGAGATGGCCTTACACTAAGGATGGGGAATTCACAGTCAGAGCGATTAAACTTAATTTAGACGAGGGAGAACATAAACCATCAACATCCTACTCTCCAAGGAAAACTCTATAGAAAACTGTTTGGGAAGCTAAAGTCCCTAAGAAGATCCAAACATTTGTTTAGTATCTATGTTAAAACCTCCTTCCTGTCAAAGTAAACCTTCTGAAGAGAAAGATTGTTAAAGAAACAAAATGCTCTATTTGTTTCGAGGGAAAGGAAACTCAGGAGCATGTTTTTTGTTATTATAACTAGACTGAGCTAGTTTGGTTCAATTCTAACTTGCAGAGTTTCCCAAAATAGGAAAAAGTTGGTTCCTTTACTCAATGGATAACATCTAAGATAGAATTGTTTAGAGGCAAGCAAGAAGACTCACAGGTCCTTATTTCAAAATTCTTCTTTACATTATGGCAAATTTGGTTGGAAAGAAACAAAGCATATTTTCAACATTCAAGTCCTATTCCATTACACACTCTTATAACAATTCAATATTCAGTTAATGAATACATTAATTCTCAGTCTACTACACAAGCTCAGAAATCTAATCTTACAATTCAGAAGTTCCTCTCCTATTAGAGACCTCTACCCCTTGGCAAGCTGAAGATACCTATGCTTCATGGAGAGACGCTTCTCAAAAAGCCACAACTGGCATTTTCATTAGGGTTCATCAGGGTAATATTGTCTATGACCAATCCTCTTCACTTAGGCATCCTCCGTCCTTAAGGCTGAGGGATCTACACTGAGAGAAGCTATAATTTTAGCTTATAACCTTGAGTGGCAGGAAATCATCATAGAATCGAACAATCTATTAGACCTAATTAAGGCTTGTAGGGGAGAAAAAAAATTTAGGAAATTGAACCTCTTGCCCAAGATATTACCTCCTTGTATGGATTATTTCGCTCCTATGGCTTCACTTGGTCCTGAAAAAAGGCTAACGAGGCAACACATATAGTGGCAAAGTTGGAATCCTCAAACTCGCTCGGTAGAAATCAGTAGTCGAAGCTTGCGTTAAGCTTAAGGAAAATTCTTGTACATGACAACAAATGTATCCCTCCATCCTTGGGTTCTAGTCCCCCTCCTTTGTTACACCTTAGTTAGGGTAGTTGTCTCTTGTCTGTATTTACCATAGGTAAGTTGTGAAGGGAAGGCAATTAGTTTCTAGTTCCCCAGTGCAGGTAAGGTTTAGGAAGTTTTTAAAATTAATACAAGAGATACTTTTTTCTTTTCATATTTTTATTTTCTTTTTTCTATACAAAATTTTAAAATAAAAATAAAATAATAATTTTATTGATTAAGACTGAAAAACAAGAAATAAGAATCGAAAACGAAAATGAAAACATAAAGGAACATGTATCATTTTCACCATTTCCATTTCTAAACTAAAAGGAGTAATGACATACATCGTAATATTGCAGACATTCTGTTTCTCTTGATTTTTTTTATTAATAAGGCTGTTAAAAAATTATTTACACAAAGGAGTCATTTTTAAAAAAATTACATGTGTGAGCTCTTTTTGTGTGTTGTTTTGGGTCATGCAACACATAAATCATATGCATGTAGTGTGACACAACAAGCACATAACACGTGACTATGTCGTACCAATCTTGAACAACACCACCATTCGTAGTAATTAAAAATCATAACCGTTGACAATGTTTCTAGGATGTGAAAAGTCATGTGACAGTTATAATATTTATTGTCAGTGGTTAAACATGTTAACCACAAAGAATACTAATAAAAAACTAAGAATGAAAATTGTATTTTTTTTCAATCAACAATATACATAAGAATTTAACATGCAATGCATCAAATACCACAACTATTCAAATCAAATACTATAATTATTTAAATCAAAATCTACTATATTTAATATCTAAAAATTTGAAATTAATTAAAAAATCAAATTAAGAATAAAATATATATTATTATTAAAATATATATTATTCTTAATATATTTAGTTACTATAATTATAAATTGAATTTTTTAAAAATCATGAAATATATGTCAAATTAAATACATTAACCATTTTACTATTTTAAAAATCAAGAAATCATATATATAGAAAAGTAAAATTAAGGTAATTCATTAAATAATACAACTATTTAAATTAAATGTTATAACTATTTAAATCAAATATACTATAATTAATACTTCAACATGAGAAATTAATTAAAAATTAAAATATAGATTTTAGTCATATTTATTTGAACATACAGTTTTTGACAACATATTATATAATAATATATTTCCACTTATATATTTTATTTAGTACTATTTTCGGTTAAAATCTTTAAAAGCTGACAATGTTACAATTGCCACATGGTTTTTCATATTTTTGGTGTCATCCGGAATTGATACGACACAACTGCGTTTCATGCTTCTGTTATGTCACATTGTATACATACGATTTGTGTGTCATATAGGCCCAATACAATACATAAAAAGATCCTCGAATATGTAAATTTTTTTAAAAATAACCTCATTTGTGTAAATAATTTTTTTAACAGCCCTATTAATAATAAAAAAAAAAGAAAACCGCTTCTCTCAGTCATATGTTTTTAACTTTCTCTCAAAATATACAAGTACACACCACAAATCCTTTCTTTTGGACCGCGCTAATGATATTACACATTGATGTTATCTCCTACAATCTATTTTGATGTAATTATAAATTATAATAGGTGGCTTGTGTTCATTTTTTGCCAAAGTGTATTGCTAATGTCATGTTGCCTTATGAATACTATGGTTAAATTAAGTCGTGAATATTTGAATTATTAACTAAAAATACTTAAATCCAACATATTTCTTATTATTTTTTATATTTTTTAACATTTACAGAAAACTATACATTTATTGAAAATGGTTAAATAAAGAATGTTTTTAGTATTTCCATTTTTTTAAAAACAGAAAACAAGAAGTTAAAACAAACATGTATTTATAATTTTAAGATTTTGAAAATAAAAACTAATTTTAAAAGACTAAAAATGAAAACTAAAACCAAACATATTTTCTATTTCTTGAAAACATAAAATTAAAAATAGTTGTTGACAAATAAAAATAATAAAAAAATATAAAATATTTTCACAAACTAACAGTTCAAAAATCATGTCATGTATCACCTCACTTTGAGATTTCACAATCATAATTTTGCCACTTTGACAATTGATTTTACAAGATTAGGTTTATTCCTAGTGAAGAAAAGGAGATTGTGGATGCTTTGGCGCGTATAGGAGTCAGGAAGAATAGATGTTTGAGGTGCGTTCTTAGGTACACTTTGTAAACCTGACTATACCACGCCCTTATGCATTTGTAGCCGTTAGATGTAATTTAACTATCAAGATTAACTTGGGTGACCAGAACAACCGGCCACCCTTATATTTTTCCTTTTCACATATTCTACCACCATACTTGTCAAAATTCGGGTTCCCCCAAAATTGAAACACGATGGTTTTCCATGTTCATTGCTTCTCCAAGGAAGGTAGCGCGCGGTGGATGTTGCACCACCCTCGCCATCGTAGGACTGTCATCGTGCTACCGTGGGCATTGTCATAACTGACGGTTGTTTCGAAGGTTATCCTTTCATATGCAGTTTTTGTCAGCACGGGTGATGTTTGAAACATCCTAAGTTCAATTTGAGAGTAAACCGAGACCAGGAAAATTTTTCCAAAATCGGAGTAGATGCAAGGGTAAAATGAGTAGCTGAGGGTTAAGGAGGGTAGAATTAGGAGAAGAAGGAGAGGGACGGAGTACCAACTATCCTCAAGGCAAACAGCGGAAGGTACAGGACATGAGCGATCCCAACAGCGCCGACTCGCTCAGGCGGGATTCAATATCGCTCAAGCGAGACAACACAACACGCTTGGGCGAAGTTCGCATAGCTTAAGCGTAACCCATCAGGGACCTTCCTTACGCTCACACTCGCTGGAGCGAGCATTTAGCCGCTGAGGCGAGTAACTCCACTCGGTATTCCCATCCCTCGGATTTCAGAATTTATGTTCACTCGGAAAGGTCCTTACTCACGATTCATTCGCATTAACCCCACTTATACTCACAAGCTCCCCTTCGGGAGTTTACCACACACTTCATAACTTCATTTCATCAAGCCACAGATGTTGACCACTCGGGAGACGATTCCCATAGTCATTTCACTCGGATTCCACACGTACATTTCACTCGGAATATTCTTCACAGTCTATTATCACTCGGGTATTTCACTTGTTCTTCACTCGGCACACCTAATCCTTCTTACTCAAGTCCTCTCACTAAGTTAAGTCTCACCTAAGAATCTTCTAGCTTCCCATAAGTTTACTACAATGGGTTTCACTCAGAATCTTATAGGTCACTCTTCAGTCGGAACACTCACTCGGAACATGTTGTTACTCTCCACTCGAGGAATTCCTAACAGTTTATTACTCTGAAGGGTTCAGGTCAACCCCCCACTCTAAATTATACGACCTCATTCACCCGGAATTTCTAGACCTTTCATCACTCGGGGTAAAGTCACTATCTCGCTTCCCTCAGCAACAACTTAGTTCCATTTTTACCTAAGATCGTACTAACCTCCCACGCTCGGAAGTACATATATAGGCATATCACTCAGATTTCAGGCACAGCATAGAATAGACATACAGTATGACATAAGTATATATATAGGAGTGTATATAAATAATTACAAACACATTGTCATACTCTCAACCCGAGAGAGTTCAAATTCTGATTTAAGAGACTAAGATCAAAATACGAGCCGGCCAAGGCTTAACCAAAACCTTATACACAGTATCTACATATATACGGATATTTCCATAGTGCACAAGCATTCCACTCGGCGTGCAGCTTCACCTTCACTCGGTGTTCGGAGAGACATTCACTGAAAAATTATAGCCACAGTAGGGGTGAGCTTCTATATATAAAATGACAGTTAGTGACTCGGTATCAGCATCAATACATACACTCATGTTCACTTGGGTTGCATTCAATTTGGATTTAAGCCATGCAGAATATGATACTTTCAAAGACATACATTTACATACATATTACGTGAAGTTCATTTTCATTCGTACAAAAGCATGCATCAACTCATTCGGAATTTATTCCTATCACTCTGAGCCATACCACTCGTACTATCCTAATCAACATTACATCTACATGCATGCCTGCGGATCTGACTTAGGCAATGATTTTCAGTTACAGGTTCCCTTACTGGCCTCTCGTCCATTAGCCCTTCCCGCGTGGTACCGGCCTCCCATTGACGTCTCGAGACTTAACTCTAGCTCCTACGGCTACCACGAGCTCTCACAGGATCTAGCCAAAGGTCTATAGCTGGAGATCATTTCTTTGAGGCTCCTGACCTTCCACGGGTCACCCCGTTCCTGTACATGCAGCCTATGTGCTTAACAACGAGCATCCTCAATTATCCGACTCATTCCTCGTAACCATTAGTGTCATAACTGATCCAACATATTTCCTACATTCAATCGTCCATCGTACCAGCATACACAGCACTCAAATGGTTCATGTTTACAACATCCCAAATGAAATCAGCCAACAGTCACACATACGTATCCTCTCAGTATTAACAGTAATAAGAACATGCATCACACGTGTTTATGTATAACTAACTATCAGAGTTCAGCACAATAACCCTGAATACATGTATACAAATGTATAGCCATAATCAAGACTCTGCTATCACACACATGGTATTCAAGGATTCACAATCATGCATTGCACACAGTCATCATAGACACATTCATACATACACAAGGTAATACGTTCATCCGGTACCGTCCATAAACCATGCATTTGACATGCAAGCGCCCCCTACCTTCTGAAGGGACTCGAGAAGCTCTTCTGTTTTCCGATGTTTGGTCTGATGCTCTGTCTGCCTCGTTCAGTCCCCTTCGCATAGTTGCACTCTGCAATCAGCTCGGGGATAGGAAGTTGTTCTTCCTCCGCTTCGATGATCGTCCTTCACCAACCGAAGGAGACTCTGACTCTTCTGCAGCACCACCGTCGTGGGTTTCCAAAAACAGAGAACAAGGACAGGGGAGAAGAGAAGAGGACGAAGAATGAAGAAGAGAAGAAAAGAGAGGACGAAGCAGTAGAGAAAATGAATAACCACAGTGGCACAGGGCATATGTATATGCGTATGAAGAGAAGGAGAGTGGGGTAGGAAAGCGTGAATCGCATCCCCACTCACGTGACCCGCCAATCATAAGCCGCCAACCATTAACAATTAAGCATAATTAATCTGCCATTATTTCTTAAGTTAGACTAATTAAGTTGATTATAATTAACAAATAATTTCCTACTTTGAAATTATAATTTTAATGGTTTAATTTCATTCGGTATTTAATTTCAAAATTGGGATGTTATAATTCTCCCCCTCTTAAAAGAATTTCGTCCCCGAAGTTCACTCGGTAACTTACCTTGATTAAACAACTCGGGGTACTGTTGCCTAATGGCATCCTCGCGTTCCCAGGTGTAAGAGGTATACCCGTCTTGTTGCCACTCCACTTCAACCAGTTGCACATCCTTGCTCCTCAAACGCTTTACCGATCGGTCCACGATTCTAGTCGGTACAGTTACAGTGGTCAGATCTTCCTTGATTTCCACTCCATTATCCGACATTGTGTGAGTAGAATCGGGTAGATACTTCCTTAGTTAAGACACATGAAATACATTATGCAATCGGGATAGGTGAGTCGGTAATGCTATTCGGTATGCCATGGAACCGATCCGCTCTAGTACTTCGTAAGGTCCAATGTATCGGGGGCTTAACTTCCCACTTTTCAAGGCTCTTCCGACTCCTTTACTTGGTGAAATCTTTAGAAACACCCTATCTCCGACTGAAAACTCCAATGGTTTAGTTCGTTTATCATGGTAGCTTTTCTGCTTGTCCTGAGACGCCTTTATCTTTTCCCTTATTACTTGGATTTGTTCTGAGGTTTGTCTCACAATTTCCGGTCCCAATAGTAAATTCTCACCCGTTTCTGACCAACAGAGAGGGGTTCAGTATTTTCGTCCATACAAGGCTTCGTAGGGTGCCATACCTATACTGCTGTGGTGGCTATTGTTGTACGTAAATTCGATTAAGGGAAAGTACTGCTCCCAACATCCACCATGCTCCAAGACACACGCTCTCAGTAAGTCCTCTAGACTTTGTATCGTTCGCTCGGATTGTCCATCCGATTGGGGGTGGTAGGCGGAACTGAGCCAAAGTTTCGTACCTAATTCTTCGTGTAAGCTTGTCTAGAACCGGGACGTGAATCGGGGATCCCTATCTGAGACAATAAAAGTTGGCACTCCATGCAATCGGACAATATCGTGGATGTAAATCTGGGCTAACTTATGCAATGGGTATCTCATGTTCACAGGTAAGAAGTGTACAGTCTTAGTCAATCGGTCAACAATGACCCAGATGGCATCATGACCCGCTCGGGTTTTAGGTAATCCCATGACAAAGTCCATGGCGATTGAGTCCCATTTGCACACGGGGATCTCCAGGGGTTGCAATGTACCGTACGGCTTCTGGTGCTCGACTTTCGATTTCTGACAGGTGATACACCGAGCCACATATTCCACTACATTTCTCTTTAATCCGGGCCACCAGAACTATAGTCTTAGATCATCGTACATCTTGTGTGGCACCCGGGTGAAGACTTAGCAGGCTCTTACGGGCTTCATCAAGCACCATCCTTCTTAATTCTCCTCCACCCGGTACGTATATTCTATTTTTCACTCGGAAAATCCCATCTGATCCCTCGGTCAAGGACAAGTCCTTACCCTTGGCCTGAGTCTCCTTTAGATCAGCCAAGTAGGGGTCTAACTTCTGCTGCTCGAACACCAACTTCAGGAACTCGTTGGCAATCTTCAATGTACCGAGTGTTATTTTTCGAGCCGAAGAGACGTCAACATGCAAGCTTGATATTAATTGACACCGGTTGCATTGGACTCATATGTTGTTAATAGAGTTATGATGATGATTGCATGGAAGTATGTGTATGATAAATTAATACGTAGAATCTTGGAAATGCGTATTACCGACTGCATGTGAAATATGTATAACCGAGTGAAGAGTGTATGCATGAATTCTATGTTGTGTGATGAATCCGCGTGTGGCGCATGGGATGCGTTGTGCTGGGAGCACGTAGTGTGGGACACTACCATCGGTTATAAAGCCTGGGACGCTATGAAATCCTTGAGTGGGACTCGGGCTGCCTGTGAACACCTCCGTTGGCGCTGAGAGCGTTGGTGTCACCTGTGGGCAAACGGTTGGGTACCTGTAAAATGGCCAAGCAGCTGGGAGCTGATTTGATAGCTGAGAGCTATATACAAAAGGCTGAGAGCCTACGTTGCAACGTCTAAACCGATACACATGAATGCGGAACCGAGTGAAATGCTATGTGCCTAGTAACTATTGATATTGTTTAGAATAGGTTATGCATGCGAAGGTGTTAATGAGATGATGAATGTTTATAACCGAGTGAATCACTCTGTTTTAACTATTGATATTATTTGAGATTGATCATGCAGGTGATTACGTTATCAAAAGGATAAATGCGTATAACCGAGTGAATAATCTGTGTTTATATTGCTACTGATGTCGTGTAGAATTAATTATGCTTGTGACAGTGTTAGTGAGATGATATATATACATACATATATGTACTCATGACCGAGTGTGCTATTCCGTGTGGATATGCTGTTAATGCTGATTGAAATCTATTCCACGAATGTATGTTATGTATTGGAGAGTTGCATATATATATGTATAGTCGAGTGAGGATTGTGGATTCTGATTGACAATGTTCAAAAGATGCATTCTAATTCACGAATCTCAATATAATACTACTGATTGTTGTGTGATGATATCATCGAGTTGATGCGTGTGAAAGGCCGAGTGATATTTGATGAATCCCGATCGGTAAGGATCTTATGCGTGTTCTGGCTGATTGACATTGCCCTGACTGTAATTGTTACCATGTATAACTGTGCATATATATATATATATGTTATTGTATAAGTGTGAGGCAACCTGAGTCAGTATCTATCATTTAAAATTTAAGATGCTCACCCCTGCTGTGGCAATTTTCAGTGAACATCTCTCGCAATGAGGATTGGAGGAGGAGCTGAAATGCCGGGTGAAGTGCTAATGCACTATGGAATGTCTTGACTGTGCATATGCTGCATATAGTGTTTTGAGTTAAGCCTTGGCCGGCTCGTGTTTTGTTGTTAGCCTTTTAAACAGAGTTGAATTCCTTGGAATGGGAACATGACTTCGTGGTTGTAAAATTATGATATACATTTATATATATATATATATATATATATGCCTATGCTTATGCCATGTTGCATGTCTATCTCATGCTGTGAAATGTCTGGGTGATCCTTAAATATATGTGCGTTCATATTCCCGAATGTGTAGGAAACAACATAACTCAACATGAAGGAAGCCAATTCATGGTCTGGAGGGCGAGTTTACGATTCTGTCACCGAGTGGAAGAGATTCAGGAGTTCTGAGTGAGGGAAATTAGATAGCTCCGAGTAGGGATTGACGTAGAAGACTGCCCCAACGACTAGCTGCTAGGAATCCTTCCGAGCGTGGAATAGTCAATGATCCCCGAGTGAGAGATTGCTGAGTGATGGTTTTCCGACTGGAGAGTGACACCTTAGACCCTAGGGGACCCTACTGTAGTAGACTGTTGGTAAGGAAAGAATCTGAGTGAGTCTTAACTTGGTAGGGTATCGAGAGGTGGAAGGTTATGGTTACCGAGTGAAAACTAGGTAAAATACTCCGAGTGACAAAAAGGGCGCGAAGGTTGTTCCGAGTGAGGAGTTCTTATAGATCCCGAGTGAGTGATAGTGAGGGCTGTTCCCGTATCATTCGTGCATGTGTTCTGAGTGTTGAAGCCGTGGAATACACTACATTTCCGAGTGGGACTAGTGAGTGCATGAGCCAAATCCGAGTGAACCGAGACCGGACTCTTCTGAGGGAACTAGGCGCTAGAATCCGAGTGCGGAAATGCCGAGTGAAGCGAGCGGATACCGAGAGAAGCTCTCGCTTGAGCGAGTATGCGTTGCTGCGTGGTTCGCCTAAGCGATTTCCTTTTCTTCCGCTGTCAGCTCCTCTGAATCGGTTTTATCCCTCTTGTTCTTCTTCTCCTCTCATTTTCTTGTGCCAAGGCATTCTGATCTTCTTTTAATTGTGAAAAAAAAAATTTCCCTGTTTTCCTTGTCTATGATTTGTTTAAATTAGGGTGTTATATTTTGGTATCAGAGCAGACCGAAAGGTCCAAGGCCAAGGTATGCTTACTGAGTGTGAGCGGTTGTGTGTTCTGACCGAGTGGTTATTCTGATTGTGATGTTAGTTGAACCTGATTGATATTGACTTATGGATAGGAGGTTGATCCCCTCTTGGTTCGATTAATTGTGTGGTATATAGAAATAGTATGATATGCTAAGTTGCTGGGCATTAGGCTGAAATCCGATCGACTTGGTATACTTATCCTTGAAGGGTGTTAATTTCAGGATAAGGGATGACGTATCGCCAAAGCATGGAGGCTATAGCCACAGCATTCCAACGCTTTGCGGACGTGTTTGAGAGGCAGGGCCAGCCTCGAGCTGAGGAAGGCCAAGTGCTGGACCGCTTCCTGAAGAGGAAGCCGAGTGAATTTCTAGGAGGAAGGAACCCTGAGGCAGCGTTTAAGTGGACTCAGGAGCTGGAGAGGATTTTTGGGGGTCTTCGTTGTACCGAGGCCCAGAAGGTGGAGTGTGCAGTGTACATGCTGTGAGACGAGGCAGAAAACTGGTGGAAGATAGCCAGAAACCGATTCCCTAACGATGATGCTCAGCTGACATGGAACGATTTCAAAACATGCTTCTTGGAGAAGTACTTCCCGGACACAGTAAGGAGTCGAAAGGAGTTGGAGTTTATGGAGTTGAAACAAGGCTCCATGACTGTGGAGGAGTACGCGACCAGATTCGAAGAGTTGTGTTTATTCTACCCACCCTTCCAGCAACCTAGGATGGAGAGTTCCAAGTGCCTTAAGTTTGAGAATGGATTAAGATCTGATATTAAGAGAGCTTGTAGATACCAAGAGATACGGAGTTTTCCTGCATTAGTAAATAAGTGTAGGATATTTGAGGAGGATGACAAGGCCCATTCAGGCCAGAGCAGCAGAGCTAACCATTCTTTGAGGCCCCAGCAATCCCGCTTCAAGAGGCCAAGCAACATTGGTAGAAACAAATCTTTTTCCAGATTTGGAGGACAGAATCAGTTTGACAGACGACCAGTGGTAGGAGACTGAAAATGTTTCAAGTGTGGAGGAAACCACTATGCCCGAGACTGCAATAACAATAGTGAAATGGTGTGCTTCCATTGTAATAAAAGAGGACATATTCGCCCCGATTGCCCCCAACTCCGTCAAGCAAGCACCAGCGTACGTCCGGGAGGTTCCCAAGGGAGAAGCCGGGTGCATGATAACCAACAACCGGGCGGCAGAGGCAACAGAGATAAGGGGAACATAATGCTTGCTTCAAGTAACCGAGAGAAGAATACCGACCAACCAGTAGTGGGGAGAGTCTATGCCATCAACGCAGAGGGTGCTGCACAAGCGAATGACCTGGTACAATGTAAGTGCTCACTCGGTAGTCATACACTTAATGTTGTTTTCGTTTCGGGAGCCACCCATTCTTTTATAGCTGATGAGTGTGTAAAGCGTTTAAAGTTGCCGACTGTGTTTATCGATTGGACTTTGGAAGTGGCCAATCCGACTGGCCCTAAAGTGTTGACATCGTCAATATGTAAGGATGTGACATTTGTGTTGTGTGATCGGAGTTTCACTTTTGATTTGGTGTGCATACCTTTAAAGAATCTTGATATTGTGCTCGGAATAGATTGGCTTTCAGCCAATAAAGTGTTAGTGGATTGCAGAAACCGAAGGATAATCTTCCCGAGGCAGCGTAATGAGGACGACACCACACAAGGTATAACCCAACTGTTTATGATGCTTTGTCTAACTGAGGGTGAGAGTAAAACCCGAGTGAACGAAATTCCAACTGTCTGTGAATTCCCAGAGGTGTTTCCTGAAGACGTACCGAGTGTCCCTCCCAATAGAGAAGTCGAATTCTCTATAGACCTGATCCCTGGAGCCGAGCCAGTCTCTAGTGCACCTTATAGAATGTCCTTAACTGAATTGGTCGAGCTGAAGAAGCAGGTAGATGAGTTACTCGGAAAACAATTCATTAGGCCGAGCGTATCACCTTGGGGCGCACCTGTACTGCTTGTTAAGAAGAAGGATGGCAGCATGAGGCTTTGTATAGACTACCGACAGCTAAACAAACTCACGATTAAGAATCGGTACCCGTTGCCCAGAATTGATGACCTCATTGACCAACTACGTGGAGCCTCAATTTTCTCAAAAATCGACCTGCGATCGGGATACCACCAAATCCGAGTGAAGGAGTCGGATATTCCAAAGACTGCCTTTAAGACTCGGTATGGTCACTACGAGTATGTAGTGATGCCGTTTGGTGTGACAAACGCCCCTGCTGTCTTCATGAATTACGTGAACAGCATATTCCACCTGTATTTAGACCGATTCGTAGTTGTTTTCATTGATGACATCCTAGTTTACTCCAAGACTCCTGAGGAGCATGAAGAGCATCTCCGAGCGGTACTTCAAGTATTGAAGGAAAAGCAGTTGTTTGCAAAGCTTTCGAAGTGTGATTTCTGGATGGATAAAATCCATTTCCTCGGACGTGTGATTTCTGAGAAAGGTGTCTCGGTGGATCCTTCAAAGGTGGTAGCTGTAATGGCATGGAGAGACCCAAGTCAGTCTCAGAGATAAGGAGCTTTATGGGCCTGGCAGGTTATTATAGAAGATTCATTGAAGGTTTTTCCAAGTTGGCCTCGCCACTGACTAAATTGACTCAGAAAAACATTCCCTTCGTATGGAGTCCCGAGTGCGAGAACAGTTTCCGAGAGCTAAAGGACAAGTTGACGACTGCTCCAGTACTGGCATTACCTGACTTGCAAGAGAACTTTGTGGTTTACTGTGATGCATCAGGACTCGGATTAGGATGCGTGCTAATGCAGAAAGACCGAGTGATAGCGTATGCGTCTCGGTAATTGAGACCTCACGAGCAGCATTATCCGACCCATGACTTGGAATTGGCAGCTGTGGTGTTCGCATTAAAAATCTAGAGGCATTATTTGTTCGGGTCCAGATTTAAAGTGTACAGTGATCATAAGAGCCTCAGATACTTATTCAACCAGAAGAAGCTGAACATGAGGCAGAGGAGATGGATGGAATTTTTAAAAGATTATGATTTCGAGCTAAGGTACCATCCGGGTAAGGCAAACGTTGTTGCCGACGCGTTGAGTCAGAAATCCCTTCATGCAGCAGTGATGATGGTGAAGGAGGTGGAATTATTGGAACAGTTTCAAGACATGAACTTATATGTTGACACCCCCTCCTCTCGGAAAATGATGATCGGCACGCTGAGGATTACCAATGAATTCCTGAAATCCGTGTACGAGCAACAGCAGTCAGATTCCTACTTGGCTGAGATGAAGGAGACTCAGGCCCGAGGTAAGGATTTGTCCTTAACCAAAGGATCAGATGGAATCTTTCGAGTAAGAAACAGAGTGTACATGCCGAGTAGAGGAGAATTGAGAGGAATGGTGCTCGATGAAGCTCACAAGAGCTTGCTAAGCATCCACCCAGGTGCCACGAAGATGTACCATGACCTGAGAACCCAGTTCTGGTGGCCTGGATTGAAAAGGAACGTGGCAGAATATGTGGCTCGGTGCATCACCTGTCAGAAGTCAAAAGTGGAGCATCAAAAACCGTATGGTGCATTGCAACCCCTGGAGATTCCCGTGTGGAAATGGGGCTCAATTGCCATGGACTTTATCATGGGATTGCCCAAAAACCGAGCGGGCCATGATACGATTTGGGTCATTGTTGACCGACTGACGAAGAGTTCACACTTTTTGCCTGTGAACATGAAGTACCCGACACATAGGTTAGCTCAGATTTATATTCGCGAAGTTGTCCGACTGCATGGTATACCGACTTCCATCGTATCAGATAGGGATCCTAGGTTCACGTCCCGGTTTTGGACCAGTCTGCACCAGGAAATGGGTACGAAACTTTGGCTTAGTTCTGCTTACCACCCCCAATCTGATGGGCAATCCGAGCGAATAATCCAGAGCCTAGAGGACTTACTAAGGGCGTGTGTGTTAGAGCACGATGGGGATTGGGAGCAATACCTTCCCCTGATCGAGTTTACGTACAACAATAGCCATCACCACAGTATTGGTATGGCACCCTACGAAGCACTGTATGGTCGAAGATGCCGAACCCCGCTTTGCTGGTCAGAAACGGGTGAGAGTCTGCTATTGGGACCAGAGGTGGTGAAGCAAACTTCAGAATAGATCTGGGTGATAAGAGAAAAGACGAAGGCGTCTCAAGATAGGCAAAAGAGCTACCATGATAAACGCACCAGACCATTGGAATTTTCAGTCGGAGACAAGGTATTTTTGAGGACTTCACCGAGTAAAGGAGTCGGGCGAGCCTTGAAAAGCAGAAAGCTGAGCCCTCGATACATTGGGCCTTATGAGGTGTTGAAACGAGTCGGCTTCATGGCATACCAAATAGCATTACCGACTCATTTATCTCGATTGCATGACGTGTTTCATGTGTCTCAACTAAGAAAGTACCTGCCAGATTCTACTCACACAATGCCTGATGATGAGGTGGAAATTAAGGAAGATCTGACCACTGCAACTATACCGACTAGGATCGTGGACCGATCGGTAAAGCGATTAAGGAGTACGAATGTGCAACTGGTTGAAGTGGAATGGCAGCAGGATGGGTATACCTCTTATACCTGGGAGCGCGAGGATGCCATGAGGCAGCAGTACCCCGAGTTGTTTGACCAAGGTGAGTTACCGACCGAATTTCGAGGACGAAATTCTTTTGAAGTGGGGCAGAACTGTAACATCCCAATTTTAATAATGTACCGGGTGAATAAAGCCATTAAAATAATAATTTCAGAAGTGGGAATTTGCTTATTAATTACCATTAATTTAATTAACCAAAGGGTGTGCGGATTTAAAAGGAGGATTGGCTTTAGTGGGTGTTAATGGGACTGGGTGACGTGGGCAGACTGCTCCTCACGTTTTCCCACCCCACCATTCCTTCCCTTATGCATGTGTTTATAAGTGGACGATGGCCTTCCTTGCATTCGTTCTTCAGAATCCCCTGCGAGTTTCTTGTTCTTCTTCTTCTTCTTCTTCCTTCTTCTCTTCCCCTTCTTTATTCTCTGTTCCATTCCCTGTTTCGGAAGCCGAGTGACGGTGTTACAGAGGAGTCAGAGCTCCCTCACACAAGTAGTAAACGAGCGTCGAAGCAGAAGCAGAAACAGCCCTGCACCACTCGTGGAGGGCAGTAGCGTCCAAGTAAAGGCTAGGCGAGTGGAAGCGTTGAGTGAAGCAGCAAGGAAGAGAATCAACACCCAAGCAGAAAAGTCCCTCGGAGTCTTGTAGTTGGTAGGGGGAGTACCTTACATGTTAAATGCATGGGTTATGAACGAGTTTCGAGTGTTAATAATGATGGTTTTGTATCTTGTTGTATGATATGCTTGCATGTGGAATGCCCGAGTGTAAGATAAGTGAGGGTGAATGTTGCATGTTATTTCATCCTTGAAGATGCATGCGTTGTTTGAGTTCCAATATCACAGAACCCGATTGCATGTTATGTTGTGTTGACTAGAATGCTTTGTTGAATCCGTTCATGTTCATATGTATGCATGCGTTGATTAAGTCTTGACACTATTGTATACCGACTGCATATTATGTTGTGCTGATTGGAATGTTTGTTTGAACCTGTTGATTTTCATATGGATGCATGTGTTGAGTAAGTTCTGATACTGCTGTATACCGAGTGCATGTTATGATGGAGTCGATAAGAATGCTGTTAGAAGCTTGATATTGATTAACACCGGTTGTATTGGACTCATATGTTGTTAATAGAGTTATGATGATGATTGCATGGAAGTATGTGTGTGATAAATTAATACGTAGAATCTTGGAAATGCGTATTACCGACTGCATGTGAAATATGTATAACCGAGTGAAGAGTGTATGCATGAATTCTATGTTGTGTGATGAATCCGCGTGTGGTGCATGGGATGCGTTGTGCTGGGAGCACGTAGTATGGGACACTACCATCGGTTATAAAGCCTGGGACGCTATGAAATCCTTGAGTGGGACTCAAGGTAGCCTTGAGTGGGACTCGGGCTGCCTGTGAACACCTCCGTTGGCGCTGAGAGCGTTGGTGTCACCTGTGGGCAAACGGTTGGGTACTTGTAAAACGGCCAAGCAGCTGGGAGCTGATTTGATAGCTGAGAGCTATGTACAAAAGGCTGAGAGCCTACGTTACAACGTCTAAACCGATACACACGAATGCGGAACCGAGTGAAATGCTATGTGCCTAGTAACTGTTGATATTGTTTGGAATAGGTTATGCATGCGAAGGTGTTAATGAGATGATGAATGTTTATAACCGAGTGAATCACTCTGTTTTAACTGTTGATATTGTTTGAGATTGATCATGCAGGTGATTACGTTATCGAAAGGATGAATGCGTATAACCGAGTGAATAATCTGTGTTTATATTGCTACTGATGTCGTGTAGAATTAATTATGCTTGTGACGGTGTTAGTGAGATGATACATATACATACATATATGTACTCATGACCGAGTATGCTATTCCGTGTGGATATGCTGTTATTGCTGATTGAAATCTATTCCACGAATGTATGTTATGTATTGGAGAGTTGAATATATATATGTATAGCCGAGTGAGGATTGTGGATTCTGATTGACAATGTTCAAAAGATGCATTCTAATTCACGGATCTCAATATAATACTACTGATTGTTGTGTGATGATATCATCGAGTTGATGCGTGTGAAAGGCCGAGTGATATTTGATGAATCCCGATCGGTAAGGATCTTGTGCGTGTTCTGGCTGATTGACATTGCCCTGACTGTAATTGTTACCATGTATAACTGTGCATATATATATATATATATATGTTGTTGTATAAGTGTGAGGCAACCTGAGTCAGTATCTATCATTTAAAATTTAAGATGCTCACCCCTGCTGTGGCAATTTTCAGTGAACATCTCTCGCAATGAGGATTGGAGGAGGAGCTGAAATGCCAGGTGAAGTGCTAATGCACTATGGAATATCTTGACTGTGCATATGCTGCATATAGTGTTTTGAGTTAAGCCTTGGCCGGCTCGTGTTTTGTTGTTAGCCTTTTAAACAGAGTTGAATTCCTTAGAATGGGAACATGACTTCGTGGTTGTAAAATTGTGATATACATTTATATATATATATATATATATATATATATATGCCTATGCTTATGCCATGTTGCATGTCTATCTCATGCTGTGAAATGTCTGGGTGATCCTTAAATATATGTGCGTTCATATTCCCGAATGTGTAGGAAACAACATAACTCAACATGAAGGAAGCCAATTCATGGTCTGGAGGGCGAGTTTACGATTCTGTCACCGAGTGGAAGAGATTCAGGAGTTCTGAGTGAGGGAAATTAGATAGCTCCGAGTAGGGATTGACGTAGAAGACTGCCCCAACGACTAGCTGCTAGGAATCCTCCCGAGCGTGGAATAGTCAATGATCCCCGAGTGAGAGATTGCTGAGTGATGGTTTTCCGACTGGAGAGTGACACCTTAGACCCTAGGGGACCCTACTATAGTAGACTGTTGGTAAGGAAAGACTCTGAGTGAGTCTTAACTTGGTAGGGTATCGAGAGGTGGAAGGTTATGGTTACCGAGTGAAAACTAGGTAAAATACTCCGAGTGACAAAAAGGGCGCGAAGGTTGTTCCGAGTGAGGAGTTCTTATAGATCCCGAGTGAGTGATAGTGAGGGCCGTTCCCGTATCATTCGTGCATGTGTTCTGAGTGTTGAAGCCGTGGAATAAACTACATTTCCGAGTGGGACTAGTGAGTGCATGAGCCAAATTTGAGTGAACCAAGACCGGACTCTTCCGAGGGAACTAGGCGCTGGAATCCGAGTGCGGAAATGCCAAGTGAAGCGAGCGGATACCGAGAGAAGCTCTCGCTTGAGCGAGTATGCGTTGCTGCGTGGTTCGCCTAAGCGATTTCCTTTTCTTCCGCTGTCAGCTCCTCTGAATCGGTTTTATCCCTCTTGTTCTTCTTCTCCTCTCATTTTCTTGTGCCAAGGCATTCTGATCTTCTTTTAATTATGAAAAAAAAAAAATTTCCCTGTTTTCCTTGTCTATGATTTGTTTAAATTAGGGTGTTACAAATTCCAAGTCATGGGTCGGATAATGCTGTTCGTGAGGTCTCAATTGCCGAGAGGCATAAGCTATCACTCGGTCCTTCTGCATCAGTACACACCCCAGGCCGAGTCCCGACGCATCACAATAAACCACGAAGCTCTCTTGCAAGATTGGCAATGCCAACACCGGAGCGGTCGTCAACTTATTCTTTAACTCTCGGAAACTACTCTCGCACTCGGAACTCCAAACGAAAGGGACGTTTTTCTGAGTTAGCTTGGTCAGTGGCAGAGCAAGCTTAGAGAAACCTTCAATAAACCTTCTATAATAGCCAGCTAGGCCCATAAAGCTTCTTATCTCCGAGACCGACTTGGGTCTCTCCCATGCCATTATAGCTGCCACCTTTGATGGGTCCATCGAGACACCTTCCATGGAAATTACATGTCCGAGAAAGTGGATCTTATCCATCCAGAAATCGCACTTCGAAAGCTTTGCAAACAACTGTTTCTCCTTCAATACTTGGAGTACCGCTCGGAGGTGTTCTTTATGCTCCTCAGGGGTTTTGGAATAGATTAAGATATCGTCAATAAAAACAACTACGAATCAGTCTAGATATGGGTGGAATATGCTGTTCATGTAATTCTTGAATACAGCAGGGGCATTTATCACACTGAACGGCATCACTACATACTCGTAATGGCCATACCGAGTCCTAAAGGCATTCTTTGGAATATCCGAGTCCTTTACCCGGATTTGGTGGTATCCCGATCGTAAATCGATCTTTGACAAGACCGAAGCACCACGCAGTTGGTCAATCAAATCGTCGATTCTGGGCAACGGGTATCGGTTCTTAATCGTGAGTTTATTCAGCTGTCGGTAATCTATACATAATCTCATGCTGCCATCCTTCTTTTTGACAAGTAGTACAGGTGCGCCCCATGGTGATACACTCGGTCTAATGAATTGTTTTCTGAGTAACTCATCCACCTGCTTTTTCAACTCAGTCAATTCTGTTGGGGACATTCTATAAGGTGCACTGGAGACTGGCTCGGCTCCAGGAATCAAGTCTATAGAGAATTCAACTTCTCTATTCGGAGGGACACCCGGCACGTCCTCCGAAAACACTTCGGGGAATTCACAAACAGTCGGAATATCATTCACTCGGGCTCTACCCTCTCCCTTAGTTAAACAAAGCATCATAAATAGCTGAGCTATACCTTGTACCGTGTAATCTTCATTGTTCTGCCTCGAAAAAATTACTCTTCGGTTTCGACAGTCCACCAATACCTTGTTGGCTGAAAGCCAATCTATGCCAAGTACAATGTCGAGGTCCTTTAGAGGCACGCACACCAAATCGAAGGTGAAACTCCGATCGCCCAATACAAACGTTATATCTTTACACATCAATGATGTCAACACCTTAATGCCAGTCGGATTGGCTACTTCCAAAGTCCGATCCATATACACAGTCGGCAACTTTAAACGTCTTACACACTCATCAGCTATAAAAGAATGGGTGGCTCCAGAATCAAAAGCTACATTAAGTGTATATCTACCGAGTAAGCACTTACTTTGCACCAAGTCATTCGCTTGTGCAGCCTCCTCAGCGTTGATGGCGTATACTCTCCCAGCAGCTGGTTGGTCGGTATTTCTCTTTCGGTTGTTTGGAGCGAACATCATATTTCCTCTGGCTTCATTACCTCGGCCCCCCGATCCTTGACCACCATTCCCACGGCCTCTCCCTCGGAAGCCTCCATGATGCACGTGGGCGTTTGCTTGGCGTAATTGAGGACAATCGGGGCGAATGTGCCCCTTCTCATTGCAATGAAAACATATAACATCTCCTCCACCATCACAATTCTGAGCAAAGTGGTCGCCACCACATTTAAAACACTTGCCATATTTTGGACGTCCACCAGTCTGTCCCCTTTGACTACCCCGACCTTTATATCTAGCAGAGGGTCCACTTCTTCCAACGTTACCTGATCTCTTGAAGCGTGACTATTGAGGCCTCAAGGAGGGTTCTGTCTTACTGCTCTGGCCCGAATGGGCCTTGTCATCTTCTTCGAAAATCCTGCATTTATTCACCAGCACTGGGAAGCTTCTAATTTCCTGATATCTGCAAGCTCTTTTAATGTCCGATCGCAGTCCATTCTCGAATTTGAGGCATTTAGAACTCTCAGTCCTGGGTTGTTGGAAGGGCGGGTGGAATAGACACAACTCTTCAAATCTGGCTGCGTATTCTTCTACAGACATGGAACCCTGTTTCAGTTCCATAAATTCCAGTTCCTTCCGACTCCTCACTATGTTGGGGAAATATTTTTCTAGGTCAGCTGGGTGTCAGCATCAACCAGTCGGTTTCTGGCGATCTTCCACCAGTTTTCTGCTTCGTCCCGCAGCATGTACACTGCGCACTCCACCTTCTGGGCCTCGGTATAGTGAAGGCCCCCAAAAATCCTCTCTAACTCTTGAGTCCACTTGTAAGCTACCTCGGGGTTAAGTCCCCCTTGAAACTCACTCGGCTTCCTCTTTAGGAAACGATCCAATACTTGGCCATCTTCAGCTCGAGGCTAGCCCTGCCTCTCAAACACGTTAGCAAAACGTTGGAATGCCGCAGCTATGGCTTCCATGCTTTGATGATTCGTCATTACTTATCCTGAAATTAACACCCCTTCAAGGATAAGTATACAAGTTACTCACTACCGATCGGATCTCATCCCAACATTCAATAACTATAGCACATTATACCATTCCTATATATCACATAATTAATCAGACCAGGAAGGGAATAATCTCCTATCCTTAATTCAATATTTCAACATCGTTCATGTTCAACAGAATAACACAATAATAATGACCACTCGGTCATAATGCACACAACCGCTTACACTCGGTAAGCATACCTTGGCCTTGGACCTTTTAGGTCTGCTCTGATACCAAAATGAAACATGCTAAGTTCAATTTGAGAGTAAACCGAGACCAGGAAAATTTTTCCAAAATCGGAGTAGATGCAAGGGTAAAATGAGTAGCTGAGGGTTAAGGAGGGTAGAATTAGGAGAAGAAGGAGAGGGACGGAGTACCAACCATCCTCAAGGCAAACAGCGGAAGGTGCAGGACATGAGCAATCCCAACAGCGCCGACTCGCTCAGGCGGGATTCAATATCGCTCAAGCGAGACAACACAACACGCTTGGGTGAAGTTCGCATAGCTTAAGCGTAACCCATCAGGGACCTTCCTTACGCTCACACTCGCTGGAGTGAGCATTTAGCCGCTGAGGCAAGTAACTCCACTCGGTATTCCCATCCCTCGGATTTCAGAATTTATGTTCACTCAGAAAGGTCCTTACACACGATTCATTCGGATTAACCCCACTTATACTCACAAGCTCCCCTTCGGGAGTTTACCACACACTTCATAACTTTATTTCATCAAACCACGGATGTTGACCACTCGGGAGACGATTCCCATAGTCATTTCACTTGGATTCCACACGTACATTTCACTCGGAATATTCTTCACAGTCTATTATCACTCGGGTATTTCACTTGTTCTTCACTCGGCACACCTAATCCTTCTTACTCAAGTCCTCTCACTAAGTTAAGTCTCACCTAAGAATCTTCTAGCTTCCCATAAGTTTACTACAATGGGTTTCACTCAGAATCTTATAGGTCCTTCTTCAGTCGGAACACTCACTCGGAACATGTTGTTACTCTCCACTTGAGGAATTCCTAACAGTTTATTACTCTGAAGGATTCAGGTCAACCCCCCACTCGGAATTATACGACCTCATTCACCTGGAATTTCTAGACCTTTCATCACTCGGGGTAAAGTCACTATCTCGCTTCCCTCAGTAACAACTTAGTTCCATTTTTACCTAAGGTCGTACTAACCTCCCATGCTCGGAAGTACATATATAGGCATATCACTCAGATTTCACGCACAGCATAGAATAGATATACAGTATGACATAAGTATATATATAGGAGTGTATATAAATAATTACAAACACATTGTCATACTCTCAACCCGAGAGAGTTCAAATTCTGATTTAAGAGACTAAGATCAAAATACGAGCCGGCCAAGGCTTAACCAAAACCTTATACACAGTATCTACATATATACGGATATTTCCATAGTGCACAAGCATTCCACTCGGCGTGCAGCTTCACCTTCACTCGGTGTTCTGAGAGACATTCACTGAAAAATTATAGCCACAGTAGGGGTGAGCTTCTACATATAAAATGACAGTTAGTGACTCGGTATCAGCATCAATACATACACTCATGTTCACTTGGGTTGTATTCAATTTGGATTTAAGCCATGCAGAATATGATACTTTCAAAGACATACACTTACATACATATTACGTGAAGTTCATTTTCATTCGTACAAAAGCATGCATCAACTCATTCGGAATTTATTCCTATCACTCTGAGCCATACCACTCGTACTATCCTAATCAACATTGCATCTACATGCATGCCTGCGGATCCGACTTAGGTAATGATTTTCAGTTACAGGTTCCCTTACTGGCCTCTCGTCCATTAGCCCTTCCCGCATGGTACCGACCTCCCATTGACGTCTCAAGACTTAACTCTAGCTCCTACGGCTACCACGAGCTCTCACAGGATCTAGCCAAGGGTCTGTAGCTGGAGATCATTTCTTTGGGGCTCCTGACCTTCCACGGGTCACCCCGTTCCTGTACATGCAGCCTATGTGCTTAACAACGAGCATCCTCAATTATCCGACTCATTCCTCGTAACCATTAGCGTCATAACCGATCCAACATATTTCCTACATTCAATCGTCCATCGTACCAGCATACACAGCACTCAAACGGTTCATGTTTACAACATCCTAAATGAAATCAGCCAACAGTCACACATACGTATCCTCTCGGTATTAACAAAAATAAGAACATGCATCACACGCGTTTATGTATAAATAACTATCAGAGTTCAGCACAACAACCCTGAATACATGCATACGAATGTATAGCCATAATCAGGACTCAGCTATCACACACATGGTATT
The DNA here is from genome assembly GCA_037962975.1 of Clitoria ternatea. Lineage (NCBI taxonomy): Eukaryota > Viridiplantae > Streptophyta > Magnoliopsida > Fabales > Fabaceae > Clitoria > Clitoria ternatea. The sequence continues at coordinate 114,144,234 of CM075671.1, forward strand.
CAAGGATTCACAATCATGCATTGCACACAGTCATCATAGACACATTCATACACACGCAGGGTAATACGTTCATCCGGTACCGTCCATAAACCATGCATTTGACATGCAAGCGCCCCCTACCTTCTGAAGGGACTCGAGAAGCTCTTCTGTTTTCCGACGTTTGGTCTGATGCTCTGTCTGCCTCGTTCAGTCCCCTTCACATAGTTGCACTCTGTAATCGGCTCGGGGATAGGAAGTTGTTCTTCCTCCGCTTCGATGATCGTCCTTCACCAACTGAAGGAGACTCTGACTCTTCTGCAGCACCGTCGTCATGGGTTTTCAGAAACAGAGAACAAGGATAGGGGAGAAGAGAAGAGGACGAAGAACAAAGAAGAGAAGAAAAGAGAGGACGAAGCAGTAGAGAAAACGAATAACCACAGTGGCACAAGGCATATGTATATGCGTACGAAGAGAAGGAGAGTGGGGTGGGAAAGCGTGAATCGCAGCCCCACTCACGTGACCCGCCAATCATAAGCCGCCAACCATTAACAATTAAGCATAATTAATCTGCCATTATTTCTTAAGTTAGACTAATTAAGTTGATTATAATTAACAAATAATTTCCTACTTTGAAATTATAATTTTAATGGTTTAATTTCATTCGGTATTTAATTTCAAAATTGGGATGTTACAATGTTCAAACTAGAGTTAGGTGGATGTTTGTCCAATGTTATTCATGAGCATGGTATCCCTGTAAGTTTTAAGGGATCGTCGGTGTTGCTGTGAAATTTTACACTGGAGAGGTAAAGATTTTAAAATTGTGTTCCCATGATCGAAAGGTTTTCATTTGAAATTATTCCCATGATCTGAAATCAAGGTTTTAAATTGCGGTCGCGGTCGCGATTGCGGTCGCGTTGTGGATTTTACGATCGTGGGTATTGCGGATGTTGCGATGCGGATTGCGGTTAATGCGGTGTGAATTATTAAAATTTCACATAAATTATAAAAAATGATTTCTAACATTAAATAACTTATAATAATTCATATTACATATATTTCTTTTTAAAAAAATGTGTTATCCAATTTAAAAATATTAGTTAAACAACATTAAATGTAAATAAGTATCTACCACTCAATACAAACATATATAACATTATTAAATACTCAAAAATGTCCATAATTTCATAAATTACCAAATATAAAATATCATAATAATCCATACATAATTGATAAGTTTAACATAAACAAGTATATAACTCTTAGTAAAAATTTTTGAACTCTCACAAAGTTTAAAATATTGAAGAATGACGTGCTGGATCATAACCTCCATTATCACTTTGACCATCATCATTATATCCACTTTGACCATCATTATATCCACTTTGTCCAAAGAAATAGTCAAAAAATCCTGAGCTTCTTGGTGGCTCTATTTGTTGTTGCCCATACATAGAACTTGATGATTGTTCACTAAATTCTGGATAATTTGCTGAATAATGGTTACTCAGTTGAAGATATTGATATGGCTAAAAGTGAGGGTGTTGGTAGTATGGTGGGTAGTTGTATTGACTTCCTTCAGATGATACAGCAAGAACACTAGATGAGGAAGCATCATCCATCATAAGATCTTGTATTCTTCTATTTTTCCTAGTCCTGGCACCCATCCTCCTTCCACCACTAGAAACCTGATCAGACATGAGATTTTGATCACGTCTGGAATATGGTTCTTCCTGAATTGAATTAGATGTTTCATCTTCTCTTTGATCTTGTTGTATATCATCACCGCCACCATGATCACTACCACTATTGTTACTTGGCGGGGTTAAACCACCACTACCACCTTGACTAGGTGTATTACTTGAATCAGAATTATTTTCACCTATTGGTTCTTCATTTTCATCATTGGAATCAATAGGGAGCCATTCAGCATTTTGGATTCCAACCAATAATGGTTCTTCTCTTTCTTCAAGCCATGGAGACAATGGATCATCCTCTTGAAATATGTAATCCAAATTAATTGGATTGAAGCTATTTTCTATCTCTTCCTGACTTCTTCGTTTATCTCTTCTAGTTTTCAGCTTCATGTTGTAAAATGTAAAGGCAAGTTTCTGCAATTTTTGATACTTTAATCTATTTCTTGTCTTTGTATGTATGTAACTAAATGTACTCCAATTTCTCTCACAGTTTGAAGCCGAAGTTGTTTGACTCAAAACTCTTACGGCTATATGCTGAAGTTCTGGAGCACAGTATCCATAAATCATCCACCATTCAGCTGATTAAATAAACAAATATGTATTATTATATATGTGTATAAAATACATTAATAAAACTAAAAGTAGATGTGTTACCTGGATCCATGTGAGACCAAGCTTTTTGAGCTTGAATTGTTCCAAATGTCTCTCTCTTATCTCTAAAAAGAAAGATCTATACAAATAATGCATTTTAAGTTTTGTATCCATTAAATTAATACTAATTAACTAATAATTGTCATTTTAAAAATTATAATATTTAGAAGTTACTCACTTGGTTAATAGCTTTCATTTGATTTTCAACATCTGCTTCCAATCTAGTAATCACTTTTGTCGTACCATCTAGAGTTTCTTTGGCAACATCGCTTCCATGCGAAACTCCAAATTAAAATTGAGGGTTGAGAAAATAACCTGTGATTTTAAAATTTAATTTGGAACCATACAAAAAATTATGTGAAACTAAATTTAATATGTTTATGTACCTGCAGCATGTAAATCAGTATGCATGAAGAACCATCTTTTGTCAATGATTTTAGTGTATTGAGTGTGGTAACGACAATTCTTTTGAATGGCTTGCTTGGCTCTATCAATGGCTTCGTAAACAAAGCCCATTGTTGGTTTTTCATCACCATCCACCAATTTTAAAACCTTGACAAGTGGCTCAAATACCTTTATAATTTCAGCAGCTTTCTTCCAAAAATCTGTGCTTAGGACAATCTTTTTTGCTTCCAACGCAGGTCCTGATTTCTCTTTCCCCACTTGGACTTACTGAATTCTTCAGAGTGAAACATATTTCTAAGTGCATCCTTTGCTTCATAATTGATTCAATCTGTAAAAATTGTGTTGCAAAAGAAGTGATGGCGGGGCGAATAATTTCCTTACCACTAATGTATTTTTTTCATCAGATTTACTGTCCAAATATGATTATAGATGAACAAAGTAACTTTCTTTGCGTCATCTAACAATTTTTTTGCGTCATCTAACAATTTTTGGACATTAATGCAATAAATATGTGGTCTTTTTTGCATTAATTTCAAACCAGCAGCTTTTAAAGCCGCTTCATTATCAGTGACCACTTGAACAACATGTTCCTCTCCAACCTCTTCCACAATTTTGTCCAGCAATTTAAAATAATAATCAGTATTTCTACTAGCAACACCAGATGCATCAATAGATTTTAGAAACACTGTACCTTTACTGCAATACACCAGGAAATTCATGATATGCATGTGATTTATACTAAAATATATTTACTAAACACATAACTATTAAAATATAAAGGTAGTATAATTTTTTAAAATATATTTACTAAACACATAACTATTAAAATATTTATTATTAAATATATATCTATTTAATATATCTATCTAATAATAGTTTATTATTAAAATATATATTTAACAGTATATTACAGATGGTATATATGTTATACCAAATTATATATACATTCAATTGATATTATATTTCACAATTGTAATTTACTATAATAATTATAATTAGTTCTCTTTTAATGGTTAATGAAAATTTGTCATAAATAATTTCCTTATATTTCACTATCACAAATAATTACCAATTAATTGACTCAGATTTTCCTTTTCCCCTTTCATTCTCAGATCCCCTTTTTTACGCTTCTTCTTCCCCTTCATTTTCATATATATTTTCTTTTCACGCTTCTTCCTTCCTCAGCTCTATTTTTTTCAAACTCAGTCACAAAGGCAAAACACACTCCATGCTTTCTCCTCCCACCCACCCCAAAACTCCATGGCCTCCTATCTCCCACAAAACCCACACCACCTACACGCTCCCCTTTTCGTTTTCTATTTTAGAAGAAAAAAGAAATTGAACTCACCTTATCAGAGTCCAAGATCTTGGTGGAAACGACAGCGGCAGTGATCGAAGACCGACGGTCGGTGGTTGTTGTTGAACTGTCCAAGCTCCGCCCAGATCAGTGGAGATCAAAGTCAGTGATGAAGGAAATCTCAAATCTATGGTTTTTAATATGCAACAGAGGCACTATGGTTCTTCCCTGTAAGCAATTTGTGGTTTGTTTTATTGTAATTAAAACTAAGATGTTCTGAGTTTTTATAAAGGAAAATGGAATCGGAATTAGAATCTCTCCTGTTCAACGTCTCATCTCTGCTTTCTCTATTTTTTCTTTACTTTTTTCTGCTTTCTCTGTTTTTTCTTTGCTTTTTTCTGCTTTCTTTGTTAATGGCTGCGAAAGTTACGGAAAAAACATCCCGTAACGTTGACTGCGGCCGCAACACCATTTTGTCGCGGCCGTAACGCGTGATTCTATTTCTCTTATGTGAAACGGGTTGACGCGGTTTCGGCACCTTCTGAAACCGTTTTATAGCGGCCGCATTTGGTGTTGCGGACCGCAATTTTGAACCTTGTCTGAAATAAAAGCATAAATTTCCCTCTAACACTTCTAATATTTTGGTTTCATAAGCCATGAAAGGTTATGCAGTTTAGAAAATCTTGGATCAGCAACTGTAAACAAGAATTACGAGGCTTGAAAAGGGAAGATTTATAAGGCAAAAATTAAAATTTGACCCTAAAAGTATACATGTAAATGATTTGAATGTCGTGTTATAGGTACAAGTACGAGCATTTATGTATTTGTTTCTGAGATTTCATATTTGTAATTTGGTGGTTTCACATTTGCATGTTTGGTTGTAATTGGAATTTTAACTCCTGCATGGAAGAGTACATTGTGTAACAAGTTGTCACATAAAGAGCTTGATTTAGGGAGGAACTATCGAAAATGAGGTATTATTGTTTGAATCCGTTGTTATTTTGTTTGTCTCATGATAAGTAATTTATATCTTCCATGTTTGAATCTATCATTATCTTATTTGTCATATCACAAGCAGCTCATATCTTTATTCAACCACTGATGATGATCCTTAATCCAACTGCTGAACTAAGATGTTTTTTTTGAGTGATTGAGTTTTGTAATACTGGAGTTAGAAATAGGTGTGGCGCTAGAATTTCATCCTTAAATTCAAATATGTTAATCAAGGATGGCACAGTTGTGAATGCTCACTACCAACATGTTGCTGATGTTTATGTGGAAGATGGCATCATTGTTTGTGACTTCTAACATCATTGCTTACAAATCATGGTTAGTGGGTGGATTGTTAATGACAAAATTATAAAAGCAACTGATAGCTACCCAAATTTAGCGACCGTAAAATGCCATCGCTAATTAGTGACCGTATTAGCGACCAAAGGTAAGAAAGGGACTATGTAAGAAAATACAGTGACCACATCAGCGACCACAAAATCCCGTCGCTAATTTTGGCACTCCCCTGTCGCAATATCCGCCGCTAATATATAATACTGTCACTGAAATCATTGCTAAAGTTCCCTCCTTTTCTTTTTTGGTTTCCCTCCACCTTTTTTATTACGTGTGCATAATAACGACGGGAATCTAGTGGTCGCTAGATAAAAAATTAGAGAAGGTCGTTGCTATGTCCGTCACTGGTGCCCTATATTAGCGATGTCATTGGTTGGTCGCTAATCTTGGTCAGCGTGATAGTTCAGCGACGGGTCTTTTCACTACGTACGGTCGCTAAGATCATTTCCCTCCAATTTTCCTATTTGGCTCCAAATTTTTATTTTGGCGCGTACATTAGTGAATTCGTTACCGTCACTAATATTGTCGCTGATTTGATGAAAGTGACCGATACCATACCATCGCTATGTTACTGTCTCTTTTTACGATGGTCATAAAGATCCGTCGCTCAAGTTGGATGCATTAGCAACGGGTCATGTTGTCGCTAAGGTTCCTAGAGGGATCAAAAGATTTTGGAGGGATATTAAAATTTAGCGATAGAGTTGGCCATCAGTAGTGTTAGTACTTTAGCGAGGGTATTCTCTTGTAGTCGCTAAATGTGTCACTTTTTAAAAATATCCATGGTTTTAGTGATAATGTATATTCGTCGCTAAAACTTACGACTAAACCCACCCCTACCTTTCCACTGGGTCACTTTCTCAAGCCCTAAACCCTGTCTCTTCTTCCCTGCCCCCTGCTCCCCCTTCTTTGCCTCACCAGCTTGCATCTATCCCGTACCGTCATGTCTTCTCCCTCACCGATTTCCCTAAACATTTTCCTCTCTTCTTCCCTCTTCATCGTATTCGATCGTCTGCTCCTTCTCTCTGTCGGTTGCTTCTTCTCCTCCGCCCCTATCTTCTACTTCCTTATTTCCCCCCTCTGATAATCTCTCCCCTTCTTCTCCATGGTGTGCGTGATCTCCGGTGAGGAGGTGATCTTCGACCAAAGGCCTGTATAAGCTACGGCCTCCGCAGGTAATATACTACCCATTCTAAGTTGCTGTGTGTGTTGCTAAGGTTTCATATGTTGGTTTGCTAAGTTTCAAGTTTGTTAGGTTCCATAGCATTGTGTGATAACTGGATTGCTGTCGATTTGTGTGTGAAATGTGTTCTATGTGGCAAAGATTCAAGTTGCATTGATAATTTGTGTATGGTGCATGTTCTGCGTAGCTGTATGTGTGTCATCAAGCTTGTTTGGGAAGATTTCCATTAAGTAAAATCAAGAGTCTGATTTTTCTCTTTAGGTAGTCTTATGGAATGGTTACATATGTTTGCTTCCTATGTTCAAGTTGGATTTTAGATGATTGTGTGGTGCAATAATTGTTTTGATGATTATGTTAGTACTTAAGAATTGTTGAGATTTGAGAATTAAATTCTCTGATAATCGATTACCATTGTGTGTAATCGATTATCAAAGAGTGAAAACTCTGATTGAGTAACTTTTTAAATTTTGAGACGCCAAATGGTATGACCTTTCAAAGGTGTAATGCCAAAAGGTATGACTTTTCAAAAGGTGTAATTGATTACCATTGTGTTGTAATTAATTACATGCCTTTTCAGTAAATTTAAAGAGTCTCAACCTTTTATGAAGAGTTATAACAATTCATAAATTTGTGTCCCTTTAATTCAAAAGATGTCTGATCAACATCTATATAAAGGGATCCAAGTGCATTACTCAAAAACACAGAAATAAAACACAAATTAAATTTCTTTCATCTTTTGTTCTTGTTTTGCAACAATACAAGAGTGAGTATTGTTGTTGAATCTTCTTTGTATCTCAAAATTGGATTTCGTGATACCCACACTCTATAGGGACGAAATACTAATTTTAGGAAAGTGCTCTGCATGCCTAGAAGATCATATCAAGTCCTCTAAATTGTTGTTCATCTTTTGGTTCACCCTTACTTTGGAAATTTGTTCCAACAATCTAAAATTAGTATTTCCAAGAAAAATGGCAACAATCCGTGATATGTCTACAAATTTCCACAAATTAGACAAATTTGAAGGCGTTGGTTTTCGTAGATGGCAAAAGAAGATGCACTTCCTCCTCTCCGCCCTTAATGTGGCCTATGTTCTTAGCACTCCACAACCAAAGGAGAGAGAAGAGGAAACTTTGGAAGAACAAAGAAAGAGGCACAAGTGGGAGAATGATGATTACATATGTCGTGGTCACATTCTGAATGGCATGACCGATGCATTATTCGATGTGTATCAGTATGTAGAATCGGCCAAAGAATTGTGGGATCAACTTGAAGGCAAATACATTTCTGAAGATGCATCAAGTAAGAAATTCCTTGTTAGTAATTTTAATAATTATAAGATGAGTGATGCTAGACCTATAATGGAACAATTCCATGAAATCCAAAGAATCCTTGGAAGTTTTAGGCAACATAATATTGCTATGGATGAGACTTTTATTGTTTCTTCTATAATTGATAAATTACCACCCAATTGGAAAGATGTGAGAAATTCTTTAAAGCACAACAAGGATGATATAAGTGTTGAACAATTGGCAACACATCTTCGAATTGAAGAAGGAATCCGTCTACAAGATGGTAATAAGGATTCTAGCAATCCTAATCTGTCCACTGTTAATATGGTGGAAGATGAGAAATCAAAGGCAATACCAAAGTTCAAGAAAAGGCCCTTTAATTTCAATAAAGGAAGTAGGAACAAGAGGCCTAAATTTGGTAAGGCAAATCAACAAGCAACTTGTTGGGAGTGTGGCAATTCCGGTCACATGAAAAGAGATTGTACAATCTGGAAAAGGAAAATGGCCAAGAATGGTGGAAAGCAAGGTCAAGGCAATTCTAGCCAAGACCAACCTAAGAAAGGTAATTTTGCACACATTGCACATAATTCCAATTTGAATTTTGTGGAAATGGTTTCTGAAATCTTCTGTGTGCAGACTGATGATTCTTGGTGGATCGACTCAGGAGCTTCAAGACACGTGTGTAAAGATCGGTCTCTATTCAAATCCTTGAAGGAAGGTGACAATGGAGAAGTTCTTTACATGGGAAATGATTCTATGGCTAAAGTCCTAGGTTGTGGACAAGTAGAATTATTACTTAGTTCTGGAAAATCACTTGTATTAAGAGATGTACTATATGCTCCAGAATTAAGGAGAAACTTAGTGTCTGGAGTAATCTTGAATCGATTAGGTTATAAATTGGTATTTGAAGCTGATAAGTTTGTACTATCTAAAGGTGGTGTATTTATTGGTCTAGGATATCTCTATAACAATATGTTTAAATTAAGTACAATAAATCGTGTTATTGATTCTGCTTATATTATTAATCATGATTCTTCTTTATGGCATTTTCGTCTTGGACATGTTAATTATCGAAAACTACATTCTATGTCTAAATTTGATCTGATTCCTCCATTTGATTTGAACATAGAAAAGTGTAGAACATGCATGCTAACAAAGATAACAAGAAAACCTTTTCCTAATATTGAAAGGAATTCAACTTTGCTTGAATTAGTACATAGTGATTTATGTGATTTTCATAGTACACCTTCATTAGGAAATAAGAAATATATGATAACATTCATTGATGATCATACACGCTTTTGCTATGTTTATCTTTTGTTTACGAAAAATGAAGCCTTAGAAAAGTTTAAGGTTTATAAAAATGAAGTAGAATTGCAACTTAATACTAAAATTAAAAAGTTGAGAACTGATAAAGGTGGTGAATATTATGATCCAATTTATTTTCAATCTGTGGGTATTATCCATGAAACAACTACTGCATATACACCATAACAAAATGGTATAGCAGAAAGAAAGAATAGGACTTTGGAAGAAATGGTTAATTCTATGTTGTCCTATTCTGGTCTAAGTGATGGATTTTGGGGTGAAGCCATGTTAACGGCTTGTTATATTCTAAACCGAGTTCCGATAAAAAGGAATGAGGTAACCCCGTATGAGCTTTGGTATAAAAGAAAGCCAAATTTGACTTATCTCAAAGTTTGGGGTTGTAGGGCAATTGTAAAAATACCGGAACCCAAGCGTAAGAAATTGGGTGAAAGAGGAATTGAATGCATTTTTATAGGTTATGCTGAACATAACAAAGCCTATAGGTTCTATGTAATAGGACAAAATGATTATGTGTCACTACATTCAATCATAGAATCTAGAGATGCAATTTTTGATGAAAGGAGATTTTCTTCAATTCCTCATTCAAAGGATTTAACTCCTAATACCAATATTGAAGAATTGGATCAAAGCTTGATTGATCAAGGATCAAATGTTCAAACTCTAGATGAGAATGATGCTTCCACATCTCAACCTAGAAGAAGTAAAAGGGCAAGAAAAGAAAAATCCTTTGGCCCAGATTTTCATGTGTACTTAGTTGAAGGTACAAGAGATTCTATCTTAACAAAGTTCTCATATTGTTATAATATAGAAGAAGATCCATTGACATATCAAGAGGCTATGAGGTCTCAAGATGCTGCTTTCTGGAAAGAAGCAATTAATGATGAGATGGAATCCATCATGGGAAATAACACATGGATTTTGGTTGACTTACCTCCTAAGTGTAAACCAATAGGATGTAAATGGATTTTCAAGAAGAAAATCAAAGCTGATGGAACTATTGATAAGTTTAAAGCACGTTTAGTGGCACAAGGGTTTAGACAAAAACCTGGAATCGATTATTTCGATACATATGCACCTGTGGCTAGAATCTCCACTATAAGGTTATTAATAGCACTTGCTGCTATTCATAAACTTGTGATACATCAAATGGATGTCAAGACTGCATTCTTAAATGGAGAACTAGAAGAAGAAGTGTATATGAAACAACCTGAAGGTTTTGTTATGGAAAACCAAGAACACAAGGTCTGTAAATTGATTAAATCCTTGTACGGATTGAAACAAGCGCCAAAACAATGGCACCAAAAGTTTGATGACGTTGTATTATCAAATGGTTTCAAAATAAACAATTCAGATAAGTGTGTGTATAGTAAATTTGATGACAAAGGTAATGGTGTCATAATTTGCTTGTATGTGGATGACATGCTGATTTTTGGAACAAATTTAGATCAAGTAAATTTGACCAAAACATTTCTATCATCATATTTCTCCATGAAAGATATGGGAGAAGCTGATGTCATCCTAGGTATAAAAATTAAGAGAGACAATGAGAAACTTATCCTGTCTCAATCACATTACATTGAGAAAGTTCTCAAGAAATTCAATAACTTTGAATGCTCTCTTGTTTCAACTCCTATGGACCCAAGTTTAAAGATATTACCTAATGGTGGTAAGGCTATTTCACAATTAGAATATGCAAGGGTAATAGGATGTTTGATGTATGCAATGACAAGTACAAGGCCAGATATCGCATTTGCGGTAGGTAAACTGAGTAGATATACTAGTAACCCTAGTTTATCACATTGGCAAGCTGTACGTCGAGTACTTAAGTGCTTAAAGAAAACTATTGATCATGGTTTGACATATAGTGGTTATCCTTCAGTTTTGGAAGGATATTCTGATGCAAGTTGGATTACAAACCAAGAAGATCACTCTTCTACTAGTGGTTGGGTTTTCCTCTTTGGAGGAGGAGCAATTTCTTGGTCATCCAAGAAACAAACTTGCATTACTGATTCCACTATGGCTTCAGAATTTATAGCTCTAGCTTCAGCAGGAAAGGAAGCTGAATGGCTAAGGAACCTCATGTTTGAGATACCACTGTTACAAAAACCAATATCACCTGTAGCAATACATTGTGACAATGTTGCAACTTTGGCTAAAGCTTATAGTCAAGTGTACAATGGAAAATCAAGACATATAGGTGTGAGACATAGTTATGTCCAAGGACTTATCAAGGATGGTATTATTACCGTTGATTTCGTTCGAACAAAGCTTAATTTGGCTGATGGTTTTACAAAGGCATTGGCTAAAGATTCCATCTCTAGAATGTCTATTGAAATTGGAATGGAGCCCATAATTAATCACTAGTAAGGGAATCTTAACTTAACGCTTAATATGACATTAAGTCTTAAGTTCAATAAGATTAAATCTCTTATTTGATGATTGAAAGCACAAGGGTGCTTTGGACCTGTGATGTAAGGAGGTTGAATAATTCTTAATTGATTTCTTGAATTTATGTTTTATCGCAGGAACATGTTTTACCTAAGAAATCAACCTATGTAAGTGCGAAGTTTGGCCGCTTCAAGAAGTCAAAGGGCAATGACTTTGATGCACTTATGAATAGATATGGATGCATGGCCCTATTGTGTCAAGTACAACAAGAACATGTAGTTTATCTTATATGTAGTTGTATCTTCAAGTTTTCATTATGTATTATATCGGTTCAATCGTTTCGATACCAATAAAATACGATTTCTTGGAATGTATACTCTACTAAGTGGAAGTTCAAGTCTATGTACACTTTCATTTACGTGTAAGATTGTATATATTAAATTTAAATTTGTGTGTAGTAATTATTTAATACTCTCAAATGGGGGAGGATTGTTGAGATTTGAGAATTAAATTCTCTGATAATCGATTACCATTGTGTGTAATCGATTATCAAAGAGTGAAAACTCTGATTGAGTAACTTTTTAAATTTTGAGACACCAAATGGTATGACCTTTCAAAGGTGTAATGCCAAAAGGTATGACTTTTCAAAAGGTGTAATTGATTACCATTGTGTTGTAATTAATTACATGCCTTTTCAGTAAATTTAAAGAGTCTCAACCTTTTATGAAGAGTTATAACAATTCATAAATTTGTGTCCCTTTAATTCAAAAGATGTCTGATCAACATCTATATAAAGGGATCCAAGTGCATTACTCAAAAACACAGAAATAAAACACAAATTAAATTTCTTTCATCTTTTGTTCTTGTTTTGCAACAATACAAGAGTGAGTATTGTTGTTGAATCTTCTTTGTATCTCAAAATTGGATTTCGTGATACCCACACTCTATAGGGACGAAATACTAATTTTAGGAAAGTGCTCTGCATGCCTAGAAGATCATATCAAGTCCTCTAAATTGTTGTTCATCTTTTGGTTCACCCTTACTTTGGAAATTTGTTCCAACAATCTAAAATTAGTATTTCCAAGAAAAATGGCAACAATCCGTGATATGTCTACAAATTTCCACAAATTAGACAAATTTGAAGGCGTTGGTTTTCGTAGATGGCAAAAGAAGATGCACTTCCTCCTCTCCGCCCTTAATGTGGCCTATGTTCTTAGCACTCCACAACCAAAGGAGAGAGAAGAGGAAACTTTGGAAGAACAAAGAAAGAGGCACAAGTGGGAGAATGATGATTACATATGTCGTGGTCACATTCTGAATGGCATGACCGATGCATTATTCGATGTGTATCAGTATGTAGAATCGGCCAAAGAATTGTGGGATCAACTTGAAGGCAAATACATTTCTGAAGATGCATCAAGTAAGAAATTCCTTGTTAGTAATTTTAATAATTATAAGATGAGTGATGCTAGACCTATAATGGAACAATTCCATGAAATCCAAAGAATCCTTGGAAGTTTTAGGCAACATAATATTGCCTGCCTCATCATATTTCGCATGGTTTAAATACCTGTTGGGCAACTCCAACCATTGTCAATTGGTTTTGGGATGGAACCTTTAACATGGTATCAGAGCCAGAGCATTTCTTTCCGGTTCTTATGGGCCAAGAGTTGCCCTTTCGTTGTGGGTCAAAAGTTACCCCTTGCCTGGTCCGGCAGGCTTCGTTGGAGGGGGCGTGTTGGAAGTCCCACATTGCCTGCCTCATCATATTTCGCATGGTTTAAATACCTGTTGGGCAACTCCAACCATTGCCAATTGGTTTTGGGATGGAACCTTTAACAACGTTCTCTCTTCATTTGTAGCTTCTCTCTTGATCTCTTGTACTAGTAGTATATAATCTAGAAAATGTGGCTTCCCTTAGTTCCCTATCTTATCTTCTCTGTCTTGTTCTCCTTGTGATTCTTCCTTTTCATCAATGGATTAACTTTTTCCTCTACATTTGAGTCCGTTTCTTGCTTATCAAATTACCTTCCTGACTTTAGCCATTTGGCCCAAAAGACTACAATAAGCCACTATTATATTCAGAATTACTCCTATTCAAGTTAATTTCCCCTTATTTGCTCCCTTGAAAAGATGTGAACTTGATCCTTCTTATCCAAGAATAAGGCCCACCACTGCTACATTGAGCCCTGGTCTTCAACACCTAGCTTCTCAAATTTCTCCCCCTTAACAGCATCTTTCTAATCATATCTAAGATCTTAAACATATTGTTGTGTTATTGTGTGTCGATTACTTCAATAATGAGTCACTATATTATATTACAATGAACAACACATCTCTTTAAATAACCATAACAAGGTACAACATTTGAAGAGACTGAACCTGGGATAGTTGCACGACTTCTTAGTTCCCGGGCTAATGAATCTACTTGTTCTTTACTTGGTATCTGTGACACAATTTATGAATAAATCATTGATTGTACAACAACCAAGAGAACATATCAAAACATAACATCTATATTATGAGTAAGTAAAATTCAGAATAATTAATTCAATTTGATTATCTAAAACTATTTCATACCTTCCCTGTCAATAGAAGCCACAGTACAGCCTCAGGCAAAGGCTGCCCACCAGGAAAGGCACCTGGAAGTTTTTTCTGGCATTCAGGAATTGACATGCCTCTAAAGTGAATTCCCTAGAAGACATAACATGCTGACCTCAGAGATCCATTTGGTGTACATTAACAAACAGATACTAATCAGAGATTCTATCAACCAATCAACATGTCATTAACAAGATCTAATTCACTTCATTTTAATAGTTCACACATATCTGGAGAATAAAGTCGGTCTTCTTGCAAGAAAGTCAATTCTTAGTCCAATGGTTCCACATACCAAGCTTCCCTAATTAGATGATTCTTCTTATGCAGATGCAACTTCCTATAGACAACTTATTAGAAAGTTGTTGTATTTGACAACTACTGAACTTGACATTAGGTATTCTATTCAATAACTATGTTAGTTTTTATGTTACCCATCTACTAGCCACTATCAAGCAACAACTAGAATCCTAAGATATCTTAAAGGCTGTCTAGGCCAAGGTCTTTTTAAAGGGTTTTAGTGATTTGGATGGGCATCTTGTCCAAATTTTCAAAGATGTCTTTCTTGTTACTGTATTCTCTTAGGTCCTTATATCATTTCTTGGAAATGTCAGAAGCAACCCACTATTTCTAGATCATCCTCTAAAGCAGAGTATGATGCCCTTGTTGTCAAAGATTTTGAAATTCAGTGGTTAGCTTATCATCTAGAGGATCTTTCATACATAGAGATTGACTATCATCTTACTAGAGAAAGCTTCAAGTCAACCTTTATGATCACTTGCTGCCTATCTCCTCTCATCATCAACAAACTGATATTTTACTAAGCCTGTTGATCCTCTATCTTTTAGAACCATTTAATCCAAGCCTGGTGTTCATAATAGTTACTTTCCAGCTTCAGGGTGTTCATGATATTTACTCTCTAATTTGAAGATATTTACTAAGCCATGTTGTTGTTGGGTTTGGGCCTTCTCTATGACAGTTAGTGTATTTATTTGATTCTTTGTTTCCAGTTTTCAATCAACACGAAAATACATTCAATTTAGTTTCTTTTTCTTTAAGCTTTATAAATAAAAAATTAAATTAAATACATTATTAGTATGGTATATTTACACTGCATGTAATCATAAATTGACATATAAGCAATGAAGCTTAATTCTATGTCTAATTATTTTTCAGTATAAAATCTTTTACAATAATAATTAAACTCTAAAAATACCGTAAAGGAGAAATATAAAATCTTATTCAGTAAGCAATTCCAAACCATACTATAACAACAGTACTATAACAAAAATTACCATAAAACACGTAACATTTCATCAATCACCAAAGATAAGGAGAAAGATAGAAAGTGAATACAGTGTTACTAGAGCTCTGACCCTGAAGCCATCTAACCGAATTAGCGAGATTCGGTTATTGACCCTGTAATCAAATAAATAGGTAAATAAATTAAAGTAAAAAAATAGTGCATTATGAGAATCAAACGTAGATATCATTGTATTTTGAGTTACCAGGCGAGAGCCTATGCGCGAAAGCGAATAAACGCTTTTGAAGAACGCCATTTGGAGGAAACCTACAGGTTAGTGTAGACTAATACATATATCTAAGACTATTAAATCAGGATTCAAATTATAAATCAAACAACCTATTTTTTGAATAGCAAATCGAACCGTATTATAAATAGTAAAATTCATGATTAATAAAAAGAGGGTTTTCCCTTTGCTGCTTTCTAGAAAAATAAAGACCTTTCTCAGAGCATATCACCTACCTCTTTGTGCCTAAGGAAATTTATAAATTTTCAAGGGCACTCTCAACAAGTTAGTACTTAGCAGATTCTGTTACAAAACATGATTCATCTAATTTAGACCAAAGTTTACTAAAATGAAAAACAAGTATTCAATCCTGAGGTCTACATGAACACCACCGGGCAGTAGTCTTTCCATCTGAATTCACAAGACGAATGAGGTGGCGTGTTCTTGGATCCTTCTGGTGGAAATGTTATCCATGCTTTTTCTTTGGGATCAAATGCTGAAGACTTCAAATCAAGAGATGCACTTGGAGCAGGTCTTCCAGCAGCATGCCTATGCTATGGCACAAGAAATTATTAACTGTGTGCATGAAAATCAGAATTATGGAATGAAATTTTGTTTGCCAAAATGTTATGTTCATCATTGTGCACCATGCTATAGAAGACAACAATTTAACTCAAGCCAAATACCTATTGTAGCAAATAGGACATTCATCATTCAAAAGAAAAAAACTGAGTAAATTACATGAAAACAACAGTTATGATCAGAAGTATTAGGGTAGTACTTAGGATGCTATATTAAGATATTGTAAACAGGAGGTTTTTTGTGTTAAAATTTAAAAATTTATTATATTAATAAATAATAACATCAAATATTACTTTTTTAAATAGAAGTCCTTCAATTTTCACATTCAATTATGTAATCATTGCCTTGATTACCATTTACCCCTTTTTTGGTTTGTTTTTCTGTGTCACTCATAATGGATGATCTAAGTTTATTATTGAAACTAGTGAAATTACTTTGTAAAATACTATGTGTTGTGTTGTAGGGATTGTATAGAATTATAGGTTGAAATTTATTTAGGAGAACTTTGATTGTTGATTCAAACTATGCCTTTCCAGTTCTGATTGCAAGATTGTTGCTTGCTTTGACAATTTATCAGGATATATATTTTAGGTTATAATTGATTCGCAACCTTTGACTGTGGCTGTACTTGCAGCTCTGTTATTGGTGAGTCAATCGAGATTGTTGGGGCTGTTGGGCTTGTACTTGGTGTCATAGGACTCTTACTACTCGAGGTAAACTTTGATTCTGTGAATTTATAAATTTTGATTCTGTAGTTCTGTGTCAATGATTCTGGTATGGCACATTGTTTGGAGTATTTTACTAACTTATTTATTCTAAATTCTTGTAATAACTAAGTGTTCTTACCTTAGTTCTCTCTTATATTTGCTGTAACTTTGATCTTGAAATTTGGTTGAACACTGACTAGATTTGATACTTTGAAGTGCATATGGTATGAATTATGATTTTCATTGAACCCTGATTAGATTTGATACTTCAGAGCTGATATATACAGATACAAACCCATCTAGTGGCAGGCTTTTATCTTCTAAAAAAACTTTCATTTATTAATTTGGGGATGTAATTCATGAAGCAACGAATTAATGTAATTTGTCATGCATCATTCTATGTTTATGTTATTTATACACTATATATAGAATACACAAAACACTTATATGGTGAAGACTCAGCATTTCAAAAGAGGTAAACAGATGCAAATCCTTTCAAATTACATTTCTAAAAAGATGAATAATCTAAAAGGGCAAATTATTAGTGAGAAAGTAGATGAAGATGAGCATGCTAATTTCTCTTGTCTGCATAGTAGTTGTTAGAATTGTTTGTGAGGGACCTTGTATGGATAATAATAGTAGTAGTAGGAATAAGTTTTTGGCCTTTGTAGAGTCAACCATCACCACCCTCTCTTAACCATTTTTTGACTTCAACCTTAATTAGCTCTCTACAATACTACCTATACACATTGTCATTAACTCAACCATAGCCTCTGAAAGATAACTTATCACCCTGTTAATAAACTTAACCACTCCCTACAAGAAAATAATGAAAAGTAGTAGTTACCAATAAAAGTGAACCAAACAAGAGTAAAAGACTAAATTAAATTCCAACAAAGAAAAATAACTAAGAGGCCACTTTAACTATTACCAAGACTCTTAGATGTCTTATGTTGTTAGTAACTATGGTCTTCTATCACAAATTTCACTCAGTCTTCAGTGTGAACACAAGAAAACAGAAGCTGAAAAGAAAGAGACGTCAATTCAAAACATAAATTTCCATAACATGTCAATAAAACTTTATAAAGAGAAGATTAAGATTATTATTACATAGAAGGTAAATTTTAAGGACTAAAGAGTTTACTGCTGCAAAGTAACATGAATATTCATCTAGCGTGAGAGTCACAAGAATGGCTAAATCCTTGTTGTCATTCTGGTTTTTAGCTGATTCACTCTTCTCCAAAGCTACGATTGCATCTCAGGCCAACATCTCAAAAGCCTTGGCTGCTTCTATCTCCTTCTGTGCTACCAATAAACTATTTTCCAATGCAACTGATCTGGCCTTGGCTTCTTCAACCTCTTGTTATGCTTCAAGCAGCTCGTCCTGAGGAGCCTGAGCTAGTAATTTTGCCTCATCAACCTCTTGTGCCACCTCCTGCAGTTTCTTGGGCAACTCACTCATTGTTTCTCTCACTTTGTTCTCCTTCATCTCATGGAAAACTTTTACAGCCCTGCACTTGTATAGTTCCAGTTGGAGAGTTACAGCAGCAGCCGAAGCCATTTGCTCACTTTACTTTAGGGTGGGCAGAACCAACTTCTCTTCTTTTAGTTTTGATTTAAGAAATGTACAAGCCTTGAACAATCAAACTAAAATTGATAATTGAAACTATGCTGAATGAAACAGATTTAATAAAGAAACTTTGGAATATTAGTGGTAGCCATACGCTTACATGCGGTGAAATTAAAAGAGTTAATCACGGTAGGTGCGGGTGAGGTCATGGTGTGATATAGAGGCAAGGTATGAAATCTAAATAAAAAGGAAACACATTCAATAATTCTAATTTAGATGTGTTTATTAGCTTTAGAAGAAGGAAGCCTCATCTTTCTTAGGATAAATATTAGTACAGGGTACATTCTTTCTTAGTCTTCATTAATGTTATTCTCCCTATGAGTAAAAATAACAAGCAAAAGAAGAAACTAGACTTTTACATTCCAACAAAATATCAGCAGAATAAGAATACATTATTGTATTATTAATAAATATAAATAACTTTAACAAAAAAATTAACATGCTATTATCATAAATTTTTACATTACAATAAAATTCAAAAACTCAACTAAAAGAAAATCAGATTCTGAAATTTTAAAAAAAATACTATACACCCAAAACCAAAAGATCCACCAATGGTTCATCACCCACTACACAACCCCTTTCACCCACGGTTTCACCACCACAGCACCCCACCACCACTGCCCCCTACACAGCCACACTGGAAAACCAAGCCCCAAAACAGACCCACCCTTCACCCTCCCAACCACTACCCCTCAATAGCCCCTCCCCGGTAATGCTTTTATTGGGTGGACACTCGATATTGGACACCCTTGATTAAAATTGTTCATATTGGATTTGCATTGGGATGTTTTAGTGAGAATATTGTAAATTTTGACATAGAATTAGAAGCATTGTTGATATAAGTTTTGATTTAACATGTTCCGCCTTGGAAAATACTGTTGAGGTTTTAGGCTTTTTGTTTTCCTAGTACACTATCCAATATGACAGCTTTTATTTTTCCTATTAATCCAACTTTTGAGTTTATCAAGATAGTCATCAACTTTTGCTTTAATTTTGTAAACCCACTTATGATATATATAGGCTTAAGCCCTTTGCCTTTAAATATTTTAGAACAGTTATACTTTATGCTTCTTATTTGTACTATTCATTACAGAATACCAAATCCCCGGATCAGCTATTTTGTGTCCATGTATTAATTTTTTTATTTGTTGTGATTGAAACCTAAGGAGAAATTGGCATTTTAAGCCAATCAAAATGCCAATTTTTATTGATCTTCATATTTTTTAATTAAAAAACTTGCAACTGTGATGTCATTATTCAACAAAATTAAGCATTTTTTTTGTAAAACTGCACTGCAAGTATTTTTTATAGTATTTCTAATTGAGTCATATGTGTTTGGTAACTTCTAGTTTTAGTTGATTAATTATTAATGCATTGGCATGGAGAGTTATTTGGGCATTTTTTAACTGTCTTACTGTCGAAAATTGTTAGGATTATGGTCTCCATTATTCTTCCCTTTCATTTATCATTTACAGAGAACTTCAATAATGTTATTTCTCAAACTACTGTGCATATTTTGACTGTTATGATTATATAGATTATTGCACCATTTCCATTGTGATTTTAATTGATAGTAGATTATTGAACTAATAGAATCTTAATTGATAGTTGTTTTATTTTATTGATAGTTGATTTTTCTTCATAATTAAAATAGAATCTTAATATGACTAAATCTTTGAATAAGATTACATTTTAATAAGGGTGAGATTAGACTAGGCGAGACTTTGTTAAAATAAGTCTAATTTATTTTGAATTCAAAAACTTGGGTTTAACCTTATTATAGTTTTTGTTAATGTTGGACCTTGCCCAACTCTTTTAAATTTTTATTTAGCGTATTGACCTATTCAAAGAGATATTTCATAACAAGACTTTTAAATATGTTAAGAGACCATTTTTCTAAATAAATCTATAGACTAATGGACCTAATTCAATATAAAACTCAAAAAATAAAATCCTCTTAAGGTTTTGGGATTTTTATTTTCCTAACATTTAGATAATTTTTTATTGATTCCAAATGTATAAAATTATTGTCTTTCTTTCTATATGCAATCATTTTGGTTTATATATTTTACTTACAAATGAGCAATCTTGGTTTGAAAGGGTATGTGTCCTTCTAAAAAGATCTCAATCCGTGTATTGATTGGATTTTAGTTCTTCCATCTTGTCGAATAGTAATTAATCGTTTATTGCCTGAGTATCTATGCTTCTTCATTTGGACAGTTCGTGCCAATTTCTACAAATGTCTATTTCTATTATTTATGTCTTACTGATATTAATAATAGATTTATAGTAAATAGTGCTAACTAAATCAAATGCTTGAACAGTTGCAATAGACATTGTTAGAGAGCATGAATCTACCAAGACAAGAATTACCAAACACATAATAAAATACCAGGACAGGAATTACAAATGAACCTTAAATTGGTAGAGAGCGACTTTTAAGTGATTGTTCACACACACTCATTAAATAAGTTCAGAAAGAAAAATATATGGTACAAATATAGTAATTGGGGAATATTACTTGTTGTGTTTATTATATAACAACAACAAAATCAACTAACTCATCCAAGACGAGTCTCTATAATGAACCCTTATAGTGTTTAATAATGCAAATGTAGTATCTGCTTCCTCTCTTATGGACTTATTCTCATGTGGGTCACTAGTCTCTAGATCACTAAGAAGTCGTTACTGTGTAAATAATGCCACATCTCTACTATGTTGTTGTGCCTTTGAGATTTTGTAAATAATGTCAACCACTTCTAAATTTGTCATGCAGACTAGCACATCTTACGCGTGGTCTTTGTTGGTCTTTCTTTAGCTTCGTCTCCAGCGCTTACTTTCTTTCCCAAGTAATCCCCTAACGCTAACTTTTCTAGCTATGTGTGTTGTATCTTTTGAAGTGTATGCATGTTGATTGTTGTTTGTTAGTGGAGAGTAGAGCTCATTAGGCATTCTTATGTGTGCTGATAACATGTTTTAAAAGTGTGCATGTGTAATGTTGTTTGTTAGTGGAGAGCAGAGCTCATTAGGCATTGGTTTTGTGTGCTGATAACATGATTGAATTATGCATGTGTAATGTTATTTGTTAGTGGAGAGCAAAGCTCACTAGATTGTTATGATTATCTCTCTCTATTTCATATACAATGCGTAGCATATATATTTAACTGTACTGGGAAGTTTTCTGTATGTAACAGCGCATTTCTAAATTTAGGAAATGTCTAGTTTACATGGGAGACTCTACCAAAATTTTGGCAGGTTCCCTGGTTTAGGATACATAAAGAAGTATATTAAAGTTTAACAATGTAGGGTTTATTTGTGGGTGTACCCACTAGGTTCCCGTTCAAGATTCAAGACAACCGACTGACATGTCGTGTTGTGTTGGATCTTGAATTCTCCCAGTTGGACAGTTTGTGATGAATTTGTAACCAGTAGGGCGTAACCCATAATCGTTGTTGTTTCTGTTCTATCTTGCGTTGTTGATGTCGATTTGGAATTCCAGTTTATGTTTCATATTGTCTCTGGGTGCATGTCTTCATATGGTGTATCATCTCGTACGTCTCTCTGTGTACTCAGGGACCAATGCGAAATGCTGCCGAAATTTTAAATGAACATCAACGACACAAGATAGATGACAAACAACATCGATGGGTTACGGATGGTTTCATATTCATCCCGAATGGGATAGGGCCCCACCCACTTGCAACATCAAAGAGATAGAGAGTGATTCATGAACGATAGTCACGTAATGTTTAAATTAAAGTAACAAAAATTGTGCTTGTTAGATATTGTGAATGGAGGTACTGACAAATCGATGATGGATGTACAACCGGCTAGATCACAGTTAGCGAGTGATTGAGGAGTTTATGATAGGGTTGTTGGAGTTCATTCCATTCGCTACAGCAAACACACCTGGATTTGAAGTGACTCAGAAGATTCGTTGTCCGTGCTCAAGGTACAAATGCATGAGTTTTGAATACGCAGATGATGTCATGTGCCACCTAACTGAGAAAGGGTTCATGGAAACATACCACTGCTGGTACAACCATGGTGAGCAGTTACCGCCCAGGCCATCAGGCATAATCGTGAAATCGTCTTACTACAAGGTTGAAGGAAATAGGGATACATACAACAACATAGAGCAGATGGTGATGGATCATGTTGGACCCTCCACTGGGCGTATGCTAGAACATGATGACCAAGCAGGGAATGAGGATGACAATGTAGAGGAGGATACTAAATCGGAGGTGAAGAGATTTTATGATTTTTTGGCGACGGCTCAGACTCCATTGTGGGACGGGTGCGAGAGTGACCCTGAATTATCTGCCTCCCTAGCTGCTTTAATCATCAAATGCCATCAAACCTGCTTCATGCTAAGAAAAGAGTGGCAAACTTGGGATTGGGTTGTGTTAAGATAGAATGTTGCATTGGCGGGTGTATATTATTCAGAAATGAGTTTGTAGATAAGAGTGTCACAAAATGTGTACATTGTAATGAGGAACGCTACAAAACCGTTAAAAGGAGAGGGAAGATAATTAGGTCGACCAGGAAGAAAATATGGTACTTCCCCATAACACCGCGTCTTCAACACCTGTATGCCTCATTATCCATAGCAAAACACATGTGTTGGCATGCTCTGAACTGAACATAGGAGGGGCTTCTGTGTCATCCTTCCGATGGGAAAGCATGGAAGTGTTTGGATAAGTTATATCCAGACTTTTCTAGTGAGCCGCACAATGTACGACTTGGCTTATGTACTGATAGGTTTAACCCGTTTGGACAATACGGAAGAGCGTACTCTTGTTGGCCAGTCATACTGACCCCATACAATCTGCCTCCTGATATGTGTACGAAGAGGGAGGTCATGTTTCTATCTGTACTGGTTCTAGGACCCAAAAATCCAAAGGCAAATATAGACGTGTTATTGCAACCGTTGGTTGAAGAGTTATCATAATTATGGGATGTTGGGGTAATGACATACGATGCGTCTTTGAAGAACAATTTCATGATGTGGGCTGTTTTGATGTGGACTATTAACGACTTCCAGGCCTATGGTATGCTTTCTGGATGGTCAACGTCTGGGAAGCTTGCTTGCCCTGTATGCATGGAACATACTTGGGGAATCACTCTCTGTTAGTGGCAAGACAAGTTTCTTTGACTGTCATAGAAAGTTTCTACCTTTGGATCACCCGTTCAGGAGAAACAAAACCGCTTTTAAGAAGAACAAAGTTATTAATGAACCTCCACCCCGTAGGTTATCAGGTGCACGAGTTTGGCAGAGGGTCAAAGAGTATCCCTACATCTGGGATAAGAGTGTTAAGGAGTTTGTGGGTTATTGGAAGGAACACCACTGGGTGAAGCAGAGCATCTTATGGGATTTGCCATATTGGAAAGACTTGTTGTTAAGACATAACATTAATGTCATGCACACTGAACGTAATGTTTTCATAAATATTTTTGACACTGTAATGGACATCAAAGAGAGAACAAAGGATAACGAGAAGAGTCGTCCTGACCTTCTGATTTGGTGTTCTAGGAAGGATTTAGAATTGAGGGATGCGGGACACAGAAGAATGTTCAAACCCCATGCAAAATATGTTTTAACTAGACCTCAACAGATTGTTGTGTGTGTTTGGATGAATGGGTTGACCCTGCCTGACGGAAATACTTCTAACTTATGTAGATGTGTCAATATGAAAAGGGCAGGGTGTTTGGCATGAACAGTCATGATTGCCATGTGTTTATGCAACAACTACTTTCGTACGTATTTCATGCCTTACTGAAACCTATTTGGAAACCGTTGGTTGAGTTGAGTCACTTCTTTAAGGAGTTGACGGCAACTTCGTTGACTGTGGTGAAACTTCTGAAGATGGAGGAAACTATCCTAGTATTGATTTGTAAGTTGGAGCATATTTTCCCACCAAGTTTTTTTGACTTGATGGAGCATCTCCCTATCCATCTACCGTATGAGGCCTTAGTTGGTGACCCGGTGCAGTGTTGGATGTATCCATTCGGAAGGTGAATGCCAAAACTCTTTAATTTTCTTATAAATATTTCCTATAATAGTATTTTCTAACTTAACATTTGTTGATGTTGTTAAAGATTCTTACGGTCTTTAAAAGACAAAGTGTCAAACAAAGCATGCGTTGAAGCATCAATTTGTGAGGCATACTTAATCGAAGAAGTGACAACTTTTGTTTCTTTCTATTTTCTGACGGAGATAGAAACTAGAATGAGTAGAATTCCCCGCAATCTTGGGGTGGCCACCCGCACAGGGTTAGATGATCAAATTTCAATTTTTAACTATCCTGGTCATCTGGGGGCAAGGTCACAAAATGTTACATTGATGAGAAAGATCGAAAGGCGGCTCACTTGTACATTCTTCTAAATTACCCAGAAGTGGAACCCTTTCTTGAGTAAGTCACTAACTTATATGTTACATTCTAAACCTAGCTTTTATAGTATCTAAATTTTTTTCCTTTAAATAACTTATATACAGATATGCTAAAAATTGAGCAAAATGATTTAACTGATGACCAAATTCATAGTGAGGTGTCATCCAAGTTCATCGGTTGGTTCGTACAACACGTAAGACCCGCATACCATGTGTTTTTTATCTATACTTCTAACGTTAGGTATCTAATGATGACCTATTTGTTATACTGTACATAGATACAAGACCCTAACAACCATATTGAAGATCCTTTACTCCAAGCCCTTTCTTGGGGGCCGATGAAAACTGTTTAAAAATGGCCCATTTACTATGTAAATGGCTACAAGTTTAATATTTTTCAATGGAGTGAAGGGATGCGTACCCATAACTACGGGGTTTGTGTTAAAGGCACAGCCAGACAGTTAGAGGAAGATTTTTATAGAGTGCTGACAGAGATTGTTGAAGTTTCTTTCTCTGGATGACTAAGAAGAGATATTGTTCTATTCAAATGTGATTGGTACGACAACACAATCAGTGTAGGAACAAAGGTTGACAACAACTACGGCTTAGTTGAGGTCAAGAAAAATGGTAGATATAAAGGGTTTGATCCCTTCATTTTTACCCAACAAGTCGAGCAGGTTTATTATACCGACTTCCCAGGAGGTCATCAGGACTGGTACGTAGTAATCAAGGCAAAGGCCCGAAGTCAGATCACTGATAATGTCTCTGGTAAGGTTGAAGATGCTTATCAACTTACACCGAACGAACTTAACAATAGTCATCTGTTGTTCAATATTGATCCTGTGATAATGGATGGGACACTCACCACGACGGGGGGTGAACACATTGACAAAGACCTTATCTCCCGATCAAAATAGTCTAGGGCTGATTTGGATACTGATGAACTTGTTGAAACAGATAGCCATAGTGACACTGAAATTGAGGGGGAATTTCAAATCAAAAGTGTGCATGTGTAATGTTGTTTGTTAGTGGAGAGCAGAGCTCATTAGGCATTGGTTTTGTGTGCTGATAACGTGATTGAATTATGCATGTGTAATGTTATTTGTTAGTGGAGAGCAAAGCTCACTAGATTGTTATGATTATCTCTCTCTATTTCATATACAATGCGTAGCATATATATTTAACTGTACTGGGAAGTTTTCTGTATGTAACAGCGCATTTCTAAATTTAGGAAATGTCTAGTTTACATGGGAGACTCTACCAAAATTTTGGCAGGTTCCCTGGTTTAGGATACATAAAGAAGTATATTAAAGTTTAACAATGTAGGGTTTATTTGTGGGTGTACCCACTAGGTTCCCGTTCAAGATTCAAGACAACCGACTGACATGTCGTGTTGTGTTGGATCTTGAATTCTCCTAGTTGGACAGTTTGTGATGAATTTGTAACCAGTAGGGCGTAACCCATAATCGTTGTTGTTTCTGTTCTATCTTGCGTTGTTGATGTCGATTTGGAATTCCAGTTTATGTTTCATATTGTCTATGGGTGCATGTCTTCATATGGTGTATCATCTCGTACGTATCTCTGTGTACTCAGGGACCAATGCGAAATGCTACCGAAATTTTAAATGAACATCAACGACACAAGATAGATGACAAACAACATCGATGGGTTACGGATGGTTTCATATTCATCCCGAATGGGATAGGGCCCCACCCACTTGCAACATCAAAGAGATAGAGAGTGATTCATGAACGATAGTCACATAATGTTTAAATTAAAGTAACAAAAATTGTGCTTGTTAGATATTGTGAATAGAGGTACCGACAAATCGATGATGGATGTACAACCGGCTAGATCACAGTTAGCGAGTGATTGAGGAGTTTATGATGGGGTTGTTGGAGTTCATTCCGTTCGCTACAGCAAACACACCTGGATTTGAAGTGACTTAGAAGATTCGTTGTCCGTGCTCAAGGTACAAATGCATGAGTTTTGAATACGCAGATGATGTCATGTGCCACCTAACTGAGAAAGGGTTCATGGAAACATACCACTGCTGGTACAACCATGGTGAGCAGTTACCGCCCAGGCCATCAGGCATAATCGTGAAATGGTCTTACTACAAGGTTGAAGGAAATAGGGATACATACAACAACATAGAGCAGATGGTGATGGATCATGTTGGACCCTCCACTGGGCGTATGCTAGAACATGATGACCAAGCAGGGAATGAGGATGACAATGTAGAGGAGGATACTAAATCGGAGGTGAAGAGATTTTATGATTTTTTGGCGACGGCTCAGACTCCATTGTGGGACGGGTGCAAGAGTGACCCTGAATTATCTACCTCCCTAGCTGCTTTAATCATCAAATGCCATCAAACCTGCTTCATGCTAAGAAAAGAGTGGCAAACTTGGGATTGGGTTGTGTTAAGATAGAATGTTGCATTGGCGGGTGTATTGTTCCGAAATGAGTTTGTAGATAAGAGTGTCACAAAATGTGTACATTGTAATGAGGAACGCTACAAAACCGTTAAAAGGAGAGGGAAGATAATTAGGTCGACCAGGAAGAAAATATGGTACTTCCCCATAACACCGCGTCTTCAACACCTGTATGCCTCATTATCCATAGCAAAACACATATGTTGGCATGCTCTGAACTGAACATAGGAGGGGCTTCTGTGTCATCCTTCCGATGGGAAAGCATGGAAGTGTTTAGATAAGTTATATCCAGACTTTTCTAGCGAGCCGCACAATGTACGACTTGGCTTATGTACTGATAGGTTTAACCCGTTTGGACAATACGGAAGAGCGTACTCTTGTTGGCCAGTCATACTGACCCCATACAATCTGCCTCCTGATATGTGTACGAAGAGGGAGGTCATGTTTCTATCTGTACTGGTTCTAGGACCCAAAAATCCAAAGGCAAATATAGACGTGTTATTGCAACCGTTGGTTGAAGAGTTATCATAATTATGGGATGTTGGGGTAATGACATACGATGCGTCTTTGAAGAACAATTTCATGATGTGGGCTATTTTGATGTG
This sequence comes from Clitoria ternatea, assembly GCA_037962975.1. NCBI lineage: Eukaryota > Viridiplantae > Streptophyta > Magnoliopsida > Fabales > Fabaceae > Clitoria > Clitoria ternatea. The sequence continues at coordinate 114,172,270 of CM075671.1, forward strand.
GACTATTAACGACTTCCAGGCCTATGGTATGCTTTCTGGATGGTCAACGTCTGGGAAGCTTGCTTGCCCTGTATGCATGGAACATACTTGGGGAATCACTCTCTGTTAGTGGCAAGACAAGTTTCTTTGACTGTCATAGAAAGTTTCTACCTTTGGATCACCTGTTCAGGAGAAACAAAACCGCTTTTAAGAAGAACAAAGTTATTAATGAACCTCCACCCCGTAGGTTATCAGGTGCACGAGTTTGACAGAGGGTCAAAGAGTATCCCTACATCTGGGATAAGAGTGTTAAGGAGTTTGTGGGTTATTGGAAGGAACACCACTGGGTGAAGCAGAGCATCTTATGGGATTTGCCATATTGGAAAGACTTGTTGTTAAGACATAACATTAATGTCATGCACACTGAACGTAATGTTTTCATAAATATTTTTGACACTGTAATGGACATCAAAGAGAGAACAAAGGATAACGAGAAGAGTCGTCCTGACCTTCTGATTTGGTGTTCTAGGAAGGATTTAGAATTGAGGGATGCGTGACACAGAAGAATGTTCAAACCCCATGCAAAATATGTTTTAACTAGACCTCAACAGATTGTTGTGTGTTTGGATGAATGGGTTGACCCTGCCTGACGGATTCACTTCTAACTTATGTAGATGTGTCAATATGAAAAGGGCAGGGTATTTGGCATGAAAAGTCATGATTGCCATGTGTTTATGCAACAACTACTCTCGTACGTATTTCATGCCTTACTGAAACCTATTTGGAAACCGTTGGTTGATTTGAGTCACTTCTTTAAGGAGTTGACGGCAACTTCGTTGACTGTGGTGAAACTTCTGAAGATGGAGGAAACTATCCTAGTATTGATTTGTAAGTTGGAGCATATTTTCCCACCAAGTTTTTTTGACTTGATGGAGCATCTCCCTATCCATCTACCGTATGAGGCCTTAGTTGGTGACCCGGTGCAGTGTTGGATGTATCCATTCGGAAGGTGAATGCCAGAACTCTTTAATTTTCTTATAAACATTTCCTATAATAGTATTTTCTAACTTAACATTTGTTGATGTTGTTAAAGATTCTTACGGTCTTTAAAAGACAAAGTGTCAAACAAAGCATGCGTTGAAGCATCAATTTGTGAGGCATACTTAATCGAAGAAGTGACAACTTTTGTTTCTTTCTATTTTCTGACGGAGATAGAAACTAGAATTAGTAGAATTCCCCGCAATCTTGGGGTGGCCACCCGCACAGGGTTAGATGATCAAATTTCAATTTTTAACTATCCTGGTCATCTGGGGCAAGGTCACAAAATGTTACATTGATGAGAAAGATCGAAAGGCGGCTCACTTGTACATTCTTCTAAATTACCCAGAAGTGGAACCCTTTCTTGAGTAAGTCACCAACTTATATGTTACATTCTAAACCTAGCTTTTATAGTATCTAAATTTTTTTCCTTTAAATAACTTATATACAGATATGCTAAAAATTGAGCAAAATGATTTAACTGATGACCAAATTCACAGTGAGGTGTCATCCAAGTTCATCGGTTGGTTCGTACAACACGTAAGACCCGCATACCATGTGTTTTTTATCTATACTTCTAACGTTAGGTATCTAATGATGACCTATTTGTTATACTGTACATAGATACAAGACCCTAACAACCATATTGAATTCCAGCTGTGCCAACTTGTTTCCAATTTGCATATTTAATATTTCCAATAATTCGGTGCTTGGATTTTAGTGAAGATTGGTGCAGAATGATGAAATTTATAGTGAAAAAATGTTATTTTCCCACAAATCCGAGTGAAAGCTTATTGGACGGTGTTGGTGAGTGAACTGGACAGCGTGGAGAGGAGTTGCTGTTAGATGGAGATCTGGACGTTGTGGGCTGGACGGTGTTGAATTGATGAAAAGTCTGGGCGGTCTTGAGAGGGTTACTGGGCGGTGTTATGTATTAGAAGAAGAAAGGGAGACGGTGTTGGGAAGTTGGGCGGTGTGTTGAGGTGAGGACGGTTGGGCGGTGTGTTGAAGTGAGGACGGTTGGGCGGTGTTGAGAATATTAGGAAGGAGAGGACGGTGTTGTGGATGGAAAGGAAAGGAGTCTGGGCGGAGTTGTGGATTAGGAGCCTGGGCTGTATTGGTTGGAGAGAAGAGCCTGGGCGGTGTTGGTTGATGGATTACTGGGCGGTGTTGGTTGATGGATTACTGGGCGGTGTTGGTTTGATGGATTACTGGGCGGTGTTGGTTTGATGGATTACTGGGCGGTGTTGGTTTGAGAGAAGTCTGGGCGGTATTGATGGAAAGGAAAGGTGAAGTGGGACGGTGTGTAGTATGGATTAGAAGGGGACAGCGGATAGAAGAGAGGAATGTGGGTCGGATTTCTGGATTGAGGACGGTGTAGAGAGTGACTTGAAGGAAAGTAGAAGGAGGCGGTGTTGATGGAGGTAGTGATCCGGTGTTGCATTTGTGAAGAATTGGGTCGGTGTTTGGAGGAGAGCCGATTGGTGATGAAGCTGAATGAAAGGACGGGTGAAGACTTACTGAAGAGCGTCTTTCATTCAGTCGGAATTGACTGCAGAAAGACTCGGAACCGTCTGAAACATTCACTCGGACAAATATCTTTACTCATTCAAATGATAAAATCACATCTTCACTCGGAAGTCCGAGTTAATTTCCACTCGGATTTGACTTCACTTTCACTCAGAAACTTAGACTTTGAAGGACTGGAATCTGGCTGATAGAATTCTTCCATTCCCGAGCCTTGCTTTGCTCGGAAATGCATCTTTCTGACCCAACTTACTCGGAAATCCTTTCCTTGGAGACTTCTCACTCGGGCTCAGTGTGAAACTTGAGAGTCTGCCCGAGTGTGATTCATTTCCGGTCGGATTTTTCCTTCCTTGCTAAGAATTACTCAGAAATGCTTTGTTCTGCTTGAGAATGTCATTTTCTCTGAGTGAGACCACTCGGATTCCTCCTTAGTCAGCATTTATTCATTTCAGTGGCCTCTTCTACTCGGAATCCATTCACTCGGAACAGGTTTCACTCAGATTAGTTGCAATCAGCAAGCCTTTCACTCGGATAATAGCTTTGGACATATTTATTGGAGGTCAGTCTCCTTTTTTCACTCAGAATGGATGCAGTCGGGGAGTTTCCACTCGGAATCACCTTCAACCGAGACTTATTCCATTTCAGCATTGGTCCTTCACTCCAGTCAGCTATTTATCACTCGGAATGGCTTTGACAGGGAACATTTCACTTGGATTTTCCTCCAGCAGTGCAGTATTCCACTCGACAATGCTCTATTCTGAGTCCTTCCACTCGGATTTGGTCATTTCTGAGTTATCCCACTCGGATTTGGCCATTTTGAGTTGGATTTCAGTGCTCTGAGTCGAATTTTTGCTTTCTGAGTCGGATTTCAGCTTTAAAAAGAGAATTCTTTCCACTTTGGGCTTGTTCTTCTTGTTTCTTTATCATTTTATGGTCGTTTTTCTCTTGTTTTTGACCCTTTATTACCTTAATTCCTGCAAAATAACATACCCAAGTAGACTAGAGTGGAAAGAAAGCAAAAATTGTAATAAATAAAGGAAATACAATGGATAATGACTAAAATCCTAAGCAATTTAGACCTAATTTATTATATTATAAAGTATTTATCAAAATACCCCAAACCAAAACATTGCTTGTCCTCAAGCAATCACCATATTCACAAGATAAAATACAGAAAACACTAAACTTAATAAACTAAGGAATTCAAAACAGAGAAACAGATTTATTCAAATGCCAGTTTTATTTTTCTTATGTGAATCAATTTTCAATGTCAAGACTTGAGATACTCTTCTCACAATTTTCATTCAAGTGTTTAAAGGTTTGTGTATCTCTCAAATCATCATAGTCAAAAAATATTACCATAAGCTTGTTAATAAACCAGAAACTCCACAGTTTAGATAGAAAATATGTCAAAGTCTAAAGGTCTTTTAAAGGTTGTAACGTGGCCTTTGGTTGTATTGTCAAGGTAGGAATTTCAAGAAAAATGGAATACAAAAGGGCTTTAACAGTCATGAATGATTCAAATTACCATTATAATTTTAACAGAGCAAATTTTTGAACTTTTATGGACTTTTTTGGAATTCATTCAATATCATCCTTTTGATTTTCTTTTTCTTTTTCTTGCTTTTCTTTGCATCCAATACCATATTTTTCTTAAGTCCTTTTTTATTTCTTTGCTCCACTAAATTTCTAACTTTTTCACCATTTAAGAGAATATTAGTCAATGAAAGGTTTCAAAGAAAAATTTTTCGCTTTTAGGCTCAAAAGGGGCAACTAGGGGTCAAATTATACAAAATTCTAAGGCTTAAGAATAAGACCTAATTGTGCCTTTATCATCCTAAGACATATAATCAAAAACCATTTTGAATTGGTTGAAAAACAAGTTCTAGAATATTAATGACTATGAGATTCACTCAATCAAGAAAATATGGGTTTTGAAAATTTATTTGATAGATAACCCATTTTGGCTCAAGTCTAACCATGGAAAGTCTTTTCAAAGAAAATTTTAATCACATAAGGTTCATTTAAGCATTTATTTGGCATTTAAACAATCAAATTTTGAAAATTTTACTCAAAATTTTGAGATCCTTAGATACTTTAGCCTTGTGTTCAAAGTAAATTTATCATGCAATCATGGTAAATTACAAGATTACAAACAAATCAAAGAAAACACACATGCATAATAAAATGACAATCACACAACGTAAACAAAATAGTTAAGTTTTCTTACCTACCACCCCAAACCAGAATTTGACATTGTCCTCAATGTTAAAATGGATGATAAAAGAATAAGAAAACTTACCTGTAATAACCCCAAACCAGCATCTGACATAGTTGGTTTTTTTTTATAAGAATAAAAGCTTAAAATAAAACAACAACTTTTTATAGGGTTACCTCCCTATCAGTGCTAAGTTTTAAGTCTTCAGCCAGACTTCTCACCGTTTGGATTTACTCATCAGGAGCATCAAACAAGTCCAAGTCACTTGCTTGTTGTATTGGTTGACCGGTGAAGTAATGCTTTACTCTCTGTCCATTTACCCTAAATGTACCAGATTTCTCGCTCCATAGTTCGACAGCTCCAAAGGGAAAGACTTTTGTCACCTTGAATGGTCCCGACCATCGGGATCTCAGTTTACCTGGAAAAAGCTTCAATCTGGAATTAAACAGTAAAACCATATCACCTGGATTAAATGTTCTCCGTTGGATGTGACGATCATGCCATTGTTTGGTTTTTTCTTTATAAATTCTGGCATTTTCGTATGCATCTAGACGGAGTTCTTCAAGCTCATTTAATTCCAACAATCTTTGTTCACCTGCAGCCTTATGATCAAAGTTAAGAGTTTTAACAGCCCAAAAAGATTTATATTCTAGCTCAACAGGTAAATGACAGGGCTTCCCATATACTAGCTTAAAAGGTGTGGTTCCAATGGGAGTTTTGTATGCGGTCCGATACGCCCATAAGGAATCATCTAACTTAATAGACCAATCCTTACGTGATGTATTTACCACTTTTTGAAGAATATTTTTAATTTCCCGATTGGATACCTCAACTTGTCCACTAGTTTGTGGGTGATAAGGTGTAGCAACCTTATGCTTAACTCCATATTTCTTTAGAAGGGTCTGAAAAGTTTTCTCAATAAAATGAGACCCTCCATCACTTATAACACATTTTGGGACCCCAAACCTTGGAAATATTATTTTCTTGAAAAGTTTAATAACAGTCTTAGCATCAGAATGGGGTGAAGCAATGGCTTCCACCTATTTTGACACATAGTCAACTGCCACTAATATGAACTGATTTCCAAAAGAAGAGGGAAAGGGACCCATAAAATCAACACCCCATACATCAAACAATTCAACTTCTAAAATAGTATTCAATGGCATTTCTTGTCTCTTACCAATGTTACCTGTTCTTTGGCAAGCATCACAAGTTAGAACATACTTACGTACATCCTTAAAAATATTTGGCCAATAGAACCCAGCTTGCAATATTTTAGCAGCTGTCTTGGAGGTGCTCATGTGCCCTCTACAGGAAAGAGAATGGCAATGATCCAAGATAGCATGGACATCATCTTGTGAAACACATCTCCGAATCATACCATCTGCACATTGCTTAAAAAGGAGTGGTTCATCCCAATAATAATGCTTGACATCTGCATAAAACTTTTTCCTTTGCTGAAAGCTAAGATCAGGAGGTAAGATACCACATGCAAGAAAATTTACAAAATCAGCATACCAAGGAACACGTTGGATACTAAGGTTCAAGAGTTGTTCATCTGGAAAAGATTCATTGATGGGAATATTATCTGTTTCTTCTTTTTCAGATGTCAACCTAGATAGGTGGTCAGCGACCAAGTTCTCGGTACCCTTCTTGTCCTTAATTTCCAAGTCAAATTCTTGCAATATTAGAATCCACCTAATTAATCTAGGCTTTGCTTCCTTTTTATTCAATAGATACTTAATGGCAGAGTGGTCAGTGTAAACAGTAACATGTGAACCTACCAAATAAGACCTAAATTTATCAAAAGCAAAGACAATAGCTAACAGTTCTTTTTCAGTTGTGGCATAATTTACCTGAGCATCATCTAGCGTCCGGCTGGCATAATGAATTACATGGAGCTTTTTATCCTTTCTTTGCCCCAACACAGCCCCCACTGCGTAATCACTCGCATCGCACATCAGCTCAAATGGGAGTTTCCAATCAGGTGGTTGTACGATGGGGGCAGAGATTAGAGCTTGCTTAATCCTGCAAAAAGCTTCCATATAAGATGAATCAAAATTGAAAGGTACATCCTTACCCAGAAGAGTTGTAAGAGGCTTTGTGATCTTGGAGAAATCTTTAATGAACCTACGGTAAAACCCTGCATGTCCAAGGAAACTCCGAATACCTTTCACATTTGTGGGTGGAGGTAATTTTTCAATTACTTCCACTTTAGCCTTATCAACTTCTATACCTCTCTCAGACACCAGGTGTCCAAGAACTATGCCTTCTCTTACCATAAAATGGCATTTTTCCCAATTTAGAACCAAATTGGTTTCTTTATAACGCTGCAAGACTTGGCACAAATTTGTTAAACAATTATCAAAATCCAAACCATGCACTGAAAAATCATCCATAAAGACTTCCATCACATTTTCAATAAGATCAGAAAAAATTGCTTGCATACACCTTTGAAAAGTCACAGGTGCATTACATAAACCAAAAGGCATACGTCTGTAAGCATAAGTCCCATAAGGGCAAGTGAAGGTAGTCTTTTCTTGATCAGATGGATGAATGGGAATTTGATGAAAACCTGAATACCCATCCAAATAACAGAAATAAGAGTGTTTCGTAAGTCTTTCAAGCATCTGATCAATAAAAGGGAGGGGAAAATGATCTTTTTTCGTGGCGCTATTTAACTTCCTATAATCAATGCACATGCGCCAACCAGAGACAATCCTAGTAGGAATCAAGTTATGTTTATCATTTTCAATCACAGTTATTCCCCCCTTTTTAGGCACCACATGGACAGGACTTACCCATTTACTACTATCAACAGGATATATGACTCCAGCATCAAGCAATTTCAAAATTTCCTTTTTAACCACTTCTTGCATTTTAGGATTTAATCTCCTAAGTGGTTCTACTGTGGGCCTACTTTCATCTTCTACAGCAATCCTGTGCATACAAAGAGAAGGGCTAATCCCTTTGATATCATCCATTGTATAACCTATTACCTTTCTATACAACCTAAGTTATTTCAAAAGTTTTTCAGTTTCAGATGGATTCAATTCAGCATTAATAATCACAGGATATGTGGAATTAGGACCAAGAAATTCATACCTTAATGAAGCTGTAAAGGTTTTAATTCCACATTGGGGCTTACCATTTTTTCACACATGACCTCAGTATCATGTGGGGCCTCAGAGCAATAAGATGTTTCTGTCGGCTCAATCATGAAAATAGTTTCAAGTGGGTCATTAGGAAGGGTTGATTCCTTTACCACTTGTTCGACAAAATCTACAGTACAGCAAACATCATTATAAGGTTTTTCTAAAACATTTTTCAAGTTGAAATCAAACTTTTGATCTCCAACAGTTAGAGACAACTTACCATTCTTGACATCGATCACAGCACCTGCAGTTGCTAAAAATGGTCTGCCTAAAATAATAGGAATCAAAGAATCTTCGTCCATTTCAAGCACAACAAAGTCAGCAGGTATAAAAAATTTTCCTATCTTAATAGGAACATCCTCTAAAATTCCTACAGGATATTTTACAGATCTATCAGCCAATTGTAAAGACATCCTAGTAGGTTTTAGTTCACCCAATCCTAACTTTTCAGCAACAGATAATGGCATTAAACTCACACTCGCTCCTAAATCACACAATGCTTTATCTATATTCATGTCACCAATCATGCAAGGAATAGAGAAACTACCTGGATCTTGGAGCTTGGGTGGAAGTTTCTTTTGAATTAGAGCACTGCACTCTTCAGTAAGTGCAACTGTTCCATCTTCCTCCAGTCTTCTTTTGTTGGACAGAATGTCCTTCAAGAACTTTGCATATGTAGGCATTTGCTACAAAGCATCTGTAAAAGGAATATTAATATACAATTTCTTTAAAACATCAAGGAACTTACCAAATTGTTTGTCCAACTTTGCTTTAGCTAAGCGCTGAGGAAATGGAATGGGAGGTTGATATGGCTTAACTTCCTCCTTCTTTTCTTGTGGTTTCTCTTCTTCAATTACTGGATGAGATGAAGATTCATCGACTTTCTTTTCCTCCTTTGTTGTCTTGTCAACTGGCCCATCGTATTGAGTACCACTCCTAAGAGTCACAACCATGGTTTGGTTAGATGGTCCAGCCTCTGATTTCCCAGGAAATGTTCCCGGTGCTCTTTGAGAATAGGAGGCTTGTTGGGCAATTTGATTTTCCAGTATTTTGCTGTGAGTGGCAAGAGAGTCCACTTTTGAAGCCAAGTTTTTTATTGCATCAGAGAATTCATCATTTTGTTTAAGTTGAGTAGCTACAAATGTCTCCATCAAGGATTCTAGCTTTGATTTTTGTGGAATATAGGTTCCTTGTTGAGGTTTGTAGTTACTTTGGAATTGGGATGGCCTATTTTGGAAGCCAAGTGGACCTTGTGGAGGTCTGTAGTTACATTGATAGTTTCCACCATAGTTTCCAATAGCGTCCACCTGATGCATTTCTTGTTCTTGATTAGGGGTCATTGCTAAATGGCAGTTTGTAGCTTCGTGTCCTGAAACACCACAAACTTCACAAACAATATTAGTAGCACCTGTTGACCCTATTTTATCAAGTTTTAATGTTAATGCTTCAACTTTGGCAGAAAGTAGGGAAAGAGCATCAACAGAGTACTTACCTGGTGTTTTAGAAGGTAATCCTCTCTCAGAGTTCCACTGGTGAGTGTTTTGAGCTATTTCCTCAATCAGGTTCTCAGCTTCATCAACATTTTTACTCATGAAGGCTCCTCCAGCTGCAGCATCTAAAGAGATCTTTTGTGTGGAAGTTAGTCCATTATAGAAAATATGGATTGTCAACCACCTTTCTATCCCATGGTGAGGACATTCTCTTAGCAACTCTCTGTATCTCTCCCAGGCTTCATACAAGGATTCATCATCTTTTTGTGAAAAATTGATGATTTGTTTTCTCAGCACATCAGTCTTGTTTCTTGGGTACCATTTATTGATAAAAGCACTGGACAATTGTTCCCAAGTTGTGATGGATCCTTCAGGAAGAGAGTATAACCACGCTCTTGCTTTATCTCTTAAGGAGAAAGGGAAAAGTCTTAAGCGAATGACATCATTGGTGGCTCCGTTCATCTTCAGGGTGTCACAATATTCAAGAAAGATTTGAAGGTGAAGATTTGGATCTTCGGAGGGTAATCCTCCGAATTGGTTCTGTTGAACCATTGAGAGTAATGAAGGCTTCAATTCAAAATTGTTAGCCTCCACTGTGGGTCTAAGGATGCTAGATCCTCTCCCATTAGTGCTTGGAGCGGCAAAATCTCTTAAGGGTCTGTGTTGGTCTGCCATTTGTTTTTCTTTTTGTTCTTTTTGTTGTTTTTGTTGTTTTCTCAAAGCTCTAAGGGTACGTTCTATCTCAGGGTCAAATCCTAAGTTTAGATCGACACTATGGCTTCGTCGCATAAATAGAAAATAAATGACCAATAAAACAAATAATTACAAAAATAAAACAACAACAGATACACAGAATATAGAACAAAATACAAAATTACAAAAAATATTAACAAGTATGATCTAATTGAATTTCAATATTGCCGATATTTGAGGGACAACAGTCCCCGGCAACGGCGCCAAAAACTTGACAGGGCCCGCAAGCGCACGGGTTATGTCGCGTAATATAAAAGATTATCGTTCTCCACAGGGACTGTGTTCAAAGTACCAGCATATTGAAATTTAATTATCCACACAATTAATTTTTAAGATTTTTATAAAATAAAGCACAAATTAAAGTTGCACAGAATATGAATAAATATAAAAATAAAATTTACTTGACACTAAAAAAATCAGAGTTGAGAATATCTTGGGATTTTGGGGGATCAAGACTCTATTTTATGTTTAATGAATTTTAACTTTTCATAAATAAGAATCGAATTAAGTTTTCCAAGGCGAATTTTCCAAAAGCTAATTAATATGTTCCTCTCGGAATCCTATTAATGTACCTAACCTATGGAAAGCGCTGCTTAATCCTCAGAAAGGCCCATTATCGTTTTATGAAAATCCCTTTTATTTCCTCAAAAGAATTTTGATTACTTTCACGGTTTTACCGAGGTCACAAAAAGCATTTCAAAAATCTTAGGTTTAGTTCAAAGCTTTCTGGTAAAAATAAATCTCTCGATTCTATTTATTACCTAAACTTACTAATATACCCGTAAGTATACAGTTTTATCATTTAGGTTCTTGTTAGGAATTACTAAAAGCATTAAGCATAATTGAACTAAATAGAAAACAGAAATTTATTTAATTCCAAGTCAAAATAACATTAAAATAAAATATTATCATACCCCCTTTATCCCAAGATAATTAATTTAGCTACTCATGAAATAATTTAAATTTATGTAAATAATGGAAAAATAAAACATACAAGACATGGTAAAAATAAAGACTTACGGGTTTCTCCAAAAGCTCAAAATAATTTACCACTTGTATTTCCTTGTTGCAATATTCTCCACTAATTACAAATTTAAATTCTCACTTTTACAGCCCTCACACTCTTACAAAATAAAAGAAAGAAAAGAAAATAAAAAGAAAGAGAAGAAAAACGAACAGAGAAAGAAAAATGGAAAAGAAGAAAACTAAAGAGAAAAGGAGAGAAAGTAACGAAGAAAGAAAATAAATCTGATGATAATTAATGGAAGTGATCACTGATGCTATACTCCTGGTTGCTCTCCCTTTTATAGGCGAATGGATGAATGAATCCAGCTAAGGAAACGCGTTAAATTTTGCAAGTGGGAGAAACTTTCGGTGCATGTGAATTCCAGCTGTGCCAACTTGTTTCCAATTTTCATATTTAATATTTCCAATAATTTGGTGCTTGGATTTTAGTGAAGATTGGTGCAGAATGATGAAATTCATAGTGAAAAAATGTTATTTTCCCACAAATCCGAGTGAAAGCTTGCTGGACGGTGTTGGTGAGTGAACTGGACAGCGTGGAGAGGAGTTGCTGTTAGATGGAGATCTGGACGTTGTGGGCTGGACGGTGTTGAATTGATGAAAAGTCTGGGCGGTCTTGAGAGGGTTACTGGGCGGTGTTATGTATTAGAAGAAGAAAGGGAGACGGTGTTGGGAAGTTGGGCGGTGTGTTGAGGTGAGGACAGTTGGGCGGTGTGTTGAGGTGAGGACGGTTGGGCGGTGTTGAGAATATTAGGAAGGAGAGGACGGTGTTGTGGATGGAAAGGAAAGGAGTCTGGGCGGAGTTGTGGATTAGGAGCCTGGGCTGTATTGGTTGGAGAGAAGAGCCTGGGCGGTGTTGGTTGATGGATTACTGGGCGGTGTTGGTTGATGGATTACTGGGCGGTGTTGGTTTGATGGATTACTGGGCGGTGTTGGTTTGATGGATTACTGGGCGGTGTTGGTTTGAGAGAAGTCTGGGCGGTATTGATGGAAAGGAAAGGTAAAGTGGGACGGTGTGTAGTATGGATTAGAAGGGGACAGTGGATAGAAGAGAGGAATGTGGGTCGGATTTCTGGATTGAGGACGGTGTAGAGAGTGACTTGAAGGAAAGTAGAAGGAGGCGGTGTTGATGGAGGTAGTGATCCGGTGTTGCATTTGTGAAGAATTGGGTCGGTGTTTGGAGGAGAACCGATTGGTGATGAAGCTGAATGAAAGGACGGGTGAAGACTTACTGAAGAGCATCTTTCATTCAGTCGGAATTGACTACAGAAAGACTCGGAACCGTCTGAAACATTCACTCGGACAAATTTCTTTACTCATTCAAATGATAAAATCACATCTTCACTCGGAAGTCCGAGTTAATTTCCACTCGGATTTGACTTCACTTTCACTCAGAAACTTGGACTTTGAAGGACTGGAATCTGGCTGATAGAATTCTTCCATTCCCGAGCCTTGCTTTGCTCGGAAATGCATCTTTCTGACCCAACTTACTCGGAAATCCTTTCCTTGGAGACTTCTCACTCGGGCTCAGTGTGAAACTTGAGAGTCTGCCCGAGTGTGATTCATTTCTGGTCGGATTTTTCCTTCCTTGCTAAGAATTACTCAGAAATGCTTTGTTCTGCTTGAGAATGTCATTTTCTCTGAGTGAGACCACTCGGATTCCTCCTTAGTCAGCATTTATTCATTTCAGTGGCCTCTTCTACTCGGAATCCATTCACTTGGAACAGGTTTCACTCGGATTAGTTGCAATCAGCAAGCCTTTCACTCCGATAATAGCTTTGGACATATTTATTGGAGGTCAGTCTCCTTTTTTCACTCGGAATGGATGCAGTCGGGGAGTTTCCACTCGGAATCACCTTCAACCGAGACTTATTCCATTTCAGCATTGGTCCTTCACTCCAGTTAGCTATTTATCACTCGGAATGGCTTTGGCAGGGAACATTTCACTCGGATTTTCCTCCAGCAGTGCAGTATTCCACTCGGCAATGCTCTATTCTGAGTCCTTCCACTCGGATTTGGTCATTTCTGAGTTATCCCACTCGGATTTGGCCATTTTGAGTTGGATTTCAGTGCTCTTAGTCGAATTTTTGCTTTCTGCGTCGGATTTCAGCTTTAAAAAGAGAATTCTTTCCACTTTAGGCTTGTTCTTCTTGTTTCTTTATCATTTTATGGTCGTTTTTCTCTTGTTTTTGACCCTTTATTACCTTAATTCCTGCAAAATAACATACCCAAGTAGACTAGAGTGGAAAGAAATAAAGGAAATACAGTGGATAATGACTAAAATCCTAAGCAATTTAGACCTAATTTATTATATTATAAAGTGTTTATCACAAGCCGAGCAGGTTTATTATACCGACTTCCCAGGAGGTCATCAGGACTGGTACGTAGTAATCAAGGCAAAGGCCCGAAGTCAGATCACTGATAATGTCTCTGGTAAGGTTGAAGATGCTTATCAACTTACACCGAACGAACTTAACAATAGTCATCTGTTGTTCAATATTGATCCTGTGATAATGGATGGGACACTCACCACGACGGGGGGTGAACACATTGACAAAGACCTTATCTCCCGATCAAAACAGTCTAGGGCTGATTTGGATACTGATGAACTTGTTGAAACAGATAGCCATAGTGACACTGAAATTGAGGGGGAATTTCAAATTAAAACAGACACAGAGTATGTAGTTGTTAAACATATATACATATCTGTAATATCTTATCATTCTAACAGATTGTTTTTATGGTTTTATTCACAGATGACAGGACGTTGACTACCATTTAGTCAGAGTGGTGGCTCGAGGACCCCAGCACCCCATCTGGGGACTCCATCACCATAGCAGGGCACCACTCCACCACCACAAAAGGGCACCACTCCATCACCCCAGCAGGTGTTAACCTGGCGATAGCGTCAGATCCGTTCGTTTCCACCACTGGGTTGTTAATTGGCAAGCGCACCAATCGTTTAGAGTTTTCAAAATTTAGATATCGTTCCACTGGGATTGAAAGTCCAATAGCAATAGTAATTTTCTATTTACTATGGTAAATATGAAGAAAATTATAGACAAAAGAATGATTTATATATAATTTATACAATATTCACAAGATAGCATGATTGAGTTGTTCATGAGATAAAAAGAAAATAAAAATCTATCTAAAAAGTTGAGTTGCAATCTAGAATAGGTAAGATACTTGAGATAAACACAAATTATGTTGGAAATTAGATCCTAATCTAGAATAACAATGAGGAACTCAAGACATGCATATTTAATCATCAAGTTTCATGTCATTGCAGCTTAAAATCATTATAACCGATCCCTCATGATACAAATTCTAAGAATTCACCGTAAAGTCCGATCCCTCGTGAGCTTTCTCAGTAAAAACTTGCATTAAGACCTGGCCTTATGGCAACAATGGTTAACAACCCCTTTAGAATTGAGATACCAAGGGTATTCCAACTTTTACTTCTGTCAAAACAAGTTTCAATACGGTATGAATAATCATTCTCTCGTTTGACATTCATACTAATAAAACAAGTTTCAATACACATGAAAATCATTCTCCCGTTTGACGTTCATATTAATAAAAGATTGAAATACTAACATATACTTGAATCATAAACATGCAGAGGTCGAATTCACAACATTATACTCAACAGATTAGTTCACCAATTCCAACATAAACAAATTAGTTACACATGGAGAAAGTAAAAATAACACTTACAGAGTTTGACATTACGAAGACGATGGAAACTTCACGATACAACGATCGCAATACACCAAAACATACTCAAGTATCTAGAAAACTATTCTAGAACTATAACTCACAAAAGAAGTACTCTAAGTCGAGCACGAAGAGAAGTGAATAAGAATGGGATTTTGATTGATTGATGCCCTGGAATGGTGTTGGATGGCCCTATTTATAAGGCTGAGCAAGGGTGCTGACGTTACACGTCAGTGTGACGCTACGCGTCACACCCCTGACTCAGCCTTCATTAAACACTTGATAATGGCCACTTCTGTAACATCCCAGTTTTGAAGCTAAATGCCGAATGAAAAATAAACCATCAAGACTCGATTTCAAATAGAAAACAACCGTTAATTGTATATAACTACCAAGTGGATTTAAGCCATTAAAATGATTCAAATGATTTGAGGAATTTAGCAGCCCAACTACCCTGAAAATCAGAAAACAATAAACTAATTAAAATATAAAAGATGGTGGTGGCCAGGGGATGGGGTGGAGTGCGCGTGGCTGCTGGGCTCACGCTCTCCCACCCCACTCTTCTCTTCCTCGTGCGAATATATATATATGAACGTAAGCCTATGGTCACAAACACTCACTGTTCCTTCAGATTCTTTTCCTCCATCACTTCATTCTCTCTCTTTTTCCCTCTTCGTCTCCATCTTCTTTTCTCCCTGTCTTGCTCTTCGCTCCTAGAGATCGTGACGACAGTACTGGAGGAAGGACCACGCTCCATCCCAGAGCCAAGCGCAGGATACGACGGAGCCAAGGGAGACTGAACGAACCAGGAGAAGGGCATCAGACCCAACGACGAGAGCAGAAAGGTTTCTTGAGGTTCTTCTGTAGGTAGGGGGCGCTTGCATGTCAAATGCATGGTCCACAAACGGTACCGAAGGAATGTACTGCATGAGTGTGTGTGCATGTGTGTATGACGACTAGATCTTATGCATGATTCTGGATTTTGTGTGTGTCTTACAGTGGGTATGCAGTGATCGCATGTAATCTAGATGGTGGTGACATAGTCGGTTAGTAATTGATAATGACGAATGAAATGCATGGTTCTATCCCTCTTATCTCTGTGAGACTATGAGTGTGTACGTGTTAGTTGAACTGCCCGATGATATTATTTTGATTGCCGATTGTTGTATGCTTTGGTATGACTGATAAAACAAATATAAAGGCTGTGTTGGATCTGTTCTTACTTAATGGCTACGAGGGAGGTATCGGTGGTGCGATGATACGTACTGGTAAATGCATTAGCTGCATATGCAAGAGTGGGGTGACCCATGGAGGGTCATGAACCCCGAGGAAATGACTTCCAGCCACGGACCTTGGCTAGATCCTGATAGTGCTCGTGGTAGCCGTAGGAGCTAGAGAAGAGTCTCGAGACGCCCATGGGAGGCCGGTACCATCTGGTAAGAGCTGAAGGACGAGGGGCCAGACGAAGGGAAACCGTAACTGAAAGTCATTATCCGAGTCGGATCCGCAGGCATGCATATAGATATGAGGCTGATTGTGGTAGTGCACATAGCATGTGTGGGGTGTGTGTATGATTTCCGAGTGCATGGATGCATGTGTGTGTGTGTGGAGATGAACTATATGTAGCATGTATGTTATAGACGTTATCTTACATTGCATGAACTTAGTTAACCTGAGGAAGATTGAATGAAAGTAGGTGCGTGTACTGACGCTAATACCGAGTCTTTGATTATCATTTTACATGTAAAAGCTCACCCCTGCAGTGGCTATATTTTTAGTGAATATCTCTCGGAATGAAGAATGAAGGAGGAGCCGAGTGTAGAGCAAAGCAGTCGAGTACCATGGAATATGTGTGTATATGTATATACTGTGTATAAGGTCTCGTTAAGCCTTGGCCGGCTCGTGTTTTGATCTTAGTCCTTACTTCTGAAACTTGAACACCTTCGGGTAGAAGGAACATGTTGCGTTTGTAATTATTCAGATGTTTCCTAAACATATGTATATATATATTGCGTGTTATATTGTGCTGTAGAAGATGTCCGAATGATAAACATGGACGCATAGGTATACCTTCCGAGCGTAGGAGGCCAGCATGGCTAAGGGTAGAAGTAGAGCTAAGTTGAGGATTGGAAGGATGAAATAAAGAGTCTAAGCATACGTCGAGTGAGGAATAAGCGAAAATCTGAGCGAATCCCTTCTGAGGAAGGAGTTAAGGCAGTGTGTCAGAATGAAATGGATTCTGAGAACTAGATAATTATAACCTGAGTGCATGAGGATCTGCAACAAGAAAGGTGAATTGGATGAGTCTGAATGGGGCTTCTCTACCTAATCCCCGAGTGAATGAGTGAAGGATGACTCTGGGTCCGAGTGTCTATTTAGCCAAGTGAGACTCCTCGCCCCAGCGAGCAATGTACTCGCTCCAGCGAGTGCGGGTTTGGAAAGGCTTATGTTGGCCCCGCTTAGGCGGAGTCATACCGCGCCCGAGCGACTAGGACGGCTCGCCCAAGCGTGTGGAACCGCGCTGAAGCGAGTAGGTGTCAGTGTGTAACTCCCCCCCCTAAATACCTTCCTTTTCTGTTGTTGCATTAACGTGTCTCACTCGACGGTGTTGACCCCTGCTTGAACGGATGGGCGTCGTGGTGGAGTCCGCCCAGGCGTTGTCACGCTTCGCTGAACCGGACGGAGTGGGTTTAGGTCCCATTCCTTCCACAGGTTACCGCGTATGAGAGTCTTACTTCTCTTTCCCTTGCTTGTTTCCTTATACTGATTGACTAGCATTTGCTTGTGGAAAAGTTCTCCCTGTTGATCCTCTTGAGTAAACGAGTGGGGGTTGGTGTTGGGTTTCATTTGTGAACCCCCTCCATCCGCTGTTGCATTGCTATACCCCGCCTAAGCGGTATCGGACCTCGCCTGAGCGAGACAACGATGTCATCGAATCCACCCAGGCGCTAGTGTGTCACACCGAACCGAATAGATCGGTTCCAGTCCTAATTCCTCTGCTGCTTGCCAAGTGCGTGTGAATGCTCTTCTATTTCTCTTGTCTCTTTCTTCCTTCTATGCCATGTGACCCGTGGCTGCTTTTGTGAAAAATTTCCTCATTGTTTTGGAATTTTTATTCGTTAAAAACTAGGGTGTTACATTTTGGTATCAGAGCAGACCGAAAGGTCCAAGGCCAAGGTAAGCTTACTGAGTGTAAGCGGTGGTGTGATTCCTAACTAAGTGGTCATAATTGTTGTGATGTGAATTGAACCTGATTGATACTCTGACATTGAATTATGGGTAGGAGGTTACTCCTCCTGATCCGACTGATTGTGTAACATACGAGAATACATAATGTGCTAAGCTAATGAATATTAGACTGAAAACCGATCGGTAGTAAGTGGCTGGGTATACTTATGCTTGAATGTTGATTTCAGGATAAGGGATGACGCATCGTCAAAGCATGGAAGCTATAGCCATAGCATTCCAACGCTTTGCAGACGTGTTTGAGAGACAGGGCCAGCCTCGAGCTGAGGAGGGCCAAGTGCTGGACCGCTTCTTGAAGAGGAAGCCGAGTGAATTTCTAGGAGGGCGGAACCCTGAGGCAGCGTTCAAATGGACTCGAGAGTTGGAGAGGATTTTTGGGGGTCTTCGTTGTACCGAGGCCCAAAAGGTGGAATATGCAGTGTATATGCTGCGAGATGAGGCGGAGAACTGGTGGAAGATAGCCAGAAGCCGATTCCCTGAGGATGATACTCAGTTGACGTGGAACGATTTTAAGACATGCTTCTTAGAAAAGTACTTCCCCGACACGGTGAGGAGTCGGAAGGAGCTGGAGTTCATAGAGTTAAAGCAGGGCTCCATGACTGTGGAAGAATACGCGACAAGATTCGAGGAATTGTGCCTATTCTACCCACCCTTCCAACAGCCTGGGACGGAGAGCTCCAAGTGTCTTAAGTTTGAGAACGGATTAAGATCAGATATCAAGAGAGCCTGTAGATACCAAGAGATACGGAGTTTCCCTGCATTGGTAAATAAATGTAGAATATTTGAAGAAGATGACAAGGCCCACTCAGACCAGAACAACAGAACCAACCAGTATCTGAGGCCTCAACAGTCACGCTTCAAGAGGCCAGGTAATATGGAGAGAACAGGACCCTTTACTAAATACCAGGATCGCAGTGGCCAAGGGGGGCGGGTGAGTGGACGACCAAGACATGGCAGATGCTTTAAATGCGATGGCGACCACTTTGCTAAGGATTGCAATGGTGCAAATGTTAAATGTTATCACTGCGGGGAGAAGGGGCACGTTCGCCCTGACTGCCCCCAACTCCGCCAAGCAAACACAAGAGTACGTCAAGGAGGATTCCAAGAGAGAGACCGAACGAACGATAACCAACGACCTGGTGGCAGGGGCAACGGAGCCAGAGGAAACGTGATGCGTGCCCCAAACAACCGAGAGAGGAATACCGACTAACCAGCAGCAGGAAGGATCTACACCATCAACGCAGAGGATGTTGCACAAGCAAACGACCTAGTACAATGTAAGTGCTCACTCGGTATGAATACGCTTAATGTTGTTTTCGATTCGGGAGCCACCCATTCTTTTATAGCTGATGAGTGTGTAAAACGTTTAAAGTTACCGACTGTGTCTATGAATCGGACCTTGGAAGTGGCCAGCCCGACTGGCACTAATGTGTTAACATCGTCAATGTGCAAAGATGTAACGTTTGTATTATATGATCGGAGTTTCACCTTCGATCTGGTTTGCATGCCTCTAAAGGGTCTTGACATCATGCTCGGAATAGATTGGCTTTCAGCCAATAAAGTGTTAGTTGATTGCAGAAACCGAAGGATAATCTTTCTGAGACAGCACAATGAGGACGACACGGCACCAGGTATAACCCAACTATTTATGATGCTTTGTCTAACCGAGGGTGAGAGTAAAATCTGAGTGAACGAAATTCTGATTGTCTGTGAATTCCCAGAAGTGTTCCCTGAAGACGTACCGAGTGTCCTTCCCAGTAGAGAAGTCAAATTCTCTATAGACTTGATCCCTGGAGCCAAGCCAGTCTCCAGTACACCCTATAGAATGTCCTCAACTGAATTAGCCGAGTTGAAGAAGCAGGTGGATGAGTTACTCGGAAAACAGTTCATTAGACCGAGTGTATCACCATGGGGCGCACCTGTACTGCTTGTTAAGAAGAAGAACGGCAGCATGAGACTTTGCATAGATTACCGACAGCTTAACAAACTCACAATTAAGAATCGATACCCATTGCCCAGAATTGATGATTTAATTGACCAACTGCGTGGAGCCTCAGTCTTCTCGAAAATCGACCTACGATCGGGATATCACCAAATCCGAGTGAAGGACTCGGACATTCCTAAAACTACCTTTAGGACTCGGTATGGCCACTACGAGTATGTGGTGATGCCGTTCGGTGTAACAAACACCCCTGCTGTCTTCATGAATTACATGAACAACATATTCCACTCCTATTTAGACCGGTTCGTAGTTGTTTTCATCGATGACATCTTAGTCTATTCTAAGACTTCTGAGGAGCATGAAGGACATCTCCGAGCGGTACTTCAAGTGTTGAAGGAGAAACAGTTGTTCGCGAAGCTTTCAAAGTGCGAATTCTGGGTGGATGAGATTCACTTCCTCGGACATGTGATTTCCGAGTGAGGTGTCTCGGTGGACCCTTCGAAGGTAACAGCTGTAATGGCATGGGAGAAGCCCAGGTCAGTCTCGGAGGTAAGGAGTTTTATGGGCTTGGCAGGTTATTATAGAAGGTTCATCGAAGGTTTTTCTAAACTGGCGTTACCACTAACTAAATTGACTCGGAAAAACATTCCCTTCGTGTGGAGTCCCGAGTACGAGAGCAGCTTCCAAGAGCTAAAGAACAAGTTGACGACTGCTCCAGTGCTGGTATTACCCGATTTACAAGAGAGCTTCGTGGTTTACTGTAACGCGCCAGGACTCGGATTAGGATGTGTACTCATGCAGAGAGACCGAGTGATAGCATATGCCTCTTGGCAACTGAGACCTCACGAACAGCATTACCCGACCCATGACTTGGAGCTGGCAGCAGTGGTTTTCGCATTGAAAATTTGGAGGCATTACTTGTACGGGTCCAGATTCGAAGTATACAGTGATCACAAAAGCCTCAAATACCTATTCGACCAAAAAGAGCTGAACATGAGGCAGAGAAGATGGATAGAGTTTTTAAAAGATTACGATTTCGAGCTAAAATACCATCCGGGTAAGGCAAATGTCGTGGCCGACGCATTGAGTCGGAAGTCCCTCCACATGGCAGCAATGATGGTGAGAGAAGTGGAGTTGTTGGAACGGTTTCGAAACCTGAACTTACATGTTGACACCCCCTCCTCTCGGAAAATGACAATCGGTACGTTGAGAATCGCCAATGATTTTTTGAAATCCGTGTACGAACAACACCAGACTGATTCCTACTTGGCTGAAATGAAGGAGACGCAGGCCAAAGGAAAGGATTTGTCCTTGACCGAAGGATCAGACGGGATTTTCCGAGTGAAAAACAGAATATACATACCGAGTAGAGGAGAGTTAAGGAGAATGGTGCTTGATGAAGCCCACAAAAGCCCACTCAGTATTCACCCGGGTACCACGAAGATGTACCATGACCTGAAGAAACAGTTCTGGTGGCCTGGACTAAAGAAGGATGTAGCAGAATACGTGGCTCGGTGTATTACTTGTCAAAAATCAAAAGTGGAACACCAGAAACCGTACGGTGCAATGCAGCCCCTGGAGATTCCCGTGTGGAAATGGGACTCAATTGCTATGGATTTTATCATGGGATTACCCAAAAACCGAGCGGGCCATGATGCGATTTGGGTCATTGTTGACCGACTGATGAAGAGTGCACACTTCCTACCTGTAAATATGAAGTACCCGTTGCATAAATTGGCTCGGATTTACATTCATGAGATTGTCCGACTGCATGGTATACCCACTTCTATCGTATCAGATAGGGATCCTAGGTTCACGTCCCGGTTTTGGACCAGCATGCACCAGGAATTGGGGATGAAACTTTGGCTAAGTTCTGCCTACCACCCCCAATCGGATGGATAATCCGAGCGGACGATTCAAAGTTTAGAAGACTTATTAAGGGCGTGTGTGTTAGAACACGGTGGGGATTAGGAACAGTACCTTCCCTTGATCGAGTTTACATACAATAACAGTCATCATCACAGCATTGGCATGGCACCCTACGAGGCACTATATGGACAAAGATGCCGAACCCCTCTCTGCTGGTCGAAAACAGGTGAGAGTCTGCTATTGGGACCAGACATTGTAAGGCAGACATCAGAGCAGATCCGAGTGATAAGGAATAGGATGAAGGCGTCTCAGGATCGACAAAAGAGCTACCATGACAAACGCACCAAACCATTGGAGTTTTCAGTCGGAGACAGAGTGTTTTTGAAGACTTCTCCGAGTAAAGGAGTCGGACGAGCTTTAAAAAGTGGAAAGTTAAGCCCTCGATACATTGGACCTTATGAGGTGTTAGAACGAGTCGGCACCGTGGCATACCGAATAGCATTACCGACCCACTTGTCCCGATTGCACAACGTATTTCATGTGTCTCAATTAAGGAAGTATCTACATGATCCTAGCCACGCAATGCCTGATGATGAAGTGGAAATCAAGGAAGACCTGACCACTATGACTATACCGATCAGAATCGTGGGCCGATCGGTAAAGAAGTTGAGGAGCAAGAACGTACAACTAGTCGAAGTAGAGTGGCAGCAAGGCAAGACTACCTCTTGTACCTGGGAGCACGAAGACACCATGAGACAGCAATACCCCGAGTTGTTTGCTCAGGT
Organism: Clitoria ternatea; assembly: GCA_037962975.1. Classification (NCBI taxonomy): domain Eukaryota; kingdom Viridiplantae; phylum Streptophyta; class Magnoliopsida; order Fabales; family Fabaceae; genus Clitoria; species Clitoria ternatea. The sequence continues at coordinate 114,195,015 of CM075671.1, forward strand.
GAGTACTGACTGAATTTCGCACAGGTTACCGACTGAATTTCGAGGACGAAATTCTTTTCGAGTAGGGGAGAACTGTAACATCCCAGTTTTGAAGCTAAATGCTGAATGAAAAATAAACCATCAAGACTCGATTTCAAATAGAAAACAACCGTTAATTGTATATAACTACCAAGTGGATTTAAGCCATTAAAATGATTCAAATGATTTGAGGAATTTAGCAGCCCAACTACCCTGAAAATCAGAAAACAATAAACTAATTAAAATATAAAAGATGGTGGTGGCCAGGGGATGGGGTGGAGTGCGCGTGGCTGCTGGGCTCACGCTCTCCCACCCCACTCTTCTCTTCCTCGTGCGAATATATATATATGAACGTAAGCCTATGGTCACAAACACTCACTGTTCCTTTAGATTCTTTTCCTCCATCACTTCATTCTCTCTCTTTTTCCCTCTTCGTCTCCATCTTCTTTTCTCCCTGTCTTGCTCTTCGCTCCTGGAGATCATGACGACAGTACTGGAGGAAGGACCACGCTCCATCCCAGAGCCAAGCGCAGGATACGACGGAGCCAAGGGAGACTGAACAAACCAGGAGAAGGGCATCAGACCCAACGACGAGAGCAGAAAGGTTTCTTGAGGTTCTTCTGTAGGTAGGGGGCGCTTGCATGTCGAATGCATGGTCCACGAACGGTACCAGAGGAATGTACTGCATGAGTGTGTGTGCATGTGTGTATAACGACTAGATCTTATGCATGATTCTGGATTCTGTGTGTGTCTTACAGTGGGTATGCAGTGATCGCATGTAATCTAGATGGTGGTGACATAGTCGGTTAGTAATTGATAATGACGAATAAAATGCATGGTTCTATCCCTCTTATCTCTGTGAGACCATGAGTGTGTGCGTGTTAGTTGAACTGCCCGATGATATTATTTTGATTGCCGATTGTTGTATGCTTTGGTATGACTGATAAAACAAATATAAAGGCTGTGTTGGATCTGTTCTTACTTAATGGCTACGAGGGAGGTATCGGTGGTGCGATGATACGTACTGGTAAACACATTAGCTGCATATGCAAGAGTGGGGTGACCCATGGAGGGTCATGAACCCCGAGGAAATGACTTCTAGCCACGGACCTTGGCTAGATCCTGATAGTGCTTGTGGTAGCCGTAGGAGCTAGAGAAGAGTCTCGAGACGCCCATGGGAGGCCGGTACCACCTGGTAAGAGCTGAAGGATGAGGGGCCAGACGAAGGGAAACCGTAACTGAAAGTCATTATCCGAGTCGGATCCGCAGGCATGCATATAGATATGAGGCTGATTGTGGTAGTGCACATAGCATGTGTGGGGTGTGTGTATGATTTCCGAGTGCATGGATGCATGTGTGTGTGTGTGGAGATGAACTATATGTAGCATGTATGTTATAGACGTTATCTTACATTGCATGAACTTAGTTAACCTGAGGAAGATTGAATGAAAGTAGGTGCGTGTACTGACGCTAATACCGAGTCTTTGATTATCATTTTACATGTAAAAGCTCACCCCTGCAGTGGCTATATTTTCAGTGAATATCTCTCGGAATGAAGAATGAAGGAGGAGCCGAGTGTAGAGCAAAGCAGTCGAGTACCATGGAATATGTGTGTATATGTATATACTGTGTATAAGGTCTCGTTAAGCCTTGGCCGGCTCGTGTTTTGATCTTAGTCCTTACTTCTGAAACTTGAACACCTTCGGGTAGAAGGAACATGTTGCGTTTGTAATTATTCAGATGTTTCCTAAACATATGTATATATATATTGCGTGTTATATTATGCTGTAGAAGATGTCCAAATGATAAACATGGACGCATAAGTATACCTTCCGAGTGTAGGAGGCCAGCATGGCTAAGGGTAGAAGTAGAGCTAAGTTGAGGATTGGAAGGATGAAATAAAGAGTCTAAGCATGCATCGAGTGAGGAATAAGCGAAAATCTGAGCGAATCCCTTCTGAGGAAGGAGTTAAGGCAGTGAGTCAGAATGAAATGGATTTCGAGAACTAGATAATTATAACCTGAGTGCATGAGGATCTGCAACAAGAAAGGTGAATTGGGTGAGTCTGAATGGGACTTCTCTACCTAATCCCCGAGTGAATGAGTGAAGGATGACTCTGGGTCCGAGTGTCTATTTAGCCGAGTGAGACTCCTCGCCCCAGCGAGCAATGTACTCGCTCCAGTGAGTGCGGGTTTGGAAAGGCTTGTGTTGGCCCCGCTTAGGCGGAGTCATACCGCGCCCGAGCGACTAGGACGGCTCGCCCAAGCGTGTGGAACCGCGCTGAAGCGAGTAGGTGTCAGTGTGTAACTCCCCCCCAAATACCTTCCTTTTCTGTTGTTGCATTAACGTGTCTCACTCGACGGTGTTGACCCCTGCTTGAACGGATGGGCGTCGTGGTGGAGTCCGCCCAGGCGTTGTCACGCTTCGCTGAACCGGACGGAGTGGGTTTAGGTCCCATTCCTTCCACAGGTTACCGCGTATGAGAGTCTTACTTCTCTTTCCCTTGCCTGTTTCCTTATACTGATTGACTAGCATTTGCTTGTGGAAAAGTTCTCCCTGTTGATCCTCTTGAGTAAACGAGTGAGGGCTGGTGTTGGGTTTCATTTGTGAACCCCCTCCATCCACTGTTGCATTGCCATACCCCGCCTAGGTGGTATCGGACCTCGCCTGAGCGAGACAACGATGTCATCGAATCCGCCCAGGCGCTGGTGTGTCACACCGAACCGCATGGATCGGTTCCAGTCCTAATTCCTCTGCTGCTTGCCAAGTGCGTGTGAATGCTCTTCTATTTCTCTTGTCTCTTTCTTCCTTCTATGCCATGTGACCCGTGGCTGCTTTTGTGAAAAATTTCCTCATTGTTTTGGAATTTTTATTCGTTAAAAACTAGGGTGTTACAACTTCAAATTATTAAATTTGATCATGCCTGGCCACATGAACATGTTTCCACTGAGTTTTGGCCTTTCATGCTGAGTGGGGTGGCCCTTGGTGCTGAGTGGAGTGCCCATTATTGGGTCTAAGTGGAGTGGTTGGCCAAAGTGGAGGTGGAGACCACGCAGCACTGACGCTACGCGTGGCTGTGACGCGTAGCGTCAGCATCAAAAATAGCTATTGATGCTACGCGTGGGATGAGGCTACGCGTCAGCTCCTCCAGTGTAATTTTCTCTTGATTTCTTAACTTTTTCACTGCAAAACTAGAGAAAATTGATCAAGGGCAGATTATTTCCAACAACATCCATTTATTAAATTTAAAGCCTAATTTTCTAACAAATTAACCAAATTTTTATTATTTTTATGAAATTTTTATTAAAGGATTTATTCTAAATTTGAGGACTAACAAATACCCCTAACTTGAGACATTGCTCGTCCTCGAGCAAGAGAGAAAAATAAAAAATAAAAATTTGAAATCAAATTTTTGAGTTAGTCCGAGAATTTACCACAAAAAATAATTACACAATTTACCATTTTAAAATAATCAATTATAGACATCTAATATAATAAAGGTTTAATGATAAAATTCTTTACAATATTGTATTAACATACCAAGCATAATTTCAGGCTTACCTCTCCAAGTGTTTATCTCACTGTAATTGGTAACCTGTTTCACTCAATCAATCATAAAATCAAATAAATTTAATTTTGATTTTCATCTAATCAATGGTTGGTTATACAGAGTTAATTCAGAAATCACAAGGTCTTTTCATGGGTTGTAATGAGGCTTGGCTTACAAGAATCAAGGGTTTTTCTTGGAATTCAAAAACCTGAAATCATAAAAGAGCATTTTATAACTTTTAGGCTTTCTCTTGACCCAAACTTCTCATTTTCTTTTATTGATGAAAAATAAATACCCCCAACTTGATTCTTTTCACTATTTTTGACTTTTCTTTTTCATACTTTATTTTCTTTTGAAAAGAATCAAGTTGCTTATTTTCATTCCCCATTTTTGTAAGAACACTAAAGATATTTTTCATTTATTTCAACTGCTCTTTTAATTAATCAAGTATATATAGGGAACGGTTATAACAAATTTAGGTTTTAAAGGTACCAAAGAATTTATTTTAGGCTCAAATTGGCTTTCAAAGGATAAAATAATTTTTACCAAGGTAAGCTATTTGGCCCAAGGTTTCTTTTTACCAATAAATGTGCCTTGATCATTTTCCTGAATTTTCTGTACAATAACACAAATCAAAGATTAAAGCAAAATCAATTCGAATGAAGTTATGTCGATTAAACCCTAAGTGTTTAATAAGATCTCTCAACTCACCGGGTTTTTGAAATTTGCTTGATAGTTAATAAACTTATTGTAATTAAATTTATCAAAATTCTTAAGTTATAAAATTAATAATTGATTTTACAAAATTGGTTTTATTATGTAAAAATGTTAAGTGAATAAATTAACTTACTAACAAAAATTTGATTTATTTATTTAAAGATAAAATTTATTTTTGGATTATTAACAATAAAACAAAAATTCACACAAAATAATATGCATCAACAATTTTTATATTTTTAATTGTTATCAATGTAAGAAAGTATAACAAATACTAAATATGAAAATTTATTAATTTTTAAAAAGAAAACAACAAACAAACAAACACACAGCATGTTAAACAGATTAACAAAAAATAAAATAAGAAACAAAAATTAACAAAACTTAAAAAAAACAGAGGCTGACGCTACGCGTGGTGGGACGCTACGCGTAAGCCTGTTCTGCCCATGCTACGCGTGGGCTTGCAGTTCATCCTCACGCTACGCGTCAGTGGGACGCTACGCGTGAACTGTGCAGAACAGAGAAAAACAGGGGTTGCACAGCAGCAACCCCTTTCCAAACCACATTATATCCATTCAATTTCCTAATTCTAACAGCAATCAATTCCAATGGTCTTCTAATCCTAATCCTAACCACATTTATTTCTAAAAGTCAAAAATTTAAAACCAAAACTAAAGAGAAAGGATTAGAACACTTACTTGTGATTCCTTAATCAAATAGGATTGAGAAGGTTTGGAAGAGAGAAAAGGGGGTTTTGAAAATTTAGGTTTTGAAAACTAAGTGAGGCAGAGAGGAGATCTTAGGTTTTAAAACCTAAGATGGGCCTCTCTGGTTCAGTTTTTAAAAACTGAACATGGGCTTTGACGCTACGCGTGGATGGAACGCTACGCGTCAGGTCCAAAATTCAGTGGCCACGCTACGCGTCACCTTGGCGCTACACGTGGGCTTCTGTTTTTGATTTTTCAAAATTTTAATTTTCAAAAACCTTTTATTTTGAGTTTTAAAACCCTTTTTCTTTTTTTAAAAACATAATTCTAAAAATTTTTGTTTTGTTTTGTTTTTTTTTAATTGAAAATAACAAGAAAAGAATAGGTTGCCTCCCATTGAGCGCTAAATTTAATGTCTCCAGCCAGACATTACCTCTGATTAATCAGGTGGTCTCTCAATATTCGTTGAGGAATCACCTGTCTTTTTCTTCCTCCTTCTTCTTCTCTGATGCTTGATTACCTGTCTTTCATCATTCAAGACATCGGTTAATTTAAAACAATTTAATTGATTGGGAAGAGATATACCTGATTCGGTTGAAGGGTAAACTTTTTCCTCATCATTTGTCCTAAGATGTTCATGAGCACTGAAGCTTACCTCTTCTTCATAAACCTTGACTGCAACCATACTTTGATCAACATCTACTCTAATCCTTGCAGTCTTCATGAAAGGTCTTCCTAGGATTAGGGGGATCTCAGTATCCTCCTTCATATCTAGTACCACAAAGTCAACCCTGAAGTGGTACTTATCAACCTTTACCAATACATCTTCCACAATCCCAAAAGGCTTCTTGACAGAGCGATCCGCAAACTGTAATTCTGTTTTTGCTTCTTTTAGCTCATATTCACCAATGCGCTTTATTAAATCTAAGGGCATCAAATTGATGTTAGCCCCTAAATCTAATAACGCATTCCTGATGTTGATATTTCCAATTGTTACAGGAATGGTGAAACTCCCCGGATCTTTACATTTTTTCGGGGTTATACAGTTTGTTTCTTGCTCTGTATTTACTTGCACATTTTTTCTTTTTCATTTTTCTCATTTTTTTCTAATTTTTTACTTTCTCTCTCTTCTTCTTCTTTCTTTTTCTCACTTTTTTCTTTACAATCAATTTTTACAACATTAGAAGAAACAGCATTACATTGTTCCCTTGGGTTTTGAGTGTTTGCAGTAAACCCAGAACTCTTTAATTCGGCTATTTCTTTTGCAAGCTAACCCATTTGTATGTCTGATGCTTTCCGGGCAGCTTCATTTGTTTCCACAAACTGCAATAACTGTTGAATAGATTCCTCTATCCTTGTCAATCTTGTATTGTCAGTTTGTTGTTGCTTAAACTGATTGTTAGGAGGTCAGTTGGAAGGTCCAGTGTCCTGTCTCCAGCCAATATTCTGATTTTGCCAACCCTGCAGGTAATTGTTAGGAAAAGAATTTCCATGATTGAAAGGAAAATTACCTAAGGGTGCTCTTTGATGGTTCATAAAATTGGCTTGCTCTTGCTCATTTCCACAGTAACCACATGGTTGTTCTCCCATGCAGTGCATACATTGTTTAAGTTGAGCAGGGGGTGGTGATGTTACTTGAGCAATTTGGAGTTTTTCCAATTGCTTGCTCATAACTTCAATTTGTTAGGTCAGTAATTTTTGCTGAGCCAACACCGCATCATTTACTCCCAATTCGAGCATTCCTGGCTTCCTTTGTACATTACCTCTTTCATGCTTTGCTTGGCGGTAACTGATAGCCATTGATTCCAATATTTCTATGGCTTCCTCCACAGTCTTGTTCATTAAAGAACCACCTGCACAAGCATCTAACATCATCTTGAACTGAGGCAATAAACCATGGTAAACGATTCTTACCTTTTCAGCATCATTCAGGTTGTGGTTTGGACACTTTCTCAAGAGTGCTTTGAATCGTTCCCATGTCTCCCCTAATGATTCATCATTATTTTGAGAAAAAGAATGTATGGCTGTCATTGCTTCAAAATATTTTGAAGGAGAATAAAATCTTTCCAAAAATTTTCTTTCAACATCGGACCAGTTTACAAAACTACCAGGTGGGCAAGATTTAAACCATTCTTTTGCTTTACCAATCAATAAAAAAGGAAAAAGTCTTATGTAAACAGACTCTTCTTGATTGGGTTCAAAACCAATTGTGCTGCATAACTCATAAAAAATAGTTAAATGTTCATATGGTTCTTCATGATTTAAACCAGCAAATTGATTGTTTTGAATAATATTTAAAGTAGCAGGTTTAATCTCCACTGGTACAACAGGTCCTTGAAACATTCCTGAAACTCGGGGTGGACCATTAATAGCAGCAAACTGTCCCAATGTTCTCCTTTCAGCAGCCATATTTGAATTTTCAAAATTTTTAGAAGTAGAAGAAGATTTAGTTTGTGTTTTAGATTTCAAAGACTTGATTTTCTTTACAAACGTTTGTATCTCAGGATCAAAATAAATTTTACCTGTGGTAGATCGAGTTTGCATACACAAACTAGACAAAGAAAGTTAGTGTAACAATAAGTAAAAGTAAATAAAAATTTTAACTAAGGTAAAAAAAATATTTACCACGGTAATTAAAAATTGACTATTTTACTGAAACAATTCAATCCCCGGCAGCAGCGCCAGAAAACTTGTTAACCTAGCGATAGCGTCAGATCCGTTCGTTTCGACCACCGGGTTGTTAATTGGCAAGCGCACCAATCGTTTGTAGTTTTCAAAATTTAGATATCGTTCCACTGGGATTGAAAGTCCAATAGCAACAGTAATTTTCTATTTACTATGGTAAGTGTGAAGAAAATTATAGACAAAAGAATGATTTATATACAATTTATACAATATTCACAAGATAGCATGATTGAGTTGTTCATGAGATAAAAAGAAAATAAAAATCTATCTAAAAAGTTGAGTTGCAATCTAGAATAGGTAAGATACTTGAGATAAACACAAATTATATTGGAAATTGGATCCCTAATCTAGAATAACAATGAGGAACTCAAGACATGCATATTTAATCATCAAGTTTCATGTCATTGCAGCTTAAAATCATTATAACCGATCCCTCGTGATATAAATTCTAAGAATTCACCGTAAAGTCCGATCCCTCGTGAGCTTTCTCAGTAAAAACTTGCATTAAGACCTGGCCTTATGGCAACAATGGTTAACAACCTCTATAGAATTGAGATACCAAGGGTATTCTAACTTTTACTTTCGTCAAAACAAGTTTCAATACGGCATGAATAATCATTATCCCGTTTGACATTCATACTAATAAAACAAGTTTCAATACACATGAAAATCATTCTCCCGTTTGAAGTTTATATTAATAAAAGATTGAAATACTAACATGGACTTGAATCATAAACATGCAGAGGTCAAATTCACAACATTATACTCAACAGATTAGTTCACAAATTCCTACATAAACAAATTAGTTACACATGGAGAAAGCAAAAACAACACTTACAGAGTTTGACATTACGAAGACGATGGGAACTTCACGATACAACGATCACAATACACCAAAACACACTCAAGTATCTAGAAAACTATTCTAGAACTACAACTCACCAAAGAAGTACTCTAAGTCGAGCACGAAGAGAAGTGAATGAGAATGGGATTTTGATTGATTGATGCCCTGGAATGGTGTTGGATGGCCCTATTTATAGGGCTGAGCAAGGGTGCTGACGCTACACGTCAGTGTGACACTACGCGTCACACCCCTGACTCAGCCTCCATTAAACACTTGATAATGGCCACTTCAAATTATTAAATTTGATCATGCCTGGCCATATGAACATGTTTCCATCGAGTTTTGGCCTTTCATGCTGAGTGGGGTGGCCCTTGGTGCTGAGTGGAGTGCCCATTATTGGGTTTAAGTGGAGTGGTTGGCCAAAGTGGAGGTGGAGACCACGCAGCACTGACGCTACGCATGGTTGTGACGCGTAGCGTCAGCATCAAAAATAGCTATTGATGCTACGCGTGGGATGAGGCTACGCGTCAGCTCCTCTAGTGTAATTTTCTCTTGATTTCTTAACTTTTTCACTGCAAAACTAGAGAAAATTGATCAAGGGCAGATTATTTCCAACAACATCCATTTATTAAATTTAAAGCCTAATTTTCTAACAAATTAACCAAATTTTTATTATTTTTGTGAAATTTTTATTAAAGGATTTATTGTAAATTTGAGGACTAACAGCAGGCCACTCCTTCACCACTACAACAGACCACACCACAGCAGACCACCCCAGACCAGACCACTCCACTTGGTGGCTTGGAGGACCCTGGCCTCGAGGAGACCCCACCTCCGGCATCCCCCCTACCCATGCTGGTCCCAGTACCATTCGGAGATGAGTAAGTATACAATAATTCGATTTAACTTTCTTAGTTAGTGGCTATTTATTCGCTCCCTCTGTATGTAAAACTTACATAGTTGTAGGTTACTTGTATGGTAGTTTCTTGTATGTTAGTTTATTTAGTACTTGTATACATTGAATTGTACTGGGAAGTCTTCTGTTTGTAACAGAGCAATTGTTCAAACTTGGAAATGTTACAATTACAGGGGAGACTCTGCCGAAATTTTAGTAGCCTCCCCGTGTTTTCTATAATACTATTTTTTTTATAATTATTGGCTTCAAAATTTTAGTTTTGTTGATAGTAGTCGCACTACCAAAGCGATTACTAAGGTGTTGAAGGCCTAGTGGGATGGTCCATACATCCCATGGACAGATGAAGGAAAGGTTGTCCAGGATAGGTGGTTTGACACCTTCTCGGTAAGTTAACACTTTTTTGTTGTGAATTTATGGCTAAAATATACCTGTTATTAATTTTAAAATCTGATTTCATTATTACAATGTGATTATCAGTGGGCAGAGGGTATGATTGATGAGATTAGGAAGGTCTTTGCCACAAAGACCTCCAAAATCATCAAGAGTACCCTTTGGAAGGTGAGGGACAAGAGCGAGCGCCCACGTTGGATCCCCAAGGACCATTAGGATGGGATGGTCCAGAAGTGGCGCGGTGTCTTGTTCCAGCAGGTGAGTGCTCAGAACAAGGTAAACAGAGCCGCCGATGCTGTAGTGTCAGTTTACACTGGGGGTAGCATTTCAACCCTCGAGCACAAGAAACGATTTGTAAGTCTATTTATGTTAAACATTTTTATTATGATTAGTCTGACATGTTCAGGAACAATAACTTCAGTGCTTGTTGTCCACTACAGGAGCTGAGGGAGCACCGCAAGCCTTCTTTGTTTGAGGTCATGCAAATGACCAAGAAGAACAAAGCCGGTGCATGGGTAAACCAGAAGACTACAGAACTAGCGGTATTTACTTTTACCTTAAACATGCTTATAATTTACAAATCAGCTTACTAATCCTATCAGTGTTTTTGAATTTATAGGAAGCGTATCAGGCCAGGAGGGCCGAGAAGGAGGCGGACTCGGTGGCTTCGACTCCTGAGGGAGAGGTTCCTCCCACCCTGTCTTATTCCGACAACAAGAAAGGGAGGATCTTTGGATTGGGTGGTGTCGGCACGCAGTTGGTGAAAAAGGGGAAGACCTCTTCCTCTTCGGCCGGCCTTCCGACTGAAGTTGTTCAGGTAATTTAAAACCTGAACAACAAGCTACAGGAGGAGCGACGTCAGAGGCAGCTTTTGGAGGAGCGGGCCGAGGCGGACCGACAGTGGGCCGAGGATGATCGACGGCGGGCCGAGGAGCAGTATGCCGAGACTCGTCGACAACTTGCTTAGCAGTAGGAGCTACTGATGGAGTTGATGGCGAGGCTACCTCCCCTCACTTCCCAGTCGCCACCACCACCACCATAGGACCCCCACCACCATGATTACTTTTTTATACTTTTTTATTATGTATAAACATTGTATAATTCATTTATACTTTTTATATTATATTTTATTCAGTATTTATTTTATGTCATTCTTCATTTATTATTTGATTATGTCAATATTAGATATTTGTAATTAAATTCAAAGAAAAATGTCTTATTGTGATTATTATTAATAATTCAATCTATTTGATAATTAAATTTAATCCATTATTGTGTTTTTAATAACAATTTAATATTAAAATAAAAAATATTCAAAATTTAATTATCAAAATTTCTAGTTTAAAAGCAAGCATTCAGCAAATAGAAAATATTATTTAAATATCTAGTTTAAAATTAAATTAACAAAACCTATAAATCTTGCAGAAGTTAAAAAAGTATTTTAAAAAATAAAATATATTATTAGCGACGGCTGAGTCGTTGTTGTAGGGTTACTAACAGCGACGGCCATTCAGTGGTCACTGTATGGTTACCCATAGCGACGGTGTTAGGTGGTCGCTACTGGTCACCATTAGTGACGAAGGGATGTGTCGTTGTATGGTTACTTATAGCGATGGAGGTATGGTGTCACTGTATAGTTACTGATCGCGACGGTCAGTAGGTGGTCGTTATATGGTTATAATTGAGCGACGGGGGGATGCGTCGCTGTTTGGTTACTGATAGCGACGGAGAGATGGCGTCGCTTTCTGGTTACAACATAGAGAAGGCTCTACGTGGTCGCTGTATGGTTACCCATAGCGACGACGTTACATGGTCGTTGTATGGTTACCCATAACGATGATGTTATGTGGTAGCTATCAGTAACCATTAGCGGCGGTAGGCGTTACCAACGCAGGGACCATGTTAGCGACGACAATATATCGTCAAAAATGTTGCGATGGAGGTATTCGTTGTCGCTGTTCTGTCTGCGACGAAGGTTTTAGCGACGGCCATGTTGTCGTCTTAAAGTTCGTCGCTAACTCTATTAGCGATAGCAATGTCATAAAATAGCGACCGTTTTTGTCCGTCGCTAACAGGCTTTTTTTAGTAGTGTGATATTTTCAAGGGATTACTATTCAATGGATATTTAAATGGATGAATCAAAGTAAAGAACACATGATCTGTTGGTATTTGCTTTAAGCCATCAAAAATAAAAATTTTGGTGGAAATACTAACTAGTCAGTTAAGGTGTAATTTTATGGATTAAAAAGGTTTGGGATATTAAGGGGCACTCTACAAGTCTTGTGTGGGACATTAAGGAGCACATCCTCTATCGATGGTATATTTTTCACTTCATGAACCATCAGATAGCCTATTAAGTGGATCCACTGATAAAACTATAAAGGTAAGAATAAACTTATTCCATTGTTTCCATTTTCTATTTTCTACCAATATTTCTAGTAACAAAAATAAACTAATTATCTTACAATGACAAGTATAAAATATGTATGGAAAATGGTCCAAAGAAAGATAGAATCTTATTAGAAGACTATACATATTTCTAGAATATTATACAAGTTTCTAGAATATTATAGAACCTTCTAGAATCTTCTACAAGGTTATTAGGAAACATCTAGGAAAACCTATTTATATCATTTACTTTTCTATGATATTCTAGACAAGTCTATCTCTAGAACATTCTAGAGAATATTATAGTGATGGATGATGCTTATAAATTATTGATGTAGAAGTATTCAAGTTACCAATTCTCCATCGTTTGAGTGACTTATCCAAACTTCTTCAACTACCATTTTTAACTATCCAACTAATATACTCCAATAACCTTACCCATCACTAATTATCAAATCACCATCAGTGGCATCAGAGCTACGTTCGATCATCTATTAGGCGTAGAAACATTACCATACTATCCTCAAACAACAATCAACCACTATCAACATCTTTTTAACTAATGGCTAATGCTACTCAATTATCATCCCTTCCCGTTCCTATTTTCAATGGCAAAAATTATGATTTTTGGAGCATGAAAATGAAGACATACTTTACCTTCCAAGATTTACGGGAAATTGTAGAAGAAGGATTCACTGCTCCAATAGATGTTTCATCTCTTACTGCAGCTCAATGAAAAGAACTAAAGGAGAATAAGCAAAAAGATTTGAAGGCCTTATTTACTCTACAACAAGCTGTGACTAACACTATCTTTCCAAGAATAATGGGTGCTACCACAGCAAAAGAAGCATGGACTACGTTGCAGGATGAGTTTGAAGGAAGTGAAAAGGTACGTGTCGTAAAACTTCAAACTCTATGGTGAGAGTTTGAATTATTGAAAATAAAAGAGTCTGAAACCATAAAGGATTACTATTCCAAGATAAAAGAAATAGTAAATCAAATGAGAGCTTACGGGGAAAATATTTTTGACAAGAAAATTGTTGAAAAATTACTTATCACTGTTTCATGAAAATATGATCCAATTGTGACAACTATTGAGCAAACAAAGGATCTATCTACTCTATTCATAACAGAGTTGGTAGGGTCCCTTGAAGCTTATGAGGAAAGGTTGAAAAGGCACGATGAAGACTCGGTTGAAAATGCCTTTCAATCAAAGCTCAAATTATAGTCTCAGCATAAAGGGAATGAAGAAAAAAAGAATAATGGAGAAACTTCTAGAAACAAACAGAATTTGTAAGAGAACAAATCATGCTAAAGAAGATTGTCAGTATCGTGGAAAGCCATAATGTCAACATTGCTAGAAATTTGGACATGTAGAGAGGTATTGTCATAACAAAAACTGGTACTTGGACAGTGGCTATAGCAATCACATGGCCAAAGATCTAAGCATCTTCAAGGATATCGACAAATCCATCAAAGTGAAAGTTCGAATGGGGAACGGTATTGTCATTGAATCAAAAGGGAAAGGTACTATTTTGGTAGAAACAAAGAAAGGTACGAAACTTATTCCTGATGTCCTATTAGTCCCCCACCTCAAAGAAAATCTCTTGAGTATTGGTCAAATGATGGAGAAAGGTTATTCCCTCCACTTCTAAGGGGACACATGCAAAATATATGATAGCAAAAAGATAGAAATTGGCCAAGTGAAGATGGAGAAAAAGTAACAAAAGTTTCCCAATAAGCTTCAAGCAAGGCATTAACATTGCCATGAAAGTAGAAGTTGATACCTCCAAGCTTTGGTATCGAAGGTTTGGGCACTTTAATATTCATGCCTTAAAGCTTTTATACCAGAAGAATATGATGAAAGATCTTCCATGACTCGAAGAAAATAATGAAGCTTATGAAGGATTTTTTCTTGGTAAGCAACATCGACAACCATTTTCATATGGGAAAGCTTGGAGAGCAAAAGACTTATTGGAGTTGATTCACACAGATATTTGTGGACCAATGTGAACACCGTTACTTCACAACAACAGGTACTTTATCCTTTTTATTGATGACTTCTCTAGAAAGACTTGGGTCTATTTCATCAAAGCCAAATCATAAGTCTTTGGAATATTCAAAAAGTTCAAGGCCCTTATAGAGAAACAAAGTGGAAAAGAGATCAAAATATTAAGGAGTGACCGAGGTAAAAAGTACACCTCACATGAATTTGATAAATTCTATAAGGATGAAGGCATTAAGCGCCAACTTACTATCACCTATACTCCATAACAAAATGAAATATCTAAAAGGAAAAATCGCACGGAAATGGAGATGGCCAGAGCCATGCTAAAAGGGAAAGAACTACCGAACACCTTTTGGGCTGAAGCAGTTTATACTGCAGTATACATACTTAATAGATGTCCAACCAAGGTTGATGAAAATGCTGCTTAGAATTGGAAAGATGAAAAGGTAGTGAAAAACGTTTCCATACCAATGCAGCAACCTTAAGAAATTGAAGAAGATTCAAGTAAGAGCTCTTCACCGCTACAACATCAAATTTCCTCACCAGAGTCTACTCCGAGACGAGTTAGATCCTTGGTCGATATCTATAAAACCTGCAACCTGGCTATAACTGAACCAGAAAGCTTTGAAGTAGCATCAAAACAAGATGTATGGGTTAAAGCAATGGAAGAAGAGATCAAGATGATTGAGAAAAATAATACATGGGAGTTAGTAGATTGTCCTTTAGATAAAGATATCATTGGGGTGAAATGGGTCTATAAGACCAAGCTTAATCCCGATGGCACCATACAAAAGTACAAGGCAAGACTAGTAGTTAAAGGATACTCATAACAATATGGAGTTGACTATAACGAGACATTTGATCCAGTAGCCCGTCTGAATACGATAAGAACTCTAATTGCTCTTACTGCTCAAAAAGGATGGTGCATTTATCAATTAGATGTAACCACAAGGTTTCGTTAGCAAAGGTAATGAAGGAAAAGTACTAAGATTGAAGAAGGCACTATATGGATTAAAACAAGCTCCACGAGCATGGTACAACAAAATTGATCAATACTTTATGGATCATAGATTCAGGAAGAGCAAAAGTGAGTCAACTTTATACACCAAGCTCCAAGGTCAGTATGACATACTTATAGTCTCCTTGTATGTAGATGATCTTATTTACACAGGGAACAATATGAAGATGATAGTTAAGTTCAAAGAAGATATGATGAAAACCTTCGACATGACCGACCTTGGCTTGATGAACTACTTCCTTGGAATAGAGGTAAAACAAAAGAAAGAAGGAATATTTATCTCACAAAAGAAGTATGTTGCAGTACTACTCAATAAATTCAAGATGAATGGCTGCAAGGCTGTTGGCACTCCACTAGTAACTAATGAGAAATTGAAGAAAAATGATAGAGCACCAGAAGCTGATGCATCATGTTATATAAGCTTGATTGGGAGCTTACTATATCTCATAGCCACATGACCAAACATAATGTATGCTGTAAGTTTTCTTTCAAGATTCATGCAAAGCCCAAGCCAAATTCATTTTGGAATAGCAAAAAGAATCCTAAGATATCTATAAGGCACAAAGGAGTATGGAATATGGTACCAAACTTTAGGGAACACAAAACTACTTGGCTACACTGACAGTTGTTATTCAAGTGGCCTCAATACTCAAGAGGGGGGTGAATTGAGTTTTTAAAACTTTGCTTGGAATGCCTTTGAACTTGATTCTTTTATCACAAGTTTAAAGATTATACAAGTGAAGTCAAGTTTAATACAAGAGACAATGCAAAACAAGAAGTAAATATGCTAAGGCAATTTGTCAAACACTTGGTGTGCAATGTTTAAAGTTAACTAATTTATGCAAGCTCAAGTAAGCAAATCACAATCAATCAACACAAATCAATTAAATGCAGAATATGAATGTAAAAGAGTAAGGAAGAAGAGCTTGCAAACCAATTTAACGAGTTCCACCAACCCCGGTGTACGTCTCGCCTTCAAGCAACCCACTTGAAGGATTTCCACTATTGAAGTTTAGAGATTACAAGCTATGAGCAATTGCATCTTCCTAGTGTCCCACACTTAAGAACTCAATCCTCACTAGCACAAGGGCAACCCACCCAATCTCTCAAACTCTCAATACCCAAAGGTTGAACTCCAACCTTTGTGACCACTCAACCTAGAGTGAAAAGCTTTTGTGTTTAGTAGTGTTTACATGATATAGACTCTCTAAATAGAGTAGATATACAAGTGAATGCTCTCTCAAATTCAAACTCTCAACAAGAGAGGATATACAAGTTATAGTTCTAAGGTTCAGAAAAATGAAACTATGCAAGAGTGAAACTCACAAGACTCAAGAATTGATCTCCCTTTGATGGATGTAATTGATTGCTTTGAGTAGCTAGAAGGAGTTTTGTATTTATAGACCTTGGAGATGAGCATAATGGAGTTCCTAGCCGTTGCAGCTCGTGGGTGCCTAAGAGATGTGGAGAAATGAGTTAGTTTCCACTTAAAAGCACTTTCCCCAAATTCTGGCACTATCGTAATCGATTACACTTCGAGCTGTAATCGATTACACTTTGAAATCTTTAGTGTTTTTCATGCTGTAATCGATTAGCATGTACCCTGTAATCAATTAGCTAAACTCAGAACCTTGGTAATCGATTATGTCTTGCCTTGTAATCGATTATTGATGGCACCTGATGCATTTAATTTGGTTACGCAGCTTGGTAATCGATTATGTCTTCACTGTAATCGATTAGTGTCATTCCAGTAGCCTTGTAATTGATTAGCTGATGTCTTGCAATCAATTAGCCTAAGTACCTGATACATTTAAAATAATTTTTCATCTTGGTAATCGATTAAGGTTATTATATAATCGATTAGTGTACAAACAGAAGCTATGTAATCGATTAGCCTTATGTGTGTAATCGATTATATGGCAAAACAGAAGCTATCTAATCGATTAGTTATGCCTTCCTAATCGATTAGCTGCGTTGTTTTTGCAAGTCTGATGCTATTTCTTGTTTCTCCAAGAGTTTCTTCAAGAGTCCTTTGTCATTATCAAAATCTTTGAACCTGTAAACATATTCAAACACATTCTCCTCCTTTTTGATGATGACAAACAATGTTCATCTCTTGAGGGTTGTTAGGTTCAAAATAAACTAATTTCTAATTTTATCTCTTGAGCATTATCTGCAAGAACATATCTATTTCAGTTTCTGCATTATCTCTTTAACAAGTTATCAAATTTTGCATTATCTCTTAATTCAAAAATATCTCCCCCTATCTAAAAGAATCTATGCCTTAGAGAAAAATTATCCAATTTGTTAAACACTTGTTATTATCAACCAGTTTTTAGTATTTGTTATTATTTGCAATTACATGAACTCAAATACTTCTCCCCTTTTGGAATCATCAAAAATGATAAAGCAATAGAGAAACAGAATGAAAATTTTATTAATTTGTAGAAATGGGAAATTACAGAAATTAAAATTGTATAATGAACACAAACAGAAAAATTCAAACAAAGTATAATAAAGTGGATGTAGTTATCTGGATGGAAAAAGCGAAATTCGGAAATCTGGTGAGATAGCTTATCGTAACGTTGTTGCATTATTTCAAAATGTTGCTGCTCAGTCATTTGGAACTCTTGGAGAGAGTTCTCAATTCGATTGAACCGACGGTCAAGGTGTGCATAGAGAGATGCGAAGGGGTCAGCAGGGGCGGATGGTTCAGCTTGAGTTACAGGAGGAGGAGGGGAAGGTTCATCAGTAGCTTCAAAGGGAATGTTGGCATTAATGCCTTCCATCTTTGAGTGCCAAGCTCCATTTACGTAAATGATACCCATCTTTGAGAGATGATGGGTGCCAATGCAAGCCTTGGGAGGCACCTTCTCAGACAATTCTCCAGCTAAGTCGACTCCAAAAGTTTTGAAGATTTTAGTGAGCAGGATAGCATAGGGAAGCTTTTGCTGGTCTTTGGCATGAAGCATGTGTAGCTTAAGCATTTTAACCCAATTAATCTTCTTTTGGTTCTGCATAGCCCACATTAAGAAGACATCATCCTCTTCAACCAGAGCATAGTTCCCACCTCGCGGAACCAATATCTTGACCAAAAAGAAGTGAAGGAAACAGTTGTTCATGGTCAAGTGGCCTACCAGTTTATGGTTGCTCCTTGGGCGAGTAGCCTTCCATAGCGATTGTCGGGCAGTGATAGCATTAAACTCCCATTCATCCTCGGGATCTCCTCTGTCAAACTCAGCATCATTGAGTGGCAGTAGAGTGATTTCAGCCAATTGGGCATTTGTGAGCCTAAGGGTCACATTTTTGACCTTGGATTCAAGCAACCCATTTATAAGCTAAAGGTTACAGTAGAACACCCTTATAAGTTCAGGATAATAGAGTTCCTCCTTAAGGGTGAGGAATGGGAAGAGGTTATAATGGTGCAAGCTTTGAGTGAAGGTGAGGCTATCGTGGTCAAATGTCTCAGCATTGATGTAGTGGGGAGAGATGATGTCTTTTTCCGAGAAGTTGTTGATAAAGTTTTGAAGGTCTCTAGGGGTTGAGAAAAATCTAGAGAAATCAAGAGGGTTATTGGTTTGGGCCATTGAAGACCTTGCCCTCTTAATAGTTCTTGAGGAAGACATGGCTATTAGGAGGTGAGATGTAGAGAGAAGGGGAAAAGAATAAGAGATTGGAGGGAAAAGCTCTTGAAGCTTGGGAGATTGAAAGAGGAAGAGGTAGTGTGAGATGAGAGAGTGAGGAGAGGTGAATTTATAGGGAAAAATAGGTTTAGAATGAAGAGAAAGAGGTTTAATGAGGTGGAGAAAATAGAGTGCCTCGAAAACCAGCAGTTTGACCGCTCCAGTACTAATGCTAATCGATTAGACAACATAGGTAATCGATTAGCACACGGTTTCTGAGGAAGTTGAACCGTTTTGTACACCGGGTAATCGATTAGGGCACATGGGTAATCGATTAGGTTGAAAAACAGAATCTTTACAATCGATTAGGAGATGGTGGTAATCGATTACTAGGAAGTTGAAACATTGGTAATCGATTAGTTAAATGATCTAATCGATTGGGCATGAAACAGAATCTGAGTAATCAATTATCTAGCAATGGGTAATCGATTATGCAAGAAACAGAGGCTGAGTAATCGATTATGTAACTTGGGATAATCGATTATACACGAAATAGAAGCTTAGTAATCGATTATGTGTCCCTTTATAATTGATTACATAGTCCAAAAATGCACAGATTTGGCAAATTTCATAGAAGAATGTTGGAGAGTTAATGAATCATACCACAATTTATTACAAACACATTAAATCATGATTTAAAACAGGAAATTATGAAAATTTCTCATTATTTAAACACAATTGGACATGTCTAGGATTCCTAATTCTCTTCTTATGTGAATGAATTGTTCTTTTGCCAAGGGTTTTGTGAAGATATCTGCTAGTTGCTTAGAGGTTTCAACATGTTCAAGCACACAATCACCCTTTAATACATGATCCCTAATGAAATGATGTCGAATTTCAATATGTTTGGTCCTTGAATGCATTATAGGATTCTTTGAAATGTTTATGGCACTTGTGTTATCACATTTTAAAGGCACATGGTCTAGTATAACACCAAAATCTAGGAGTTGTTGTCTCATCCAAAGGATTTGAGCATAACAACTACCAGCTGCAACATATTCTGCCTCAGCTGTTGACAATGCAACACTTACTTGTTTCTTGCTATGCCAAGATACAAGAGAAGTACCAAGCAAGTGACATGTTCCACTAGTGCTTTTTCTATCAAGCTTACATCCTGCAAAATCAGAGTCAGAGTATCCAACTAGAGTGCATTCAACCCCTTTGGGGCACCATAAGCTAACATTTTAAGTTCCAACAAGGTATTTCATTATCCTTTTTACTGTAGTTAGGTGTGATTCTTTTGGGCATGCTTGATATCTTGCACACATACAAACAGCAAACATGATATCCGGTCTACTAGCGGTTAAGTAAAGTAAGGATCCAATCATTCCTCTATATTTAGTGAGTTTAATATCCCTACCTTTCTCATCCTTATCCAAATAGCATGAAGTGCCCATAGGTGTGGCAATATCATTTGCCTTGTCCATGTTAAATTTCTTAAGCAACTCCTTGCAATACTTTGACTGACTAATGAAAGTGCCTTCCTTTGTTTGCTTAATTTGCAGTCCAAGGAAGAAGGTAAGTTCCCCCATCATGGACATCTCAAATTCGTCCTGTATTATCTTAGCAAACTCTTTGCACAACGATTAATTAGTAGCACCAAAGATTATATCATCAACATACACTTGAACCAATAGTATGTCATTCTTCTTGTGCTTAATGAATAATGTTGTGTCAACCTTTCCTCTTTCAAAATTGTTTTCTAAAAGAAATTTACTTAATCTTTCATACCAAGCTCTTAGAGCTTGTTTTAACCCATATAAAGCTTTCTTTAGTTTGAAAACATGATTTGGAAATTGGTAGTTTTCAAAACCTGGAGGTTGATCAACATATACTTCTTGAATGTATCCATTCAAGAAAGCACTTTTGACATCCATTTGGTATAATTTAAAATCCTTACAACATGCAAAGGCTAACAGTAATCTAATAGCTTCTAGCCTAGCTACGGGAGCATACGTTTCTTCATAATCAATGCTTTCTTCTTGATTATAACCTTTAGCTACTAGCCTAGCTTTGTTCCTAGTAATTATGCCATTTTCATCTAATTTATTCCTAAACACCCATTTTGTTCCTATTATTTGGTGGTCATTGGGTCTTGGCACTAGTTTCCAAACTTCATTTCTTTCAAATTGATTCAATTCCTCTTGCATGGCCAACATCCAATGTTCATCAATAATAGCTTCATCAATACTTTTGGGTTCTATTTGTGATACAAATGCTAAGTGATTACATGCATTCCTAATGGTGTTTCGAGTACTTACACCTTTTGTCATTTCACCTATGACTTTGTCTAAGGGATGGTCCTTCAAAGTGATCCATTGTTGTGGTTCCTCATTTTGTGTTGCATCTTTGTCTCTGTTCTCTTCTTCTTTGTCATTCAAGGTTAAATCTTGAAGAGCACCTACAATATCATCAACATCTTCCTTTCTCGGGGAGTTATGGCTATTTTCATCAAATTTCACATGAATAGACTCCTCAATGGTGTTTGTTTGTTTGTTAAAGATTCAATAAGATTTACTAGATGATGAATATCCTAAAAAAATTGCCTCATCAGATTTGGCATCAAACTTCCCTAGATTATCCTTTCCATTATTGAGCACAAAACATTTACATCCAAAAATATGAAAATAGGAGATGTTGGGTTTTCTTCCCTTGTAAAGTTCATAGGGGGTTTTCTTTAGTATAGGCCTTATTAAACATCTATTCATAACATGACAAGCGGTGTTTACCGCATCAGCCTAAAAATGTTTCGCAATATTATTTTCATTTAACATGGTTCTAGCAAGCTCTACTAAGGATCTATTTTTCCTCTCAACTACTCCATTTTGTTGTGGAGTTCTAGGAGCTGAAAAATTGTGATTGATACCATGTTTTTCACAAAACTTTTCAAAGGATTGATTTTCAAATTCTCCCCCATGATCGGTTCTAATGGATGCGACTTTTGAATTTTTCTCATTTTGGATAATCTTGGCAAGTTTCTTGAATGCTTGATATGCTTCATTTTTATGAGCAAGAAACAAGGTCCATGTATATCTTGAATAATCATCTACAATCACTAGACCATAGTAATTACCACCAAAGCTTTTGATTTTGGAAGGTCCAAATAGATCCATGTGCAAAAGTTGTAAAGGCCTTTGTGTGGAAACAATGTTTTTAGCTTGAAAGGATGCCTTTACTTGTTTTCCCTTTTGACATGCATCACAAAATTTGTTTTCAAATGTAAGCTTTGGTAAACCAATCACTAATTCCTTAGAAACAAGTTTGTTTAAATGGTCTACATGTATATGAGCTATTCTTCTATGCCATAGCCAAGTTTTATCCTCTCTAGTCATGAAACATTTCACATCATTTGAGGACAAGTTATCAATATCGATCATGTAAATGTTATCAATTCTTTGACCTACAAACTTAACCTCTTTGTTTAACTTATTTTCAATTATGCAACAATTGGATTCAAATAGAACTCTATATCCTTTATCACACAATTGGCTTATGCTAAGCAAGTTATGTTTGAGTCCTTCAACATACAACACATCACTAATGGAGGTAGAAGAGTTTTTACTGATATTTTCGATACCAAGTATTTTTCCTTTGGTATTATCTCCATAGGTGACACTTCCTTTCCTTTTGGGAATGAATGATGTGAACTTGCTTATGTCTCTCGTCATATGCTTTGAACACCCACTATCCAAATACCAATGGGTGTTGCTTGCCTTAAAGCATACCTACAAAACAAAATTAGTTTAGAGAACTAGGTACCCATTTTATGTTGGGTCCTTTTAGGTTAGCTTGTGGTAATGTCCCTTTGGGAACCCTCACCTTTCTTATAACCTTTGGCCCTAATTTTCTAACATTATAATTTGAAGAGTTATGTCCTTTAAAGCCACAATGATTGCATCTCATAAAA
This sequence comes from Clitoria ternatea, assembly GCA_037962975.1. Classification (NCBI taxonomy): domain Eukaryota; kingdom Viridiplantae; phylum Streptophyta; class Magnoliopsida; order Fabales; family Fabaceae; genus Clitoria; species Clitoria ternatea. The sequence continues at coordinate 114,217,846 of CM075671.1, forward strand.
GGTAATGATGATCTCCTAGGTGGTACAACGAAGTTTTTGTAGTGTTTTTCCTTTTTGGTGGAGTTGTATCCTAAACCAATTTTATCAAACATACATCTTTGATTTCCAAGCAATACATTCAAGTTATCTCTACCATTAGTGAACTTTTCTAATGTCCTGTTTAAGTCTACGACCTTGGTTTCTAAGATATTACATTTCTTTGCAAAGTCACAAGGTTTATCCTTAGAGCATATTTGAATATTTGGAAATTTCTCTTTTAGACATACGTTTTCTTTGTCAAGTTCTACAAGATGCGTTTCAAGAGTATCTATAGTTTTTCTTGACAATTTGTATTTACTAGAAAGCTTGATAAATTTATCATACAGTTCTTCAAATGCATCAAGCAATTCATTTTTATCTAAGTCGAGAAGACTAACCTCATTATCTTCCTCTTGATGATTGGCCATCAAGCAAAGGTTTGCTTCTTCGTTTTTGGACTCATCGGAGCTACTTACATTGTTTTCATCCCAAGCGATGTAAGCTTTTCTTCTTCCTCTTTTCTCCTTGTTCTTCTTCTTAAGATTTAGGCAATCTATCTTGAAGTGTCCTTCCTTGCCACATTCGAAACAATTTGGTGAGGAAGAGGTTTCATTAGAAGTTGGTTTCTTACCTTGGGGTTTGAAGTTCTTTTGGAATTGTTTGTTTCTCATGAACTTTCCGAATCTCTTAACAAACAATCCAAATTCTTCTTCTTCGTCAATGTCACTACATGATTCTTCTTCATGTGTAGAGGTGGCCTTGAGAGCTAGGCCTTTCTTTTTGGAGGATTTTTCTTCTTCCTCCGCTAGCTTTAAATCTCTTAGTTCTTGCTCTTGTTCTTGTAGCTTTCCAAAGAGTATGGCAAGAGACATCTCGTTGATGCTTGGGGATTGTTTGATGGCAGTGACAAGAGGCTGCCATTCCCTGCTAAGACTTTTCAAAACTTTATGCACAAGTTCTTTGTTAGTATAGACTTTTCCAAGAGTAATAAGATGATTGATTGTAAGGGTAAATCTCTTTTGCATTTCTACAATGGTTTCTCCGGAATTTATCCTAAAACTCTTATATTGACTAGTCAAGGTACTAATCTTAGAATCTTTTACATCATTAGTACCTTCATGGGTTACTTGCAAGGTATCCCACGATTCCTTAGCCGTTTGACAAGTCATTATCCTAAAGAATTCATCGGGACCTAATGCTAGAGTAATGAGATTTTTAGCCTTATAATTGTATTGTACTTTCTTTTCTTCATCATTAGTCCAATTATCCATGGGTTTCTCAACATTTTTACCATTAATAGTGTGCATGGGTATAAAAGGACCATTCTCAATGGCATTCCAAACTCTTAAATCAATTGATTGAACAAAGATTTTCATTCATTCTTTCCAAAACGCATATCCTTCCCCATTGAAAGCGGGAGGTCTATTTGTGGTACCACCCTCGGGAAAAAGGTTTAGAGAACTTGAGGCCATTTTATCTCTTGAAGCTGTTAAGCTTGATCTACCAAGAGTCAAGCTCTGATACCACTTGTTATTCAAGTGGCCTCAATACTCAAGAGGGGGGTGAATTGAGTTTTTAAAACTTTGCTTGGAATGCCTTTGAACTTGATTCTTTTATCACAAGTTTAAAGATTATGCAAGTGAAGTCGAGTTTAATACAAGAGACAATGCAAAATAAGAAGTAAATATGCTAAGGCAATTTGTCAAACACTTGGTGTGCAATATTTAAAGTTAACTAATTTAAGCAAGCTCAAGTAAGCAAATCACAATCAATCAACACAAATCAATTAAATGCAGAATATGAATGTAAAAGAGTAAGGAAGAAGAGCTTGTAAACCAATTTAATGAGTTCCACCAACCCCGGTGTACGTCTCACCTTCAAGCAACCCACTTGAAAGATTTCCACTATTAGAGTTTAGAGATTATAAGCTATGAGCAATTGCATCTTCCTAGTGTCCCACACTTAAGAACTCAATCCTCACTAGCACAAGGGCAACCCACCTAATCTCTCAAACTCTCAATACCCAAAGGTTGAACTCCAACCTTTGTGACCACTCAACCTAGAGTGAAAAGCTTTTGTGTTTGGTAGTGTTTACATGATATAGACTCTCTAAATAGAGTAGATATACAAGTGAATGCTCTCTCAAATTCAAACTCTCAACAAGAGAGGATATACAAGTTATAGTTCTAAGTTTCAGAAAAATGAAACTATGCAAAAGTGAAACTCACAAGACTTAAGAATTGATCTCCCTTTGATGGATGTAATTGATTGCTTTGAGTAGCTAGAAGGAGTTTTGTATTTATAGACCTTGGAGATGAGCATAGTGGTGTTCCTAGCCATTGCAGCTCGTGGGTGCCTGAGAGATGTGGAGAAATGAGTTGGTTTCCACTTAAAAGCACTTTCCCCAAATTCTGGCACTATCGTAATCGATTACACTTCGAGCTGTAATCGATTACACTTTGAAATCTTTAGTGTTTTCGTGTTGTAATCGATTAGCATGTACCCTGTAATCGATTAGCTAAACTCAGAACCTTGGTAATCGATTATGTCTTGCCTTGTAATCGATTATTGATGGCACCTGATGCATTTAATTTGGTTACGCAGCTTGGTAATCGATTATGTCTTCACTGTAATCGATTAGTGTCATTCCAGTAGCCTTGTAATCGATTAGCTAATGTCTTACAATCGATTAGCCTAAGTACCTGATACATTTAAAATAATTTTTCATCTTGGTAATCAATTAGGGTTATTGTATAATCGATTAGTGTACAAATAGAAGCTACGTAATCGATTAGCCTTATGTGTGTAGTCGATTATATGGCAAAACAGAAGCTATCTAATCGATTAGTTATGCCTTCCTAATCGATTAGCTGCGTTGTTTTTGCAAGTCTGATGCTATTTCTCGTTTCTCCAAGAGTTTCTTCAAGAGTCCTTTGTCATTATCAAAATCTTTGAACCTGTAAACATATTCAAACACAACAGTGACTGGGCAAGATCAATCGATAACATGAAAAGCACATCCGGATATGCCTTCTCACTAGGATCAGGAATAATCTCGTGGGCTTCAAAGAAGCAAGCTACAGTGGCTCAATCAACAGTAGAAGCAGAATATGTGGCAGCAGCTGAAACTACAAGTCAAGCAATATGGCTACGAAGAATACTTGAAGAAATGGGACAAAAACAAAAAGATCCTACTACAATCTACTGCGATAACAAATCAGCTATAGCAATGGCAAAAAATCCAGTGCATCATAGCAGAACAAAAAACATAGCAATCAAATATCACTTTATCAGGGAAGCAGAAAGAACTAAAGAAATCAAGCTTGAGTATTGCACAACTATAGATCAAGTTGCAGACATCTTCACTAAAGCTCTGCCAAGACCAAAATTTGAAGAGTTACGCTCAATGCTTGGAGTTACAGAAATTTGCATAAGGGAGGAGTATTAGAAGATTATACGAATTTCTAGAATATTATACAAGTTTGTAGAATATTATAGAACCTTCTAGAATCTTCTACAAGGTTACTGGGAAGCATCTAAGAAAACCTATTTATATCATTTACTTTTCTATGATATTCTAGACAAGTTTATCTCTAGTACATTCTAGAGAATATTATAGTGATGGAGGATGTCTATAAATAGGCATGTTATCTCCTTATGTATTGATGTAGAAGTAATTAAGTTACCAATTCTCCATCCTTTGAGTGACTTATCCAAACTTCTTAAACTACCATTTTTAACTATCCAACTAATATACTCCAACAACCTTACCCATCACTAACAATCAAATCACCATCAAATATGTTGAAGTTATAGTCTTGAAGGAACCAATTCATGAATTGTGTGCATTTTCCTTAAGGTATTGGTAACCATTTTCCTTTTACATGTAGTTTTTTATGTGCCTAGTTGGCTATTATGAATGCATCTCCTTGTTAACTGGCAGGAGTAATTAATCCTCACACCCATCTAGAAACTGAGAATCCTTTTGCTAAAAGTATTGATGACTTCTTCAGTGGTCATGATGCAGCATTGGCTGGTGGGACAACAATGCACATTGACTTTGTTTTGCCAGTTAATGGGAGTTTGATAGCTGGTTTTGAAGTGTATGAAAAAAGAAGGCAAAGAAGTGTTGCATGGATTATGGTTTCCATGTGGTCATTACCAAATGGGATGAAACTATTTCAAGAGAAATGAGCTAATGGTCAAGGGGAAAGGTCACAATTTATTACTTCCTTGTTGTGTTTTGATAATTTGGTTGGTTAGGTTAAGTGGCAATAAACCTTAGGGTGAATTCTGAGGAATTTATTTCAGGTACTATAACTTTGTTTTGTAATTGCAATTTGCAGGTATCAATTCTTTTAAGTTCTTCATTGCATACAAAGGATTTGATGTTATGGTACACAAAATGGAGATGCTGTGTACGAAGGGCAAAAGAAAATGATGGGTTTGAAATAACTAGTCCCGATGGGCATGCCCTTTCATGGCCTGCAGTGGTAACCTTTCAAAGTTATTGTTATACGGAGAATTTACAGAATAATGGAATGCAAATAGGAAGTAGTTAGGGTGGCATTGCATCACATGCATTGCATCATTTTTTATTATTTCTGATATTTCTGTATTATTATCTATACGTTGAGGCAATTTTGTTCTCTTTAATCGTTCCACAAATTGCAGGTGGTAGGAATTGATCATTGTGCCATGGTTAAATGTAAATTTTGGTCTTAGGCACGATAAATTTGGCCGGTTTTTGCTACTCCCTTCCTTTATAAATGACGAATTGACTATAGATGTCTGTCTACCAGTCTTGTCAATTTTAATTAGCTCGCGTACCCTTATGATACATTTTCTCTGTTTTTATTTAATTCTTTAAGGAGTGAAAAATTATGTATACTAAAAAATTCAAATAAGATAGGTAACTTTTATAAAATGACTGATTTTTTTATAAAACATTCACATATGATGGTAATGTGGAGATATTTTTTATTACAATTCACTGTTGCAAATGCTTGTATGATTGGTTTTCTAAGTTGATGATGTTTAGGGTTTTTGGGTATAACCACTATTTCTGGCTGAAAGTATTGTTTGCTCACCATAAGTTAGATCATAACGCACAAATGTAGTGGGCTGAGAACTAAGTTGTGTTGAAGTATATGGTTGATCCAAATGGCATTTGTAGCTGCGAACAACCAAGCGGGGAATAACTCCAATGAAATCATTCAGCGATCAGGTTCAGTATGCCCGAATTCTTACATTGTGTATCTGTTTTTTTAATTATGAGTAATATTTTAGAGTAATGCGTGGTGTCTGTAGCATAGTGTTGGTTTACGATTTGCGTATTGATCCCCAATATTTTTTTAGAATTAAAATGATTCCCAATCAATTAAGGACAAGATATACATAACTAAATAATGGGCCAAGTATGCATATGTTAGTCTCAAAAAATAATGGCTTAATCTTGCTGTTTTGGGCGCAGATATACATAACTAAACATGTTAGTTTCAAAAAATAAGGGCTTAATATTTTTAACACTTGTCATTGGTAAAAGCCAATGAAATCATTCAGCTCTTCAATTATTTGCTTCTCATTTCTTCATAATTGTTAAAAGCCATGGATTTCAACTCTTCAACCATCTCATTGTGTTTGCCAAGCAGGATGGTCATCGTTGTTTTCATTCGCAGCTTGTTTTCATTAATCTGTGAGTTAATCACCGTTAGTTGATTAGGGTTGAGTAATATTTATTTACAAATTCAAATGCAATATAGTAAAAACAATGATAACAAATAATAATATCACTTGAAATGGGGTTGATTTTTGGCCTAAACCTATTTTGTATTGACTGCCAATCCACTACTCACAATGTCGATTGAATACTGAAAGTGAAAGTCATTACAAATTAGCGTCACTACAATAAATGAATTTCAACACATGCATTATTTAGACACTATTGTAAGTTAACTTATGGGTTTAATAATTTTCATTATCGTTATTGTTTTCCATAGTAGCTTGTTTTAATATGTTATTATTGAAATAGGTAATGTAAATTTAGTAATTGTATATATAAAAATATAAATCATACTAATATTAATTAAAGTGACAACAAATAGAGATAGAAATACATGGACCTCTTGGACATTTTTGTTAAACTCCGTGCTTCTACCACCTCCTATTTTCCCATGTCAACTTTCCCTTCTGAGTAATTCTTGGGATAATAAGCAAAGGATAACATCTGTCCAATAATAATACACTACAAAATAGACATGCGTTAGAAATAAATTGAATTCAAATAATTTAATTAGAGGAGTAATATTTATTATTAAAATTAGTTATTTCCTTACCACTTTTATGATTGTGTTCCTCCTTGAAATTACTTTGCTAGTTGGGAGGTTAAAATCTAGGTGATAAATTATTTTTCCTTAATAGACACCAAAACAAGATACCTGTGTTGTTTTCCATCCTTCAAGGGTATATAAATCTATGACATGGTAAAATTAATAGCACTTAAGTGGTATGATTTAATATATCAATTTAAAACATAGTTTTTTACTTACAAAGGTAAGGTCTTTGTATGGCTGCATGAAATGAAAAGTGTAATACAAGTGCAGATCATCCAGGCTTCGTCCCTTTTTAGTATCCTCCTGCATTTAATATGTTCATAAATGGGAGATATAATTAGCATAATATTTAGTATTGACTTAAATTACAAAAACTAGAGTTGACTGTATTTTTAACCATACACTGAATGAAGGTGGTAGGGACCATATATTTTGCTTGGTGTACACGGATTGGGGCTAGCTTGCCCAAAATGCCATTAGCTTGATGATCTAATTAATTGCAAATAAACCAAAAAATATGTTAAATCACATAGTTTGTTCTGCACAACCACCTATAAAGGGAAAAAAAGTTACCCAGAAACACATTTGAATATTATAGTGTATTATACCTTGTCTTTGACGATATTGCCTAGAAGTATGCTATCAAAATCCTTTCTTGTTGCGATTATTGTATCCATTTTCAATAACACCTCACTGCAAATTATGTAAATCCATGGACCTAAAATTAAACAATCAACGGGGCTAAAGAAAACACAGGTAAATAAATTGATATATTTTTGTCTCATACTCAAGATTTTTGTTTAGATAGAATAGATAGGTACATATATGAAGCTCTTCAATATCAAGGTGCATGTCGGTTGTCGGTGGGAACTTGCAAGGCATGTTCTAAAATAATGACGTTACTTAGACACTATTTTTTTTGTAATAAATACAAAGGGGTTTTGAACGAAGGGGTTTAGGGTTTATGGAATGTAACAGTAGCTTGCCATTGGAGTTTTTATCATAAACAATACATAACCCTATGGAAGATATCTCTCATCATACCCATCATCTTCTTCATCAGTCTCCCCTGTTTGTGTTGTCGCTTGTACTTGTGTTGGAGACGACATTGGAGACGACATAGGCTTCATATTCTTCCTACGAAGAAGGATTTTTTATGCTCTTGACAACTCTTTAGCATTAGTTATGTCATTTTCACCCTCCTAGTAAAAGATACACAACATTGCATACTCACGTTAGTTAGTGTTGTAGATGGAAGCCGTTATTGAGAAAACAATTTAATTCTTACCTTAATGTCTCCTTTCCACTAGGTCCCATTTTTGTTGCCACTTTGAAACGGGGAATACTTAAGTTTCTTGGTCTCACATAAATCTTCAGATTCATTTTTCTTATCATCATCCAAAACAAGGAACACTTTAGTTTCTTGACTGCCAACGAAATATGCTGTTTTAAGCTTTTTTGGAATCAAGTCCTCCGCCCATTTATTATGGTCAACAACTTTACGGGTGAAGGATGATTAGTATCCTGAAGACCTCCCTTTCTTGCTTGTTGGTCTCTCTGATGCTCTCTCTATTTTTGTCCCATTCATCTAACCTTCTCAATAATGACACAACCAAGTAACTCGTGTCATCCACAGTATTTAGCCTCCTTTCAAGTCCCTACCAAATGAAATAGTTTTAGTTATTTAGATGACAAATGTCGTTTAATGATTTAAAACATTAATAACCACAAGAAACACTAACCTCACATCTGTTGGCCATACATGTAACCTTTTTTTTCATTTCATCCAGGGTGCCCAGTAGCTGATCCTATTTTTTTCTTCCACAATCACATAAATACTCGTTGGTTTGTTACATGTGTCATAAAAAATTGTAGAGGTGATTTCTGGCTATGTATCTTCAACTGGACTGTTAGTGATGGGTAAGGTTGTTAGAGTATATTAGTTGGATAGTTAAAATTGGTAGTTAAAGAAGTTTGGATAAGTCACTCAAAGGATGGGGAATTGGTAACTTAATTACTTCTACATCAATACATAAGGAGATAACATGCCTATTTATAGGCATCCTCCATCACTATAATATTCTCTAGAATGTTCTAGAGATAGACTTGTCTAGAATATCATAGAAAAGTAAATGATATAAATAGATTTTTCTAGATGTTTCCTAGTAACCTTGTAGAAGATTCTAGAAGGTTCTATAATATTCTAGAAACTTGTATAATATTCTAGAAATTTGTATAGTCTTCTAATACTCCTCCTTTATGCAAATTTCTATAACTCCAAGCATTGAGCGCAAATCTTCAAATTTTGGTCTTGGCAGAGCTTTAGTGTAGATGTCTGCAACTTGATCTTTAGTTGTGCAATACTCAAGCTTGATTTCTTTAGTTCCTTCTGCTTCCCTGATAAAGTGATATTTGATTGCTATGTGTTTTGTTCTGCTATGATGCACTAGATTTTATTCCATTGCTATAGCTGATTTGTTATCGCAGTAGATTGTAGTAGGCTCTTCTTGTTTTTGTCCCATTTCTTCAAGTATTCTTCGTAGCCATATTGCTTGACTTGTAGTTTCAGCTGCTGCCACTTATTCTGCTTGAAGCCACGCTTGAGCGTGGGTGATGCTCGCTTGAGCGTGATCGTGTTTTCTTTTCTCTCTTTTTATGTAGATTGCATGGATTTCAAGCTCAAGCGTGAAGCTTTCAAGCTTGAGCATGAACTGCACCTGCACATGCAAACAAATAAATGCCTAGCGTATGTACGCTGGCTGTCCAACGTATGTACGCTGGGTTAGTGAATTTATAAATAAACAAATTTCTTTAACTAATTATTATTTTTAATCATTTTCTTACATAAATTAAACACTTTTGAAATAAATAAATAAAATTATTGACAATTTATTAAATAATAGTGCCAAACTAAACAATATTTAATGGATTAAGTTAAATTAAAGGTGAAATTATTAAGTCTTTTCAAGACTTATCACATCCCTAAACTTAAAACTTGCTTGTCCTCAAGTAAAGACTCAGATTAATTAAATCAATTGCATTTACTCAAGTCAATCGGCCTTTCCTTAACTTAATTAATACCATAATTATTGAATACCATTCATGCTTTCTTTTCACAAATTCTGAAAATATAATAACTCACACCTCCTTTGGGAACAAGCTGGTGAATCTTTCCTCACATGGATTGGTGTTTCACTCCTCTCTCAGTGTATAAGGTTCAGTTCCATGCACTCATCACCTGCATAATTGTTATATCAACATAGGCTTGCAACAATTCTAAACATCATGACATATGCTAGCACAGTTGGATCAGTAAGGGCTTTTTAAGCTTGTAATGGGGTTAGGCTACATGCTTTATTTTTGTTTTTCTAGTCATTGTTGGGTTAAAAGATGTGCCCACCGATGCCTTGCCTCAATCTTAACTTAAATGCCTATACTAACTACCTCTCTTGCTTTCATTATTTTCAGATGAAGGATACTCAATTACTTGTAGTGCTTTGCACCTTCTTCTTTTTCAGTTCTTTTGACTCTTTCTTTCTTTCTTTTCTTCCATCTTTTTCAAATTTTTTTTTCAATACCATTTTTTTTATTGTGGTGCTTTGTACCTTCTTCTTTCTGATTTTTCACTTTTCTTTTGCTTTTACTGTTCTTACTTTCATTTTTTTTCTTTTTTTTCAAAACCCTCATCTATAATTAAGGTCAGAGTATGTCCTTTGCTTTGCTATTAGGCACACTCTTCATCCCCAAACTTAGAACATGCTAGTCCCTAGCAATAAGATAAGACTCAATAGTTCATCAGTGAAACATCTAGGGATAATTCTCTTGGTTTTTCTTAGATAAATTGGCTTATAAAGTTAGGTACATAATCCGAATAAAAGGGTCTCAGGCTCAAAATATAATTGTTAGGTCAAAGGATAATTAATCATAGTTAGGATGGCTAAATTTGGCCCTGGCTAAATTAACAAAGAAGGCCTTCATCATTTCCAATTGGCAAACATACAATTATTTAGCAAGTACCGAAGCAAATTCTGTCTCACTAAGCAATAATGCAGGCACACTCAGAAAAGAATTAATAAAGGCTCAAAAGCTAATAACTAACAGGTAATCAGCCAATCATGTCCCCAAACTTAATGCAAGATTATAACTCAGATTGCTAACTAGCACTATGAATAGACAAATAATACAGGATTGAAAATAGTTATGGACAGGGATCATGAATCAAGCAATGTGAATCAATTAATTTATCCAATTAAAGCCTGAGAATCAGTAAACTTTAAATTATTAAGATGGATTCTAAATTAAACATAATTAACATAGTTTATCAATCAATAAGACGAAAGGATAGATTACTTCCCTTTTTACTTGAATGGAAGTGAATGGTGTGGAATGGTGTGCATGAATTTAACAATACAATTCAGAAAAGAAATAACAACAAACAACTTAACATAGAAATAAAGTTCCATTACACTGAAAAGAAAATACATTGTTTAAGAGAATATTTAAACAAAGTCATTACAACTTGAAAATAGCAAAATAACATATAAACAAAGTAAAAGATCAGTTATCCTCTTCTTCATTTTCTTCATTCATAGACTCATCATTATCTTGCTCAGGGTAGGGTGGAAATTCAGCAACTAAGGGTGTGTCATCAGGGGGAATGGTGAATCCAATGGAAGCCAACCATAAATCTCTGTCAGGTGGAACTTCCATTTCTTCAGTGTGATCCACATTCAATGTAGTGGTAATCTTTCTCAACATGAGATCATGGTTGAGGACCAGATCATAGGTTCCTAATTGCATTTTCTTCATAACCTGAAGTTCCTGCATTACCATGGAAATATCAGAAGAAGTACCTGCTCCTATTAGAGGTGGTGGTGCAAAAGATGTTGGTTTAGGTGTTTTGGGACGCTTTGACTCTTGAGGCATAAAATTGTCAATATGGTTTATCACCCATTGCTTGTCCATAATCCTTTCAGGCTTTACCTTTGTCAGTTTGTCATAATTCAACCTAACCTGATTCCTTTGGGCCAACAAAGTGATAACAGAGCAATATGGTAATTGAAGATTCTTTTCAAGGTTTTTCATCATCTCTTCTAGTATTAACTCGCCCAGATTAACATACAGGCCTCTCATTAAACAGTAAATCAACACAAACCTCTTAATGGCAAGTTCAGTAGAATGAGCCACAGGTTACAGGGATGAAAGGACATAGTGGCACCATAAAAGGGAAAGATGATTCAAACAATTCTTCCTGACACTTTTTGGTGCACCATTAACCTTTGTTATATATGCAGCTCCTTGTTCACAGCACTCCTCTAAAATTTCTTTCCTAAGATTTTCATTTTTAGCTCTATGAAAGATATCTACTTTCCATGTGTAGTGACATCCTTCCTCATCCAATATAGGTACTTTCAATAGCTTATTCAATATGTGACCAATTAGAGGAATGGTGACTCCTCTCAAGAAGGAAGAAAAAGGAAACTTATCTTCTATAGAATGAGTCCTCAGATTGGCATAGAATTCTCTAGTGATTTCCTGGTAACCATTGCCTAAATTCTCATTAAAGAACTGCCATCCCCTTTCAATCATAGTAGCTTTTACATTAAAATCAGAACAATTTTCTTCATCAAGGACCAGAGCTCTATCCCTTATTACTCCCCTATGTTTGAACTTATTCTCATAATCTTGGGCGACCTTGGAATCTCTAAACCTATACCCATCAAATTTCCTTCTTCAAGACTTTTACTCTTTTCAATTGATGGAGAATCAGGGATACTTATAATGGCCACCCCTTTTCCTTTCTCTTTTCGGGTTCTTTCCAAATTTCTATTTCAACACTTTTTTTAGGTTTTCTACAAAGTCTTTGTGATCTTCTGATCATGGTGAGTGTTAACGATGGTATTTATAATGCCTAAATGGATACATATATACAAACAGCAAAACCACAACAAAATGAAAATGTAAGATAAACAGATATGATGGATGAAAGAAATTTGAAATTGAAACAATGAACTACAACAATTCTAACTATAAAGTGAAAGTAAGAACTGAAAATATGGTACCTTTCAAAGAAATCAGAGACTGTGCCTTTTCCTCTTCAAAACCCAAGGTTCCAGCGTAAAGAGTTAGGGTTTGTACACTGAGAGGGTTTTATACTGTTGAGCCCAATACCTGAGGTACGCGTAGGTACGCTGAACCTTGAGCGTATAAACGCCCACCTTAAATCATAACAAGAAGCATCAGGTATGAATCACACTCAAGCGAATCATTATTCGCTTAAGCGAGTTATATGCAAGGGAATATCACGCTCAAGCATGAGAAACTACGCTCAAGCGATGAACTAACAGGTATTAGATTGCTTCAATGTGGCACTCACGCTTAAGCTTACAACATCACACTTAAGCGAAAAATTTGGAACAGAAGTTTTCCAACTGCCTCAGCCCAATCACGCTCAAGCGCGAGCTTGGGGCGCTTAAGTGTGGGACTTATATACAAGTCACGCTCAAAGCGTGAAATTCTAAGCTTAAGCGTGGGTTTCATATCAGGCACCTGTGACGATCACGCTCAAGCGTGGACTTGGGCACTCAGGTGAGGGACTTATACAAAAGAGCTCACGCTCAAAGCATGGGAATCAGTAGAAGGCACAAAAAGCTCACGCTCAAGCATGAGTAATGTACGCTCAAACGTGAGGGGCAACAGGTCTCGAGCTCACTCAAGCGGCAAGATGGCACGCTCAAGCGCCAAGGCTTATAACAAGGACACGCTTAGGCGTGAAAAACTCGCTTAAGTGCCAGATGTAACGCCCCGGCTGCTTTTCAGGAGTGAACGACTCTCCCCACAGACCAACACGATACCTTTCCAGTGTGCTTTGTCCTCAATTACACACTTTCCTAGAACTTCCCAGGAGGTCACCCATCCCAGAATTACTCCAAGTTAAGCACGCTTAACTTTGGAGTTCTTAAGTGATAGGCTACCGAAAAGGCTAATGCATTTGTTGGTATAGGTAGTACGAATTTATTCCTTTAAGCTATCCTCGACTGTATAGTCCCATACCTATACAGTCTTTGGATCCCTCTCATTCTGGTATGTATTCGGTTCGTTCATGTGTCCCTCCCACTGGAAGCCTGCCAGGAGCCGCTCCTTGTCCGTGCCTATGCACCGGCGATCACTCCCTGCCCTCAACAGTGCCCGGGGTGTCACATTCCCCGCTGGAAGCCTGCCAGGAGCCGCTCCTTGTCCGTGCCCATGCACCGGCGATCACTCCCTGCCCTCAACAGCGCCGGGATGTCACATGCCCACCAGCTTCCGCCTGGTTCATCCCCGAACCATACCGTACTAGGAGAGGCTAGGCTCTGATACCACTGTAACGCCCCAGCTGCTTTTCAGGAGTGAACGACTCTCCCCACAGACCAACACGATACCTTTCCAGTGTGTTTTGTCCTCAATTACACACTTCCCGAGAACTTCCCAGGAGGTCACCCATCCCAGAATTACTCCAAGTTAAGCACGCTTAACTTTGGAGTTCTTAAGTGATAGGCTACCGAAAAGGCTAATGCATTTGTTGGTATAGGTAAACGAATTCATTCCTTTAAGCTATCCTCGACTGTATAGTCCCATACCTATACAGTCTTTGGATCCCTCTCATTCTGGTATGTATTCGGTTCGTTCATGTGTCCCTCCCACTGGAAGCCTGCCAGGAGCCACTCCTTGTCCGTGCCTATGCACTGGCGATCACTCCCCGCCCTCAACAGTGCCTGGGATGTCACATTCCCCGCTGGAAGCCTGCCAGGAGCCGCTCCTTGTCCGTGCCCATGCACCGGCGATCATTCCCTGCCCTCAACAGCGCCGGGATGTCACACCAGATACAACAGGGCCATGCACATCACGATCACGCTCCAGCGTGATACTCCTAGCTCAAGCGTGAAAGTGTTCTATCAGGTACCAGGGGTCACGATTAGAGCGTGAAGACATACACTCAAGCGCAGGAATCAGTTCGAAGGGTCACGCTCAAGCGTGGACCAGAGCTCGCTCAAGCGCGAAGCTTATACAAGGTCACGCTCAGGCGCAAATTATCACGCTCAGGCGCAGGAAAAGTCACGCTTCAAGCGTAATTAAGTCACGCTCAAGCACCACAGTATTTTGCTTAAGCGCAATCAAGTTTGCTCAAGCGCCAAGGGTACATGATTCTAATTCTAGCTAATGGATTTACAAGTATGTACACTGGGAATTGAGCGTATAAACACTCAAACCATATTAAAAAATTTACCAATTTATTCACTCCTTGATCAAAATTTTTAGTTTTCTTTTACTGTTTTAACACAAAATGAAACAAATCAAAATGTAGGGTTGCCTCCCTAAAGCGCTTCTTTAAGGTCACTAGCTTGACCTTCTGACATCTAAGAAGATGCCTGCAACAGCATGGAGGTTTTCTACCTATCAAACTCTTCTCCAAAATAGAGTTTGAGTCTCTGGCCATTCACTTTAAAAGTTCTATCAGTGGCTGGTTCTTTTAATTCAATTACACCATGAGGAAAAACCTCATTCACAATAAAAGGTCCAGACCACTTTGATCTTAGTTTTCCTGGAAAGAGTCTCAGTCTAAAATTGAACAACAGGACCTTATCATCCTTATGAAATTCCTTCCTGTTTACCCACTTATCATGCCACCTCTTAGTTTTCTCTTTAGAAATTGAGGCACTCTAATAAGCATTGAGTCTGAACTCCTCAAGTTCATGGAGTTTTAGGACTCTCTCCTCTTGAGATTGATCAAAGTCCGTATTTAATAGCTTTGTGGCCCACCATGCCTTATGTTCTAACTCCACAGGGAGATGGTAAGCCTTACCATATACCAACTGATAAGGAGACATGCCAATTGGAGTTTTAAATGCCGTCCTATAGGCCCATAATGCATCATTTAATCTCAGACCAATCCTTCCTAGACTTCCCTACCATTTTCTCTAATATTCTCTTAATTTCTCTATTAGACAGCTCAACTTGTCCATAAGTTTGTGGATGATATAGAGTAGATACCTTATGTAGTACCTTATAGTGTCTCAGGGCTTTTTCCATGATTCTATTACAGAAATATGACCCTCCATCACTAATGAGGACTCTAGGGACTCCAAATCTAGAGAAAATGTTCTTCTTTATAAACCTAAGCACCACATGTGCATCATTGATTCTGGTAGGGATTGCCTCTACCCACTTGGAAACATAATCCACAGCAACAAGGATATATTCATTGGAGAATGACTTTGGGAATGGTCCCATGAAGTCAATGCCCCAAACATTAAATAACTCCACAACTAAAATATTTGTCAAAGGCATGCCAACTTTAGCAGAGAGGCCTCCACTTCTTTGGCACTTATCACACCTTTGAACTTATACTTTAGCATCTTGAAAAATTGTTGGCCAATAAAAGTCATATTGTAACACTTTTGCTGCTGTTCTGGAGGCACCATGGTGTCCTCCATAATAGGAGTCATGGCAGTGCCATAAGAGTCTTTCCTATTCTGATTTAGGCACACATCTCCTGATAATTCCATCTACTCCTATTTTATATAGGAATGGATCATTCCATAGGAAAGTTTTACTGTCATGGAAGAATTTCTTCTTCATTTGGGTTGTCCAACCTTTTGGTACCATAGAGGCACTTTTAAAGTTGGCCATATCAGCATACCATGGCCCTATAATAATTGCCATCAGCCTCTCATCTGGGAATTCCTCTTTAATCAAGATGGAATCAGATTCACCCTCCAGACAAGAGAGTTGATCAGCCACTGAGTTCTCCACTCCCTTTTTATCTCTTATTTCCAAATCAAACTCTTAGAGTAAAAGAACCCATCTGATCAATCTTGGCTTTGTTGGTGTATGCACTATGAGCTTTTATGCTTCTTCATTTGTATCATTTTTCTACTTATCAATAGAATAAATATTTCAGTTTAAAATTATTTTAAAACATATTTATCCTTGGAGTAATAGGTCATATAAAAATTATTCCTAAAATGTCCCTAGTCAAGTATTTACATGGGGACATGTAAATACACTGAGACTAGTGTGTGAGTGTACTGATGACCTGATCTCACAGATCATAGATATAGATGATATCGAGTCTTCACACAGGTACACATTAAGAGTAATGATGTACTGGACAGACCCACCATGAGAACGTTGCATGGATCGTTACATGATTGTCATAAACGATTCTCAATGTGATAATGGTATATGTAGTCCTTCGACCTGAAGTCACTACGATTCCTACATGAGGAGTTTATTGTTTTAATCCAATTAAACGTCTTCTGTAACAAGAGGACTATAAAGGTTGTGATTAGGCAATGAACAAATTATGCAGAGGGATGTGAGTGATGTAGATGGGATTTGTCTCTCCTATGTGACAGGAGTGATATCCATAGGCCACTTGATGGAGTAAGACTAAGAAAACGCATGGCCATGCTAGAAAGAATAAATATTAGATATTTATTCGGATCCAGTCTACTCCGGTATCAAGTAAAATAAATTGGGCCGTACAAGGATGACGCGACCATGCCTTGGGCCCAATTAGGATATCATGACAAAAGGAATAAACATATTAAATAACTATCACTTATAGGTTATGTTGATAATATTTGGACATAATGATGCATTGCTAGATGTCGCTCTTATTTTATATTAATAATAAAATAGTTTATTATTAATATGACCGGGTATTTTACCTATAGGGTCACACACATAGAGTAAGCCCATCAGAAAATGTTGTCTTATTTTAGTTGGACTAAAATAAAGCTATTGGGCCTAACTCATTTGGAATGAGTAAGGAGCCCACTTTTAGAGAGAACAAATTAGGTCAAACCTAAGCCTATAAATAGAGCATAAGATGCTCATAGGCGGTTCACTCAAGTGAGACACAAATTCGCAAAAGTTGCAAGAGCTACACGTCGTCAAACTAGCAGTTGGCAAGTGTTGCGATTCTGGTGGGAGTGCTCGTGTGGACTCCTAAAGGACGAGGCTACGACTGCTTCGGAGTTCTTCAAGAGGTAATTCAACATTGAATTTCGAAATTGTTTTTGTGCTTTGAAACACGAAACCTTGCAAATCCTATGGAATCCCTTTTATTTTTCCGCTGCTCATGCTTAGGGATCTCCTAACAGGCTTTGACTCTTTTTTAGCTAGCAAGTACTTGATTGCTGAATGATCTGTATACACAATGACCTTAGCACCAATTAAGTAAGCTCTGAATTTATCAAATGCATACACCACAACAAACATTTCTTTTTCAGTAGTGGTTTAATTTATTTAATTCTCATTCAGCACTTTACTGGCATAATAGATCACATGCCTTAATTTTTCTTTCTTTTTTCCTAGCATAGCTCCTATAGCAAAGTCACTTACATCAAACATTAGTTCAAATGGTAAAGACCAATCAGGTGCTGCAAGGATTGGAGCTGTTACTAATCTTTCTTTCAAATTTTCAAAAGCCTTGACATAATTTTCATCAAAAATAAAAGCATGATCTTTCACAAGTAAATCAGTTAAAGGCTTAGCTATTTTTGAAAAATCTTTTATAAATCTCCTATAGAAGCCAGCACATCCTAAGAAACTCCTCACTCCTTTCACATTGATTGGAGGAGAAAGTTTTTCAATGATATCAATTTTGGCTCTATCTACATGAATGCCCTCAGCAGAGATTTTGTGGCCAAGGACTATCCCTCCTCTAACCATAAAATGACACTTTTCCCAGTGAAGGACGAGATTAGTCTCCTGACATCTCACCAGCACCTTAGATAGGTTGATGAGGCATATGTCAAAACTATTTCCAAACACAGAGAAGTCATCCATAAACACCTCAATGAACTTCTCTACCATGTCCCCAAAAATTGCCAGCATACACCTTTGAAAGGTTGCTGGTGCATTGCACAAACCAAATGGCATGTGCCTATATGCAAAGATTCCATAGGGACTGGTGAAGGTTGTCTTCTCTTGATCTTTTGGATCAACCATAATTTGGTTGTAACCAGAATATCCATCAAGGAAGCAATAATACTCATGACCTGACAGCCTCTCCAGCATTTGGTCTATAAATGGTAAAGGAAAGTGGTCTTTTCTGGTGGAGTCATTAAGCCTTCTATAATCTATGCACATTCTCCAACCTGTAGTTGGTCTAGTGGCAATGACTTCACCTTCCTCATTCTTAACAGTGGTCATCCCTCCTTTCTTAGGCACCACTTGGACTGGACTAATCCAAGCGCTGTCTGAGATAGGATAGATAATCCCAACATCAAGAAGTTTAACTACCTCTTTCCTTACAGCTTCTTTCACTATGGGGTTTAATCTTCTTTGTGGCTGAACAACAGGGGAATAGTCATCCTCCATCAAAATTTTATGCATACAGAATGATGGACTAATTCCCTTTAAATCAGAAATGTTCCAACCAATAGCAGATTCATGTTTTCTTAAAACCCCTATTAATTTTTCTACATCCTCATCTTTTAAGTCAGCATTAATGATTACAGGATGTGATTCATTATCTCCTAAGAAAACATATTTCAAATAAGAAGGAAAAGGTTTCAAATCATGTTTTTCTTCAAACACCTCCTTACCTTTCTCAAGTTCAGTATTATTTAACTTTTCCTTCTTTTCATTTTCAAAATCACCCACTTCAAATGCTTCAAGTAGGTTTAGCAACTCATTATGTGATTCATTTAACTCCTCAGTCTCAGAGTCAAAATCATCCTCCAAAAAGGCTTGTAAAACCTCTTCTTCAGTTTTTAACAGCATAAGAGTATTATAACTTTTAATTTCTTCAAGCATAAAACAATCCATCTTCTCAGTTGGATGTTTCATAGCATTGAAGACATTAAAAGTTACTTGCTCCTCTTGAACTCTCAGCATGAGTTCTCCCTTCTTTATATCAATTAAACCTCTACCTGTAGCTAAGAAGGGTCTTCCTAAAATCAATGGAATTTCTCTATCAGCTTCCATATCCAAAACTACAAAATCAGCTGGGAAGATGAATTTATCTACCTTAACTAATAGATCTTCCAGCATCCCATGAGGATATTTAAAAGACCTATCAGCCAACTGTAAAGACATGCGAGTTGGTTGTAGGTCATTAATTCCTAATTTCCTCATTAAGGACAAAGGCATGAGGTTTATGCTAGCCCCTAGATCACATAAGGCACTTCCTACATGAACATCCTTTATTGCATAAGGTATTGTAAAAGATCCAGGATCTTCCAGCTTTTGAGGGAGTTTCTTTTGAATAATTGCACTGCACTCTTGAGTGAGAGCAATCATCTCATCTCCCTTAAGCTTTCTCTTCTTAGAAAGAAATTCTTTCAAAAATTTAGCATATGAAGGCATCTCTTGCAATGTCTCAGCAAAGGGAATATTTATGTGAAGCTTTTTAAACACATCTAAGAACTTAGCAAACGTTTGCTCCTCTATTTATTTCTTAAATCTATGTGGAAATGAAGCATTCTTTAATTTCTCAGGAGTTAGCTTGACAGCTTCCTCCAAGATCAAATCAATCTTTTTCTTTATCTTTTGATGAACTTGGTTTTCTTTTTCTATTTCTAATTCATTTTTGTTTTCAGTTTTACCAATGGCCTGTTCACTTTCCTGCTCTTTTTCTTTGGTTGTTTCTTTTTCTAAACTTACTTCATGACTTGGAGATGGGAAAAGAGTTTTCCCACTCCTAGTAGTTATTGCTTTGTAATGTTCCCTAGGATTTACCTCAGTATCTCCAGGAAAATTGCCTGATTGTCTCTCAGCTAATTGTTTTGACAGCTGTCCAACCTAATTTTCCAAATTTCGAATGGACGCTTCTTGATTTTTAAAGCTGGCCTGAATGAACTGAGACAGCACATTCTCAAGTTTAGACTTTTCTTTAGAAGGAGGGGGAGAAGGTTGTTGTGGTCTATTTGTGGTTTGATTTTGTGGGATGTTTTGATTCAAATGTGGACCTTTTTGCCATGAAAAATTGGGGTGATTCCTATAGTTAGGATTAAAGGAATTATAGGGATAACTCCTTTGAAATTGTTGCTGCCACCGCCCCATGTAATTCACTTGCTCAGTAGGCATATTTGGATCACACATGCCATTTTCATGATCTCCACCACAAAAATCACAACTCATCATACAAACTTGACTAGGCTTTTGAAGTTCTGAAATTTGTATACTTAATTTCTCTAAATCCCGAGTCATTAACTTACTTTGAGCCAAATAAGCATCCTGTGCTTCTAATTCTAATATCCCTCTCTTAGGGATTTGGCTCCTTTCACTAACTAAACATTCATTAGAAGCCATTACATCAATCAACTCTATAGCTTCTTCTACAGTTTTAGTGGTCAATGAACCTCCAGCTGAGGCATCAATCAAAACCCTATTGGCTGGTCTTACACCATTATAAAAGATGGTAACTTGCTGCACATCAGGAATCCTATGGTGAGGACATTTCCTTAAACTCTCTTTATACCTATCCCATGCTTCCATTAGAGATTCTCCCTCTCTCTACTAGAAACAAGTGATTTCAATGTGCAATTTGGCATACTTGGAAGGAGGGAAATATTTAATCAGAAATTTTCTTTGTAAATCCTCCCAAGTAGAGATACTACCTCTTGGTTGGCTCTACAACCAAGCCTTAGCCCTGTCCCTTAAAGAAAAAGGAAATAATCTCAGTCTTATTGCCTCTTCAGGGACACCATTCATTTTCACAGTATCACAGATTTGGAGGAAGGTTGCTGGATCCTCAACCTCACTTTCTCTGAATTGATCATTTCTAACCAACTGCAGCAAAGCCGGTTTAAGTTCAAAGTTATTGGCTGTAATTGGAGGCCTAAGGATGCTAGATTGCGATCCTTCTTCAATAGGCCTAGAGTAGTCACCTAGTGTAACTCTCCTCTTTTCCATTTCTTGCTGTTCTTTTTGCTTTTTCTCCTTTCTAAGCTTACGCTCTAACAAATCAATATCAGGATCAAAGAAGAAAGGCTCTCCTCTGTTCCTTGACTGCATACACCAATTATTTCACACAAACAATTCAAAGCTACAGCTACTGCTACACAAAAATTACTATTATACTAAAAAAAGGAATTAAACCACTTACTAAAGGCAAACACAAAATTAAATGGTTTAGTCTAGTACCGGTCCAAAGATTGTTGATATTACTCAACAATCCCCGGCAACGGCGTCATTAACTTGATGCAACAAATCTGGAGAAATTAACTTGGTGTGTAACTCTCGAAGGATTTATATTCTTTTGGCAAGCGCACCAATCGTTAAATTTGTAATATATTTGATCGTCCCATAGGGATTGAGGTAATTACCGTAATCTTGGACTAGCACAAGCTGAACCAACACAAGCAGATAGAATTCATTCTATTTTTGTTGTTTTATACTTTCTATGTTTTTGTATTTTCAGAAACAATATAAGAGATGAAAAGTGATGAATAAAAGATAGGTTAGGATTACTTCAGCTTACAACTTCATCAAGGAACATGCAATCGAGGTTCAATTAAGCTTCAGATGCAAGAGGACAATTCACAGATGGTTAATCCCTAATTCCTTAGGTGAATAACACTAATTCCTAAGCATTAAACCCTAATCCCTTAGGTGTTCAATTACAGAGAAATCTAATGCAAAATTGGGGGTTGAACCCTAACTATTCACCTAATTACTAGGCCTGAATTAGTTAGGAAGTCAGAAGTTACCTAAGCCTCAACCATGATTCCTCACTGGTGAGATTCTTCATTGGATCTGAATTTTTCAATTTAGCAGAGTAGATCCACTTCTTAGCTTGTTCTCTTCTTGCTGTAGAAGATAATGTCCTCAATGCAGCTTCAAGATTCCATTGGAAGCTTTAGCAATCCCAACCCTAGGAGTTTAGAAACCCATTGGAATGGATTATAACGAAGGAACGTGGAGAGACATGGACGAGAGAATTTAGAGAGAGAAAAGAATTAGAGAGAGATTGGAAATGAGAAAATGAATCGTATTATCGTTTCTGTGTGTTCTCCCCATTTTTCTTACAGAGTATGTACAAATATATATATATATATATATATATATATATATAGGCATCTAACTAACTAACTAACTTAATTAATTACAAAGGAAACTTAATTAACAATTAATTGACTAATCTAAATACATAATTACAAGTAAATAATTAATTACACTCAATACTTAAATTACTAATGTACAACAGCAAACGGAAAATAGAAACAACGCAACATTTCGTTTAGCGGGAACAACAGCAAGTTAAATAACCACCTTCACGCTTGAGCGTGAAGGGCTCATGCTTAAGCGCGCTCGAGATTATTACTGCGTTGTGTCTTCACGCTTGAGCGTGAATGTGGGACGCTTGGGCGTAGGTGTTGTGGTGAAGTCACGCTTGAGCGTGAGTGATGCTCGCTTGAGCGTGAGTGATGCTCGCTTGAGCGTGATCGTGTTTTCTTTTCTCTCTTTTTATGTAGATTGCATGGATTTCAAGCTTAAGCGTGAAGCTTTCAAGCTGGAGTGTGAACTGCACCTGCACATGCAAACAAATAAATGTCCAGCGTATGTACGCTGGCTGTCCAGCGTATGTACGCTGGGTTAGTGAATTTATAAATAAACAAATTTCCTTAACTAATTATTATTTTTAATCATTTTCTTGTATAAATTAAACACTTTTGAAATAAATAAATAAAATAAGAATTATTGACAACTTATTAAATAATAGTGCCAAACTAAACAATATTTAATGGATTAAGTTAAATTAAAGGTGAAATTATTAAATCTTTTCAAGACTTATCAATAACATGCCTATTTATAGGTATCCTCTATCACTATAATATTCTCTAGAATGTTCTAGAGATAGATTTGTCTAGAATATCATAGAAAAGTAAATGATATAAATAGATTTTCCTAAATATTTCCTAGTAACCTTGTAGAAGATTCTAGAAGGTTCTATAATATTCTAGAAATTTGTATAATATTCTAGAAATTTGTATAATCTTCTAATAATGTGATTTCTGGCTATGTATCTTCAACTGGACTGTTTGAAAATAATAAATTCAATATTAAAATACCAGTTTAGTCACCACGGGATTCTGATTATAGTAAAATTAAACATTAGATAAAACTTGCCATGATGGTCAGTGAAGAATGACATCATCTTCTTTTGCGTCGTCTTCTTTCCTTTGATCCATAACAACGGAGGTTGAAGTCTGATAGTCAGTTGGTGAGTTCTTGAAATTTTTAATGTGTTTGAACACTATATTCAACTGAGGGGTCCCCTTAATGCTCCGGTATGTGATGAAGAAGTTGAGTAACTTGTGCATTTGATAAATTTCAGGTAGGTGTGTCATATGTTCAGGTAGAGGTTACTATTTTTGTTAGTTGATTACCCTGTGTGTATTGCCTTTGCCATGAGGCCTTTTAAGTTTTCTGTAAATAGAAGGAGCATTAAATACCCCTTGCTGTTGGGATTGACCCAATCTGAAAATATTAATTGTTTATTACAACAATCTGAATATATGCTCCCCCTTTGAAATCCGCTCCGACTGAATCAGAGATAGCGGCAAAATTTTGGACCGTACGTGCTTTTTATATAATGTAATTGTAAGTCATGCTCCGCCTGTCTAGTCCATTGGACCCAACTTAGTTGATGTGATATTTATATATTTATTTACCATGTTTTTCAAACAGTTTCCAAGTTTTTTTATGAACCTGTTAATGAATAATTGCAACGTGGTTATTTTATCCATTTTCTGTATGCAATGATCCACGCAAACAAACATGTGTGTTCCTTTATAGTTACCACCCATGCTGAAATGATGTATATACGTGTGTGTGCCAACGTGTGGAAGTTGAACCTACTGAGTCATTAAATGAAAAAACACCCGATTTCTTGATAAATATATATTACATATTACAAATGGATGTTCCTACACCTTTTTGTTAAGCTGAAAATGGAGTTTACTAATCTGCTCTTTTAACATGGCATTCTCCATGTTAATATCATACATATCCGTCTGAAGCCTTTTGTTTTGCCTTTCTAATTCAATAACTTTATCATAATTAACATTCCATACCCGTATATTAGAGGCGTCACTTAACAACATCAATATCTTATAAGCAGCATCCTCCTTAGCTTGTTGATCATTTGTTGCAAAATGACCAAATATGGATGCAGATGGTTAAATAGATTGGAGTTGAGAGACACCCTATACCTAAAAAATTGTGACCCATCCGGCATATAATAGTCATGCTGAGTGTATGTTTGTAGTCAATCCACCACTTGATGAAGCCACATTTCCATAGGGTATGTCCCCAAGAAGTCTTGTGCCTTCCTATCCAGGACAAACTCAAGGGAAACTTTAGCTTCGGTATACATAGTTGGACCTGTGATAAATTATGGACCACATGGAAAAGTTGGTGAGTTGGTAACTTGTTTACTAGAGCTTTCAACGGCATGTATTAAAACATTAATGACCATTGTTACCGCAACTTGTAGCTCCCGTTCCAGAGTAGACATTGTTGTCCATGTTCATAGTAGTCAACTAATCACGTTTGTTTGTTAAAAACCTTACCACATGAGGCCTCATCAGATGTGTTGAGGACAGACCCTCTTCATCTCCTTCATTTCTTTGACTAGATCCATGAAACCGAAGAAAAACTTGTTCGGCTACCAATCTTGATCAATAGGATTTATGAAGTTGACCACTGAAACCATACACTTGTGCGCAATACTCAGGCCATGACTCATATATGCCAGGTTTTCTACCCTTAAATACCACATAAAATTTGTGGTCTTGGTGGTCCATTGTCGTGAAGTCTTTCTGTGGTGCTGTAGCAATTGTAAAAACGGAAGCTCGCTTATAAAACGCTGGTGTAACATGGATTGGATTCTTTAATGTAATATCCTCCATTCCAACCAACCAACGTATGCAGTTAATTGTTGGACATGGTACCACCTAATTTTAATTCCAAACACGATACCAATATTCAATTGAATGCATTCATGGTGATAAGACATGACCCTACGCATTAAGTTTCAATGTTACAAACAAAAGCCACTGCTTAGCTAACCAATTAAAGGCACTGTCAAGGGAATGGAGTAGTTGGGTGACGTGGCAGGTGGTTTTGCATGAATACCGTTGACATTTTTTAAGCAGATTTGAGTTTATCATATGGGTGAGAATAGTGTACCAATTTTTTATTAAAGAAAGAGTTAAATAATCTTACATTGAAATTAATTAAATTACTCCTTCTACGGCAAGAATCGGTTATTCTCACACCATCGTAACACTAAAAAAAGTCATCTGATAATAAAAATATTGAATACACTTTGTAACGTGTCGACCAGGTGCAATTTAGTGGCATAAAAAGCAAAACAAAAATGTTAGCACAAAAGTTACATGAACGAGGGAGAAAATTGCTAGGTGTGATTCTATTCAATAAAGTGATTAAAAAGTTGGTGTTCCTCCAACGCATAAAACTAGGCACCTAGCACTGTGCATGTTGGCTGTTTGACATTACTAATGGTTAAGTTAATCCATCACGAAATCAAATATTTTAAAACTAAATCCTTTTTAAGGTATTTAGTGGAAGTATAATAGAATTAGAATTATCGTTATTAGTAGAATTTGAAAGTTGAAAAAAGAAAATGGTGTTTAGATTTGTTATTGTACACCGTAGGTCAGGGTTGAACATCGTAAATTTTGCTAATGGTGTAGGGTTAAGTGCTAGAGTGGTTGGGTTTAAGGTTAATTGTTGATGGTTAGTGTTAATGGTTGACGGTTTAGGGTTGACGAGCTAGTGTTAAGTGCTTAAGATTCACCGGATTATGAATTACGGTTTATGGTTTAGGATTAACAGTTGATGGTTAGAATTAATGGTTGATAGGTTAGGGTTGGTGGTTGATGGGTTTGGGGTAGGGTTAACGGTTGATGGGTTAGGGTTTAGGGTACTCGATGATTTAGTGTGTATGTTTAGGGTTTAGGGTTGTTGAGTTGTTGGGTTATCGTTAAGGTTGATGGGCTAGGGTCAATGGGTTGAGTTGTGGGGTTTATGGTTAGGCTAATGGGTGATAGGTTTAGGGTAGGGTTTATGGATAGGTTAATGGTTGATGGGTTAGGGTCGATGATTTTGTGTGTCGGTTTAGGGTTTAAGGTTGTTGAGTTATTTGGGTTATGGTTAGGGTTGATGGTTTAAGGTTGATGGGTTGAGTTGTTGGATCTATGGTTTGGGTTAATGGTTGATGGGTTTGGGGTAGGGTTTATGGTTAGGGTTTAAGGTACTTGGTGAGTGGTTGGGCTTAGAGCTTAAGGTTGATGGTTAAGGTTAATGGTGAGTTCATAGGTTTGGGTTTAGGGTTGATGAGTTAAGTTATTGGGTTTACGGTTAAGGTTAATGGTTGATGGGTTAGGATCGATGGTTGATGGTTAGGGTTAATGGTGAGTTCATAGGTTATGTTTGATGGTTGATGGGTTAGGGTCGATGATTTTGTATGTAGGTTTAGGGTTTAGGGTCGATGATTTTCAGGAAACCTTTTTAAACTATATTTTAAACTAAGATTTCCATGGACAGTGATTATTAAGTCTCAATTAGTGTATCAAAACCTGAAGTGGTTACACAAGGGACGGTACTTGTTAATTGAACCAATTAGAGTTGATGTTTACAGTCGAATGATTGAGTGGTTACGAGGTTTAGGGTCCAATGCTTCATTCAACATAGCTGGGGTTACAGTTTAGGGTTTCAAATTTACATTTAAATTCACATTTAAATTCACATTAATAATATAATTTTACTTCTCAATTCCTATCTTATTTTAACCATCAATTTAGGGTTTAGGGTTTATGGTCAACTCATTTATTCAACATAACTAGGGTTAGGGTTTAGGGTTTCAAATTTACATTTAAATTTACATTTAAATTTACATTAGTATTATAATTTTACTTCTCAATTTCCTATCTTATTTTAACCAACAATGTATACAGTTTATATTTATATTTATATTTATATTTATGTTTAAGTTTATATTTATATTTATATTTATATTTATGTTTATGGTTATATTTATATTTATATTTATGTTTATATTTTATATTTATGTTTATTTCTATATTTACGTTAATGTTATATTATATATATATATATATGTTATCCTATTATAATTATGTTATCATAGGTATATTTATATTTAAATAACATATATATTATATGTTACTACCTCTGGTTCCAAATATAAGAAAATTTTAGTGGAATCTTTTGGTCCCTTAATATATAAGCAAATTTTGCTTTTCTAATATCATTAAATAATTGTATACCAGAAATACCCTTCTTGAAGCTTTGTTGAGGCGGTTAATTATTTTCATTTACTGTGGATATTAAAAACGCACTTGCACAACAATTTATGATAAGGAGGCACTGTGTATATTGAAAACATAATTTATGACCAAGTATTTTAAAAACACACCAAGTTTGGCTTAACGTCATTTTGTTCATATATTTAACCAAGCTAAGAACCTCTTCATGTGAACCTGGAAAATGAGTGTACCACATGGTAATGAAGCTTCACTCTCCATGGAGGTTTGTGACAGTTGTGATGAAGTTTTTAATTTGATTGTTGAAGATTCTTTAGAGAATGATGTCCAGTCTATACATAATGAAAAAGACATGGAAATTGGGTCTGTATTGATTATGGATGACTCATTGAAGAAAGATGAGAAAGTAGCTACACATGAAGAGGCATGTAACTATTATGAAAACATTTTGATCGTTCCAGATTCATTGGAGAATGATGTTAATGCAAATAACAATGAGAGAAATGATGAAGCTGAAAGTGAAATATCAAGTGGAGGTAAGTTAAAGCTTTGTTTTGATTTAAATGAAGTTCCATATGAAGCAACGTCAATGGTAGAAAGGCATGTGGTTCCAAACAAAGAAGTGAGCATATTTACTCGTGATGCGAAAAATAAAATGAAGCTGGGTGTAGAGAAATCAAGTCAAATACCCGAAAGAGAACTTGTTGATTTAAATAAGAAGATTTTTAACCTCAACAAGTTTACCTAATGAAGACCTTGACTTTGGATTTCAAAATGAAGAATTGAACAAAGAGGTTCATGAAATGCTAAAATTTATATACCAAGACTGTACTGCTGATTGTGTTTTATTATTGGAAAGTTTATTTTTAATCATTGTGTATTTGTTTGTCACATTGATTAAATATTTTGGTTCCTGTATGAGGTAATTATAAGAAATGAAGATGGGATAGTAGCTGGTTGTAATAGGGTGGCAATTTGTCAGTAACACGTGATCAACTTTTTACATATATATCTGATAGTTGTCGGTCATATATACTCAACCAAAATTGCAAGTCCATAGTCACATAAACTGGAAATACAAACAAGAGAGTATATTCAACCAAACAACACAATATATTCAACCAAAAAGACAATATCTATCAAACTCTAACACTTCTCCTACTTTAGGAGGTCTTCTAGCCCCATATTTTTTACGAAATGGCCAATGAATCTTCGTTTTTATAGATTAGGATATTATACAATTTATACATGCTAAATCACGTGCATCATGCATTAAAAAAATGGTATGCTTAAGCATAATAGAAGCTTCTTACAAAGTAAAGATCTAGATAGTCAAGTTGCAGTTCTTTAAGGGTATTATTGATGGCAGGTATAACCCTTTCAGGGGTCAAGTTAGAGCACCTAGAAGGTACAAAATTTCAAACAAATACACATCTTATCCATGAGTATTTATTTCAAATGTTCAAACAACATAGTTCAATGGAATCTTGCATAAATGGTTAGTAGTAATATGACAAACTAAGTATGTTTAATTTCAGGATATTTCAACACCAACCATGTCAAAGTGAAAAATTTTCACTTTTATTTAAAGATATTGAGACCTGTTTGGTGGTTCAATGTAAACAAAATTTGTAAGGAAACACAATCATACTTTTTCTTAAACTCCATACTGTGCTGCAGTGTCTATGAGTCTATAACCAGCCCGCAGCCAAAAGATAGATCATATAGAATTTAACTCCATAAGCATGCCAAAAATTAATGTGATTTAGATTCGGTTTGCTGACATTTTTCTTCGAGTAAAATAAAGTGAAAGTAGTACTCTTTTTTGTTACTTCCTGTTATAGTTTAATACAAATCATTCAGCCACTTTGAATCTACCTTTTTGTTTTCAAGTAGTATGAGTCTCCAAAATAGTGTATCACCAGCAATCTAACATATCACAAAGCAAACTTAAGGTACAATATCCTATAAGCCAATCTGACAGCCACATGAAAAGACGACATTGTTACCCTTCCAACTTGAAATTCTATTTTAGATCATCCATAAACAAATAAAACACTGGAAGTAAATTTGTCAGTTAAAAAAATGGAACATCAGGAAAGCTGTCTAATAATTGGAGGGTGTAACTGTAACTATACTCTTGCAAAGATCAATGGCAGCAACAGAAGCCAAAATTTGCAAAGACAGATTCGGTTTGCTGACATTTTTCTTCGAGTAAAATAAAGTGAAAGTAGTACTCTTTTTTGTTACTTTCTGTTACAGTTTAGCTATAGACTCTTTTTCCCTTTTGTCTCTAATTATTATAAAATTTTTATGAAAAAAGTTTTGCTGGAGTATAATTAATCCAAGTAAAAAGAAAAACTCGTGATCCTCAAGTACCTGAAAAATATGAAAGTTTTGTCCTTAATTATAAAATTCTTTTGTTTCCTGTTTTCTTTTCTAACAAAAATCTGAATAGATATATAATTTCGATGCCCTCATTGATCTTCATTTTACATTATCTATAGATTTCAACATAAAATAAAACATAACAACAATAGATTCTAGTTTCATCCAAATTAAATAAGATCACACACCATGCCTAAAAGTGAAACAAATGCACATACATGAAAGGAAAATTCATCAAGTAGCATATAATAATTGATTAACTCAACAATTGTAGTGAAGACAGAGTTAGTGGTTTGTGAACCAGATTTCCAAGTGCCTAATCCAACATTAGGTATAGAATGACCACTCAAGAGGGTAAATGACTGTGTCTTGGGTTCATGTGGCTTAGTAACAAGTTGTTATCAATTCTTACTATTTTGTAAGCACTCCATAACTTCCTTAATAAGTTGGCGGTCACATTTTAATTCATTAGGCAGGCTTCCATGGTTAACCAACATGTCCTTCTTTATATGAGGAATCTTGTATCCATTTGATCCTTTATGCTTCATGATCTCTATCATACATGCTTGAAGTGTAAGGAAAATTTTATCGGAATTTTCACTTGAAAAGGAATCAAAAGATTTTTCCACAGCTTGAATAAGCTCATCAACTGATATAGCCACTTCTTGTTGTTGTAATGATTGAATAGCATTGAAGAAACCAAGATCCAAAACATTCAAATCTGGAGAATTTGGTGGTTGGCATGTCATTCTAATGTCAAACCTGTCTTCTTGAGCCACCCTACAAAATTCTTAATCATCAACTTGAACATGACATCGCGCATTATCTTGTTAAATAAAAATTGGGTACTGTATGTCTTCTCTTGGCCATTTCTCTTTAATGGCTGACAAAACTTTATTAACTAAGAACATCCGATTGACTTTCTTAGTGATAGAGGCAATTGGTTTAGTTTTAAGTGTCCCCGTTGCTCTATTAATGTTGTTCCTTTTCGCAGGAACTTTGGTCACCAAAGGGAACACCCTAATTTTTCCTGAGAATGTCTCATTGCCTTAACTATCAAACCTTGGTCTAGCCACTGCAACTAGAAACATAACTTTACCAATGAAGTTTTTGTTCTGACATGTTCTATGTGGCTCATCCTTATTTGCAAGCAAGTAATAATTTATGGATTTTTAGGTCATCTAAAACCATTTTTCATCTATATACACCACATTATGCACAAACATAAACTTTGGATCATGAGGCATAAAAGTTTCTTCAAGCATGGACAAACAAAACTTAAGACACGGTTTCATATTCTCCTCTTTTAGATATAGCTTTAGCGTGTTTGAAAGCCTCCAAATAACTCATTTTAAATATTTTATCAACCTTTTCTTGTCAATGCCAGTTGAACATGATAAAGCTCGAAGGGTAACACGCTTAGATAATGGAACTTGATGTATTATGTCAGCGTCTAAATCAATTCTTTTCCTGCTGCAATTTTTCATTTTCTTATGACAAACATCTCTTGTTTGCTTTTGTTGCTTCTAAATATGATAAATCACATCCGTCGACACTCCATGTAACGTAGCCACCCTTTTTGCTGTCCTTAGATTAAGCTTCTCACCAGAACATGAGTTTTGTAATGTTACAGAGACGGCCAAACGTTGTTCGTTACTCAAGAACTTACGTTTTCTAAGAGATGGTTGTGTCTCATCTTCAACTTTGAAATCCACCTCAGGTGTTTTGTACAATTCAAAGGCAACATCTATATTCTAAATGAAGTTTGAATCATTTAAAGGAACATTCAAATCAATTTGTAGAGGCATCTTTGCTCATCTCAAGTTTATGGGATAAATTGGATAATACTAACTCGAACTGTGAAGCTCTAATGAAATAAGAATGCAAAGAACTGATGAGTCTAATTCTATTTAAAGCTTTGTTTTATAAATTATTTGTGTGTTATAATTTTGATTCAAATCATCTCAAAATATTTTTGGAGGTAATCTTGGTTTAATTTATTCCGCCAACCATTTGAGTGAAAATTTAGATGTCATTTTATTTAAATCACATATCACGTGTGTAATTAAAGTTCCGCCTAGAGAATACAAACATCATGAAGTAATTGAATTACCATCAAAACGACATAAAGGGTATTTCTATAAAGTACATCACATATTTAAGAAAATTAATGGAACTAACTGTCATTAACTAACCTTCTTAATATGTGTGAAGTTAGGTATTTTTACTTATATTTGGAATCAGAGGTAGTATTAAGTAAATTTATATTGTAATAAGATTTTACTATTTCTACTATCAACGGGGCAATAATTTATAAATTTTATAATTATGTAAATATTTATTGAATTTTCATTTATGAAGTTTTGAATGTATATCTTAAATATATGTATCTTAATTTTGAAATTTTAATATTCATACTATCCTACATTTTGGATGGTTGGGATTCTCCCAACTTTTGGATGAAATTTAGTTTTTATTATTTTCTCTCTTTTTAGGATCAGTTGCCAAGTGTATGGCTGAGAAGAATTACTTTACCTTCAGACTTGTATTTATGTTGGGTCTCTTCCTGGAATGAATATGGTGGTATTTACATTTTATTTCTTCCTTAGTTTAGTAGTGGAATCCCTAACCCTAGTAGCCTATCAAATTGGTGCCTTCATTGCCCTTCTCTATGCCTCCCAAAGCTACCACATCCAAGGATGTGGAAGAAGCTCTCCAGATCTTGACAGAAAGAATGGGGTCCCTCCATACCCAATTGGACTCTCAGCTCCAGGAACGTTTGGGGTCTCTTCAAACCCAACTGGAGAACCAGCAGCAACTCAATAACTCTAGACACCATAATTTGGAGCATAAGCTTGATGCTCGTTTGGAATCTCTGGCTACCTTGATGGGCCAACTAGCTGGTAGCATTTCCTTCCAACAAAAAGGTTTCATACCTTCTTCATCAGGTACCCCTCATTCTGGCCCTAATGGCTCCCCT
Organism: Clitoria ternatea; assembly: GCA_037962975.1. Classification (NCBI taxonomy): domain Eukaryota; kingdom Viridiplantae; phylum Streptophyta; class Magnoliopsida; order Fabales; family Fabaceae; genus Clitoria; species Clitoria ternatea. Next base: position 114,250,869 of record CM075671.1, read on the forward strand.
ACTATTACACATTTAACAGGAACCCCTATACCCCCTCCTCTTACTACCCAGTCTCATACCCTACCCCTTCACCTTCTACCCTTCAGTTTGGCCATATGGGCCTACACACAACCCACACCTACACTTCCACCCAACCCTTCGTACCCACATTCCCCTTCCCACGACCCTCTTACTCCCCAGCATTCCACCCCATACCTGTTCCTCCATTGGATGCTAGACCTCCCAAAGTAACCCTCAATCCTTTTTCTGGCCCTGAACCCCTTGATTGGCTCTTTCAAGCTGAGCACTTCTTTTTAGTCTACCAGATTCCCATTGAGCAACGACTAGCCTGGGCTGCCTTTTACATGCAGGGGGAAGCTCTCAGTTGGTACAAATAGATGTACCAAAATAATCAATTGACTGATTGGTATTCATTCACTAGGGCACTCACCCTTCGTTTTGGGCCTTCTACATATGTTAACCATCAGGCAAAACTATTTAAACTTCGTTAGTATGGCTCTGTTACTGAGTATCAAGCTAAATTTGAGAAACTCTCTAATATGGTAGTGGGCCTTGGCCAGGAAGCACTACTTAATTGTTTTATTTCAGGATTAATTCCTTATATTAGAAGAGAATTGGCCATCCTTCACCCTACTTCTGTTCCTCAGGCTATTCATCTTGCTAAGTTATTGGAGGATAAGCTCAAAGATTCCAGGCCTAAACCTTCCCGTTCCAACCATTTCCCCATTCCAACACCCACCCCCACACCTCCTCGAAACCTAACCTCTCTTAACCCCAGCCACAAAACACACTCCTCTAACCTACCACTGAAGAGATTATCCCCAGCCCAAATACAAGAACGACGAGCTCAGGGCTTATGTTATAATTGCGATGAAAAGTTCATTCCTGGACACCGTTGCTCAAATAACCGATTCCTTCTCCTTCTTACTGATGAGGATTTGAAAGTAGCCTTGGAAACACACCCAGATCCTACCACTTTCATTGCCACTACAAACCCTCTAGATTCACCCAAATCCCCTGGCCCTAACCATGCTATTCATTTTCACCTCTCACCTCAAGCCTTCAATGGACAACCCTCTCATCGTTCCCTAAACTTTCAGGGTTTACTGGTAGGTTTACCAGTTCTAATTTTGGTTGATACTAGGAGTTCCCACAACATAATCCAAACCAGAGTAGCCACTCATCTCAAACTTCCCAGCCAACCTGCCCTTAAATTCCCTGTCTTAGTAGGAAATGGAGATCATATTTTTTGTACTGGTTACTATCCTTCAGTACCCCTCACCATTCAAGACCATGTTTTCCATATTCCCTTCTATCTTTTACCTATTGAGGGTGCCGATATTGTCTTGGGTATGGAATGGTTATCTACCTTAGGTGCCATTCAATCTGATTTTGCAATTCCTTCAATGTCCTTCATCCATGAATAGAAACCTATTACCCTCACAGGCAATGTTTCTAATTCCCTTTCCCCTGTTACCCTTCACCAGCTTCAAAACCTCACTCATAACCAATCCATTGCCTCCTTTCATTTTTTATCCTTTCACCATGCCCCTATAACCACCATTCAAACAACCATCTCTCCAACCCTTACCCTAGATATCCAACAGATTCTGAATACCTACCAACATCTATTTACTGAACCTCAGGGTCTACCACCACATCGCCCACATGACCATCAAATTAACCTTATCCCTAACTTTCCACCTGTTAAAGTGAAACCCTACCGCTACCCCCACTCCCAAAAAGAGGCCATGACTACCATAATTTCTGATATGTTGGCCAAGGGACTTATCATGCCTAGTAACAGCCCATTTTCCTCCCCAGTTATACTTGTTAGAAAGAAAGATGGCACTGGCATTTTTGTGTTGATTACTGGGCTCTAAATGCAATTACTATTCCTGATTGTTTTCCAATTCCTATAATTGAGGAGCTATTAGATGAGTTGGGGAATCCTACTATCTTTACTAAGGTTGATTTGAAATTAGGTTACCACCAGATACGTGTCTCACCTAAAGATACACACAAAATGTGTTTGAATATGCATACAGGTTCAAGGATGTTCAAAGATTTTGATAATGACAAGCACTCTTGAAGAAATCTGTGCAAAAAGAAAGATATGGAATCAGGTGCTGAGTAACAACGAAGCTAATCGATTAGGTCACTTATGCTAATCGATTAGGAGCATTCTGTTTTGGAAGAATTTGATTCAGGCAATGAGATAATCGATTATGGAAATGAAGCTAATCGATTATAAAGCTACTGGATTTAAACTAATCGACTACGCACTTGATGTAATCGATTACAACTGTCAAAAATAAGATTAAATGCATTAGGGATATTTGCTAATCGATTAAGGGAAGTTGCACAATCGATTAGGAGGCTACTGGAATTAAGGTAATCGATTACAAGACATGCTAATCGATTAGGAAGCTGCGAAATCAAGATTAAATGCATCAGGTACAGATTCTAATCGATTACAGGAAATGAAATAATCGATTATGGACCCTCTGACTTGAAGCTAATCGATTACAACGCGAGGGTGTAATCGATTACACTAGTGGAAAAACACATTTAAGTGGGAAACCAGCTCATGTCTCCACCATTCTTCAAAATCCCACTAAGTGCAACGGCTAGGAAGAAGAAGAGCACACCTCAACACTTCAATTGGCTCTATAAAATGAAGAGGAACACAAGCACAAAGATACACCAACAAGCTACAAATCCTTTGCTCTATTTTGTGCTTTGTAAGCCCTATTTCTTGTATCTTGAATTTCATTTGTATATCCTCTCATCTTGAGAGATTAGAAAGTGTGTGAGCTATCATTTGTATATTCACTCTATTGAGAGAGTTACTTGCTTGTAAACACTACATCAAAACACCAAAGTTCACTTTAGGTTGAGTGGTTACAAAGGTTGAGGCTCAACCTTTGGGATATTGTGAGATTGAGAGATTGGGTGGGTTGCCCTTATACTTGTGAGGATTGGGTTCTTGAGTGTGGGACACTAGGTGTAACACCCTAATCTTTGCAAATAATAATTCCAAAACAATGAATTTTTTTTTTTTCACAAAAACAGCCACGACTCATTCAACATAGAAGGGAAGAAGTAGGCAAGGGAAAATAGAGAGCATTCACACACATATGGCAAATAACAGAAAGGCTAAGACTGGAACCGGTTCATTTGGTTTAATGTAACACACCAGCGCCTGGGCGGATTACACAACATCGTTGGCTCGCTCAGGCGAGGTCTGATACCGCCTAGGCGGGGTATGGCAATGCAACAGCGGATGGAGAGGGAATTCACAAAGGAAACCCCATACCAGTCCTCACTCGTTTCTACGGGACTAACCCTTCCTCAAAGAAATACTAGGTGTTCAGCATAGGGAAACAGGTAAGGGAAGGAGAAGGGAGATGCACACGTGTATTATTTTGGAGGAAAGGGGGGTCTGAACTCATTCTGCCCAATTCAACTGGGTATGACAACGCCTGGGTGGACTCGACCACAACGCCCAAGTAGGGGTCAACACCGTTATCTGGGATGCATTAACGTAACAACGGAGGGGAAAGGTATTTGGGCGGTGTTCCACACTGACACCTACTTGCTTCAGCGCAAGTCCTCACGCTTGGGCGAACCGTTCTAGTCGTTCAGAACTCCATAACTTAGCCCTCCAAATTATCCACACGGCGACACTCATACTCTACTCAGGAAGTGAGGGTTATCCCACTCGGATTCTAGAACTCCTTCTTACTCGAACTTCACATCTTTCACTCGGTTATCGATACCTTAAACTTAAGATCCAATCCACTCTAAACCACCATTCGAACTCCTCTCTCAGAAGGGAATCACTTGAGGTTTTCACTCGGAAATATCAACTCTTCCTCACTCGGGATTTCATACTTACTTTTACTCGGAAATCCTCAAACCTATGATCATTCGGATTATAATTACCCTACGCTCATAAGACATCCTCAAACAGTCCTCTTCACCGCTCAACCTCTCTTACAGCATAGAAGAACACATAATATATACTTATATAAACGAAAACATTCATATAATTACAAAAACTTCATCATGACTTTTGTTACCCAAAGCTGTCAAGTTTTAACGTAAGGACTACAACCAAAACACGAGCCGGCCAAGGCTTAACAAAACGTTATACACAGTATTTATATATATACACATATACACATGTAGATATATATCCCAATAGCGCTCGGATTCATTGTCCTGCACTCGTTCCTCCTTCATCCTTCCTTCCGAGAGATGTTCACTGAAAGTGTAGCCACTGCAGGGGTGAGCTTTTACATATAAAATGACAATCAAGGACTCGGTATCAGTGTTAGCATGTACATTCACATCCATTCAATCGTTTTCAAATTAATTAATGTTAGACACTGCAAAATGACATTTAAGACACACAGACAACACATACTGGTATTCCCCACTCTCGGAAACCATTCATAACACTCCACATACGTTATACGTACTACTCTAATCAACCTCATATCTACATGCATGCCTGCGGATCCGACTCGAGTGATGACTTTCAGTTACAGTTTTCCCCTCCCCTGGCCCCTCGTCCTTCAGCTCTTCCCGCGTGGTACCGGCCTCCCATTGGCGTCTCGAGACTCTTCTCTAGCTCCTACGGCTACCACGAGCTCCTTCGGAATCTAGCCGGGGTCTGTAACTGGAAGTCATTCCCTCGGGGCTATTGACCTTCCACGGGTCGCCCCACTCTTACCCATGCAGCTAAATGCATCTACCAACAAGCGTCATCACACCACCGATACCTCCTTCGTAACCATTAAGTAGGAACAGATTCAATGCAACTTTTATTCACTTTATTATTTACACCAATATGTTCAACCATCAGCAATCAAGTAATAGCATCTGACAAATCAACTAACAAGCACACATTCATATTCTCACAGCATTAACAAGGATAGAACCATGCATATCATTCGTTATCATCAATACTAACATACTACTTTACCACCATCTAGATCACAAGCATTTATTGTTCAACCACTATAAAACACACGGATTCCAGAATCTCCAATCATGCATAGGATCCAATCATCACAAACACATGCACATGCATTCAAGCAGAACATTCATCCGGTACCGTTCGTGGACCATGCATTTAACATGCAAGCACCCCCTACCTACGAAAGGGACTTCAAGAAGCTTTTCTGCTCTTCGACGTTGAATCTGACGCCCTTCTACCGATTCGTTCAGCCTTTCTCCACTCCATCGTACTCTGCACTTGGCTCGGAGTTGGGGTGTTGTTCTTCCTCTGCTTTACAATCGTCCTTCACCTGCCGGGGCTCTGACCTTCTTCCCGCACTGTCGTCGTGACGGACAGAAACAGGGGAAAGGAAAGAAGATGGAGACGAAGAAGAAAAGAGAGAATGGAGTAGTGGGAGAAGTTGTTTGCACCCACGATGATACTGAATACGCACCTATATACGCATGCGAAGGGGAAAGGAGTGGGATGGGAAAGAGTGAGTCGCAGACCACTCACACCTTCCGCCAATCACAGACAGCCACATCCCATCAATTAAGTCCAATTAACTTGCCATTAACTCTCAGGCTATATTGGTTATGATTAACAACTAATTCTTTACTTTCAATTTTTCTTCTTATTTAATTTTTATTCGGTATCTAACTTCAAAACTGGGATATTACACTAGGAAGCCGCAATTGCTCAAAGTTGTATCTCTAGTCTACAATAGTGGAAAATCCTCTAAGTGGGTTGCTTAGAGGCGAGACGTACACCCGATTGGTGGAACTCGTTAAATCAGTTTGCAAAGCTCTTCTCCCTTACTCTTTTACTTTCATATACTGCACTTAATTGGCTTGTGTTGATTGATTGTGGCTTGCATACTTGAACTTGTTTAAATTGGTAAATCTTGAAGACTGCACACCAAGTGTTTGTTTAATTGTCTCAGCTATATTTACCTTTGTTTTGCATTGCATATTTCACTAAACTTTATTTCACTTGCATAATCTTGTAAATTTGTATATAAGAATCAAGTTCAAAGGTATTCCAACTAAAAGTTTTAAAAACTCAATTCACCCCCCCTGTTGAGTATTGAGGCCACTTGAATAACAAGTGGTATCAGAGCTTGACTCTTGGTAGATCAAGCTTAACAGCTTCAAGAGATAAAAATGGCCTCAAATTCTCTAAACTTTTTTCCTGAGGGTGGTGCTACAAATCGACCTCCCGCTTTCAATGGGGAAGGTTATACCTTTTGGAAAGAGAGAATGAAAATCTTCATTCAATCAGTTGACTTAAGAGTGTGGAATGCCATTGAAAATGGTCCTTTTATACCTATGCATACTGTTGATGATAAACTAGTTGAAAAACCTATGGATAATTGGACTAGTGAAGAAGAGAAGAAAGTACAATACAATTACAAGGCTAAAAATCTAATTACTCTTGCACTAGGACCAGATGAATTTTTCCGAGTAATCACTTGTAAATCCGCCAAGGAAATGTGGGATACTCTTCAAGTAACCCATGAAGGTACAAATGATGTTAAAGACTCTAAGATTAGTACACTAACTAGTCAATATGAGTGCTTTAGATTAAACTCTCATGAATCAATTGTTGATATGCAAAAAAGATTCACTCTCATCATTAATCAACTCATTACACTTGGAAAGACTTACACTAACAAAGAGCTCATTCATAAAGTGTTGAAAAGTCTTAACAGAGAATGGCAACCGCTAGTTACCGCCATCAAACAATCTCCTAGCATAAACGAAATGTCTCTTGCCACACTATTTGGTAAGTTGCAGGAACAGGAACAAGAGCTGAAAGAATTAAAGATGGCGGAAGAGGAAGAAAAATCTTCCAAGAAAAAGGGTCTCACTCTCAAGGCCACTCCCATAAATGAAGAAGAATCCGGAAGTGAACTTGATGAAGAAGAAGAGTTTGGACTATTTGTGAAACGCTTCGGGAAATTCATGAAAGGCAAACGCTTCCAAAGAAGCTTCAAAAACCCAAGTAAGAAACCTATCACTAAAGAAAATTCTTCCTCACCCAATTGTTTTGAATGTGGCAAGAAAGGACACTTCAAAGCGGATTGCCCAAATCTTAAGAAGAAGGGAAAAGAGAAAAGAGGAAGAAGGAGAGCATATATAGCATGGGATGAAAATGAGATAAGCAGCTCGGATGACTCAGAAAATGAAGAAGCAAACCTTTGCCTCATGGCTAACCACCAAGAAGAAGTTGATGAGGTAAACTTCCATGACTTAGATAAGGATGAATTACTTGATGCTCTAGAGGAATTGTATGATAAATTTACAAAAGTCTCCAATAGACTTAAGGTGTCTAGAAAAACTAGTGACACTCTAGAGATGCACCTTATGGAGGTTTGCAAAGAGAATGAATGCTTAAAAGAAGAATTGAAAAACGCTCAAACATGCTCCAAAAGTAAACCTTGTGATTTTGCTAAGAAATATGTTGATCTAGAAAATAAAGTCCTAGATCTAAACAAAACCTTAGAGAGGTTTACAAATGGTAGAGATAATCTGAATGTACTACTTGGAAATCAAAGATGCATGTTTGACAAAACTGGTTTAGGGTATAATACTGTTAAAAAGGAAAAGCATTACAAAAACTTCTTTGTACCCCCTATGAGATCATCTTCGCCCTTTATGAAATGCAATCATTGTGGATTCAAAGGTCATAACTCTTCAAATTGCAATGTTAGAAAATTAGGGCCAAAGGTTATAAGAAAGGTGTGGGTTCCCAAAGGGACATTACCACAAGCTAACCTTAAAGGACCCAACATAAAATGGGTACCTAGTTCTCTAAACTAATCTTGTTTTGTAGGTATGCTTCAAGGCAAGCAACACCCATTGGTACTTGGATAGTGGGTGTTCAAAGCATATGACGGGAGACATAAGCAAGTTTACATCATTCACTCCCAAGAGAAAATGAAGTGTCACCTACGGAGACAACACCAAAGGAAGGATCCTAGGCATCGGAAATATAGGTAAGAATTCTTCCACATCCATAAGTGACGTGTTGTATGTTGAAGGCCTCAAACATAATCTACTTAGCATAAGTCAATTATGTGACAAAGGATATAGAGTTTTGTTTGAATCAAATTGTTGCATAATTGAGCATAAGACTAATAAGGAAGTTAAGTTTGTAGGCCAAAGAATTGATAATATTTACATGATTGATATGGATAGTTTGTCTACAAATGATGAACAATGCTTCATTTCAAAAGAGGATGAAACTTGGCTATGGCATAGGAGAATAGCTCATATACATGTAGACCATTTGAACAAACTTGTTTCCAAAGAATTAGTAATTGGTTTACCAAAGCTTAAGTTTGAAAATAGATTTTGTGATGCATGTCAAAAGGGAAAACAAGTAAAGGCATCTTTTCAATCCAAAAACATTGTTTCCACACAAAGGCCTTTACAACTTTTGCACATGGACTTATTTGGACCATCCAAAATCAAAAGCTTTGGAGGCAATTACTATGGTCTAGTCATTGTAGATGACTATTCTAGATATACATGGACATTGTTTCTTGCTCATAAAAATGAAGCTTATCATGCATTCAAGAAACTTGCAAAGATTATCCAAAATGAGCAAAATTCTAAAATTACATCCATTAGAACCGATCATGGGGGAGAATTTGAAAATCAATCTTTTGAAAAGTTTTGCGAAAAACATGGTATTAATCACAATTTCTCAGCTCCTAGAACTCCACAACAAAATGGAGTAGTTGAAAGGAAAAATAGATCTTTAGTGGAGCTTGCTAGAACCATGCTAAATGAAAACAATATTGCAAAACATTTTTGGGCCGATGCGGTAAACACCGCATGTTATGTTATGAATAGATTTTTAATAAGGCCTATTTTAAAGAAAACCCCCTATGAACTTTACAAGGGTAGAAGACCCAACATTGCATACTTTCATATTTTTGGATGTAAATGTTTTGTGCTCAACAATGGAAAGGATAATCTAGGAAAGTTTGATGCAAAATCTGATGAGGCAATATTCCTAGGATACTCTCAATCAAGTAAATCTTATAGAATCTTCAACAAACAAACAAATACCATTGAGGAATCTATTCATGTTAAATTTGATGAAATTAGCCATAACCCTCCGAGAAAGGAAGATGTTGATGATCTTGTAGGTACCTTCCAAGAAATGAACTTGGAAGACAAAGAAGAAGTCAACAATGATGGAGGAGCAACACAAATTGATAAGCAACAAGATTGGGTAACCTTAAAGGATCATCCCTTGGACAAAATCATTGGAGAAATAACCAAAGGGTTTGCCAAGATTATGCAGAATGAGTTTGAAATGTCTTTGATGGGAGAACTCACCTTCTTCCTTGGATTACAAATAAAACAAGCAAATGATGGAACGTTCATTAGTCAAACCAAGTATTGTAAAGAACTGCTCAAAAGGTTTGAAATGGACAAGGCAAACGAAATAGCTACACCCATGAGCACATCTTGCTATTTAGACAAAGATGAAAAGGGTAAGGACATTGAAATCACCAAATATCGAGGTATGATTGGATCCTTACTGTACTTAACTGCTAGTAGGCCCGATATTATGTTTGCGGTATGCATGTGTGCTAGATATCAAGCATGTCCTAAAGAATCACACTTAACTGCCGTAAAAAGGATTTTGAAATATCTTGTGGGTACTCAAAATGTTGGTTTGTGGTATCCCAAAGGTGTTGAATGTAATCTTTTAGGATATTCCGACTCTAACTTTACGGGCTGTAAACTTGATAGAAAAAGTACTAGTGGCACATGTCATTTACTTGGTAGTTCCCTTGTTTCTTGGCATAGCAAGAAGCAAGCAAGTGTTGCATTATCGACGGCTGAGGCAGAATATGTAGCCGCCGGTAGTTGTTGTGCTCAAATTCTTTGGATGAGACAACAACTTCTTGACTTTGGCATTGTTTTGAACAAAGTACCCATCAAATGTGATAATACTAGTGCCATTAATATCTCAAAGAATCCTGTAATGCACTCTAGAACCAAGCACATTGAGATTAGGCATCACTTTATTAGAGACCATGTGTTAAAAGGGGATTGTGTACTTGAGCATGTTGAAACTTCTAGGCAACTAGCAGATATTTTCACGAAACCCTTGGCTAGAGAACAATTCATTCACATTAGAAGAGAATTAGGCATTCTTGACATGTCAAATTGTGTTTGAATGATGGAATATTTTGATAAAAATATGTTGTATGGCATGATCAGAAAAATGGTAGTACTCATTAATATTACATGTCGTGTTTGGAACTCTACTGTATGAGAAACCTGAAGTTTTTGAATCAATAATCGATTACATGCATCCTAACAATCGATTACTATGCTTCTGTTTCCTTTATAATCGATTAGTCAAAGCCTCTAATCGATTACAATGATTCTGTTTCTAAGCTAATCGATTGCCCTTGATCCACAATCGATTACACAGCCTCTGTTTCAGGTACAAAACGTTTCCTCTTCTCCATAATCGATTACCATCCTGCTCCAATCGATTAGGACTGTTCTATTTCTTAACTAATCGATTAGTCAAAGTCTCTAATCGATTACGCTCTGCATGAAACGTTTGGAATTCCCCAGAAACAGTGAGCTAATCGATTACGCACTGTCTAGTAATCGATTAGACTCGGTTCTGAAGAGTCAATATTGCAATTTCCAAGGCATACTCGAACCACTCCCTCTCTTAACTCCCTTCACTCCTTTCTAAACCCACTTTCCTCCTTCCTAAACCTAATTCTCACCTATAAATACCCCTCTCTTCACCTTCTCATCTCACACTACCTCCTTCCTCTCAAACCTCTCTAAAACTCTCAAGCACTCTTCTCTCTTCATCTTCTTCTTTGCCTTCTTTACCATGTCTTCATCTCGCAATGTCAAGAGAGCAAGGTCTTCCACAGCTCAAGCCCATAACCCCCTTAATTTTTCAAGGTTCTTTGCTTCTCCAAGAGACCTCCAAAATTTCATGAAAAATTTTTCTGAAAAGGAGATAATGACCCCTCACTACACCATTGCCGACACCTTCGATAATCCCAGCCTAACCTTCACTCAAAGCCTTCACCACTACAACCTTTTTCCCTTCCTCTCCCTCAAGGAAGAAGAGTACTACCCTGAACTCATAAGGGTATTCTACTGCAACCTCCGACTTGTCAATGGGATGGTTGAATCCAAAGTGAAGAACGTAACCATCAAACTCTCCAATGCTCAATTTGCGGAGATCTCCCAACTGCCTCTCAACAATGCTGATTTTGATGGAGGAGAACCGGAAGACGAATGGGGCTTTAATGCTCTAACTGCTCGTCAATCCTTGTGGAAAGCTGACCGCCCCAGGAGCAACCACAAGTTGGTAGGCCACTTGACCATGAATAACCGTTTACTTCACTTTTTCTTGGTTAAGATGATTGTTCCTCGTGGAGGGAACTATGCTTTGGTAGAAGAGGATGATGTCCTCTTGATGTGGGCAATGCTGAATCATAAGGAGATCAACTGGGTTCAGTTGGTCAAATTTCATATGCGCCACGCCAAGGACCAACAAAAACTCCCTTATGGTATTCTCCTTACTAAAATTTTCAAATATTGTGGAGTAGACTTGGCTGGAGAATTATCAGAAAAAGTGCCTCCTAGAGCTTGCATTGGCACCCATCCCCTCACCAAAATGGGTCTTGTTCTTACACATGGAGCATGGTACTCACGAATGGAGGGCATTCATGCCAACATTCCCTTCGAAGCTCCTGCTGAAGAAGAACCCGTTCCTCCTCCTCCTCAATCACAAGCTGCACCCCAAGCCTCTTCATCTGCACCCTAAGCCGACCCCTTTGCATCTCTTTACGCCCATCTTGACCGCCGCTTCGATCGCCTTGAAAACTCCCTTCAAGAGTTTTCAATGACCGAGCAGCAACACTTCGAGATGATGCAACAACGCTATAAAGAGCTGTCCCACCAAATCACTGAAATTCGCTTTTTTAATCTGGATAATTAGATCCTTTGTTATGTTTTCTGTTTTAGGGTGCTTATGTTTGTTCCTTTTCAATTCTGTACGTTTTGCTTCATGTAATTCCCCATTATGCTTTGAAATTCAATGAAATTTTCAGTTCATCATTTATCTCATTAATTGCACAAATTATTTTTGATGATTCCAAAGGGGGAGAAGAATAATTGTTCATATCTTGTCTAACTTATCATCTTGTTTAAAATCTGAAAAACATAGGTTTAATAAATTCCTTTTGATAGGGGGAGATTTATTAAGAGATAAGCGATAAGAGATAAGAAATTATTTGCTGCTGAATGTGATAATGATTTAGTTAAGAGATAATGATTCTGATTTTTGAACTTGGTAAATAGATAATCTGCTATTTGAAACTGATTACAAAGAGATAATGCAGCAGAGATGTTTTTGCAAAGAGATAAAATTAGAGATAAGTTTAATTGCTTAACTAACAACCCTCAAGAGATGAACATAGTTGTCATCATCAAAAAGGGGGAGAATGTGTTTGAATATGCATACAGGTTCAAGGATGTTCAAATATTTTGATAATGACAAGCACTCTTGAAGAAATCTGTGCAAAAACAAAGATATGGAATCAGGTGCTGAGTAACAGCGAAGCTAATCGATTAGGTCACTTATGCTAATCGATTAGGAGCATTCTGTTTTGGAAGAATTTGATTCAGGCAATGAGATAATCGATTATGGAAATAAAGCTAATCGATTATGAAGCTACTGGATTTAAACTAATCGACTACGCACTTGATGTAATCGATTACAACTGTTAAAAATAAGATTAAATGCATCAGGGATATTTGCTAATCGATTAAGGGAAGTTGCACAATCGATTAGGAGGCTACTGGAATTAAGGTAATCGATTACAAGACATGCTAATCGATTAGGAAGCTGCGAAATCAAGATTAAATGCATCAGGTACAGATTCTAATCGATTACAGGAAATGAAATAATCGATTATGGACCCTCTGACTTGAAGCTAATCGATTACAACGCGAGGGTGTAGTCGATTACACTAGTGGAAAAACACATTTAAGTGGGAAACCAGCTCATGTCTCCACCATTCTTTAAAATCCCACTAAGTGCAACGGCTAGGAAGAAGAAGGGCACACCTCAACACTTCAATTGGCTCTATAAAATGAAGAGGAACACAAGCACAAAGATACACCAACAAGCTACAAATCCTTTACTCTATTTTGTGCTTTGTAAGCCCTATTTCTTGTATCTTGAATTTCATTTGTATATCCTCTTATCTTGAGAGATTAGAAAGTGTGTGAGCTATCATTTGTATATTCACTCTATTGAGAGAGTTACTTGCTTGTAAACACTACATCAAAACACCAAAGTTCACTCTAAGTTGAGTGGTTACAAAGGTTGAGGCTCAACCTTTGGGATATTGTGAGATTGAGAGATTGGGTGGGTTGCCCTTATACTTGTGAGGATTGGGTTCTTGAGTGTGGGACACTAGGAAGCCGCAATTGCTCAAAGTTGTATCTCTAGTCTACAATAGTGGAAAATCCTCTAAGTGGGTTGCTTAGAGGCGAGACGTACACCGGATTGGTGGAACTCGTTAAATCGGTTTGCAAAGCTCTTCTCCCTTACTCTTTTACTTTCATATACTGCACTTAATTGGCTTGTGTTGATTGATTGTGGCTTGCATACTTGAACTTGTTTAAATTGGTAAATCTTGAAGACTGCACACCAAGTATTTGTTTAATTGTCTCAGCTATATTTACCTTTGTTTTGCATTGCATATTTCACTAAACTTTATTTCACTTGCATAATCTTGTAAATTTGTATATAAGAATCAAGTTCAAAGGTATTCCAACTAAAAGTTTTAAAAACTCAATTCACCCCCCTCTTGAGTATTGAGGCCACTTGAATAACACAAAACAGCTTTTAGGACTTTTGATGGCCATTATGAGTTTTTAGTTATGCCATTCGGTTTAACTAATGCTCCTGCTACTTTCTAGTCAGCTATGAATGATCTTTTAAGACCTTACTTAAGACGTTTTGTTTTAGTTTTCTTTGATGATATTCTCATTTTTAGCCCTTCCATGCAGGATCACATTAACCATTTAAAGTTGATCTTTGAATTGCTCTCCTCTCATCAATTTTATGCTAATCTCTCCAAGTGTGTGTTTGCTGTTTCATCTATTAGCTACTTGGGTCATGTTATTTCAGATAAGGGTGTGGCTCCAGATCCAGAGAAGGTCCAAGCCATCTTAGATTGGCCAGAACCTCGATCACTCACAGCACTTCGAGGATTCTTGGGACTCTCCGGATTTTACAAAAAATTTGTCAAAGATTACGCCACACTCGCCGCTCCCCTCACCGACTTGTTGAGATCCACTACTTTAGTTTGGAATACATCGGCCTCAGAGGCTTTTACAACATTAAAAAAGAAAATGATCGAGCTACCTATTCTCACTATTCCTCAATTTGATAAAACATTTATGCTGGAAACTGATGCTTCATCTGTGGCCATTGGTGCTGTTCTTTCTTAGGAGCGTTGTCCCATTGCTTTCTTTAGCAAGCGTTTGGGTCCACGATTGCAATCCTCTTCAACCTATGTCAGGGAGATGTACGCCGTCACTGAATCAATTAGAAAGTGGCGTCAGTATTTAATTGGAAGGCACTTTCACATTTTTACAGATCACAAGAGTCTCCAACACCTTGCTTCACAATTCTTTCACACCCCAGAGCAAATGAAATAGATCACCAAATTACAAGGATATAGTTTCAAGATATTTTACTGTCCAGGAACGTGCAACAAGGTAGCAGATGCTCTGTCCCGTAGCCCGGATGCTGAAGCCTCCCTTCTCTTAGCTATCTCTTCTCCCATTCCTACCCTGCTAGAGGAAATTCGACATTATTTTCACTCTACTCCAGAAGGCAAAAATATTTTTGAAAAGCTACAGTCATAACCAATCTAACAAGGTGTGTTTCATCAGTCTAATGGGTTCATATATTTCAAAGATAGACTATATGTACCAGACGTACCTCACATGCACCAACAGATCCTCCAAGAGTTTCACTCCAGCCCCTCGGCAGGTCATTCAGGCTTGAAGCCATCGCTAGCCCGCATTGCCGCCTCCTTTTACTGGCCAGGATTATACAGAGATGTCAAATCCTTCGTCACCAGCTGTGCCACTTGCAAGATGAATAAATACCTACCACAAAAGAAAGCGGGGCTCTTACAACCCTTGCCAGTTCCAAATCAAGTTTGGGAAGAAATTACCATGGATTTCATTACGCACCTTCCAAACTCCTTTGGTCATACAGCCATATGGGTGATGTGCGACAGGCTGACTAAATATGTGCACTTTCTGGCTCTACCCTCCAAATTCACAACTCAGGATCTGGCGACTCGGTTTTCCTCTGAGATCTGCAAACTTCATGGCATCTCTAAGTCCATCACATCCGACCGAGACCCCTTGTTCCTCAGCGCCTTTTGGAAGGAACTCTTCCGCTTGCAGGGAACCCTCTTGAAATTTAGTTCCTCCTATCACCCTAAAACAGATGGGCAATCAGAAGTTACAAACAGATGTTTAGAAGCTTATCTCCGTTATTTTACCAGTGACAATCCAAAAAAATAGTTCAAATACCTTTTTTTAGCCGAATATTGGTTCAACAAGACACACCACTTTACCATTGGCATGTCTCTTTTCCAAGCCCTTTACAGACGGCCACCACCATCCCTTCTCTCTTACATTCCTGGATCCGCTTCCCTTCCAGCGGTCGTTTCTTCCCTGTCACAGAGAGATCACCTGTTACAAACTCTGAAGCAGAACTTACAGCGTACCCGACAGCGTATGATGTAACATCCTGAATTTTATAAAAATGAATAATTGAGGAGAATGAATAATAAATAATTGTATATGAATGGATTTGTGTCCCAAAAATATTGGAATAACTAGAGTTGGGATTTGTTGGGGATATTATAATTTATTGAGCTTATGTGAGATAAAATTATACCCGATTAGAATATGGGTGTCGGACCAAGTATCTCCGATTGAGATGTAATTGGTCAGGGCTGTTAAGAATATTATTGGAAATCCGAATATATCTTCGGAATAATTTTTGGATAATGTATTGAGCCCGAACTGAGAGCCTGTTTGTTATAAAGTGGTGAAATTTTAATGTGAAGCCAAATATTAAAATATAAACCCTCCTCCCTCCCTTATGTTTCACGCCACTTTTTCTTTTTCTTTCTATTCTCTTCTCTTCATTCTCCTTCTCCTTTCTCATTCCTCTCCACTCTTCTCTCAAAAACCTAAGCCGTGTGGAGTCTTCTTCTCCTCCACCATTTTCATTTTCATGAAGGCTTGAAGGAAAAGCTTATGGCTGGAAATTTCTTTCCCCTATTCATATTTTTATGTGGCTCTCTCTCTTCCTTGGGAGCTCATGGCTAACTCTTGGTTGAGGTAAGTTCCTCACTATTCTTTATGAGTTTATGCCTTAGATTTTGGTTCTTGGTTTTTGGGGGAGTATTTATGGCATATGGGTTGTTGGGAGAGCATTAATATGGATCTAAGGTGGGGTGGCTTAAATGTGAGCCTTTGTAAGCATTTAATGAAGCACTTAAGATTAATGTTGGGAGGTGATGAGAAATAAATGAGTATTAATGAGTGTTGTTGGGTTTTAGTGAAACCCTAACTTTAATAAATTAGGGAAAGTGTAAAATGTGAGTAGAATGTAGGTTTAATGATGGAGAATGATATTAATAATGAAAAATGGCCAATGGTGGTGACTAATGAGCATGGGTAAATGTTGTTGGGTTTTGATGAAAACCCTAGCCTTACGAAATTAGGAAAACGTATAAATATAGTGACTTGTTGGGTTGAATGGAATGTTAATAGGTGATATTTAATAATGAGTGTTGTTATGAATATAGTATGTGAGGGATTGGTATGGTAAGATTGTGACTTGATGAGGTTCTAGACCATTGTGATGTGCCATTTAAATCTAATTGATTAATTATGGTTATTGAAGGATATGAGAGCTAAGTTGAATATTGAGTGATAATGATGATGTTTGAAGGATTGAAGTGATTTGAGGTTACATTATACAATGGATGAGATGATGATGTTATTGGATATGGTTGACTTTTAAGATCTAGAGGATCTTGGCTTTGGGAAAGGAATTCCCGAAGCCTAATACAATTACATAACTTGGTGTTTAGCAAGTCTAGGACTTGGGGTTAAGCTTTATGATAAGCTAACAAGTATTTGAATTATGATGGTTATTAATTATGTGAATATACTTGCATATGGTATGTAGATCGTATTCCGGGTGATGCAATGGAGCATTCGGAGCATTGGAATCATTTCGGATCTTCCCTCGAGGTAGGAGATGAGTTTACATTCAAATTGCATGAGTAAATTGAGAGTGATTGTTGTATGTGATGAATACTCATGCCTGCCTTGCCATATAGTTATTGTGATGTTTGGAGTGGCAAGTTGATGATTATTATGGATAATGTATGAGAATATGTTTGTTAAAGATGATGAGTATCGTTTTAATGTGAATGATAAGTTTAAAATGAGAATTTATAAGTATGACTGTTTGAACAAGTTTTATATGCCTCACATGTTGTATATGAGGTGATGGAAGTGATTAGATTGTCCTTGAAAGTGATTTCACGTATTGAGTTGTAAGAATTTTCATTTTCTGTCTATGTCCTGATGTTCTCGCTCAAGCGAGAAGGGATCTCGCTCAGGCGAGAATCCCCTGTATTGGTATAATGGTCTCTGGACCAATTTCGCCCAGGCGAGTTAGGATTTCGCTTAAGCGAGATGCATATTATGCAATCAGGGGAGTTGCTGGGCGAATCTCGCTCAAGCGGGCATGGCCGCGCTTGAGCGAGTTAGAGAGGAAATTGGCACTGGATACTTTTCGCTCAAGCGTGGGTGAGTCGCTTGAGCGAGAGTGTGAAGTTTGATGCTTGGACGGTACTCACTCAAGTGAGTGACTGGTATGGTTGTGTTTTGACCGAGTGTGACGAGTGAATGGTGAGTAAGTGGGATTCTGGATGAAATTTCACTTGAGTGGGAACCTTAGAAAATAATTTAATGATTGTAGTGAATTTCTGAATGAAATTCCGAGTGGGCTATGCCAAGACAGGACCTTCCGAGTGAGGGAGTGGATATAATTCTGAGTGAGAGGTCTCCTTGTGTGATATTCCAAGCAGTGGAGTTCCGAGAGGGAATTTCCGAGTTCAGTGTAACTCATTCCGAGTGGAGTCCCTCCGTGTATGTGTAATTCCGAGTGGGGATGGCACCGAGTGGGGATCTATGATGTTTTTATCCAGAAGTATTCTGGAATAATTTTACTCGTGCGAAAATGAAAAGGAAGTCGGTTTTTTTGAAATAAATTACCGAGTGGAAAACTGAGTGAAATTCGATCTGGAATGATTCAACCGAGTAAGGACCGATCAGAGATGACTCGGACTTGGGATGAATATACCGAGTGTAAGACTGGGTGAGAGCAGACTCGGTCTGAATTGAATTTGCCGAGCAGAGGACCGAACGAGTGGGTATATGCTTGGCAGTGTGAAGTCGGTCCTGGAATGATTTAGCTGGGTAAAGGACCGAATGGGAGGAATCGGTCCTAGAACAGGTCCACTGAGTAAAAACCGAGTGTTGGGAAGGACGACCTCTGGTCAAATTTCACTTAAGCGAATGGATTCCTCGCTCAAACGAGCGAGTGTGGAAATGGTTACTGGAGCAATTTCGCCCGAGCGAGTGGCTGGGTGTGTGGTGTTTCGCCCAAGTGAGCAACCTGGAAATTAGATACTGGCTTGATTTCGCGCGAGCGAGCTGAGGCGCTCAAGCGAGATGGGCTGTCTCGCTCAAGCGAATGTGGGCCTTGCTTGAGCGAGTGACCCCCCTGTTGGAATTTTTCCCTTCTTTTCTCTCGGTTCTGATTATATTGGCCCTCCTTACCCTATATTGAATAATACTTAAGGGAATGCATATATATATATATATATACACACGCCTATGAGATAATATGGTGGTGAGGAATAACGATTAAGATATTGGGATGACTTGTGTATACCCAAAATATGCATAATGTGAAATATGAATGTTAACCACCAAGAATGATCATGCGAAAGCAATGTTAAGGGCTTGATGATGAGTTATGAAATGTATGTCTAAGAACATGATTGTGTTGGGCATAAGTGTGATTGCTATATATGTGAATGATGAATATGTCTTGGATAATTCCAAGTGTAGAATAATATTATGATTGTTTGCTATGCCTTTTGACATCTATGTGTGGATTGTTATGAATGATCTTGTGGCCACTGAAGTGTATGTTATGCCTTGAGGGGCCTTGTGAATGTTTGTATGCCATTGATGATAAAACTAAAATATACAATGTACCCCTAATTGAGAGGGTGAGATATCCTTACGAGGTTGTTGTTGAGCATATGCATTATTGCATTGCATTCATGGCATGGCATAGCATTGATACTTTGTGGTTATGATCACAGTGATGAAAGATCCTGTGGGATTCTATGAAGGGAGTACCCCTTGCGAGGCGGGAAACCAATGTGATGATGATATGATATTGTACCGGTGGTTGCGATCACCTGGTTGTGAAATGTGAAAGGCCCTGCGGGGACCATTGTATGATGATGAGCCAGTGGTTGCGATCACTTGGTATTTGATATGATAAAGGGCTTGCGAGCACCTATGATGCCCATGGTTGTGATCATGAGGCGGGAGTACCCCTTACGAGGCGGGAAACCTATGTGAATTGTTGAACGTGGTTGCGATCACGAGAAGCACCTTGCGAGGCTGCTATAGGGAAAACCCCTTGCGAGGCGGGAAACCAATGTTTATGAATAATTGATTATGGTGGTTGCGATCACCCATGATATGAAATCGGATCCGTTGCATATGCATTAAACAGTTGACATGTGCATTAGCCATAAGAGCATGGCATTTAAGATGGGATGACCACGAGTGTTGAGAAACCCCTTGCGAGGAGGTATTTGAGTGAAACCTTAATGAATTAATGATGATAATGATTATGAGTGCCCTTGTTGATAAGTGGCAAAGTGTTGGTGTATGTGATAGTGTATATGTTGTGCTTGTTTATGATATGAATTGCGATTCATGATGCTTGCATGCCTAATATGATAATGAGATGATGAATAAATGATAATTAAATGATTTTATAGCAAAGCACACATGATGTTTGTATGCATATACACATGATCACAATATCTATATATTATTCATCATTTTGAATGTATAACTCACTCTCCCATGTGGTCTCCTTTTTAGCATTGTGATGCAGGTTGCCATGGGGTGAGTTTGGATTTTTAATTAAAGCTTTGGTGAAGGTAAATAGTGGTAATGGAAGTGCCTTGGCCGGCATCATTTATGAGTTCTTGTGTAATGAATGAATTAATTATGAGAATGTAGATGATTTAGAGATTTTGAGTATGTATAAGATAATTCTTGAATTTGTGGATGGTGAATATATATGTAGAATGTAAGAGATAATTTGTTGTATATTAGAAAGATTGAAATTGAATGATGTTCATTGATGATTGAGATAGTCGGGAGAAGGTTCCCGAATGTATATGTATATATATATAATTATATCTTAGGCATTGCATGCTTATGTAATTATGTAAAATAATGATGGTTGTCTATTAGGCTTATGATATGCCATTGCATGCTTTGCCGAGCCTTTTCTCATATCGTCATATATGGGACTAGACGTGTGCCCGGTATACACATTCTTCCGCTGTGAACTCTATTATTTTCATATACCGTTATGGGCAATTTATCTATCGATCCAGCTTACGGTTATTTAATCTCACTCTTTGGTTTTCTGTGATTTGGGTCTTGATGTGATCATGGTGATTTCTTGGAAATATTTTCAAACGTGAAAAATTTATTCGCATTTTCATTAATTATGACCATCACATCAGGATTCGAGTACAGAAAATCAGGGGTGTTATAATCTGGTATCAGAGCATATTTTGCACTGAATTGGAGTTATTGGTTACTACCAGAGCATGGCTGCTCTGTGAGGATTTAATATTATGGATGATTGGAGCATGATTGCTGAATGGTGAGATACTTATGGTGATCTTTGGAGCGGGATGCTCATCATTGGTATATGGTTGTTGTGTATAGAGTAAGAATGATAATTATATAGAGAATGATGATATGTTAAGGTATTGATTGCCCTATGTAGAAATATGAATGATTAGTTGACTAAGGATTATGAATTGATTATAAGGGCATTATTATTTATTAAGGAATTATGGTGAATCATCGATGTTGAGTTGGAATTGATGATCATTGAGGATTCTTTATGAGATTATGATTCATAAGATGTGTTTGTGGAGCCTCGTTGCTCATATTATAATCATGAATGAATTATGAGATTGAATATGAGTGAATGAATTTCCTCAATATATGATGGATGTATTTATTGTGTAAGACCGGCCAAGTTCCTTACCCTATTACCTTCAAATGACGAATATATTGTTATTGTGCATTGATGTTGATATATATAATGCAAATTGATTTGATGATAGATCCATGTTGGATGTTAATCATGGAAATGAAATATTGAGTTATGAATATGAAATATGAGATATGAATCGATATGATGATGATTTTGTGCCATGTGTTGATCATGGATAGAGAATATTGAGAAAGAAATTGACATGGTGGTAGATCATGGATTTTGAAACCATGAAATATGTAATGAAATTAAATTGTTGGTTAGGCCTCTTGTATGATTCACACTGTGGCTCTTAGCCAAGGAGTGCTTGTTAAATGAAAATGGAACTCATATGTTTGAGTTGATTAGATGGATGATGTTGACTAATTCCCTAGTATGGGTATGATTGAATCTAAATGATTGGTTATGCCATTTGTGAGGGATGAGTTTTATATCCTTTGGCACAAAAACCCTATATGTTACATGATATAAGTGAATTATTGTATCCCCTAGATTGGGAATTTGAATATGTGATAAGCGATTAAATGTGGAATCGGATACATGTTAGATTGGGGTTGTGTCTCAGTTTTGATATGTGAAAACCGAGTGGATGATTGATTTGATGTAAGCCACTAGGTGTGGTGACCCCATCGATTGGCATGATCTTGTATGATCAATTGCTGTGGAGGATTAATTTAATTGGACCCTATGGCGGTCTAGGCTCTATGTTGTTTTTGTGAGCCATATATAATGATGTTGTGTGGTATGTGAGAACTCCACAATGGGTACTAGGTAACCCTTAGACTTCCTAAGTCTATTGATTGATGGAACCTTATGAATGGCTGAGCCATAATGAAATTAATTGTGAAATACGTTGTTGAAGCTAGAGCTGATATGTGATGGAATATGAATGATGAATGTAACCCCTAGTGATTGATGAATAATAATGTTGAATTTGGGGTATAATTGGAATTTATTATGGTATATGATTTTACGAAGTGACCTTGGGCTAAATTGTGTGCCCTTGGGATTATGATCATTGGATTAATTATGGATGATGATGTGATTTAGAGATGACATGTGTGATTGTGAGTCGGTGAATAGAAATTTGATCATGTCATTACCCCCCTATTTTATTTGAAGGGTGCTATATTGATGATGGAAAGCACATAGTGATGTTGTACTATATGAGGTGTAGGTCCAATTCATGGACTTTAGTTGTGATCTATGAGGAGAATCCCTAATGTGAAGGCTTATTATACGATTAAGTAGCCTACTTGATAAGAGTTTGATGAATCTTTTAAGGCTCGAATTGATTTATAGCCAGCAAATATGTAAGTGAGACAAGAATTTTAGTCTATTTGAGCATGGATTTGGATGGATGAAAACCAAGGATGGGGTATTTGTTTTATGATGATTGAAAATATATGATTGGTACACCGATTGATGGTGAAGTTAATTAAGATTTGACGATTGATGAGGCATGATTTATGCCAAATTAGTTGTAGAATGACAATCGGATATGAGTATGTTAGTTATGGACTGATATTATTTGAAAATGTATAATCGACATGAGCAATAGGAATACGAAGTACTGGTCCCGATATGGTCTTACATGCCATAGGCATTGTGGCAACATACACTTATGCATCGACTTTATGTGTTTGTGGTAACCACTAGGGGATTAGGACGCCTTCCTGTATGTCGGATGCAGCAACACAGAGGCCGGGTAGGTGTAGAGATTGTAACTGCTTATGGTGAATGTATTGAGCCTATCTGGTCATACTGAGTATGAACATGTGAGCTCTGTTGGGTGAGTTGTAATTGATGATACATGACACACTTGATGTGGAAATGTTATGTTAAGAATGATGGTATGATGATGAACATGTCTTAATGGACTTTGGGAAGTCCAGTGTTATTATATGGTGCCGTAGAACCTTGTTGATGTGTGGCCTGAGGTATGGCCTAGTGATATGTATATCAGTGTTGAATTTCGAGGACGAAATTCTTTTTAGGTGGGGTGGATTGTAACATCCCAAATTTTATAAAAATGAATAATTAACGAGAATGAATAATAAATAATTGTATATGAGAGGATTTGTGTCCCAAAAATATTGGAATAACTAGAGTTGGGATTTATTGGGCATATTATAATTTATTGAGCTTATGTGAGATAAAATTATACCCGATTGAGATGCCATTGGTCAGGGCTGTTAAGAATATTATTGGAAATCCGAATATATCTTCGGAATAATTTTTGGATAATGTATTGAGCCCGAACTGAGAGCCTGTTTGTTATAAAGCGGTGAAATTTTAATGTGAAGCCAAATATTAAAACATAAACCCTCCTCCCTCCCTTATGTTTCACGCCACTTTTTCTTCTTCTTTCTATTCTCTTCTCTTCATTCTCCTTCTCCTTTCTCATTCCTCTCTACTCTTCTCTCCAAAACCTAAGCCGTGTGGAGTCTTCTTCTCCTCCACCATTTTCCTTTTCATGAAGGCTTGAAGGAGAAGCTTGTAGCTGGAAATTTCTCTCCTCTCTTCTTTATATTTTCGTGTGGCTTTCTCTCTTCCTTGGGAGCTCATGGCTAACTCTTGGTTGAGGTAAGTTCCTCACCATTCTTTATGAGTTTATGCCTTAGATTTTGGTTCTTGGTTTTTGGGGGAGTATTTATGGCATATGGGTTGTTGGGAGAGCATTAATATGGAAAACCCTAAGGTGGGGTGGCTTAAATGTGAGCCTTTGTAAGCATTTAATGAAGCATTTAAGATTAATGTTGGAAGGTGATGAGAAATAAATGAGTATTAATGAGTGTTGTTGGGTTTTAGTGAAACCCTAACTTTAATAAATTAGGGAAAGTGTAAAATGTGAGTAGAATGTAGGTTTAATGATGTTGGAGAATGATATTAATAATGAAAAATGGCCAATGGTGGTGACTGATGAGCATGGGTAAATGTTGTTGGGTTTTGATGAAAACCCTGGCCTTAAGAAATTGGGAACACGTATAAATATAGTGACTTGTTGGGTTGAATGGAATGTTAATAGGCGATATTTAATAATGAGTGTTGTTATGAATGTGGTATATGAGGGATTGGTATGGTAAGATTGTGACTTGATGAGGTTCTAGACCATTGTGATGTGCCATTTAAATCTGATTGACTAATTATGGTTATTGAAGGATATGAGAGCTAAGTTGAATATTGAGTGATAATAATGATGTTTGAAGGATTGAAGTGATTTGAGGTTACATTATACAATGGATGAGATGATGATGTTATTGGATATGGTTGACTTTTAAGATCTAGAGGATCTTGGCTTTGGGAAAGGAATTCCCGAAGCCTAATACAATTACATAACTTGGTGTTTAGCAAGTCTAGGACTTGGGGTTAAGCTTTATGATAAGCTAACAAGTATTTGAATTATGATGGTTATTAATTATGTGAATATACTTGCATATGGTATGTAGATCGTATTCCGGGTGATGCAATGGAGCATTTGGAGCATTGGAATCATTTTGGCTCTTCCCTCGAGGTAGGAGAGGAGTTTACATTCAAATTGCATGAGTAAATTGAGAGTGATTGTTGTATGTGATGAATACTCATGCCTGCCTTGCCATATAGTTATTGTGTTGTTTGGAATGGCAAGTTGATGATTATTGTGGATAATGTATGAGAATATGTTTGTTAAAGATGATGAGTATGATTTTAATGTGAATGATAATTTTAAAATAAGAATTTATAAGTATGACTATTTGAACAAGTTTTATATGCCTCACATGTTGTATATGAGATGATGGAAGTGATTAGATTAGCCTTGAAAGTGATTTCACGTATTGAGTTATAAGAATTTTCGTTTTCTGTCTATGTCCTGATGTTCTCGCTCAAGCGAGAAGGGATCTCGCTCAGGCGAGAATCCCCTGTATTGGTATAATGGTCTCTGAACCAATTTCGCCCAGGCGAGTTAGGATTCCGCTTAAGCGAGATGCATATTATGCAATCAGGGGAGTTACTGGGCGAATCTCGTTCAAGCGGGCATGGCCGCGCTTGAGCGAGTTAGAGAGGAAATTGGCACTGGATACTTTTCGCTCAAGCGTGGGTAAGTCGCTTGAGCGAGAGTGTGAAGTTTGATGCTTGGACGGTACTCACTCAAGTGAGTGACTGGTATGGTTGTGTTTTGACCGAGTGTGACGAGTGTATGGTGAGTAAGTGGGATTCTGGACTAAATTTCACTTGAGTGGGAACCTTAGAAAATAATTTCATGATTGTAGTGAATTTCTGAGTGAAATTCCGAGTGGGCTATGCCAAGACAGGACCTTCCGAGTGAGGGAGTGGATATAATTCTGAGTGAGAGGTATCCCTGTGTGATATTCTGAGCAGTGGAGTTCTGAGAGGGAATTTCTGAGTTTAGTGTAACTCATTTCGAGTGGAGTCCCTCCGTGTGTGTGTAATTCCGAGTGGGGATGGCACCGAGTGGGGATCTATGATGTGTTTGTCCAGAAGTATTTTGGAATAACTTCACTCGTGCGAAAATGAAAAGGAAGTCGGTTTTTTTGAAATAAATTACCGAGTGGAAAACCGAGTGAGAAAAGATTCGGTCTGGAATGATTTAACCGAGTGAGGACTGATCAGGGATGACTCGGACTTGGGATGAATATACCGAGTGTAAGACTGGGTGAGAGCGGACTCGGTCTGAATTGAATTTGCTGAGTAGGGGACTGAGTGAGTGATGGGTCGGTCAGGGTCATCTTGCAGAGTGGAAAACCCGAATGCTAGTAGTCGGTTCGGAGGAATCCTGCCTAATGAAAACCCGAGTGATGGGAGTCAGTTTTGGAGGGACTTTGCTGATTGAAAACCCAAGTGTTGGGGAGCCTAGTTGAATGAGTGGGTATATGCTTGGCAGTGTGAAGTCGGTCCTGGAATGATTTAGCTGGGTGAAGGACCGAATGGGAGGAATCGGTCCTAGAACAGGTCCACTGAGTAAAAACCGAGTGTTGGGAAGGACGACCTCTGGTCAGATTTCGCTTAAGCAAATGGATTCCTCCCTCAAGCGAGCGAGTGTGGAAATAGTTACTGGAGTAATTTTGCCCGAGCGAGTGGCTGGGTGTGTGGTGTTTCGCCCAAGCGAGCAACCTGGAAATTAGATACTGGCTTAATTTTGCCCGAGCGAGCTGAGGCGCTCAAGCGAGATGGGCTGTCTCACTCAAGCGAATGTGGGCCTCGCTTGAGCGAGTGACCCCCCTGTTGGAATTTTTCCCTTCTTTTCTCTCGGTTCTGATTATATTGGCCCTCCTTACCTTATATTGAATAATACTTGAGGGAATGCATAGATATATATATATATATATACACGCCTATGAGATAATATGGTGGTGAGGAATAACGATTAAGATATTGGGATGACTTGTGTATACCCAAAATATGCATAATGTGAAATATGAATCTTAACCACCAAGAATGATCATGCGAAAGCAATGTTAAGGGCTTGATGATGAGTTATGAAATGTATGTCTAAGAACATGATTGTGTTGGGCATAAGTGTGATTGCCATATATGTGAATGATGAATATGTCTTGGATAATTCCAAGTGTAGAATAATATTATGATTTTTTGCTATGCCTTTTGACATCTATGTGTGGATTGTCATGAATGATGTTGTGGCCATTGAAGTGCCTATTATATGTATGTTATGCCTTGAGGGGCCTTGTGAATGTTTGTATGCCATTGATGATAAAACTAAAATATACAATATATCCCTAATTGAGAGGGTGAGATATCCTTGCGAGGTTGTTGTTGAGCATATGCATTATTGCATTGCATTCATGGCATGGCATAACATTGAAACTTTGTGGTTGCGATCACAGTGATGAAAGATCCTGCGGGATTCTATGAAGGGAGTACCCCTTGCGAGGCGGGAAACCAATATGATGATGATATGATATTGTGCCGGTGGTTGCGATCACCTGGTTGTGAAATGTGAAAGGCCCTGCGGGGACCATTGTATGATGATGAGCCAGTGGTTGCGATCACTTGGTATTTGATATGATAAAGGGCTTGCGAGCACCTATGATGCCCATGGTTGCGATCGTGAGGCGGGAGTACCCTTTGCGAGGCGGGAAACCTATATGAATTGTTGAACGTGGTTGCGATCACGAGAAGCACCGTGCGAGGCTGCTATAGGGAGTACCCCTTGCGAGGCAGGAAACCAATGATTATGAATGATTGATTATGGTGGTTGCGATCACCCGTGATATGAAATCGGATCCGTTGCATATGCATTAAACAGTTGACATGTGCATTAGCCATAAGAGCATGACATTTGAGATGGGATGACCACGAGTGTTGAGAAACCCCTTGCGAGGAGGTATTTGAGTGAAACCTTGATGAATTAATGATGATAATGATTATGAGTGCCATTGTTGATAAGTGGCAAAGTGTTGGTGTATGTGATAGTGTATATGTTGTGCTTGTTTATGATATGAATTGCGATTCATGATGCTTGCATGCCTAATATGATAATGAGATGATGAATGAATGATAATTAAATGATTTTATAGCAAAGCACACATGATGTTTGTATGCATATACACATGATCACAATATCTATATATTATTCGTCATTTTGAATGTAAAATTCACTCTCCCATGTGGTCTCCTTTTAGCATTGTGATGCAGGTTTCCATGGGGTGAGTTCGGATTTTTAATTAAAGCTTTGGTGAAGGTAAATAGTGGTAATGGAAGTGCCTTGGCCGGCATCATTTATGAGTTCTTGTGTAATGAATGAATTGATTATGAGAATGTAGATGATTTAAAGATTTTGAGTATGTATAAGATAATTCTTGAATTTGTGGATGGTGAATATATATGTAGAATGTAAGAGATAATTTGTTGTATATTAGAAAGATTAAAATTGAATGGTGTTCATTGATGATTGAGATAGTCGGGAGAAGATTCCCGAATATATATGTATATATATATAATTATATCTTAGGCATTGCATGCTTATGTAATTATGTAAAATAATGATGGTTGTCTATTAGGCTTATGATATACCATTGCATGCTTTGCCGAGCCTTTTCTCATATCGTCATATATGGGACTAGGCGTGTACCCGGTATACAGATTCTTCCGCTGTGAACTCTATTATTTTCGTATACCGTTATGGGCAATTTATCTATCGATCCAGCTTAGGGTTATTTAATCTCACTCTTTGGTTTTCTGTGATTTGATGTGATCATGGTGATATCTTGGAAATATTTTCATTAATTATGACGATCACATCGGGATTCGAGTACAGAAAATCAGTGGTGTTATATATGATGACATAGGCAAATAAAAACAGAAGGGACCTTACCTTCGAACCCGGAGACTTGGTTCTTCTCCGTTTGCAACAATATAGACAATAAAGTGTCCAACGTCGACCCTCCCAGAAGCTCTCCAAGCGGTATTTCGGGCCCCTTAAAGTTCTCCGACG
The DNA here is from genome assembly GCA_037962975.1 of Clitoria ternatea. NCBI lineage: Eukaryota > Viridiplantae > Streptophyta > Magnoliopsida > Fabales > Fabaceae > Clitoria > Clitoria ternatea. The sequence goes on from CM075671.1 coordinate 114,279,857, forward strand.
GATCGGCGTAGTCGCCTACGAACTGGAGTTACCAGCTTCGTCACGTATTCACCCCGTTTTTCATGTTTCACTCCTTCGCCGTTATCAAGGACAAGATATTTCTACTCACTATCGGGCTCTTCCATTGCGTAACGAAGAAGAGGATGAAAAACATCTGCAAACTGAGTTCCTTACTCATACACCAAACACTTCCCCGGATCCCATTTTGGTTACCCCAAGTTCTACTTTGAAATGGTTTTTCTGATATGCTTGGCACGCCTTTACACATCCTTCTACACTCAAATCTTCTCTCTCCGTGTTCTCCTAGGCCATCCACACCGTCAATCGCGCACACACCTTTCCAGGCGCCATTAGTGGGTTCTGACGCGGGCCCCACACAGGACAAGTCTTGTCCCCTGCCTCTTTCCCTTCCACGCAGGCTTTGCTCTCCTTCGTCAGATCAAGATACACATGCCAAGGAACGATCTCAGCCACTCATTCAAAATGACACGTGCATGCCAACTTTATCCCACTTTCCTCACGCCGACCCAGGCCTCCTTTCTCCCACTCCATCCGAGCCGTCCATTCCCCCATCCATCCGTGTCCTCTCTAACGCTCCTATAGCGCCTTGCCACGCGGACCCCCACACAGCAACCAACCTCGACCGTCCAACCACACTCAACCTTGAGGACAAGGTTCTTCTTCACCCAGGGGATAATGTTGGGCCCTCTCAACAAAATAGGCCCAATAGAATTAAAAAGTCTCTAGTCTGGTTTAAAGATTATGAAATTTAGTTTTTATTATTTTCTCTCTTTTTAGGATCAGTTGCCAAGTGTATGGCTGAGAAGAATTACTTTACCTTCAGACTTGTATTTATGTTGGGTCTCTTCCTGGAATGAATATGGTGGTATTTGCATTTTATTTCTTCCTTAGTTTAGTAGTGGAATCCCTAACCCTAGTAGCCTATCACCCGCCCTGGTGACATCCTCTTTAGGGATGAGTTCTCTGACACCGAATCAGAGGTCTGAATACCCATTCTCACCTTTTGCATGTCTATTTTATATTCATTATCTTATTATAAAGCTCATGTCATCATGGTCGTGTTAAACCGATAGGGAGACTGCAAGTGTGACGACTGTGAACCAAGAGGAGCGGCGAAGAGTAAGCCGACCCCGGTTGTCATGATCGACGATGATGACACCACTATTCGGAAACCCACCCAAACCAAGGCTAAACGGGTTCTTATTTATTTTTAGTTTTTTATTTTTCTAATAACAATTTTTTATTATTTACTTTTTTTGCTAGATGAAACATTTTTTTTATATGTATATCTATCTTGTTGGTTTGTGTTAACCCAGCCTCACACGGAGCCTATAATCATTCCCGATTCTGACTTTGACAATGATGACAAATAATCCACTGATAATTTCTGAATCTCGATAACCAAAATGTTGACTCTGTTTTAGTGGGAGAACTTCCTGGTTAGTTGTTCCCAATGAATTAAGCGTTTACGCTTTAATTTTAAAACTTCCAAATGACACTATTGCTGTTTATGCTATAGGCGTTACTGACCCAGTTTGTAATCCTTGTTCTCACGTTCAGGCCCCCATTCGTGTGTATCACCATGGAAGGGGAACCTGGTGTTTGGCCTGTCGATGTACGTTGGAGAGATCGAAGGCCATGGGAATGTTTTCTTGGGAAAGGGTGGCATGAGTTTTGTCAGCACCATCGATTGAAACACTAGGAAAACCAACTGCAGATGCGCCGACGTTGTTATTTAGACTTTTGAATTAATGACTTGTTTTGGAAATTGTTTTGAACTTTGGCCCAACACATGTTTGATGTTTATAATTTGGACTTTTGTTTATGCTTTAATGTTTGATGCTTAATGTTTATGCCGACTTTAATGTTTGACACTTTATGTTTTACACTACTAAAAAAGACTAATCAGTGAATTTTGTCGTAAAGTGAATTAGCAATAGAACTTTTCACAGAAACACAATCGTCGCTACCACCATCATTGCAGGTACAACAATGGAGGACCACACCTCATCATAAAGTTTTGACGGCGTTGCACCATCGCTAAGTTGGTCCCATGGGTGGTGACGCACCCTGTCACTGGTGTAAGAGATTAGCGATCACCATATCCCATAGCTAGGTTACTGCCTAATAGCGACCATCATGTCCCATCGCTACGTTACTACCTAATAGTGACCACAATGTCTCATCGCTACATTACTACCTAATAGTGACCACAATGTCCTGTCACTACGTTACTACTTAATAACGACCACCATGTCCCATCACTACGTTACTACCTAATAGCGACCACCTTGTATCGTCGCTATGTTGCTACCTAATAGTGACTACGTCTTTTTCGTCGCTATGTAACTGCCTAATAGTGACCGTGTGATTTTCGTCGCTAACTTGTAGGTGGTTTTTTTTAAGGATTTTTGTTAATAATTTATTTTTTAATTATATCGATTAAATATTAAATATTGGTTAATAAATTACAATAATTTTATTACCTATTATTATTTTAATTTAGGGTTTTCTTTCGTTGAAATTTTAGTAATACATTAATAATATTAAATTGAAAAATTCACATGGAAAAGAAAATAATATAAAACATACTGAAATATCAAATTTGAGATAAAGTGTAAACAAAATTTATATATAATCTATACAATAATAAAAAAACTGTAGAAAAGCATGATCACAGTGCAGGAGGATCCTGTGGTGGTGGTGGTGGAGGCAGCTGGAAAGAAGAGGAGGGTAGCCTTACCATCATTTGGATTATCAGCTCCTGTTGTGTCGCTAGCTATCGACGAGTCTCGAGTCATTCATCCTCGGCCCGTCGTCGATCCTCCGCAGCATGCTTCTGCAGTAGCTGCCTTTGTCGTCGGTCCTCCTCGGCCCGTTCCTCCAAAAGTTGCCTCTGGCATCACTTCTTCTGTAACTCATTATTCAAATTTCTGAAGCAATTTAGTCTTTTTATTGAAAGAAAACCACTGAGCCAACAGCAAGGTAAAAAAAGAATACATAAACTAACAAAAAAAAAATTCAACATTCACATCAAGAGAGAAGATCCAGAACTCACATGCAATGGCAGAGGGCCAACGACAAGGGGGATACATCATGGAAGAGGGAGGAAAACATGACCCGATCAGTAGAGCACGAAGGAGACAGAGGGAGGGAGACAGAGGGAGAGAGCTCCAAAGAGAGAGGGAGGGAGACAGAGGGAGTCGGAGGGAGGGTGGGAGACAGAGCGAGACAGAGAAAGGGGGAGGGAGGGAAAGTTAGGGTTCAACAACTAGCAACAACTAAATTGGTGAACTAAATGGCTATTTTAAAAAAGTTGACATATGGAAAAACTAGCAACAACTAAGGATACCGTCGCTATGTTGGCTCATCTAGCGACGATATCACACCATCGTTAATGTAGCTAAATATAACGATGGAGGCTCTACCGTCGCTATATGTTACCTCCCTCCATTTTTTTGGTTTCCCTCCAAGTGTTTTGTTGGCGCCTAAAGTTAACGACCTCCGTCGCTAACTTTGGGCGCCAACAAAAAACGTGGAGGGAAACCAAAAAGTAAGGGAGGTAAAATGTAGCGACCGGGTTAACGACGGAATCAGCGATGGACGTTTGCAAATTTTAGCGACAGGATTGTGTTGGTCGCTAATGTGGTCACTAATTTTCTTTTGGAGGTCCTTTTTTCACATTGTGATCGCTAACTTGATCGCTAATTAGCGACGACATGTGTCGGTCGCTAACTTGAAGTAGCTATCAGGGTTTTTTTTAGTAGTGTTAGTGTTTGACACTTAATGTTTCTCGCTTTATGCTTTAATGTTTGACACCGACTTTTGTTTTGAACTCTGGCCCAACACATGTTTAATGTTATCATGTTTATAAGGTTTTTATCACGAATATGATCATGTTTATCAACATATTACGTCTACATATTACAATCGGTTGAAAATCATTTTTAAATGTTGTCATCAGATTTTTTAAATTGATAATAAAATAATTTACGAAAAATTGATACGCATTTCACAAGTTTAATGCGTTACGTGTAAATGTTATTCCAAGGCCCCCGTTATACAATGAGAATCAAAAAAGAAAATTGATCTCATTATTAGTGTAGTCACTCTACTTTATACGGTGATCTTATTATTAATTTTTAGAAAAATTAAACGTTATTTTATTACAATGTAGAAATTGACATGATTTCAAATTACCAATTTATTAAAAAAAATTAAACATTTATATTAAACATTAATAATAGACTTCAACCTCAGGGAACATTTCAGACCAATGTTTTCAGAGCCGGATCGATCATTGAACCGGTGAGGGTACCGGTTCAAGGGTCATCTGTCAGACTAATGGTCGAACCGTGGTTGAACCGGTAGTAATAAATTATTATTTTTTATTAAACAATTCCCTCAATCAGTAATAGGAGTACCAAACCAATAAGCACTAACACATCAGTATAAGGAATGAAGAGTCTAAAAACACAATCAAACAAAGATCTAACACCAGCTGGTCATCAAAATCAAGAAAGAACCTTTGTGCTTTCCAGAATCATGCATGACATAATTCAAAACAAAAAGCTGCACAAAAACAAGTTCACAATTCAAGACATATATTGCAATAAATGAATGAAACAGAAACGAGATAGAACAAACTTATCAAGGAAATTAAATTAGATAATCATTAGCTCTTGCTGATATCATCTTGTATCTTAAAGGTCATTCTTTTTAACCACCATTTCCTTAGATGAAAAGCATATTCAAAGTTCAATTTCAAGAGATATATTGCAACAAAGGCACAAAGCTGAAACAAGATAAAACAAACTTATCAAGGAAATTAAATTTGACAATCATTAGCTCTTGATAATATCATCTAGTAGCTTGAAGGTCATTCTTTTTAACCGTCATTTTCTTAGACGAAAGAATATTCAAAGCTCAATTTAGACCCCACATATTGCAAAAATGATGAGTTACACCATTAATCAAGAAACTTCAAATATGAAACAAGATAAAAAGTAAAAAACAAAATCAAATAATACATTTAAGACAAAAAGTATAATTACTTTAAGATCTGGTAAAGCTGTAACATCCCATGTTTTTTTATATATAAAAGAATAAATAAATGTATGAATAAGTTAAAATTATAATAAATTGGGAATATGTGGCATGTTATGTGATTTAAGAATGAATTTAATAGGAATTTAGGATTTTTGCCTGACGTGTAACGTCCAGTTAACGCGTAGCATCAGGGTGGAATTTTAAAGCTGATGCGTAACGCCAAGGTGACGCGTAGCGTTAGCGTCATGGGCAGAATTAAAACACACAACGGCTGTGATTAGAAAACGCATGCAAAACACCTCTTTCTCTCTTCTCCTTCTTCTCCTAAGCTATGGACCTTATTTCAAGTCAATCCTTGGTGGGATCTTGGAAGTTTATCACGTTTTTGGCTTCGGGGAGCTAAGGTATGCCAATGGGGACCTTCAATCTTAAATTTTTCTTCCCTCCCTTTCTCTTTCTCTCTCTACCCGAATTTTCATGTGTGATGGGGGTCATGGTTTTACATTTTATGGTGATGTATGGCTTGGGTATTACTTCTAGAATGATGTGGATGGCAATGTACTAATAGGTTTTACGTTTCAGTGTTCCTAGGTGCCGAACGAGTGTCGGAGGACTATTTGGCAAAGTGAGCATTGGAATCGGAAGTGAAGCAGCGAGTGATTTGAGTGTGGGTCACAATCTGCACTGTGAACCGATTATCGAAGCTTGGAATCTAGGTAAAATGGGTGTTCGGGTCATAATTAATTAAAATTGGCAATGTATAACTAAAATTTAGGAGTATATGATATTTGTAATAGGTGGGAAAATTTAGAAATATGCTAGAATAATGAATATGTATATTTATGATAATTTTGGATGCTTGATTGATTAGTAAATACATTGTATGGATGGTATATAATTATTTGAGAGTTGTGGGTGTATGACTTTGCATGATAAATTGATGCTAAATGGCCTGATGAATATATATAATTATATGTGATTGACTAGATTGGAATTATGAGTTTATTGGGCGCGTGTTGGTGAATTTGGTGAGTATTGATGAATTGATTGAAGAACCGGGTCTGTGTGGCCGCCCTCTGTGATGGTATAATATTGTTTATTGCCAATGTATATGTATGATTTGAGATGCATGTATATGTGGTGTGTATAACACCATCGATTAACTAAGACAATCTCTTCTACTAGATTAACTCAGTCAACTAAGAGGTTACTAATTTTTTTAAAAATATGGAAGTTTTTTTTTGTACAAGGTAACACATGGTGGAAAAAAAGCATAATATATACATGACTGTACCAAATGTACATAAAGTGGTCTCATTAGATCTATACAACTGAAATAAGAAAGGGCATACAGGCACCCTATACAAAACATCACTACAACATTAGAATAGCATAAGCTAACCCTAACCACTAGTCTTGTTTTCCTATGAAGTACTCGTCCAACTAAGGGGACTCTGGTTGAGCTGAAATGGATGTGATCTGAGTTAGGACGGACTGGTGAGCGGTCCCTTAAGATTTGAGCTAGACGATGGCTGATTGGTGGGTGGTCAGATCTGCTTGTGCAGACGACTAGTATAAATCTTATAGGCCTTGAGGAGGAGACTTTAAGCCTCTACTGATATATGCTTATAAATCTCCATCTCTCTACATCTGAAGCTCTTGAACATATGGCGAAGTAATCCTCTGGAATGATCCCATTGACGTTGGGCGAGATAACACTCCACCGGGGACATGGTGAAGACTTCGGGTCGTGCCTCCAATAGACCTCGTGGTACGTGGGGTACTAGAGGTTCAGAAGGAAAAAAACTGTTGAGGTGTAACTGGAGGGATAATTGGGTCCAATGGATCTACAGGTAACAACTGCATCGGCATGTTAGAGGGAATTTCCTCTGTGTTCTCGTGATATGCCTGGTCCTCCTTACGGATTACACTCCTGGTAGGGTACCCGTGCCTAGCCAAAGGTCTGGAATGGATAGCTGTAAAGGAGAGTCTCTGCCTCCATAACAATTGGGCAGTGTCATCACCGACACTTGCCCTAATACCATTCAATCAATTACAGTCAACCTTTCCGTCTCTCTTTTGAGGTCCCTAGTATGTACTATAAATTATCTCACCACTCTTATTTTTCTGACCATTTCAGTTCCCCATCCTCCTCTCAGGGTTACTAGTATCTACACAATCAATACACAATCACAATTTCAGTATGATGATGCAATATGTGAGTCCATTTTGATATTCAATTTTCTTCATTAGTCATCATGATGAATGTGGGCCTATCTCATCAATCTCATATACCAATGTCCATGTGCATAACAATCCCGCCTTATCCTCCTTACCCAACTAGAGCGACCGAAGCTCTCCTCGTTCTGGTTTTCACAAATGGGTAAGGACCCACAGTCTAATCATCACAATGGCCAATCACAATCTCTGCAGAACAGACACTCCACGGTCATAGAAACCCCCGCCTTTTGTTGAAGTATATCAGTGGTTGCCATGGGCCGTACGACGTCGGGCGCGAATCTGAGCCATTGGATGTCCGTCTCCGATATACTCCCAAGACGGCGCTTAGGGAATCAAGATGCCTATTGTTTCTTCAGTGTACCCATCACTGTATGCTCTAGGGGAATATTCTAACATCCCTCCTTAACTTTATATATGATGCATAATTCAACTATTTATTATTAATTGGTCCTCGACAGGGTCCCCTAAATGACTCCCTTCTATTCCTAATGTCGAGTTCTTTTTCTCTATCTGGTAAAAATCAAAATTTTCTCTTTTTCTTTATCTTAGTAATATTACCCGACACTTAGGAATGAAATAAGATTTCATACTTCCATGAAAATTAGGGTACTTTGGCGATACAACGCCCATAATTCATCTCGAATCCGAGTCTCACACACTTTCATAGTTTAATCATTTCGGGTCCTGTACCGATACCATTTTCCATATCTCTTATTCATAAATTTCTTATCTAGTTATCTATGCATCACACAACATCCATCAGCATAATATGTTTATGAAATATTCCACTTAATCAACACATTCATAATCATACATCAACAACCATTTAAATGTATCACATTATCCAAGACAACATATATTTCTAATGCTTACCCATGTAACGTGTACAAGCAACATACTCATGAGAAACTTTACTTAAACATTCATCAACATATCACATCAATATTTATATAGTGATACCATGACATATACAACAATGTGTGCCTTGAATTTTACTATTTATAAGCGTGATGTGAACGACATATTTATCGGTATTAAATTTAATGTGCCAAGTTATTACTAGACGTTTTAAGTTATACATCGGGTCAAGTTACTTTTCGAGATATTTGGGTTCTCTTGGACCATTTACGTTTCTATTAATTAAATTGGGTAGAATTAATTTATTTTGTTATTTAATTCCCTAGTGTCCAAATTATGAATTCTTAGGTTATCTTCAAGTGACCTTATCGTCAATTTCATTTCATGAATCTAATTGGGCTTTATTTGTTGAATAACTTATTTTCTTGGTCACTAAACGGGTCACTAATCCTTTATGTTCCAGTAATGATTTAGCAATGTTTTTTTTCAACTTAAGATTACCAAATTTTGTAGCTCTTACTTTATTTCTATTACTCTTAACTACATTAGCTAAATTATTCCCTTAACTGTATTCTTTTGATTAACTAAATTTATTTCCTCTATGAGCGTCCATTAGCTATTTAGAAACCTAGGTATATGTTGACCTTGATATCACAGACTTAGTCTACCAATACTAAAACTCATCATTCAATTAATGGGTCTTGTTTCTTTTTATAACTCTAAGATCTAAGTCTTAAAATCCTTTCTTATTCAATTAATTAATGTTTCTAGATATAAAAACTCCTTTAATTATTTTCTCCTACTTTTAATGGTTATCTAAACTCCTAACTTTATTTTCTTTTATTAGGATCCCAAATTCTAGATCTATTTTATTTAGATGAATAACTCTTTCCCCTAATTTATTAGGATCCTTTTCTTTACCTTACTTTAAATTAATATCTAATTATCCATTTCTTTTTGTTCTTGGCCTTTTAAGTCTATTAAAATATTTAACTCCAAACTTTATTTTCTAGTTAAGTATCTTTACTTCATTTTATTGCACTTACCTAAGTTCCTAAAGTTATTATTCCTTTCTACATCAAGTGGTCACAAATGTAGTTGCTAAAATTGTCACTAAAGATTTTCTTCTATCTTCTAATATTCATTACTCTAATCTCCACTTATTATTATTATTATTATTATTATTATTATTATTATTATTATTATTATTATTATTATTATTATTATTATTATTCCTTATTGGGCCTAAGTTATAAAAAGTATTTTAATAAAGTTCTTTTGAGTAAACTTTCTAACAAAATATGAATTTATTTGGTGAGCTTATTTATTATATTTCTCTTTGAAAGATAATATCGCTTTTTATAACTTAGTAAAAGAAATCATTTTAAACCGTCCGATTGATATTTCTTCTCGATATGCGTGATATTTCTAAAACAACTTCGGCGACGTATAAACGATCAATTAAATTCCTCATAGCGGGACTTATCGGAAAATAATTTACAAATTACATAATAACATCAAGAAATTAAAATTTATTAATACAACCATATCGAATAAAATCGAGCCCGCCTAAACACTAAATTTTCTAAATTTCCTTTTTTGTTTGTCCGATCGCAATAAAATCCTTTCGAGTACGTGGACGTCGAGTTACGCCAAATAAATTTTTAAAATATCTACAAATTTAAAAATGTAAACCTTTTAGCCGTCAATTACGAAAGTCTTCACGGTTTTAGATTCAACCGTTGGATCGCGACGAAATTTGAAACAAATGTCCCCGAAATTACAAACAATAGTATAAGACAACCAAAAATATAATCGAATGAGGAAGAGACCCCCTTCACCTTATGAGATGGTTGCTGTCCAGAAAAAGAGAATGGTAGCCTCCCCGAAAATTTTACCAAACGCTCCGAACGCCTCTTAATCGTCGCTTAAGCTCCTGATTCCTAAAGCAACTAACAATCACCCAAGGAAGCACAAGAAAGGTCACGATTTTGGCCTTCAAACAGCAAGGAGAACATCATAAATTCAAGAGGAAAATGCCAAAAATTTCACCTTGAAGGGCTTGAATGGCTTGCGGTTTTGGGGCTGCTTGTACAAGGGGATGAAATTAAGTTTTTGAGACCATTACTTGCAAGAAAATTTGGGAGAGAGGCTGTTTGATAGAGTAAGGCCATGAGTTAAAAAATAAGAGAGGGGATGTAGAAATTGAATAATGGGAAAAGATGAAGATGGTGCTGCTGTAATGCAAGAAGAGACAAGAATGAAATTTAGTGTGATAGTAGATTGAATTTTGAGGGTTTATGTGGCTGTGAAATGAAAGTTTTAAGGGAAGAGATATGGTTTTTGATTCTTCGGAGAAAGGGTTAGTGATGTTTAGAGTAGAATAGTTGGATGAAATGATGATACATTTTGGTGATGAGGTGGTATCTCTTGTTGCATGAAATCTAATTGGAGGAAAAGGGAGGTGGACAGTTAAGTGGAGGGGGGAGGCAGAATGGTGACACCTGTCCAGAGAGGTGACAAGTGGTGGGGAGGTGCAGAGGTCAGGTGTCACACCATGGCGGTGGCAAAAAATTAATTTGTTACACGAAGAATTAAAGCGTGCAAAATTTTTATGAACCGAAAAATAAAGACGTTAAAAATTAATATGGGTTAATTTGTAGGATGAGAATCTAGAAAAATGCTCAACACAAAGTTTGTAGATCTTCTTTTTCTATTTAAATCGATATATCATACACGATGATAAGAGATCGGTAGCCCGAGATATACCCGATTTACGACAGGATACTCCAGAAGCTCCCGAATCAATTAAGGTCTCGGTAATAAATTCACCATTAAATATCCTTTGAGAAATTGATTTCATGCCTTTCATAATAATTGTAGAGATTTTTGATACGGATCCATAGCAAAAAGAATGAGTGATTTAAGTACTGGACGAGGGAGATATTTGAATTTTTCTATAGACAGCCAACATTAAAACGAAACAGCCAAGGGGTCACAAAGATTCATTAAACTGTACCAATCTGGAGAGAATTAGCCTTCAATATCTGCACGAAAAACATAGATAAGTTTGTTACGGAGATTTTGACACTATGTTTGCATGAATCAAAGGTTGTATGAAAGAGCTATGAATGTTTTCTGAGCCATGCACAGAGTAAAACGTCCCAATGATGGAATTTTGAGATGAACACACTTAATCTTCAATTTTGGGCTTGACAGAGTGAGAATCGGACTTCGGGGCTAGAAATGGAGGTTAAAGATCTTTTCAAAACAAAGAGATTGAGACCAAAGTCGTTCAATTCTAAGGTCGTATAAAAAATTTGGGTCCAAAACACTGAAGGTATTCAGGTCGAGCTTTAAAACAATTTTTGAGGAAATCATTTTATGGAAGAACGAGGGTGATATAGTACAAACTGGGCTTTGGCGCCTTTAGGAAAAGTTCCTAAAACATTGAAGCGAGTTACCAGGGACTGACCGTGTCACCATCGGATATCCCGAGGTATATGAACGATCAAACGTAGAAGACATTAAGGGTTCTGATTAGGCCAGTTAGGCCAAGTCAGACACCCTTGATCCTTTATGAAACGATCTTAACAGGACTAGTTTTCCTACTGGATCACTAGTCTCGGGTTGAACAATCAGAGTCCTACCTCAGGCTGGGTTCCACAGTTTAAATCCGGGGAACCGGACGATATTTATTATTAAAATATTAAAATAATCAATTAATTCTTAACTAAACCTCATTATAAATATACTTTCATATTTTAAACTTATTATTAATAATATTATGTATCAAAATAAATATTATCTACTCACTTCATTTTATCTTAATTAACTAAAATTTTTAATAATAAAGTCCATTAACCAGTTAATATCAAAAGAATATATTATTTACTAATCACTTTTATTAAAATGTTTAATTAATATCTTATGAGATCTTGGGCTCTAATAATCATCTAACCTTAAAATCTAACTTAATACTTAAATGAGTCTAAATATCCTTAATTAGTTATGGCCACTATTAATAGATAATTGACTAACATTATCTATAAATTACCAAGATTAAACATCATTCATAAATCATTATTTCTAGCATCAATAATAAGAATATATATATATATATATACATACATATCTCATTAATAGTCCTAATGTTAAATCGAACACAATTATCTCTTCACATAATTCACTACCTAGTCAACAAGTTCCTTTAAATTTCACTATTACACACAGTCTCTCTCTCACTTACTTAATTTATCTAACTGAGCTGTTCACTTCTCACATCCTCTCAAATCTCACTTTCTCACATTCTTATGGTGATCTAGGGATCAAGCCTAAGCCTCGATTCTCCTAAAATACATAACAAGGTACTCTTGGAGGTCCCGAGAGCTTGGGTTCCTACTCTGGAAAATCAGGGCTGTTATAGTGTGGGACGGACGACGAAATATATTACCCGTTTCTTTTGGCTTCTGTGGTCCTTTGAGGCCCAGTTGAGCTACCCAATGATCAAGTAGGATCCAATGGTTAAGGTGGAGAGCCAAGTCGGGCTCAATGAACCAATTCGGGTTCACAGGGTGTCTAGTAAGACCCCTAGTTGAAGGTCAATCCTTAAGTATCCGGATACTAGGAGTCATGTTGTATGATGGGAGCCAGTGATGTTATAACTATATGATTATGATGATGTATAAGTATGATGTTTATGATGATTGGTGATGATACAATAAATTTTATGAATTGGTGATTGATAAAATATTTAAGAATGTAACGTAAATGGTGGTTGTTATGAAATGATGAATATTTGAAAATATGATTTAATAGTAGTTTGCTATAATGTAATAAATGTATGAGCTTATAGGGAATTCAGAGGTTAAACAGTATTAACGGTAAATTATTTATATTGCTATTTCAGTGTTAAGCTTACCATTTTATATTAATTATGATTTTGTTTCCAAACACTTACCTTTGCTGTGGTTTTCTATTGCTTTTAGTGACCAATGATAGGAAAGGTGCGGATACCCCGGAAACAAGTGCCAAGTGAAGAGTCAATGTGAAAGAAAGCTGGGAAATTTATAATATGTGTAATATTTAGTAATGGGTTGTTTAATGTTATTTAATGTGTGTTGTGATGTGTGATGATTGATTCCATGGCTTGTGAGACTTGAGTTCTATTCGACTAATCATGGTGTGGTGATGATATTTAATAATTGCGTGCGTGATGGATTGATGGTGATGATCAAGGACTTGGATTGTGAATGTATGATTTGAATGTATTTATTAGGTATCTGATAATATGATATCATGTATAGTTGTATGGCACGGAGTCATTGCATGATTGTGTGTAATAGGTAGGTAATGTGATGTGTGTGATTGATATATTGAGTATGATTGTGTATTGAATGGTAAATGTGATGATGAAATAGATTATGTTTTACAAAATAGTGAAATAGTGGGAGATATGAAAATATAGGAATCAGATAGGTGATTTGGAGATCTGACGGAAGAGACCGATAGGTTCCCTACCTTATTTGTAACTTGTGCATGTAACACCCTTGGTTAACTAAGATAATCTCTTCCACTAGACTATCTCAGTTAACTAAGAGGCTACTAATTTTTAGAAAAATATAGAAGTTTGTTTTTGCACAAGATAACACATGGTGGAAATAAAGCATTATATATATATATACATACTATACCATATATACATCAAGTGGTCTCATTAGATCTATACAACTGAAGCAAAAGAGGGGCACACAGGCACCCTATACAAAATACAGGGAAACATAAACAAAATAAACCTAGTAGCTAAGCATCACCTCCCACGAACTCATCGTTAGACTAAGGCGACTCCGGAGCATCTGAGGTGGCTGCCAACTAGGACAAGTCCGATGGATGGGATGCCTTAGTAGGAATGGTGCTTGAAGATGGCAGGTCACTGACTTGTCGTATTGACTAGTGTCTCTTGCTATCGTAGACCTCATATGCCTCAGCCAAGAGTCCTTGAGCCTCTGCAGACATGACCGCATAGCTCTTGGTATCCCCGTACATATAACTCCTAAAGATGTGACAGAGAAAGCCTCGGGGCTGGTCCCACTGACGCCTTACAAGATACCTCTCCATCGGTGTCATCATTAGAACTCCCTGCTGCGTGGGGCCGTTCACTGGTCTCTCTTGCTCATACACAGCTAGAGGCTCTACCGGTGGAAACTGCTAGGGTAGGATTGGAAGAGCGACCGGGTCCATAATTGTTGGGTCCATAGGCGCATCAAGCTGGAATTCCTAGAGATTCTTATTCTCGTCATCATCGTCCACTAGTGTGTGTACATACTTGGAAGTTGGCTCTCTCTGAAGGTCTACTCCTAGTGGTCTTGGTGTAGCTGGCATCTCTTCTATATGGAGCACTTCTCGTTCAATAAGCATGCCTGGCTAGAGGTCTGAAAAATAGCTGTAAGGGTGAGTCCCTGCCTCCACACCAATTGGAGAGTGTCATTACTGACATTCACCCTACATAATTCAATCAATTAAAATCGACTTTTTCCTACTCTCTTTGGGGTCCTTAGTGTGTAGTCTAAGTTGTCTCACCACTCTTGGTCTCAACGGATCATTCCCACTTTCCAGTCGTCCCTTAGAATCACTAAGGTTTGTACAATCACAAATAATCAACAAGAGGTCACGATCTCAATATAATGATGCAACACATGAATTCTATTTCTCAATTATTATAATTAATCAGTATGATGCATGATGCCCCATCAGTCATAACATATTATCCATCAAATCTCACCTTATCCTCCTATCTACTAGAGCGACCAGAGCTAGCCTTATTTTGTTTTCACAAAAGGGTAAGGACTCACAATCCCATCAATAATGGATCTGAAACACATCTCGTCAGAAAAAGGCACTACACGACCATAGAAACTCTCGCCCAGAGTCGAAGTATACCAAAGTTACCAGGCTGTCTAGCCTCGGGCGTGAATCCGAGCCATTAGAGGTCTGCCGTGGTATACTCCCAAGATCGCCCTCAGGGGATCGAGATGCCGCAGTTCTTTAGTGTACCCTTCACTGTATGCTCTAGGGAATTACTCAATCATCCACCCTTATCCTCCATATATGATGCATGACTTAGAAGTTTAACTATTATTCATTGGTCCCCGGTAGGGTCCCTTCAATGACTCCCTTTCATTCCTAATGTCGAGTTATTTTTCTTTAAACATTATTTAATTCTTTTTTTCTTTATTGGAAACTTTTAACGATTTTGCCTGATACTTAGGAATGAAATGAGATTTCATACTTTTCAGGAAACCATGGGTACATTGGCGCTACAACGCCTACTAATCATTTTGGATCCAAATTTATTGAGAAAAAGTATGGTCGAAAATATAAGTTTTAAGTCCTGTTAGGCCAAGCCCCAGATTTTATAAATTCCTAAATTTGTTTATATCATTCATCAAGTATATTTGCTAAAAGAATAATGTCTAAACTATTCATAACATTTTTTTAGTGCCTAAGTAATTTCAAGATACGAAGATTAGGCTGTAAAAACAAAGGGGGAGCATACATGTTCTAAAAGTTTGGTAGAACAACAAAAGTCTGTTAAAAGCATCGTGATCAAAAAAATATTCTTCAACATTCATAAATTCTATTTTGGTGATGCTTTGGGAGAAATGATCATATCATATTTGCGTGCTTATCATCAAAGAACAAAAAGAATAAGATCAACATAAGCAACAACTGTCAGCATACCTACCTCTGAATTCTGATCAAGTCAGAGATCTCATCAGGATGTCTTAGAAAGAAACCTTTTGCTCAATCAAGAATTAGTTCACGAATGGTTTTGTGCATGGAAATGCATGAGAAACCACTTTCGTGAAAATATTGAAATACGATTCAAACCTCTCTCAAGCTTAAATTCAACTTTAAGGTCTGATAGCAAGAAGCTTAAGGCAAAATACCTTCAAAGGATTTCCAACATCTATATCTCCTTCCAAGAAGCAATAACGGTTATATCCTCCAAGCCACTATAACTACCAAGGAAGTTTGAACATAAAAAAAAAATATAAGAAAATCTTAGAAATAAATTCTTCAAGTTATTATTCAATCTCATTCTTGTTCATTTTCTTATAAGACAAAGACCCTCATTACTTTCTAGTTCTACTTCTAGCAGACGTAGGTCTTGTGTCAAAAACTTAGTGTTTGATTTCAAAATCATCTATTATCTGTACGCTAAGTTTTGAAAACCTCTTTTCATTCATTCAAATTGTAAAAGTTTGGTGTGCTACCAGAACAAGTTTGTGGGAAACACTTTGGCCTGAAAAGGCTTCCGAAAGAATACTTGGGTTAAGCCAGGAGTGACTTGTTGAAAGAATACTTGGAATAAACTAGAAGTGGCTAGTGTCAAGAATACTTGTAGCACGGGTCTGGTACTGTTATTGTAAAGGAGATTTCTTTTACAATAGTGGAAATCCTTCAAGTTCAAAGGGAGTGGACGTAATTTCTGTGTTGGAAGTGAACCAGTATAAACTCTGTGTGTTTATCTCTCTCATTTATCACTTGTGTGATTACTTGTATTTTTAATTTGGTTCAAAGTTTCATGAAAAGAGTCTAAGACTTATTCAACCCTTCTTCTAAGTGTGACTCTGAACCATTAAAATTCTTACACTTTCATAATTTAATCATTTCGGAACCCCTACCAACACCATTTTCCATATTTATTATTCAATAATTTCCTCTATTTAGTCATCCATGCATCATACAACATTTACCTATATAATATACTTATGAGATACTTCACTCAATCCACACATTCACTGTCACACCCTGGATTTTTCAGACTCGAATGCCGATGTAATTTAGATAATTAAATAATAAAAATACAAGTAAATTTTTCGCGTTCGAAATAATTTCAAAACACCACCATGACTACATCAAGACTCGAACCACAGAAATCCAAAGGGATGAGATTTGATAATCTATAACTAGATCGTTAAATAGTTTGCCCATAACAGTCTACAAAATAGTGTTGCTGCATCTGACATACAGGAAGGCGTCCTAATCCCGTAGTAGTTACCACACACACATAAGGTCGGCGTATAAGTGCATGTTGCCACAATGCCTATGGCATGCAGAGACATATTAGGATAAGTACCTTCATGTCTTATCGCTCATATTATTCATATCAATTCAAATAATATCTCTTCACACACAAGACTTTGTGAGAAGTCAAACAAGTCCATGAGCAATACACTCACATCATATTATCATTTAATCATGATCCGGTGTAAATCATGCCATACAATTTATCAATTGTCAGCCACCATAACAATATATTGACATATGAACCATATATTTCCAATCATCATAGGGTAATCACCCCATCATTGGACTTCATCCATCCCGAAGTCATAGTCAAGTAACTTAGAAATCATTTGTCTAATTCAAACATCGTCGGCTATAATTCAGTTCAGGCCTAATCAATTCACCTAAACCATGTCAAATATACACTCTCAAGGCTCAAATGGAGTCCACAATCGTATAACAAGCTTCCACACTAGTGGATTTTCTCACATATCACAACCAAAGTCTATAAACTGGACGTATAATCCATGTAACATCACATCGCTATGTGGTCTCTATCACTAATATAACTCCTTTCGAAACAAAAAGGGGATATCATCATGATTAAATTCCGTTACCAACCCATGTTCACATATATTACCCTTACATTATATCATAATCCATAATCGATTTTAACGACCATAATATCAAGGGTACACAATTCAGCCTGATTTCTTAACACCCATTTCTTTATCATATTTAATGCTAAGCCATACCCCAAATTCATCATTATTATTCACCAAATATTTAGGGGTTTACATCTCTTATTCGAATTCCATTGCACATCGACTCTAGCCTCAATAATTCATCTCACAACCAATTTCATCATGGCTCCACTATTCATAAGATTCAATCCATCATTAGGCTTAGGAAGTTTAAGGATTACCTAGCACCCGTCGTGGAACACTTCCACAACACATAAAATTATTAAACATGGCTCATAGAAACATCGTAGAGCCTAGACCACCATAGGGCCTAATTCCATAAGGTTCGATCATACAAGATCATATTAAGTCATCCGGGGTTACCATATCCAGTGGGTCACAATTAAATCAATCGTTCACTCAGTTCATAAACATAAAATCGAGTCCAACCCCAATCTAATACATACGCAATTTCAAATTTCATCACTCCATTCACTTATTCGTGTCCCTAATCTAAGGAGATATAACAAATCATTTGCTTTAGATAATACAAGGTTTTTGTGCTAAAGGATATAAATTACATCTTTCAAAGATAACACAACCAATCATTTTGATTCCATGAATACCCATGTTAGGGAGTTCTTTCACTATTATTCATTCAATCAATTCTAGCGCATGAACCTTTCACATTCAATAGACATACCATGGCTAGAAGTTATATTGAACATCTCCTACCCGTGGCCAACTCACGGCATAGGTCCTTCATCAAATCAATTTATATTCAATATATTATATCCATGATCACACATGGTACAAATTCATCGTCATGTCAATTCATATTTAATACTTCATGTCCATGATCAATACATAGTATAAATTCATCATCTATTCAAATCATACTCAATATATCAATATCAAATGCATAATATCAATGTATTTGTCATTAGATGGAAATAGCGTATGGCACTTGGCCAGACTTACACAAACAACCATATCGATCACATTAAGGAATTTATTCATATATATTCAATCCTCATGAATTAACCATAATCAACAATGAGCAACTATGCTCCCTTTGTGCATCACCTAATCTCAATGACAATGATCATACTTCCATAAACAACAGTTATAACTCATGAATAATAATTAACAAGAATACTCAATGAACTATATTCATAATCCAACACTAATGGTTCACAAGAAATCATCATTGAGAAAACAATGCCCTGATAGTCAATTCATAGTTCTTAGATAACTAGTCATTCATAAATCCATATAGGGTAATTAATACCTCAACATACCTTCATCCTCTAGATAACTACCACTCTTTAGTCTATACAAAACAACCATATTCCAACAATGAGCATCCTGCTCCAAAGATCATCAAAATGTCTAACTATTAAGTAATCATGCTCCAATCATCTATATTACCAATTCATTACAGAGCAACCATGCTCTGATGTTAATTAATAAATCTATTTCAGAGCAAAATACGCTCTGATACCAGGTTGTCACACCCTGGATTTTCCAGATTCGAATCTTGATGTAATCTAGATAATTAAATAATAAAAATATGAGTAAATTTTTCATGTTTAAAATAATTTCGAAACACCACCACGACTACATCAAGACTCAAACCACAGAAAACCAAAGGGGTGAGATTTGATAATCTATAACTAGATTGTTAAATAGTTTGCCCATAACGGTATACAAAATAATAGTTTACAGCAGAAGAAGAATGTGTATACCAGGCATACGCCCAGTCCCATATATAAGGATATGAGAAAAGGATCGGTAAAGCATGCAATGATATATCTTAAGCCTAATAGACAACCATCATCTTTTCACATAATTTCATGAACATACAAAACCTAAAATATATATACATGTACATATCTATATGGTCATACATTATACATCTTCAATATTCATGTTTCATAATTGATCGCATCATTTCAACCCTCGATTTATGTAGTTTCAACACTTGTACATACTTAGAGGATTAATAAATCAACATCCTATTATATACCAAATGGGTATAAGTCCAATGCCTCCAATATTAATACATCATCCATATTTATACATATTCACAGTTCTTTATCAATATCAGTAATTAACAACATCATAATACTATTTTATACACAACTCAATAAATTACAAACGCTCCCAGCCAAGGCATTCCATTACCATTACTTACCTTCCCAAAAGCTTTACTTCATAAGCATCCTCATCCCATGATATTCCTGTATCAATACTAAAAAGTAAACCACATGGGAGAATGAGTTATACATTTCAAATGACAATATAAATACAATTAAGATTATGTGCATATGCATATCAACATCATGTATGCTTTGCTAAACACATCAATGATCATCATAAATTATTACTTTAACAACATATACATATTTCATAATCTTTAATCAAGTCATAGAAAAACAGGAATATACACATATATTCCAACACCACAATGGGCTAACATCATCAACATTGACCATTCAGGTCTTTTCTTAAAGCTACCATGGGCTAACATCATTATCATCAATCATAAATAATTATGCCCTTCACTATATTGGGCCATAACGTACACATCATCATATTCAATATCATTTCATTATATTCATATCATTTATTAATTTTATGTGGTCTTTTAGGTACTCAATTACTCATCTCATTAACACCATACCACAATCTCAATCATCATCATCTTCTTACATATCTCCATGCTATATGCAAATGCTTTTATAGCTAATGCATATGCATAATGGAATAGACAATAAATGCGGATCTGACCATGGGAATAAACACCAAATTATGGGTCAAGCATAGGTGTGCTACTATGCCCCTACTGCAGTAGAAAAATATGTACATATATATCTTAATGCATGCATGCTTCACAACATATTTTTACTAGTACCAAACCGCTATCGTCACATCTGTAGCACTAGTCACCCTGTGACTTGTGAATCAACAATATGGCCTCACTTGCCACAAGTGCTACGGGCCCCTCCCAAACACATATTGAGAGAGCCGTGTCCCGTCGGACACCGAGGTAACTTGCTCATCATAGAGCCGCCCACCCACTGGGCCCACCAAATAGGGTGCCTCATCACTAAACTATGGACATCTTCATGATTCCCAGAATCACTAGGGAACAACAACAATATACCCATGCACTGGGTCACCCTCCCACTGGGCCTACCTAGTGGAACCCCTAACATTCCACATAAACAACGTATGATATGCCATGGATGCAATGCAATGCAAATCAAGTGCATTCTCACACTATGCATCCTATTATGCCACTCATCAGTCATCATTATCATAATCACCAACACCACCACACTCATTTTAATGGATTTTATCATTGTTGGTTTTAGCCATTGTTTTCAAGTTATATATGTGGCATTTTCATCTCAATATATCATATATTATACATGCAAGTCAACACTTGAAATCAACCACAATGGCATCACAAACATAAACATCATTCATCAAACTTTCATCAATATCACCATAAAATCAGTTAGTGGATTTTCATATCATTATTCATTAACATTGTTTCATATATATATATATTGGTGTGGTATTCACAACATTTCATCGATATATTTCAAACCACACATACAAGATCACACTTGTATCACTCATAATGGTACACAACAAATCATCAATAATAACAATCATCCTTCACTCAAGGAAATAATCAACAACATCATTCATTATTACACATTACCGTTATCATCTCTGATTCATCGGTTTATAACAAATACTACGTCATTTAACCATCCCCCATTGGTGTCATTATCACATGAGGAGGCATCTCACAACCCATCATTTCACTTTTATTATCATTATCATATCATGTCATTTATGGGGAAATTCATGTTTTCCCAATATATCATGGGTATATACATACATACATATACATATATATATATATTCCAATATCTCAATTTATATCAACACCCCCACACATATTGCCCTCATATACCCCCCCCCACACATATATATATTTCCTTAATTATCCATAAAAGGAATGGGGCTCAACACCATTAAAATCAAGAAAATGAAATAAAATTCTATTTTGGGCAACTCACTTGAGTGAGGCCTTGCTCGCTTGAGCGAGATCAAGGCCACTCGCTTGAGCGAGCCACGTTCGCCTGGGTGAAATTCCTCCAGTGTCATTTCCTCATACACTCGCTTGAGCGAGGCTTCCTAAGGCCAACTACTCGCTTGGGTAAAAATACACCAGTATCGATCCCTTACTCGCTCGCTTGAGCGAGACTCCACATGCTTCATCACCCGCTTAAGCGAGATTTATCCAAAACCATTTTTCCATTTCGCTCGCTCAAGCGCAGCCACGCCCGCTTGAGCAAGATTCATCCAGTAGCGCACCTCCTGTTGCACACGCATCTCTCTTGAGTGAGACACCTTCTCGCCTGAGCGATATTGGGCCATAGGCCACCCCTCTGATGCAAGGGACTCTCGCTTGAGCAAGAATCCATCTCGCTTGAGTGAGAATCCATCTCGCTTGAGCGAGATCATTAGTATATGCCCAAACTTAAGTTTTTCACTCCTTTTTGCATGTCACTATCCATCTTATGTAAAGTTAGACTAAATTAACATCCTACCTATGTTAAACCATGCAATTAAGCTTGATTCCACAAGCCATACCTCCTCATCTTTAACTCTAATTCATTTAACTACATATGAGGGTTTTAACATAAATTTTCATCACAGCCACACATATCATTATGCATAATTATCATAACCACTACTTCATGACTCATCTATTCATAGATTCTCATTGACAAATAATTCATGTCCAACAAAAGGACAACCCAATACTTATCACCATCTCATATATATATATATATATATATATATATACATTTCCATAACATTCAACAAAGGCCAAGCCATCATTCATCACATCATCAATTCAATATTTAATACATTCATGGCAAGGCAATGCATGAGTTCATACATATATATAATTCAGCAATTATTCACTCATGCGATTTGAAATACAAACTCCTCTCCTACCTCAAGAGAAGAACCACAATCCAAACACTCTGATTATTCTGCATCATCGTCCGAATTACAATCTACACGTTACACATATGCATTTCATACAATCAATAAGCCATTCCAAGGCACCATCATAATTTCAAACAATGTAAATATGTTTTAAGGCTCAATATCAAGTCCTAGACTTGCCAAGACACCAATTCATACCATTGTGTTAGGTTTCGGGAATTCTTTTCCCAAAACCATGATTCTCTAAATCTTAAGGGCTAACTATACCTAACAACATCATTACCTCTTATCCATAAGTCTTCCAAATCATCTTATGAATCACTGAACTATCATCACAATCTATTCAAATTCATTATAAGCCTTTTGGCTCCATTCAAGACCATCATCTCAACAATTTCTTATGACATTTATCATGGTCTAAGGCTTCATCAAATCAAGTATCCATTTCCTTAATCCCTTATCAATGGTTTTTAACTATTAATATCATCATCATAAATGTCAACACACAACAATGAATATCATGTATTCATCCTCAAAATTAATTCCAACATTCCAAAAATTCATTTCCTTTATATAGTTCATTCTAGAGCATTCATAATCATTAAAATCATTAAGTTGGTCAAAACCCCCAATTTATCATACCTAGGGTTTCATATTTTCCTCAACACCCATAGTTTCTAATATAACCATTTTAAATCCAACAACCAAAGATCATAAATGAAAGGAAAAAGGTTCAAAACCTTACCTTATCACCCAAGTTAATGCCAAAATGAAAATAAAGGAAGGGAAAGGAGATGCTCCAAGCTTTTTACTCCAATATGCCATTTAATCCCTCATGAATCTAAGCTTTTATGTTAATTTTGATGAAAATGGGTATAGGAAGAAGTAGGTCAAGGTTTTGGCATGGTGGATTAAAGAAGAAGAAGAAAAATGAAGAAGAAGAGAAAAAGGGAGAGTGCTGCCGAAAATGAAGGGAAAAAGAGAGAGAAAAATATGTTTTGTTGACCTATTAACCATTAGTTATTAAAGTGCATCCTTATGGCTTTTCCCATTGGTTCATATTTGTTTTGCCCATTGTGTAAAGGAGGGTATGAAGTGTGAAGAAAAGCCACATGGTTGGTTTAAGGGAGTAAAGGGAAATTTACATTTTTATTTAATTCCATTTGGCTCGTATTTTCCCCGTTTCATATCATATGCCGTCTCCAATTAATTATTCCCTCAATACCAAAAATTATTTCAACCATATCACCATAACCATAATAATTTTCTAAGTATCCTTGATCCATCAAATATTCATTTTGATCAAGTAGGTCCCACAACATTTGTTAAATCACTCGGTTTCGTAATTCTTAATTTACCGATAATTCACCTCTACCCATAATTATTGGACAATAATTAATCAATCATCATTATCTAATGATTTTATTTTCATTAAAATCCGAGATGTTACATTCATAACCATATCACATTAATAATCATTTTGTAGCATCACAACATACCAACAACACGTGTGTCTAGTTTTATTCATGGAGTTTACATAAACAAACATTCTCATCGTTATCAAATTCAATATACTAATACATTAATCCGCCACTAATTTAAACCTTTAGGTCGTATATTTAGTCCAATTACCTTTTGAGATAGTTGGATCTTCTTATACTATTAAGCCATTTATTTTCTATTTATTTATTAGTGTACTGATTATTTCGATACATAATTTTAATTCCTAATGCCCAATTATGAACTCCAAGTTATTACTAAGTGATCTTATTATTTTTTTTCTTTGGGGAAGACTATCCATATTGGAAGGACAAAATGGAAATGTTTATAAATTGCACTCAATACAGTCTTTGGGCAGTCATCATTAATGGTGATTATGGCTCTCCTTTAAATGGTGAAGGTCAACCTGAAGCACAAAGTGAATGGAGTTTTGATGAAATCAAAAAGATGGAGATCAATGCCAAAGCTAGATTTCTTCTCACACGCGCTCTTAGTAAGTCTGAATAAAACAAGGTATTCAACTTTGAAACAACTAAAGAAGTCTGGGATGCTCTTCAACGCAACTACGAAGGAATGTTGAATGTCAAGAGATCCAAGAAGACATTGTTAACTAAACAATATGACAACTTCAAAATAGAGGAACATGAGTCAGTAGATCAAATGTTTGGAAGATTCCAAACCTTACTGAATGGCTTAAAAAATCTTGGAACCACCCCCTCTATAGAAGATATAAACATCAAGCTTCTTGGATGTTTGCCTGAAAGATTCGATGCAAAATGTTCTGCTCTGGAAGAAGCTAAGGATTTAAGCACCTTCTCTTTGGATGAGTTGCTTGGAGTTCTCAGGGTTCATGAGCTAAAGCTAAAGCAGAAAGAAACCAACAAATCTACTTCCACCAAGAGCATTGCCTTAAAGTCTGATGAAATAAGAAAAGGCAAGGGTCTGAAAGCGAAAGAATAAACTAATTTTGAACCAGACTCTGATGAATCAGATGATGACACTAATGAAGAATTGGCTCTTGTAACTAAAAGATTTTATAAGTTACTTAGAAAGAAGAGGTTCAGACAGGAAATGTTGTAGAAGAAAGACTACATAGGTAAAAGTCATTTTAAGTTTAAAACTAACAAATCCACTTTAGAATGTTTTAATTGTAACATCCCAGATTTTAAAGAGAATAAAATCATTAGAAAATGATGATTGATTATTTATAGTCCAATAATTATGGGAGATTTTATTAGACATTAGAGGTGAATTATCGGTAAAATAAGATTTACCAGAACTGGGTGATTTAACAATGGTGTAGGACCCACTTGGTCAAATTAGATATTTGATGGGTCTAGAATGTTTAGAAAATTATTGTGGTTAGGGTGGTATAGTTGAAATAATTTTTAGAATTAAGGAAATAATGAATTGGACTCGATATATGTTATTAAAAGGTGAAATTACAAACCAATTGGAATTAAAAGAAAACCAAAAATCCCAATTTCTCCCTTCCTTTCCACTGTTGCATTTTCCCATATCTCTTTTGGTCTTTTGCCTATTGGACAATGGGGATTTATTATCCTTTGGTAAAAGCAAAATGTGACACTCTTTTAACCATTGGACAATGTCTAATTTTGACCATTTCACCTCTCCTTCTCTCCTCATTACCGTGTGGTTCTTTCTCCCTCCACTCTCCTTTATTTTGCTTTATCTTCCTCCTCTTTTCTTGGGCAAAAACTGTGTGCCCTTCTCCATAACCCAAATCAACCCAAAATTTGATGGTTTCCTTGGATTCATGAAGTGTATATGGGGCATGAAGGCTATGCTTGGGTCATCTCCTTCTTCCCTCCATTATTTTTGTTTTTTGGTGTAACATGGAGCCTTGAGGTAAGGTTTTGAACTCACCTTGCTCTATTTTTATTTTTATATTGTTTGAGCTTGAAATAATGATATTAAAAACTATGGGTGTTGAGAAAAATGATGTAAACCCTAGGCTTGGTAGTTTAAGAAATGATTTTGATTATGGTTTTGTGAGTATATGATAATGAGGATTATGATATTCATATGGATTTAATGAATGGGTTGAAGTTGTTGATTGGGTGATTTTGATAAAACCCTAAGTGTTGATAGTTTTGGGGTTTTGGCCAAATTAATAAGTTAAATGATTATGATGCCTTATAATGATTTTATATGGGGAAATAAGTGTTTGAAATATAGGTATTGATTCTTGAGGTTTGGGAGATGTGTGCATGTGAGTATGTATATGATTAGAGGAATTGATCTTGAGTGTTGATATTTATGTTGATGTTAATAATACTTGCAAACCATTGATAGTGGAGTAAGGAAATGGATATTTGATTTGATGAAGTCTTAGGCCTTGATATGTGCCATTTAGGAATTGTTAATTGGTGATGGTCTTAGATGGAGTCAAGGGCTTATAACGGATTTGAATGAATTGTGATGATGATTAGATATATTATGGATAAAGGATGCGATCTCATTGTTATTAAGTTGGTTAGCCCTTTAAGATCTAGAAAATCATGATTTTTGGAAAAGAATTCCCAAAGCCTAACACAGGCGTGTGAATTGGTGTTTAAACAAGTCTAAGACTTGATATTGAACCTTAAGGGATGATGTCAATTACTTAAAAATTATGATAAATGCCTTGAGATGGCTTAATGATTGAGTGTATGTATCCATGTGTAAATTGTAGATTTTGTTCCGGACGATGATGCGGAATAATCAGAGTGTTAGATTGTGGTTTTTCTCTCGAGGTAGGAGAGGAGTTTGCATTTCAAATTGCATGAGTGAATAATTGTTGAATTATGAATATGTATGAACTCATGCATTGCCTTGCCATGAATGTGTTAAATGTTGAATTGATGATGTGGTGAATGATGGCTTAGTCTTTATTGAATGTTAAGAAATTACATATATGTATATGTATAATGATGATGAGTGATTAGTTGTCCCTTTTGTTGGACATGAGTAAATTGATGATATAGACCCATAGATGGGTGAATTACCTAATGTGTGGAAATATGTTTATGATGATTATGCAGAAAGATAGGTGAGGTAGTGATGAAAAGTGTTGTAGATCCTCCCATAGGTGTAACATCCCGAATTTAATAAAAATAATTAAATAGAAGGAATAAATAAATAGTAAATAATTATAAATGGATTAATGAGTGTCCTAAAAATATTGAAATAATTAAATTGAGATTTATGGGGATTATTTATAATTTATTGAGATTTTAGGAGCTAAAATTTTACCTAGTTAAAATATGGGTATCGGACCCAGTATCTCCGATTGAGATGCCGTTGGTCAGGGCTACTAAGAATATTATTGGGAATCCGAATCTATATTTGGAATAATTTTTGGATTAAGTATTGAGCCCAAACGGAGATCCTGTATGTTGTAAAACGAAAAGATTTTTAATGAGCGGAATGAAATTTAAAACAAAATCCCTTCCTCTTTCTCTTATTTTCACGTTGGTTCCTTCTGCCTCCACCATCCATCATTTTCTTCTCCTTTCCCTTCTCCTCCACCAAACCATGACCACCTCCTCCACTTCCTCACCCACTCAAAATCAATTGGATATCGTGGATCCATGAAGCAAGAATGGGGCTTTGGAGCAAAGCTTGGCTCATCTCCTCTTTTCTCCCCTCATTTTTGTTTTGGGGCTTGAGCTTGGAGAAAGAGGTATGATTTTCATCACCCATGGCTTTTGCTTATGGTTTTGAGCTTATTTAAGTATAATGATGGAAGATTGGATGTTATTTTGATGGATAATGGTATGTGGAACCAAACCCTAGGTTAGAAAACCATTGGGGAATTGTTGTTGTTGTGGTTGATGGTTAGAATGCTATGTTGTTAGCTTATGGGTGCTTGAAATGAAGCTTATAAATGGTTGAAATTGATGATTGAGGATTTTTTATGGAAACCCTAGGCATTGAGGTTTTGGGGCTTTGGGGAATCCTTAAGAAATTGTGAGTTATTGATATGAGAGTGATTTTATATATGAGAAAGAGTCTTGAATGAGTAATGTTGATGATTGATGTTGAGGAATTGTGGAATCAAGAAAATTAGAGTAATGACCCCAAGTTGTTTAGTGTGCAAAGGTAAAGATATGGCTAAGAAAGGCTTGAATCATAAGAATGATAACTATTGAATTGTTTAAAGAATCCTAATCTTAAGATTTAGGAAGGTTGATGATGCATGATTTATCCTTAATTCCTTGCTTTAAATGTGTATAATTTGCCATTGCTAATTGTGTAATATTATGCATTTTAACACATTTTCATAATTCAAGCTTTATTTAATATTAAATGAATTAGGCGATAATCTTTAAATGGAAATAATAAATCTTACTTGATTTCCCTTATATTGTAGTGAATAATTAAGGTTGCAATTGGGAAATTATGAAATTAAGCATCAGGGCTGACGCGTAGCACCAGTACCACGCGTAGGATAGGACCTTAAGAGCTGACGCACAGTGTCAAGCCTACGCGTAGCGTCAACAGTGACGAGGATCCCATTAACAGGCTGTGTACAACTTCATAAGTGGGGGATCTATTTATATTAAACACATATTGGCCAATCCATTACAGACATACGGCACTATCTCAGTGGGGAACACGCAGCACAAGTGTCTAAGCATTATTGAAGAATTATTGGAGAAAATAATGTATTCTGAGTCATAAAACCTCACGCGTAGCCTTACAACTACGCGTAGCGTGGAAGCAAATTCGCAACCCTGACGTGTAGCGTCCTGCTGACCAATGCCAAAGGCTTCAGACCTTTGCTTTCACTATAAATAGGACCAATGCCAAAGGCTTCAGACACACCATTCCTCCAGCATATTCATTCGAAGTAACAGAGGTACAAAGCCTCTAGGAGGAAATTCTTCTCTCCTATTCCGGGTTTGATCTTTCTTGTTTTTAGTTTGTTTTAGTTATGGAGGGCTAAAACCCTTAGATTGATTTTCTTGGAGGTTAATGTAATGTTATTTTTGAGGTTTTAATTTTTAATACATTTCCTTGTTATTAATCTCTTCATAATTCTAGCTCAATTATTTAATGTCTATATTGTTTAATTAAGTTGTATGCTTAATCAATTTAATTATACAGTTAGAATTGAATAAGAATGATATTAAGATAGATTAAGAAATATACATGCTTAATGAATGTTTCAAAATCAATCTTGATACTTGTGGTTTGCTTAATTCCATAACATTGAAGTTAGATTATGTATGTAGGCGATGTTCTATATATGTTCAATAATTCCTAGAATTTAAAATCTTGACTCCTTTTGCTTAATTAGGATGCTTGATTAAAATCTTCATTTTTTTATTCGAATGAAAGTAAAAGAATTATGAATTAAAAGATGCTTAGTTGATTAATTCAAATTGAACTAAGAGATCAATAATAAGGAAAATGTATAGAATTCTTTTCAAATCCAAGGATAAAATGAATTGCAATACTCCAAGAAAATCAATCGTTTGTTAATTATTTGTTTCATATTTATTCTATATTCTAGTATTCTATATTAAATCTTTTGTGACAATCAAACAAACCCCCCCATTGTATGTTTGTTGAATTGTTCTTTGTAAGAATAAATTTTGTTTGTTAGATTTTAGTTTCTTAAAATTAGTTTAAGACTTGATTTTCCTAAATTTTTGTGTTGATCCTTGAGAGAACGGCCTAGGTTGACACCCTAGTACTACATTAATTAATTTTAATGTACTAACTAATTTGACGGAACCACGACTGTAAAAATTATTCACGTCAAATTTTGGCGCCGCAGCCGGGGATCAACGATCTTTAGGAAAACTCTTGTTTTAAATTAATTTTTTTTGTATAAATTGAAAAAAAAATAATTTTTGTTTGTTTTATTTTATTTGCATGATTTAGGATTCTTATGATATATTGCTCATGATCATTAAATATCTTGTTGTATGCTATGTGTGACTAGAAGAACTTTTGAGCATTTATATTCATTTGACCCTGAAATTGATATAACTTTTCATAGATTAATTAGAGAAGCTAGATTTAATAATAACTTTGTTGATATTGATAGTGATAGTATCTTTTCTGAATTTGCTGAAAGTACTACTACTAGTTTTTCTTATATGGCTGAACCTCGTGAAAGAACTCTTAGAGAACTAGCTGCTCCTGAATTCACTTACAAAAGTTTGTGTATTCAATATCCTGATGAGGATGTCCCTTTTATTCTTAAGACCGGACTTATACACTTGTTGCCTAAGTTTCATGGTCTTGCGGGTGAAGATCCGCACAAACACCTCAAAGAATTCCACATTGTGTGTTCCACAATGAAACCCCAAAACGTTCAAGAAGACCATGTCTATCTTAAAGCGTTTCCTCATTCTTTAGAGGGTGTTGCTAAGGATTGGTTGTACTACCTTGCTCCAAGATCAATCACAAGTTGGAATGACTTAAAGAAAATGTTCTTGGAAAAATTCTTTCCTGCCTCTAGAACAACTGCAATCCGTAAGGATATATCTGGCATTAGGCAACTCTCTGGAGAAAGTCTTTATAAGTATTGGGAGAGATTTAAAAAACTCTGTGCAAGTTTCCCTCACCACCAAATTTCTGAACAACTTCTTCTTCAGTACTTCTATGAAGGTCTGCACCACGTTGATCGCAACATGATTGATGCGGCAAGTGGAGGAACTTTAGGAGATATGACTGCTGCTGAAGCAAGAAACCTGATTGAGAAGATGGCATCTAACTCTCGACAATTTGGTGTGAGAAATGATTCTTTCAAACCCATGTTTGATTCCAATTCTAGTTCATCTAGAATTAAATTGGAGAGCAAACTTGATGCTCTCACCACTCTGGTCACACAATTGGCAGTAAATCAAAAATCCATGACTGCTAAAGTATGTGGCATTTGCTCTTCACAAGAGCACCTCACTGATTGTTGTCCTTCTCTACAAGAAAAGGATAATAATAGTCCCCAAGCCTATGCAGCTAACATCTACCATGATAGACCTCCACCACCACCACAACAACAAAACCATGACCTTTCCACCAACAGATACAATCCAGGTTGGAGGAACCATCCAAATTTGAGATGGGGCAACCAACAACAAAATCCCCATCCCCAACCTCCATTTCAAAGCAATGCACCAACCTTCCAAAGACCTAAATGGCCCTTCTTTGGAAGAACTGGTGAAACAAATGGCTACACAGAACTTAGAGTATCAATAGAGGAATGATGCTATCATCCAGAGTTTAAGCAACCAAATTAGGCAATTGGCTTCATCATTAAGCTAGTTACAATCTCAAAACTCTAACAAATTACCATCTCAACCAGCTGCAAATCCAAGAAATATGAGTGCAATTCAGTTAAGATCAGGTAAGAACCTTGAAGTACCCATACCCAAGGAACCTGAAAAACAAACAACTGAGCCTGAAATAGTTGAGAATGATGTACCCTCTTCAAGCAAATCTGAGATACAACCACCCCAAATTCCACCTCATATCCCTCTTCCTTTCCCACCAAAAGCAATTCCAAGTAAGAAGATAGAAGAAGTGGATAAAGAAATTTTGGATACTTTCAAGAAAGTGGAAGTGAATATACCTCTTCTTGATGCAATCAAGCAAATACCCAAGTATGCCAAATTTCTAAAAGAACTATGTACTCACAAGAGGAAACTAAAAGGGAATGAAAGAATAAGCATGGGAAGGAATGTATCTGCACTGCTTGGTAAAGAAATTTCAAATATCCCAGAGAAATGCAAAGATCCAGGTACATTTTCTATACCCTGTATCATAGGCAATAACAAATTTGAAAATTGCATGTTAGATTTAGGAGCTTCAATAAATGTTATGCCTATGTCTGTTTTTAAATCTTTGTCTTTTGGAAATTTACAACCTACTGGTGTAGTAATTCAGCTAGCCAATAGGAGCACTGCTTACCCTACTGGAGTTATAGAGGATGTTTTGGTTCAGGTAGAACAACTTGTTTTCCCTGCTAACTTTTTCGTACTTGATATGGAAGAAGGTATGCCTCAAATTCCTGTTCCTATCATTTTGGGAAGACTATTTTTGAAAACAGCTCAAACCAAAATAGATGTTCATTCTGGAACTCTCTCTATGGAATTTGGAGACACGAGAGTTCAATTCAATATTCTTGATGCCATGAAATATCCATCTGAAAATCATTCTGTTTTCCAAATTGACATTATTGATGAACTAGTTTTTGAACATTTTTCTAATGTTGATTTGGAATACATGGATGATTCAAACAAATGTTTTGCATGCAATGATTTTGGAAGTTGTGATATTTGTGCTGAAATTGATAAATACATAATTTCTGATTCAGAGTCTTTAGATATATCTGTTAACCATAAGGAGCTGAATGCAGGATTTCAAGAAAATTCTAACAAAATTTTTGAGGTGCAAACAGCGGAATCCAAATCTACTTTGTTAGTTCCATCTGTTTTGCAGGCACCTAAGTTAGAATTGAAACCCCTACCTGAGAACCTAAAGTATGTATACTTAGGGGATAATGAACAGCTCCCGGTGATAATTTTGACTTCTCTTGATGAAAATCAAGAAGAAAAATTGTTGCAGGTATTGAAAAGACATAAGAAGGCTATAAGATGGACATTGGCAGACATTCCTGGAATTAGCCCATCCATGTGCATGCATAGAATATTTCTGGAGGAAAATACTAAAGCAGTAAGACAGCCCCAAAGGAGACTCAACCCTGTAATCCTTGATGTTGTTAAGAAGGAGATTACCAAGCTTCTACAAGCAGGAATCATTTATCCTATCTCTGATAGCCGATGGGTGAGTCCAATTCAAGTGACACATTAGCCGATGGGTGAGTCCAATTCAAGTGACACATTAAGCTTCTACACACACGGTTCCACATTTCTAAAACCTCTTGGAAAATACAAGTCCTCAAGGGACACAATACACATAATAATTCACAAAATCATGGATTTACTATTTCAACCACATATGTCAATAACCACAAGGCATTCATGTACATATAAATTAATTTCGTTATTCATAATTATTCACCACCACAATATACAAACTGTATGATACTCAACAGCATTCATAATAATTCATAATCACTCAAGAATTCAATAATAAATTATTACCCATAGAGAAAATATCATTTTTATCCATAATAACCTTTATAAGTAAGTTTCAGCATTCCCAACAGCAACATACGTTAGTAAAACAGCCATAACATGGGCAAATCAAATACTTTTTAGGTGATTCCACTTTCCGTAGTTCAATAACATAATGGTCTACAACTTTCATGAAGAACACAATTTCAAATTCCAAACAAAAATATCACTTATCCATGAAATACCACACTGCCTCAAGGTGAGTTTTCAAAACGTACATATATTAGTAATTTGAACATTTCTGGAGCTACAAAAATGATTTTTGCGTGAAAACAGTTCTAAATTACTCTTAACACAAATATACCAACTTTCATGAAGATCATAAATTTAAATTCAAAGCAGAAATACCAATTATCCACAAAATACAACACTGCCTCCAGGTGAGTTTTCAAAACGTACATATATTAGTATTTTCAACGTTTCTGGAGTTACAAAAATAGTTTTGACATGAGACCTATCCTAAATTACTCATAACACAATTATCTACAACTTTCATGAAGACACCAATTACTAATTCTCACCATAAAATTTCCAGTTTTAAAAATAAGATTCAGATTTCATAGTTAACAGATTTTTATCATGAGAATACTTCTGTATTTTTAGCATATATAGAGCTACAAGCATCCTTTTAACTTGAAACCAACTTCCATAGATTCTTAACATAAATATCTACAACTTTTGTGAAGACATCAAAGGCTGATTATGCATGTATAATTCCCAGAATACCAATATATACACAAAACATGGAATAAATCTTTCACTCAGACATGCAGTAGTATTTTGGCTATAACGTTTACTATACTCATTCAAATCAGTTGAATCAGGTCTCAAAATTGACATAACGAAAAGATCTACAACTTTCATGAAGAAGTCAGAGTCAAATTCATAAGTTTTCAGCTTCAAAATTAAGCAACAAGATATGAAATTAAAACTAGAATCCTAGAACAGCATACAACTCTACCCATTTCATAAATATTCACAACCCTGTCCCCTCTTACTTGGTTTGGAGATATTAGGCTGATTGAAAATGGCCTCCTTGCTGTCCTAGTTTCAACTCCGAAGTTGCTTTGATAGAGAAGAGGAATTGAGAGATAAAAGGTTTAGTAATTTCTTTGTTCTAAGAGTTTTCGGAAGAGGTAGTGTTAATAATGTAATGATAAGTAGGGAACAACTTTCCCGTAAGTGGATTTTTAGTGCTGTTAGTTGAGATAATGGAGGATTAAAAATAAGAAAGTGGGCTTATAATGGTCCACTTCTGGCCGTCCTATATACTAGGGGTGCATAATGGGTTTAGATATATTAAACTATGCGCAAGAGACAAGATTGGAGTCAAAAAGTTACTCCTGGCACTGAAAACCGACTGGAATTCACTCGGTCAGCCTCTAAACAGACTGGAATTCTACTCGGTTATTCTCTAAGCCGACTAGAAATTACTTCTGAGTCCGGCTGAGGAGAATTCATCAGTCTCCTCCTTCAAAACCACTTCACTCAGAACAAAAACCATTCGGAAATGCTTTTCCTTGAACACTCGGTTGGATTTTCTTCCCTTTTTGATGACTCAGTCGGACCATTCAGTACTGATACCTCCCATTAGTTTTTCATTCGATTAAATTTTCCCAGACCGACTCCACAATCGTTTGGTCTGTCACTCGACTAATTGTTTCCAAAACCGATTCATATTGCTCGGTCAAATCAATCAAAACCAACTCATCTCCCACTGGTATTCCACTCGGTAGCATTATTACAAATCCAACTCTTCTTTCACCCAGTTTTTCACTTGGCATAATTGATCCAACCTTAGTCATTCTTCACCATCTTTTCACTCGGCAATTACTCTAAAACTGACCATCACTCTATTGGTTTTCCACACTCGGTATTCATGCCTCCATTTCACTCGGATAATGCCTTAACTAATCCTTCTTCAGAATAAACTCCCCAATCAGGTTCCATTCGGAATTATCCCACTCCTCATCACTTGGAGAAATTCACCAAGTCAAGTCCCACTCAGACTTACACCATACATAGTCACTCAGAATACGGTTTACATGGTTCACTCGGAATATGTATAATATCTTTCACTTGGATATCAACACTTAGGAATATAGAAGTATTTCCCACTCGAGTTCTTACTCGGTTAATCATTACTTAGCCGAGATCAGACCAACTTCTTCAACTATGTTTCACTCAGAGTCCATCAGGGCCATTATCACTCGGAAAAAGGCCCATACATACGAGTCTCACTCGGAATTTGGCTTATATACATGAGACTCACTCGGTTACTTATTTCAAAGACCGACTCATGCACTCAAGTTTGTCACTCAGTAAAAATAATTTTTTTTATTGATCATCATTCACTCGTTCTCCTCTCGGCAAAATAATCCAAACCGAGTCCCCCTTCATAGTCTTCAACACTCGGTTCCTCATTCCAAATCCGAGTCTCCATACACACACGGTTCTACTCGGTAAGACTTTTCAAAAATCGATTCTCCCTCATAGTTGTCCACTCACTCAGAATCTCATTCCAGGATTGATATATCTGGCCATCATACACCGTATGTCCCCAGTCAGAATCCTTCCACTCGAAAGTATATTTTCCTCTGTACTTCACTCAGAAATGAAGGTACTCAGTGAACTTTCAGTCAGAATTGCAACGTCTGACTATGATTGACTCGGAAACTAGTCATTCAGAAGCATTTGACTCGGAAACGAGTCTTTGGAGAGTACTTGACTCGAAAATGAGTCTTTCTGAGGTGTTTGACTCTGCAGTGAGTCACTCTAAGGTGAGTCACTCGGATTCTTTCACCCAGAAGTGGTTCTGTCAGTCCACTTCACACAAAAGTGTCTCTGAGGCAAGAATTCCACTCGGAATAAACCCTCTCGGCCATGTTCCACTCGGAAAACACAACCTTCACTCGGTATTTCCATTTTTCACTCGGAATTTCTCTTAGTCACTCGGAATTTTCATTCTTCACTCGGAACAGAGTCCCTTTTTCACTTGGACAGTCCTTTCTAAGGCATATTTCACTCGGAAAATGGATCTTATCAATAAAGATCTATATAAATTCTATAATTAAACCCAAAAATGAAATTTCTGGAGTATTATAAACCATCCATAGAGTGTTTTATTCATTGATTAACACTAACAGATCTTCCATACTTCATAATTTACAAAATAGAACTATTATTAAAAATAGGATATTACATGCATCCTGTTCCCACACCAACTAAGGGCTCCCCAGACTCAGATGATCATCTTTCAATTGGCAAACTTCAACAACGCTCTACAAAGAAAAAGTCTGGCCTTAGCAAAAGAGTTAAGATCTCAGCTCTCTCCAAGGCTCCACTGACTCAACCCCTTCTGTTTCGACCCTCTTTTGAGTCACACCTAAAGAAACTCTCTGGTGATGAAGTATTGGATTTATTTGTATCTATATTTACTTCTCTATACCTAGATATTTTGGTATCAGGATGGGATTCTTTAGCCCGGAGTTCTAAATTTATTGAGCTTTGTGATGACTATCAAAGAGTCATGGCTGAGAATCACGACACTCTATAGTAATGTGGTGGTTATCTAGCTTACACTCATTATTTGCGCTTCATCCATGGCTATCTAAGGAATCATTCTTTCTCAGAAGTACGCACCTGGGAACACATTGATTGGATAAATCAGTTCTATGCCATTTTTGCTCTCTATCAGAGTGATATGAGTATCTTCAAAGCCCCTTTCAAGAGAAAAAGGTCCTTTCTTTCCTGAGCCATGTTCCAAACGGTCAAGGTCTGAACCCCTACCCTCTCCAGACTCTGTTCCCTCTCCAGACTTTGTTCCCTCTTCTCTGTAACCTATTCCTCTTGCCGTTCTACCTCCACTTAGACCTCTTCCTCTCTAGCCCTTGCTTCCTGTCCTCCCATCTCCACCGTGTTTATAAGTCTCGCCTTCCTTCTCTTTTTAAACACTACACCACCCTACCTGAGTATATTGACTACAAACCTCTTCTTAACACCTCTGACCCTGGATATCTTAGTCCCTATAATCAAGCTATTATGAGAAACCCCAACTTTAATCCTCACAGGCTTCACATATGCCTATTTGCTCTAAAACACTACCCTCATCTCCCTATTGAAATGCTTCTTGGCTTTCCAGACCTATTCTTAAATGATGACCTTGGGATGTCTCATATGCTTCAAGCTGAGCAGGCATCTGTAGTAAGTGATCTAAAGCATAGCTTCATTACTCTTGATGATGTTTCCATCAAAAATTATCTTATAGCTACTCCATGGAAGAAGATTTTGTTTGAGGTACCACGTCCTCCTCCGCCAGCTAAGTGGATTTCTGTAGGTAGACTAAAGAAGCCCATGCCTCCAAAGCATAAGCCACACTACTAAGGTCCTCTTCAACCTAAGAAGTTGCCTGCAACAACCATTAAGAGTCTTTAGACCACACCTAACCTAACTAAAGCTCATGCTAATGCCTTATGGTGTCATTATCTTTGGACTTTACAAGAAGAACCTTTCTGCTCTTATTCCTCGTCTTCCTACAATCCTATTTTTCTTTACCGCCCATCATCAATCACATTTTCTTCTCATTTTCTGTTTATTTTTCAAACTCACTTTTTCACTGTTGTTTCGTATGCTGCTTTCCCTCTATTTACTTCATCTGTAACTCGTGATCTGTGTTTTGAGTCTCAGTGATATCTTCTCTTTTATTGATGACAAAAGGGGGAGTTGTTTAGAAGTCTTTTCTGAATCAGTGTAATGGCTTCGAATGATACATGATGTATGCACTACTTTGATCAATGAAGAATCCTTTTATTACTTCATTTTATTTCTATCATTTCAATTATGATTCCTTGATTCTATGGTATTTTGATGATAGACTTCACTTACGAAAAGACTTGATGTTTGTTATCAATAAATAGGGGGAGATTATTATGAAAAAGTTTGGTAAAAAATATAAGTTTTAAGTCTTGTCAGACTAGACCCTAGATTTTATAAATTCCTGAATTTGTTTATATCATTCATCAAATATTTTTGCTAAAGGAATAAAATCTGAACTATTCATAATGTTTTTTTAGTGCCTAAGCAATTTCAGGATACAAAAATTAGGCTGTAAAAACAAACGGGGAGCATACATGTTCTAAAAGTTTGGCAGAACAACAAAAAGTCTATTAAAAGCATCCTGATCAAAGAACTCTTCTTCAATGTTTATAAATTCTATTTTGGTGATACTTCAGGAGAAATGATCATATCATATTTACGTGCTTATCACCAAAGAACAAGATCAACATCAACAGCAGCTGTCAGCATACCTACCCCTGTGAATTCTGATCACAAGTCAGAGATCTCACCAGGACGTCTCAGAAAGAAACCTTTCACTCAATCAACAATTAGTTCACGAATGGTTTTATGCATGCAAATGCATGAGAAACCACTTTCTTTAAAATATTGAAATATGATTCAGACCTCTCTCAAGCTTAAATTCAACTTTAAGGTTTGATAACAAGAAGCTTATGGCAAAATACCTTCAAAAGATTTCCAACGCCTATATCTCCTTCCAAGAAGAAATAACGTTTATATCCTCCAAGCCACTATAAATTCCAAGGAAGTTTGAACATCAAAAAAATAAAATATAAGAAAATCTTAGAAACAAACTCTTTAAGTTATTATTCAATCTCATTCTTGTTCATTTTCTTGTAAGACAAAGACCCTCATTACTTTCAAGTTATACTTCTAGCAGACTCAGGTCTTGTGTCAAAAACTTAGTGTTCGATTTCAAAATTATCTATTATCTGGTGCTGTTATTGTAAAGGAGATTTTTTTTACAATAGTGGAAATCCTTCAAGTTTGAAGGGACTGGACGTAGCTTCTGTGTTGGAAGTGAACCATTATAAACTCTGTGTGTTTATCTCTCTTATTCATTACTTGTTTGATTACTTGTATTTTTAATTTGGTTCAAAGTTTCATGAAAAAGAGTCTAAGACTTATTCAACCTCCCCTTCTAAGTCCATTCCTCTCATTAGACCATCCGTAGCACTCATAGCTACATCTCTAACTTGATTATTTCCTAATAATTGTTGTATTTCACAAGTTACGTTAATTTGTTGCCCAACAGTATCTCGCCCTTTAACTATCAGAGCATTGTAAATATTAGGCATCCCCCCAGGGGGAAAAGCTACATCTAGTACTGGACCAATTATTTGGGCAATACGTCCCAGATTTTTTTTTTCAAGTGTAGAAACTTCAAGACCAGAAGTAGTAGGGTTTATTCTCATATAAAAATATATCCATTTTTTTTGAAAAATATTGAAATCAAATAGAAATGTTCGATAATAAAGCAAATTTATCAGTTAATTCAATAATAAATAAGAAATGGGAGTTAGTATTCTATTTTATTGATACAATCAAATCCAATTAAATTGTTTAATTATTCAATCCCAATCATATTCTTCAGTCATTGATAAACAATTTATTGGACAATACTCAATATAGTTACCACAAAATATACAGATCCTGAAATCAATACTGTAATTAAGCAATCGTTTCTTTCGAATATCAGTTTCCAGTTTCTAATCAATAACGGGTAGATCTATGGGACATACGCGAACACATACTTCACAAGCAATGCATTTATCAAATTCAAAATGGATTCGACCATGAAAACATTCTGATGTTATTATTTTTTCATAAGGATATTGAATAGTTATAGGTAAACGATTTGCGTTTTAATAAAATATATATATTAATAAATAATAGAATCTAATAATATAAATAGAAAGAGTGTCAAACTCAAAAAGTTAATTTATTTCTCTTTCTATTTCTACAAGAACCAAACATATGTATGAAAATACATCTCCTTTTTTGTTAATATTCTTCTATATATTTATTATCTTATTATTTTTATTTTGTATGTTCAAATTTTTGATTTTTGTCTCAAAATTTCTTTTCTTTGAAGTTAAAACAAAATTGGTTGTACTTTAATTTTGATTTTGAGTCAAAGAAAAGAAAGCATGGAGTTGAAATACCTCACTCAGAACTTGCTTTAAACGCGTATTTTGACCAATTCAAGGTAAAAAATGGGGTTGCTCCCTCGGCAAAACTTGGATAAAGCTGAGCCAAAAGATCCCGATTCAAGATAAATTCATGAGGAAGCAGGATTTCTTTGGGATCTACTCCAGCATTTAAAAATTGATTAATTGGTAAAGATACATGTATTCGATATACTAGTACATTGACTTGCCACTAATTTAAACGTTTAGGTCGTATATTTAGTCCAATTACCTTATGAGATAGTTGGATCTTCTTATACTATTAAGCCATTCATTTCCTATTTATTTATTAGTGTACTGATTATTTCAATACATAATTTTAATTCCTAATGCCCAATTATGAACTCCAAGTTGTTACTAACTGATCTTATTATTTGTTTTCTTTTACTAACCCAAATAAACTTTTCTAGTTGAATAACTTATTTCCTTGGTCACTAAATGGGTTTCTAATTCTTTATACATCATTATAAATTTATTCTTAGTGATGTTCTTTCTAAAATTCTAGTCACTAACTTTTAGTACCTTTTCTTTCCTTTCACTATTTCCAATCATACTAACTAATTTAATTGTTCCTTTATTTATACTCTTCTAATTAACTAGAATTCGCCTCCTCAATGATACCAATTTATTACTCAAGGATCTAGTTACTACTTTAACTTCTATATCTTTGTTTTAATTAAAACGCTACTTAGCCACTATAAGTTATTATCTAGTTTCTAAGTTATCCTACTTCTTTTTATTACTTAATCCAAGGTCTAAATTCTAAAATCTTTTCCATATCCGATATTGTTATTAGTCACTAATGTGCTAGAACGTTAATGCTCATTTCTTATTTGGTCTCCTAAAGTTATTCTTATTTTGTTTAATCCTTTATGTCATGTACTACATAAAATTCCTAAGTTCCTTTTCACATTTTGTTGGTTGCCTAAGTTTCTAACTCATAGAACCTATTTCTTTCTTTGAACTTCTAAAGTTTACATTTATTTCATTTAAGCATTTATCTTATATCCTTAACAAATTCCTTAAGGTCCTTTCTCCATTGCTTTTCCCAATTAGACTCCAAAATCCCTTTTGCTTCTTTTCTTTTTCTTCTTAATATACTTAGCCCATTAAAATACTTAGACCTAAAATATTTACTCCTTAACGGGTTTTTTTCCAAATTAATTTTATTCTATTAAGATATTCACTTTTATTTCAGAATCAACCCATTTAACTTGATTTAATATGATAAAATTCAAAATAACTTATAATTAGCATTGTTTTTCAAACTTAATAAAATAAAGTATCATAATCATCCGATCGGTAAATTTTCTTGAAGTACGCGCTTTCATTGAAATAATTCTGGTAGTGCTTAGCGGTGAATCTAATTTCTAATAGCGAGGCTTACCAGGAACTTTATCACAAATTACATATTAACATAATAAAATTCAAAATTAAATATTACTACCATATCGAATTAAACCGAGCCCGCCTAAATACTAAAATTTCTAAATTTTTTATTATGACTCCGATCGCAATAAAAATTCTTCTGAGCACATGAACGTCAAGATACGCCACATAAAATTTATAAAATACTCATTAACTTATGTTCCCCCATGAGATTGGGAGGTAGTCCCCACCACCTCCTGATATGTCTCCACATCATTAGGAAGTTAACTAGCTTAGGTCATAGCCTAATGGGCCAAGCCCACCTTGTAACCTAAGTATAAAGGTATATGTTGTACGTACGTTAAGGGCAAGTGACGCATGCTAAGAATCAATAGACCTATTCTCTAGAGGAATTCTCTAGGATTTTGTGCCTAAGCTACTCTTTGTGTAAACATTTTGGCGCCCACCGTGGGGCCCGATAAAGCGGATCCTACACTACCCTTTCTCAAACCCTAGTCCTTATTCTGATCATGGTGAACACCCGGAACATATGACGTGAAGAGGGCAGGAGACGCCAGGGTTCGTCCAGTCATGATGATCGGGTGTAGCATCTCACTAACATGGTGGAAACCTTACAGAAGACAGATGCTAACCTACAGCAGAGAACACATAACTTAGAAGTCAGAAGGGAGGCGAACGAGAGGCCTCCAGCCACAATACCGGATGATCTACTCGTCAGAAGGCCGCTGGCCAAAATTCATACCAGAAGGAGACAACCAAATATGAACCTGAGCTACCTTTCACTGCACATCCCTGGACCGACCTGATCATGGAGGCTCCCACATCCCTCAATTACAAGCCCCCATTAATAGAGAAATATGATGGTAGAGGTGACCCAGAAGATCACCTCACCATATACACCAATACTATGCTAGTGACAGGGGTGTCGGATTCCCTCTTTTGTCAGACTTTCCCCACCACATTGACCAAGTCGACGCTCTGTTGGTTCTTTCATCTCCCTCTGAAGAGCGTTGCTAGTTTTTCTGACCCGAGTAAGAAATTCCTTAACCAGTTTTCCACCAGCAGGGCTGTACAGCAAACGTCGCACAGCTTGGTGAATCTGCGCCAACTCCCGAGAGAAACCCTAAAACAATACATGGCCCGTTTCTTTGAACAAGTCATCTAAATTTGAGGCCTTAGCCAAGAGGTAGTGTGACGTCCCGTGTAATTTTCCGAATAAATTTTTCGCGTTTTTAAAAGGTCATTT
Source organism: Clitoria ternatea (assembly GCA_037962975.1). Classification (NCBI taxonomy): domain Eukaryota; kingdom Viridiplantae; phylum Streptophyta; class Magnoliopsida; order Fabales; family Fabaceae; genus Clitoria; species Clitoria ternatea. The sequence goes on from CM075671.1 coordinate 114,323,157, forward strand.
TAAAATTCATGAATTAAAATCAGAGTTCACATAAGAATTGACAATAGCGGAATATTATCATGCATACTAGTCGTAAATAATAAGATTCATGAAATATTTGCATAGCAAAAATGATTTAGAATGATAACAGTACATAGCACGTAATATTTATTACAACCCATTAAATTAAAGTAAAAATCAAAGTCCAAGCAATATATCATATAGTCATCAATCATGGCATCACTCTTTGTTCTGCGTGGCATTCACTGTAAAAATTGATGTAAGAGTGAGACAGAATATAGAATAAGTATAAAATAGATAAAATTGCACAAACACAATCAACAAATCATAATGATATGATGGATATACCAGACGAGTTCATTTATATTTAATGAGTCTTTAATTAGTCAATGATGTCATGCTGGATCCATTTGGTTTAGTGGGAATACTGCAGTAAAAGTCTCATAGAGACACAAATAGGGCTTTAGCATATACCATGAATCCCTACACTTCATGGCGCTTAAGTACCGAAGTACACAAGTATCATAAGTAGAGCTTTGCATAAACCATGAGTCCCTACACTCCATGGCGCACAACAAAATAGGGCTTAACTCGTCATAGAGTAACCCCCCACCAGGGTAGGCAATCATGGAACCCCTAAATTCCATGGTGCGTCCAAATGCTTATGATGCATGAATGCCTTTAATTCTTATTACCATTTAACATACCATGATATCCACATTTCCAAAACCTCTTGGAAAATACAAGTCCTCAAGGGACACAATACACATAATAATTCACAAAATCATGGTTTTACTGTTTCAACCACATATGTCAATAACCACAAGGCATTCATGTACATATAAATTAATTTCGTTATTCATAATTATTCACCACCACAATATACAAACTGTATGATACTCAACAGCGTTCATAATAATTCATAATCACTCAAGAATTCAATAATAAATTATTACCCATAGAGAAAATATCGTTTTTATCCATAATAACCTTTATAAGTAAGTTTCAGCATTCCCAACAGCAACATACGTTAGTAAAACAGCCATAACATGGGCAAATCAAATCCTTTTTAGGTGATTCCACTAGTTCAATAATATAATTGTCTACAACTTTCATGAAGAACACAATTTCAAATTCCAAACAGAAATATCACTTATCCACGAAATACCACACTGCCTCAAGGTGAGTTTTCAAAACGTACATATATTAGTAATTTGAACATTTCTAGAGCTACAAAAATGATTATTGCGTGAAAATAGTTCTAAATTACTCTTAACACAAATATCCACAACTTTTATGAAGATCATAAATTCAAATTCTAAGCAGAAATACCATTTATCCACAAAATACAACACTGCCTCTAGGTGAGTTTTCAAAACGTACATATATTAGTATTTTCAACGTTTCTGGAGTTACAAAAATAGTTTTGACATGAGACCAGTCCTAAATTACTCATAACACAATTATCTACAACTTTCATGAAGACACCAATTACTAATTCTCACCATAAAATTTCCAGTTTTAAAAATAAAATTCAGATTTCATAGTTAACAGATTTTCATCATGGGCATACTTCTGTATTTTTAGCATATATAGAGTTACAAGCATCCTTTTAACTTGAAACTAATTTCTATAGATTCTTAACATAAATATCTACAACTTTTGGGAAGACATCAAAGGCTGATTATGCATGTATAATTCCCAGAATACCAATATATACACAAAACATGGAATAAATCTTTCACTCAGACATGCAGTAGTATTTTGGCTATAACTTTTGCTATACTCATTCAAAGTAGTTGAATCAGGTCTCAAAATTGACATAACAAAAAGATCTACAACTTTCATGAAGAAGTCAGAGTCAAATTCATACGTTTTCAGCTTAAAAATTAAGCAACAAGATACGAAATTAAAACTGGAATCCTAGAACAGCATACAACCCTACCCATTTCATAAATATTCACAACCCTGTCCCCTCTTACTTGGTTTGGAGATATTAGGCTGATTGAAAATGGCCTCCTTGCTGTCCTAGTTTCAACTCCGAAGTTGCTTTGATAGAGAAGAGGAATTGAGAGATAAAAGGTTCAGTAATTTCTTTGTTCTAAGAGTTTTCGGAAGAGGTAGTGTTAATAATGTAATGATAAGTGGGGAACAACTTTCCCGTAAGTGGATTTTTAGTGCTGTTAGTGGAGATAATGGAGGATTAAAAATAAGAAAGTGGGCTTATAATGGTCCACTTCTGGCCGTCCTACATACTAGGGGTGCATAATGGGTTTAGATATATTAAACTATGCGCAAGAGACAAGATTGGAGTCAAAAAGTTACTCCTGGCACTGAAAACCGATTAGAATTCACTCGGTCAGCCTCTAAACCGACTGGAATTCTACTCGGTTATTCTCTAAGCCAACTGGAAATTACTTCCGAGTCCGGGTGAGGAGAATTCATCAGTTTCCTCCTTCAAAACCACTTCACTCAGAAGGGAAACCATTCGGAAATGCTTTTCCTTGAACACTCGGTTGGATTTTCATCCCTTTTTGATGACTCAGTCGGACCATTCAGTACTGATACCTCCCATTAGTTTTTCATTCGGTTAAATTTTCCCAGACCGACTCCATAATCGTTTGGTCTGTGACTCGACTAATTGTTTCCAAAACCGACTCATATTGCTCGGTCAAATCAATCAAAACTGACTCATCTCCCACTAGTATTCCATTCGGTAGCATTATTACAAATCCGACTCTTCTTTCGCCCAGTTTTTCACTCGGCATAATTGATCCAAACTTAGTCATTCTTCACCGTCTTTTCACTCGTTAATTACTCTAAAACTGACCATCACTCTATTGGTTTTCCACACTCGGTATTCATGCCTCCATTTCACTCGGATAATGCCTTAACTAATCCTTCTTCAGAATAAACTCCCCAATCAGGTTCCATTCGGAATTATCCCACTCCTCATCACTTGGAGAAATTCACCAAGTCAAGTCCCACTCGGACTTACACCATACATAGTCACTCAGAATACGGTTTACATGGTTCACTCGGAATATGTATAATATCTTTCACTCGGATATCAACACTTAGGAATATAGAAGTATTTCCCACTCGGGTTTCACTCGGTTAATCATTACTTAGTCAAGATCAAACCAACTTCTTCAACTACGTTTCACTCAGAGTCCATCAAGTCCATTACCACTCGGAAAAAGGCCCATACATACGAGTCTCACTCGGAATTTGGCTTATATACAAGAGACTCACTCGGTTATTCATCTCTTGGCATCACAGACTAACCTTCCTTGAATTGTTCTTCACTCGGAACCCTTTAAGGCTTTCACCAGAAAAGAAGCCATATGCATAAGCTCCATTCGGAAACGAATTTTCCTTTGCTCTCCTCTTGGAAATAAAGTACTTGGGAAACTTTTATTCAGAGATGGAAACGCCTAACAATGTATGACTCAGAATTGAGTCATTGGAAAATACTTGACTCAGAGTTGAGTCTTTCTGGGGTATTTGACTCGGAAATGAGTCATTTGAAGGTGTTTCACTCGGAATAAACCCTCTCAGCCATGTTCTACTCGGAAAAACACAACCTTCACTCGGAATTCTTCTTTGTCACTCGGAATTTTCCTTTTTCACTTAGAATTTTCATTCTTCACTTGGAATTTCAATTTGTCACTTGGAATTTCATCCTTCACTCGGAACCTCTACCTTTACTCAGAATTTTTCTCTTTCACTCAGAATAGGGTGCCTTTTTCACTCGGACAGTCCTTTCTAAGGCATGTTTCACTCGGAAAATGAATCTTATCATTAAAGGTCTATGTAAATCCTATAATTATACCCAAAAATAAATTTTTTGGAGTATTATATACCATCCATAGAGTGTTTTATTCATTGATTAACACTTATAGACCTTCTATACCTCATAATTTACAAAATGGGACTATTATTAAAAACAGGATGTTACAGGTAGCGCTGCACGCTATACAAATTGGTTTATGTTCAAGGAAATTTGCCGACTCCTTAACCAATAAACCACCACTGGACATGGATGACTTCCGAAGAGCCTCCCGATACATTGCTGTCGATGATCACGAAGCCGATCAGACCAACGCCACTGATTGAGTCAACCGTCACCCTGAGCCAAAAAAGAAAAGCCCTAGAAGAAACCGAGACAGACATGTTGAGGCTTACATCGCACCCATTTACACAAGCTTTACACCACTGATGGATCGCCATGGTGGGATTCCACATGAAGTTTACAACATGGGACTCCTCGTACTTCCGCCCCCGGGGGAGGGCTCCAAGGGGTCAGACACATCCAAGTTCTATGAATTCCATAGGGCCTATAGCGATGGAACTGAAAACAACCGATCCCTCCGTAATCAGATAGAGCACCTAATCCGACAGGGGCACCTGGCAAGATTTATCGCCCAAAAAGATAAAGTATCTTGAGAAGGGTTTCAGAGGAGAGAAAAGGAACGTCCTGATCAAGTAGAGCTCCAGACTCAAAACCGATCGTGAGCATCCCACTTCCGATCCCCGAGGCCTGTAGGAGATAGAGGAGACACACGGCGAATCATACACACCATCTCAGGAGGTTTCCCGGTGCCCGTGCATGTCGGTCACATTAAACAGGACAGGTAAACTTATTGCAGGAATACTCGGACTTGGCAGTCATCATATTTGACAGGTCAGACTTCCCCAAAGGAGGACCAAATCAAGACGAGCCAATGGTGGTCACCATGGGGGTCGAGGACTTTATGATAGAACAGGTGCTCATAGACCAGAGGAGTTCAGCAGATATCTTGCACTGGAAAGCGTACCAAAATATGGGCCTCCCCAGCCGTCGGTTGAAAAGGTGTGATGGAGCTCTTCTTAGTTTTTCTGGTGATTCTGTGTAGTACCTAGGATACATCGATTTGAGGACCAATTTTGGAGTCGAAAAGGATAGCTGCCCAATTATGGTTACATTCCTAGTGGTGCATTTCCACAGCTCCTACAACGCACTGTTGGGGCGGCCTTCGCTCAATGCCTTAGGTGCTGTCGTCTCCACCATACACCTAACTATGAAGTTTTTGCTTGGAGATGGTAGAATAAGAGTCGTCAGGGCAGATCCGGAGGTGGCACAAGTGTGCTACTATGAGAGCCTCCGCCCTAAATTGACGTTCATAATTAAAGAAGATGTAGAAACCAGCTTCGACCCTCATGACGATCAAAAATATGAGAGACCTCAACCGGTAGAATCACTCAAACTTATTTAAGTTAGGTCCTCTACCGACCAATTCACACGGATCAGCGCCATTCTCAACCCGGGCCTAGAAGAAGCCCTGGTCAGCCTGTTGAGAGCAAACACAGTCCTATTTTCTTGGAGCCTCGTCGACATACCCGAGATTGACCCCACTGTAATCTGTCACTTCCTCAATATCCAGCGAGACGCCAGACCCATATCCCCAAAACCTCGAAAGATGGACCATGACCGAAAGCACGTAGTTAAAGAAGAGACAGACAAGCTGGTGTCTACCAATTTTATCAGAGAAGTCAAATACCCGACGTGGTTCTCAAACGTGGTCATGGTCAAAAATCAAGCAGAAAATGGCGAATATACGTGGTTTTCACTGATCTAAATAAGGTATATCCCAAAGATCCCTATCCTTTGCCTAGCATTGACCATTTGGTGGATGGTACGTCAAGGTACAGGATCTTGAGGTTCATGGACGGCTACTCGGAGTACAATCAGATCCGAATAGACCCTAAAGACGAGGAGAAGACAACATTCATTATGGGTGGACTAAATTATTACTACTGAGTGATGCCTTTCAGCCTAAAAATACGGGGGCCACTCACCAGAGGTTAGAGAACAAAATTTTCACCAAGCAGATCGGGAGAAACATGGAAGTATATGTTGACGATATGGTGGTAAAAATTAAGCAGACGAACTTGTATGTACAAGACCTGGAAAAAACGTTCACCGAGCTGTGCAACCACAACATGCGATTGAACCCCTAGAAATGCTCTTTTGGGGTCCAAGAGGGAAAGTTTCTGGGGTATATGCTCACCTACAGAGGCATTGAAGCAAACCCAGATCAGTGTCGAGCCATACTAGAGATGCGGAGTCCTCAAAATATCAAAGAAGCGCAGCGCCTCAGCGGACGAATCGCAGCTCTTTCCAGATTTCTTCAAAATTTGCTGAGAAGTCAATGCCATTCTATAAAGTGCTAAAGAAGTGCTAAAGAAGACAGACTCATTCGAACGGACCTCCAAATGTGAACAGGCATTCCAAGACTTAAAAGCTTACCTCGTATCCCCACCGATCCTGACACATTCAGAAGCAGGGTGGGAATTAATTCTCTACCTCTCCGCTAGAGCTGAGGTAGTAAGCTCAGTTTTAGTCCAAGAAGATGACCCGGTCGAGAGGCTAGTTTACTTCACCAGTAAAACGCTACAGAGATATGAAGCCTAATACCAAAGGGTCAAAAAATTTGCATACAGCCTTGTAGCGGCTAGATAACTCCGCCCTTATTTCCATAGCCACCAGGTGGTAGTACGGACCGATCAACCACTCGGGAAAATTCTCCAGAAGCAAGAACTTGCAGGGTGGATGGTAGCCTGGGCCGTGGAGTTATCTGAATATGGCATTCGATATGAACCTCGACAACCCATTAAAGCCTAAGTACTTGCAGACTTTTTAGTAGAGTTGGGAGAAGACAAGGATGAGTATGACACAAAGCACAGATTATAGACGCTTTTGGTAGATAGATCCTCTTACACAAAAGGTAGCAGGGCAGGTGTTGTGTTAGAATCTTTGACCGGCCTAATAGTCGAGGAATCACTGAGGTTCTAATTTAAAGCTAGTAATAACTAGACGGAGTATGAAGCCTTCATTGTTGGGTTGCAAACAGCCATCGACTTAGGCGCTCGGTGTATCCAGGCCAAGACCGACTCCCAGCTGGTAGCCCGGTAGGTCGAAGGGTCATACCAAGCTAAAGACCCGACCTTGGCAAAATACCTGGCCTGGGTAAACGAGATAGTCAAGGACTTAAAGAATCTCCGGATCGTCCATGTCCCGCTGCTAATGAATGAGCATGCAGACGTACTCTCCAAGCTTGCCAGCACGGTGAAGGTAGGGAACCTTAAGACGATCATTCAGGTCATCCTGGAAAAGCCCCCAATCTAAGAGACCCAACAGGTTCACCAGGTAAGTGAAACTCCAATGGCAAATACATGGATTACCTTCATTGTTGATTTTTTAAAACAAGGAATTCTCCCGGAAGATTGCCAGCAGGCCAAAAAGTTACAAGTTTAAGCAGCCAATTACACCCTGCTAGACGGATAGCTTTATAAGAGGGGTTTTGCTATACCTCTTCTAAAGTACTTGAATGCAGAGCAAGCTGAGTATGTCATACAGGAATTACACTCAGGAATCTGCAGCCTTCACGGAGAAGTTTGTCCCTTAGCTGCCCGGATGCTTTGAGCGGGATACTTCTGGCCGACTCTATGAGTTGACTATTCCGAGTTCATCAAAAAATATGATTCGTGCCAACGCAACACCAATCGGATCCACAGCCACCCCAAACCATTGCATGGAATTTTGTCTCCCTGACCCTTTAACAACTGGGGGATGGACATCCTAGGCCCTTTTCCCCCAAGGAAAGGGCAGCTCAAATTCCTTCTAGTAGCAATAGACTTCTTTACTAAATGGATTGAAGCCGAAGCTCTCGCAACCATTAGTGCGGCCAAAGTACAAACTTTTACATAGAAGCACATCATCTGCTGACACGGACTCCCCCACACTATTATCTTAGATAATGGTCAACAGTTTACAAACAAAAGCGTTGTAGAGTTCTATAACAATCTGGGCATCAAGTGAAAATTTTCCTTTGTGGAGTACCGGTAGACCAACGGTCAGGCTAAAGCAGCAAACAAAATCATCCTTCAACAACTCAAGAGACGACTTGGACAAGCTAAGGGCAGATGAAAGGAAGAATTTCACGGGGCTTTGTGGGCTTACCACACTACCCCACATTCATCGACCCACGAGACCCCATTTTGGCTCACGTACGGGGCCGATGCCATGATATCTGTCAAACTGGGTGAGCTTACACTCTGACACCTTGCCTATGATGAAGACACAAACAACGACAAAAGACGAGAAGACTTGGCCCTCAATCTAGAGGAACGAGACATGGCATATGTCAAGATACAGGTGGCCAAACAAAAGTCTACCCAACGATGGAATCCCCTTCTCGGACCCTGACCTATCGAGAATGGTGATCTTGTTCTATGTGTAACACCCTCGGTTAACTAAGATAATCTCTTCCACTAGATTACCTTGGTTAACTAAAGGGTTACTAATTTTAGAAAAATATGGAAGTTTTTTTATATATACAAGTTAATACATGGTGGAACGAAAGCATAACATATATACAAAACATTATATATACACTGGTCAAGTCAGAACTATACATCTGAAATAAGGAGGGTCACGTAGACTTCTTAAACAAAATACAAGGAAACAAAAATAAACAAAATAGACCTAATCACTAAGGACCTCCACCTAGAAACTCGTCATTGGACCACGGGGATGTAGGTGGATTAGAAACAGATGCCAATCTGGAATAGTCTGGAGGAGCGGTGCTAGTAGACGGTATGTCACTAATGTCACGAATCCTCTGGTGCCTGTGACTAACATAACCCTTGTAAGCCTCCGCTAGGAGACTCTGGGCCGCAGCTGACATGTCAATGTACTCCTTGGTCTTGCCGTACATGTAGCTCTTGTAAATATATCGAAGGAAGCCCTGGGAGTGGTCCTAATATCACCTCACTAAGTACCTCTCCATCAGTGTCATAATCAAAACTCCCGGCATCATAGAAACACTTTCTACCCTATCTCCCTCATGAACGGCGAGGGGAGCTACTGGCTGAATCTGCTATGGCAAAGCTAGAAGGGCTGTAGGGTCTACCAAACCTGTGATATGTCCTCAAGGGGATACTCCTCTTGATCCTCCTCCTTGTCTTCCTCCATGGTAAGCGGAATATCCTCGAGTGTAGGCTCTCTTTGAACTACACTATCTATAGCTGGTATTGCTGGAGCCTCTACTGGCTGAACAGGAGGTGGAGCCATGAATGGAGTTAGTAGTTGATGAAAGCTAAGGGGGTCCACTAACAGAGCTGCCTCTCTCTCAGACATCTCCTCGAGCTTTGCCATGCTCATGGGTCAGGGTGGATCACCGTATCTTCTAACTGAACTTTCTATGACCTCTATATCTCGGTCATAGGGTCTCTCTACGTCCTACTCAGGTGGTAGTGGTGGTACATCTACTGGAACATCCTCTAGAATAGCTGCTAACCAACTGGGACTTGCTTCATCCTCTCTATGCGCTACGCCTCTAGTACGGTATACATGCCGGAATGGTGGTCTGGAGTGATCCACTGTAAAGGTGAGTCACTATCCCCACAACAATCGGGGAGTGTCATCTCTGACACTCGCCCCACATATTTCCAATCAATATCAATCAATTCATCAAGCCCTCTTTGGGGTTCATATACATATTTCTAAGTTATCTCACCGCTCTTATTTCTTATAGATCCCTCTACTTACTTGTCAAATCACTACATTAATACAACAAAAATAATCATAATTTAATGAAATGCGTGAATGTTGTATCTTTACTATCACTGTACACTAGTATGATGCATGCTTGTCTGTCAATAACAACATATCATCAATCATATCCCGCCTTATTCCCCATCCATTAGAGCGACCAGAGCTCTCCTCGTTCTGATTTTCACAAAGGGTAAGGATACACAGTCCTCTCATCACAATATGGCCAATCATAATCTCTACAAAATAGGCACTCCACAGTCATAGAAAATCCCACCTTTTGTCAAAGTATATCAGGGTTTTTCACGGGCTTTCCGGTGACAGGCGCGAATCCGATGCCACTTGGAATTCCCACTTCTGATATACTCCCTAGATTTCCCTCAAGTATTGAGGCGCTGGCAGATTCTTTAGTGTACCCCTCACTGTTATGCTCTAGGGAGTTTATCAACGCCACCCTTATTCACGAGATATGATGCATGTCCCGACTCTTATATTCATTCTGAGGTGGTACATTAGTAAGGTTCTTCTCATTTCATTTCTAATGTTGAACCTTCCTTTTAACATTGAATGTCATTCAACCTTCCTTTTTCTTTTAATAAAAGTTTATAATTCCTTTTTCCAACTCTTAGAAATGAAATGAGGTTCCATAACTCATCATCATGGGTATTCTGCTACTGCATCATTTATTGGTATATTTTCACATCCTGTCATAGTTGGAAATCCTTACTGATACCAATACCCCATATTCATACACATCATTCAAGATTTTTCATGCATCACATGACATCTATCAGAGGAATACATTTAAGAGATATATCACTCAATTTCCTGTATCTATCAGCACATCACGTTAACCATTTATGCTACCATAACAATTTAATAATTACTTCACTCTAATCAGCTTTCACAAAATTTATGTTGTCTTAAGAAATTTAGTAGTACGTAAATCGAGTATTTCGGTTGTATGATAAGTTTTCGGATATATTTAAAATTGTTTATACTCTCTGTAATTAGACCAAATAAAATGGGTCTATCGAAACATCACTTAACCTAGAGTTGTTAAATCCTTACTTAATTTTTAATTAACTCATTAGTTATTCATTTTCCCTTATTCTTAAATAAACCTTGAATTTAATAGTTTACCCCGCCCAGTAAATCATATATCCCTTTTTTTTACCTTATCTTAGTTCCTGGTACATAATTACAATATTTTTCTTAAACATAGTCCTACTAGGTTAAATAATTCTTCTCTAATAATTAACTTAGTTATTCCATTTTCTTAACTATAATTAATTATTTACTTTATACCCAATCAAGGACCTAGAATGTAATATCCCAAATTTCAAAAATAGAGAATTAATTTAAGGAAATAAATATTGAATAATTGAATGTGAATTATTTAATGTCCTAAAATATTGGAAATAATTTAATTAAGATTTTCAAAGACTATTAGTGATTTATTGGGACCGGATAAGCAGAAAACTGATCTAGATAAAATATGAGTGACGGACCAAGTATCTCTGATTGAGATGTCGTTGGTCAGGGCTATAGAGAATATTACTGGGAATCTGAATATGTATTCGGATTAATTTTTAGATAAGGCATTGAGCCCAAACAGAGAGCCTGTTTGTTCAAAAATGGAAGAATTTAATGAAAGATTAAAAGTTTAAAAACAAAGCCTCACCTTTTGACTCTCATTTCTCGTGACCCTCTCTCTCTCCCTTATGCTAACATACTTCTTCTTCCTTCTCTCATTTCCCACTCATCTCTTTCACCCTCTTCTCCCTTATACAGCTAAGGAAAGCTTGGTGCTTCTTTTTCTCTCTTATTTTCATCCACTATTAGAGCAAGGAGGAGCATTGGGTGTTTGAAGTCTTCCCTTTCCTCTCCTCCATTTTCGTGTTCACCATCCTCTCCCTTGGCTTCTATTTTTGCTTCGTGATTGAGGTAAGATTTTCCTTATTTTAATGGTAGTTGAACCCTAGAATATGGATTGCTAAGGCTTGGGAGAGTATTAAATGCATGTGGGTAGTGAAAGGAACCATTAAATACAAAACCCTAAGGTGGGGTGAAATAAATATGAACATTCATGAGCAATAAACGAGGTGCACAAAAATGGGGTTGAAGAATGAGGAATATTGAAGTGCATTTATGAAGTGGTTGAGCTTTAATGAAACCCTTATGAAATTAGGGGAAATGGGTAATGTGAGTGGGAAAGGCATTATTTAATAATGGGAATGTTATTAATGTTGAAGTATAACCATAAATGATGATTGGAGATGGTGGTTGGAAACCATAAATGAAAACTCACTTAGAATGAGTTAAATGTGAGGATGGTAAATGGGGTAACCTAACTAATCAGGTTGTTGCCTTGATGATAATGAATAATGATTTAAGGGAAGGAATTCCTGAAGCCTAATTAGGCAAATGAATAAAACTTATAAACAGCCTCTACATGATGAGAATCATGTGTACATATATGTGTAGATGTATGTTGAAATGGTGTTTGAATGAATGATTGATGTGGTCCTATAATTGATTGATGTAGGATTTGATAACACTTGTGAGGCGGGAAGATCAAACCCGGAAGTCTACTTCTTGTGAGGTAGGAGAGGGGTGTATTTTCTAAATGCATGAAATCTTGTATGTTGATAATATATATATTGGTGCCATGTTGTGTGTTACTCCTTGAATGGATGTAGTGCCATAGGTGTGTGATATGAAATAGAGAATTGAAGCTGCGAAGGTTGATTTTGAAATAGTGTATATATATATGTATTGGATGATATGAAATGAATATTGTGATTGAGTATGAGTAGTACCCTAGATGAGAGGGTGAGGTAATCCATATGAGGATTGAGGCATGCATGAGCATTGTTGCATACATAGCATGGCATGCATATTATGATGATGTTGATAAGTGGTTGCGATCACTTGATGTTTGAAATATAAAGGGCTTGCGAGTTCTTGTGAAATTGAGCCGGTGGTTGTGATCACCTGGTGTTGAGAATGAATGCCCGTGGTTGCGATCACGAGGCAGGAGTACCCCTTGCGAGGCGGGAAACCATTATGAATTATTGAACGTGGTTGCGATCACGAGAAAGCACCTTGCGAGGCTGCTAGAGGGAGTACCCCTTGCGAGGCGAGAAACCAATGAGAATGAATGAATGAATATGGTGGTTGCGATCACCTGATGAAAAGAAATCGGATCCGTGTATATGCATCTTAAACACTAGCATGTACATTAGCCATAGGAGCATGGCATAATGTGATATCCTGTCGAGGAAGATATGTGAGGAGTATGTGGGACTCTCTTTGATCACTAATTATAATTGTGCTATTGGTTGGTGTGGTTATATGAATCTTGATGAATATGTATTTTAAATGAATTGGATGTATGATGGATTCTTGTGTCATTTGAACTCCTTTCGAGGAGGAGACGTTTAATCTTGCATTCATATGTATGTGATCACAAATTGTTGAATTTTCATCATTGAGGAAATATACTTACTCTCCATGTGGTCTACCTTTTTAGTGCTTGCGTTGTAGGGTTGCCCATGGAGCTTTTGTGCGGAGAAATGGTGTGAAGGAAGTCTATTTTGGGGTAAAGAATGCCTTGGCCGGCAATTGTTTTGAGTTTGTGGCTTCTACGTGGATTTTTGTAATGTATATAGTTATAATGAATGTTTTGTATAGCTAGGGATTGATGTAGACACTTGTATGGATGATGAATAGATACTGATGAATTTGGAGGTCATATAGGAAAATGAGACCCTGGTATTTATGGCTCATTTTCATTAGTGACCTTAACCTTGGTTGGAAAATGAAAATGAAGTATGATGTAGTTATAATTTATGAATGAATGATGGGTTACATGAAAAATTGTGTCTTATAGATATACATGGTAGTAAGGTAAATTAGAATGTGATTAATGAGTTCTAATGCAAATTTATGGGTAATGTTTTTTTTTGGAACAAGTTTTAAATGCACAACATGATGATTAGGATATGATGAATTTAACCAATTTGGCTTGAATTGAGTTTTGACTTATTGAGTTGTGAGATTCTCACATTTTCTATAGGAAATCTGATAATCTCCCTCAAGCGAGGTGGGTTCTTGCTCAAGCGAGAATCCCTCTGCGTTGGTATATATGGCCACTGGCCAAATCTCGCTTAGAGGAGAGTGGGTCTCGCTCAGGCGAGATTACCCACGTATCAGGTGTTAGCCTCTAGGGGAAAGTCGCTCAGGCGAGTAGAGTCTTGCCCGAGCGAGAGTGAGGTACCTTGCCACTGGACCAATTTCGCTTGAGCAAAAGGCCTTTGGAAGGTAACACTCGCTCAAGCGAGTGAGCGTAAGTTTGATTCTAGAGGAATTTCACTCACCCTCGCTCGCCTCACCCAAGCGAATCCTGTGGATCTCGCTCAAGCGAGATGGGGCTCGCTCAAGCGAGACGGCCCCTGGAACTCCTTTCCTTCTTTCCGCTCAGCCTATCCTGTGACTCGCCCAAGTGTTCCATTGGGACTCGCTCAAGCAAGTGTGGCTCTCGCTTGAGCGAGAGGCGCCCTGATCCTTCAAACTGCACTATTTTAATTATTTTCCCTTTTTTTACCTTAAATCTTCATCTCGCACCATCGTATAAACACCTTGGGCATAATTTGAATTCATTAATCTTCATGATGGTTGACCTCTTTGGACCTAATCATATAGCATTAATTTACGTGACTCTTTCCGCTGTTTTCAATTGAGAATTCCTCATTTATCGATTTCTTAATATACCTTCTCATATCTCCATATATGAGTTAGGTCCTTCATAGATCCAGGGTATTGAACTACAGCTTCACCATTTTTGTTACCATAAATTAATGCTATTATAAATCATGAAAAATTTACCCCTATTTTCGGGGTGTCTCATAGAACATTTCAATTCAAGGTATTTTAATGTTGTTTAGTTAACCAAAAGAACTTCTAATTTATCAATTTTATTCGTTTTATTATAAACTCAAAAATTTAGTATACCCAAACTTTTACCTCTTAGTTACTAACTAGTCTAGATCAAAACTTCCTTTGGCTTCTATTCATAATGATTAACTCATTCTCTACTATATTATTGCCCCAAAGAAAATAAAATTTTCTTTTCTAATTCCATTTATTTAGAGAAATCAACTTATTAATCTATTAGGATCTTTCTTAGTACTTTGGTCAAAAATTTCAAGTGCTAATTTACTATTTCTTAGTTTTAAATCTCTTTTAGCTTCTAAAATAATTAATTCATAAGTTCATTCCTTTTAATCAAATCTTTTCTAAAAAGAATCTATCCCTTTTTCTTGATCTCAGAAGTTATCATTTCTTTTATTCCAATTAGCCACCAAAATGGTCACTAAAGTAGTTACTAAAATAGATCATTAATATTTTCTTCTTTTACTCTTAATATCTATTATACTAAAATTCATTTATTTTCATTTTCTCCAAAAATTTTTGTTTTGGGCCTAAGTTATAAAAATCTAATTTATTATTTATTTATTTATTATTATTATTATATTTTTTTTATCTAATTGTTGAAACACAAGGGCACATTTTATTTGCTTAATTTAAGAAACCACCACTTAAAAATAAACAAGCGTAGAACTTTTCACCATCTATTCTTCTAAAATTAAATTTCTTTATTTTCAATTTGTAAGGCACATTATTCTTAAGAAATCCTTAAAACTCTAATTTCTAAATCTTAACCTTTTTCAAGTAACAAAGAAAATTTTGTGACTACCCAATTTTAAAATTCTTTTACTGAACGCGATACTTTTTAAAATAATGCGATGTCGAATAAATAATTATCTAATAGCGGGACTTACCGGAAGATACACTACAAATTACATAAAGATTTCCCAAATTAAAAATCCATTAATTACAACCATATCGAATGTACCGAGCCTACTTGAACGCTAATTTTTACTAATTTCTTTTTTCTGTATCTAGTCGCAATAAAATTCCTTCAAGTATACGAATGTAGTACCGCGCCAAATAAATTTTCAGAATATTAATTAATTTAAAAACGTAACATTTTGTCGTTGGTTACGAAAAATTCTACGATTTAAGATCCTACCGTTGGATCGCGCCAAAATTCAAAACGTAAGCTTCTAAATACTCAAACATCATCATAGCACAGCCAGAATTAAAATCAAATGGGATGAAAACCCCCTTTACCTCATTTTGAAGCTGCTGTCCGGAGATAGAAATTTGAGATTCTGCTCAGAATTCTGCCGATCGTTTCTAACGTACTCCGATTGCCGATTTAAGCCTCTAGATCTTAAAAAAAATGCATGCATGGTTAAAAAGGGGAAGGGACAGCCACGGTTCCCTTACAAGCAGTAAGAAATCATCACCAAGATCTCAAAAGAAAATTGTTTTTGGAGCTAGAAAAATTAAGGATAAGGTTTAAGGAGGAAACACCAAAATCCCTTACCATGAATGGCTTGGTGAGCAACGGTTGTACCACTACTAAACAATCCACTAACAGCTACTTAGATTTAGTGACCGCCATATACTGTCGCTAATTAGCGACTGAGTTAGCGACCGTCATATGAAAAAGGATCCCAAAATGAAAATTAGTGACCACTTTAGCGACTAACAAAGTTCCGTCGCTAAAAATGGCAAAAGTCCGTCACTAACGCCGTCGCTGCTTCTAAAACCGTCGCTAGTAGCTCGCTATCTTTTACTTCCCTCCTTTTTTTGGTTTCCCTCCAAGGGTTTTATTGTCGCGTAACCTTAGCGACCACTTATATGTCATCGCTATATTTACTTCTCTCTAATTTTTGTACTTTCCCTCCAAATTTTCAATAAGGCACCCAAGTTAGCGACGGCCCGCCGCCGTCGCTCTCTTTTGCAAAGAAGGTATCGACAGCTAATGGGGTGTGTCACTAATTTCCCCTATGTTTTTGCCTCTCTCCCATGATATCCTATAGCGACATGCGTTTGTCGTAGCTATTATGCAGTAATTATAGCGACGACTTTGGCGATCATCGCTAAAATAATTATTGTGATGTTAGCGATGGGATTTTGCATCGTCGCTATATGGTATTGTGTTCAGCGACCGTGTTTTTTTTTTGTCGTCGCCCGTTCTGCGAGGTGGCCTTCTCAGTGATGTTTTTAGTGCCAGACTCATGCCGTCACTAAAATTTTAATCTAATTCAGACAATAGCCTTTCCCTAATCATTTGGCCCCATCATTTGCCCTAACCCCTCTCGCTGACCCCTTTGTCTCTGTCTCCCATTTCTTGTTTGTCTCTTTCCCTCCCTCCCTCCCTCTGTCTTCGTCTCCCCATTCTTGGGCATCTCTATCGCTCCATCTCTCCATCTCTTCCTCTCTTTGAAGTGTTATCCCTTTGTCTCCCTCCCTCTCCCTCTGCCTCCCTCCATCCCTATGACCAGAAGCTTCAAAGCTGTACTCTCTTCGATGACGTGCTCTCTCCGACAATGCCTCACCCATATACATTATGGTACTGCCTGAAGGAAGAAACTTTGTATGCTCTCCATTTTTCTCCTCTAAGGTGAGTCTCTTCGTGCAATATTTGTTTTAACATGTTCATTTTTACTGAAAGTTGTAACAAATTGTATAACGGAAAAGCTTCATTGTTGTTGTACAATGTATTATAGTACTTATTTTTGCAATTAATAGGGACAGTGCCAATGGCTTTAGTTTCTAATGAGAATATTGGTAGATATTATTCTTTGCTTTGCATGTCTCTGGAGTTTATCCCTTATGTCAATATCCTTAGTGTAAATGGAAAGATGAATTCATGTAAATGATTAGATGGATTTACCAAGTTTTAGAATGTGTTTTACTTTTTTGTATTTCTGTAACATATCTCTGTCAGTGTGATTGACATTGATTAAGAGTCCTTCATTAATTAACAAAGTTGATTTAAATGGTAACTGATTTGGTATCTAGTATATATTAGTTTAAATAAGATTTTAAATTAAAAAGCTAGTATATATCAAAAAATCTCACTGGAAATGTTGTTATATTCATCATGTTCAGACACACGACTTATAAAAATAGTCAAGATTATCCTTAGTAAGATTTTATATGCAGGCCCAACAATTCATAAAACAATATTATATGAACAATTGAAACTTAAAATAGAAGTTCCCAATCAATGCCAATAATGTGTTTGGGACAAGTATAAAAAAAGTTATGGGCTATTACATAACCTACCAATCAAATACTCCCAACAAATACCAAACCAACTCCAAATAGTACATATGATTTCAGCTCTCTAAACTGCACTATTCTTGGACTGCCACTAACTCAAGAGTGTCTATTTCTAGGCAATATCCCCATTATAGATTATCAACCTTTGGATACTCCAGCATTATAGAGCTAGTAGTAAACCACTCTCCTAGATAGAGAACATCCCATAGCAGTTGTTAGGATAAGCAATGCTTAGTATTAAAAAAATTTCAAGCCAATTACTCAACATCCTATCCTACTAGTGTACAAAGCACACCTCTAAATAGCCTGACATTCTTAACCCCTCCCAAAATCTAAAAAATGAAAGGCTTTGGGTAAACCTGAGATTTTCTTTTCATTTTCAAGTAGAAGAATTTATGAAATACTTGGTCCATCCTTTACTCCAGGAGGTAACAAATAACTTCCAAGATAATCATTTAGTTCAATTGGTTCCAGCTCGGATTATATGGTCATCCATCTTCAAATCTTTCAGATAAGTAGTTCAACAAATATAGATGCATGTTTGATCAACTGTCAACAAGCACAGTATACAAGAAACATTTAGGAGCCATGACTTCTCAAAAATGAAATAAAACTATCATATTATTATAGAAGTGGCCAACCCACTTAACCAAAACTACAAAAAATTCAAACCATATTTCAAATTCTTCATAATTTTTTTCTCTTTCTCATAACACTCACAAAAACTCCTATGTCCAACCAAAATGAAACAACCAGTTGATAGCAAAAGACTACCCTAAAATAAAAAGTTAACAAGTTAATGGTTAAATTAAATAGAAAACACAATTTGTTTTATAATAATTCATAAATCCTATATAAGCTTTACTTGAGTTTGGTAAGACTATTAATGATAAGAAAGCTCTCCAGGTCAAATTCATTTTTTGGTAGTGCTATTTCGTTGTCTAACTAGAATTGAATTGGAGTTTCATCTTTGTAATCTGACTTTGATTTAGCATATTGAATTCGCTGAACAAGTTATTCAGATAAAAAGCTTTTAGAAACATTTTATTCATATAAAAATAGACTAGTAAAAATTAAAATACCAAGCAACTTCTAAGGGAAAGTGAAAAAAAACACAACATCTATATCTTTCAATCTCATCCTTAATAATGAACCTGCATGACGGAAGCAGAACACAAGATGGTTCTAGGGTTTGCTCGACATTGCTTTTTAAAATTTTTTAAGGGTGAGTTTCAAGTCAAAATTGGGTAAAGTCTTAGTTTGAGGCTTTCAGATGTAAATTGGGGGGGTTCAAGTACAACTTTGGTCAGATTAAGATTTTTTGACCAATTTAAATGGTAGTCTTCAAAAAATTATAAATAAAGATTTTTAGGATTTAAATCAGGATTTTAACTACCATGGGTAAAAGATATAAATAACTTATGAACCTAACAACAACAAAAATCCCAAAAACAATAGAACTTTACCATTGGTTTATCGTAAAATGAGAAGTTTTGCATTTGCTACACTGCATTACTGGCAGCAGTGACTTCACTGAAACAAACCCATGCCTGTCCTCGAAGCTTGGGTGTCTTTACAACAACAACATCCAAAATCCTTCCATATTGTTGAGAGAATAAACAATATAGGGATCTCTTCAAGTCCGCTAGATTGAAAAAGCAAACAGAATATAGTGTTAAATTCTGTACATTAAAATAAGTCTAGGAAATTCTACAATATTCTTACCTGTTTGGAAATGAGATTACCATCATTTTGTACATCTTCCATCACTGAATCAGAATTTGTTTTCTAACATCCCAAAAGATAGAGTAGGTCAGTATAAAAGTTTACAATGCCTTTTCTTAAAACATAAAAAACCATTACAGTCAAAAGTGAAAACCTAAACATTTACCAGATGTAGATCATGCATAAATTTCCATGATGGTGCTCCTAACAACTATACATACAAGTGAAAAACACAGTCAACATAAATAAGACTTATTGAAAATATAACAAAAAGTATAAAGGCATCCCTTGGTACCTTGTTTTGCAATTCCACAATCTGTTCATTCACCATCTCTCGTTCACCTTCTAAGCAAAATGATTTCAACCTGTCTTGAAAATACATAAAAGCACTATTAGCAACATGATCAGATAAATGTTATTGGTAATCTAGCTAAGAATTAATTTGTTTGTGAATACATTGTTTGTTTCTCTTGAAAATACCAAAAATTTGTATTCTTGCCTCAAACAATTGCATATCAGTAGATATATATTACACAATGAATAGAAACTATAATTTTTATACTTGAACATCTATTTTTGACCATAAGCAGGTCATTTTCCAGTTCTCAACCTTTCTTCTAATCACTGAACCAAAGCTACTTTTGTTTGCATGAGAGGGCTGAAAATTCTATTAAAAAAATAGACTCATGGGTATCATTAGAAACATGCCTTCTAATTTCTTCTCTTAGCTACAAATTTTCCATCACAAATATAGTTACTTCTTTATTCTGATCCACCTGGGCCTGCAGGACCTCAATTTCTTTCAAATGCTCATCTTTTTCGTTCAGCAAGTGTGTCTCAGCTAAGATCTTTTGAGAGCTACTGCCTCCAACCTTTAAATTCCAGCTTCTCGAAAATGTAGTCTCATCTTCAAACTTGTATCTCATCTTCTCTTTGTTTAGCCCGACTCATCCTATATTTCAATCATTTAATTCATCATAAAACCATCAGACTATCACATTGATGCATCAAAAAAAAGATTTGGTATAACTTAATAGGTTAATATCTAAAAAATACACCAAAATAGTAGAATGGAGCTCTATGACAACCTGAATTCAACTTATAGGTGTTGTACAGTTTTTTCATTATATTAAAAACATTCCAACAAAAACTTAGACAATAAACTGACTAAGCAAATACAACCAGACATTATAAAATATAATCTGATTAACTAAGCTTCAATTTTGAAATAATTAAAAAACAAAGACATGAAATTAACTACATGTTTGTATTGCATAAATTGAGCTATTAATGTAAACCTTATAAATTATCTGAATGGGCACTATACATGATTCTAAACCTTATATATTGCTGCAATTTGACTCTTATAATTCAAGAAAATAGTTTGGTGTTTGATGATCTTATTCACATTTTATGTATTATTTTGGATTTCATTTCTGATATAAGATTTCCTAAGCCACCATGTTTTTGAATTGTTTTGTCTCTTTAATGCAAGTAAAGAATCCTATATTTTTTTTAAAAATGCATGACTATCATATTACTGCAAATCTTTGGTAGTGTTTTTAAATTTTGTCATTTAATTTTACTACTGTGTGAATTTGAGATTTTAGGTGCAAACTACCCATGAGGTTCATTTTAATTATATTTGCTACAAATGTACAAAATCAGGGTATGAATTTAGAGGACTAGAAAATGTGATTGTAATTAACTACAAACTTTATTCTTATGTGGGCCCATTCAATTTTCTGTTAGACTTTTCTATATAAAATTCATAAACTGTTTTTGAATATAATTTATTTTAAAGTTTGTGTTACTAATTTTTTAATTTAGAGGTGTGGTGTATCTATGGGCTATTAATATACAGGTTAATAAGGTCTCCTTTATGTTTAAAATGTGTGAAACTTCAGCTAAAAGAATGACATGACACATTAAATCAGTTTAGCGATGGGGATTATGGTCGTCGTTAAGTTTAACACGTGTCAGCCCTTTATTTAATGTAGCGACCTTTCTAGGGACGGTGTGGTTTCCGTCGCTATCCTTGTTATGATCTGGTCAAGAGTTTAGTGCCCATCAATTCCCACTCTGGATTCAATGGCTACTTCCACTTCTCCATAACTTTATCTCCCCTTGTTCTCTCCTCCTTCATCTGCTCAAGCAAGAGCTTAGTGCCCATCAATTCCCACTCTTTCTTACTATTCTTCTCCATTATTCCAACTCTTATCTCCCTAATCTTCTCCTCATTCTTTTCCACCACCTGCCTCAACTACTTTACCTTTTCCCTCAACCTCTTCCCATCTTGCTTCCAATATGCCTCCTTAACAGTAAATGTAACACCCTAATTTAATAAATAAATAAATACCAAACAGGGAAAAAATTTTCCACAAAAATAAACCAATGGACCATAAAACAACCGGGTAGAATATGGGAGGAAAGGAGGCAAGAGAAATTGACCATTCGTAAGGCATACAGCAGAAGAACGAACTGCTCGAGCGAAATCCACAAAACAACGCTCACTCGCTCAAGCGAGACCCAGCGTCGCTCGAGCGAGACAACCTAACACGCTCGGGCGAAACACCATTCGCTTAAATGAACAACCCCAAAAGCCTTCACATCCATTTACACTCGCTGGAGCGAACACTTAGTCACTGGGGCGAGTAACACACTCGGCATACCCATCACTCGGTATAAGGGGTTCCATTCACTCGGAAACAACCCCATCACACATACTTCCCATAACTTAGTTCCTTACATCTTTCCACCTAGTTCATCCACACAATCCACTCGGGAAAGGAGGATTATCCCACATAGAATCCTTAACTGTCTCACTCGGAATATTCCCCAATCAAACAACACTCGGTGTATTCCAACCTCAACATAATCGGGTCACTTTACACATTCACTACTCGGTATACACTCACCTTAGATCACCCGGACACATTACTCATTCACTCAGTATACACCATCATATTCACTCAGGAAAATCAGAAAGTTAAGTCCCACTTGGACTTATTCAAATCTCAATCACTCGGATAGGGATTCTCGTTCACTCGGATTATGTATAGATCATACACTTAGAATTTGTCTCAATTAAATCATCATAGCAACTCTTCCCTCGGAAGGGGTTCACACGGGATTTCCACTTGGAGTAGTCAACCCATTGCTCACTCGGGGTTTTACTCGTATTTTTCACTCGGCATATATATACTCTTTCTCACGCCTAACATTATTCGGGGAATTCTACCATCGAATCCCACACAGTGTAGGTTCATCTAAGGGTTTCACTCAGAATCTCTTTAAGTTCTCTCTATTTGGAAAAGAAGGCCAAGCACTATAGTCTCACTCGGAATCATCAATCTTAACACTATTTCATCCATCAACACTTCTCAACTAATTCAACAACACTTCACAACCCATATAGTGTTTGTTACCAATATAACCACACACATATATATATATGTAAACATGCACTCTGATACTTATCATCCTAACTTTATTTACTCACCAACGCTTATCATGCGGTGTAATTAACACAATACCCATGTGAAGTATTTATATATATATATGCATACGTGTACTTGTCTATAATTCTGATAAGTATTGCTCATAAACAAGGATGTTAAATTATCATATTACATAAGAGCCGGCCAAGAACTAGTGCAAAATATACATACGAGGACAGGATTTGAGCACGGACCAAGGGAAAACGTGGTTAAAACAGAGGCGGTGGCATTTTTATGATTTTAACGAAGCTTTTTGAACACGGTTGTATAGTAACCGTGCTTATAGGCGACATACGAACACGGTTATTCATGGACCGTGGTAAAAGGGTCTTATAATTTTTTTAAAATTTTTTTAAAAGATCTACTAACACGGTTTCCTGGAACCGTGCTTAAAGGTTGGTATAAAATTTTTAAAATTTTTTTTTTAAAAGACCTACGAGCACGGTTGCTCTGAACCGTGCTTAAAGAGTGATCTACTAGCACGGTTGTTAGGGGACCCGTGCTTAAAAGGTTGGTATAAAATTTTTAATTTTTTTTTAAAAGGCCTACGAGCACGGTTGCTCTGAACCGTGCTTAAAGAGTGATCTACTAGCACGGTTGTTAGGGGACCCGTGCTTAAAAGGTTGGTATAAAATTTTTAATTTTTTTTTAAAAGGCCTACGAGCACGGTTGCTCTGAACCGTGCTTAAAAGTATGCACCAGTGCCCAAATTTTCGTCTTCCCTCCATTGCACTTTTACGAAAGTCATTTTCCCTCCCTCCTTACCTCCCTTTCTCTTTTTCAAAAGTCCCTTTAACTCAATCTTCAACAACAACAACAACGACAGTTCCCATTCTTCTTCTCAAATAAATCCAACGGAACCTTCTCCTTCTCCTTCATCTTTGGTTTCGAACAAATGTGTGGCTTATAAGCTGAAAGAGTATTTGGTTAGTTCCATTTCATTCTTTAAGCTCTATACTAAGTTAATGCATTTTAATTCATTATTCATTAGCCATGCATGATTTCATTTTTCATTGAAATTGATTCCTTATTCATTAGCCACACCTGATGCTTGTTTGCTTCAATACGCTTAAGCGCAAGGCTCAAGCTTAAGTCTCTGATGTGTCACGCCCAAGCGCCCCCTGTCACGCTCAAGCGTGAGAAGAATCTGATGCAACCGACTTGTTTTTCCTTACCTTTCATGCTCAAGATCAAGCTCAAGTATTAATTATAATTTCACACTCACGCTCAAGCTTTACCTTTCAAGCTCAAGCTCAAGCTCAAGTATTAATGAAGAACCTTTCTTTCTTGATGCGTTGTTTTTCCAGGAACGTAACAATGGCAACCTGCACATGCTATCATGGAATTGACCAAACAAATCTCAACATTATTAAACACAAATAAATAATCAGCTTCTTATAATTCCAAGACCAATTTCACAATCAGCTTCCTTTGATTTCTCTGTTTAAAACTTCAACAATGGCTCCCTGCACCAAACCTGAATGTGGTTTTACAAAAATACCCTCTATAATTTAACCACGGTTCAGAACAACCATGCTTATATGTCACTTTTAAACACGGTTAAAAACCGTGCTAAAAAACTCTTACCTACAATCACGGTGGCAACAAGCACGGTTCTAGAACCGTGCTTAAAAGGTAATTTTAACCGTGCTTAAAAGGCTAAAATGCACTAGTGAAGGCTATACTGACTAAACATAATAAATACAATATAAGCACTCAGCAGTCGGAGTGCGCCTCACTCGGACTTGAGGCAACATCATCACTTCCGAGTCCGACCTGCACACACTGAAAAACGGTGTAGGGGTAAGCTTTTACATATAAAATGACAGTTATTAACTCGGATTTTACCTCAATCCTCAATTATACAATTTACATGGCTCAGTCCATAATAATATATATACTGCCAATTAATATAAGAGTCACACAACATCACCCAATCGGAAATGGCACAACACATACATTCTCAATCATAACATCATATTGCACTCGGCAGCAGCATCAATCAATACATATTCATTCAGTCGAAATTCACTTATGCGACATCATCTAGTCGGAATTTACTCAAACCATTCAAATCCGGGCAAATCATGTTAGTCTCAATAATAATACTCTTACACACATGCATGCGGATCCGACTTAAACAGTGATTTCAGTTGCAGATTCCTTCCCGGCCCCTTGTCCACTAGCCCTTTCCGTGTGGTACCGGTCACCCCGTGACGTCTCGAGACTTAGCTCTAGGTCCATCGGCTACCACGGGTCCTCATGGAACTAGCCAGGAATCTGACTGAAAATCATCTCATACGGCTCCAGATTCCTTCCCGGCCCCTCGTCCACTAGCCCTTTCCGTGTGGTACCGGTCACCCCGTGACGTCTCGAGACCACGCTCTAGCTCCGTCGGCTACCACGGGTCCTCATGGAACTAGCCAGGAATCTGGAAG
Source organism: Clitoria ternatea (assembly GCA_037962975.1). NCBI lineage: Eukaryota > Viridiplantae > Streptophyta > Magnoliopsida > Fabales > Fabaceae > Clitoria > Clitoria ternatea. Next base: position 114,348,623 of record CM075671.1, read on the forward strand.
TCATCTCATATATGCAATCTCATGTAATTCCACAACAAGTATCCAAGCTTACCAGGCGCGTCTTACGCAGCCATCAATGGGTCACAACCGATTCCACACAGCATTCAGATTCACTCGGAATTCCACAGTTCCATCACAACATCACATGCATTTATCATAGTAACTCATAACAAGCAAATCAGGGTAACCACATTACAACACATCCACTCGACATTTTTAACGAAATCAGCACGCATTTCACCACAACATTCCAAGTGGAATTCAAGTATCAATTCACATCTCATGCATTCGGAAATCATCATGGCATTCTCAATCAGATACATTCAAACATAACTGCAAACAAAACTCAACAAATATTATTTTAGCAAATCACCCCCCCCCTTTTTAACTCATCCTTACATGCATTCAGTCAACATTCTCAGAAACATTTAATGCACTCATAGACGGAATCACACAACACAACAGTTCACAGATATCACAAAATCTGAGAGTTGCATGCACAATACCCATTCACAACACGTCTATCAACACTCTTCAAACACAACACAACACATTAAGCAAATCTCCCCGGAACCCGTCCATAAACCATACACTTGACATGCAAAGCGCCCCCTACCTGCTGATCGGGGTTTAGAGGCTCCTCGAGTTGCAATGCTAACCGATCGCCCTTCTGTTACTCCTCCTCCAACAGCCTTCGAACTCAGCGTCGATTCTGGGCCAGGGTTGCTTCTTCCTCCAACAGATTCGTCTCCCCCACAGCTCCAAGGCACTCCCAGCACAGCCTCCCAACTGGGACACTAACAGCTCCAAGTGGAAGAAGAAGAAGATGAAGAAGGTGACGGAGAGGAAGAAGAAGACAGGGGGTGAAACAGAGCCGCGTCGCCGTTCCTCCCAGAAAAGCTCTCGACTCTCTCACTGTTCAAGTGGTGACGCGAATGAGAGTGAAGAAGAAGAGAAACAGTGGAAAGAAGAGACCAGACGTACACACAAGAAGAGCTGTCCAGCGTGAATAATGAGGGAAAGAGAGAGCTGAAGTTATCTTATACCATTAGGGGCACATGCGTCCTTTCGCCTGGCATTATTATTATTATTATCATTATTTATTCAATCATTTTCTAACCAATCAGCAATTAGTTTAATTAATCATTAATCTCAATTCTACAGTTAACCCTTAATTAATGGCTTAATCTCAATTAGTAAAATCAGGATGTTACAGTTCTCCCCCTCTCAAAAGAATTTCGTCCCCGAAATTCAAATGCAGGCTCACCTCAACAACAGTTGAGAATATCACTGTCCTGCTCCGACTGCAACTCTTCGCTTCTCAGCGTTTTCGACTGCTTCACAATTTCCAATTGGTATAAATAAAACAACTCTTCATAGTCTTCAATACATTTGGAATTCAGTTTTCCACGTAAGTTACTTCCATTCAACTCTACCAGTTCACCATAGCTATTGATATTCCCTAATTCCTCGGCCGCTCGGCCCTATACTCCCAACGCCAATCGGCGTACATCCACCGTCTGTTCCTCCAATGCCAATGGAGCCACTCAGAATAATTATGTATCCACACAGGGTATAAGCACAAGGTTGTGTCAATTATAGAGTTGGGAAAGTCCAGTCGGTAAGAAACATTACCGATCCCCCCAATACACGCTATTATCCGTCTTATCTCGGCTTAATCCCTCGGATATTCAATATCTGACCACAAAATCTCTTCCCTAAACCATGATATATTTCGACAATCCCGAGCCGGACACTCGAAAGAGTTATAATGTACTCCGACTAGTACAGTTCGCCCGGATTCATCCTTTACAAACACCACACTCGGTTCCAAAATATCAGATTTCTAACCATCTCTTCGGCAATTACACTCTGAGAACGTCACTCGGACCTCTCATTCAAAAGGGATCATTAGGGGTTTGAAAGTAATTCTCACCCGGAGAACTTTCTATTTACCAAATTTTCACTCGGAATTCAAGCCTATTCCAAAAGCAAATCTGAGTTCAAACTCAGCAGCTCCAAACATCCACTCAAACACATCTATGAATAAACTTACCCCTCGGTATTTACCCTTCCTCGGGATAATTCACTCGGAGACTCACCTATTCATAGTCCCACATTCCGACCGGAAGTTCCTTTGGTAAAGATTAGTCAGGGGCACATCCTACAAACTTAGAAATTTCATACGATGGGAACCGTCTACATGGTACCATTCACTCGGAAATGTCACGATCCGAGTCACACCACTCGAATTCTACCTTACTCAGAAGTGCCACGCTCGGACACTTCACCCGGAAATCACACGACTTTGATATTTCATCCGGATTTCGTCTAACACAAATGTGTCATTCGGACACAGTTCCTTAACTCAATAGTGACCTCCAGAACGATGTTTCACTCGGAACATCCTAACTTCACTCGGAAGTAACACATCAAGGTTAAACAAACTCCCTATCCACATTTGATATATAACCATATATTATTCACTTAATACAACTCTCATCCTCACTCAGAACCGCCCGATAGACTCACCATCACCATAAGTAGCTACGACCTCACCTGTCCGACTCATGGATCGCTGCATCCATCTTATAGGATGATGTCTCATTCCTATAGGGTTACAACAATCACATAGAGTCGCTGCAAACGTGTATGCTGCCACAATAACTATGGTATGTAGAGTCGTCTCGAACAACATACCTTACACCCACACCGACCATACTTACTCAACTATTACTAATTCGCAAAAATTAATGGCAATTCACAACATATATATGCATTACATTTACGTCAACATCATCATTATGCACCACATAGGGCACATCACACAGCCACAATCACGCAATATAGATTACCACTACTGCAAACAGTATAGTGGTAATAGGTTCCCGACCCTCACAGGGCATATGTCACGTCATTGCAAACAATCAAGTGCAACACGTTTGACGGTAATCATCAAACAACAGCTACCATTACTCTAAAAATGGCATAATAACAGCCAACTTCCAGAATCAAAACTATACCAAAAGTATGTTTAACGAGTGAGCACTTACTTTGCACCAAGTTGTTTGCTTGTGCAGCTCCCTCAGCACTGATGGCATAAATTCTGCCTGCAGCCGGTTGGTCGGCATTCCTCCCACGGTCATTTGGGGCAAACCTCATGTTACCCCCAGTTCCAAATGAATTAAGTTCGAGAGCGGACTGAGATCAGATATTAAGCGAGCGTTCAGGCACCAAAAGATTAGAAGTTTTCCTGTATTGGTGAATAAATGTAGAATTTATGAAGAGGATGACAAGGCCCACTCGGGCCAGAGCAGCAAGGCCGACACCTCCTTGAAGCCTCAGCAATCTCGCTTCAAGAGACAGGATGACTCTGGTAGGAGCAGACTCCCCTCTAGATTCAGGGGTCGGAGTAATCAAGGTGGTCGTGCTGGTAGTCGCCCAAAGTACGGCAAATGTTTTATATGTGGTGGTGACCACTTTGCCCAAGATTGTGAAGATAGAGATGACGTTGTGTGCTTCCATTGCAATGGGAGAGGGCATATTCGCCCTAACTGCCCTCTGCTGCGACGATCAAATGCTGACGTACACCGTGGGAGTTTCCGAGAGAAAGACCGCGGAAACCTTGCAGCGTATTCCTCCACAGACATAGAGCCCTGCTTCAGCTCCATAAACTCTAGTTCCTTCCGACTCCTTACTGTGTTAGGAAAATATTTCTCCAAGAAGCACATTTTAAAATTCTCCCAGGTTAACTGGGTGTCAGCATCAGCCCAACGGTTCCTGGTGATCTTCCACCAATTTTCCGCCTCACCCCGCAGCATGTACACTGCGTACTCGACTTTCTGGGCCTCGGTACAGTGAAGGCCCCCAAAAATTCTCTCTAAATCTCGAATCCACCAGTAAGCTGCCTCGGGATTAACCCCCCCCCCCGAAACTCACTCGGTTTCCTCTTCAGGAAACGATCTAGTCCTTGGTTATCTCCAGTTCGAGGCTGATTCTGCCTCTCAAACTCATCAGCGAAACGCCGAAACGCCGTGGCTATAGCTTCCATACCGTGACGATTTGCCACGACTTGTCCTGAAACATAGGACAAGGATACCGAATCATTCACATCCAATCGGACTTCGACTCCACATTTATAACACATTATCATACGATCCAGGTAGCATGTAGGCAGTCTCTCATAGTCATGAATTACTAACGTACTTATACAAGAATTTTAACCATTCAATCAATTCCCATAAACATATACATATATACACTCAGTATTATATAAGTAGTCCGACTAGGATAGGAATAATCTTCTACCCCACATTCAACCTCCCAACAGTAGTATCTCTTATTGCTGTTCACCATAAAATTCTTAGGCACAGGGCCACACAATTATGCTTAAGTATGCATCACATCCATCAGTTGTTATAAGCAACTGTGACTACCAGCAATAATGCACACAACCGCCCACTAAAAGTAAGCAAACCTTGGCCTTGGACCTTTTGGTCTGCTCTGATACCAAAATGTAACACCCTAATTTAATAAATAAATAAATACCAAACAGGGAAAAAATTTTCCACAAAAATAAACCAATGGACCATAAAACAACCGGGTAGAATATGGGAGGAAAGGAGGCAAGAGAAATTGACCATTCGTAAGGCATACAGCGGAATCACGAACCGCTCGAGCGAAATCCACAAAACAATGCTCACTCGCTCAAGCGAGACCCAGAATCGCTTGAGCGAGACAACCCAACACACTCGGGAGAAACACCATGCGCTTAAACGAACAACCCCAAAAGCCTTCACATCCATTTACACTTGCTGGAGCGAACACTTAGTCGCTGGGGCGAGTAACACACTCGGCATACCCATCACTCGGTACAAGGGGTTCCATTCACTCGGAAACAACCCCATCACACATACTTCCCATAACTTAGTTCCTTACATCTTTCCACCTAGTTCATCCACACAATCCACTCAGGAAAGGAGGGTTATCCCACACGGGATCCTTAACTGTCTCACTCGAAATATTCCCCAATCAAACACCACTCGGTGTATTCCAACCTCAACACAATCGGGTCACTTTACACATTCACTACTCGGTATACACTCACCTTAGATCACCCGGACACATTAGTCATTCACTCGGTATACACCATCATATTCACTCAGGAAAATCAGAAAGTTAAGTCCCACTTGGACTTATTCAAATCTCAATCACTCGGATAGGGATTCTCGTTCACTCGGATTATGTATAGATCATACACTTAGAATTTGTCTCAATTAAATCATCATAGCAACTCTTCCCTCGGAAGGGGTTCACACGGGATTTCCACTCGGAGTAGTCAACCCATTGCTCACTCGGGGTTTTACTCGTATTTTTCACTCGGCATATATATACTCTTTCTCACGCCTAACATTATTCGGGGAATTCTACCATCGAATCCCACACAGTGTAGGTTCATCTAAGGGGTTTCACTCAGAATCTCTTTAAGTTCTCTCTATTCGGAAAAGAAGGCCAAGCACTATAGTCTCACTCGGAATCATCAATCTTAACACTATTTCATCCATCAACACTTCTCAACTAATTCAACAACACTTCACAACCCATATAGTGTTTGTTACCAATATAACCACACACATATATATATACGTAAACATGCACTCTGATACTTATCATCCTAACTTTATTTACTCACCAACGCTTATCATTCGGTGCAATTAACACCATACCCATGTGAAGTATTTATATATATATATATGCATACGTGTACTTGTCTATAATTCTGATAAGTATTGCTCATAAACAAGGATGTTAAATTATCATATTACATAAGAGCCGACCAAGGCTATACTGACTAAACATAATAAATACAATATAAGCACTCAGCAGTCGGAGTGCGCCTCACTCGGACTTGAGGCAACATCATCACTTCCGAGTCCGACCTGCACACACTGAAAAACAATGTAGGGGTGAGCTTTTACATATAAAATGACAGTTATTAACTCGGATTTTACCTCAATCCTCAATTATAGAATTTACATGGCTCAGTCCATAATAATATATATACTGCCAATTAATATAAGAGTCACACAACATCACCCAATCGGAAATGGCACAACACATACATTCTCAATCATAACATCACATTGCACTCGGCAACAGCATTAATCAATACATATTCATTCAGTCGGAATTCACTCATGCGACATCATCTAGTCGGAATTTACTCAAACCATTCAAATCCGGGCAAATCATGTTAGTCTCAATAATAATACTCTTACACACATGCATGTGGATCTGACTTAAACAGTGATTTCAGTTGCAGATTCCTTCCCGGCCCCTCGTCCACTAGCCCTTTCCGTGTGGTACCGGTCACCCCGTGACGTCTCGAGACTTAGCTCTAGGTCCATCGGCTACCACGGGTCCTCATGGAACTAGCCAGGAATCTGACTAAAAATTGTCTCATACGGCTCCAGATTCCTTCCCGGCCCCTCGTCCACTAGCCCTTTCCCTGTGGTACCAGTCACCCCGTGACGTCTTGAGACCCCGCTCTAGCTCCGTCGGCTACCACGGGTCCTCATGCAACTAGCCAGGATCTGGAAGTCATCTCATATATGCAATCTCATGCAATTCCATAACAAGTATCCAAGCTAACCAGGCGCGTCTCATGCAGCCATCAATCGGTCACAACCGATTCCACACAGCATTCAGATTCACTCGGAATTCCACAGCTCCATTACAACATCACATGCATTTATCATAGTAACTCATAACAAGCAAATCAGGGTAACCACATTACAGCACATCCACTTGACATTTTTAACGAAATCAGCACGTATTTCACCACAACATTCCAAGTGGAATTCAAGTATTAATTCACATCTCATGCATTCAGAAATCATCATGGCATTCTCAATCAGATACATTCAAACATAACTGCAATCAGAACTTAGCAAATATTATTTTAGCAAATCACCCCCCCCCTTTTTAACTCATGCTTACATGCATTCAGTCAACATTCTCAGAAACATTTACATGCACTCATAGACGGAATCACACAACACAACAGTTCACAGATATCATAAAATTCGGGAGTTGCATGCACAATACCTATTCACAACACGTCTATCAACACTCTTCAAACACAACACAACACATTAAGCAAATCTCCCCGGAACCCATCCATAAACCATACACTTGATATGCAAAGCGCCCCCTACCTGCTGATCGGGGTTCAGAGGCTCCTTGAGTTGGAATGCTAACCGATCGCCCTTCTGTTACTCCTCCTCCAATAGCCTTCGAACTCAGCGTCGATTCTGGGCCAAGGTTGCTCCTTCCTCCAACGGATTCGTCTCCCCCACAGCTCCAAGGCACTCCCAGCACAGCCTCCCAACTGGGACACTAACAGCTCCAAGTGGAAGAAGAAGAAGAGGAAGAAGGTGACGGAGAGGAAGAAGAAGACAGGGGGTGAAATAGAGCCGCGTCGCTGTTCCTCCCAGAAAAGCTCTCGACTCTCTCACTGTTCAAGTGGCGACACGAATGAGAGTGAAGAAGAAGAGAAACAGTGGAAAGAAGAGACCAGACGCACGTACAAGAAGAGCTATCCAGCGTGAATAATGAGGGAAAGAGAGAGCTGAAGTTATCTTATACCATTAGGGGCACATGCGTCCTTTCGCCTGGCATTATTATTATTATTATCATTATTTATTCAATCATTTTCTAACCAATCAGCAATTAGTTTAATTAATCATTAATCTCAATTCTGCAGTTAACCCTTAATTAATGGCTTAATCTCAATTAGTAAAATCAGGATGTTACAGTAAACACCATTATGTCCCTTTGCCTCAACTACATTTCCATTCACCCCCTTATGCTTTGTAAAGGGTATAACACTAATAAGTATACCAAAGTGATAAAGAGTTTTTTTTTTATGAATATTGTTCTTATATTGGTAAGAGAGAGAGGGAAATAGATAATAACAAAAAAAGATGACTCGTGGTTTAAAGTTTGAGTACACACTAGGCTCCTGACATTGATAGAAAACCCACTCGTGGTTTGCACAACACGTAAGGCCGCACACTATATGTATATTCTTTTATGTTGTATAGTTATCTACATTCTAGCATAATGCATAATGTTATGCTCTGAATAGATTCAAGATCCAAACAACCAAATTGAAGACCCTTTACTCCATACTCTTTCTTGGGGGCTTGTGAAAACTGTTAAAAAATGGCCAATATACTTCGTAAATAGCTATAAGTTTAACGTTTTCCAATGGAGTGAAGGAATGTGAACACATAACTTTTAGGTTTGTGTTAAAGGCACAACTGGGCATTTAGAAGAGGACTTCTATGGTGTGTTAAAAGAGATCGTTCAAGTTTCTTTCTCCAAACAGGATAGCAGAGATTTAGTTTTATTCAATTATGATTGGTACGACAACACAATCGGAGTGGGTACAAAAGTCGACAACCATTACAGATTTATTGCGAAATCGATCCCTCGGCAACTATGTTATGAAACTTGAAAAGCGTTCAAGTACTAAAAGTCCGAGTGCGGAATCGATCCCTCGGGAACTACGTTATGAAACTTGAAAAGCGTTCAAGTACTAAAAGTCCCAGTGCGAAATCGATCCCTCGGCAACTATGTTATGAAACTTGAAAAATGTTCAAGTACTAAAACCTCTGAGTGTGAAATCGAACGCTCGGCAACTACGTTCAAATATGAAAATCCGAACATGGAGTCGACCCCTCAGTAAACATGATATGAAACTCAAAAAAATCGTCTTAGCTCACTAATGTGGGTAACGCTACGAATAAAGCAGATAAGGTAAATCATGACACAAGTAAGTACAAAACCCCAATTTTCCATTCATAAAATTAAGTGTACGACAGAAAAAGCAAAGTAAAAAGAAGCAGATAAGAAATAAATTCAAGCATCAGTGACCAAGGAATCAACAACTGGAGCATTGATAGAAGGAGTCTCAGTAGCCGAGGCATCAAGGGCAGGAGTGTCCATAACTGGAGTGTCTTCTTGAGGAGCTTTGGGACTCGTATGAGCCTCCGGTCCGACCCTGACAGCAGCGTCGACAACTACCTCTTCTTCCCCTTTGGAGTTAGAGAGGTCTACAATCTTGCCATCCACAACAATACAGAACAGATGGACCCTATCTAAATTAAGCTCCAAGGAAGGGTTTAGTACTTGTATCTGCTGCTGACAAAGATCGAACGCGGCCACATACTTCTCTGACAGCTCATTCTCCATGAAAAGTGTGTAGGCTTCCTTTTCTTCCCTCTGCGTCTCCAGCACAAACTCCGCCTCCTTCCGCTTCTCCTTGACCTCCCTCTTGCCCGCACACACTAGACCATAAGCCTCCTCAGTAAAACCCAGTTGCCTCCCAAGATTAGTACACTGCTGTGTGGCGGTACTAAGTTTTGCCTTAGTAAGATCTTGCTCCTTCCATGCCTCTGTCAGCTCAGCCTTGGCCTGTTTCAACTAGTCGGTCATTCCTCTGACTTCTTTCAAAGCATTTCCAAGCTGCATAGTAGTGAAATCACGGGACTGCTGTAGCTGGTCTTTCTCATACTGAAGGGTGGCTTTCTCCTCCTTCAAAGTGGCCAGCTCCTTCTCCTGTTCGGAAAACCTCTTCTCCGAGAAACGAGTCATCGAGGTAGCTCGGAGGTTGAACATCTCTATCGCCCAACACATAGATGTCGCATTTCAACCTTCAAACTTCCTCTCATCCTCTTTGAAGACCACCGTCCGGTCCACAAAGCCCGAAATGGGAAAACAAATATCCCACAATGAATGAGCCAGGTTATGGGTGTCACACAACGACCCATTGGCAAAACTCTCCCACCACCTGCCCTCGATGTCCATCTCGCTGGGAAGAGTCACAGCAATCCGTTCCACCGACACCTCCCCTACAAAACTAACTTCCACAGACCTCCGGCTTATGTGACTCCGAAGCTCAGGAAACTCCCTTTCCTTCTCAGGATTGTCGTATATCACAATTCGAGAAACCACACCCCCGGCCTGATCCTCAGTATGCTGTAGAGATTCAGGATGACCCGTTCTAGGGGTTTCTTGACATGCCCCAGAAATTTGAGGGTAATTAAATAAATAAAATTTAGATAATAAAAATAAAGGATAAAATTTTCATGATTTAAAACAATTAAAGAATGGAAGAAATCATGAGATGAAAACTTTAGCAAGTAATCCCTGGACCCTTTTTAATAACCTATCTCATATATGGAGATATGAGAAGGTGGATAATTAAATCAAGAATGGACCTTGGACAATCAAACTCATGATCATCAACAAGGGATAGCAGAAAAGTGTGCGTGAATTCAAAGTATACAAATGGATATGAAATGAGATTTAAAAATACCCTCATTGGTCCTTAAAATATGTTAATTATGCAAACAAGTTGTTGTATAATTATAGCATGACCAAACAATACCCATTATACCACAAAACAGAGGAAAAAGTGTTAAAACAGGGCCATGAATTGATTCAAGCACCCCATGAATCGGTTCAAATTGTTCTGGAACTCAAAACAGTGAAAACAGGACCCCTTGAATCGATTCAAACTCGTATGAATCGATTGAAACATTCCTGGAGCCAAAAATAGTGAAAACAACAGCTCTTGAATCGATTTAAGACAGCCCTACTACTGTTTTTATGTAGAAAACACATAATCTTTGGACTTCCAACCCCCTTAACTTTTCTATATCAACTCCAAATGCTACCAAATTTTGACACCAATATATATACATTATTTGTGACGTGTGGCCACCAGCCTCACTCAAAAATTCTCAAAAATAAGGGACTTATGCATATAAATGCGTTTAGTCCGTTCTTGAGTATTTTTACGTGACTTAGGGGTCTATTCTCAATGGAATTGACCCATTCCAATTGCTACAAGTCACAAATTACATATATATCACATTGGAACCATTACATACCATTCAAATTTCCTACAACTCATTTTGACCCTATTGGTTCCTCAATTATGCATAAACATCATATATACACTTCACAATTCAATCAAATCTTGAACCAACATACACACCAATGCCATCAATTGGCCATAAAACTTCATAATCAACATCCATTCATCAATACAACAAGTAAATTCATTATGTCTCATCAATCACATCCATTGTTAAGGTTACTACCAAAAATTGGCTTTTCACAACATACAAAGCCTAATTTTCACAAGTGACCCTTAAAATAATTACATATGTTCATTCAATATCCATGAAACAAAATGAGCATATACATATATCAAATGCTTTACAAAAAGGTGCCGGCCAAGGCTTACAAGTTTCCACTTCCATATTGACCTTGACTCAACCTCCAAAAAGAGTAGGATGCTCAACATACCTATATCAAACTTTAAAAATGGCAACTAGGTGGTGAGTAACATATCCCAAATGAATCAAAATCATACATTATGATGATATTCATACATATATACATGTGAATAACACACATTTCACAAAGAGCATCATAAGCTCCATTCATATGCCATATCATTTCATTCCAACATAACACATTACCCAAATTAATATATTCATAACATGAATATATATATCAAAATCATTAGTATTCTCAACAAAAGCCATTGCGCACTCAATGTTAGTACCACAACTCTTTTCCTCTTTATTTATCAATCATCCATCACCAACACGGGCTATCAACTAGGCACATCTCCAGCTATATGCAAATGCTCTTATGGCTAATGCATATGCACAACGGAATCAATTTTAAATCACAGATCCGACTGTGGGAAACAACAACGTATATATGTAGGTCAAGCATAGCTGTGCTACTATACCCCTACTGTAGTATTAAAATGTGTACACATATATCTCAAGTCATGTATGCAATTACATTACTCTTTTACTGATACCAAACTGCTTTCGCCCTAATGTAGCACTAGTCACCCCATGACTTGTGGATCAACATCATGGCCTTACTTGCCAAAGTGCTATGGGCCTCTCCCGAACATACAAAGAGAGAGTCGTGCCCCATAGGGACACCAAGGTCACTCGCTCACCATAGAGCCGCCCACCCACTAGGCCCGCCACATAGGGTGCCTCGTCACCAATCTATGGATAGCTTCATGATTCCCAGAATCACTAGGGAACAACAACCATTTACCCGTGCATTAGGTCGCCCTTCCACTGGGCCCGCCTATTGGAAACCCTAACATTCCATATAGACAGCGAATGATATACCATGGATGTAAATACCAATCAATGTATCTCTCACACTATGCATCCTAAATGTCACTCCACAATCATAACTCACCACCAACACATAGTGGAACTCCATATACTTATTTAGTTAGTGGCAATCAATATTTATTAGTTCACACATTACGGGATGTTCAACAACATATCAATCAATACAACCATGGTCATCAAGCCATTCACAACAACTATCATCAACATGAGTCAAGTCTCATCATATACATCATCCCAAAACACATGCCACATAGCATCAATTACTCTAAATGCATTTCAATCATATAATCATCAAATCATCCATCCAAGCTAAATTAGCAATACACAATTATATACACATACATCACTAATGGATGAAATCATGCATTTAGAATAGTTACCCCCTCCTACCTCAAGAGAAGTAGTAATCAATGCGGTCCGATGGTCCCGCCTCATCAATGGGGTTGTTTCCTACATTATACAATATACCACACAATTATTCTCTATTCAAACCACTAAGATTCAAGTGTTCTTAATTAACTACTTGGTGTTTTATGCCTTTTTAATTCTTAATCCTTTCTTATTTCATTTAATCCACCATAATCACCATGGGTTAGGTGCCCAAATTCATTATTATGCGTTTAAGGCTAAACCCATTCATGGGTTTCCACATTAATGGTTCCCAACCACCATTATCAACCATTCACCATCATTAATAGTTATTACTCATCATAAATAAAAATTCTCATCATTAAATACATTCTCTTAGCATAAATAAATACCCTTCTACTCATATTTTTCATTTCCCCCAAGTTATAGGGTTAGGGTTTCTCTAACCCAACAACCATCATCAATGTCCATCATCTTCCACTATATTAAATGCCATTTTTGTGTACCCCACCATGCCGTCATAAAACTCACATTAAAACACCCCACCTTAGGGTTTCACATCATAAATGGCTTCTCCAAAGTAACCCACATGTGTGAACACCTATTTCGGTCCGGCTAATTCCCACCTAGAATGGGCAACGTCGGTAATAGGTCCTAACACAGTCTGATGTCAAATAAAGTGAAACATCGTCAAAGACACCGGTTTGAGCCATGAGGAGACATTGTCCAATGTCCAAAAGAAGATGAACACCGGTCTGGGACATTAAGGGATACCGATCTGGGCCAATGGGAGAGTCACTGTCTTACTGAGTCCATTCAGTGAGACCGGTGTACGTTATTATCCCATGTAGGAAGGTCTTTCCACAAACCCAACACCGGACCCATGTGACACTGTTTGTAGAGTCCGGCTGCCCATGTTGTGACTTGGAATCGCACTACAAGATTCGATCCTGAAATTCAAGAAATGGCAGACAGGGAATAAAAAATTGAAACAATAAAAAACTCACCACCAGCCACTGTTCCCCACAACTACTAATGGCCAGGCTGTCTCCACTACCGTATGGCTGAGTGGAAGCCTGAACTGTCCAGGCACTCAGGCTCCAAAGGTCTTCTATAAATACCTCCATTGAAGAGGTCCAAGGGTCCGCACCTTGAATCCCTGAATTTTGAGAAATTGCACCGGGGTTCAAAACCTAAAGTCTTTTAGAAAATCATTTCAATTCATGATTCTTCAAGTTTTTAGAGGAAAAGAATTGCCCCTAAGGTTCTGAATCCAATCATTAGGACACTGGCCCCTACCCTGCTTAAAGTGGGTCCTCCCCTACGGTCCAGACGCCGTTCAAATCCTTATAAAAGGCTCTACATTTATTAATCCCACACCGGATCTACACTAAGCCCCTACATCGGACCCGGTAATCAACCGAACCGGTCTCGTCGCTGTCACTCCAGTCGCTACTGTTCCAATCCACACCGGTTCGCACAATCTACACTGGCTCTCCCAGTATCTACACCCACGCCGGTTACAATCCCTTCATCACTTTTTTTGTTGTTTTGTTTATTCTACTTTCTCTACTGCTTTTCTCTTTTTACTATTTTAGTTTCTTGTTAAATTCTCCCTTGTCTTTGTTCATAATGCAAAAGTAACAAAATATGTCTTTTTGATATCCTTGTGAACCGGTATAGTAGCAATTTTAAGCCAGTGGCATGCAGAAACGCTTCTGCCTACACTATTCCTAAGACCCATACACGTGCGGAGAACTTCGCTTTCTATGCCCTTTTTACTGTGCTCCCACACCGGATTCGTTACCTGCCTTGTCCATTTCCGCTGCCTCTTTCCAGTCATCGCCTTCCTAATTCACACTGGCCTAGAGTCTCAAATTCGGTCTTCATAATGTGTACTTCTTCTACACCGGTCATAGTTCCTCTATTTCATTCTTTTTTTATTGAAATTCCTTTGTTGTTCTGTTGTATAGTGTAAAATAACAGAAACATGTATTTTTGATATTCTTGTACATTGGTAATTCTAGGTTTGTGTCGTGCAGAAGCACTTTTGCCTACACTATTTCTATGTCCTATACATGTGCAAAGAACTTCGCCTTGTATTCCTTTTTCCTCTCAAACCTGATCTGATAATTAATCTCATAACACTACTGTGAGACTACCTCTTATCAACAACTACGTAACTCTGATTTCTCGAAAACTCGAGAATACGTAGGAGCAGGACATAACTCCTGTCAGGCCCACTTCTTTTCCTTTCTTATTCTTCATTTCAAAAAAATTAATCTAACCCTTATCATCTTCCTGGAAGTCAATTTAGACGTGACGTCTTGTTGATTTTCTTGCTTTTCCCTGGCCGTTATTATTTTTCATAAACATCAGGTTAATTTGGATAAGACATCCTGTTAACTCCTTTCACCATTCGACCTTGCATTCTGATGGAAAATGACTAATTTGGATGAGACATCCCGTTAGCATTCTCTCCCTTTCTATACGTACCTTCATTAAAAGCCCGGATTAACTTAGACACGATGTCCAGTTAACCCCTTCTTTTTCTTTCCCGATCTGGTATCTTGACGAAAGGATGACTACTTTAGACGAAACTTCTTGTTAGTTTCGTTTCCTCTTTTTCCTGTTCCCCATTAAAGCTGGGATTAATTTAGACGAGACGTCCTGTTGATCTTATTCCGAGCTTTTTTTTCATTTCGTCTATCTCCTTCATTTTCAAGAAAAAAGAAATAGAAACAATTTTAAGGCTATTCATGATGCGCATTTTCAACTTTGGTACTGTTTTTAACAGGCGATGTGGGGTGCTAATACCTTCCCCACTCGTAACCGACTCTTGAACTTGAATCTCACTTTTTTTAACTAGTGCTTTGTTAAAGTTTTTTCCAATGTTTTTCCTATAGATGAAAACGTTGGTGGCGACTCCCTGTTTTGTTTTATCATTTTTGTCGTCGCCGCTGGGGACACTTGAGAGTTAGGCCATTTAGGTTGAAAGTGCATGTTTTTCTTATATAGCCTTTTGTTTGTGTTAATTTCTTGTTTTGTTTTATTTTTGCTAATACTGTATATGCTTGCTTTAATTCCTGTTGTGTTTTGTCGTTTATATACTGTTAATATTTGTGTGTGATTATTAAACCCTACGGTAGATTACTCTGTGTTATTTTTTATGTATAATCATTGAAATCTAGGGTAGACAACTTTGTTGTTGTTGTCTTGTGTTTGTTCACTGTGCAGGATGGGGTAAGGTACAGGTATTGAATGCCCTTTCACATACTACACTCACTTTTTTTACACACACTTATGAGTGGCGCCCTATACCTAGGCCCCAAATAAAGCTTAAGTTAGGAGAGGTTGGTAGCGGTATCGTTTGGGATGTACTTCCTATCCGGTGATTGTAAGAACCTCAACTAGAGTTCGACCTTTCATGATGTACGCACCTAGTAGATTCCCTACTGTTGCGACCGCATCATGAGTAGGACCTTGGCTCTAGTAACCTTCTAGAAGTCTAGTGCAAGCCACCCAATGTGAGAAGTCACTCTTAGACAAGCCGTAGGGCCTAGAAAAGACTTTTAGAAAAACCCGACTTAGGCCACGAAAGGGCAGACTCTACTTTACCTTATGTCATTCTCGTTTTCCCTTTTAATCCAAATGAATGAATTGCCTACCGGTCGAAAGATTGCTTTATTTTGAGATAATGGTTATTTTTTTTGAAATGCTCAGTAATCTTCGGGCGGGTGGGTAATTCCCTTTTCATCGTGTACTTTTAAGTCATGAGTCATAGATTCTCCTAGTCATCAAAAAAAAAGAAAAATAATTTTGTTTCCCTCCAACTAGGGCATCAATGATGATTAGAAAACCTATGACCCTTTAGACTTGGACTCGCACGAGTTTTGGTAATCGCTGCTTCCCCAAGTAAAAATTGCTTTGCATTAAATCAATGGGGAAATACCAGTTTCAAAATAGGACAATGATTGATTCCTCTTCTTTGTCTTGGTGTTTGTAGGAAACTATTTAGAATTTAGCAGTATCTCTGAGCAAGTATGGAAATTAACATGGTACATGACAACTGTGGTACAGAAGTGACAGAATTGAGGAAGATATTACATCTTAAAGCTAAGAAGATTGATACTGGTAGTCTACAAGCAATGGGGAAAAGATTAAACCTGACTTAAAAGATGGCTTTTACCCGAAAATATGGAAGAGTTCTAAAAATCTTGGAGGTGGAAGTGCAAACCGAAGCAATCACAGCCTTGGCACAATTCTATGATCCACCCCTCCGTTGTTTCACATTTAGAGACTTTCAACTGGCACCTTCTATAGAAGAATATGAACAGATTATGGGGATATCGGTGGAAGGACAGATCCGTTATAGCCATCTCAACCATCATATAAACGTCGCTTCTGTCTCCCGTATTTTGAAAATCCATCCTGAGACATTAAAAAGTGCATAAATGAATAGAAGTCAAGTTCCTGGGTTTACTCGAGAATTTCTTGAGAAACACATGCAGGTTTTGGCAGATAAGGAAGAATGGGAAGCCTTCATGGACACCTTAGCACTAACTGTCTATGGGGTTTTCTTGTTCCCTAACTTGGATAACTATATAGATTATAATGCTATCAATGTCTTCGCCGCTCGCAAACACAGGCTTGAGAGTCCAGTTACAGCGATGCTGGCCAATGTATATTGCACCATGGATTTCTGTCACACGCAAGGGGGGAGGAGGTTCATTTACTGCTTCCCATTTTGTATGTGTGTCTTACATCTCACGCCTTCCATCAAGTATGCAAGGCCGAGTGTCCGATTTTTGATCTGAAATTGTGTTAGTTGGCAATAAAGAATGGGCGTTAATGGGCTAATCATCTTGTGGGTCTTACAGCTAAGAAGGTCAGATGGTATCCTCAATGGCTCGAGGTCAATTTAATCATTCATCATTGTGGAAGTTATCCTAATGTTCCTCTTATTGGCATGATAAGGTGCATCAACTATAATCCTACCATGGCCAAGCGGTAGTTGGCCTATCTTTTGCTGGGGCCACTAAATGAAGAGCTGCTCACTCCTTTCATTTTGTATTATGCAAAAGAAAACTAAACATCTACTGTTCGGGATATAGCCAATGCGTGGAAGAAAGTCCACAAGATGGGAAAGGAATTAGGGGCGCGAAGCCATGCTGTGGGGGCAGAATACCACGAATAGGTCTTAAACAGGGTTTCCATTGTAAAATTACACTTCAGAAGTCCCCCTACCAGTCTACAAGCATTCTCGCTCCACCACTCGTCATAGAGGACAAGGCCACCCAGGCTTTGAAGGCTCAGATAGAGGAGTTGACGGCTAAGAATCAAAAGCTAGAAGAAGACCTCTTGAGGTGTCAACAAGAATGTGCTTTTCAGAAGAAAGAAAATTCGAAAGGAAGACAGGCCATGGATGAGATAAGGAAAAAACGGAAGATTGAAGAAGACTACAGGGCGAAATAAGACCAGTGCCTTCATGCAGCCAATTCTCAACTTAAAATGAAGGGCCAGCAAAGTGACGCCATTCTGGCCGAAAAATAGTTTCTAAAAGACTTGTTGGTACAATCCAAAGAAAAAGGAAATGAGACTTTTGTACAAAAAGGGCTGCTACAATCCCAGGTCCACAAATTGGAGTAACAACTTGATGAAGTAATGAGGGCCTATGAGCGGGAGATAAATAATGAATGGCAAAATGCCCTCGATGTTGAGCAACATTGCTAAGAGACCACACATCTTTTAGAAGTTGAACTGGCTCGGCAGGACAAAGTTATTCATTCATGGATGGATCACTTCGCCAACCTGGCATACTTAGCCAATGGAGTCCTGGAAGATCTTCCATCAATGCTAAAGCAGACAGAAGGGATGATTAATCCTCTCTCCACCCCAAAAGAAATTTCATCATTTTTAAATTATTGTCAAGAAAGAATTTGTAAAATGAAGGCCATGATTGCCCAGGCCAGGAATGGCTAAAATGTTGTAATCAAACCCTTCTAGCGACATTGTATCTTCGCGAAAGTATGGAATGATGAACTATTTTGCCTCCACAATTTGTCTCATGTTAATTTCCGCTTTACTGCTTTACCTAGTACTTTTGAACATGACGTTCTGAGGAACGGTCAGAGGATACCGCTGAATTCGGAATTGCATCCTGTGCATATCTTTCTATCTTTGTTTTTTCATTTCCCTTAACTTTTTTTTATTTTTTCTAACAAATCTTTGTGTTCCTTTAGACATTACGGGTAGGCACCCCTATGTGACTAGGCTCAGAAAGAAACTCATGGCTGAAATAGAACAAGAGAACGAGAATTTGAGAGCCGAGCTCAGTTAGTTGAAGGAACAAATGGTCGAGATAGCCAAGCTCTTAGAGAAGAGGGTCACGGAAGGGGGTTCTTCTGCGGGAGTTGAAGACACGAGGCAACAGCCGCCTACCCCATGACACCCTCATGGTCCATCTGGGGAACCTAATCCTAATCCGACAGTGCCTCCCCTTACTGTTCATATAAGGAAACCAAACCCTGCTGACATCCAACAGCATACCTTTGTGGATGCGGAGGGTAATGCTATACCCTTTTCGTTATATGGCTTGCCACCAGGGTATTTTCCCCCACTCCAAGAGAAGCCTAACTATCAGGAGTCGATTCCTCACACCACTTAACCAAATATTCCACCCATCTGAGAATTTCAAATGGCTCAAGTCCAAACACAAGCTACCCAAACACAGTCTACCCAACCTGTCTACATAACCCAAGCTACTACGAGACCATACACTACCCTATTAAATACCAACCCGATGCATGCCCACCAGCCATTTGGGTATACAAATCATCACATTACCACTGGTCCAAGTGCTACTGCTGCTACCCAAGAAGGAAGGATAGAAATGTTGGAAAGAAGATTGAAAGCAATGGAGAGGGTGGAAGGATTCGGGATGGGAAGTGTTGTAGAACTCTGCTTAATTCCTGATGTCGTTATCCCTCTTAAATTCAAAATGCCAGAATTCGATAAATACCTAGGGTTAACCTGCCCAAAGAATCATCTTACCATGTACTTCTGGAAGATGGCATCACACGCTTCCAACGACCCCCTGTTGATTCACTGCTTCCAAGACAGCCTGGCTGGAGTGGCCCTCACTTGGTATAACCATCTCCTGTTGGAAAGATCAGGCAGATGCTTTCATACAATAGTACAAGCACAATCTAGATATGACACCAGATAAAGTGCAATTGAAAAATATGACAAAGAAAGACAATGAGATGTTCAAAGAGTACGCCCAGCGTTGGCATGAGGTAGTAGTACAAGTTGACCCTTCCTTGTCGGAAAAAGAAATAGTTTCCATGTTTATCGATGCGCTCGAGTCGCCTTTCTACGATAGGATGATTGGAAGCGTTTCATCTTATTTCTCTGATATTGTCACTATTAGAGAAAGAATAGAGAATGGACTGCGAACTGGGAAGATTGCCTGGAGCCTATCTGGGGTAGGGACGGTGAGGAAACCAGCACTCAAAGAGGGTAGGAGAAGAGATGGAGAGACCAACTCGATCTCTTATAACCAGAAAGGAAACCAGTCAAGGCCGCCTACCCCCATCACCTTTCCACCAGTCTATCCCAATGCGCCACACCCATATGTGGCTGCGATTCAAAATCCAAATCCACCCCACTTCCGACCACCTGTTATACGACCACCAACCCCACCACAAGCACCACACTAACCACCCCAAGTACCGTATCAGCCGCCGTATATAAACCAACCGCCAAATCCAAACCCAAGAAGGAAGAACAACGACCGCACCTAGATTCAATTTGATCCCATCCCCATGGATTATACCAAGCTTCTCCGTCATCTTATCAAAAATACATTGGTGGTCCCCTGTCCTTTGAGGCCACTTCAGCCACCTTACCTAAGAGGGTATGACCCGGATACAAGGTGTGATTACCATGCTGGCGTAACGGGGCATTCTACAGAAAATTGCCTGGCTTTGAAGTTCAAGGTAAAAGATCTGATCAGGACTGATTGGATAAGCTTTCGGGAGGGAAGCCCAAGTGTGACAAGAAACCCTTTGCCCAACCATGAAAAGTCAGCGGTTAATGCTGTTGGGGAAGAGGAAGAATGTATTTCGAGGGTTGAGGACATAAGAATGCCTTTGGAAGTAATTCGCTCCCTCCTACTTGAGAGAGGATTGATAGAGGGGTCGTCGAATGAAGAATAGGATGCTGAACAATCTGGGGGCAACGAGGCTTCTAAAAAGCCCTTTAAGAGCTTATAGACAGCCACACTGTGGAGATCTGCAGGCGCCATGGAGGCAAGATAAACATGGTACAAGAACAGACCAGGGTGTAGGTTCTAAAGCCCCTGGTTATATTCTACAATAAAAATATATTGGCAGCTCCAGTTCCTGCCAAAACTGTCATTTCCGTGCAAGTACCTGCTCTATTCCCTTTCAAGGATTCTCATGCCATGCCATGGAAATACGGTATGGATGTGGTATCACTAACCCTATGGCAGTTGATTCTGCACCATCCTCTTCTATTACAAATATTGCCAGGGTTAGGGGAATGACTCGGAGTGGGAGGATATATGCACCTCCAAACTCAAAACATGATAAAACTACTGGAGAGATCAAAACTGAGAAGGAAGGAACCACTGGCGAAGTAAAGAAGGCTGTGACTGAGGAAGAAGCCCAGGAGTTTTTAAAGTTCATTCGCCATAGTGAGTACCAGGTGCTGGATCAATTAAACCACACCCCGACCAAAATTTCCCTGTTGTCCCTGTTGATGAGTTCTAAACCATATCGGAATACATTGATGAAAGTTTTAAGCGAGGCCCATGTCAGCATGACTTACCTGTCGATAAGTTTGGAGGTATAGTAGGACACATTATCGCCAATAACTACTTAACCTTTACGGATGATGAAATACCCGCTGAAGGAACAGGGCACAACAAAGCCCTTCATATTTCTGTAGAGTGTCAGGATCATATCCTGGCGAAGGTACTTGTCAATAATGGATCATCCCTAAACGTAATGCCAAAGTCCACATTGGCAAAGTTTCCATTCGATGGGACATATATGAGGCCTAGTTCCATGGTGGTACGGGCTTTCGACGAAACTCGACAAGAAGTCATGGGAGAGATTGAGCTGCCGATACAGGTCAGACTGTGTACCTTTCAAGTTCTCTTCCAAGTTATGGATATCATGCCCGCCTACAGTTGTTTGCTAGGATGGCCATGGATCCATTCAACTGGGGTGGTCCCTTCCATGCTGCATCAGAAGTTAAAATTCATCATTGACAACAAACTAGTGATTGTTTCCGAAAAAGAGGACCTTTTGGTCAGCAAGCCTGTCACCACCCCGTACATTAAAGCAGCCGAGGAGGCCCTCGAGACTTCATTTTAAGCTTTGGAAATAGCCAATGCGACAAGCATTGCAAGAACATCCTTCCTAAATGTACCTCTAGCAGTGGCAAAGACAATGTTACAGGAAGGATACAAGCCAGGAAAAGGATTGGGGCATGAATTAGAAGGGAGAGTTTTACCTGTGTGCCTCCCAGAAAATAAAGACAGATATTGCCTGGGATACTGACCCACGGCCACTGCGAGAATCCCCATTTGTGACCTCTATCGGAGCTTTCAGAGAGCAGGGATAATTTATCCAGATCAAGTGGCTGTGATTGAAGATGGTCCCAGCCATAGTGCGGAGTTTGTGTATGCTTGTTCACCGGGTCAGGAGCTGAATAACTGGGAAATCATGGAATTCCCTACGACTATGAATGTTTTGTCAAAGTAATAATTTTTATAACTTGTCGGTCCCTCTGCTATGCCTAAGGCTTTGGGACCCCTTTTGTAATAAAGGAAAAAAAAAACTTGTTTGTTTATTTGGTTATTGAACACTGTCTGATTCCAATATCTCATCTTTGCTTAATTCCTTTTTCTTAAGCCTTTCACTTGCTTGTTTTCTTTTTCATTCGCTATAATACAACCAAATGCAGATCCAAAAATGATTCCTCTAAGAGTAGTGAGAACTTGGTTTTGTTTCACGATTCTGATTATCTGAATGATTACGCCGACGAAGAAAGTAAGGAAGACTTTGAACCTTCACCCGAGTTGAAAAGGTTATTGGAACAGAAGGATAAAGAAATTTAACCCTATCAGGAAAAGGTTTAAACCATTAACCTGGGGAACGAAGGAGAGGTTAAGGAGGTCATGATTAGTACCTTCTTAAGCAAAGAGTAGCAAGAAGAACTGATTAAGCTGCTCAGGGAGTTTCGGGACATTTTTGCATGGTCGTACCAAGTTATACTAGGGTTGAATAACAGCATTGTGGAACACAAGTTGCCTTTAAAGCCAGAATATCTGTCGATCAAACAGAAACTGCGACGAATGAAACCAGAAATGCTCCTTAAGATTAAAGAAGTTAAGAAGCAATTTGATGCTGGTTTCCTAGTTATGGCTAAATATCCTCAATGGGTAGCAAACATAGTTCCCATTCCGAAGAAAGATGGAAAAGTGAGGATGTGTGTGGACTATGATGCTAAATCTCCAAGTCATTATTTTGATGTGTAATTCTCAGAAGATTTATTCTTTGGCAAGCGCACCAGTCATTAAAATTGTATTATATTTGATCGTCCCACAGGGATTATTGTAAGTACCTTAATCTCAGACTAGTACAAGCTGAACTAACACAAGCACAGAAAGTTCATTCGGTTTTTGTTGTTTTAATGTTTTCTAGTTGTTTTTGTATTTCCAGAAACAGTGTTAAGATGAAATGTGAAGAGGTGATTAATAGAAAATAGGTCAGGATTACTTCAGTTCACAAATTCATCAAGAAACATGCAATTAAAGTATAATCAAACTTTATAATCCAGAGGACAATCCGCTTGTGGTTATTCCCTAATTCCTTAGGTGAAAAACACTAATCCTTAAGCATCGAACCTTAATTCCTTAAGTGCTCAATTAACCTAAGAATCTAATGCGAAATTGGAGGTTGAACTCTAACTATTCACCTAAATTGATTAGGCCTGAACTAGTTAGAAAGCTGGAAGTTACCTAAGCTTCAACCATGATTCCTCACTGGCGAAGTTCTTCATCAGTTCTGCACTCCTCAGCTTGTTCGCCTTAGGATCTAGAAGTTGATTTCCTCGCTCACAGCTTCAAGATTCCCTTGCTGACCTTCGCAATCCCAACCTTAGGAATTTAGAACTCCATCGACTTCGGTTCCATCGAAGGATTATGGAACGTCCTGGAGGAGAGGATTTAGAGAGAGAAAGAAAGTAGCAAGATGTTGGAAATGGAAAATGAATTGTATTCTATGTACTCTATTTTCGAGTTATGTTACAGAATATGTACAAACATATATATAAGCATCTACCTAACTAACTGTGAACACCTATTTCGGTCCGACCCAAATGGAAAGGACACCGGTCCCAAATGTAAATATAACCGGTCCAAATTCCAAAAGGGGGAGAACACCGGACCAGTTGTTGGAGTCCCTTGATGGCCGATGTCATGCACCTGGCAACGGAAGGATTGGTCAGTCCGGTCCCAAATATAAATATAACTGGTCCAAATTCCAAAAGGGGGGAACACCGGACCAGTTGTTGGAGTCCCTTGATGGCCGATGTCATGCACCTGGAAGGATTGGTCAGTCCGGTCCCAAATGTAAATATAACCGGTCCAAATTCCAAAAAGGGGGAACACCGGACCAGTTGTTGGAGTCCCTTGATGGCCGATGTCATGCACCTTGAAGGATTGATCAGTCCGGTCCCAAATGTAAATATAACCGGTCCAAATTCCAAAAAGAGGGAACACCGGACCAGTTGTTGGAGTCCCTTGATGGCCGATGTCATGCACCTGGCAACGGAAGGATTGGTCAGTCCGGTCCCAAATGTAAATATAACCGGTCCAAATTCCAAAAGGGGGAACACCGGACCAGTTGTTGGTCCCTTGATGGCCGATGTCATGCACCTGGCAATGGAAGGATTGGTCAGTCCGGTCCCAAATATAAATATAACCGGTCCAAATTCCAAAGGGGGGAACACCGGACCGGTTGTTGGAATCCCTTAATGGCCGATGTCGCGGATCTGACAACAAAAAGACGAGTGAGTCCGGCCCAAGTAAGAAACGACGATCTCGTGGGCGGACTCAGGTCGAAATATGTGCACACCGGCTGAGACAGTAGATCCGGACTAGGAGGAAGAACATCGCCCCTGTGATACTACCTTGAAGAGGCTCAACCGGTGTGAAGACACAGGTCCAGGTTCTTAAGAGGCCACATCGGATCAGTGGGGACTCCGTCCAACCGATGTCTTTGCTAACCGATGTCACAAATTTGACAACGGATAGACGAGGTCAGAAGTTTGTGCATGATGACCTGGAATCGCACTCCCCAAAAATGGCAGACAGGGAGGCGAAAGTGGACAATTAAAAAATGCCACACTGAAATCCTGCTCCCCACGAACAGTTAATGGCCAGGTTTACACACCACTACGCGTATGGGTGAGTGGGAGTTTTGGCTGTCCCAAACCCTTAGCCCATGACCTCAAGGCCCTATAAATGCCCCAGCCAAAGAAGCTACGGGGGTTACGTTTTGGAGGGGCTGGTTCGCAAGGAAGCTTTTCTCAAAATTCTCTCTGATTTCTTTGAGACCTTCTGAAGACCCTTCTCCACTGGAAACCAATAACTTGTCATAATCACCAATATAAACCCCTTAGCTTTGGGAAGCTTAAAAATTCTTAGTACTCAAAGTTGTTGCCCTTTTCATCGCCCCTACCCCGTACTCACATCGTCCTCACACAGAATCCACCCCGTTCTAGTTCTTCACTGCCTTGCCCTGTTACTGCCTTCATTGCTCTTCCACATCGTCTTTGCACAGCATCCAGTAACTCACCTCGGATCAACTTCCCACAACACCGGTCATGTCCTTCAGTTTTCAAGATTTGGATCCAACTCCGGTCCATTGTTCCTGTCAGCGTGCAAGTCCGAAATCAGTCAGACACCGTCACTGCGTTTGACCCCCACACCGGTTCTGAGCCCATCACACCGGTTCCACCCTGTTCTTTATTTCCTTTACTTTCAGTCTTTTACTTTCCCGTGAGTTCGCTGTTTGTTGGTTATGGTTGTCTGTGTGCCATAGTTTACACTGTTAATATTTTTATCCTTTTCCCTAACAAGTACATATAATAAAAATAAGTGATTTTGTAAAAAAAAAAATAGTGTCGTACGGGAGCACTCCCGTCTACACAACCCTCTTAGGATTCGTGCACGTGCGAAGAATTTCGCTTTGCATGAGTCTTCCACTTCAATGACATTCATCAACATCTCTCAAATTTCTTCCTAAAAATAATAATACTCACAACTACGTAACCCTGATTTCTTGATAATTCAAGAATACGTAGGAGCAGGACTTTAACTCCTGTCGGGCCCATCTTTCTTATTTCCTTTTTTTTTGCTGATTTATTTCCTTACTTTTATGTTTCTTTCATAAATGTTCTTTTTTTTGGTCACTTCCGTGAAAATCAATTTAGACGTGACGTCTTGTTGGTTTCCCCCTAGTTTTTGCTTAAGCCTCGCCACGATTCATAGGGAAGAGATACTTAG
The DNA here is from genome assembly GCA_037962975.1 of Clitoria ternatea. Classification (NCBI taxonomy): domain Eukaryota; kingdom Viridiplantae; phylum Streptophyta; class Magnoliopsida; order Fabales; family Fabaceae; genus Clitoria; species Clitoria ternatea. Next base: position 114,374,843 of record CM075671.1, read on the forward strand.
GACAAGACGTCCCGTTTATCTCTTTCATATTCCTTTTACTCGAGGATGTATAATTTAGGCGTGACGCCTTATTAGCATTCTTTTCCCCTCTCTGTCTCATGTCGAAGTCGAGTTTAATTCGGATGAAACGTCCCGTTAACCTCGCTTCGACATTCTATGTTTGTACAAATTCTCTCACTCCATTCCATCGTTTTTAAATAAAAGGATAAAACAATAAAGGGAAGAAATAAACCACCTTTTGTAAGGCTATTTGTGTTGCGCATTTTCAATCTTGGTACTATTTTTGACAGGCGATGTAGGGTGCTAATACCTTACCTACTCGTAACCGACTCCCGAACTTGGATTTCAATCTTTAACCAGTGCTTTACTAAACTTAGTTTTTTTCCAATGTTTTTCCTATGGATAAAAACGTTGGTGGCGACTCCCTATTTCATCCATCATATTCTCTCTTTTCCGCCGCACCGTCGCGATCCAGGTTGCGACAGATAGCGACTCCACTGGGGACACTTAAGAGAGTCAGGCCAGTTTGATTGAAAGCGCATGTTCTTTTTATATAGCCTTTGTTATCTCGGGTTTCTTCCCCTTGTCTTATTTTCTGTTGATTGTTGTGAATGTTTGTTCTTGTTTTAATCGTATCTTGTTATTTGTTTCGTTGTCTATGTTTTGCATGTTTACTGAACCCTAGGGTAGGAGACCATGTTACTTTTCTGTAATCATTGAACCCTAGGGTAGATGACTTTGTATATGTGTTCTGTGTTTGTTCCTTGTGCAGGATGGGGTAAAGTAAAAGGTATTGAATGTCCTTCCACACACTACACTCACATTACTTGCACACACCTATGAGTGGCGCCCTATACCCGGGCCCCAAATGAAGCTTAAGTTAGGAGAGGTTGGTAACGGAATCGTATGGGATGTACTTCCTATCCGGTGTTCGTGAGAACCTCGACCAGAGTTCGACCTCTCATGATATACGCACCTAGTGAATTCCTCACTGTTTGCGTCCCTGTCATGATTAGGATCTTGGCTCTGGTGACCTTCTAGATGTCTAGCGGAAACCACCCGGTGTAGAGAGTCACTTTTAGACAAGCCATAGGGCCTAGAAAAGACTTCCAACAAAACCCGACTTAAGACACGAAAGGGCAGGCTTTACTATACCTTATCTTATTCTCGTTTTCCCTTTAAATCCAAAATTGATGAATTGCTTACATGTTCAAAGGATTACTTTATCCAAAAAAAAAGGGGTGAATCATTTTTCTTTCTAAAAAACTAGTAGTCCTTTAACAAGTAAGCAGTCCCCTCTCTTTTTGTGTACTTACGAGCCCTGGGTTATAAATCTTCCCAATTGTCAAAACAAAAATGAAAACAAAAATTCTCTTCAAAGCAGATATTGACGATGTTAGGAAGATCCATAACCCACGTGACTTTAGTTTCACATGAGTTTTGCCGACCGCTACTTCTCAAACTGAAAGTGTTTTCCAATAAATTAATAAAGAAGTGGTGGTTCACAAAACATGATAGAAACTGATTTTTTTTTCCCTCTCTCTTTGCTCTTGCAGGAAGCTGTTTAGAACTTAGCGAGTACCTTTGAGCAATATGGAAATTAACATGAGATCTGATAGTTGTGACACAAATGTAACCGAGTTGAGAAAAGTATTACACCTTAAGGCCAAGAAGATTGACATGGGTAGTCTGCAAACAATGGGGAGAAAATTAAACCTGACATAGAAAATGGCTTTTACAAGAAAGTATGGGAGGATTCTGAAGTTATTAGAAGTGGAAGTGCAAACTGAGGCGATCACTGCCTTAGCACAATTCTATGACCCACCTCTCAGGTGTTTCACATTTAGAGACTTTCAGTTAGCCCCATCTATTGAAGAATTTGAACAAATCTTGGGGATGCCTTTGGGAGGACAGATACCTTACCGTCATCTTGACCATCATGCAACCATTGCTTCCATCGCCCGTGTTCTGAAGATCCGTCCCGACACCTTAAGGAGTGTACAACTAAATAGAAATCAGATCCCCGGATTCACTCGGGAATTTCTCAAGAAACATATGCAGGTCCTGGCAGAAAAGGAAGATTGGGAAGCCTTCATGGATGCTCTAGCTATTACCATCTATGGTGTTGTTTTGTTCCCCAACATTGATAACTATGTGGATTATGATGCTATTGCCGTATTCCTAGCCCGCAAGCACAGGCTTGAGAATCCTGTCATGGCTGTATTGGCAAACGTGTACTGCACTATGGATTTCTGCCACACACAAGGTGGAAAGAGGATTGTTTGTTGTTCACCTGCTTTGTATGTATGGCTCATATCGCATGTTTTCCACCAAATCTGTAAGGCCGAATGTCCGGTTTCTGATCTGAAGCTATGTCAATTAGCAGTGAAAAGTGGGCGTGAGTGGGGCAATCACCTTGTAGGGCTCACAGCTGAGAAAGTTAGATGGTATCCCCAATGGTTGGAAGTTGAATCAATTGTTCATCACTGCGGGAATTACCCAAATGTTCCCCTTATTGGTACGCAAGGATGTATCAACTATAATCCCATCATAGCCAAGCGTCAGCTAGCTTATCCTTTGCTTGGACCATCTGATGAAGAGTCTCTCACTCCTTTCATCTCATATTACTCGAAGGGAAGCTATGTTTCTATCATTCGGGATATAGCGAATGCATGGAAGAAAGTCCACCGAAAGGGAAGAGAACTGGGGGCCCGAAGCCATGCTGTCACAGAAGAATATTATGAATGGATCCTGAATAGGGTCTCTATTGTTAAACTACCTTTCAGAAGTCCCCCTCATCTCCAGGGAAATCCTCCTGCTCCATCACTTGTTGCGGAAGATGAAGCAACCAAGGCGCTAAAGACCAAAATAGAAGAGTTAGCTGCCAAGAACAAGAAGCTAGAGGAAGACTTATTGAGAAGTCGGCAAGAATACACCCTTCAGAAGAAAGAAAACCTGGAGAACAAGCAAGCCGTTGAGGAGATTAGGAAGAAACGAAAGATTGATGAAAACTACATGATAAAGCAAGACCAATGTCTTCAAGCGGCCAATTCTCAACTAAAAATGAAAAACAAGCAAAGTGATACCATCTTGGCTGAGAAACATCTTCTGAAGGATATGTTGGCACAATCAAAAGAAAATGAGCATAATATCATGGTGCAAAAGGAGCTTCTACAGACACAAGTCCACAAATTGGAACAACAGCTCAATGAAATGGTAAAAGCTTGCGAGCAGGAGATAAATAGGGAGCGACAACGCACCATGAACATTGAACAAGATTGTCAAGAGACTATACGCCTCTTGGAAGCTGAACAAAATGAAACTATTCACTTATGGATGGATCGTTTTGCTAAGCTGGCGTGTTTGGCTAACGGGACTCTAGAAGATCTCCCGTTTTTACTCAAACAAGCGGAAGGAATTGCCAACCCTGTCAATACTCCTAGAGAAATTGCAACGTTCTTAGATTACTGCAGAGGATGGATTTGTAAAATGAGGGAAATGATTGCCCGAGCTAGGAATGACTAATTTATTTTCCTGCTTTGTAACTCAGCACTTCATGGCAATAATGTACTCTTTTTTTGACTTAATGGATTCCTTTGTCTTCACAACTATCTCATGTTAATTTCCATTCAATGCTCTACTTAGTACTTTTGAACGTGACGTTCTGAGGAACGGTCGAAGGATTCGTCAAGTTCCAACATCGTTTCCCGCGTAATCTCATTTTACTTAATTTTTTTATTTTACTTATTTTTTTCTGAACTTTTGTATTCCTCTCTAAAGGCAACACGAGGACGCACCCTTACGGAACCCGACTACAGAGGAAGCTCATGGCTGAGACAGAACAAATGAATGAGAACCTCAAGAATGAGAATGATCAGCTAAGGGAACAAATTGCAGAACTAACGAAGCTCTTGGAAAAAAGGGTTACTGAAGGGGGCCCTTCTGCGGGAAATGAGGGTCCAACATCAAGCCAGGTTATAAATCCCACGGCAGTTCCCCTCACTATTAATGTTGGGAATCCCAATCAGCCTACTGATTCCCACGCCAGGCCTCATGGCTATACGCCACCACACGTTTTCATTGGCTCAGACGGCAGCCCAGTACCCTTTCCACCGTACGGCCTACCTCCGGGATATTTCCCTCCTCTATTAATTAATTCCCAAGATGGCAATACCCTACGATGGACAAGCTTCCAAGTCCCAAACCCTACCCAAACACCCATTCCACCAGTCAACCAAGCCTTAGGTCCTCAAAACGCCCAAGTTCAAGCTCAAACCACTCAAACTCAAACCATCCCAGCTCAAGCAACTCAAACTCAACCCGCCCAAATAGCTCCACTAATTCCCATTACCCAAGCAACAGCCCAACCACAGGAGCCGACGCAAAACACTAATCTGACGAACCAAGCTCATTCGGCAATGCCCTACTACCCATACTACGGCTACCCATATGGATACCTGAATCCTTACACTGCCAAACCGTGAGATGTGACCCAAACGTTGAATCCGGTCGTTGATCATGGCACAACCATAGAGTCCCAGCAAAGAGGGAAAATAGAGATCCTGGAAGAGCGACTACAGATTGTGGAAGGTGTGGAAGGCCTTGGCTTAACAAGTGCTTCTGAACTCTGTTTAGTCCCAGATGTCATTATTCCACCAAAGTTCAAAATGCCAGACTTTGACAGATATCGAGGAATGACTTGCCCTCGGAATCATCTTACGATGTATTGCCGAAAGATGGCTTCCCGTGCCTCTGATGACAAGCTGTTGATACACTGCTTTCAAGACAGCCTAGCTGGGGCTGCACTCACTTGGTACACTCATTTGGAGCGAACTCGTATTCGCTGTTGGAAAGATCTGGCGGATGCCTTTTTGAAGCAGTACAAGTATAACTTAGACATGGCGCCTGACAGAATTCAACTCCAAAACATGACAAAGAAGGATAATGAGACATTCAAGGAGTATGCGCAGCGCTGGCGTGAGATAGCCACGCAAGTAGATCCTCCGCTCTCTGAAAGAGAAGTAGTAGCCATGTTTATTGACACTCTCTAATCACCTTTCTACGATACGATGATCAGCAGTGTTTCATCCAATTTCTCTGACATTGTAATTATTGGAGAAAGAATAGAGAGTGGTTTAAGGACAGGGAAGATTTCCAAAAACCCATTTGGGGCACCCACTGCAAAAAGATCAGCACTAGGTGAGGTAAGAAAGAGAGATGGGGAAACCAACTCTGTCTCTTATGACCAGGGGAGAGCTCAGCCCAGACCATTCGGCTCTACCACTTTTCAACATACCAATCACTTTCCTCATGCTCCATACCTCCATATGGCAGCCTCTACCCATAACCAGATCCCCTATCCCGCATCTCCACAACCCCACGTCCGTCCGCCCATTGCCAGGGCACCGAATCCACAGCCAGCCCAGTATAATCCTCTGCAGCAGTGGCCGCAACCACCTAATCCCAACCAAAACCAAAGGAGACCAAACAATGACCGGAGACCAGTCCAATTTGACCCTATTCCTATGACATACACTGAACTTCTACCTCACCTTATTCGATACTCCCTTGCAGTCCCTTGTCTTGCTAGGCCAGTGGAACCTCCCTACCCTAGGGGATATGATCCAAACGTCTGGTGTGATTATCATGTTGGGCACCTGGGCACTCCACAGAAAATTGTATGGCCTTGAAATACAGAGTGCGAGATTTGATCAAAGCCAATTGGTTAAATTTTAAGGAAGGAATGCCAAATGTGACTACAAATCCCTTGCCCAACCATCAAGGTCCTGAGATTAATGCTGTGGAAGGAGGTGAAGAGCCTGTGGCAAATGTCTCTAATGATGTAAACATGGTACATGGGGAAGCAGGAATGTCCGTTCCTAAACCACTGGTAATTTACTACACCAAGAACCCCTCAAAGACTATAAGCCCTACGCATCAGCCTGTCATAATCCAGACACCCGCTCCTTTTGCGTTCAAAGATTCTCACGCTGTTCCATGGAAATATAATGTGGAGGTGACAGCTGAAAGCTCAAAAATGAATGACTCATTTCTGTCAAACATATCAAGGATAGGAGGGGTGACCCGGAGCGGTCGAGTTTACTATCCACCGGAATCAAGGAAAGAACCGACTCCAATGAGTGGAACTAGTGGTAGTGGAAAAGCCAAGATAGTCAAAAGGGGCATTGATGAGGAAATCAAAAGAGCTGTGACTGATGAGGAAGCTCAAGAGTTTTTGAAATTTATTCGCCAGAGTGAGTACCAGGTGATAGACCAGTTGAACAATACCCCTGCGAAGATTTCCCTTTTATCACTTTTGCTGAATTCTGAGCCCCACCGAAAAATTTTGATGAAAGTGCTTAATGAGGCTCACGTCACTCACGATATCACCGTTGATAAGTTCCAAGGAATAGTGGGGCACATCGCTGCTGATAATTATCTGTCATTCACAGATGATGAGATACCCGCGGAGGGAATGGGGCATAATAAAGCCCTCTATATCTCAGTAAAGTGTCGAGACCACATATTGGCAAAGGTGCTGGTCGACAATGGGTCGTCATTAAATGTCATGCCAAAATCTACATTGGCCAGGCTCCCTTTTGATGGAACCTATATGAAACCAAGCTCTATGGTGGTAAGAGCATTCGATGGCACTAGGAGGGAGATGATAGGTGAAATTGAGCTTCCGATTCAAGTAGGGCCATGTACCTTCCAGATCCTCTTCCAAGTGATGGACATTATGCCTGCCTATAGCTGTTTGTTGGGTCGGCCTTGGATCCACTCAGCTGGAGTGGTTCCCTCTACTTTGCACCAAAAACTAAAGTTTATTATTGATAATAAACTAATTATCGTTTCTGGTGAAGAAGATTTTCTGGTCAGTAAACCCCTGTCTACCCCCTACATCGAAGCTGCAGAAGAAGCACTTGAAACTTCATTTCAAGCGCTAGAGATTGCAAATACCAGATATGTTGGGGAAAGAAATGTAGAAATGAAAGCCCATATGTCAAGTGCATCCCTTATGATGGCTAAAATGATGCTACAAGGGGGATATCAACCTGGGAAAGGCTTGGGGCATGGTTTAAAAGGAAGAATGGAATTGCTGCATCTGCCAGACAATAAAGACAGGTATGGTTTGGGATACCAGCCTTCAGCTGCTGACAGGAGAAGAGTAGTAGAAGAAAAGAAAGAGAGAAGGATTGCCTGTCTAGAGGGTCGAGAGCCCCGCATCGCTAGAGTCCCCCTATGTGACCTCTACCAGAGCTTCCGAAGTGCTGGTTTGGTACCTCCTGATCAAATAGCTGCTATTGAAGATGATCCCTATGAGGGTGGAGGCTTTATGATCCCGTGCTCATCAAGCAGAGATCTTTGTAACTGGGAAGCCATCGAGCTACCCACAACTTTAAATGTTCTATCAAAGTAATTGACAAAGACTTTAATGAATTGTTGGCCTCATTGCTATGCCTAAGGCTTTGGGGCATTTTTCTGTAATAAGGGCAAACACATGTTTTTATCATTTTCAGTCTTCATAAATAAATGTGTATTGAATTCCATTCCTTCTTGCTTTCCCTATCTTTGCATCGACTCCTTTACTTATTTATTTTTTATATATATATTCACCGTAATAACCTGAATAAACGCAGATCTAAAGATGATCCTCTTGAGAATAATGAGCCTGCAATCCCTGTTCATGACTTTGACCACCCGGTTGACTACACTGATGAGGAATATGAGGAAGTTTGTGATCCTTCGCCTGAATTAACAAGGTTATTGGAACAAGAGGACAGAGAAATTCAGCCTTATTTGGAGATAGTTGAGATTATTAATTTGGGGAATAAGGAGGATAAGAAAGAAGTCAAGATTGGTACCTTTTTGAATAAGGAGCGGAGGCAAGAACTAATTAAACTGTTAATAGAGTTCTGTGACATCTTCGCTTGGTCTTACCAAGACATGCCCGGCCTGGATACTAGCATTGTTGAGCATAAATTGCCACTGAAGCCAGACTGTCCCCCGATAAAGCAAAAGTTGCGCAGAATGAAGCCCGAAATGCTCTTGAAAATCAAAGAAGAAGTTAAAAAACAGTTTGATGCCGGATTCTTAGCAGTGGCAAAGTATCCTCAATGGGTAGCAAATATCGTCCCTGTCCCGAAGAAAGATGGAAAGGTACGAATGTGCGTAGACTATCGGGACTTAAATAGGGCTAGTCCCAAAGACGATTTTCCTCTGCCACAGATTGATGTCTTGGTGGATAACACAGCCCAACATACAATCTTCTCGTTCATGGATGGTTTCTCTGGGTATAATCAGATTAAGATGGCACCCAAAGACATGGAGAAGACCACATTTATCACCTTGTGGGGCACCTTCTGTTACAAAGTGATGTCTTTCGGTTTAAAAAATGCTGGGGCAACCTACCAAAAGGCAATGGTGACCCTTTTCCCTGACATGATGCATAAGGAGATAGAGGTTTATGTTGATGATATCATTGCTAAATCTAAAACTGACGAAGGGCATATTGTTGATCTGAGAAAGCTTTTTGAAAGATTAAGGAAGTATAAGCTCAGGTTGAATCCGGCCAAGTGTACTTTTGGCGCAAGATCAGGCAAACTGTTAGGGTTCATTGTAAGCAAGAAAGGAATAGAGGTAGACCCTGACAAGGTTAAAGCGATCCTCAAAATGCCTCCTCCCTGTACAGAAAGGGAAGTCAGAGGATTCTTAGGAAGGTTGAACTATATTGCTCGGTTTATCTCACAGCTGACGGCAACTTGTGAGCCGATCTTTAAGTTACTCCGTAAGAATCAACCGACGCAATGGGATGAAGATTGTCAAATGGCTTTTGAAAAGATAAAACAGTATTTACGGGAGCCACCGATCTTGGTACCACCGACCCCTGGAAGGCCCCTGATCTTGTACCGGACAGTGTTAGATGAATCTATGGGTTGTGTGTTGGGGCAGCATGATGAGACTGGAAAGAAAGAGCATGCCATTTACTACTTGAGCAAAAAGTTCACTGACTGTGAAATAAGATATTCGGCTTTAGAGAGAACTTGTTGTGCGTTAGCATGGGCAGCCCGACGTTTGAGGCAATATATGTTAAGCCACACCACTTGGCTTGTTTCCAAAATGGATCCTGTCAAGTATATCTTTGAAAAACCGGCCTTAACAGGAAGAATCGCTCGATGGCAGGTCCTATTAACGGAATACGACATAATCTATGTCACTCAGAAAGCCGTAAAAGGGAGCGCTTTGGCTGAATACTTAGCCCATCAACCTATAAGTGACTACCAACCCATGCACTTTGAATTCCCGGACGAGGATATCTTGGCATTGTTCAATAAAGAAGGTACCCAGAAAGACAAATGGATTTTGAGATTTGATGGAGCTTCTAATGCACTGGGGCATGGGATTGGTGCCATCCTAATTTCGCCAGATCGAGAATTCATCCCTGTATGCGCTAGGCTCTGTTTTGACTGTACTAACAACATAGCCGAATATGAGGCATGCTCTTTGGGGATCCAAGCCGCATTAGGTGCAAAAGTGAAGAAGTTAGAAGTCTACGGGGATTCCGCCTTGGTCATTCACCAACTGAAAGGTGAATGGGAGACTAGGGACAGCAAGTTAGTCCCTTATCAAGCTCATATCGTGGAACTAATCAAGGAATTTGATGATATCTCTTTTCACCATGTCTCCCGAGATGACAATCAAATGGCTGACGCTTTGGCCACCCTTGCCTCAATGTTTAAATTGAGCAATGACTGTGATATGCCTCTCATTGAGGTAGAAAGGCACAACAAGCCCGCATACTGTCAAGCAATAGAAGAAGAGTCGGATGGGAAACCATGGTACTATGATATCAAAAAATATATACAGACTCAGGAATACCCTGAGGGTACCACAGAGAATGATAAGAGGACCTTGAGACGACTTGCAATGGGTTTTTTTTTAATGGTGATGTGCTTTACAAGAGAAATCATGACTTTATCCTCCTCCGTTGCGTCGATACTGTTGAAGCAAGCAAGATCATGGCGGATATTCATGAAGGATCCTTTGGAACTCATACCAATGGACATACCATGGCGAGGAAGATCTTGAGAGCTGGATACTATTGGATAACCATGGAGGCCGACTGTTTCTCTTATGTTCGAAAATGTCACAAGTGTCAGATATACGCTGACCATCTTCATGCACCCCCATCATCCTTGAATGTCTTATCGGCGCCGTGGCCCTTCTTGATGTGGGGCATGGATGTTATTGGACCTATTGAGCCAAAAGCCTCAAACGGTCATCGTTTCATCTTGGTTGCCATTGATTATTTCACCAAGTGGGTGGAGGCAGCTTCATATACCAATGTGATAAGAAACGTTGTAGTCAAATTTGTTAAGCGAGAACTGATATGTTGGTATGGCTTGCCAAGCCAGATCATTACTGACAATGGCACAAATTTAAAAAACAAGATGATGAAAGAATTGTGTGAAAGCTTTAAGATTCGTTATCACAATTCCTCTCCGTATCGGCCGAAAATGAACGGGGCAGTCGAGGCGGCCAACAAGAATATCAAGAAGATTATACAGAAAATGGTCCTAACTTACAAAGATTGGAGCGACATGCTCCCTTTTGCTCTACACGGGTATCGCACCTCAGTTCGAACTTCAACAGGCGTGACCCCTTTTTCACTGGTATATGGTATGGAACCAGTTGTACCTTTTGAAGTAGAGATTCCATCCCTTAGGGTGATAATGGAGGTGGAGCTAAAAGAGGCTGAATGGGTCCAAGCTCGATATGACCATTTGAACCTGATAGAGGGGAAGAGACTGAACGCCCTCTGCCATGGACAGTTGTATCAGAGGCGTATGAAACGAGCGTTTGAAAAGAAAGTACGACCTCGACAATTTCAGGAAGGAGACTTAGTCCTCAAGAAAGTTTTTCCAATCCAAAAAGACAACCGGGGCAAATGGACACCTAACTATGAAGGTCCGTATGTAGTGAAGAAAGCCTTTTTTGGAGGAGCCTTGATACTCACAACCATGGACGGTAAAGACTTGCCAATGCCCATAAATACGGATGCAGTCAAGAAATACTTTTCTTAGGAAGATAATGTCAAAAAAAAAAGAAAGAAAAAAAAAAGAAAGGAAAAGAAAAGAAAAAAGGACGCTCGCTAGGCTGAAAACCTGAAAAGGCGGCCTAGGCAAAAATTAGAGCGACTCGGTGAGTCGAAAACCTGAAAAGGGTGCTCAGGCAAAAATTAGGGTCAAAATCCTGACAGTATGACTGAGACTTCCAATGCAAAAAGTGCGGGTGCAAACCGGGACACAAAGATCGTGACTGAATCGCTTTTCTTAGAAGTAGAGTCGAAGGGGGAGCTTAAAGTCATGATATGGGGTTTAAGATGTGCGTTATCCTCAGGAATTCACCAAAAGATCAGCAAGTTTTCCCTGTTTCCTCAATTATCAACTTGTGTACTAGACTTCTTTTGTTTTCCCTACTTCCATCTCCATGTACTTACTCAACTCGTAAATAAATTTCACCTCTTTTTCGATATGTGTTTATATCGTGAATGTCATGAATAAGATAAGGCATGTGTTTTCCTTTATCAAATAAAATGAAAAAAATTATTTAAAGTTGTGGGGACAAGATGATCCTATTGCTCAATCTCACCTCATGGGATTGTTATGAAGACTTGAACCCAGACACACTCTTTGAAGTTAGAGTTACTTCGTTCGTTCTAATCGGTCATGAGTCGCCTCGAGAGATCATGGTTCCGTGGGGAGCCTCCTCAGTTTTCTATTTAATTTGCCATTGCTATGCTTATCCCTTTTCTGTAGGTTGTTATAACAAGCAGTCATTTGGAGCCTCAAATTCTCATCCCTAATGGAACCCCAAATGCCAAAGCTGGCACTTATCAGATTCTCTCCCCCCAGTGGAACCTTCCTCACCAAAGTTGGCACTTCTCGGAACTCCATCCTTAGATCGCCAAAGTTGGCACTTCTCAAAGTCTCCTCTTCAATCTCCAAAGCAGGCACCGTTCTAAGCCTCTTTCGCCAACGTTGGCAATCTTCAAAGTCTACTACTCAACTCCAAAATCAGCACCTCTCGAATTCTCATCCCCAATGAAATCAATCACCAAAGCTGGCGCTTCTCAAGATCTCTTCCCCAATGAATCCCAAACTTTACGTTCTCAATTAAGGGGTAGTTCCCCGAATTATCCAAGACAACTTGAACTGGATCATCTCCAGATTTCTTTCCCCTAGTAAGCCCACCATGCATCCCTAGTAGACCCCAAATTTTTCCTCTAGTCAAGAAATAGTTCCCTGGGATCCCTTCAATCTTCCTAACTAGGGCATCTCCCCCAGATTTCTTCTATTTTAGTCAAGGGATAATCCTCCAAGATCCCTCTAAACCACCCCAAACTGGGGCATCCCCGCATTTTATTTTCCTGTCAGTCAAGGGGCAATCCCCCACCTTTTATCTTTCTGCAAACCAAGGGCCACACCCCACATTTATTTTCCTGTCAGTCAAGGGGCAATCCCCCACCTTTTATCTTTCTGCAAACCAAGGGCCACACCCCACATTTATTTTCCTGTCAGTCAAGGGGCAATCCCCCACCTTTTATCTTCCTGCAAACCAAGGGCCACACCCCACATTTATTTTCCTGTCAGTCAAGGGGCAACCCCCCACCTTTTACCTTTCTACAAACCAAGGGCCACACCCCACATTTATTTTCCTGTCAGTCAAGGGGCAATCCCCCACCTTTTATCTTTCTGCAAACCAAGGGCCACACCCCACATTTATTTTCCTATCAGTCAAGAGGCAATCCCCCACCTTTTATCTTTCTGCAAACCAAGGGCCACACCCCATATTTATTTTCCTATCAGTCAAGGGGCAATCCCCCACCTTTTACCTTTCTGCAAACCAAGGGCCACACCCCACATTTTATTTTCCTGTCAGTCAAGGGGCAATCCCCTACCTTTTATCTTTCTGCAAACCAAGGGTCACACCCCACATTTATTTTCCTGTCAGTCAAGGGGCAATTCCCCACCTTTTATCTCTCTACAAATCAAGGGCCACCCCCATGTTTTATCTTCAGTAAAGGGGAAACTCCCCACTCTCGCCTTCCTGTCACCCAAGGGACGGCACACCACTTTTTGGAAAAAAACAGCTCTCTTGATTCTTCAAAAAAAAAAAGGTGTTGATCCGATATGGACGCTAGGTAGAGGTTCACTCTATTCCAAGACATGGGTGGTAGTCCAAAGGGCGGTGTCATGACCCTCAAATCGAGTAAACTAGGAACCGTGAATTAGGTCACAAGGGACGGTGTCCCAGTGGTTACACCGGTTACTACTTTGGGGCGTAACAAACGGTATCATGAAACCTACCTCGGATAGAATTGGATCCAGGGTTTAAGTTGCTAAGGCCGATGTCATGCACAATACACCGGCCATTCAAAAGGGAACAAAAGTTGAGGACGGGGTGGTCATGATGCACTAATCCGAGGTTCTATACTTTGCAAGGACGATGTCCAGTTGATGGGTCCCATTTATCCCCTACATCGGTGTTCATGTCTTTACTCCCTTTTCACCTCGGAAATACGAAGATTCCGTATTTCTCTTGTGAAAAAGGAGTAAAGAGGGGCATCTGTGAACACCTATTTTGGTCCGACCCAAATGGAAAGGACACCGGTCCCAAATGTAAATATAACCGGTCCAAATTCCAAAAGGGGGGGAACACCGGACCAGTTGTTGGAGTCCCTTGATGGCCGATGTCATGCACCTGGCAACGGAAGGATTGGTCAGTCCGGTCCCAAATGTAAATATAACTGGTCCAAATTCCAAAAGGGGGGAACACCGGACCAGTTGTTGGAGTCCCTTGATGGCCGATGTCATGCACCTGGCAACGAAAGGATTGGTCAGTCCGGTCCCAAATGTAAATATAACTGGTCCAAATTCTAAAAGAGGGGAACACCGGACCAGTTGTTGGAGTCCCTTGATGGCCGATGTCATGCACCTGGAAGGATTGGTCAGTCCGGTCCCAAATGTAAATATAACCGGTCCAAATTCCAAAAAGGGGGAACACCGGACCAGTTGTTGGAGTCCCTTGATGGCCGATGTCATGCACCTGGAAGGATTGGTCAGTCCAGTCCCAAATGTAAATATAACCGGTCCAAATTCCAAAAAGGGGGAACACCGGACCAGTTGTTGGAGTCCCTTGATGGCCGATGTCATGCACCTGGCAACGGAAGGATTGGTCAGTCCGGTCCCAAATGTAAATATAACCGGTCCAAATTCCAAAAGGGGGGAACACCGGACCAGTTGTTGGTCCCTTGATGGCCGATGTCATGCACCTGGCAACGGAAGGATTGGTCAGTCCGGTCCCAAATATAAATATAACCGGTCCAAATTCCAAAGGGGGGAACACCGGACCGGTTGTTGGAATCCCTTAATGGCCGATGTCGCGGATCTGACAACAAAAAGACGAGTGAGTCCGGCCCAAGTAAGAAACGACGATCTCGTGGGCGGACTCAGGTCGAAATATGTGCACACCGGCCGAGACAGTAGATCCGGACTAGGAGGAAGAACATCGCCCCTGTGATACTACCTTGTAGAGGCTCAACCGGTGTGAAGACATAGGTCCAGGTTCTTAAGAGGCCACATCGGATCAGTGGGGACTCCGTCCAACCGATGTCTTTGCTAACCGATGTCATAAATTTGACAACGGATAAACGAGGTCAGAAGTTTGTGCATGATGACCTGGAATCGCACTCCCCAAAAATGGCAGACAGGGAGGCGAAAGTGGACAATTAAAAAATGCCACACTGAAATCCTGCTCCCCACGAACAGTTAATGGCCAGGTTTACACACCACTACGCGTATGGGTGAGTGGGAGTTTTGGCTGTCCCAAACCCTCAGCCCATGACCTCAAGGCCCTATAAATGCCCCAGCCAAAGAAGCTACGGGGGTTGCGTTTTGGAGGGGCTGGTTCGCAAGGAAGCTTTTCTCAAAATTCTCTCTGATTTCTTTGAGACCTTCTGAAGACCCTTCTCCACTGGAAACCAATAACCTGTCATAATCACCAATATAAACCCCTTAGCTTTGGAAAGCTTAAAAATTCTTAGTACTCAAAGTTGTTGCCCTTTTCATCGCCCCTACCCCGTACTCACATCATCCTCACACAAAATCCACCCCGTTCTAGTTCTTCACTGCCTTGCCCTGTTACTGCCTTCATTGCTCTTCCACATCGTCTTTACACAGGATCCAGTAACTCACCTCGGATCAACTTCCCACAACACCGGTCGTGTCCTTCAGTTTTCAAGATTTGGATCCAACTCCGGTCCATTGTTCCTGTCAGCATGCAAGTCCGAAATCAGTCAGACACCATCACTGCGTTTGACCCCCACACCGGTTCTGAGCCCATCACACCGGTTCCACCCTGTTCTTTATTTCCTTTACTTTCAGTCTTTTACTTTCCCGTGAGTTCGCTGTTTGTTGGTTATGGTTGTCTGTGTGCCATAGTTTACACTGTTAATATTTTTATCCTTTTCCCTAACAAGTACATATAATAAAAATAAGTGATTTTGTAAAAAAAAAATAGTGTCGTACGGGAGCACTCCCGTCTACACAACCCTCTTAGGATTCGTGCACGTGCGAAGAATTTCGCTTTGCATGAGTCTTCCACTTCAATGACATTCATCAACATCTCTCAGATTTCTTCCTAAAAATAATAATACTCAGAACTATGTAACCCTGATTTCTTGATAATTCAAGAATACGTAGAAGCAGGACTTTAACTCCTGTCGGGCCCATCTTTCTTATTTCCTTTTTTTTTTGCTGATTTATTTCCTTACTTTTATGTTTCTTTCATAAATGTTCTTTTTTTTGGTCACTTCTGTGAAAATCAATTTAGACGTGACGTCTTGTTGGTTTCCCCCTAGTTTTTGCTTAAGCCTCGCCACGATTCATAGGGAAGAGATACTTAGGACAAGACGTCCCGTTTATCTCTTTCCTATTCCTTTTACTCGAGGATGTATAATTTAGGCGTGACGCCTTATTAGCATTCTTTTCCCCTCTCTGTCTCATGTCGAAGTCGAGTTTAATTCGGATGAAACGTCCCGTTAACCTCGCTTCGACATTCTATGTTTGTACAAATTCTCTCACTCCATTCCATCGTTTTTAAATAAAAGGATACAACAATAAAGGGAAGAAATAAACCACCTTTTGTAAGGCTATTTGTGTTGCGCATTTTCAATCTTGGTACTGTTTTTGACAGGCGATGTAGGGTGCTAATACCTTCCCTACTCGTAACCGACTCCCGAACTTGGATTTCAATCTTTAACCAGTGCTTTACTAAACTTAGTTTTTTTCCAATGTTTTTCCTATGGATAAAAACGTTGGTGGCGACTCCCTGTTTCATCCATCATATTCTCTCTTTTCCGCCGCGCCGTCGCGATCCAGGTTGCGACAGATGGCGACTCTACTGGGGACACTTAAGAGAGTCAGGCCAGTTTGATTGAAAGCGCATGTTCTTTTTATATAGCCTTTGTTATCTCGGGTTTCTTCCCCTTGTCTTATTTTCTGTTGATTGTTGTGAATGTTTGTTCTTGTTTTAATCGTATCTTGTTATTTGTTTCGTTGTCTATGTTTTGCATGTTTATTGAACCCTAGGGTAGGAGACCATGTTACTTTTCTGTAATCATTGAACCCTAGGGTAGATGACTTTGTATATGTGTTCTGTGTTTGTTCCTTGTGCAGGATGGGGTAAGGTAAAAGGTATTGAATGTCCTTCCACACACTACACTCACATTACTTGTACACACCTATGAGTGGCGCCCTATACCCGGGCCCCAAATAAAGCTTAAGTTAGGAGAGGTTGGTAACGAAATCGTATGGGATGTACTTCCTATCCGGTGTTCGTGAGAACCTCGACCAGAGTTCGACCTCTCATGATATACGCACCTAGTGAATTCCTCACTGTTTGCGTCCCTGTCATGATTAGGATCTTGGCTCTGGTGACCTTCTAGATGTCTAGCGGAAACCACCCGGTGTAGAGAGTCAGTTTTAGACAAGCCATAGGACCTAGAAAAGACTTCCAACAAAACCCGACTTAAGACACGAAAGGGCAGGCTTTACTATACCTTATCTCATTCTCGTTTTCCTTTTAAATCCAAAATTGATGAATTGCTTACATGTTCAAAGGATTACTTTATCCAAAAAAAAAGGGGTGAATCATTTTTCTTTCTAAAAAACTAGTAGTCCTTTAACAAGTAAGCAATCCCCTCTCTTTTTATGTACTTACGAGCCCTGGGTTATAAATCTTCCCAATTGTCAAAACAAAAATGAAAACAAAAATTCTCTTCAAAGCAGATATTGACGATGTTAGGAAGATCCATAACCCACGTGACTTTAGTTTCACATGAGTTTTGCCGACCGCTACTTCTCAAACTGAAAGTGTTTTCCAATAAATTAATAAAGAAGTAGTGGTTCACAAAACATAACAGAAACTGATTTTTTTTTCCCTCTCTCTTTGCTCTTGTAGGAAGCTGTTTGGAACTTAGCGAGTACCTTTGAGCAATATGGAAATTAACATGAGATCTGATAGTTGTGAAACAAATGTAACCGAGTTGAGAAAAGTATTACACCTTAAGGCCAAGAAGATTGACATGGGTAGTCTGCAAACAATGGGGAGAAAATTAAACCTGACACAGAAAATGGCTTTTACAAGAAAGTATGGGAGGATTCTGAAGTTATTAGAAGTGGAAGTGCAAACTGAGGCGATCACTGCCTTAGCACAATTCTATGACCCACCTCTCAGGTGTTTCACATTTAGAGACTTTCAGTTAGCCCCATCTATTGAAGAATTTGAACAAATCTTGGGGATGCCTTTGGGAGGACAGATACCTTACAGTTATCTTGACCATCATGCAACCATTGCTTCCATCGCCCGTGTTCTGAAGATCCGTCCCGACACCTTAAGGAGTGTACAACTAAATAGAAATCAGATCCCTGGATTCACTCAGGAATTTCTCGAGAAACATATGCAGGTCTTGGCAGAAAAGGAAGATTGGGAAGCCTTCATGGTCAAGGCTATTCTGGAAATGCCTTATCCTCGTACGGAAAAGGAAGTCCGAGGGTTTCTAGGAAGGTTGAACTATATTGCCCGATTCATTTCCCAAATGACAGCAACCTGTGAGCCAATTTTCAAGTTACTTCGCAAGAACTAACCCGGGCAATGGAATGAGGATTACCAAACAGTGTTCAAAAAGATAAAACAGTACTTGTTAGAGCCACCAATCTTGGTGCCATCCATTCCTGGGAGACCAATGATCCTATATTTGACCGTACTGAACGAATCCATGGGATGTGTATTAGGTCAACATGATGAAACTGGGAGGAAGGAGTGTGCCATTTTGTACTTAAGCAAGAAGTTCACCGAATGCGAGATGAGATACTCTTCTCTCAAAAGAACATGCTATGCATTAGCTTGGGCTACCCGGTGCTTAAGGCAATATATGCTCAGTCACACTACATGGTTGGTATCTAAGATGGACCCCATTAAGTACATCTTTGAAAAGCCAGCTTTGACAGGAAGAATTGCTTGTTGGCAAGTACTACTAATAAAATATGACATAAGATATGTCACCCAAAAGGACATAAAAGGAAGTGCGCTAGCAGATTACTTGGCACATCAGCCTATTAGCAGTTACCAACCAATGCAGCATAACTTCCCAGATAAAGATATTTTAGCTCTTTTCAAAGAAGAATATGGTTAGGAAAACAGGTGGACCATGAGATTTGATGGAGATTCCAATGCACTGGGACATGGAATTGGGGTCATCCTAATCTCACCTAACAAGGAATTCATCCTCATTTGTGCTCAGCTATGTTTTAATTGTACTAACAAAGTGGCCGAGTATGAGGCTTGTTCTTTAGGGATACGAGCGGCTCTGGATGCAGGAATAAAGACTTTGGAAGTTTATGGAGATTCTGCTTTGGTTATCCACCAATTGAGAGATGAGTGGGAAACTAGAGACAATAAACTAGTTCCCTATCACGCTCACATCAAAGAAATAATCAAAGAGTTCGATGAAATTACCTTCCATCATATTCCATGGGAGGACAACCAAATTGCAGATGCCTTAGCCACTCTAGCTGCGATGTTTGAGGTCAACAGTGAATACGAGGTGCCTCTCATTGAGGTGAAAAAATGACAAGAACCTGCACATTGCCAGGTCATAGAAGGAGAGCCAGATGGCAAGCCTTGGTATCATGACATCAAAAGGTACCTCCAATGCCAAGAATACCCTTAACGCATTATAGATAATGACAAACGAACCTTAAGAAGACTCGCTATGGGTTATCTTTTGAGTGGCAATGTACTATACAAGAGAAATTATGATTCCATCCTCCTTCGTTGTGTTGAAACCGTCAAGGAAAATCAAATCATGAGAGATGTCCATGAAGGATCTTTTGGGACTCACACAAACGGACACGCCATGTCAAGGAAGATCTTGAGGGCCGGGTATTACTGGATGACCATGGAAACAGACTGCTTTGCTTATGTACGGAGGTGTCATAAATGTCAGGTGTATGCCGACCACATTCATGCGCCCCCTTCATGCCTAAACGTCTTATTGGCACCATGGCCCTTTTCAATGTGGGGTATGGATGTTACTGGGCCCATTGAGCCAAAAGCCTCGAACGATCATCGTTTCATTTTAGTCGCCATTGATTATTTCACCAAGTGGATGGAGGCCGCTTCGTATGCCAATGTAACAAAGAATGTTGTGGTCAAATTCGTCAAGCGTGAACTGATATGCTGATACGGCCTACCCAGCCAGATCATTACTGACAATGGTATGAATTTGAACAACAAGATGATGAAAGAACTCTGCGAAAGCTTCAGAATCTCTCACCATAACTCCTCTCCATATTGGCCTAAAATGAATGGAGCAGTTGAGGTAGCTAACAAAAACATCAAGAAGATAGTGCAAAAGATGGTGGTGACCTACAAAGATTGGAATGAAATGCTTCCCTTCGCTCTGCATGGATACCCAACCTCGATGCGAACCTCGACTGGAGCAACCCCATTCTCCTTGGTCTCCGGAATGGAAGCAGTACTGCCTTTTGAAGTAGAAATCCCATCCCTCAGGGTAATCATGGAGGCCAAACTGGAGGAAGCTGAATGGATCTAGGCTAAGTACGACCAATTCAACCTAATTGATGGAAAGAGGTTAACCGCTCTCTGCCATGGACAGTTGTATCAAAAGCGCATGAAGCGGGCGTATAAGAAGAAAGTGCGACCTTGACATTTCCAAGGAGACTTGGTCCTCAAGAAGATCTTATCGATCCAAAGAGACGAGTGCGGTAAGTGGGCGCCTAACTGTGAAGGTATCTACGTTGTGAAAAGGGCCTACTCCGGAGGAGCTTTAACCCTCACCAACATGGATGGAGAGGATCTGCCAATGCCTACAAACGCAGATGCGGTGAAAAAGTACTATGCCTAAAAAAAGGGGGACGGGGAGCTCGCTAGGCTGAAAACCGAAAAAGGCGGCCTAGGCAAAAGTTGGAGCTACTTGGTGAAAACCCGAACGGGCGGCTCAGAAAAAATCAAAACTTAAAGTCCCGGCACAGTGGCACAAACCCTTTGAGCAGAAAAAGAGAAAACCCAACTGGGGCATATGGGTCATTGTCAAATTACGTCTTCAGAAACAAAATCAGAAGATGAACATGAAGTCATGAAAGAGAATCAAGATTCTCATCGCTCTCAGGAAATTGATGGAGGATTCAGGCGCCTTCCCTTCCCTACTTACCTTCAATTCTTTATACCTTGTAACATCTATTTGTTCATATTGCTTTCGTTACCACTGTACATGCCTGATGTTCATAAATAAAATTTATCCTTCTTTCTACATGTTTTCATGGCTAAGTCTTATAAATGAGCAAGTTTTTCCTAAGAAATTTTTAAAATTAAAAACGAAAAAACACAAAGTTGTGTGGAACGGAATGCATCCCAACGCCAGATGTAGCACCCTCGGTTAAATAAGATAGACCCTTCTATAGGATCATCCTATTTAACTAAGAGGTTAAAAGTTTTTAGAAAAAGTGAATATATTTTTTTTAAAATAAAATAATGGCAGATCAGTGGAAACAAATAGTAGGTAATTCACATAGTCATTCACAAACCATAAGCAATTGTACTCTTAACAGAATGGGGCACATAGGCACCCTTAAATAGATACAGTTATCCATTATCTTATTATTTATTAATAAATATTCCACTACATATATCCTATTTTTAATGAATGCTCCCAGTTGGTCTAACGTGTTGCTGTTCTTCGTACTCCGGTTCTTGGTTTCCTAGCTCCTCTGTTATTATTCATCAGAAAGGGTGAGTATATACCCAAGACCCTGAAGGTTCCCGGTGCGGACATATCTAGACAACAGATAATATAACATAAATCATACAATTAACATATTTACAACTATAACAATCAATAATGTTGTCATGGAATGCATGAGTTAGGTTTATTATAATTTATCTTAAGTTAAGTCTCATGATACATGTGGGCCCAATAAATCAATCCACCATCACTATTATCTCATTCTTTGGAAGTCATCTTGCTCAAGTTGCCCTTTGGGCACAACATTTCCATTCTAGAGCGATCGGAGCTCACCAAGTCCCCCATTCATTATTTAATCATCATAAGGTACGAATGAACTCACAGGTTCTAATCATTATATTATCTTGGGACTTGGCTCTACACAATCATAGTTACATTCCGTCATTTAGTCAAAGTACACCAGAATTGCATCATCTAACCCGGCTTCAGGCGCAACTCTGATGCCATTGGGTTTCCGTCCCGGTTGTACTCCCAAGATTCTCCTCGGAGATCGGTCGTGAATGTCCTCCAGCGTACCAGGTGTATGCTCTAGTTTTACTCCTTCAAAAATATTTTCATGATGCAAAATGCATTATTTAAGTTCTATCATTTGATCCCTGGGTATCTATGTGTTTCCAGTCTCATAATATTTATTCACAAGTTCTTGGGTCCTATCAGTTTTTCAGACGTTGTAGGTTATTTTATTATTTTATTTATTCTTATTCTAGAAAATATATCGATTATATCTTGGCTAAAATAATGCTTCGTTTAAAGAGTAAGTAGTATGTTCCTTATTTCATTATTCATAATTAAACAATAATAATATTAGTAACAATAATAATAATAATAATAATAATATTCATAATTATAATTATAATTGTAATTATAATCATAATAATAGCATCAGTGATATAAATGGTGACCCTTCATCATTATTTCCTTGTTTATCTCATCTTTCAAGACTTCCTCACTGGAATCCACATAGACACCCATGGTTCTTAATATTTTCACAATTCAATACCGATCATATCCATTTAATCATCATGGTTAATAATAATCAACACAGCCAATTAATCATATACATATCAATAAAAATATATATAAAACAAATATATAAACATGAAAGCATCTTAATTTAACAGCAATTCCCCAACCTGCCCTTGGAAAGGTAAAGACCAGAAGTACCTTAGCCTTTCCAAACACTCGGTTCCCCCCCAGAATAACAGAGAATATACCCCCCTGACCTTGATGGAGAATCTTAGATTAGTTGAGGACGTTCTCTTATTGTCCTTGCTTCAGTTCACGGTGACTTGACGGAGAAAAGGAAAATGAGAGAGAGAGACTTCACAAATTTTAGTTTTGTTATGAGAATTCATACTTGTAAACAGGATGTGGTATCGATTTAATAATGTAAAAGACAAGTGGGGGACAAGCTTTTTCATAATGGGATGTTAGGTGCGTTAATTGTGGTAATAATGGAGGTTTTAGATAAGAAAATGAGCTGTATTTTGACCATTTCCGCCGCCTACATACAGGAGCTTGTATGATTGAAGTAGATATATTAAAATATGTAAAAGATGATAGGATTGGAGTAAAGTGTGCAAGTTTCGCTGCATGTGGCTCGTCCGTGATAACCTTTTGCGTGAACTAGCGGACCGATCACTAAGTGGGTATGCTCCTTCCAGCATGAGCGAACTTTTTCGAAACCGGTTAGGAATGGCATCACTATCCCAGCCCTGATCCAGTCAAGTTTTATTGATCATGTCCCCTATCAATTCGGACACTGTTTGGGCATATCTCTTTCCGAGAAGTTTCAGAGCCTCTTTCATTCAGAATTGCTTCACTCGGAGGGGATTTGCTCGGAAATGTTTCTGCTTGAAACACTCGGTCAGCTTTTCCTTCCTTGGAAGTGACTCACTCAGAAATGTCTGACCCGGACTCATTTAGAAATATCTCACTCGGATATATATATATATATATATATATGTGAAGTGTTCTTTCAAAGTCAGAGCCACTTTTTGTTCCGAATTCATTCACTCGGGAATTATCCATTCAGATATATCTCTGACTGAAAAGTACTTATTCGTAGTCAGTCTTTCTTCACTCGAAAATACTTCTCTCGGAAGTGTATCACTCAGAAATCATATAACCAAAAGATCATTCGGAGTTGCGTCACTTGGAAATCTTACAACTGAAAGATCATTCAGAGTCGAAGACAATCTCGAAGACGAACCGAGCACAAGCTCTCGACAACTTTGAATATGGTCCGAGCACAGGCTCTAGGCAACCTTTATGACACCCGAGTACGAATAGAATGAAGGGTTCATCACTCGGATATTTACTTCCCCTGGAAACTTTTCACTCGGAAACGTATTCATTCGAAGTCAAAGTCTTTCTCTGTTCAGAAGTACTTCCCCTGAAAATGACTCACTCGGTATATTTTTCAATCGGTGTTATACCACGCTGAAATCAGAAATCTCACTTGGTGTTATCCCACTTGGAAATGTCTCACTCGGTGCCATCCCACATGGAAGTGTCGCACTCGGAGACACCCCATTTGGGAAAGTTACACTCAACTTGAAGATAACCCACTCGGGAATTCACTTCTTAGAAATATCTCGGTCCGAGAAGTACTCATTCGAAATTAGTTTTTCGTCGTTCGGAAGTACTTCTCTCAGAAACGTTTCACTCGGATACGTTTCATTCGGGAACGAGTCACTCGAAGACGTTTGACTCAGAAACATTTCACTGGGAGACGTTTCATTCAGAAACGAGTCACTCGGAGACGAGACACTCGAAGATGTTTCACTCGGAAACGTTTCATTTGGAAACGAGTCACTCGTAGACGTTTCACTCATAAACGAGTCACTCAGAGACACTCCACCCGGAAGTATGGAACTTAGAAGCGTCTTTGTCCGAAAGGTGCTCATTCAAAGCCAAAGCCCCTTTCACTCAGAAGTGGTTCTCTCGGACACGCTTCACTCAGAAATGTCTCCGAGGCCAGGACTCTACTCGGAAGTGGTTCTCTCGGTCATACCTCACTTGGAAACAGATTCCTTTCTTCACTCAGACAGTCTTATCTAAGACATGATTCACTCGGAAAATGGATAATATCATTAATGGTCTAGATAAATTCAATGATTATACACGAGAATGAAATTTTTGGGATATTACAGACTACCTACAGGGTATTTTATTTACTGATTATCACTTACAGAACTTCCATACTTCAAAATTTACAAGATTAAGACTGCTACTAAAAATAGGGATGTTACACCAGACCCTACCTCAAGTAAGCATAACCAACTCCGCTAGGCGAGCTCACCGAAGTCGGAAGTTGCTTCTATTTCATCCATGAGTTATCTCAAAGCCCATCTCTAAGGGAGGTTACCTGAAAATGTCAATTTTTTTTACTTCTGTACTACTTATCCTCTTTTCGAAGGTTGACTGAAATTCCTGACCCGTAAGCGAAAGGTTTCACGAGCAATCCCCCAACAAGGTCACAACCCTCTACAAAAAGAGCTCAAGTCGAGATCTCCTCCCAGGTAAATATGAACCAGATTTCTCCCTAAGTGGAACCGGTAGGTCACTTTCCCCAGCAAGACCACAGTTACCAGTAGGTAGACGCCAACAAACTGTCCTTCCCCAGTGGAACTACGCTTCAGAAACAGACTCCAATTAACCTTTCTTCCCCAATAAGTTCATCATTACCAAACTAGCACCCATCATACTTTTCCCACCAAACTGCTCAAACTGGGGCATCACCCCAGGTTTCTTACTCTTTTTAGTCAAGGGGCAGTACCCCAAATTTCTGAACAACTCAAACTGGGGCATCTCCCCAGATTTCTATTCTCTTTCAGCCAAGGGGAATTACCCCAAATTTCCAAATTGATCAAACTAGGGCATCACCCCAGGTCTTTCTCTTTTAGTCAAGGGGCAGTACCCCAAATGTCCGAACAACTCAAATTGGGGCATCTCCCCAGATTTCTATTCTCTTTTAGTCAAGGGGCAGTTCCCCAAATTTCTAAACTGCTCAAACTAGGGCATCACCCCAGGTCTTTCTCTTTTAGTCAAGGGGTAGTGCCCCAAATTCCTTCAGTCTCTCCTAACTGGGGCATCACCCCAGGTTTTTCACTTTCAGTCAAGGGGCAGTACACCAAATTCCTTCAGTCTCTCAAGGCAGGAACAACCTCCCAAGCCTCAAAATTTGGGGGCATTACCCCAAGTCTCTCAAAACTGGGCCAGCACCCCACACTCTCAAACCTAGAACAATACCCCAAGTCTTCCAAACCGAGGGTCAACCCTAATCCTTTTACTTTCAGTCAACCGAGGGTTAACCCCAATCCTTTTATTTCAGTCACCCGAGGGTCAACCCTAATCCTTTTATTTCAGTCAACCAAGGGTCAACCCCTATCCTTTTATTTCCTATCAACCGAGGGTCAACCCCAATCCTTTTACTTTTAGTCAACCGGGAGGCAACACCCTCAACCTTTACTTTCCTATCAACTAAGGGTCAACCCCAATCCTTTTACTTTCAGTCAACCGGGAGGCAACACCCTCAACCTCTACTTTCCTGTCAACTGAGAGGCAACACCCTCAACATTTACTTTCTTGTCAACCGAGAGGCAACACCCTCAACATTTACTTTCCTGTCAACTGAGAGGCAACACCCTCAACATTTACTTTCCTGTCAACCGAGAGGCAACACCCTCAACATTTACTTTCCTGTCAACCGAGAGGCAACACCCTCAACCTTTACTTTCCTGTCAACCGAGAGGCAACACCCTTAACATTTACTTACCTGTCAACCGAGAGGCAACACCCCCAACCTTTACTTTCCTGTCAGCTGAGAGGCAGCACCCTCAACCTTTACTTTCCTATCAACCGAGAGGCAACACCTTCAACCTTTTATCTCCTGCCGAGCCAAAGGACAATACCCAACTAATCGTTTTCTGTTCAAACCGGGGCATTACCCCGATCTTGTTTCCAAGTTTTGAAAAAAGAGGGGCTAATTGGATCCGATGTTGAGACCTGTCCAAAGGATCATCCTGACCGATGTGAGTATTTTCTGCCAAAGTGAGTTCAGTGGAAGCAATATCGGGGTCAAAAAAGAAGCAGGAAAACAAGGCCTCTCAAACACCTTACGGATCAAACCAAAATCAAGCTTCATTTTGAAAAGTTGGAATGAGCCAAGAGATGCAACTCGATATCGATGCATAGTTCACATCGACTAACAAATTTAACAGGTTTCATTAGACGATATGAAAAGAACAAAGAATGGTGTTAACCATATTACATCATTCAAGAACTTAATTCGATCAAGGTTATAATGGACGATGTTGTTTCAAAGTTGCTTTATGAATTGTACATCAGTTTGGAGTTCAGTTGTCAGCTTTTACGATGAACGATGTTATTTTAAGTTGCTTCATTAATTACACATTGGTTCAAAGTTCAATTTAACTTGCATTCTTGGAGAAAGATAGAGGTATATGCAGAAGAGTCATTTCATTCAGAAAAAGGGGGGCACTACGGCCTTACAAAATTTTCAAATCTGGAGCCTATCCCAGAACAAGGAAAACAAAAAGAAAATTAATCTATACACCGGTGGTAGGGGAGTCCGGTCCGGCAACAGTGGCTGTCCTCTCAGAATCCTCCGATACTGTCCTCAACTCCATACTTTGGCCCTCAGGGAGAGGCAGAGGTTCGTAAGGAATATCCTCAGGTTCCACTACCTGACCCCGGTCCATAGCATATAGATGTCCACCATGAAACTCATAGTAAACACCTATACCGTTCAAGTTAAATTGCACAGTGGAGTTTCGGTGTACGACTTGACGAGCGGCGGAGCTGAAGGCGACATCGGCTAATTCTGAGAATTCAGCCATCTCCTCCTCCCTTTCTTGCCGTTCTCGGACTTGGGCCTCCTTCACAGCGGCGACCTTGGCTGCCAACTCCTCGTTTTTTTCTTTAACCTCAGCCTGTCCAGCTAGGGCTTCATCCAATTTAGCTTTAAGAGCTTTAAGAGCGTCCTTCGAAGCCTTGTACTTGGCCTCAGACTTACTCGCCCTCTTGGTGGCTGAATTGTACGCCACTGTGAGTTTAGTCAAATCTTCCTCCTTCTTAGCCAAGGCCGTCTAGGCCTCCACTCTTTGGGCTTTGGCCTCTTTCATCCGGTCTAGGCATTGTTTAACCTCCACACCAGAATAGTAGAATTTACCCAAGGATTGAAGGACCCCAGCCACCTCGATCAAGTTGAAGATGGCTCCCTTAACAGCGCACCTCGTCTCAGAAGCAGGAAGATCGTCCTTCAGCTTAAAAGGGATTTGGACACGTGGTGGTGTCTCCCCAATGCATTGCAAAAACTCCAAAATGCTGGAGTTACAGTGGAGAGCATTCTCATCGGCAGATTGAGTCCGGTCCAAGGCATTGTCATCACCGGTAGCATGCTCATCCTCACGCTGGGCCTCCACCCTGGCCTCAGCCCTTTTGGCCATGTGCTTTTTGGCCTTAGAACTTTGGTCGGTGTGGGCGCGCCTTTTATTTTGAGCCCCATCAGCTGGACCCAGGGCCAAATTCCCAACCTTGTTAGTCGGGATGCTAACCACTTTGGCTGCTGTGCGCCTCGGAGTCACCCTATTCTCCATATCAGCAGCAGCAGCGTTTCTGGCTTCGGCCTGTTCCCGGAGTTTCTTCAAAATGTCGATCCGAGCAATTTCGCCTGAAAAAAAAGAGAGCCGTTGTTAACATCGATAAAAAATGATGTAAAAAAAATCTACCTAAGTAAGCATCCCGGTGGGATTTCTCCCTGAGAAGGTTTTTACAGGTAATTTTGACAAAGACGGAGTAGGCGTTTAGAGCATCCAACGCCTTCTTGGACTCGGTTGACAAGACACTCTCACTGACGGAGTAAGCATTACTAGTGAAGAGGAAGTGCTCGTAAGTCCAGCCGGTGTAGAACTTCCTGGAAAAATCTAAATTCTCCCAGAACACCGGTCTTCCTGCATTAACCTCGACCTTGACATAGGATTGTTTGAAGTTGACTCTGTCCGTCTTGGCCGACTCAGTGTAGCTCTCAAACTTCACCACTTTGGAGTCACACCAAAGATTAATAAAGCCAAGGCCGCCGCCTGCATTACCCCAGTGCATTACCCTATAGTAGGTGAAGAAGAGCACAACGGTGGGGACGAAGTGGAAGTACTTCCCCAGTACCTCCAAAGATTTCACCAAGCCCCAGCTGTTGGGATGAAGATGGCTGGGGAGCAGTCCAAGAATGGGAGTACTCCCATTTCGAACTCCGTGAGGGGGAAACGGATGCCGATCCTGGAAAATAACATCTCGTACATAAAAATATATCTTGACCCCGACTGGTGGCAAATCCGTTCCGAAGTCAATGGACAAAAAACGGTGAAGTCATCTTCATGCTCCTTGCCGGAATGGACGATGACATCCTCAATTGTGACATCGGTAGCATCCTCAGCATAGCGGGAGACGATGTTTCTGGGATCTTCATGAATCCAAAAGTAAGGGTCCTTGGCCTTCTCAACAAGCCAATCGATCCGGTGTGCAATAACATTGTCTCAACGGCATTGGTTACAATGACTGGGACACCGGTGGAAGATTTCTAGAAGAAGCCATGTGAACGGTGTGGCGAAAAATGGTATGCAGCTATAAAAAGCCACATCGTTAGATAAATAGAGATTGGCACTGCTGCCACGCTCACTAGAACCCAAGTTAAAAGAGGACGATGTGTGGGTTCCAGACGATGTGTCTAGCTCCCTCGTTTCCCACAAGGGCAATGTGGAGAAGCGATTAGGTCCTAAAACTATTGGCCGTTGTGAAACCCCAGAGGTAGCTTCACGTTGGCGACGCTGACCCCAGCTCATGACTCCTCCCGACTGACACCGGTATGTAATTGAAGGAGGTCTGGACAGGACCTCGACGGAGTCATTCCTTGAACCGTTGTCCCCCATACCCTATCTAAAAATGAAAAAAGGAGAAGGAAGGTATGGAGGTACCTGCTGAGACGATGCAGGCTGTTCTTTTGGTACGAGCCAGAATGCTTTGTGGACACCAGAGGTTTTGAACGTCGGAGTAGCAAAGTTTTGGAATGAAAAACAAGTGAAAATGACTGACCCCCGTGCCTGCTTTTATAGGGAGTGGGGGGGTCGATTCTAGAACATTCCACATTCTAGCCCAGATCCATGAAAAGAGGCCCATTAGCAGCGACGGTCCATATTCCAGCCATAAAGCGCGAAAAGGGAAAATTGACATGACGAATCAAGTGGTGACATGTGTAGGGATTCTTGCGTCATTTCAAGATGACATTGTCTGTTCACAAGATTACACCGGCTAAAAAACATATACACACATCGACGTTTGTCATATCGGTTGATTCCCTATAAACGGACTCTCACTTGACCCCGACATCGGTGTTCACGTCTTTACTTCCTTTTCACTTCAAAAAAACATGAAGGAACTTCATGTTTCTCTCGTAAAAAGAAAGTAAAGAGGGGCATCCGTGAACACCTATTTTGGTCTGGCCAATTCCCACCTAGAATGGGCACCGGCGGTAATAGGTCCTAACACCGTCTGATGTCAAATAAAGTGAAACATCGTTAAAGACACCGGTTTCAGCCATGAGGAGACATCGTCCGATGTCCAAAAGAAGATGAACACCGATCTGGGTCATTGAGGGATACCGATCTGGGCCAATGGGAGAGACACCGTCTTGCTGAGTCCATTCAGCGAGACTGGTGTACGTTATTATCCCATGTGGGAAGGTGGTTCCATAAACCCAACACCCGACCCATGTGACACCGTTTGTAGAGTCCGGCTGCCCATGTTGTGACTTAGAATCACACTACAAGATTCGATCCTGAAATCCAGGAAATGGCAGACAGGGAATAAAAAATTGAAACAATAAAAAACTCACCACCAGCCACTATTCCTTACAACTGCTAGTGGCCAGGCTGTTTCCAGTACGCGTATGGCTGAGTGGAAGCCTGAACTGTCCAGGCACTTAGGCTCTAAAGGTCTTCTATAAATACCTCCATTGAAGAGGTCCAAGGGTCCGCACCTTGAATCCCTGAATCCTGAGAAATTGTACCGGGGTTCGAAACCTAAAGTCTTTAAGAGAATCACTTCAATTCATGATTCTTCAAGTTTCTGGAGGAAAAGAATTGCCCCCAAGGTTCTGAATCCAGTTATTAGGACACCGGCCCCTACCCTGCTTGAAGTGGGTCCTCCTCTACGGTCCAGACGCCGTTCAGATCCTCACAAAAGGCTCCATATTTATCAATTCCACACCAGATCTACACTAAGCCCCTACATCAGACCCAGTAATCAACCAAACCGGTCTCGTCGCTGTCACTCCAGTCGTTGCTGTTCCAATCCACACCGGTCCGCACAGTCCACACCGGCTCTCCCAGTATCTACGCCCACGCCGGTTACAATCCCTTCATCACTTCTTTTGTTGTTTTGTTTATTCTTCTTTCTCTACTGTTTTTCTCTTTTTACTGTTTTACTTTCTTGTTAAATTCCCCCTTGTCTTTGTTCATAATGTAAAAGTGACAAAATATGTCTTTTTGATATCCTTGTGAACCGGTATAGTAGCAATTTTAAGTCAGTGTCGTGCAGAAACGCTTCTGCCTACACTATTCCTAAGACCCATACATGTGCGGAGAAGTTCGCTTTGTATACCCTTTTTACTATGCTCCCACACTAGATTCGTTAACTGCCTTGTCCATTTCTGCTGCTTCTTTCCGGTCATCGCCTTCCCAATCCACACCGGCCTTGAGTCTCAAATTCGGTCTTCATAACGTGTACTTCTACACCGGTCATAATTCCTCCATTTCATTCTTTTTTTATTGAAATTCCTTTGTTGTTCTGTTGCATAGTGTAAAATAACAAAAACATGTATTTTTGATATTCTTTTACATTGGTAATTCTAGGTTTGTGTCGTGCAGAAGTACTTTTGCCTGCACTATTTCTATGTCCTATACACATGTAAAGAACTTCGCCTCGTATTCCTTTTTCCTCTTAAACCTGATCTGATGATGAATCTCATAACACTACTTAGAGACTACCTTTTATCAAGAACTACGTAACCCTGATTTCTCGAAAACTCGAGAATACGTAGGAGCAGGACTTAACTCTTGTCGGGCCCACTTCTTTCCCTTTCTTATTCTTCCTTTTAAAAAAATTAATCTAACCCTTACCATCTTCCTAGAAGTCAATTTAGACATGACGTCTTGTTGATTTTCTTCCTTTTCCCTGGCCGTTATTATTTTTCATAAAAATCAGGTTAATTTGGACGAGACATCCTATTAACTCCTTTCACCATTCGACCTTGTATTCTGATGGAAAATGACTAATTTGGACGAGACATCCCGTTAGCATTCTCTCCCTTTCCATACATACCTTCATTAAAAGCCCAGATTAACTTGGAAGTGATGTCCAGTTAACCCCTCCTTTTTCTTTCCTGATCTGGTATCTTGATGAAAGGATGACTAATTTAGACGAAACTCCTTGTTAGTTTCTTTTCCTTTTTTTCCCGTTTCCCCCATTAAAGCCGGGATTAATTCAGACGAGACATCCTATTGATCTTATTCTGAGCTTTTTTTTCATTTTGTCTGTCTCCTTCATTTTCAAGAAAAAAGAAATAGAAACAATTTTAAGGCTATTCATTATGTGCATTTTCAACTTTGGTACTGTTTTTAACAGGCGATGTGGGGTGCTAATACCTTCCCCACTCGTAACCAACTCTCGAACTTAAATCTCACTTTTTTAACCAGTGCTTTGTTAAAGTTTTTTTCCAATGTTTTTCCTATGGATGAAAACGTTGGTGGCGACTCCCTATTTTGTTTTATCATTTTTACCATCGTCGCGATCCCGGTTGTGACAACATGCAACCAACCACTCTCTCAACACCCATAACCCTAAAACCTAAGGTTTAAGCTCAAGAAATTAAGATGAAACCTTACCTCAAGCCAAGAGTGAAGTGAGCTCTATTAGAGAGAGAGGGTGACAAAATTAGAGAGGGAGAAGGAAGAGGAGAGCTTCCAAACCAAGGGCTCCTTCTTGCTTGATGAAGAGGAAAATGGGAGCAAAAAGGCATACACCACTTGATGGGTTTTTGAGGAAGAAGAAGATGAAGAATGGAAGGAGAAGTAATGAAGAAGTAGATTGTATAGAAGAAGGGGAAAATACAACGTAAATAAGAAAGGAAAAAGAGAGTTTTGGCATTTAATTATATCTCTTCACTTAAAGCTTCTCCGTTTTAAATCAAACAGGATCTCCTTTCAGGCTCAATACATTATCTAAAAATTATTTTGATTACATATTCAGACTCCCAATAATATTCTTAATAGCCCTGACCAATAGTACCTCAATTGGAGATACTCGGTCTGACACCCATATTTTAACTGGGTATTATTTTCAACTATTTAAGTCTCTATAAATTATGAAAAATACAAAAATTCCTAATTTAATCATTTTAATATTTTTGGGACATTAGTCAATTCATATTTAATTATTCACTATTTATTTCTCTTAATTAATCGTTTTTATAAATTTTAGGATGTTACATTTCTGACCTTGCCTCGCTCCCTTGAGCAAACTCCTCGAAGTGTTGCCTTTTTGAAGATCGCCCTGCTTCTCTCTCCAGCTAAGAGGTGGTGGGAACCACAGAAATAGGGATGGCGATAGTAATAACCCGGGGAGAACCAGCAGGAGCAGCAAAGGAAATCATTGAACTCTCCCCCTTCTAGGTCACCCCTTTCCTTCCTTCCGCTCGAGGGCCTTTCTCGGGGTACTGCTTCTTCAAATCCTTTAAAGATAGTTTCTCAGGGGCCATATCAGCTGCACAAACATACACACCCGGTCAGAAAACATAAACCAAAAAATCAAAAACGTGTACATCAAACAACAAAAACTACTCTTACCTATCCAAGCATCAAGAGAAGTCGGATAAGGGGATAGGGCAATCAATGCCTGAGAGCTAAAGAAGATCCCCAAGTCATTAGACAAAAAATTAGCGTCCACCCTCTCGGATAAAGATAAATCATCCAAGGATACTCAGATTGGATCGGGGTACGAGTTTAGTAAAGTGGGAAACAGAGTTGAGCGTTGGGGTAATGCAAAAAATCCTCCCCAGGGGTATCCAACCCCACTTAAATTTTGAAGAATCCCATCTTGAAGTTCTTATAGGATTGATCAAAGGCTCTAATCAGGTTACAACGAGCGACACCGTTGAGGGAAACCCACCCCACGGGTGTCCCTGCCTTGGGAATTTTGGCATTGAAAAAGTAAAAGAATAGGGGCACAGAAGGGGTGCAACCATTTGGGTGTAGCTGAGTAGGGGCGATGTTCAAAGCGCACAAAACCCCAATTTGAAACTCAAAATGGAAAAGAAAGGTAGAGTCAGGAAAAAAGGGTCTCATACAGGAAGGTAAAATCTGGCTCACTCGGATCCCTACGCTCATGGCAAACCCTATTAGACGTAGAACAACAGACACACTCTATATTACAAGCAAGGGTAGAGTGGTTGAAGGTCCCTACTTCCCATAATTGGGTCACTGACCCCTTGCTCTGAAGAGAAGAAAAGATGAGCAACACCTCATCTCTCACACAGTCATAAGTCCCCTCCATAGGCACACTCACAGTAATTCCCAAAGAAAATAAAAGGGTTGAAGAAGGCAGAAAGTCTAAAAAGCTTAAAATAGAGAAGGAAAAAAGAAGAAGCATTGACCTGACGGGAGAAATGCTAAACAAAGAAAAGAAGGCAATGGAGGAAACAAGTGCAATAGTAGAAATCACAAAGAAGTTGTTAAACAAATGGGGTTGAAGAATGAAAAAAGCCTAAAAAGTTTGAAATGGAGAAGGGAAAAAAATTTATAGTGGGGAGACACCTTTTCGCTAACCCCCCAAATCCAACGGCGAGAATACAAGGGGGCGTGAAAAAGCAATAAACATGATGCAACTGGCACCTCTGAAAGAAGCCACTTGATCCTCGATCTAACGGTTGGGGATCTAGGAACCCTAAATCAACGGATGTGACGCTTCAGGACAGCCCTCGGGTGATGCAACACATTCTTAAATGGCCTTGAGACATGGGAAAGGCATAATCATGACAAGCGTGTTGCCATACCCCCTCATAATTAGAAATGACAGTTAACAATCCCTTGCCATGTGGCAAAGGAGGTAGAAAGTTGCTCTTAGCATAGAACTCTAGTCACGCGAATCGGAGTCTTCACTCAGAAATACTCACTCTGAGTCAAGACTCTTAGTGCTCGGAAACAAGTAACCTTCTACTTGGTAGTCAGGAGATTCGATTCGAAAATGAGATTCTCAACTCATACTCAGCCACCTCACTCGGCCCTACACCCAAGGCTCATGGCTAGGGGGCTCTTATTCCCTCTATGAGATCGGGAGGTAGTCCCCACCACCTCCTGATATGTCTCCACATCACTAGGAAGTTATTTAGCTTAGGTCATAGCCTAATAGGCCAAGCCCACCTTGTAACCCAAGTATAAAGGTATCTGTTGTACGTACGTTAAGGGAAAGTGATGCATACTGAGAATCAATAGACCCATTCTCTAGAGGAATTCTCTGGGGTTTTATGCCTAAGCTACTCTTTATGTGAACAACTTAAAAAAGTGATAATTTTAATCATTGGTTGTGAAAAATTATACGGTTTGAAATCTAACTATTGGATCGCGATGAATTTTAAAACGATGGCTCTCGGATACTAAAGAGACATTATGAAACCATTTAAAGCACAATTAAATGAGGCCAAGGCCCCTTACCTCATGGAACAATTGCTGCCCAGAGGAAGAAAAATAGAGAACTAGCCAAAAACCCATCAGATACTTTAAAATGTCTACTGATCGTTGCTGACGGTTCCCGATCCTAAGAAAAAATAACATGTAGCCTGAAAATTGGAAGAAGAAGGAAAAATCATGAGATCAAGGGTTAAAAGTTTACAAAACGCTTCTTACCTTTGCTTAGAGAGCTTACAGTTTAGAAGCTTGAAACAAGAGGGATGAGGCTGACTTTTAAGAGGCTAATGCTTGTAGAAAAATTAAGAAAGTATGGCTATTTATAGGGTAAAAGGTCACGGGTTGGAGGGGGAAAAAGGAAGAAGAAGAGTTTTGATGGTTGGTGATGGTGGCCCTTGTGGTGGCCGTGAGAGTGAGTGGTTAGGGGAGGGGTTTAGGTGGCTGGATTGAAAAGCTAAAGAGTGGAAGGACAAAAGTGAAGAGGATGGTGGTAGTTGGATAGTTCTGCCGAGAGAGAGAAAGAAGGCTTGGTGAAGGGTTGCTTCTAGGAGAAAGATTTAGAGTGATGGGATGTTAATTTGTTGCATGAAATATGATTAATGAAGATGGGAGGTGGAGAGGCTGAGTGGAGAGGAGTGAGCCGAGGTTGACACCTGTCCAGGGAGGTGACGAAGGGTGGTCGGTGGTCGGGATTGGGTGGCTGGGAAATTAACTTACCGTGCGAGAAATTAAAGCGTGTAGAATTGTTATGAACCAAAAATTAAGGAAGTTAAAAATAAATAGAGGTTAATTCATGGGATGAGAATCTCAAAAATGGTCATCATGAAGTTGGCAGATCTTCTTTTTCCCTTTAATGTGATATATCATTTGTGACGATCCAAGATTAGTAGCCTGAGATATGCTCAATTTAAGACAGGATGTTCCAGGAGCTCCTGAATCAGCTAAGGCTTCGGTAATAAATTCACCATTAATTCTCCTTTGAGAATTTGGTTTTGTGTTCTTCATAAAAATTGTAGGGTCTTTTGATACAAATCCATATCAAGAAGAATAAAGCGATTCAAGTATCGGACGAGGAAGATATGCAAATTTTACTGAAGATTGCCAGCATAGTGATGAAACAGCTAAGGGGCTGGAAAGATTCATTAAATTGTACTAATCTAGAAAGATTTAGCCTTCAATGTCTTCATAAAAAATGTAGAGAATTTTGTTATGGAGATTTTGACATTGGGTTTTCACGAATCAAAGGTTGTATGAAAGAGTTCTGAATTTTTTTACTGAACCATGCATAGGATAAAATCTCCAAATGCTAAAATTTTAAGATGAACACGCTTAATTCTTATTTTAGGGGTTGACAGAGTGAGAATCAGAGTTCGGGGCTAGAAATAGAGGTTATAGATATTTTCAAAGCAAAGATATTGAGACTAAAATCATACGATTCTAAGATTGTATGCAAAAGTTAGGTCTAAAACACTGAAGGTGTTTAGGTCAAGCTTTAAAGGGATTTCTGAGGAAACTGATCTATGGAAAAACAAGGATGATAGAGTCTGAATCGAGCTTCGGCCTCTTCAAGAAAAGTTCTTAAAACATTGAAACAAGTCACCAAGATAGACCGTGCTACCATCGGATATCCTGAAGTATATGCACGATCAAATATAGGAGGCATTAGATGTTCTGATTGGGCCGGTTAGGCCAATCAGACATCTTCGATCCTTCACAAAAGAATCCTAACAGGATTACTAGTCTCAGGCCAACGATCAAAGTCTGACCTCCAGCTGGGTCCTACAGTTCAAATCTGAGGAACCAAGCGATATTTATTTATTATTTAAATATTAATAATTAATAAAATCTTAACTAAATCTTATTAAAATTAAATTTTATATTTTTGAGTTATCATAAACAATATGAGGCACCAAATAAATATTGTCTAATTATATTATTTAATCTTAATTAATTAAAATTATTAATAATAAATTTATTAGCTGGTCAATACCAACATAAGATACTAGCTACTAATCACCTTTATTAAAGGGTTAATTACTGTCTTATGAAATCTTGAGCTCTAATAATTATCTAGCCTTAAAATTAAACTCGACACTTAAATAAATTTAAGTATCCTCAATTAGCTACTACTAAAATTAACAGATGGTTGACTAAACTAAAAAAAATCACTTATAAATTACTAAAATTAAACATCATTCATTAATCGTTATTTCATCAATTCAGCATCAGAAATAAGAATACATTCATCTCATTAACAGTCTCAATGTTAAATCAAACATGATCGTCTCCTCATATAAACTACTACTACCAAGTCAATAAATTCTCTTTCTATCCAACTAAACATTACCACTAACACGTCTCTTATCACTTGCTTATCTTATTTAACTGGGTTGTTCACTACTTACCTTCTCTCGAGGTCTCATTCCTTCACACTTAGAAATTTAGGGATCAGGCCGAGGCCTCAACTTTCTTAAAAGACTTAATAAAGCACTCTCAGGGGTTCCAAGAGTCAGGGTTCCTTTTCTGAAAAATTAGGGTTGTTATAGTGCATAGAGGCTTTACCTAGTTTGGAGCTTATTTGATAGGTTTGGTGCATGCATTTATCTTAATTTGATTTAAATGAATTTTTACATATAACTCACGTATATAATGGAATTTTGGTGAACAAATAGGGTCAACAGTTCTGGAATGGGGAAAACATGTGGACCGTGAAGTTTTATGGCAATTAAATCTATAACGGGCCATTCAGGTAGGTCGGAAGTTGGCCAAATGGCCTAAAACCCATGACAGCAGCTTTGCTGCTATTGTCATGCCCACGTGTAGCGTGGGGCTGGCGCCTAGTGCCAGATGCGAACAAGGGATTAACATAAGTAGAAATGTTTCTGCACTAATTGAGAAATCTTTGTCACATATACCATAAAAGTGTAAAGACCTGGGATGTTTACCATCCCATGCATTAATGTTATGCCTATGACTGTATTTACTTCACTTTCCCTTGGACCTTTGCAAACTACATGTGTAGTTATATAGTTAGCAAATTAAAGCTCTACACATCCTACAAGTATCATTAAAGGTGTCATTGTTAAAGTTAATGATTTAATTTTTTCTACAAATTTTTATGTTTTGGATATGGAGATTAAGACTTCCACCAATAAAGCTCCAATAATTACAGGTAGACCATTCTTAAAAATAGCCAAGACAAAGATAGATATACATGCAGGAATAATTTCCATGGAATTTAGAGATAGTGTGGTTAGATTCAATATTTTAGATGTTATGAAGCATCCTACTGAGGACCATTTTATTTTTCAAATTGATTTAATAACTGATTTAGTTGATGATAATATTATTAAGTTGTTTAATGATGTTGATTTTCCTCTATTGTCTAATTTTTGTGATTTATTTGTTTGTGATTCATGCATGGATTCTTATCAATGTAATGTGTGTGTTGCAATTGAGAAATATTTGATTAATGATAATAACGATGCAAGCTCCTTTAAAAAAGAAAATACAGTTCCAGTTGCTGTTTCAACAGGATTAGAGTGCAATAATTTAATTAAAGTAGTTACATATACATCTCATTTTGTTGAAGTACAAGTTATTGAGACAAATTCAACCAAATTGATTCCTTTTATAATATAGCCTCCCATGTTAGAGTTAAAACCTCTTCCTGAACATTTAAAGTATGCATATTTAAAGGAAGATAAGAGTCTTCCAATGATTATTTCTATCAAATTAAATGTTGATCAAGAAACAAGATTGTTACAGATTAATAGAAAGAATAAGAAAGTAATTGGTGGGACTTTGGCAAATATCCAAGGTATTAGCCCTTCCATATGTATGCCTAGAATTCTACTAGAGTAACAAGTTAAACTAGTAAGGTAACCATAAAGAAGGTTTAATCCCCAGATCTTGGATGTAGTTAAGAAAGAGGTAAAAAAATTATTACAAGTTGACACCATTTACCCCATATCAGATAGCACTTGGGTCATCCTTTTACAAGTGGTTCCCAAGAAGTCTGAAATCACAGTGGTGTTAATATCTTATTAGTGCATCTACCACAAACTTGGTGTAGATGGAAAATAAATTGTAGTTTTCTGTGGCAAGTGTCCACTATTCTGTAGTATATCTTAAAACAGTGTGTCGTTCCATTGGGATTCGGTTTTAAAATGATGATTCTAAAATATTGAGATGATTAGAAAAGATTATTTTCATAATGTGATGAGAAAATAAATAGCAAATTGCAATCAAACATAAACTAACACAAGCAATAAAATATGACGAAGTAGCAGTTGATAAAGACTGGGACTGGATTTCATCTATCTCACCCTTCGATACACTGTATATGTTCACATAAATGGTTTTTAAACTATTGCTTTTTACGTCACAATCTAAATCATTCATATCGATTCCTCGACTATGAAATTCATAAGAATAAACTCATATATGTTGATTCCTAAATCATTCTAAACTTATTCCAGCATTAAAAGCGATTATTTCAACGCTTGTTTCGTCAATTATTATTCCTAATAATCGTTGTAACGAGTGTTCCATTTAGATCCATTTTCAAAAGTCATTTCCCAATAAAAACTATAATCAAGAAGGTATTGATCAGATAAATTCAAACATTAAGCATAAAATGGAAAACCAAAAGCTATAGAGTGAAAGTACCAATTATATAAACATATAACGAGCGTACGTCAGGTTTGAGTCGATACATCTAATCCCAAAGAAAGATTTAGCTACACATGGTAGCCATTACAATCAAGCACATAAGAAAAGAAAATGGAAGGAGAAGAATTCTTCAATGAAGTTTTTTCGAAAGAGAATAGAGTTGTGTCTTGTCGTCTCCGTCTCCCTCTCTAAAATGCCTTTAGAATTATTTATATCATTGTCAATTCGCTTAAGCAAATTAACGGTTGCTTAATCGAATTACTTACTTCACCATGAGAAAGCTCCTTTCACTTGGTTTTTCCCATGCAGACTTGCTTGGGCGAGTAGTTCACTCAAGCAAGTTCACTTTCTCCTTGTTTCCTCTGTTCTTCTTTCTCTTAAGCCA
The DNA here is from genome assembly GCA_037962975.1 of Clitoria ternatea. Taxonomy (NCBI): domain Eukaryota; kingdom Viridiplantae; phylum Streptophyta; class Magnoliopsida; order Fabales; family Fabaceae; genus Clitoria; species Clitoria ternatea. The sequence goes on from CM075671.1 coordinate 114,415,047, forward strand.
TTATGCTGCTCGCTCAAGTGACTACTTTTTATTTGGCCACTAGGTGAATTTCGCTTGAGCGGAATAGACTCGCTCAAGCGAATTAACCTTGATTTAAATTCTGCGTGATTTTCGCTGGAGCTAATTAGGCTCACTCAAGCGAATTCCTTTAATTTGATATCTGGATGAAATTCGCTCAGGCGGTCGTAGATTCTCTCAAGCGAATTCATCAATTTTTGCATTTTTTCTTGGGCTTTATTGGGAAAATTCTTTTGGTTTTCTTCTTTCTTATCTTCCTCATCCTTTTCACCTAAATTTGTTCAAAATTTTGGATAAGAATCACAAATTTACATTAATAATGTTAAACAATATGTGGATTTTATATTTTATTAAATGCAGTACATAAAATGTCTAAATACGATAACATTTTATCAAAATCATGTCCAATTAACACCAAAAATATACACAATTTGGGCATTTATCAACTCTCCCCGATCTAGAACTTTGCTTTTCCTCAAGCAAAAGGTAGCAAAATATTAAACTGAAAATCAGATTTCATCTTATCACGATGATGCATAAGAAAAGAAAACAACTTAAACTATATAAAAATAATAAATCCCTGATATCCTTTAAAAATCCAACAAGATAAATGCCCAACTTTGCAAATCACAAAATGGCTATAAAAACAAGTAGTCCACTCAATATCTCACTGATGGGTGTTTAATCAAAACCTCACTGATTATGCATTAGTCAGAATTATAATTCATTTTATTTCAGAAGAATAATCACCTAAACAACAAGGGTCAAGAGGTCTTCAAAAGGGTTGTAACATGGCTTGGCTGAGTAATAAAATTCATTGTTTTCTATGAATTCAAAGAACATGCTAAAAGAGAAAAGATTATGATATTTATACATAACTTCAGTTGCCCTACTTTCATAGTTTTCTATCTCATCAAGCTCATTTTTTTCTTTCTTTTGTTTTTAATTTTTTTTCAATTCCTCTACTTTTTAATATTTTATTTTACAAATGATTTCCATTGAGGAATTTCTTTTTCTTTTCATCTTTACTCTTTCATCTCAACTATTTATTTCTTTCTTTGCCATTGAACTAATAAGCATAACATAACCTTCTTTTATATACATATCATATCCTTTTTACCATTAGCATGCTATTTAGGTAGGAAATTAAATCTAAACTTGCTATGGGTAAGGGATTCAGAACAAAATGTAAAGGCTCAAAAGGGTTACAACAAAATGGAATTTAATTTATGTACCGGTTGGCTTTTTGGCTCTAGCTTAACCCTAAATCTATTCAAAATTGCCTCTATCATATCCTTGCTTATCTAAGCATTTGACTTTTGACAAAAAATTATGCAATAACAACCATACAATAATCAGTGAACTCTCAGTGTTTAAGATTCACTCAGTTACCTAATTAATAGGCCTAATTTCTTTATTTAAACAGAAAAATGTCCAAACACTATTAAGTTATTTCACAAGTTGAGATTTAAATTAATTTCAACCAGGATACTGACAGTTTAAAATAAAGTTATTTCTAACTTATGCATGTGATGATTATATTACATCCTAATTCACTTTATACACATTAAATATAATGCACATATCAGATATATCAAAATGAAATACCACACCTATATATATATATATATGACACTAGCGGATAATGATCCAAAATGTATGTATAAACTGAAATAGTGCATGTCAAGTAAAAGTAAATACTAAACTGAAATAAAGGAATAAAATAAAGTAAAATACTTAAAATAAAATACTAAAAATAAATAAACAAAATAACCAAATAACCCATTAGGAGTGTCACTTTTAGTCATCAACCATGATGCCACTAACAACGCTATCTAACTACTCCTCGAACTCTTGATCTGGCTCCTGCTCTGGCTGTTGCTGCTCAGTATGCTCTTCAACATGCTCCTGCTTTGGCTCTAATGGAATGTCCTGAAGAATGGGCTCAGCTGCTAAGGCGGGCTCTACTAATGCAGTCTCAGCTAGTGTGTCTAATACTGGTGGCTCTGGCTCTGGCTCTGCTGGTTGCTGCACTCCATCTTCTCCTGTGGAAAAGGCCAATCCCTAGGCCAAGCAATATAGGCCTTAAACTCGGAGGGGCACCGAAGGGTAGTAGAGGGAATGCCAAAGTACAAACCCTTGTACAAATAGAGGAAAGCTTTATGGTTAGAAGCCTACTGCTTCTGAATATGGATCAAGTGGGCTAGAAGAGTAGGATCTATAGAAGGAACCACTGGGATGGGTCCTGGAGGGGGTGGAACAACCTGTGAGGGTGGTGGTGGTGGTGCTGAAGAAGAAAAAGGTCTAGTAGAAGATGGACCAGTAATTGTGGGGGCTCCTCCGTAGTTCAATTCAATGAACTTGCGGTCTATCGATGGTCAGATTGGAGTGGTGGGGTTAACCTCAACCCCTTGAGTCACACAATATATCATGATAAACGCCGGGAAGCCCAATGTCCCCTTCGGTACAGCTCTGGCAATGGTGGTCTTCAGGTCAAACTGTGCAAACCTAAAAATCTCTTTAGAAATAATAGCGACGATGTCCACTTTAACAAATTACATCGAGGGATGGGGAGATCAGATACATGATTGGTAGGGATGATGTTAGCAATTAGAAAAGCCATCCACACTCTAGAGAACCTTCATGTCCTTCCACAACAAGTGAATAGGAAATCCCCCAGGTCCAATATATAAGCGATAGCCTGGTCTACATAGAGCTTCCTCTAGCTCACTAGTGAAGAAAATATGGTTCCTCTTCCTTAGAGTACCATATATACATAGATCCCCCGTAGGAAGTCTTAGAATATCCCTGAGGTAACTACTGATGGCATCTCGAGAATATGAAATCCACATCCCTCTGACATATGTCTTCCTCTCCAAAGAACCTTCTTTGTTCTAAGCATTTGTATAGAAGTTGCGTACAACTTCAAGATTAAACTTTGGGCTTGGGTTGGCCAACCTCAATCAATCCTTATCCTGTAGCACTTCCATAAAAGCATCATACTATCCTTATCGGAGATCAACTTACCTCTTAGGAATGAATGTCCAAGTCTATAGTTTCTCAAATCTTGCGGTACATTCTTTATCTCTAAATAGTAGGCTAGGTGAGGAAAAAGGTTTAAAAGTCCTTTTATGTTTCCCCTTATCTTTCTGACTAGTTTCGAATGGTCCTGGTGGTGGTGTGTGTCCGGGCCCAGTGGTTTTTGTGCAAACCATCCTGAAACTCAAAATTTTTCCCAGTATAATTCATCAGATTGGAACACCAAATATACACAATGGAATTCAAAAACAAGGATGAAGCAAGCCACTACAACCAATTCAACTTGAAAAAAATGAGTAACCAATATGTAATGTGGCCGGCCACCTTTGCACAATCACAATTAAACATTCACCCATGTATAATCACAATTACTCTTCATGTGTACTATCCTAAGTTTGCTTATTTTATATGATTCCTTCAATCCAAATTATCCACAATTGAGGTGAAATATAATTCCTGGGTAGCAACACCATCATATAAAGTTTATGCTAAATTTATAGAAAACATGCAACATTTCAGAATGAACAATGCCATTTGGTCTGCATAACAAGTGTGGACTTAAACAATGAATCTTGACATTGCAATTAGCAATAGAAATCTTCAACAATTCAGTGCATGCCAAATAAGTTTCACATGATATTACTTTAAAGAAACACCATATCCTACTAAGTTCAAACACATGAATTTACAAAAGCAAAAGCATATTGATTTCAACCAACAGAGCATACTTAACAGCTTAAGAGAAACAAAATACCCACACTTATCTCACCCAAAAATTTACACAAAAACAAAGCATTTATAGAACATTAACCATAGGATACCATTCTCAATGAAGATAGTTGTGAATATGCAATGTACTTAATAAAGCCTTAATATGAGCCTATAAACAAAAAATCTTCTACGTTCCAGCATAGAAGTGGGAAAAATTCCAAAGCAGAGACAGAGAAAGAGAAAAGGCATAATGTAGCATGCTTTTGTACAAAAGAAAAGGAAAGATGAGGGGAGAGCAACTTACTTCACTTGGAAGATGAAGAGAGGAGAAGGAAGAGAAAGCTAGGGCACAAGGGGTAGAGAGGATTCTGGGAGAGAAGGATTTCCTTTAAGGTTTCAAGAAATGTAATCGTTCCAAATGAAAAAATTGAGGGTTTTAAAACATAAATCACGTAAATTCGTTTAAGCGGGATCAATTCGCTTAAGCAAATTAACTTAGAAAAGTCCAGAAGTCGTGAATTCGCTCAAGCGATATAGAACCGCTTGGGCAAAAATCTTACATAAAAAAGTTCCCCTTTTCCTTCGCTTGAGCAACCCTTTTGCTTAGGCAAATTTTTAACAGTGGTTATTTCAAAAAGTATTCGTCAAGCGAGTAAGAACTGCTTGGGCAAATTTTTTACAGAACCAAATTTATAATTAATTCTCTTAAGTAAGGTGGTAACCACTTGAGCAAAGTTACTCTCAAAGCACCTCCCTAATACTTCTTCATTTTTTGCTTGGGCGATTTAGAATGGCTTGAGAAAATTTTTGGTAGTGTCAATGTTAAATTAATTCGCTCAGGCAAAAAGAGACTCACTTGGGTGAATTTACTTGGATGCGTCCCTTGATACCTCAATAATGTATTCGCTTAGGCCAAATAACTTTGTTCAGACGAAATTTCAACAAAATGAATTTTCATATTAATGCACTTGAGCAAAAATTGTTCGCTTAGGTGAATTTTGTCTAGAATCAATTTAATGCTCTTTCGCTTAGGCAAAATATATTTGGTTTAAGCGTAGCTACCTGTTGACATACTCGCTTGAGCGAGGCACTATTTCGCTTGAGCGAATTCAGCAAACTAGCATTTATAAGCATTTAATGAGGTTGTCTGTATTATTCGCTTGAGTGAACATGGATTCGCTTGAGTGAATTGCCCAGTTTTGCACTAAAACTTGAGATTTGCATTCAATTTTTGTCAGATCCTTGATGAACATCTAAATTGACCATTTCAGAATTAGTTGCCAACTTTTGATCATAAATTGCAACACAATCAAGGCTTAATTCAAAGATCCAAACATGCCAAATCAAGTATCATACTTAATCTAACAATTCATTGTCTTCAACATTAATATACCTACAAATGGATAATCAAATGATCAAGTCTTGCTTTTTGGTATTTTGGCAACAATATTGACATGAACTCATTCCTATTTCCACAGGCAAATACAATCCTTGAGAATTTTGTCAATTTCCTCACATATACATCAAACTTAAACCAAATTTGCTTGCTTTTCACATAATTAACATGTCAACCATATAATTCAACACAGTTAGCATTTATTATGCATCAAATCATATCAATCTCAGAATTCAACTTCTGATCACCATCTCCCTACATATTTCCTTATTCTTTCTCTCAAACTTAAAATCATCAATCATTGCATCATAAAAAGTCTAAAAAACATCACTAACTTAAATTTCACAAATATAGCACACAAAATGCAATAAGAAACTGGGTTGCCTCCCAGGAAGCGCTTGTTTTACATCGTTAGCTTGACGCCTGTTAAAATTCACAAATCGTGTAAGTGGATGGGAATTGTAAGCCTCTCCACTTCACCACCATTGTATGGTTTCAATCTTTGCCCATCACAATCCAGGTTCTCTTAGATTCTGGATCCTGTAACTCAAATGATCCATAAGCTTTTACTTCCTTAACCAAGAAAGGTCTTGACCACTTGGATTTGAGCTTGCCCGGGAAAATTTTGAGTCTAGAATTGAATAATAAAATTGATTGCGCTGGGTAAAAGTGTTTCTTCAAAATTTTCTTATCATGATAGACCTTTATCTTGTCCTTATAAAGCTTGGAAGAGTCATAGACCTGTAGTATCCATTCTTCAAGTTCTAACATTTGTAACTTTCTTCTTTCTGTTGAGGCTTTTGGATCAAAGTTTAGCATCTTAATTGCCCATATGCTTTATGCTCTAACTCCATAAGTAAATGACAGCTTTTACCATGAACCAACTGGTAAGGTGAAAAATTTATTGGAGCTTTGAATGCTATCCTATACACCTATAACACATCATCTAGCTTTACTAACCAATCCTTTCTGCTCTGGGATACAGTCTTTTCTAAAATTTGCTTTATCTCTCTGTTTGAAACTTTAACTTGCTCATTGGCTTGAGGATGATAGGGGGTAATTTTATGCCTAACCCCATAATGTTTAAGGAACTTCTGAAGTTGACTATTACAAAATTGAGAACCACCATCGTTAATCAGAACTCTTGGTATGCCAAATCTGCAAAATATGTTTCTTTTCAAGAATTTTATAACAGTTTTAGCATCAGAGTTAGTACAAGCAACAACTTCTACCCATTTAGTCTATTGTAATTAAGATATATTCATTCTTAAAGGATATAGGGAAGGGACCAACAAAATCTATGTCCCAACAGTCAAATGCTTCAACTTCCAAAATAGTAGTTAATGCCATTTCATTTCTTTTTGAGATGCTTTTAGATTTTTGACAACTATCACACGGCTACACAAAGAGATTAGCATCTTTAAACAAAGATGGCCAATAGAATCTAGATTGGAGGACTTTGGTAGCTATTCTTTCAACATTGAAGTGTCCACCATAAGCAGAACTATGGCAGTGCCACAGAATGCTTCTAACCTCTACAAAGATACACATCTATGCAAAACATTGTCAGAACCAATTTTAAATAAGTAGGGGTTATCCCAAACAAATTGTTTAGCATCTCTCAAAAACTTTTTCTTTTGTTGTCAGGAGTAATCATCAGGAATAACTCTGGCAACTTTAAAATTTGCCACATCTGTAAACCATGGCCTTTCCTGGATCAACATCAGATTTTCATTGGGAAAATCCTCCTCTACCTCAGGCTGTGTATTAATAACTTCTTTGTTTACAAGCCTCGAGAGGTGATCTGCTATATAATTTTCAAATTCTTGTAGGAGCAAAATCCATCTTATCAACCTTGGCTTAGAGTCTGCTTTGTTGAGCAAATATTTCAAAGCGACATGATATGTAAACACAACAACTTTGGAACCAATGAGATATGATCTAAATATTTCAAGTGCATACACCACAGCCAACAACTCCTTCTCAGTAGTTGCATAATTTACCTGAGTAGGATTTAAAACCTTGCTGGCATAATGTATCACATGAAAAATTTTAGATCTTCTTTGCCCTAACACTGCTCCGATGGCATAATCGCTAGCGTCACACATCAATTCAAAATCTACCGGCCAATCAGGAGCAATGATAATAGAAGCTAAAATCAATTTATTCTTCAATAATTCAAAGGCATTCAAACAAGCATGATCAAACTGAAAAGGTGTATCTTTATTCAACAAGTTACTTAAAGGTTTTGCCATTTTTGAAAAATACTTTATGAACCTCCTATAAAAACCTGCATGACCAAGAAAACTCCGTACTCCTTTAACATTAACAGGTAGTGGTAGCTTTTCAATTACCTCCATTTTTGCCTTGCCTATTTTAATTCCTTTGCTTGAAACCTTGTGATCTAGGATGGTACCTTCTGTCACCATGAAATGACACTTCTCCCAGTTCAATACCAGGTGAGTGTCTATGTATCTTTTCAGCACAACCTTTAGATTGTTAAGACAATGATCCAATGAGGAGCCAAATACAAAAAAATCATCCATGAACACTTCTATGTACTTCTCCATCAAATATAAAACAATAGAAAGCATACAACGTTGGAAATTAGTAGGAGCATTACACAATCTAAAAGGCATCTTCCGGTAAGTAAAAATTTTAAATGGGCATGTGAATGTTATTTTCTCTTAGTCTTCCGAAGCTTCTGCTATTTGATTGTAGCCTGAATAACTGTCCAGAAAACAATAATAAGCTTGACCTACCAACCTTTCTAACATTTGATCCATGAATGGTAATGGAAAGTGATCTTTTCTGGTGGCTTGATTAAGCTTCATATAATCAATATACATCCTCCAACATGTAACTGTCCTAGTTGGAATAAGCTCATTCTTTTCATTCCTGATCACTGTCATGCCTCTTTGTTGAGGAACCACCTGAATTGGACTTACCGAAGAACTGTCAGAAATTGGATAAATCATCCCAGCTTCCAAAAGCTTCGGTACCTCTGCCTTGACTACTACTTTTATTGTTGGATTCAAGCATCTCTACCGTTAAGCAACCGGTTTGAACTGTTGTTGTAATGGCACCCTTAATCCGGTAAATAATATTAAGGTCATTAATAATTAGATGATAAAAAGTTGAGTGAATTTTCATGATTTAAATAATTTCTAGAAGAAGGACACCATGATTGAAAGTTCAATGAGTAACCCTAGATCATTTAAAGACCTATCCCATATATGACGATATGAGAAGGTAGATATTTTATACAATTATTAACTTAGAGTAAACAATTGCACAATCACTATACAAGTGTCTAGCGGAAACGTATATTGATTCGGAAACAAGAATGGGTATGAGGAATAATACAGGAAAACATGTATGAAAAGCAAGAAAGCAACACCATGATTCACACATATCAAGAAAGCACCAAAACTTATAAAAAATTGACAAACAATAAGCTATGAATCGATTCGAGTAAGCCATGAATCGATTCGAGTAAGCCATGAATCGATTCATATGAATTGGAATTCTAGAACATCTAAACAGAGGCCTATGAATCGATTCAGATACACCTATGAATTGATTCATGCGAATTGGAAAGCAGGCCTAACCAGGCAGTAAGCTGTGAATCGATTTAAGAAATTACATGAATCGATTCAAGGAATTCCAGAAAACACCACCATGGAAGTCAGTAGGTCAAGAATCGATTCAAGGAATTTCATGAATCGATTCATGCAAATCCAATAGCTCATGAATCGATTCAAGCTAAATCATGAATTGATTCATGACAGTAAACTACAGCAGTTTGTAGAAAAATGCACCAAAAGCTGCAAATTCTAACTTCCAACCACCCTAACTTTTTCATATGAAATCCAATCACCACCAAATTTTTACACCACCTAATATACACCATTTATGATGTGTAGCCACTGGTTGTACTTAAAAATTCCCAAAAACAAGAGACTTATGCGTAGAAACGTGTTTAGCCCATTTAAAGCATTTTTGTGCAACTCAAGGGTCAATTCTTAATGGAGTTGGCCCATTCCAGTTTCTACAAGTTCTAAATCATGCATAGGCACCATTGAAAGTATTCAGTAGCATCCAAACCACTTAAATCTCTATATGGCCCTATCAGTTCCTTAATTATGCATGAACACCATGAACATAACCTCATTTTAAATGGTTCATCCATCTATGGATTTCCATTAACATAAGCATCAATGCCATCAATTGGCTATAAAAATTTCATCATCAATATTCATTCATCAATGCAGCATTAGAATCATAGTATCACAATTAACATCAACTATTGTTAAGGTCACAACCAAAAATTAGCCTTCCAAACACATAAGGCCTAATTTTTGCAAATGACCCCGAAAATGAATACCTAACATCATTCAATATTCACATACAAAATAAGCAGCTACACATATTATGTGCTTTACAAAAGATTGTTGGCCAAGGCTTACAAGCTTTCCTTCCATATTTACCTTCACCAGTGCTCAACATCTAGAAAGGGTAGGATGTCCAACATACCTACATCAACCTTTAAAAATAACAATTAGGAGGTGAGTAACATATACCAAACAAATTAAAATCATACATCATGATGATACATATATACATGTGCATAACATATGTTACTCAAAGGAATTGTATGATCCTTTCACACATCATATTATTTCATTTCAACATAGCATATGTTTCAATCAACATATTTACAATATATGTATCAAATCATTGGCAAACTCATCAAGTACAACCACACATTTAAGGTTAGTACAACATTTTCTTTCCCTTTATTTATCAATCATCTTTCACCACCATGGGCTGCCAACTCGACATATCTCCGGCTATATGCAAATGCTCTTATGGTTAATGCATATGCACAAGGAATCATTAGCAAATTACGGATCCGACTGTGGGAAAGAACATCATATAAAATATGGGTTAAGCATAGGTGGGCTATTATGCCCCTACTACAGTAGTAAATGTGTACACTTATCTCATGAATTACATGCAAAACATTACCCTTTTTACTGGTATCAAATCGCTGTCACCCATAAGTAGCATTAGTCACCCCGTGACTCATGGATCAATAACTTGGCCTCACTTGCCAAAAGTTCTACGGGCCTCTCCCAAACACACATCGAGAGAGCTGTGCCCCATAAGGGCACCGAGGTCACTTGCTTATCACAAAGCCGCCCATCCACTGGGCCCGCCACATTGGGTGCCTCACCACCAAACTATGGACAGCTTCGTGATTCCAAGAATCACTAGGGAACAATAATAATTTCACCTGTGCACTGGGTCACCCTCCCACTGGGCCCGTCTATTGGAACCCCTAACATTCCACATAGATAGCGTATGATATGCCATGGATGCAAATGCCAATCAATGCATTTCTCACACTGTGCATCCTAAAATGCCACTCCATAATCAACAACTCACCGTCAACACTTAGTGGAAATCAATTTCCTCATCATTCTCAACCATTACCAATTATCATTGGATTTCATTCATATCAATAGTTAGTGGCAATCATTATTCATCAAATTATATGTCATGCGATGTCCAACACAATTGCAATTAATTCAATCATGGTCTTAATGCCATTCACAAACAAGTCACATTACCATGAATCAAATTCAACATCATAATCATTATGCCAACAACATTTACCACATAATACAATTCATTCTAAATGCATTCCAATCATATAAACATCAAGTTATTCATCCAATCCAAATTAGGATAACACATTCATACATATACATCAATAATGGATGAAACCATGCATTTAGGAATGTTACCCTTTCTTACCTCAAGAGAAGTAAAAATCACCATGGTCCAAAGTCCCGCTTCACCGATGGGGTCATTTCCTACATCATATAATGTACCATACAATTATTTTCTATCCAAACCACCAAGATTTAAATGCTCTTAATTAACTACTTGGTGTTTATACCACTTTAAACCTCAAGCCTTTTTTACTTCATTTAATCCACCACAACCATCATGGGTTTGGTGCTCATATTCATTTATGTTGCGACCGGAATCGCGGCGGCGCGGCCGACCCTCAAAACGATTTTAAAAAATAAACAGGGAGTCGCCACCAATATTTTTTAGGATAAAATACTGGAAAAACCTTTCATTAAAGCACTGGTTATAAAAATGAAATTCCATGATTCGGGAGTCTGATTACAGGTGAGGAAGGTATTAGCACCTCACAATTGTCCGTTATAAAAACGGTTACCTCAATTTGATAGCACGCATTATAATTAATCAATTAATTATTTTAACTTCTCAATGAAAAGAAAATATACGAGATGACAAAATATACAAAAATAAACAAAAAATAAACACACAATATTTACATGAGATCAACAGGACGTCTCGTCCAAATTAATCTCGCTCCTTCGTTTAAAGAAATACTACAAAAATGTGAGATTAACGAGACGTCTCGTCTAAATTAATCTCGCTCCTTCTTTTGATAGCAAGACAAAAATGGAAACTCTAAAAATTAAATAAAGAAAGATGGGCCCGACAGGAACTATTTCCTGCTCCTACGTATTCTCGAGCTTTCGAGAAATCAAGGTCACGTAGTTCTTTAAATGTTTTTTTAGGAGAAGATTAGGGAAATATTGGTGGGTATCATTTTGGTGAAGAACCCATACAAGACGAAGTTCTTCACACGTGTACGGATCTTATAGAGGTTGTGTAGACGGAAGTATTTTCCTTACGACACTGACTTAAGAATGATTTATTTTTTTATTTTTATTTAGACTTGAAAGAAAACATAGGGAACATTCATTTCCCTTTTACTATTTTTATTACGAAGCAAAAGAGGGAAGGTAGTAGAAGCTACAAGAGAGAAAGGGGAACAGTAAGTTCGGAGAGGAGAGGAAAAAACGAGCGAAAACTGAGCAGGAGAAGAGAAAACCGAGTGAAAAATGGAAAAAACCGAGTGGAAACGGGAAAAACCGAGTAAAAATAGTAAAAACCGAGTGGAAATGGTAAAAACCGAGTGGAAATGGTAAAAACCAAGTGGAAATGGTAAAAACCGAGTAAAAATAGTAAAACCGAGTGCAAAATGGAAAATACCGAGTGAAAAGTAGAATACCGGGTGAAGGTTGAGAACCCGAGTGATGTTGGTGAGGAGAGGGGCTGTACCGTGAAGAGAAAAGGGATTAAAGCTGTTGGTTTGAGGAGAGAGTGTGGGACGGTGTTCTGATGGTGAAGGGCTTTGCGTTAGTGGAGGAAAAGGAGGGCTGCGTGGTTTTTTGAGGAGAGGGATAGTGGAGTTTTTTTTTTAAAAAAAGCTCTTTTTCTTCTCCAATGCTTCCCCCTCTTAAGTGAAGACTTCTCCTCTGAATGAATGCCTCCCCCTTTCATCTTAGCTTCAGCCCTTGCCCATTTATTGGCTTGTCCAAGTGGAAAGCCAGCTCAGGCTTCCACTCAGAGTGGAAAGCCAGCTCACACTTCCATTCAGGGTGAAGTGCGGGACAACGGCTGGTGGGAATTTTTTAATTCCTCCACTTCCGCCCCTGTCTGCCACCCCCAGGATTCCTGGATCCACTTGGGTGGTGGAATCCAAGTCAGCACGGGCGAACAGGGGGAGCCGGGTCGAAATCCGAGAGAGGATGGTGGAAATCCGAGAGAGAATGGTAGAATTCCGAGTGAAAATGATGAAAATCCGAGTGAGAATGGTAGAATTCTGAGTGAAAATGACTCGGATCAGCCTCTCAGTCAGCATTCATCCATATTGGGAGTCAATTCCGAGTGGAATGAAGTATTTCCAATTGAAAGCTGAGTGAAATACTCCTTTCCGAGTGAGAATTCTTCTGGGAGGAGCCCTCCTATGCAAGGCTGAGTAGAGGTTTTGCTCGGTGTGAGGCTGCTATGAAACATTCAATCGGAACCGAGTGACAAGTAACTCGGAACCGATTGAAATGGGTAAAAATCGACTCGGAGGTTGAGTGGAAAGGGTCTCGGAAATGGTTAAAAGAGTGACTCAGAATCTGGGTGAGTTTTGGGGGAAATGATGACTCGGATTTGGTGAAAATGGGCTTGGTGATGTTGGCTAAAAGGGTCGGGAAAGGTTTAAGTATGGCTCGGAAATTGGTGGAAGTGGGCTCGGTAATTGGCTTGAGGAGGGATGACACGGAATGAGTGAAAAGTGTCACTCAAAAACCGATCGAAGATTGACTCAGAACTGATTCAAGATGACTCAGAATTAGGTGAGAATGATGACTCAAAAATTGGTAAAAATTGACTCGGGAATGGGTAAAGGATCACTCAGAATCTGGGTGAAAAAGGAGGGGATTCGGTATTTGAAGGATGAGTGAAGATTGGCTCGGAAATCTGACTGAAAAGGACACGGAAATGATTGTGAAATGGCTCACTCGGCAAATATTCACTCGGACTCGGTTCTCTTTCCTCTCAGAAGATAGACTGAGTCGTACTCTTCTTCCAGTCAGAATCTAACTACTCGGCAAACAAACCCTTGGATGTTCACTCGGACCCGGTTTATTCCTTACTCAATATTTGGCAATTTTAACTCGGAAAGATTTTTTTTCAATCAAAATCTGCTCTTCCATATACACCCCGAGTCGGATTCTAATTCACTCAGACTTGTTTTCACTCAGATCAGTATCAATCAGAAGCTTTCATTCAGATTTAACTTCAATAGGGCTATATTTCACTCGGATTTGTTGCAATTAGAAAGCTCTCACTCGGATTCACCTTCAACAGGGAAACATTTCACTCGGAACTGACTCATTCTGAGTAATTCTACTCGGATTTGATCCTTTTTGAGTCATTTCATTCAGATTTGCTCCAATCTGAGTCATTTCACTCGGATTTCTCTTCAACAGGGACATACACCACTCGGCAATGCTCCAATCTGAGTCATTTCACTCGGATTTGATCATTCTTTAAGTTATTTCATTCGGATTTGCTCCAATCTGAGTCATTTCACTCGGATTTTCCTCCAACAGGTCTATATTCCACTCGGAAATGCTCCAATCTGAGTCATTTCACTCGGATTTGATCATTCTTTAAGTTATTTCATTCGGATTTGCTCCAATCTGAGTCATTTCACTCGGATTTGCCTCCAACAGGTCTATATTCCACTCGGAAATGCTCCAATCTGAGTAATTCTACTCGGATTTGCCTCCAACAGGTCTATATTCCACTCGGAAATGCTTCCATCATAGTCATCTTGCTCGGATCTGATCATTTTTGAGTTATTCTATTCAGATTTGACCATTTTGAATTGGAATTAACTATAAAAAGAATCATTCCACTTGGACCGGACCAAAAGAGGTGTTCACAATTTATTATGTATTTTAAGCTACACCCATTAATGGGTTCCCTCATTAATGGTTTCCAATCATCATTATTAATTATCTAACATTATCAATGGTCATCACTCATCATTAATAACCACCAACCATTACCAATGACTATTTCTATTCATTAATAACTTTCTCTAAAATCATTCAACACATTCCACTCACATTTTACATTTTCTCTACGAAGGCGAGTTGGGATAGATATGCTCTGAGGATCTACGAAGGCGAGTTGGGATAGATATTCTCTACAAAAGTGGGATGGGAAGGGCTAGAGGCCTATTTTAATCAAAAGACTAGTCGATGTTATTCAAAAGAGCAGTTTGAAAATAAGTGGGATAACCTAAGGAAGGAGTGGGTGCCATGGTATAATTTATTCAAAAATACAACGGGCCTCTGATGGGATAATGAACGCCATACTTTGATTGCGGACGACGAGTGGTGGGATGCAAAGCAGCGTGTATGAATTTCATAATAATTTATTAATGTTAATTAATTTAACCTTAAATGGTACGTTTAGACTAACAATTTTAATATATTTGTTTAGGAAAACCCCGCCTATCTAAAGTACCGCTACGAGGGTCTACCCCATGCGAACAAGCTGACGTATTTGTTTCAAGATAATGTGGCAACCGGTGAATATGCATGGGCTCCGTCATGCGGAGTTTTACCAACATTCAATAATGGAAACAATTACATCCCTGACCCGCCTGAGGGTCAACAACATTTTGGTCAACAGAATTTCAGTCAACAACAAACAAGTCAGCAACCTTTGGGTGAGCAACATTTGAGTGAGGGTTCGGGCGACAGTGAGGATTCAAGTTTTGGGAGAGACCCGCAAGCAGGAGGGGTCTGCAGTGGTTTAGAATTTAGTGACATCGACTTGAACAAGCCATCACAACATACAAGGACAGCCAAGAGGGGAGACAAAAGGCGAAGGGGTGGTGGGAAATGCAGTAAAAAGAAAACTCGACGGGATAGCGTCGTAATGATTAGTGAGTCAATGGATAATATGGTTCAAGCTGTAACTTCACATACTTCTACGGTGGTGGGAAACAAAGATGATCCAATGATGTCCATTGCAACCACACTTAGAATATTAAAACAAATTCCTGAATGTTAACAAGATGCGGCGTTCAAAGCAAAATGTTTGCACATTCTTCAAAATGACGACAAACGGAGGTGGTTCAATATGCTGGATGACCTAGAAGAACAAGTAGCGTTTCTTAAACTCGAAATTGCCATAGTGGGGCTTTAAGGTCTAGATTTACTAGGAGATGTAATGTTTATGATTTTGTGTTTTTAACTATATTGTATTTGATGGCTAGGTCAATATGAAACATGTATGCAAAGAAGCTTAATTTGTTTTTATATAGTTAATCGTATTTATGTGTTTTTAAGAGAAATTTTATAAAGACAATAATGATTAACATATTTCAACATTAACAGATATCAAACATGACATCCACTCACGGTCAAGGTTCCTCAACACAAACTAACCCCATTGAGTTGCAAATTATTGCGATGGGAGGGGCAGCAAGGGTAATTAGGGAATGGGCCATCAACCATGTATGCAAAGAAGAATGTAGAACTAGTGCACTTGGGGGAGCAGACTGGGTCCAAGAGATACTTAATGGCAATGACACAAGATGCCATGAAATGTTTAGAATGAGTAAACACGTCTTTCTAGGATTGTGCCACAAATTAGTGGACCATGGATTGACTCCTAGTCTCGCATGGGAGTACATGAAATGGTGGCAATGTTTTTACACACGGTCGAACATGGTGTAGCAAACAGGGTCATTCAAGAAAGATTTTAGCATTCCGGTGAAATAGTTAGCTGTCAATTTTACCGTGTATTAGAGGCGTGTGTGTCGTTGTCAATGGAGCTGGTCAGGCCTTTGGATCCAACTTTTAGCCATGTCTCTCCAGGAATACGTGATAGTAGGAGATACTGGCCTTTCTTCAAAGATTGTATTGGGGCCATTTACGGCACTCATATACCGTGCGTCGTTCCAGCTAGGGATTCTACACGGTTCATTGGCAGGAAAGGTTACACATCATAAAATGTGATGGCCGTTTGTGATATGGACATGTGCTTTATTTTTTCACTACCCGGATGGGGGGGATCCACCCACGATGTCCGGGTGTTTAACGACACAGTGACCAATGAATATTATGGATTTCCACACCCGCCACCAGGTATGGTATTGTTGTCTACTCATGTGAACATTTAATTCCATTGGTTTTGGTAAATATGAATATATTGATGAAATTCTTTCTTTCATGTAACAGGTAAATACTATTTGGTAGACAGTGGCTATCCAACGCCAATGGGATATCTGGGTCCTTACCGTTGTGAAAGATACCATCTTCTGTACTTTAGACGGGCATGAGATTTTCCAAACAACAATGAAGTTTTCAACTATTTACATTCAAGTCTACGGAGCACAATCGAACAGACCTTCGGTGTTTGGAAGAACAGATTTGCCGTGCTTCAGCATATGCCCGCCTACAGTTATAAGACCCAAGTGCACTTGGTTTGTGCGACAATGGGAATCCATAACTTTATTCGGAGATGCAACCTTCCAGACCCTGAATTTGACAATGAAAATGCAAATGACAACAACTCCATGGGAGCGCAACATCGGGCACATCTAGTAGTTGAGGATGAAGTTTACACGACTTCATCGTCGGGCATGATTGTTGTTCGCGATTCCATTAGAGACCAAATTGTAGCTGCTAGAGTTGTGTAAAAAAATATTTCAATTTTTTATTATGTGTACATTAAAAATATTTTCACTTCCTTTCTATATTATATATAAAATCATTTACTTTGTTAAAGAAAATACATAAATATATGTATAAACGTCAATTAATCTATTTTATTAAAAAGTAACGTAACATGTTAAAGAAAATAATCTAATTTGTTTAATAAACTACATTCTAATTATACATAATATCATCTAATTTGAATTATAATATATTTTGTTAAAGAAATACCCTATTTGGTTATAATATCATATAATTAGTAACAAAAAAATATACTTTATTAAACAAATAATATATTTACTTTAAAAAATAATCTAATTATAAATAATATATATATATATATTTGTATAAATTTTGATATAATATCTATTTATATTATTAATATATATACATATTCAATATATTTTTCACTAATACCCTTTTTGGTAATTTCCCATCAAACCACTATTTACCCAACCAAACATTTTCTCCAACCAAACACAATCACTACTTCTCAACCCACTTTTACCTAACCCAACTTTTATACAACCAAACACAACTCCGTTTATAAAACCCCAGTTTTCTCAACCAGGTTACCCCAACGGGGTAACCAAACGGACCTTTAATTGAAGTGTTTTAAAATAATATGTCCCTACATTCACGATCATGTGCCAATTAATTCAATGATTATTATACAATTATACAATGTCGAGACTGATATAGTTAATGTGATTTGAATGCAACGTGACAGTGGTACAAAGTTACACGAACATAAAAAATGCAACATGTATGAGCCCATGATCCATGAGCCCAAATGCAATCGGTCAATGAATTGCAAACCTGTATTATGCCCAATATATACCACGTATCAGCCCATCAGCCATCAGCCCAAAAGAATCACTCAATATAACACTCAACTGAATCATACTAGTTACAATCAAAAACACCATTGTGTTACACGCTTTCTTCCCCTTGACCATTGTTGTCCATAATACCATAACCCTTACTCCTCACCCGTTTTGGATCCGTAATTTGTCGATCCTTTGAAGTTGAGCCACTTTGCTCACATATGCCTGAGTTGTATTCATTTCTAAGCTTCTCAATTTAGTTCCTAATACATTGTTGGGTGTCGTCATACAAATTTTGATTTGTGCAAGCAAGCTTTGTAATTACCCGACACTAATCATTCAAGGCTACCTGCTTCAACATGTTGATTCTTTTCATTTCAGTAGAACTATTTGGTTAAGTGACTAGAAGAGCATGCTTAGGTTGCTTTGTCCACCTCTCCAAAATCAAGCTCTTAATTAAATCCCCCATTTTCAAGTAAAGCATTACAACAACAACATGATCATAGGGAATCCCCACTGACTCCATGAACTGACAAGAACATCTTATATCATAGGCATCCAAGTCATACCAAACTCTCCAAGTATCCCCATAATTGAAGTTACTACCAATAACATTATAAGTGCCAACATGATTAGTTATATAACTTAGCACATGCAGGCTACATCCCCGGGTAATTATTCCTTGAAACTTCAAAAAAATTGGTAGAGTGAAAACATCTAATGCAAACTTCTCTAATGCAGGGAACTTTGTTTGCATCAATTTCAAAAATCATTTTCCTTTTCAAAAAAATGTATCAATTTCAATAGGCGGTCTAATTGCTCAACAAACTCATGCAAGTTGTGACGTAACTGTGCGAATTTCCTAATTTGAGCATGTATGCCCTCACACCTTCATGTCGTCCTAAAACCCGTAAAGAATTTCCCTCTAATGTAAGCGGTAGCCCCCTGCCCTTTCTTCTTGGTCATCTCTTTAACCCAACTAGTGTTCTCCACACCAAAGGAATTAATGAGGACACACCAAGGGAGGACCCTCACACTACCTTAGACAAAGGACTAAAGGCTTACAAGGGTCCCCTCACAAGGGCCAAGACCAAGAAAGCCAAAGAGAGCTTCCACAAAGCCTTATCTTCCTTCCTCTCTTTGCTTAGTGGGCCTAAGTCCAAGGGAGATACCATGAGGATCTACTTGTACTCATCTTGTAAAATAAGTCCTAATTAGATTCTATAGTCATTTAGGTTTTATTTGGGCCTTACAAGGTCAAATGGGCCACTTTAGGGCCATGTACTCTCATTTTGGGCCATGTATAGGCCATACCTTTCTCTTTTAGCATCATTAGGCCTAGGAAGCATGGAGAAGCCATTAAGAGTCTCCTTAGCCGAATTCCCTAGAGGCCTATATAAGGAGCTCTCCTTTGTAAAAACCACACATTATATTTTTTTTGAGATTTTCAATCACTTGAGTGAGATTTTAGTGAGAGACTCTCTTCCTTCTTTCTAGGCTAGAGTGATCTTTTGCAAGCTCTTATCCAAGAAGGTCCTCTCCCTCCTTGGTGGCGAGTCAAGGGAGTTATCTCCTCTAGGAGTGGCCTCCCATTCAACAATTTCCATTCCACCTTCCATCTTCCTCTTTCTTTCCTTTCATTTCATCTTTTCCCTTTTTCCTTTCTCCAATTTCGTCAAAGTCTCAGAGTCTTTGGTCTTTTATGATTTTGGTTCCTATCTTGAAGAAGCCTCCATCCATGGCAATTGAAGGCTAGAAGAAGGAAAAGACCCAAGATCCAACCCTCTCTAAGGAGAGTTGAAGTTTCTCTTACATCAGGAATGGACCAAATCATACCATATTTTATCAAATTCCTCAACCTCAACATCGCCAAACATATACCTCTGAAACTCGACAATAAACTTAGGCTTATGAATAGCCCTTGTTGCATTACAACTCAAATGCCAAGCACATAATCTATGATGATAGTTTTGGAACACAGTTTTAATTGCCTTTTTCATCGACTTATGCCTGTCAGTTATGACTAACACTGGTTTCTTCCCTTTCATTGCTTTTAGAAACTGTTCCAGTAACCATGTATATGTAACTGCAGTCTCATCTGATATAAAAGCAAACACGAACACTATTGTTTGATTATGATGATTAACACCTGAAAACACAATAAGGGGACACTAATATTTATTCTTTCCATATGTTGCATCCAACGCAAGCACGTCCCCAAATAATTTATAATCCAAATGGTAGATCTCGTCACATCAAAACGAATTTTGTAACCTTCCTTCATTGTCCATTGTGTGACAGCAAAAAAATCAAGATTTTCCTTGGACCTTCTCCACATGTAATCTAGCACTGCAATGCATCATTATTAAATCTCCTTTGTTGCTTGTTTATTTGATTATACATGTCCTTTTTCAAGAACGGAAGATTCTCAAAACCATTGTATTCAAAACCAAACTTGTAGTATATATTTGGTGTTTTGATGCCTTCCGATTGCATACTATTCATCTCCATTATGTGTTCTTCATTCATCTCTCTATTATCGATAAGCATCGCACAAAAATCACCTTCCATCAATTCATGATTATGTTCATCCAAAAAATATGTTACTTGCGATTTTGAATTTGCAGATTTCAATCAAACCCTTATTTTTGCTTCACATCCACATCTAGTCTTAGGTTTGGGATGACAACAATGATTTGGATTATTTACATGCTTTCGAGCATAAAAATCTTCCCTGTTGTAGACAAATGTTTGTTGCACAATTTGACCTTCGTTATTTCTTTGAAACTTGTAACGACGGGCGGCGAACCTAGTTAACCCTGCATGCCACTTATAGAATAAGAAAGCTATATCCAGAATCGGAAACATGTAACAAAATACAACCTCTGAACGTATATTCTCCCAATCAATCTTTACGAAATCATACACTCTTTAACGTATATTCTTGTCGCGACCAGGATCGAGGCGGCACGGCTGACCCTTGAAAAAATAATAAAATGGGTTTTGAAATCCTTTCAAAAAATAGGGAGTAGCCACTAATATTTTTAAAGGCAAAATATCAGAAAAACCTTTGTTAAAGCACTGGTAATAATGAGATTTCAAGTTCAGGAGTCAAATTACAGGTGAGGAAGGTATTAGCACCACACAACTGTCCGTTATAAAACGGTTATCTCAAATTGATAGCGCATTATAAGTAACCCATAAATTATTTTAGCTTCTTTAGAAAAGGAATAGACAAAACAAATGAGGAAGTTTCAAAATAATATTAACAGGACGTCCCATCCAAATTAATTTTAAATTGAACAACTTTACTAAACAGCTATGGTAAGAAATTTGACTGGACAAAGATAGTAAAATACCAAACAGTGACAATAAAATATCAAACAATGACAGTAAGGATTAACAGGACGTCCCATCTAAATCAACCATAAAATAAAGTTAAGTAAGAAAGGATAAAATAAATTGATTAAACAAACAAAAGGTTAACAGGACGTCCCGTCCAAATTAACACTAATTTCTAATAAGAAAAAAATGTATGGAAAATAAAAGAAAACTAACAAGACATCTTGTCTAAATTAATCCTTCTTTATTAAAAATATTGAAAATGACCGATTGAAAACTTGAAAAGGGTTAACAAGACGTCTTCTCTAAATTAGCCTCTTTTTAAAATACTATTATTTAATGAATAACATTCGAAAAATTTGAAAAGGTTAACAAGACATATCATCTAAATTAACCTTTCCATAATAAATTAGTATTTTAAAATTTAGCATGAATAGTATAAAATTAATTGAGGCAAAACAAAATAAAAAAAGAAAATAAAAGTGGGCCCGATAGGAATTGATTCCCGCTCCTACGTATTCTTGAGCCTTCAAGAAATCAGGGTTACATAGTTCTTGAATTAAATGTTACAAGAATAAACTCTTAATAGAGTGAATATACAATTTGAAAAAAGACTCACAAAATAATAATCCTTACAGAGAGGATTCATAATCTTAAACACTCAAATCATTTTTTTCTAATTAACTCTCAGAAAAAATTAAGGAAAGGTTGCCTAATGGAAGAACAAAGGAAGAGAAATTGAAACTTAAAGAGGAACTACTTCTCTTCGGTATGAATGAAGAACAAAGAAATGGAAACAGAAAGGAAATGCTTCTCTCTGTTGGTGTGTCTCTTCAGCTTTAATTAACCTCCTATTTATAGGAGTTCTAAAGCATGGTGGATGCTTAAATTATTCCATCTCGATCCATAATTTGTGTAATTTGTCTGCCTAATGAAGCATGCAATCAATTCATAATGCGATGTGATGTGACACAAGGTTGTCGTCACTTACAGAAAATCAATTTTGAGCTAAATGAATCGATTCATAAGCTGAAATATCATAAATTTTAAGTGTTCCAGCCACATGAATCGATTCAAGGTGATGATGAATCGATTCATGCTTTAAAAAAATCACATACTGAGCCATAATTCACATGTGAGTTGATTCACCCTCATCATGAATCGGTTCATGCTTCAAAAAATTACATCCTGGGCCATAAATCACGTGTGAATCGATTCATCCTAATCATGAATCGATTCATGCTTCAACAAATTACATCCTAGCCATAAATCACGTGTGAATCGATTCACCCTCATCATGAATCGATTCATGCTTCAAAAAATTACATCCTGGGCCATAAATCATGTGTGAATTGATTCACCTCATCATGAATCGATTCATCATGCTGTTGGAAGCTTTTCCATGCTTTGTTTTACCCTTTTTGAGATGTAATTGCATATGGCATAATTCCTTTGATCCTTTGGCACTTGGATGAACATTTTTCATTTGTTTTAATCCTTTGTAAATGCTTTGACTCAAATCCTTAGTTGCTCATCAAATTTCTTATCATCAAACATAATTAAATTGTGTAAATTGAATTGTGTATGTTTGATCTTGAGTCTTTAATTGTTCTTTATGGTGTTGTTCGTCATCAAGACAAACTAGCTGGACAAAAAGAGGTGTTCACAGATACCCCTCTTTACTTCTTTTCCACGAGAAAAACATGAAGTCTCTTCATGTTTTTGAAGTGGAAAATAAAGTAAAGATGTGAACACTATTGCTAAAGTTGTGCCAATTTTGGCAACCAGGAGGGCAAAATATTGTTCTCTTTAGCCATTGAACAGAACCAACAATAGTGCCAATCTCTATGACTTGGAGAATGAAGCAAGGCATGAACTTTGATAGAGATGAAATGAGAACGATAACTTGGGAAATACAGTAAGAGTGCCAGCTTCAGCGCCTTAGAAAATTAACGGGATGCCAGCCTTGGCAATTGGAAAAATAAGTAGGATACCAATCTTTGGAAATTGGGGAAAATAAACAAGGTGCCAACTTTGGCAACTGAAGTTAACAAGTCGGAAGATTTTTCCTGATATTGAAAATGGGATAGCTTAGGGATAGATATCTGAAGCTTTGGAGAAGAGTAAATGAAACAGGAAATTGCCCTGACATGTTTTGATTGGAGGACACAGCCTAGGAATGGGTACCTAAAGCTTTGAAGAAAATAATTGACTGGGGAATGCCCGTGGCTCAAATTGAGAAATGGAATAGCCTAGGAGTGGGTTCCCGAGGGCTTTTGATAGAAAGTAAATGATTTGGGGGGATGCCCCTGACTTAAATTCAGAAATGGAATAGCCTAGGAGTGGGTTCCTGAGGCCTCTTGATAGAAAACAAATGATTTAGGGTGATGCCCCTGACTCAAATGGAGAAATGGAATAGCCTAGGAGGGGGTACTGTCGCGACCGGGATCGCGGCGGCACGGCCGACCCTCAAAACGATCTTTTTTGTTTGGTTCGAAAAGAAAAACAGGGAGTCGCCACCAATATTTTTAGGATAAAATATCGGGAAAACCTTTCGTTAAAGCACTGGTTATAAAAACAGGTGAGGAAGGTATTAGCACCTCACAACTGTCCGTTATAAAAACGGTTACCTCAATATGATAGCGCACATTATAATTAACCCAATAATTATTTTAACTTCTTCATGAAAAGAAAGTATACGAGATGGCAAAACATACAAAAATAAACAACAATAAACACGGGATATTGACATGAGATTAATGGGACATCTCGTCTAAGTTAAACTCACTCCTCCTCTTTTTTTATAGAAAAATAAAAATTGCAATAATAATGAGAATAATAATAATCCTTACAACTTTTATGCTAGTCCAAATAAAATGTAAGAAGCACTCATTTTTTTTGTTACATATTTATTACAAACTTAGGAAGGGGTAAAAACGAAAAGAAAAGAAAATAACAGCGATTTATTTAAGTGGGAAAATGGAATACCGAGTGAAAAAATGGAAATCCAAGTGAAAAGGTGAAAAACCGAGTGCAAAATGGGAAAACCGAGTGAAAAAGTGGAATACCGAGTGAAAAAGTGGAACTCCGAGTGAAAAATGAATACCGAATGAAAACAGTGGGCTGACCGAGTGAGAAAACAGTAGGGGGATTGAGAAGAGTTTGAAGGTGTTTAGAGGGAGAGAGAGGGACTGGGCGGTGTGAAAAAGTGGGGACGATTTGTGGGTATTTGAGGGAGGTCGGTTTGGAGTGAATTGAGGGAGGTGTGAGGTATGTGTGTATGGAAGAAGAGGGTTGTACAGTGTGGTGAGGATTTGGAAAGGGCTGTACGGTGTAGAGAGGGCTGTACAGTGTGGTGAGGATTTGGAAAAGGAAGTAAAGACGGTTGGGAGAGGAGAAGGAGGTCAGTTGGTGTGGGATTCGAAGGAAGTGGACAGTGTGGTGTGAAGAGGGGGCTGTGAGGATGGGACGGTGTTGGAGGCTGTAAGGAGGGGTGAAGAGAGTTGTATGGAGTGGGGGACAGTGTTGGGATGAGGAGGAGAGGTGACGGTTGGTGAGAGGAAGAGAGGGGACGTTGCTGGGGTTTTGAAGGAGGTGGACAGTGTGTTTGGAGGAGGAAGTGAGGGAGAGTACGGTGAGGGAGAGTGTAAGGTCTTTTTTTTTCAAAATGAAAGCTCCCTTTTGAAGGTTTCAGGATCCTCTCTATTTATAGAGGTCCTGGACGCCCACCATCAGTGGCAAGTGGGTTTTTTTTATTATTATTTTTCCTTGCCAGCCGCCCCACTTGATCAGTGTTGGATACAGCCTGGATGGAGTTGGTGGACGCAGCTTGCATCTAGACAGCTATAGGGGTCGGCAGCTAGTGGGCCTCTCCTTTGTCACTTTGTCAGCGCCCCCCACAAGTCAAAGATCCACTTGGATAGTGGAAATCCAGGTCAGCAAGGGCACTCGGTGGGAATATGGGTCAGATTTTACCTTCTCTCCAAAATCTGAGTCGAAAAGGTGAATTTTGTGCACAAGACCGAGTGGAAAAGGAGTTGTTTATACAAAAAACCGAGTGGCGAATGCCTCGGAACCGACTGAAATGGACTCGGAAATGATTGGAATACGACTCGGAATTGGGTGAAAGGTGACTCGGAATTGGCTAAAAGAATGGCTCGGAAATGGCTAAAAGGATGACTCGGAAATGGTTTAAGGATGGCTCAGAATTGGGTGAAAGGATGGCTCGGAATTGGCTAAAAGATTGGCTCGGAAATCGCTAAAAGGATGACTCGAAAATGGTTTAAGGATGGCTCGGAATTGGGTGAAAGGATGGCTCGAAATTGGCTAAAAGATTGGCTCAGAATGGCTAAAATGGATGGCTCGGAAATTGAGTGAAAAGACTCACTCGGTGCTGACTAAAAGAGTGGCTCGGTGCTGACTGGAAATACTTCACTCGGTTCTGACTAGAGAGTGGCTCGGTGCTGACTGAAGGGAATTTAATCACTCGATTCTGACTGGAGAGTGGCTCGGTGCTGACTGAAGGGAATTTATTCACTCTGAAAAACTTGTTCGGATTTGCTTGGGAGTCATTCAGTAGACTCTTTCTTCCCTCGGAAATCCGACTAGCTTCTCACTCGGAGGTGTTCATTCGGAGTCAGCTTTCTTTTTAAATCAGAAGGGTTTTAACTCGGAGTCGGCTTTGTTTTCAATCAGCACTTAGAACTTGGACATACCCACTCGGAACCGACTTTGGGAGTCGGTCTCATCTTCCAATCAGAATGGAAGTTGGACATTTGCACTCGGAATTGGTCTTATTCCTCACTCAGAATTTAGAACTTGGATAACCACTCAGAAACCGCCTTCTTATCACTCAGAACTTGGAATTTGACATATTCACTCAGAAACCGCCTTCTTATCAGTCAGAAATTGGAATTTGGCAATCTGACTCGGAATTGGCCTTTTTTCCACTCAGAACTTGGAATTTCACTCGGAATTGGCCTTCTTATCAGTCAGAAATTGGAATTTGGCATATCCACTCGGAAACAACCTTCTTCTCACTCAGAACTTGGAAATTTGGCAATTTTCACTCGGAACCCGCCTTTTTTCCGCTCAGAAATTGGAATTTGACCATTTTCACTCGGCAAAATCCTTCTCCTTACTCAGAACTCGGGATCTTGGGAATTTGCACTCGGATAGTCTTATTTCACTCGGAATTTCTTTCCCTGAGTCCTTTCTTGAAGCTTTTCCTTCATTTTTTGAAATTTTCTTGAAGCCCAATCAGAATATCACCTTGCCACGTTTCACTCGGAGCCTCTTTACTCGGAAATGATCATTCCGAGTCATCTTACTCGGAAATGATCATTTCTGAGTCAATTTTTCTTTTTAATTTTTTTTTTACTATTTGGATTCTTTTCACTTGTGGATATCAATCAGACTGAAATAGGTGTTCACAGATGCCCCTCTTTACTTCTTTTTCATGAGAAAAGCATGAAGTTTCTTCTTGCTTTTGAAATGGAAAGAGAGTAAAGACGTGAACACCATTGTCAAAATAACCAAGAATACCAGATGAGGGGAAAATCTAGGAATTGACACTTGAATCTTTTCGGATATTAAGGATTACCCTAGTATCTCGAGCAGCCTGGAATCCGAAGCTTTGGAGAAAAATGAATGAATTGGGGTGTGCTTGGAAATTGTCTAGGCATGGGATTCCTAAATTTATGACTAGAAAGTAAATGGCGTGGGTATCGCCTCTCAGTGAACAACAGAAATAAAGGTGAGGGTGCTGCCTCTCGGTTGACAAGAAAAGAAAAAGGTGAGGGTGTTGCCTCTCGGTTTACAGGAAAAGTAAAGGGTGCTATTTGATCGGCAATTGGAAAATAAAGGGGTGCCATTTGATTGGTGACAGGAAGGAAAAGGGTGAGGGTGTTGCCTCTCGGTTGACTAGAAAGAAAAGGGTTGCCATTTGTTCGGCGACTGGAAAGAAAAGGGGTGAGGGTGTTGCCTCCTGGTTGACTGGAAAGTAAAGGGTGAGGGTGTTGCCTCTCGAATGGCTGAGGAAGTAAAAGGTGAGGGTGTTTCCTCTCGGTTGACAGGAAAAGTAAAAGGGTTGCCATTTGTTCGGTGGCTGGAAAGAAAAGGGGTGAGGGTGTTGCCTCCCGGTTGACTAGAAAGTAAAGGGTGAGGGTGTTGCCTCTCGGTTGACTGGAAAGTAAAGGGTGAAGGTGTTGCCTCTCGATTGGCTGAGGAAGTAAAAGGTGAGGGTGTTGCCTCTCGGTTGACAGGAAAAGTAAATGGTGAGGGTGTTGCCTCTCGGTTGACAGGAAAAGTAAATGGTGAAAATTGGGGGAGCTAACAGGACGTTTCGTCCGAATTAACTCTCTGTACCTAAAAGCTCGGGGTGATGCCCTGGCTTGCCATGACTGAAGCCTTTGACTGAAAGAGAATAAATCTGGGGTGATGCCCCAGTTTGAGATAGTTTGAAAGAATCTTGGGATATTGCCCTTTGTTTGAAAGGAGGAGGCCTGGGGTGATGCCCCATTTTTGGAAAAAGTGATCTGGGGGTTAACAGGACATCTCGTCCAAATTAACCAGGATCTAGAGCTTTGGGGTGATGCCCCAATTTTGGAAAAGGGATCTGGGGGTTAACAGGACGTCTCGTCCAAATTAACCGGGATCTAGAGCTTTGGGGTAATGCCCCATTTTTGGAAGGGAGATCTGGGGAGATGCCCCTGTATGGAAGGGAGATCCGGGGAGATGCCCCAGTTTGGAAGAGAGATCTGGGGAGATGCCCCAGTTTGGAAGAAAGATCTGGGGAGATGCCCCAGTTTGAGCTTTTTAGTGAGAGGAGCATGATAGGTACTAGTTTGGTACTGGTGAATTCACTAGGGGAAGGATAAGTCCTCTTAAGCCTGATCAAAGAAATATCCTGGTTGAGGGAGCTGAGTCCATTTTGCGGTTTTCCTCAGGAGAAATCTTCAGTCTATGTTCTACTGAAGTACGAACAATAGGTCTTGCTGAGAGAAAACTTTGGCGAATACCTGCTTTTGGATGATGGATTTGGTGTCCCTTTGATAAAAGAGTGAGTTAGTATAAAAAAACTTACAGGTAAATCTTCCCTGGTGACTGGCTTTTTAAGATAACTCATGGATGAAATAGAAACATCCTTCGACTTTTGGCGAGTGTATTTAGCAGAGATAGTTATGCTTATACCAAGTGAATTCTGGCGCTAGGATGCATTTCGTTCCCCATAACTTTACGCTCTGTCATTTTCAATTTCAAAATTTCTTTTAGGCAAAAACTTGTTTATTCATAAAATTCAGTCATGAACACATGTAGGAAGAAGGGAGACTTTTATTTATAGACATCAGGTATGTACAGTAGAGATGAAAATAATATTAAACACAGAGATATGACAAGATATAAAGAATGGAAGGCAAGTGTAAAGGGGAAGGCTCATATATCCTCTAGTGATCTTCTGAGAGCAATGAGAAACTTGACCCTTTATCACGACTTTGTGTTCGTCCTCTGATTTTGCTTCAGACGGAGTAATTTTGACAACGACCCTAATACCCGTTTTGACCTTCTTTGTCTTTGGCTTGAAGGGTTTATGTTGCAGAGTCGAGTTTATGGAACCGCCTTTTCAGGTTTTCGGCTCATCTTGCTGCTCTAACTTTTGCCTAGGTCGCCTTTTCAGGTTTTCAACCTAGCGAGCTTTTCTTCTTCTTTTTTTTTAATGCAAAGTATTTCTTCACTGCATCGGCATTGACAGGCATTGGCAAGTCATCTCCATCCATGTTGGTGAGTATGAGACCTCCTCCGGAGAAAGCCTTCTTTATAACATATGGTCCTTCGTAATTAGGTGTCCATTTCCCTCGGACGTCTTTTTGAATTGGCAAAATCTTTTTGAGAACCAAATCCCCTTCTTGGAACTGTCGGGGGTGCACTTTCTTTTCGTATGCCCGCTTCATGCGTCTTTGATACAATTGTCCCTGGCAAAGGGCGATTAACCTTTTCCCGTCAATTAGATTCAATTGGTCATATTTGGTCTGGACCCATTCAGCTTCTTCCAGTTTGGCTTCCATGATCACCCTAAGGGATGGAATTTCTACTTCAAATGGCAGTACAGCTTCCATTCCGTAGACCAAAGAAAATGGTGTTGCCCCAGTTGAAGTTCGCACTGAGGTTCGGTATCCGTGCAGCGCGAAAGGGAGCATTTCATGCCAATCTTTGTAGGTTACTACCATCTTTTGCACTATCTTCTTGATATTTTTGTTGGCTGCCTCAACTGCTCCATTCATCTTTGGACGGTATGGAGAGGAGTTGTGGTGGGAGATTTTAAAGTTCTCGCAAAGCTCCTTCATCACTTTGTTGTTTAAATTTGTACCATTGTCCATGATGATTTGGTTTGGTAGGCCGTACCGGCATATCAGCTCACGCTTGACGAATTTGACCACAACATTTTTCGTCACATTGGTGTACGAAGCTGCCTCTACCCACTTGGTGAAATAATCGATGGCAACTAGAATGAAACGATGACCGTTTGAGGCTTTTGGCTCAATGGGCCCAATTACATCCATACCCCACTTTGAAAAGGGCCATGGTGCTGACAAGACATTTAAGGATGAAGGCGGTGCATGAATGCGATCAGCATAAATCTGACATTTGTGATATCTCCGTACGTAAGCAAAACAATCTGCTTCCATAGTCATCCAATAATACCCGGCTCTCAGGATTTTCCTTGACATAGCATGCCCATTCGTATGAGTTCCGAAAGATCCTTCGTGGATATCTTTCATGATCAGGTTTGCCTCGACGGTATCAACACACCGGAGAAGAACGGTGATAAGTGCTTTATAACACAATAAAATAGATCTAGTTTGCTTAGGATTTTAATCATTATGCACTGTATTTCCTTTATTTATTGAGATTTTTTCTTTCTTTCCACTCTATTCTACTTGGGTATGTTATTTTGCAGGAATTAAGGTAATAAAAGGTCAAAAACAAGAGAAAAACGACCATAAAATGATAAAGAAACAAGAAGAACAAGCCCAAAGTAGAAAGAACTCTCTTTTTATGCTAAATTCCGACTCAGAATGCTGAAATCCGACTCAGAATGTTAAAATCTGACTCAGAAATGCTGAATTCTGACTCAGAATGTTAAAATCTGACTCAAAATGACCAAATCCGAGTGGGCTGACTGAGAAAGCACCAAATCCGAGTGGAATTACTCAGAATGGAGCAAATCCGAGTGGAATACTTCACTGTTGGATTAGAATCCGAGTGGAAAGTTCCCTGTCTTAGACATTCCGAGTGATAAATGGCTGACTCTGTTGGAGGTTCAATGCTGAAAAGGAATAAGTCTTGGTTGGAGGTGATTCCGAGTGGAAGCTGTCCGAATGCAACCATTCCGAGTGAAAAAAAGGGACTGACCTTCAATAAAAACTGCCCAAAGCTAATTTCGAGTGAAGGGATGCTGACTGAAGCAGATCTGACCAGGGAACAAGAACTTTTCTGGGCAAAAAGCTGTTCTGAGTAAGTTGATTCCGAGTAGAAGAAGCCACTAAATGAATGTGTTGAATAAGGAGGAATCCGAGTGGTTTCATTCGGAGAAAATGGCATTCTCAAGCGGAACAAGGCATTTCCGAGTAGTGTCTTAGCAAGCAAGGAAAAATCCGACTGGAAATGAAACACACTCGGGCAGACTCTCAAGTTTCACACTGAGCCCGAGTGAGAAGTCTCCAAGGAAGACATCCGAGTGAGTTGGGGTAGAAAGCTGAATTTCCGAGCAAAGTAAGGCTCAGACATGAAAAGAATTCTATCAGCCAGATTCCAGTCTTTCAAGTCCAAATTTCTGAGTGAAAGGTATATCCGAGTGAGTTGATTGACGACTGAAGTCAATTCCGAGTGGAAATCAACTCGGACTTCCGAGTGAAGATGTGATTTTATCATTTGAATGAGTAAAGGAAGGTGTCCGAGTGAATTCCTGAGAAATCCGAGCAAGATCTCTCTGAGTGGTTTATTCCAGAGACATAGCCGAGTGAAACAGTGAAAGAAGACTTCCCAATCCTGAGTGAGCCACTTTCCAGTCAGTTCTGAGCCACCTTTTAATCAGTTCCGAGTGAATCACTTTTCACTCGGTTCCGATTCACTCTTCAATCTGTTCCGAAGAAATAAAGCAATCGGAGTTGCTTTGCTCGTCTCCTCAGACACTGTCCGACTTCAAAGTAACTCAACACTGACCGGTTTTCTTCCAAACACTGACCCTCAACTCAATACCGACCAGTTTTCTTCCAAACACCAACCCCTCAACTCGACACCGAGCAAAGATTCACTCGGTCTTCTTTAGAAAATGCACCTTTTTCCAGTCGGTTTTGTGCACAAAAGGCATTTTTCCACTCGGATTTTGGAGAAAAGATGAAAACCGACCCATTTTTCCACTCGAAAT
Source organism: Clitoria ternatea (assembly GCA_037962975.1). Taxonomy (NCBI): domain Eukaryota; kingdom Viridiplantae; phylum Streptophyta; class Magnoliopsida; order Fabales; family Fabaceae; genus Clitoria; species Clitoria ternatea. Next base: position 114,446,931 of record CM075671.1, read on the forward strand.
TTGCCCAGCTGAATAAATCCAAGCACCGAATTATTGGAAATATTAAAATAATGCAATTTGGGACAGTTGGAAGTCACATGCACCGAAAGTTTTCTCCCACTTGACACCATCCAGGCTGTCTCCAAGCTGTGATGGTGGGGCGGCTGAGAAGAAGACAATTGCACCAACTGGCAACGCGTTTTCCAAGCTGACTTCTTCCCTTCCTTTGCCTATAAAAGGGAACACGGACAGCACCACCAAGGCATCAATTCCATCAGCATTAATTCCTCTTCTTTCTTCTCTCTCTTTTGTTTTCCTTTTCTTTCTTTCTCTTCCGTCCTTCTCTTTCTTTCTTTTCATTTTTTTTACTTCGTTCCTTTTCCTTTCTTTTTCGTTTTAATTTCTCTTTTTATTTTCTTTTTCTTTATTTTATTTTAAGAGTTGTGAATTGTAAAAGTGAGTTGTTTAAATTTGTAATTGGTGGAGAATACTGCAACAAGGAAATACAGTGGTAAATTATTCTGAGCTTTTGGAGAAACCTGTAAGTCTTTATTTTTACCATGTCTTGTATGTTTTATTTTTCCATTATTTATATGAATTTGAATTATTTCATGAGTAGCTAAAATTAATTATCTTGGGATAAAAGGGGTATGATAATATTTTATTTTAATGTTATTTTGACTTGGAATTAAATAAATTTCTGTTTTCCATTTAGTTCAATTATGCTCAATGCTTTTAGTAATTCCTAACAAGAACCTAAATGGTAAAACTGTATACTTGCGGGTATATTAGTAAGTTTAGGTAATAAATAGAATTGAGAGATTTATTTTTACCGGAAAGCTTTGAACTAAACCTAAGATTTTTGAAATGCTTTTTTGTGACCTCGGTAAAACCGTGAAAGTTATCAAAATTCTTTTAAGGAAATAAAAGGGGTTTTCATAAAACGATAATGGGCCTTTTTGAGGATTAAGCAGCGCTTTCCATAGGTTAGGTACATTAATAGGATTCCGAGAGGAACATATTAATTAGCTTTTGGAAAATTCGCCTTGGAAAACTTAATTCGATTCTTATTTATGAAAAGTTAAAATTCATTAACATAAAATAGAGTCTTAATCCCCCAAAATCCCAAGATATTCTCAACTCTGATTTTTAAGTGTCAAGTAAATTTTATTTTTATATTTATTCGTATTCTGTGCAACTTTAATTTGTGCTTTATTTTATAAAAATCTTAAAAATCAATTGTGTGGATAATTAAATTTCAATATGCTGGTACTTTGAACATAGTCCCTGTGGAGAACGATAATCTTTTATATTACGCGACATAACCCGTGCGCTTACGGGCCCTGTCAAACGGAATCGTAGTTCCTCTTGTATATCACGTTACCACTCAATAGGTATCCCATAACTAGCCTTCTCAAAGTTCGTTTGTCATTATCCGTGATGCCCTCAGGGTATTCTTGGCATTGGAGGTATCTTTTGATGTCATGATACCAAGGTTTGCCATCTGGCTCTTCTTCTATGACCTGGCAATGGGAAGGTTCTTGTCGTTTCTTTACCTCAATGATAGGCACTTCGTAATCACTGCTGACTTCAAACATAGCGGCTAGGGTGGCTAAAGCATCAGCCATTTGGTTGTCTTCTCGTGGAACATGATGGAAGGTAATTTCATCGAACTCTTTGATCATTTCTTTGATATGAGCATGATAGGGAACTAGTTTACCGTCTCTAGTTTCCCACTCATCCTTTAGTTGATGGATAACCAAAGTAGAATCTCCATAAACTTCCAGGACCTTTATTCCCATGTTCAGAGCTGCTTGTATTCCTAGAGAACATGCTTCATATTCCGCAACATTGTTGGTGCAGTCAAAACATAACCGAGCGCAAATAGGGATGAATTCCTTATCAGGCGAGATCAGGATAACCCCAATTCCATGTCCCAACGCGTTGGAAGCCCCGTCGAATCTCATGATCCATCTGGTTTCCCGACCATCCTCTTCTTTGGAAAGTGCCAAAATATCCTCATCCGAGAAATCATGCCGCATTGGTTGGTAAGCCTCAATGGGTTGGTGTGCTAAGTAATCTGCTAGCGCACTCCTTTAATTGCCTTTTGGGTGACATATGTTATGTCGCATTCTGTCAGTAACACTTGCCAACGGGCAATCCTCCCAGTCAAAGCAGGTTTTTCAAAGATATACTTGATGGGATCCATCTTAGACACCAGCCAAGTAGTATGATTAAGCATGTATTGCCATAAGTGCCGGGCAGCCCAAGCCAATGCACAACATGTTCTTTCAAGAGATGAATACCTCATCTTGCATTCAGTAAATCTCTTGCTCAAATAGTAGATGGCGCATTCCTTCCTTCCAGTCTCATCATGTTGACCTAATATGCATCCCATGGATTCATTCAGCACGGTCAGGTATAGGATTAGTGGTCTCCCATGAACAGGTGGCACCAAGACTGGTGGCTCCAGTAAGTACTGCTTTATCTTTTCAAATGCAATCTGGCAATCTTCATTCCACTGCCCAGGATGGTTCTTGCGAAGCAATTTGAAAATCGGCTCACAGGTTGCTGTCATTTGGGAAATGAATCAGGCAATGTAATTCAATCTTCCCAAGAACCCTCAGACTTCTTTTTCAGTACGAGGAGGTGGCATTTCCAGAATTTCCTTGACTTTGTCAGGATCAACTTCTATCCCTCTCTCATTCACAATGAATCCTAACAATTTGCCAGATCTTACGCCAAAAGTGCACTTGGCGGGATTCAATCTAAGTTTGAATTTCTTCAACCTTTCGAAAAGTTTTCTCAGGTCAGCAATGTGCTACTCCTCAGACCTGGACTTGGCAATTATGTCATCCACATAGACTTCTATTTCCTTATGCATCATGTCGTGGAAGAGAGTCATCATTGCCCTTTGATAGGTGGCTCCTGCATTCTTCAATCCAAAGGACATTACTTTATAACAAAAGGTGCCCCACAGAGTGATGAACGTGGTCTTTTCCATATCTTCTGGTGCCATCTTGATCTGGTTATATCCTGAAAATCCATCCATAAATGAGAAGATGGAATGCTGAGCTGTGTTATCAACCAATACGTCAATCTGAGGTAAAGGAAAATCATCCTTCGGACTCGCCCGATTCAAGTCTCGGTAGTCCACACACATCCTTACTTTCCCATCTTTCTTTGGGACGGGAACTATGTTGGCTACCCATTGCGGATACTTAGCTACGGCTAAGAAACCAGCATCAAATTGTTTCTTGACTTCTTCTTTGATCTTAAGAAGCATTTCTGGTTTCATTCGTCATAGCTTTTGCTTAATCGGTGGACATTCCGGCTTTAAAGGCAACTTGTGTTCCAAAATGTTATTATCTAGACCCGGGATATCTTGATACGACCATGCAAAAATGTCTCGAAATTCTTGGAGCAGTTTAATTAATTCACTCTGCCGTTGTTCGCCCAAGAGGGTGCCTATCTTGACTTCTTTATTTTCCCCTTCATCTCCCAGGTTAATGGTCTCAATCTTTTCCTGATGAGGCTGGATTTCCTTATCTTCTTGTTCCATTAATCTCGTCAATTCGGGCGAAGGTTCAAAGTCTTCCTCATTCTCCTCATAGGGTAATCATTCGGATTATCAGAGTCATGAAATAGAACCGAGTTCTCATTACTCTCAGAAGAATTGCTTTCAGATCTGCATTTGGTGTTATATTATAATGAATGAAAACAAAGAAAGGCAAGTAAATAAAAGGTTTAAAAGAAAGAGATTGAACAAAGATGAGGTATGAAATTGGACTCCATTCATTTAATTTAATAAACAAGCAAGTTTTTGCCTTTATTACAAAATAGATCCCAAAGCCTTAGGCATAGCAAAAGGATCGACAAGTTTTGAAAATAACAATTACTTTGACTGAGGGTTGATAGTTATGGGGAACTCCATGATTTCCCAGTTGTCCAGTTGTTGACCGGGTAAGCAAGCATGCACTAATTCCACATCATAGCTGGGTCTGTCTCCAACCATAGCCACCTGACCCGGATATATAATCCCGGCGCTCCTGAAGCTTTGATAGAGGTCATAGATAGGGATTCTAGCAGTGTCGAACTCTTGACCGGTAAGACGAGCAATCCTTATCTCCCTTCTTTCTTCTCCTACCCTTTTTCTATCAGCTGCTGTAGGCTTGTATCCCAGACCATATCTATCCTTGTTCTCTGGGAGGCATATAGGTTGGGTTCTTCCCTCCAATTCTTGTCCTAACCCTTTTCCCAGCTTGTATCCTTCTTTCAACATTGTCTTTGCAACCATCAGAGACACGTTTGGGAAGGATGTCTTTGTAATGCTTGTTGTATTGGCCACCTCTAAAGCCTGAAATGAGGTTTCGAGGGCTTCCTCGGTCGCTTCAATGTATGGGGTGTTGGCTAGTTTGCTGACCAATAAGTCCTCTTCTCCAGAGACAATCACCAACTTGTTGTCGATGATGAATTTCAATTTCTGGTGCAGAGTGGAAGGAACTACCCCAGCCGAATGGATCCACGGCCGTCCTAGCAAACAACTGTAAGCGGGCGTAATATCCATGACTTGAAAAAAGATTTAAAAGGTGCATGGCCCAACTTGTATAGGCAGTTCAATTTCTCCCATAATTTCTCGACGAGTTCCGTCAAAAGCCCGGACTACCATGGAACTGGGTCTCATATGGGTCCCATCAAAAGGCAAATTTTCCAACGTAGATTTTGGCATTACATTCAAGGACGACCCATTGTCAACAAGCACCTTCGCCATGATATGATCTTGGCATTTTATGGAGATATGAAGGGCTTTATTGTGCCCTCTTCCTTCTACTGGTGTCTTATCATCCGTAAAAGTTAGATAATTGTTGGCCATAATGTGTCCCACTATGCCTTCAAACTTATCTACTAGCAAATCATGTTTCACATGTGCCTCACTCAAAACCTTCATCAGAGTGTTCCGGTGTGGTTCGGAACTCATTAGCAAGGACAACAGAGAAATTTTTGCCGGGGTGTGGTTCAGTTGGTCCAATACCTGGTAGTCACTATGACGAATGAATCTTAGAAACTCTTGGGCTTCCTCTTCAGTTACGGCCTTCTTTGCCTCACCAGATGATTCTCCTTTCCCAGGTCTAACATCCCCTGTAGCTTTGTCAATTTTTGGTTCTGGGGGAGCATATACTCTTCCACTTCGGGTGACGCCCCCAATTCCAGCAATATTCGTGATAGGGGATGATGGCGTAGGCTCAACTACCTCAGAACTAGTAACAACCACATCAGTGCCATACTTCCACGACACAGCTCGTGAATCCTTGTAAGGGAATGGGGTTGGTGCGTTCACCGTGATGACAGTTTTAGCAGGGGTCGAAGCCACAGGTGCATTTTTATTGTAAAATATGACTAGAGGCTTTGGGTCTCGAACTCGGCTTTGCTCTTGTATCATATTTATTCTGTCTTCACGATGCCGGTAAACTTCTATGACATGACTGCCCATAAGTCTCTGAAGGGTTTTTTGGAAGTCTTTTCGCTTTGCGGACTGGAGGTCATTGCACTCTTCATCCCATGATCCTTCTATCAATCCCATCTTAAGCATATGGGAGTGAATTGTTTCCAATGGCATTTGGATGTCCTCAACCTCGGAAATACATTCCTCATCTTTTTCCACAGCGTTAACACCTGGCCTCCCATGCTTAGGCAGAGGATTGGTGGTCACATTCGGGCTTCCCTCTTTGAAGCTTATCCAATCAACTCTGATTAAATCCTTTACCTTAAATTTCAGTGCCAGGCAGTTCTCAGTGGAATGTCCTGGTACACCGGCGTGGTAATCACACCGTGTATTTGGGTCATACCCTCTGGGATAAGGTGGTTGAAGCAGTTTTAGAGGGCAAGGTGCCACCAGTATGTTTTCAATAAGATGGGGGAGAAGCTCGGTGTAGGTCATGGGAATTGGATCAAATTGCACTTGAGTGCGGTCATTATTCTGTCTCCTCAGGTTTGGATTCGGTGGGTTCATTTGCGGTGGTTGGTATGGTACTTGTGGTGGTACAGGTGGTCGCATAACTGGTGGTTGGAAATATGGTGGGTTCGAATTTGGAATTGCAGCCATATATGGGTGTGGCGCGTTATGGTAAGTTGACGGAAAGCTGATGGGAGTAGGTGGTCTGAGCTGGTTCCTTCTTTGGTTGTGAGAGATCAGGTTAGTCTATCCCTCTCTTTTCTTACCTTCTCCAAATAAAGGTTTTCTTGCTGCTCCAACTCCAGGTGGGCCACGAGTAATCTTCCTAGTCCTCAGGCCATTCTCTATTCTTTCTCCGATAGTGACGATGTCGGAGAAATGGGAGGAAATGCTTCCAATCATCTTATCGTAGAAGGGTGACTAGAGTGTATCAATAAACATAGAAATTACCTCCTTCTCTGATAGAGGTGGGTCAACCTGCGCTGCTACTTCTCGCCATCGTTGGGCATATTCTTTAAACGTCTCGTTATCTTTCTTGGTCATGTTTTGCAACTATTCTCTATCTGGCGCCATATCCAGATTATACTTGTACTATTGCATGAAAGCATCTGCCAGATCTTCCCAACAGCGTATACGAGATCGTTCAAGATGATTGTACCAGGTCAGAGGTGCTCCAGCCAAACTATCCTGGAAACAATGAATGAGCAGAGGGTCATTAGAAGCATGAGAAGCCATCTTCCGGCAGTACATGGTAAGATGGTTCTTCGGACAGGTTAGCCCCCGATATTTGTCAAATTCTGGCATTTTGAATTTGGGGGGAATGACAACATCAGTAATCAGACAGAGTTGTGCGACACTACCCATTCCAAATCTATTCGTTCTTTCCATTTCTCTGAATCGCCTTTCCAGGAACTCTAACCTTCCCTCCTGGGTAGCAGCAGCAGCACTTGGACCTGCAGCGACATGATGACTAGTACTCCTAACTGGTTGGTCAACATATGCCGGGTTTGCATTAGGCATTGAGATGTGGGGTCTGGATGTTGCTTGAGCAGCTTGTGGTTGCGTGGCTTGTGTATAAATTGGAAGCGTTTGAGGATCCCGGACGGGTGGGACGTTTGGTTGAGTCGCATGAAGGATTGTTTCCTGATAATCAGGCTCTTCTTAAAGTGGTGGGAAATAGCTAGGTGGCAATCCATATGGGGGAAAGGGTATGACATTACCTTCCTCATCTACGTAGATAGGTTGCTGGGTGTCAGCAGGGTTTGATTTCCTAACGTGAATGGTTAGGGGAGGCGCCGCAGGATTTGAGCTTGGCCCTCCAGCAAGACCCTGAGTGGATGGTCGTTGTCTAGCGTCTTCAACGCCTGCTGAAGAATCCCCTTCTGTGACTCTCCTTTCAAGAAGCTTGGCCATCTCAGCCATTTGTTCTTTCAACTGATTGACTTCGACTCTCAAGCTTTCATTTTCTTGTTCCATTTCAGCCATGAGTCTTGTATTAAGCCTAGTCGCATAAGGATGTCTACCCGTTATGTCTGGAAACCATAACATTTTGTTAGGAAAATAAAAGTAAACAGATAAAGAAAAAAGGAAAAGAAAAACAAATGATGTTACACAGGATGCGATTCTGAATTTAGCCCGTATTCTCCGACCGTTCCTCAGAACGTCCCGTTCAAAAGTACTAGGTAAAGCAGTAAAGTGGAAATTAACATGAAACAATTGTGAAAGCAGATTAATTCATCATTCCATTATTCTGTAGAGGTACAATATTACTTGAAAGATTTGATTACAACATTTTAACCATCCCTGGCCCGAGCAATCATGGCCCTCATTTTACAAAGTCTTTCCTGGCAATAATTCAGAAATGATGATATCTCTTTTGGGGTGGATAAAGGATTGACTATGCCTTCAGCCTGCTTCAACATTGAGGGAAAATCCTCCAAGATTCCATTAGCTATGTATGCCAACTTGGTGAAATGGTCCATCCATAAATGAACGACCTCGTCCTGTTGAGCTAACTCAGTCCCCAAAGCTCGTGTGGCCTTTTGGCAGCGTTGCTCAGCATCACAGGCTTTTTTCTGTTCATCATGTATTTCTTGCTCATAAGCCCTTATCGTTTCGTCAAGCTGTTGCTCCAATTTGTGGACCTGGGTTTGCAGCATTTCCTTTTGCACCGAAGTCTCTTTTTCTTTTTCTTTGGATAGTGTCAGCATGTTTTTAGGGACTTGTTTTTCGGCCAATATGGTGTCACTCTGTTGGCCTTTTGTTTTAAGCTGGGAATTAGCCGCACGAAGGCAATGGTCCTGTTTTACCCTGTAGTCTTCGCCAATCTTCCTCTTCTTTCGCATTTCATCCATAGCATGTTTCCCTTCCGAATTCGCCTTCCTCTGAAGGGAGCACTCTTGTTGACATTTCAAAACATCTTCTTCTAGCTTTTGATTCTTTACTGTCAACTCTTCTATTTGTGCCTTTAGATCCATGGTGACCTTGTCTTCCATGATGACTGGCGGAGGGAAATTATTTGCAGATTAGTATGAAGGGCTTTTGAAGGGTAGTTTCACAATGGAGGCCCTGTTTAGGACCTATTCAAAGTATTCGGCCCCTACAGCATGGCTTCGTGCCCCTAATTCTTTTCCTATTCTATGGATCTTCTTCCACGCATTGGCTATATCCCGAACAGCGGATGTGTAATTCCCTTTTGCATAGTACAAAAAAAAAGGAGTGAGCAGTTTTTCATTCGGTGGCCCGAGTAGAGGATAAGCCAACTGACGCTTTGCAATAACAAGGTTGTAATTGATGCATCCCTGCGTGCCCATGAGAGGAACATTTGGATAACCTCCACAATTATAGATGATTGACTCAACCATTAGCCATTGAGGATACCACCTGACTTTTTCAGTTGTAAGGCTTACGAGGTGATTAGCCCATTCACGCCCACTCTTCACGGCCAATTGACACAATTTCAAATCAGAAACCGGACACTCAGCTTTGTATATTTGATGGAAGACATGAGATGTGAGCCATACGTATAAAACGGGTAAATAGCAAATGATTCTCTTTCCCCCTTGTGTGTGGCAGAAATCCATGGTGTAATACACATTAGCCAAAATGGCTATGACTGGATTCTCGAGCCGGTGCTTACGAGCCAGGAAAACAGCAACAACGTTATAATCCACATAGTTGTCTAAATTAGGGAACAAGACAGCCCCGTAAATAGTGAGGGCTAAAGTATCCATGAAAGCCTCCCATTCCTCTTTATCAGCCAGGATCCGCATGTGCTTCTCAAGAAATTCTCGGGTGAACCCGGGAACTTGATTTCTGTTCATTTGCACATTCCTCAATGCCTCGGGAGAGATTATTAAAACGCGGGCAATTGAAGCGGTTGTCACGTGATGGTCAAGATGGCGATAGGGAATTTGCCCTTCCACTTGTATCCCCAATATCTGTTCAAATTCTTCTATTGACGGAGCCAATTGAGAATCTCTAAATGTGAAACAGCGAAGGGGTGGGTCATAAAATTGTGCCAAGGCTATAATATTTCCTGGTAAGGGCCATCTTCTGAGTCATACTTAATCTTTTCCCCAGTGCTTGTAGACTAACTGTATCAACTTTCTTAGCTTTGAGATGTAATATTTTCTTCAACTCTGTCACATCTGTACCATAATTGTCATGTTTCATGTTAATTTCCATACTTGCTCAGAGATACTGCCAATTTTTGAATCGTTTCCTACGAATATCGAAACAAAGAATAGGAATCAGTTATTGTTATGTTTTGAAATTCATGTTTTCCCCAAAGATGTGATGTAAAAAAAAAATTGTTTTTGTTTTTTTTTTTGGGAAACATTGATTTCCTAAACTCATGCGAGTCTAAGTTGCAGAAGCCATAGATTTTCTTAATCGTCATTGATGCCCCAGTTAAAGAGACCCAAAATTGTTTCTTTTGATTTTCTTGTTTTGACGACAAGGAAAATCTACAACTCAGGACTTGGAGGTACATGATCAAAAGAGAATTATCCATCCATTCGAAGTATACTGGGTGTTTTGGAAATGAATCATTGTTTTCGAAATAGAGTACCCTCAATAGATAGATAATTCATTCATTTGGATTTAAAAGGGAGAGTGAAAATGACATAAGGTAAAGTAAAGTCTGCCCTTTTGTGGCCTAGGTTGGGTTTTGTTGAAAGTTTTTTTTTTCTAGGCCCTATGGCTTGTCTAAAAGTGACTCTCCACACCGGGTGGCTTCCACTAGACATCTAGAAGGTCACCAGAGCCAAGATCCTACCCATGACAGGGACACAAACAGTGGGGAATCCACTAAGTGCGTATATCATGAGAGGTCGAACTCTGGTTGAGGTTCTCACGAACACCGGATAGGAAGTACATCCATACGATTCCGTTACCAACCCCTCCTAACTTAAGCTTCATTTGGGGCCCGGGTATAGGGCGCCACTCATAGGTGTGTGCAAGTAATTGTGAGTGTAGTGTATGGAAGGGCATTCAATACCTTTTACCTTACCCCGTTCTGCACAAAGAACAAACACAAAACAAATATACAAAGTTGTCTAACCTAGGGTTCAATAATCACACAGACATATAAATGATAAAACATAAACAAAACAGAAACCATATACAAACATTGACAGAAAATAAAATAAAGGAAGAAGTTAAATAATTAATATGCTAATTAAAACATGCGCTATCAAATTGACTGGCTTGACTCTCTAAGTCCCCAGTGGAGTCGCCATCTGTTGCGACCGGGATCGCGGCGGCACGACCGACCCTCAAAACGATCTTTTTTGTTTGGTTCGAAAAGAAAAACAGGGAGTCGCCATCAATATTTTTAGGATAAAATATCGGGAAAACCTTTCGTTAAAGCACTGGTTATAAAAATAAAATTCCATGTTCGGGAGTCTAATTACAGGTGAGGAAGGTATTAGCACCTCACAACTGTCCTTATAAAAACGGTTACCTCAATATGATAGCGCACATTATAATTAACCCAATAATTATTTTAACTTCTTCATGAAAAGAAAGTATACGAGATGGCAAAACATACAAAAATAAACAACAATAAACACGGGATATTGACATGAGATTAATGGGATATCTCGTCTAAGTTAAACTCACTCCTCCTCTTTTTTTATATAGAAAAATAAAAAATGCAATAATAATGAGAATAATAATAATCATTACAACATTTATGCTAGTCCAAATAAAATGTAAGAAGCACTCATTTTTTTTTGTTACATATTTATTACAAACTTAGGAAGGGGTAAAAAAGAAAAGAAAAGAAAATAACAGCGATTTATTTAAGTGGAAAAATGGAATACCGAGTAAAAAAATGGAAATCCGAGTGAAAAGGTGAAAAACCGAGTGCAAAATAGGAAAACCGAGTAAAAAAGTGGAATACCGAGTGAAAAAGTGGAACTCCGAGTGAAAAATGAATACCGAATGAAAATAGTGGGCTGACCAAGTGAGAAAACAGTAAGGGGATTAAGAAGAGTTTGAAGGTGTTTAGAGGGAGAGAGAGGGACTGGACGGTGTGAAAAAGTGGGGACGATTTGTGGGTATTTGAGGGAGGTCGGTTTGGAGTGAATTGAGGGAGGTGTGAGGTATGTGTGTATGGAAGAAGAGGGCTGTACGGTGTGGTGAGGATTTGGAAAGGGTTGTACGGTGTAGAGAGGGCTGTACGGTGTGGTGAGGATTTGGAAAAGGAAGTAAGGACGGTTGGGAGAGGAGAAGGAGGTCAGTTGGTGTGGGATTCGAAGGAAGTGGACAGTGTGGTGTGAAGAGGGGGCTGTGAGGATGGGACGGTGTTGGAGGCTGTGAGGAGGGGTGAAGAGAGTTGTATGGAGTGGGGGACAGTGTTGGGATGAGGAGGAGAGGTGACGGTTGGTGAGAGGAAGAGAGGGGACGGTTGGTGAGAGGAAGAGAGGGGACGTTGCTGGGGTTTTGAAGGAGGTGTGTTTGGAGGAGGAAGTGAGGGAGAGTACGGTGAGGGAGAGTGTAAGGTCTTTTTTTTCAAAATGAAAGCTCCTTTTTGAAGGTTTCAGGATCCTCTCTATTTATAGAGGTCCTGGACGCCCACCATCAGTGGCAAGTGGGTTTTTTTTTTATTATTTTTCCTTGCCAGCCGCCCCACTTGATCAGTGTTGGATACAGCCTGGATGGAGTTGGTGGACGCAGCTTGCATCTAGACAGCTATAGGGGTCGGCAGCTAGTGGGCCTCTCCTTTGTCACTTTGTCAGCCGCCCCCCACAAGTCAAAGATCCACTTGGATAGTGGAAATCCAGGTCAGCAAGGGCACTCGGTGGGAATATGGGTCAGATTTTACCTTCTCTCCAAAATCCGAGTGGAAAAGGTGAATTTTGTGCACAAGACCGAGTGGAAAAGGAGCTGTTTATACAAAAAACCGAGTGGCGAATGCCTCGGAACCGACTGAAATGGACTCAGAAATGATTGGAATACGACTCGAAATTGGGTGAAAGGTGACTCGGAATTGGCTAAAAGAATGGCTTGGAAATGGCTAAAAGGATGACTCGGAAATGGTTTAAGGACGGCTCAGAATTGGGTGAAAGGGTGGCTCAGAATTGGCTAAAAGATTGGCTCAGAAATCGCTAAAAGGATAACTCGGAAATGGTTTAAGGACAGCTCAGAATTGGGTAAAAGGATGGCTCAGAATTGGCTAAAAGATTGGCTCAGAATGGCTAAAATGGATGGCTCGGAAATTGAGTGAAAGGACTCACTCGGTGGTGACTGAAAGAGTGGCTCGGTGCTGACTGGAAATACTTCACTCGGTTCTGACTGGAGAGTGGCTCGGTGCTGACTGAAGGGAATTTAGTCACTCGAAAAAACTTGTTCGGATTTGCTTGGGAGTCATTCAGTAGACTCTTTCTTCCCTCGGAAATCCGACTGGCTTCTCACTCGGAGGTGTTCATTCGAAGTCAGCTTTCTTTTTAAATCAGAAGGGTTTTAACTCGGAGTCGGCTTTGTTTTCAATCAGCACTTAGAACTTGGACATACCCACTTGGAACCGACTTTGGGAGTCGGTCTCATCTTCCAATCAGAATGGAAGTTGGACATTTGCACTCGGAATTGGTCTTATTCCTCACTCAGAATTTAGAACTTGGATAACCACTCGGAAACCGCCTTCTTATCACTCAGAACTTGGAATTTGACATATCCACTCGGAAACCGCCTTCTTATCAGTCAGAAATTGGAATTTGGCAATCTGACTTGGAATTGGCCTTCTTTCCACTCAAAACTTGGAATTTCACTCGGAATTGGCCTTCTTATCAGTCAGAAATTGGAATTTGGCATATCCACTCGGAAACAACCTTCTTCTCACTCAGAACTTGGAAATTTGGCAATTTTCACTCGGAACCTGCCTTTTTTCCACTCAGAAATTGGAATTTGACCATTTTCACTCGGCAAAATCCTTCTCCTTACTCAGAAGTCGGGATCTTGGGAATTTGCACTCGGTAGTCTCATTTCGCTCGGAATTTCTTTCCCTGAGTCCTTTCTTGAAGCTTTTTCTTCATTTTTTTGAAATTTTCTTGAAGCCCAATCAGAATATCACCTTGCCACGTTTCACTCGGAGCCTCTTTACTCGGAAATGATCATTCCGAGTCATCTTACTCAGAAATGATCATTTCCGAGTCAATTTTTTTTTAATTTTTTTTTACTATTTGGATTCTTTTCACTTGTGGATATCAATCGGACTGAAATAGGTGTTCACAGGTACCTAAGGCTTTTTGATAGAAAACAAATGATTTGGGGGGATGCCCCTGACTTAAATTGAGAATGGAATAGCCTAGGAGTGGGTTCCCGAGGCCTTTTGACAGGGAATTGCCCCGACATGTTTTGATTAGAGGATACAACCTAGGAATAGGTACCTGAAGCTTTGAAGAAAATAATTGACTACAGAATGCCCCTGGCTCAAATTGAGAAATGGAATAGCCTAGGAGTAGGTTCCCGAGGCCTTTTGATAGAAAGTAAATGATTTGGGGGATGCCCAAGTTCAATTCAGAAATGGAATAGCCTAGGAGTGGGTTCCTGAGGCCTTTTGATAGAAAACAAATGATTTGGGGTGATGCCCCTAACTCAAATGGAGAAATGGAATAGCCTAGGAGGGGGTACCTAAGGCTTTTTGATAGAAAACAAATGATTTGGGGGGAGATCCCTGACTTAAATTGAGAATGGAATAGCCTAGGAGTGGGTTCCCGAGGCCTTTTGACAGGAATTAAATGACTGGGTGAAATAGAGGGCTTGAAAAAGGCCAAAGCTTGAAAAGTTGCCAAATTCGGCAATGAGAAACCTTAAGAAGTCCAATCCTTGGTATCATATAAATTTAAAGAGGTTCCCCATTTGAAGATTGAGAGAAACCAACTTTGACGATTAAAGAAGCGTGAAAGGTGCCAATTTTAGCAGTTGTAGTTCCATTGGGGAAGAGGACTTGATTGAGGTGTCGAGGCCTGACATGACAGTCTCTTTTTACCAACCTTTAGAAAAAAGGGTAAGTAATACAGAGATAAAAATAAATTGAAATCCGGGTAAATTCCTTGGAACCGCGACCACTAGGATGACTCATGAATGAAGCAGAATAAACAAGACGACTCTGACATCAGAGCACGTGCCTGGCCAAGTCTCTATGTTAATTGCCTAAGACAAGATCGAGTAATAGGGGCATCCTGTCCCTCATGACTTTAAATGTTTACCATTTTTCATTATTTAGAAAAACATGTTTTATGTCAACAAGACTCGTGCCATAAACACGTACCGAAAAGGGTGAAGTTTTATTCATGTATATCAGACAGGTACAGAGAAAAGAAAGCAAGAAACATAAATAGAACAAAAAGAGTAAAGTAGAAAAGGTCAAAGGTAGGTGGAATGGGGAAGACTCATAGATCCTCCACTGAATCTCTGAGAACAGCGAGAACCTTGGTCCCTTATCACGACTTCATGTTCACCCTTCGACTCTACCTCTGAGAAGGTAATTCAATGATGATTCACGTGCCCTAGCTTGGACTTTTTGCGTGGCAGGTTTTAGTCATACTGCCAGAATTTAGACCCTAATTTTTGCCTGAGCCGCCTTTTCAAGTTTTTGACTCACCAGGTCACTCTAACTTTTGCCTAGGCCGCCTTTTCAGGTTTTCAACCTAGTGAGCATTTTTCTTTTCATTTCTCACTTTTGTTTTTTTTGACATTTCCTCCTTAGGCATAGTACTTCTTCACTGTGTCTACATTTACGGGCATCGACAAGTCCTCGTTGTCCATGTTAGTGAGTTTTAAGGCTCCTCCAGAAAAAGCCTTTTTCACGAAATATAGCCCTTCAGAGTTAGGTGTCCATTTGCCCCGGTTATCCTTCTGATTTGGTAAAATCTTCTTGAGGACTAAGTCTCCTTCTTGGAATTGTCGAGGTCATACCTTCTTTTCAAACGCTCGTTTCATACGTCTTTGGTACAACTGACCATGATAGAGGGCAGTTAGTCTTTTTCCATCGATTAGGTTCAGTTGGTCGTGTCAAACCTAGATCCATTCAGCTTTCTCCAATTTTGCCTCCATTATCACCCTAAGAGAGGGAATTTCTAACTCAAAAGGCAAGACTGCTTCCATACTGTAAACTAGAGAGAAAGGTGTTGCCCCTGTCGAAGTCCGGATTGAGGTACGATACCCGTGTAAAGCAAAGGGGAGCATTTCACTCTAGTCCTTGTAAGTCACGACCATCTTTTGTATGATCTTTTTAATGTTCTTATTCACTGCCTCGACTGCTCCATTCATCTTCTACTGACTTGGTAAGCTATATCGGCATATTAGTTCTCGCTTAACGAACGTGACCATAACATTTCTTGTTACATTGGCATATGAAGCCGCCTCTACACATTTGGTGAAATAATCAATGACAACCAAAATGAAGCGATGACCATTTGAGGCTTTTGGCTCGATGGGCCTGATGACATCTATGCCCCACATTGATAAAGGCCACGGTGCTAACAAGACATTTAAGGATGACGGGGGTATGTGAATATGGTCAGTGTATATCTAACATTTGTGACACTTTCGAACATAAGCAAAGCAATATGCTTCCATGGTCATCCAATAGTATCCAGCCCTCAAGATCTTTCTTGATATGGCATGCCCATTGGCGTGAGTTCTGAAAGATCCTTCATGGACATCCCTCATGATTTCATTTGCTTCAACAGTGTCAACACACTGAAGAAGGATAGAGTCATGATTTCTCTAGTAAAGAATATCACCGTTCAAGAAGAAACCCATGGCAAGCCGTCTTAGGGTTCTCTTATCATTCTTTGTATCACTATCGGGGTATTCTTAACTCTGAATATATCTTTTAATGTCATAATACCATGGTTTCCTGTCTAACTCCCCTTCTATTACTTGGTAGTATACGGGTTCACGACGTTCCTTTATCTTGATGAGGGGCATATCGTAGTCACTGCTTATTTTGAACATTGAAGCGAGAGTGGCCAAGGCGTCAGCCATCTGATTATCATCCTGAAAAACATGATGAAAAAAGATATCATCAAATTCCTTGATTAGCTCCTTGATATGAGCTTAGTAAGAATCAACTTGTTATCCCTAGTCTCTCATTCACCTTTCAGTTGGTGAATGACCAAGGCGGAATCCCTGTAGGCTTCTAACTTCTTCACTTTTGCATCTAATGTTGCTTGGATCCCCAGAGAGCACGTCTCATACTCAGCGATGTTGTTAGTACAATCAAAATAAAGTCTGGCGCAAACAGGGATGAATTCCTTGTCTAGTGAGATCAGGACAACCCCAATCCCATGCCCCAATACATTAGAAGCTCTATCAAATATCAAAGTCCACTTGTCTTTTTGATCACCTTCTACATTAAATAGTGCCAACATATCCTCATTTGGGAAATCAAACTGCATGGGTTGGTAATCATTGATGGGTTGGTGCGCCAAATAATCTGATCATTCTTTGGTTCTGGAGGAACGTACACCCTCCCACTTTGGGTCACACCTCCTACCCTAGAAATTTTCATGATGGATGATGAAGATAGGTCACTCTGCGTTAAACCTCCAATGAACATTGATGCAAGCGGGGTAGGTGCTTGAACATTGATGATTGGTTGTACAAAAATAGGAGCCACTGGAGGGCTCCTGCTATAGAAAATTGTCAAGGGCTTAAGGACTTGTGTCCCTACCTGTTCCTAGACCATATTTATGTCGCTTCCATGGTGCTTGCAGACCTATATAATATGGCTGTCCATAAGACTTTGAAGGATCTCACAGAAACCTTAAAACTCAGTAGTTTAGTCATTATTATACTTTTGACTCCAGATCCCTTCGATCAATCCCCTTTCAAGAAAATGGGAATGAACTACCCTTAATGACATTCTTACGTCAGCAACATTCCTGATGTATTCCTCATCATTTTCCACGGTGTTTACCCTTGAATTCCCATGGTTAGGTAGGGGATTCGTGGCCACGTTTGGACTGCCTTCCTAAAAGTTAAGCTAGTCGGCCTTAATCAGGTCCCTTACTTTGTACTTTAATGCCATATAGTTTTGGTGGAATACCCTGGTGCTCCGGTGTGCTAATCGCACCCGGCGTTGAGATTATACCCCTTAGGGTAAGGGGGTTCCACCAGCTTTAAGGGGCAGGGTGCCACTAAACCGTTATGAATAAAGAGAGGCAAAAGTTTGGTGTATGTCATTCTGATTGGGTCAAATTGCATAGGGTTATGGTCGTGTTAGGTCTCCTTGGATTATGATTAGGGTTGGGTGGCTGAGTTCCTTGTTGTGGAGGGTGGTATGGCATAGGCCGTGGCATCGGTGTTCTGATAATAAGAGGACAAAAGTGGGGAGGATAAGATGTTATGTTATATGTGGATACGGTGCATAAGGATTGGGAGCTTGAAAAGTAGCGGGGGTGAATGGTCTTGGTTAAGCCCTCTTCGGATCGTAATAGATGGAATTAGTTTCTCCATGTCTCCTCCTACCATCACCTGGCACTGGTCTTTTCACAATGGATGCCCCAAATGGCCCCTGAGTAATCTTTCCCTTCCTTACCCTGATCTCTATCCTTTCTCTGATGGTCACAATGTCAGAGAAGTTAGACGAGACGCTACCAATCATCCTATCATAGAATGGTGATTGGAGCGTGTCGATAAACATTGCAACTACTTCTTTTTATGATGGCAAGGGGTCCATCTATGCAGCAGTGTCATGTCACCGCTACCTGTATTCTTTAAATGTCTCATTATCTCTACAACTGCACTCTGTCAGGCGCCATGTCCAAATTATATTTGTATTGCTTCATGAAGGCGTCTGCCAGGTCGTTCCAACAATGAATATGGGTTCTTTCAAGGTGAGCATACCAGGTAAGGGTAGCCCCAGCTAGACTGTCCTAAAAATAGTGGATTAACAAGTTGTCATCGGAAGCGTATGATGCCATCTTCTAGCAATACATTATGAGGTGATTCCTCAAGCAAGTCACTCCCTGATATTTGTCAAAATCTGGTACTTTGAACTTGGGAGGAATAATGACGTCTGGGACTAAGCAGAGTCGGAGGCATCCACTAATCCAAAACCTTCTACACCCTCCACTGCCCTTAGTCGTTCCTCAAGGATTTCTATCTTCCCCTTTTGTTAGGAAGCGGCGACCGTGCTAGGGCTGGCAGCTGGGTTCATCATCTGAGTCATTCCTTGTGGATTAGCAGCGTAAGGGTTTGCGTATCTATATGGGTAAATGTAAGGTTGATAGAAAGGTGTAGATGCATATGGTTGGTTTTTCGGGCTTGTGTTTAGTGCGGGATCCTGGGATTAGGTTACAGCTTGTGTAGCATGGACTGGCTGGGCCATTCAGGTGACTTGGGCTTGGGTAACTTATGGCTCTTGGAGGGGTGGTATCATTGGCTGGGCGGGAGGTGCAGTGTGAGGATTCACTGCTTATTGATTATTAGGGTCATGTGGGTTAGTGAGGAGTGGTGGAAAGTATCCCGGTGGTAAGCCGTAAAGAGGGAAAGGTACCAGGTTGCCATCCGGGCCGATGAAAGTGTGTTATTGAAAAAATATATGTTATTGGTTGGTTGGGGATCAACAACAAGGTTGGGCTTCCCTATGTTGATAGTGAGAGGAGGTGCTGTAGGATTAGGAATTTAGGACCTCGTTGGACCAAACCTTAGGGGATGGAGCAGGGTGCCTAGTTGTGGTTGGGCTTCCTCAATACCTTCCGAAGACCCCCCTCTGTGATTCTCTTTTCCAGTAGCTTTGTCAATTCCGCTACCTGTTCTTTTAACTTGTTAAACTTGTTTCTAAGACTTTCATCCACGAGTTTTGCTTTGGCCATAAGTCTTTTTTGGAGTCGGGTCTGGTAAGAATGCTAACCCATGATATCTAATGGAAAATAAAAGAAATATAGGAATTTGTTAAAAAGAAAGGATTAAATAATTAAAACAAAAGCAGTAAAGGAATAGTAAATGTAGTTGTACGTGAAGCAATTCAGAACTTGACGAGTATCCTTTGACTGTTCCTCAGAACGTCACGTTCAAAAGTACTAAGTAAAGTGGCAAATGGAAATTAACACGAGATAGTTGTGGAGACAAAAGAATCTTTCATTTTGAATTTCACAAAATAGTACATTAATGCTGAAAGTGCTTTGTTACAATACAGGGAAAATAGATTAGCCATTCCTTGCCCGGGCAATCATGGCCCTCATCTTACAAATTCATTCCCTAGAGTAACTTAGGAAGGTTACAATTTCTTTGGGGGTGGTTAAAGGGTTAGCCATTTCTTCAGCTTGCTTAAGCAGGAGCGGGAGGTCTTCCAGAGTCCCATTGGCCAAATATGCCAGGTTGGCGAAACGGCTCATCCAGGAATGAATGACTTCGTCTTGTTGTGTTATTTCAGCTTCCATAGCGCGTATAGCCTCACGACAGTCATGTTCCACTTCCATTACGTGTTGACGTTCGCCATTTATTTCTAGTTTGCAAGCCTCTACTACCTCATTAAGTTGATGCTCCACCCTGTGAATTTAAGACTGTAGAAGTTCTTTTTGTACCAAGGCGTTTCGCTCGCTTTCTTTGGCCTGTGCTAACATATCCCTTAGAAGATGCTTATCGGCTAAAATGGTATCCCTTTGACGACTTTTCATCTTTAATTAAGAGTTGGCTACTTAGAGGCATTGATCTTGTTTTCTTATGAGGTCTCTTTCAGTTTTTCTTTTTTTTTGACCTCCTCAATGATCTGGTTGCCCTCATGATTTTCTCTTCTTTGAAGGGCGCATTCTTGCTGGGACTTTAGCAATTCCTCCTTTAACTTCTTATTTTTGGCAGTCAGCTCTTCTATTTAACTTTCATTGCCTTGGTCCCCTCATCTTCAAATATAAGTAGGGGAGCGAGTGTGCTTGTTGGGAGAGAGGAAGAACTCCCGAATGGTAACTTGACAATAGAGACTCTATTCAGAACCCATTGGTAATATTCTTCTTTCACAGCATGACTTCTGAATCCCAACTCTTTCCCCTTCTTGTGAGCCCTTTTCCATGCCTCTACTATATTTCGAATAGCAAAGGTGTAGTTTCCTTCTAAGTAGTATAGGATGAAGGGAATGAGTGACTCTTTATCGTGTGGTCCAAGCAGCGGGTAGGCTAACTGGCGCTTGGCTATAATAGGGTTGAAATTGATGCACCATTGTGTGCCCATGAGTGGAACATTTGAGGGGTCGCCACAGTGGTGAATGATGGCGTTAACCTTCAACCATTGCAGATACCATCTTACTTTCTTGGTAATGAATCCTACCAGATGATTAGCCTACTCGTGCCTATTCTTCGTTGCTAGTTGGCACAACTTTAGATCAGAAAGAGGGTATTCAACCTTACTGACTTGGTTGAAGACGTGGGATGTAAGCCACACATACAAAGCAGGTAGACAACAAATGACCCTCTTTCCACCTTGTGTATGATAGAAGTCCATAGTACAGTAAACGTTTGCCAAGATAGCAGTGACGGGATCTTCAAATTTGTGCTTGCAAGCAAGGAAGACGTCGATAGAATCATAATCTACATAATTATCGATGCTAGGGAACAAAACGGCGTTGTAAATAGTAACGGCCAGGGTATCCATAAAGGTCTCCTAATCCCCCTTTTCTGCCAGTCATGCACACGTTTCTCAAAGTACTCTCGAGTGAACCCAAGGGTCTGATTTCTGTTTAGTTGTGAACTTTTTAATGTTTTTGGATGGATCGTTAGAACATTGGCGATGGAGGTGACATTTGTGTTGTGCTCAAGATGACGGTAAGGCGTCTGTCCTTCTAGAGGCATTCCCAGGATTTGCTTAAATTCCTCAATAGATGGAGCTAATTGAAATTCCCTAAAGGTAAAGCATCAGAAAGGTGGGTCATAAAACTGAGTCAAGGCAGTAGTCACCTCAACTTATACTTCCACTTCTAACAGTTTTAGAATCCTTCCATATTTCCTTGAAAAATCCATCTTGAGTTAAATTCAATTTCTTCCAATTTGCTTGTAAACTAGCCGTGTCAACCTTCTTAGCTTTAACATGTAGCAGTTTTCTTAATAGGGTTACATTTGTACCACAACTATTTGATCTCATGTTAATTTCCATATCTTGCTGAAAGGTATTCGCTAAGATCTGAATAGCTCCCTTCAAGAATAGAAAGAAAAGAGAAAAATCAGCCATTGACATGTTTTGTAAATCGCTACTCCCTTAGTAACTTCTTGGAAAACATTTTTTACAGTCCGGGAAGTAGCGATCGGCAAAACCCGTGCCAAATCAAGAGTCATGTGGGTTACGGACCTTCCAATTTTCGTCAAAACATTTTAATCCTTTTGTTTTTTTTTAAATTTTTTATTTCCATTTTTTGTTTTTTTTGACGATTTACAAACTCCATAACCCAGGACCCAAAGACTGCACGTAAAAGGAAAAGACGACTTTCCAGTTAAAGGATTACTAGTTAAAAGTGTGTCATTTTTTGGAAAAAGTAATCCCCCAAATGGGTAAGTGGTCCACTAATTTGGATTAGAAGGGAAAATGAGAATGAGAAAAGATAGAGGAAAGTCTGCCCCTTTGTGCCCTAAGTCGGGTTTTTCTGAAGGCCTCCTATCGATTCTAAGGTTTGTCTAATAGTGATACCTTGCATTAGGTGGCTTGCACTACTGTCTAAAGGTCACTAGAGCCAAGATCCTACTCATGGTGTTGACCACAACAGTAGGAAGTCTACTAGGTGTGGGACACCATGAATAAGTCAAACTCTAACTGAGGTTCTCACGATAGCCAGAAAGGACGTACGTCCCAAATGACACTGCTATCAACCTCCCCTAAACTTAAGTTTCACTTGGGCCCGGGTATAGGGTCCCACTCAAAAGTGTGTGCAGATTGTGAGTGTAGTGTGTGAAAGAGGCATTCAATACTTGTACCTTACCCATCCTGCATAGAGAACAAACACAGAATAATAAAATAAAGTCATCTACCCTAAGGTTCAATAACACACAAGCAATGACATTAACAGTGCATAAATGACAAAATATAAACAGAAACCACATATAAGCATTGGTAGAAAATAAAATACAAGAAGAAGTTAAATAATTAATAGGCTATTTAAAAACAAGGGCTATCAACTTGGTTGGCTTGACTCTCAAAGTCCCTAGTGGAGTCGCCATCTGTCGCGACCGGGATCGCGGCGGCACGGCCGACCCTCAAAAAAATAATAAAACAGGTTTCAAAATCCTTTTGAAAAACAGGAAGTCACCACCAATATTTTTAAGGGAAAAATACCGAAAAAACCTTTGTTAAAGCACTGGTCAATAAATAATGAGATTTCAAGTTTGAGAGTCGAATTACAAGTAAGGAAGGTATTAGCACCTCACAACTGTCCGTTATAAAATGGATACTTCAAATTGATAGCGCGCATTATAAGTAGCCTGTAAATTATTTTAGCTTCTTTAGAAAAGGAACAGACAAAATAGATGAGGAAGTTTCTTTTTAAGATTTGGACAATCCGCCTTGAAGTGTCCTTCCTTACCATATTCAAAACAAGTACGTGAAGAATTATTATCTTTAGGAGTAAATTTCTTACCTTTGGAAGTGAAGTTCTTTTGGAATTGTTTGTTTCTCATAAATTTTCCAAAACGCTTCACAAATAGGCCTAACTCATCATCATCATCATCTAGATCACTTTCGGATTCATCCTCCTCGATTGAAGTGGCTTTAAGAGCTAGCCCCTTTTTCTTGGAGGACCTTTCTTCCTCCTCCGCAATCTTCAAATGTTTTAGTTCTTGCTCTTGTTCTTGAAGCTTACCAAATAGTGTAGCAAGAGACATCTTATTTATGTTAGGAGGTTGCTTGATGGCAGTAACAAGAGGTTGTTATTCCCTAGTAAGACTTTTTAGAACTTTATGGATGAGCTCCTTGTTAGTATAAGATTTACCAAGAGTAATAAGATGATTAATAATCAAAATAAATCTCTTTTGAAGTTCTAAAATAGTTTCTCTAGAATTTATTCTAAAGTTTTCATATTGGCTAGTCAAGGTACTGATTTTAGAGTCTTTAACATCACTAGTTCCTTTATGAGTAACTTGAAGGGTATCCCATATTTCTTTTGTAGATTTACATGTTACAACTATAAAAAATTCGTCAGGACCATAGGCAAGAGTAATAAGATTTTTAGCTTTGTAGTTATATTGTGCTTTCTTTTCTTCTTCAATAGTCTAATCATCCATATGTTTTTCAACTTGTCTACCATCAACAGTATGCATAGGTATAAAAGGACCATTTTCAATAGCATTCCATATTTTTAAATCAATGGATTGAACAAAAATTTTCATTCTTTCATTCCAAAAAGCGTAACCCTCACCATTGAAAGCGGAAGGTCTATTTGTGGCACCACCCTCAGGAAAAAGGTTAAAAGAATTAAAGGCCATCTTGTTCTCTTGAAGCTGTTAAGCTTGATCTACCAAGAGTCAAGCTCTGATACCACTTGTTAACCAAGTGGCCTCAATTACTCAAGAGGGGGGGTGTTAGGAAATCCCATTAGGGTCAAGCAGCGGAAACACAAAGGATTCCCAAAAGAATTGCAGACACAAATGTCTCCAGGCATTATGCTAAATTAAAATTTTTAATTAGGGTTTACCTCTTGTAGACGCAGAACGAGTTCCTCGATCGAAGCAATTATAGCTTCGCCCTTAGGAGTCCACACGAGCACTGCCACCAGAAAAACAGAGCTCCGAATGCTAGTACAGAAATTTGTTTATGGTCTAATTTCTGAGCAGCAGCCTATGAGCATCTTATGCTCTATATATAGGCTTAGGTCTTGACCTGAGCTCTCATTAAACATTGGACTCCTGACTCATTCTAAATGAGTTAGGCCCAAATAGTTTTATTTTCAGTCCAACTAAAATAAAACTATCCTCTGGTGGGCTTACTCTATGTGTGTGACCCTATAGGTAAAATATTCGGTTATATTAATAATAAACTATTTTATTATTAATATAAAATAAGAGCGGTATCTAGCAATACATCATTATGTCTGAATATTATTTATCATCGACATGACCTATAAGTGATAATTATTTTATATATTTATTCCTTTTGTCACGATATCTAATTGGGCCCAAGGCATGGTCGTCGTCATCCTTGTATGGCCCAATTCATTTTACTTGATACCAGAGTAGACTTTACATAATAAATATCTGATATTTATTCGTCCTAGCATGGCCATGCATTTCATTAG
Organism: Clitoria ternatea; assembly: GCA_037962975.1. Taxonomy (NCBI): domain Eukaryota; kingdom Viridiplantae; phylum Streptophyta; class Magnoliopsida; order Fabales; family Fabaceae; genus Clitoria; species Clitoria ternatea. Next base: position 114,471,587 of record CM075671.1, read on the forward strand.
TCTCACTCCATCAAGTTGCCCATAGATATCACTCCTGTCACATAGGAGAGACAAATTCCATCTACATCACTCATACCCCTCTACATAATTTATCTATTGCCTAATCACAATCTTTATGGTCATCTTATTACAGATAATGTTTGATTGTATTAAAACAATAAACTCCTTATATAGGAATCGTAGTGACTTCAGGTCGAAGGACTATATACCATTATCACATTGAGAACCGTTTATGACACTCATGTAATGATCCATGCAACGTTCTCATGGTGGGTTTGTCCAGTACAACATTACTCTTAATGTGTACCCGTGTAAAGACTTGATATCATATATCCATGATTTGTGAGATCAAATCATCAGTACATTCACACACTAATCTTAATGTATTTACATGTCCCAATGTAAATACTTGATTAGGGACGTTTTAGGAATAATTCTCATATGACCTATTATTCCAGGCTAAATAACATTAAAATTAGTCTTAAAACTAAAAATACTAATTGATACATTAATAGCTCGTAGTGCATACACCAACATCATGGACATCATTGGACCCTTTCCTCCGGGGAAAGGGCAAGTGAAATTTTTCTTGGTCATAATAGACCTCTTCATAAAGTGGATAGAGGCTGAACCCCTAACATCCATCACAACCTTTAAGGTGCAAACTGTATATAGAAAAACATCATATACAGGACCGGACTCCCACATACTATCATTTTTTACAATTGACGACAATTTACAAACAAGCAATTCATCGATTCTACAATAACTTAGGCATCAAGCACAAATTCTCATTAGTAGAACACCCGCAGATGAACAGACAGGCATAGGCAGTAAACAAGATGATCTTGTAGGAATTAAAATGAAGACTGGGACAAACGAAAGGAAGATGGGAATAAGAGCTACCCAGGGCCTTGTAGGCCTATCACACGACTCCCTACTCGGTGACACAAGAAACCCTATTTTGACTCACATACGGAGCGGACATTGTAATCCCCATGGAGCTTGGCGAACCTTTCCTCAAAAGACCGGTATACGAAAAGACCGAAAATGATGAAAGGCAAAGATAGGTCCTTGATCTCAGCCTGGGAGAACGATACATGGCCTAATGTATTTACATGTCCCAATGTAAATACTTGATTAGGGACGTTTTAGGACTAATTCTCATATGACCTATTATTCCAAGATAAATAGCATTAGTCTAAAACTGAAAATACTAGTTTTATTGATAAGTTAAAATTGATACATTAATAGCTCGTAGTGCATACACCAACAATCTCCCACTTGCACTAGAGCCAATCAAACATTTGCCTAATGCCTAATGCCTAATGATCTAGTGTGTCCCTCATGCTTTTGATGTGCAAGAGGTTTGGTGAGTGGGTCAGCAATGTTCTCATCGGTGTGCACTTTACATATCTTAACATCTCCTCGTTCAAGTATTTCTCGGATGAGATGATAATGCCTAAGTATATGCTTGGATCACTGATGTGATCTAGGTTCCTTAGCTTGTGCAATTACACTATTATTGTCACAGTAGAGACTTATAGGGTCCATAATGCTAGGAACTACCTCAAGTTCTATTATGAACTTCTTGATCCATACTGCCTCTTTTGCAGTATTTGAGGCAGCAATATACTTAGATTCTGTAGTAGAATCAGCCACTGTCTCTTGCTTCAAACTTTTCCAGCTTACAGCGCCACCATTTAAACAAAACAAATACCCTGATTGCGATCTTGAGTCATCCTTATCAGTTTGGAAGCTAGCATCAGTGTAACCCTTTACAATGAGCTCTTCTTCCCCTCCATATATCAAGAATGAATCTTTAGTTTTTCTCAAGTGCTTTAGGATATTCTTGACAGTAGTCCGATGACTTTCACCGGGATCAGACTGGTAGCTTCTCGTCATGCTTAAAGCATACGAGACATCTGGTTGGGTACATATCATGGCATACATGATTGATCAAATAGCAGATGCATATGGAATCTTATTCATCCATTCTCTCTCTTCTTTAGTGGAAGGAGATTGAGCCTTTGATAGGCTTATGCCATAAGCCATAGGTAAAGTTCCTTTCTTGGAATCTTGCATGTTAAACCTTTTTAACACTTTGTCTATGTATGTATTCTGACTTAGGCCGAGAAGTTTTCTTGATCTATCTCTGTAGATCTTAATTCCCAACACGTAGGTTGCTTCACCTAAGTCCTTCATAGAAAAATAGCTTCCCAACCAAGTCTTCACAGACTGAAGGGTAGGAATGTCATTTCCAATGAGTAGTATATCATCAACATACAGGACCAGAAAAACAATTATGCAGTCACTAACCTTCTTGTAGACACAAGGTTCATCCTTATTTTTAGTATAGCCAAATTGTTTAACGACTTCATTAAAATGAAGATTCCAGCTTCTGGAAGCTTGCTTAAGTCCATATATGGAACGTTGTAGTTTGCACACCTTCCTGGATGCTTCAGGCTTAACAAAGCCTTTGGGTTGTGTCATGTACACTTCCTCGAGATGATTTCCATTAAGGAAAGCAGTCTTGACATTCATTTTCCATATCTCATAATCATGGTATGCAGCAAAAGCAAGCAGAATCCGAACAGACTTTAGCATAGCGACTAGAGAAAAGGTTTCATCATAGTCTATACCATGAATTTGCTTGAAACCTTTCACTACCAATCTTGCCTTATAGGTACTTATATTTCCATCCATGTCAGTTTTCTTTTTGAAAACCCACTTGCATCCTATAGGTTTTACCTCTTCGGGTGCATCAACCAAAGACCAAACTTGATTAGTGTACATGAAGTCCATTTCAGATTCCATGGCTTCAAGCCATTTCTTAGATTCTGGACTTGCAATGGCCTCTTCATAAGATGTTGGCTCATTTTGATCCATTAGCAACACATCTCCTTCCCGTGTTACAAGAAATCCATATCTTTCAAGTTGTTAACATATTCTACCTGATCTACGCAAGTCTTGTTCTACTAGAGTTGGAGTTATCACAACATTTTGTGGTTCCGGCTCCATTTCCACCATTGGCTCTTCAATGCCTTGTAGGTCTTGAACTTCTTCAAGTTCTACTTTCCTCCCACTGATTCTTTTAGAGATGAATTCCCTTTCTAAGAGTACAGTATTTCGAGCGACAAACACTTTGCCCTCGGTAGGATTGTAGAAGTAATAACCCTTAGTTTCCTTTGGGTATCCCACAAAAAGACATTTATCTGATTTGGGTCCAAGTTTGTCAGAAATCTGACTCTTCATATAAGCTTCACAGCCCCAAATCTTAAGAAAAGACATACTGGGTCATTTCCCAGTCCATATCTCATATGGTGTCTTTATGACAGCCTTAGATGGAACACGGTTAAGTGTAGGTTTGACCTAATTTGCTCTCTAAAGAGTGGGCTCCTTACTCATTCTAAATGAGTTAGGCCCAATAGTTTTATTTTAGTCCAACTAAAATAAAAAGTTATTTTCTGATAGGCTTACTCTACGTGTGTGACCCTATGGGTAAAATACTCGGTTATATTAATAATAAACTATTTTATTATTAATATAAAATACGAGCGGCATCTAGCAATGCATTATTATGTCTAAATATTATTTATTATCAACATAACCTATAAGTGACAATTATTTTATATGTGTGTTCCTTTTGTCACGATATCCTAATTGGGCCCAAGGCATGGTCGCGTCATCCTTGTATGGTCCAATTTTTTTTACTTTATACCAGAGTAGACTTTATCCAAATAAATATCCAATATTTATTCTTTCTAGCATGGCCATGCATTTCCTTAGTCTCACTCTATCAAGTGGCCTATAGATATCACTCCTATCACATAAGAGAGATAAATCCCATCTACATCACTCACATCCCTCTGCATAATTTGTTCATTGCCTAACGACAACCTTTATATTCCTCTTGTTACAGAATACGTTTGATTGTATTAAAACAACAAACTCCTTATGTAGGAATCGTAGTGACTTCAGGTCAAAGGACTACATATACCATTATCACATTGAGAACCATTTATGACATTCATGTAACGACCTATGCAACATTATCATGGTGGGTCTGTCCAGTACATTATTACTCTTAATGTGTACCCGTGTGAAGACTTGATATCATTTATATTCATGATCTGTGAGATCAGATCATCAGTACACTCACACACTAGTCTTAATGTATTTACATGTCCCCACGTAAATAGTTGACTAGGGACATTTTAGGAATAACTCTCATATGACCTATTACTCCAAGGATAAATAAAGGTTGTTAAAGTATTTAACAAAAATGACTTATTCAAAATGATGCATCCTATATAGGCTTTTAGTGCATATTTCCAACAATCTCCCACTTACACTTAGAGCCGATATGGTTAATGCCCAATGACGTCTATAGTGCCCTTATGCTTTTACTACGTAAGCGATTTTACTAGTGGCTTCCCAACAATTTTGTTGGTATGCACATTGCATATTTTCACATTTTCCAAAGATGGAACTATTTAAGTATATGCTTGGATTAATCCACTTCCTTATATTGTTCTATGGTTCCATTGTCATCACAGTGGAAACTCATAGGGTACAAAACATTTGGAATGATTAAATGTAAATAGACTTCTTTTGTAATTTAATATAGTAAAATACTTAGATTTGTTAGTAGTACCAACGATTGTTTATTGCTTTGAACCTTTCAAGCATACATCACAACCATCTTAACAACACATATATTTTGATTACAATCTTAAGTCTTTCAAACTAATCAAAAGATTGGCATCGATGTAACCTTTACAATTAGCTCATCTTCCGTTTATCAAGATCAAATCCTTAGTCCTTCTTAAGTGTTTAAGGATACTCTTGACTATAGAATGAGAATATTATCACTAGAAGAAGTATGTGTTCTACATGTAATATTAGAACTATAATTATACAGTTACTAACCCTTTTATAGTTACAAGATTTATCTTCATTCTTTAATGAAGATTCTAGCTTCAAAAAGCTTGCTTTAGTCCATAAATTGGACATTTGCAGTCCATAAAAGACCTTTAGGTTGTGTCATATACACATCCTTAAGATGATTTCCATCTTGACATCTATCTATCATATCTCATAATGGTGGTATACTACTACAACAAGCAGGATCTAAATGGTTTTTAAGCTAATTGAATTTTGTCAATCTTGCTTTTAAAGGTACTCTTATTACTATCCATGTTTAGTTTTACTTTTGAAAACCCACTTGCATCCTATAGGTTTTACCCTTTAGGTGCGTCAATCAAGGTTCACACCTTGTTAATATACATGGAACCCATTTCAAATCCCATGGTATTATGTCATGTCTTAGAATCTAAACTTGCATTGACCTCTTCATAAGAAGCTTGGTCATTTAGCAATATGCCTCCTTCCTTATTTATAAGATATCTATATCTTTCAGGTTTAGTGATATATCCTATTTGATCTTACATAAGTCTTGTACTACCGAAGCTAAGGATGTCACAACACATTGTGATTTCTGCTCCAAGTCTATCCTTGACTTTTAAATGCTTTGTGATACTTGAATTTCTTCAAGTTCTACCATCCTCCCACTGACTCTTTAAGGGATGTACTCTTATTCAAGAATACAACATTCTAAGCAACAAGCCTTTTATTCTCAGATGGATTGTAGAACTGATAACCCTTAGCTTTCTTTAGGTATCTCACAGAAGACATTTATCTAATTTGGATCTGACCTTGTCAGAGTTGGATGCTCTATAGAAGCATTATAGTTCTAAATTATTAGTAAAGACACACTAGGTTTCTTCCTAGTCCATATCATATATGGTTTCTTTAAGAAAGTCTAAGATGGAACATGGTTAAGTGTGGAAATTTTGTTAATAAAGGAACGTTGAAGGAGTTAGAATGTTTGATAATAATCAATCAAACTATGTCTAACATGGTTTGACTTTTCCCTGTAGAGATGCTATTAAGGCATTCGATGAGGAATGAGTTAAGAGGTAATCTCTCACTCTATTAGATAGTTATCAAACTTGTAGCTCAAATTATTTGCTATCTTGATCTAATCAAGAGCTTTAATTGTCTTGCCAATTTGGTTTTTCACTTCATTATGAATTCTTTGAACTTTTCAAAGACTTTCTAACTTATGTTACATAAATCCATACTCATTGACTTTTCAATTAGTATGTTGAAGTATTGAAAAACATATCTAGTTATTGTTCCAATAGGCCCACATACATCGTTATGTATTAGATAATAGATTACTAATCTTTTTAATGAATAAGGTCTCAATTATCTCTCCAATAAATAAGATTTACATGTCTCCATTCATTCCAAAATCAAAAGAGTCCATATAACCACATTAATGGTATTTAGAAATGTGTTTCTTATCCATTTGCCTTAGGAGACAATACCATGTAAGGTTCAAAATCACTTATTTTGACCTACTTTGACAGTTGTTATAGATAGGTGTTTTAAGATTTAGGATGTGGAATCCATTACTTAATCGTGCATCAACATCTATTTAAAGAAATAAAGTTATTTTATAATAAGAAAAACATTTCTTGTCCAACAAGAAACAATTTGCACAATGTCTAGTTTACTAACTAGCCCAATAGGTAAAAATCTTATCTTTATTGTAGCAACTTTTGCTCAATTTTACACAGATTTCTCCACCCTTTACAAGTGATCTACTTCCTTGATCTTTCAAAATTTGAGATCTACTACTAGCATCTGATACTAATGTTAGTGAAGTAAAATAACTTGACTTCTATAACATGACCTGTAGTGGAAGTCTTACTTCCGTTTCTTTTGAACTCCTTCAAGTTCTTTAGACAAATTATTCCAATGTCTTATTTGGCTAAAATTGGAAACAATTTCCTTTCATGATCACCTTTTAGACTTCCAGACCAACTTGGCCTTAATAAAGTCTGTATACGATCATATCGTATATTTCCCATATATTCATATTGCCTTTTACAGCTCAGAGTTTATGCAGACTCCATAGGGTATTCAAGACCCAACCATAGATGATATATAAGCCAAACATGACACACTACTGCTTCATCTTTAATGAAGATAATTCTCAAGTCTCAATACCTATCTAGGCATTTTTCTAGATAAAGTGTCCTTCCAAAGGACAGATTGCAACAAAACAATATTTGGTTTGTCATGGTTATTCTAAAACAAATTACACGCAAATCTTTCACTTCTATTTAAAACATATTTAAATTTTGGTCATTAAATAAATATGTTGTCTCCCATTATTTTGATTCAAAAACAAATACCCTCACTGAATCATAAAAAATCCCATTGGAAGATTTTTCTAGTGGGCCAAGATCCATATTTGGCCTAGTGTTGAGTTAGCTTTGGCTGATTGCCTAACCCTTGGTTATTTAGGTAGAAAACATATTTCCAATTGCATCTCATGCAACTCTTGGATGATTGAGTGGGTAACTCTTTACCCTTATTCATCTTATGAATATAAGCTCAATCTTTACGCCTCTAAGTTATTTTCAATCCAACTGAAAAACTTAGTTAAGTTTAGGCCTAATAAAAACAATTTGGATATTACAATTATCCTATCGCGCCTTACTAATATAAATGATAGCACCCTGCTTTGGCAGACCCACTATTTATTGACATTAGTCTCAATGAGTGTTACCTAGATAAGTCCAATAACAAATGGTTGGATAATCCAATTATCCATCATCCTTAACTAATATCAATAAAAGCAACATGCTTTGGCAGAACCTACACTTTATTGAAACTAGCATTGATGACTCTTGTTTATTAGAATGCGTTTTAGACTGTTCATACCTTTAGGCTTTTCCAATCCAATTGAAAAAGGTCTATTTGAATAAAACTTAATAAGTTATACTTGGATAATCCAATTATCCAATCATGTCCTACTAAACATAAATAAAGACACCTGACTATGACATGACCTGCACATTATTTATATCAAGTTAGACGTTATTACTTATTAGAAGGTATGATTATCGGGCTTGAGGGATTTCAATTTTATTATTGTTCATTACCGACTTTTATTAAACGCTTTAACGCAAAATAAAACCCCAAAACATGCAATCAAAATTGTGAGATAGTTATGGTCTTCCTAGAAAATAAAATAAAATAAAATAAACCTAAGGGAACTATGGTGCCTTGACTTCATGAAGTCCTACTTCTTGAAACCACCATCCTCTTGGAGTCACCACTCCTTTGTTCCTTTCAAGGTCATACCCATCAAGAGTCACCATGCTAGGTTTCTTTTAGGTCTCCACCTTGTTGGCTTCTTCCAGATTACAATGTAATAAAGAAACTCATTTTACATACGAGCGAAAGGTTGAGAGAAGAAATTCAAGAATAGAGAAAGGCACAACATGCAGGCTGTATCTAAAATAAAAAAAATCTAAGACCATAACCATTCACCGCTGGACGTGTTAATTAATCAATTAATAAAGTGATTAATTGTATTTAAAATAAAATACATAATTAAACACGCGGGGTCATTAAAGGAAAACTACGCAAAAAAGTTTGGCGGTTCCATTGACTGTTCAACGGACAGGGTCAAGGGGAGGATACCCTTTATAGGGTGTCGAGTCGCGTTCCAACCCAAAAATTTAGTACTGTAATCAGGTTAGTTCCCAGGAAAGAGAGGTGGGTCTGGTGTGACCGCTTAAGTACCAAGTCTTTCCTAGCCAGAATGTCTTATTGACCGTTAACAGCTCAAAATATTTGGATATGATTTCAAACAATTTGAAATCCTAATTTTAAGTTTCAACTCTTGAATCATAAATTTTGGAACGACTAAGGTTTAACTTTTAAACTTTATCTTTTGACCCCAACAACTATCCTAAAACAAGAATAGTCAAGGTTTAACTTTTAAACCTTATCTCTAGAGTATCAACAATCATCTTATTTTTAGGATCGATCAAGGTTTAAAATTTAAACCTTATCTCTAGAGTTCAAAATATTTTATTTTGAATCCTATTAAATTTGATAAAGATCTTATCTTTAATTTGTAACTTTTGCAAATCCTATCAAATTTATTAAGGATTAAATATTAGATTTTAAAATTATTAAATTTAATAAAGATCTTATCTTCTATTTCTAACAATTATAAATCATATTAAATTTAATAAATATGAATCAATTTGTAACTCCTACAAATCACATTAATTTTAAAAAGATCACATATGATGCAAATCCTATTAAAATTAATAAGAATAAATTATTTAAATTTGTAACTCTTACAAATCACATTAATTTTAAAAAGATCACAAACGATACAAATCCTATTAAAATTAATAAGAATAAATTATTTAAATTTGTAACTCTTACAAACTTTAAATTTAACAAACAATTAACATTTATTAAAATCAAATATTTTATTTGTAACATTTACAAATAAATAAAATACCATTACAGCTAGGTTTCAACTTTTGAATCCTAGTTTTCATTACGACTAGGGTTTAACTCTTAAACTTTCTAAACACAATCTCACATGAACAATTCATATTAGAAAAGAGAAAGCATATAGACGTGCATTGCATACAACCCTTGATTTCAATTTAAATAAATAAACATAAAACATGCCTTATAATTAGAACATATATAAAATAATCATCATTGCAACATACAACATGTTCATAAATAAAGCACATCCCAAAAACATGTTCTTTAATTAAAATGTTGAGAAAACTAATCAATATACATAAAACAAAAATAAATTGATATTAGCTTTCAAAAGGTGCAACCTTTGCAACATATCTCATAAAAATGCAACCTTTACATAATATCTCATTAAAAATGCAACCTTTGCAACATATCTAATAAAAGATGGAACCTTTGCAAAAGGATTCAACCTTTACAATTCTTTTCGTAAAAGAAATTTTATTTTACTTTTACATGTTCTTTAAACAAACATTTGCCCAAAACACGATTTTACAACCAAGCTCTGATACCACTGTTAGGGAATCCCTAGTGCATGAGTAGCGGAAATACAAGGATTCTGATAGGATTTGCAAAGCGTCGTGTTTCAAAGCATAAGACAAACAAAAAAAAATATTGTGTTTTATGATTACCTCTTGAAGAAAATCGAATCAAAGCAGTCATAGCCTCGTCCTTTAGGAGTCCACACGAGCACTCCCACCAGAAATGCTACACCTTCCAAATGTTAGTTTGACGGCATGTAGCTTTTGCAACTTTTACGTATTTTGTGTCTCTTTCTGGTTAGCCGCCTATGAGCATTTTATGCTCTATTTATAGGCTTATGTTTGACCTAATTTGCTCTCTAAAGAGTGGGCTCCTTACTCATTCTAAATGAGTTAGGCCTAATAGTTTTATTTTAGTCCAACTAAAAATAAAAAGCTATTTTCTGATGGGCTTACTATACGTGTGTGACCCTATAGGTAAAATACTCGGTTATATTAATAATAAACTATTTTATCATTAATATTAAATAAGAGCGGCATCTAGTAATGCATCATTATGTCTGAATATTATTTATTATCAACATAACCTATAAGTGATAATTATTTTATATGTTTGTTCCTTTTGTCACGATATCCTAATTGGGCCTAAGGCATGGTCGCGTCATCCTTGTAGGGTTTAGTTTATTTTACTTGATACCAGAGTAGACTTTATCTGAATAAATATCCAATATTTATTCTTTCTAGCATGGCCATGCATTTCCTTAGTCTCACTCCATCAAGTGGCTTATAGATATCACTCTTGTCACATAGAAGAGACAAATCCCATGTACATCACTGACATCCCTCTACATAATTTGTTCATTGCCTAACGACAACCTTTATAGTTCTTTTGTTACAAAAGACGTTTGATTGTATTAAAACAGCAAACTCCTTATGTAGGAATCGTAGTGACTTCAGGTCAAAGGACTACATATACCATTATCACATTGAGAATCGTTTATAACATTCATGTAACGACCTATGCAACGTTCTCATGGTGGGTCTGTCCAGTACATCATTACTCTTAATGTGTACCCGTGTGAAGACTTGATATCATTTATATTCATGATCTGTGAGATCAGATTATCAGTACACACACACATTAGTCTTAATGTATTTATATGTCCCCATATAAATACTTGACTAGGGATATTTTAGGAATAACTCTCATATGACCTATTACTCCAAGGATAAATAAAGGTTATTAAACTATTTAACAAAAATGACTTATTCAAAATGATGCATCCTATATAGGCTTTTAGTGCATATTTCCAACATAAAGTAATTTGTTTCAAATAAATTTAACAACCAAGTTATAAACACAACAAATTAAGGAAGCAATTTAAATGCACAAATTTAAAAGAGTTTAGGGAAGAGAGATTTACAAACCGATATATATGAGTTCCACCATACCGGTGTACATCTCGCCTTCAAGCAACCCAAGGATTTCCACTATTAGAGATTAGAGATTCTAACTTTGAGCAATTGCAGCTTCCTAGTGTCCCACACTCAAGAACTCATTTCTCACAAGTACAAGGGCAACCCATCCAATCTCTCAATCTCACAATTTTACAAGGTTGAACCCTAACCCAAACTCTAGGAATTTTTGGTGTTTAGATTGCAAGGGTAACTCTCCAATAGAGTGGATATACAAATTAAAGCTTTCATAAAATGATAACTCTCAAAGAGAGGATATGTAAATTTTGGCACTTAAAAATAATTTTGCTCACAAATTAACTCTCAAAATTGATTTCAAAATAAAAGAAGAGAGGGCTATTAACTTAGAGAAAATAGGAGAGCAAAGAAGAAAGCTAGAATTGTTTTGTTGCTGTGTATTTTCAGCCTTCAACTTTCTCTTCTATTTATAGCAAATGCAAGGCATGGTGTTTACAATTAAAAAATCCTTTCTGAGCTTGCAATTTAACATAGTGGAGTTATGGAGCGTTTCCTATTTGTCTGCTTAGTGCACCATGATTGAATTCATAATGTGATGCGGAAAATCCATGGTGCGATGCAAGGCTGTCTACTTTCTGAAATTCAAAATTTAAGTTCCAGAACGCATTTTAACTAAATGAATCGCCTCATGAATAGATTCATTACGTTATTTTGGCCCCTGACAAGGGTATGAATCGACTCCCACTGTATATGAATCAATTCATGCGTTTAAATTATGAGGAATGCTGCCCAGAAAATGTGTGAATCGATTCCCCAATAGTGTGAATCAATTCTTGTATTGAATTTTGTATATATTTGGCTTGTCACACATAGGAATCGATTCATATAGCCATGTAATGCTGTATGAATCGATTCACGCACCTGATGCATGACTTTTTGTGCTTTGTTTCACCCATTTTTATATTTGATTGCATACGGCTTGGTTCCGTTGATCATTTGGCACTTGGATGAACATTTTTTGCTTGTTTTAATCCTTTGTTGATGTTTTGACTCCAATCCTTTGTTGCTCATCATATCATCAAACATAATTGAATTGTTTGATCTTTGAGTCTTTGCTTGTCATTATCAAAACCTGTTTCAACATATAAACACAGGTGCTACATGTAACCCACTAACAGGTGGAATTTCACTTAGAAAATGTGCCAAACAATGTTATATAATAGCTAATCCACTACAGACCAAAGGCATAAACATAGTGAGGAACAAGGATTGAAGCTTGTCTGCATATTATTTGAACAATAATGGGAAATCATGGCAGAAAATCAAGAAAGATTAATGGAGTCTGAGTTAGAGATTTGACACACAGTGCCACACCTACGCGTAGCGTCAGGTCCAAACTCTTGCAGTATAAATAGAGTCATTTGCCAAGGGTTTCAACATCCCTTAAGCATCTAATTCAGAGCATCTTGAGTTCTAAGTTGCGAAAATAGCTTTCATATACTTGAGATTACTATTTTAGGTCTATTTTCCTTTCGTGTTGTGAAGTTCTTTGTCAAGTTCAGTTCAGTGTTAATCATGTCTCCACTTGTAAGTTATGTTTTCACTTTTACCATGTATATCTAATCTGTTTATGTTAGAATTGGTGAACCAATCTATGAATATGATGTTGTGATTATGAATCGTGCATGTTTATGATTCAAGTTTCATGTTAGTATTTCAACGTTTTATTAGTATGAACTTCAAATGGGAGAATGATTTTCATGCGTGTTAAAACTACTTTAACCGAAGTAAAAGTTGAAATTCCCTTAATATACCAATTACTAAGGATAGAGTTGGTAATTATTGTTGTGTTAAGGTTAGCATTTAAAGCAAGTTTTTACTGAGAAAGCATTTGAGGGATCAGACTTTAAAGCAATTATTTAGAATTTATTCATCGAGGGATCGGGTTTAATGATTTTAAGTTGCAATGACATAAACTTGATTATTAAATATGCATGTTTATAATTACTATGTTATATTTTTAGTGCCGGGATCATAATTCCAACATAGTTTGTCATTCTGTGTTTAAATCTCAAGTATTGGAATTGTTCTAAAGTGCTATTTTTATAGTTATTTTCTAGATAGTTTTACAATTTTTACATTACACTTGATCAATGTATAAATCAATCTTGGAACTTATGAATAGTTTACAAAGTTGTATATGAAATATTCTTTTATAAGTATTTATACTTTTGCCATTGATGAATAAAAATTACTGTCTTTTACTGAGAACCATCAATCCTTGAGGGAATGATGTCTAACCTTTTGAAAACTACAATGATAAATTGGTGCGCTTGCCAAAAGACCAACAACTGGTCATTGAAGAATCACTCAGGTTTCTATTCAAGGCCAGTAATAACCAGGTGGAATACAAGGCTCTCATAGCATGATTGCGAATGACGTTGGACTTAGACATTCAGTGTATACAAGTAAAACCCGATTCATAACTAGTGAAAAGGCAAGTGGAAGGAGCATATACCCTATCGTGGCTAAGTACCTCTCACAGGTGAAAATATGGATGGCGGAGTTTAAACTCTTTAAAATAGTACATGTCCCCCAGGCAAAAACGAGATGACAGATATACTTACAAAGCTGGCTGACACAAAAAAAACTAGAAATTTGAAAACTTTTACACAAGTAACTTTGGAAGAACCTACCATTAAAGACACTGAACAGGTAAATAAAATCACCATAACACCCTAAGAAACCACGTGGATGACCCTAATAATGGATTGCCTAACCAAAGGCGATAACCCCTTGGACTCCTAAAAGGCCAAGAAGGTACAAACATATTCGGTTAACTACACTCTTATTAAAGGACAACTCTATAAGTGGGGATTTACCTTACCCCTTCTCAAGTGTCTCGACCTGGAACAAGAAGAGTATGTGATTAAGGAGCTCCACTTGGGTATTTGCAGGCACCACGAGCCTCCTAGCAGCTCGAGTCCTCCGAGCTGGATATTTCTAGCCCACCCTGCAATCAGATTGCTCAGATTTCATCAAGAAGTGTGAATCATGTTAGAAAAATGCCAACCAAATACACAGTTACCCTGAGCCGTTACATGGAATCCTTTCCCTTTGACCCTTCAACATGCGGGGCATGTGTTAGGGAATCCCATCAGGGTCAAGCAGCGGAAACACAAAGGATTCCCAAAAGAATTGCAGACACAAATGTCTCAAAGCATTATGCTAAATTAAAATTTTTAATTAGGGTTTACCTCTTGTAGACGCAGAACGAGTTCCTCGATCGAAGTAATTATAGCTTCACCCTTAGGAGTCCACATGAGCACTGCCACCAGAAAAACAGAGCTCCGAATGCTAGTACGGAAATTTGTTTATGGTCTAATTTCTGAGCAGCAGCCTATGAGCATCTCATGCTCTATATATAGGCTTAGGTCTAGACCTGAGCTCTCATTAAACATTGGGCTCCTGACTCATTCTAAATGAGTAAGGCCCAAATAGTTTTATTTTTAGTCCAACTAAAATAAAACTATCCTCTGGTGGGCTTACTCTATGTGTGTGACCCTATAGGTAAAATATTCGGTTATATTAATAATAAACTATTTTATTATTAATATAAAATAAGAGCGGTATCTAGCAATACATCATTATGTCTGAATATTATTTATCATCGACATGACCTATAAGTGATAATTATTTTATATATTTATTCCTTTTGTCACGATATCTAATTGGGCCCCAGGCATGGTCGTCGTCATCCTTGTATGGCCCAATTCATTTTACTTGATACCAGAGTAGACTTTACAGAATAAATATCTGATATTTATTCGTCCTAGCATGGCCATGCATTTCATTAGTCTCACTCTATCAAGTGGCCCATAGATATCACTCGTGTCACATAGGAAAGACAAATTCCATCTACATAACTCACATCCCTCTACATAATTTATCTATTGCCTAATCACAATCTTTATGGTGATCTTATTACAGATAACGTTTGATTTTATTAAAATAACAAACTCCTTATGTTGGAAACGTAGTGACTTTAGGTCGAAGGACTATATACCATTATCACATTGAGAACCGTTTATGACACTCATGTAACGATCCATGCAACGTTCTCATGGTGGGTCTGTCCAGTACAACATTACTCTTAATGTGTACCAATGTAAAGACTTGATATCATATATCCATGATTTGTGAGATCAAATCATCAGTACATTCACACACTAATCTTAATGTATTTACATGTCCCAATGTAAATACTTGATTAGGGACGTTTTAGGAATAATTCTCATATGACCTATTATTCCAGGATAAATAACATTAAAATTAGTCTTAAAACTGAAAATACTAATTGATACATTAATAGCTCGTAGTGCATACACCAACATCATGGACATCATTGGACCCTTTCCTCCTGGGAAAGGGCAAGTGAAATTTTTCTTGGTCATAATAGACCTCTTCACAAAGTGGATAGAGGCTGAACCTCTAACATCCATCACAACCTTTAAGGTGCAAACTGTATATAGAAAAACATCATATACAGGACCGGGCTCCCACATACTATCATTTTTTACAATTGATGACAATTTACAAACAAGCAATTCATCGATTCTACAATAACTTAGGCATCAAGCACAAATTCTCATTAGTAGAACACCCGCAGATGAACAGACAGGCATAGGCAGTAAACAAGATGATCTTGTAGGAATTAAAATGAAGACTGGGACAAACGAAAGGAAGATGGGAATAAGAGCTACCCAGGGCCTTGTAGGCCTATCACACGACTCCCTACTCGGTGACACAAGAAACCCTATTTTGACTCACATACGGAGCGGACATTGTAATCCCCATGGAGCTTGGCGAACCTTTCCTCAAAAGACCGGTATACGAAAAGACCGAAAATGATGAAAGGCAAAGATAGGTCCTTGATCTCAACCTGGGAGAACGATACATGGCCTATGTAAAAATCCAGGCCTCCAAACAAAAGTCCGCCCAGAATAGAATAGCATGCTCAAGCCATGGCTTTTCTAGAAAAGAGATTTTGTCTTACGAATAATTGATAACAATAGGAGGGTGAGAAAAGATGAAAAGTTTACAACCAAGTGGAAAGGCCCATATCGGGTAAAGGAAGCGATCGGGAAAGGGGTGTATCGTTTAGAAGAGTTAAAAGGCAATAGTATTCCTTAAACGTAGAATGCCATACATCTGAAGATGTACTACAGTTAAATGTAACAAAAGTTACTCTTTTTCCAACATGGGAGGTTTTTCCCACTAGGTTTTTTTCTCAGGAGGTTTTAACGATACCCACACAAATGTCAATAAAATAAAAAGTATTCAATCACATCTATCTAGCGTTAAATTATGTTAAGTCCTAAAAACTCGAGTGAGAATTCACTCACTCGGGGGTAACAACAAAACTCATTACGAACTACGTTAAGTGCTAAAAACCCGAGTGAGGAGTCGCTCCCTCGAGGGTAACGATAAACTTCATTACGAATTACGTTAAGTCCTAAAAGACCGAGTGGGAATTCACTCACTCGGGGGTAACGACAAAACTCGTTACGAATTACGTGATGTCCTAAAAACCTGAGTGTGAATTTGATCATTCAGGGGTAACGGCAAAACCCATTACAAATTAAGTTAATTATTAAAAACCCGAGTGAAAATTTTCTCACTTGGGGGTAACGGTCAACTTCATTAAGAATTATGTGAAGTCCTAAAAACCTGAGTAAGAATTTGTTCAACCAGAGGTAATGACACATTCTATTACACACTGTGTTTAGTCAACTTTATTACCTATTACATTAAGTCCCAAAATGATTATACAATTCCTTTATACGTCTCGAAACCCTCAGGCGGGTATATAAGCAACAAACTGGCTACACATAAATATTTTAGACAGACAATCGACATCAAAGATAAAGTCCTAAAGGTACAAGTTCTTCATTAAACATAATCTTCATTACTCAAATAATGTTACATTCTTCAAAACAAAAAAACAAGAAATCACAAAGGAAAAAAGACTAGGGAGTAAGAGCAATAGCGACAGCGATTTCGAAGGGAGTGACTTCAGCCTTGAGAGAAAGGGTAGCTTTGGCTTGTCCACCGGGCGGTCGAGGGGGAGGATCGACAATAGAAACTTCGTGATCCGACTTAGAGAGGTCAACGATCCTCCCATCTACTACCTCGTTAAGAGGACCATGCCCTTCCCAGGGGATAGCTAGAGAAGGATTCAAAATTGTCACATGCTCCCAGCACCTCTCAAACCCAGCAATGAACTTTTCTGCAACCTCGAACCTCAACACCTCAATTTTCTCCTCCAACTCCAAACACTCTTTACGGTGTTTTTCTTCAGCCTCGATCATGTTTTACTGCATGGAATCCAAAGCTAGCTTTGCCTCCTTAAAAAACGCATCTGCCTCTATATTTTTCATGGCTAACTCTCGTCAGGCATCCTCAAAGCCTGCTAGCGTGCTTCAGCGATGCCTCAAATTTCTCTAAAGCCACCTCACAGGCTTTCAACTGCTTCTCCTACCCGACCACTTTCTCTAAAACGGCCTCGCATTCACGTAACTGACCCTTTAACTTGGCCAAGTATTAGAGGGCTCTTTCAGCCTCTCAAACTTTAGCAGTAGACACCTCATTCTTCTTCGTCAAGTTAATCAGATCCTTTTCCTGACCCACTATATAGTTGTCTAGGTAGTGTCCCATGGAAGTCGCTCAGATATTGAACATCGTCATAGCCCAGTAGATAACCCTGGGGTTAGTATCCATATAACGGGCCTTGTCTTCCTCGAACATCAACGTATGATCAATGAACTAGGGGATCAAAAAGCGAGCATCCCACAAAGACCGAGTGGGATTCCTATTGGAGACAAGGCTCTGATTCATGAAGCATTCCCATTGTCAAGAACCAGTATCGTAATCGTAGTGAAGGGGAGTGGCCATGCGCTCGGCTGTAATTTTCTCTTTCGTACAAAGAGGAATTTCTAGAGACTCAGAGAATTCTATCACTTAGATTGTATGGGTCTCAGAAAAACACGTGTCCTAGGTGTAGATCTGCCCCACCAGAAGAAGATCCAAGTAGCTAAACACGCCACCTTTTAGATATGTAGGCCACATCACCCTCTCAGTAAGATTTAAAGGAGGAGGAAGGGTCGTCACAGGAATGACAACAAGAGGGATAGAGGTTGAAGTTAGAGTCGGGGTCGGTACAATAAGAGCGCCCTTGGTAGACATATGTTAAGGATCCATATCCACTCTAAAAGAAAAGACAACAGTTAGTATGATATGACAAACTGAGTAAACAAGACATACACCCTAGGAAGCTATACTTACTCATCTAGGAGTCTAGAGAACCTGGGTCAATGGATAACAAGATCCGACCTTGGGAACTGAAAAAGTTCCCCACATCCTTGAAAAAAACCTCATGTCATCTCACTTAGTAAGAGACATTCCCAATTAAACCGGTATTGAACGGGTTCCTAAGTCCAATACAACAGAAAAGTAAGGCAACCATTAGGGTGGTAAAGGAAGTCTTCCCTGACACATCAGGACTCACCCGGATTTTGAAAAATAGACCCTTGAAGTTTTTATATGACTGATTAAACTCTTCTATCAAACATCAACAAGAAACCCCACTTAGAGAAACCCATCCCACGGGGACCCCCTTTTTAAAAAATTTTACTTAGAAGAAGTAGTAAAAGACAGGGACGGAAGGAGTCCGACCAAAATACTTGCACAACACTTCGAAGGCTTTCATGAAAGCCCGTCCATTCATATGATCAGAAATTATATGGGTAATCGAGAGATTGACATGTAATTCAAAAATACCTAAGTTGAACCTATGATTTGGATTTACGACGATAAGCAAAATTGTTTGAGGGTTAATCGGATTTCCATAGAATGTAAAGGGTCTAATTAACAAATTGAACGCAGTTCTTTGGGAATTAGGCACGTTAATAGGCTTTCGAGAGAAAGGTATTAATTAACTTAGGGGAATCTGCCTTAGGAACAAAATCATATAATTGGATAGGCGAGTAACCTTTTTGATACTAGCATATAAACCTTTAATACCCCAAGTTACCTTTGATTCAATTTGCCAAACTTGCTCTGATTTTCTTTTACAAAAGACGTTGAATTTACTATTTTCTGATTTACTGTGTAAAATCATTTAGTAATTCATTTTAATCGATTCACTAGATAATTGAACCACCTTTATAACTAGTACTTGGGCACAATCCTTGTTGGATTGATATCTTTTTATTACTTCGATACCCCGTGCGCTTGCAGTTGGCTATCAAGTTTTTAGAGTCGTTGTCGGGGATTGTAATTTCCACCAATATTGGCTAAGCACTGTTTGATTAGACTAGTATGCATTTTCTGCATATTTTCTGCATTTTTAGTTTTATTTCAATTTTTCTGCAGAATTACGCCTGTTTTTCTTTGTTGTTTATAAATTTGTGCAGGCCCCTTTATGCGAAAAAATGACAGCGTTGAACATATATTTGATCCTGAGATTGAAAGAACCCTTTGAAAGACCAGAATTCTTAGGGTACACATTGAACAAAACAAGCACCAACCTTCAAGTTTAACAAGCCAAACACAAATGGAAAATCAAGACAATAGAGCACTTCGTGATTTTACAGCGCCTAATGCGATGAGCCGAAGGTCTAGCATCACTAGACCAAACATTGAGGCGAATAATTTTGAGTTGAAGCCATCCTTGCTCTCAATGGTTCAACAAAGTCAGTTTGGAGGATTGCCATTCGAGGATCCCAATTTGCATCTTCAGATTTTCCTTGAGTATTATGATATGCTCAAGGTAAATGGGGTCTCAAATGATGCAATCCGGCTGAGGCTTTTCCCATTTTCTTTGAGGGACAAGGCTGGAGCTTGGTTGTATGTGCTTCCGGAAGGGTCAATCACTACATGGGAGTAGCTTTCACATGCCTTCCTCAATAAATATTATCCAAGTAGCAAAACAGACTAGTTGAGGAAGCAAATCATCACTTTCGCTCAAAAAGATGATGAAACTCTTTATGATGCCTGGGAGAGGTACAAAGAAATGCTTCGGGAATACCCACACCATGGTATTGAACGCTGGTTGACGATGCATATTTTCTATAATGGGCTCACTCCGAACCCGAAGGTAACCTTAAATGTCGTAGCTGGCGGTGCCTTCATGAGTAAGAATATGGAGGAAGGTTACAATCTCATTAAAGAGGTTGCCTAAAACACATACCAGTAGTCTTCATAAAGAAGTTTACCAAGAACTCCAGGTAAGTACTTTGTTGATGTTCTCTCTTTATTAACGACTAAAGTAGAAGTATTATCAGTTAAAATTGATAAATTTGATAAATTAGGAACAGGTACTTCTAATCTTGTTTGTGAGCTATGTAGTGTTTCAAGTCATAATATTTCAGGTGGTCAGGGAGTGACTTTTACTCTAGAACCACTAGAGATGAAATAAGTGGATGCTATTGGAAACTACAGTGGTAATTATGGGAATAATTCTAGACCACCATTTGGACCACCTGGTTTCCAAAGCAGGCCACCTTCATTTCAAAATAATCAGAGTAACTACAGACCACAAGGACCTTTCATTCCATAAAAGTCCAAATTAGAATCCTTGATGGAGACATTCGTAGCTACTCAACTGAAGCAAAATGATGAGTTCTTTGAAGCTATAAAGACTTTAGCCTCTAAGGTGGACACTCTTACCACCCATAATAAAATGTTGGAGAATCAGATTGCTCAACAGGCTTCTAGCTCTACTAGAATTCCAGGGACATTTCCAAGAAAACCAAAAGCATGTCCATCCAACCACGCCATGGCTGTAACACTTGGGAGTGGTACACAATATGAAGGTCCAATGCCGCCAAAGAAGAAACAAGTTGAGAAGGACCCTAAGGAGGATGAGACCATATCACCTCCACCTGCTTTGGAAGAAGAGAAACAAGAGAAGAAAGAGGAGGTTAAGCCATATCAACCCCCTATTCCATTTTTTTAGCGCTTAGCCAAGGCCAAGTTGGACAAATAGTTCAGTAAGTTTCTTGAGGTTTTAAAAAAGCTCTACATTAATATTCCTTTCATTGATGCTTTGCAGTAAATGCCTACCTACGCGAAGTTTCTGAAGGATATTTTGTCCAACAAGAAGAAGCTACAGGAAGATGGTACAGTAGCATTTACTGAGGAGTGTAGTGGACTAATCCAAAGGAAGCTACCACCCAAGCTTCAGGACCCAGGTAACTTTTCTATCCCATGCATGATTGGTGATATGTCAATAGATAGAGCTTTATGTGATTTAGGAGCTAGTGTTAACCTGATGCCTTTGTCTATTTCTAAGAAGCTGGGATTGAGTTAATTGAAACCTACTAGGATGTCCTTACAATTGGCTGATAGATCTATTAAGTATCCTATAGGTATTTTAGAGGATGTTCCTATTAGGGTAGGAAAAATTTTTATCCCTACTGATTTTGTTGTGCTAGAGATGGATAAGGATTCTATGATCCCCATTATATTAGGTAGGCTATTTTTAGCCACTACAGGTGCTGTGATTAATGTGAAAAATGGTAAGTTGTCTCTGACTGTAAGGAACCAAAAGGTTGAATTTAATTTGATAGATGCTTTGAAAAAACTTTTCATGATAATGTTTGCTGTAACATTGAATTAGTTGACCAAGCGGTGAAGGAAGAGATTCTTCGTAAAGACCCACTTGATTTTGTTTTTTTGAATGAGCCTGTAGGAACATCCAAATACAGTAAGGGTTATGCACCATTGAAACATGATATTGAAGTCATGTGTAACAAAGTGGTGAACCCAAATGTGGAACTTAAGCCTTTAAATTCCACACTGAGGTATGAATTTCATGGCTCTAATAGGTTCTTAGTTATAATTTAGGAATAACGTCCAGCTGAAGACGTTAAACTTAGCACTGGTGTAGAGGTTAACCCATAATTGTCTATATCTTTATGTTTTATTTGAATGTTTCATTTAATACAAAATAAAAGAAAAAAAATCAAATAAAGAGAAAAACAAATAAACAAGAACTTGATGGTTTGCTATGTTGTGGAGTAAGGCGTAATTCTTGATGACCATGTTGATTTTGATCATATGAATGTGCATTATACTTTGGTTGTTTTGTACTTAAATTGTGACTCAAGGCAATGGTTTGGCTCAGGTATTTTTCCACACATCAAATTATTTTTCTAGGTGTAAAACAGAGGTAACCACTGGCAGTGGTTTGGTCCAGGAGATGCCCCCTTAAATGCGTGAAATTTCTACACAAAACAGAGGCAAACACTAGCCATGGTTTCCCACCATTGGCTGTGGCTGCCATCAGGGGCATAATTTAAATTGTATTTCAACTTTAGGGGCCAAACCAAACTAAACACGGGCCGTGGTTCGGCCCAGCATGTGGAAATCTGAATTTTTAAAATGCTATCCATCCATGTGCCCTTTTTATGCATGTTTTTGGTGGTTCAGTCTAGTACCGGTCCAAGGATTGTTGATATCACTCAACAATCCCCGGCAACAGCGCCATTAACTTGATGCATATCTCCCGGAGGATTATATTCTTTTGGCAAGTGCACCAATCATTAAATTTGTAATATATTTGATCGTCCCATAGGGATTGAGGTAATTACCAAGACCTAGGACTAGTACAAGCTGAACCAAAACAACACAAGGTAAAATTCATTCTGTTTATGCCTTTCTATTATTTTTATGTTTTTGTAATTTCAGAAACAATATAAGAGATGAAGTGTAATTAATGGAAGATAGGTCAGAATTGCTTTAGCTTTCAATTTCATCAAGAAACATGCAGTTAAGGTTCAATTAAACTTCAGACTCAAGAGGATAATTCACAGATGGTTAATCCCTAATTCCTTAGGTGAATAACACTAAATCCTAAGCATTAAACCCTAATCCCTTAGATGTTCAGTGACAGAGAAATCCAATGCAAAATTAGGGATTGAACCCTAACTATTCACCTAATTACTAGGCCTAAATTAGTTAGGAAGCTAGAAGTTACCTAAGCCTCAACCATGATTCCTCACCGGTGAGATTCTTCAATTAGGTTTGGATTTATGAATCCAGCAATGTAGAGCCACTTCTCAGCTTGTTCTCCTCTTGCTTCAGAAGATAATTTCCTTAATATAGATTCAAGATTCCATCAGAAGCTTCAGCACTCCCAACCATAAGAGTTTAGCAACCCATGGAAGTGGATTCAAAAAGTAGAATGTGGAGAGCCATGGAAGAGAGAGTTTAGAGAGGGAAAATGCTTAGAGAGAGATTGAAAATCAGAAAAATGAATTGTGTTATTGCTTGTGTGTATCTTATAGAGTATTTACTAATATATATATATATATATATATAGCTACGGCAAAACTAACTAACTAACTCTAATTAAATACAAAGGAATCCGTTTAACACTTAAACTAACTAAACTAATTAATTAATTACAAAGGAATGACTTAATTACAATACAATAATTAAATTACTAACATACAAACATAGTCGGCAACTAATAAAATAAAATAATTAAAGGCAACCACTGCAGCAATTCACGTTGAAAAAGAATAATAAAGTGGGCAAACAGACACCACGCTTGAGCGTGATCTATGCACGCTTGAGCATGGTACGTTAAATTGATGCATGCAGGGTGACCTCACGCTTGAGCGCGATCGTGTCCTCTTGAACGTGATACATAAATTCCTTGATGCAGGTGACTTCACACTTGAGCATGACTCCTGTGCGCTTGAGCATGGTGCTTTATTTTGATGCATGCATGGTGATCTCACCTGAATGCAAGGCTCACGCTTAAGTCGTAAAACTTGTTCGCTTAAGCGTGGATTGCATGTTGACTTCACGCTTGAGCGTGAAACTCCTTCGCTTGAGCGTGATTGTCACACCTTGCTGATTCTACTCTTTATTTGATTCTTTTTATGCATATATGTACGCTGGGATTCCAGCGTATGTACGTTGGATCTCCTGCACCTAATCCTACAAAATACAACATATAAATGCCTAGCGTATGTACGCTAGCTTTCTAGCGTATGTACGCTAGCTTTCTAGCGTATGTACGCTAGGTTAATAAATCTCTTGATAAACATATTTCCCTATATACTTATCTTTTTAAACAATTTCTTGCACAATTTAAACACATTTGAATTAAATAACTAAAACAAGAAAGAATGATAATTTATTAAATAATAATGCCAAACTTAACAATAATTGATGGATTAAGTTAAATTAAAGATGAAATTATTAAGTCTTTTCAAGATTTACCAGTGTTGAAATATGACCATCTAGATTGCCAAACTTTGCAAAATCTTCAACATGAAAGTTGTAGACCTCTGTCTTATTGAGAATTTGGCGCAAGAATAAGATCATTTGGACATCTACAGCTCCAGATATGTGTATTTTGGTGAACTATGTCAATGTTGGTGGGACACATGAGGGCTAATTGATTCAAGCTTCATTTCTTTATTTTTTTCTGATGCAAAATAACCAAATCTGATCATCATGATGTAAGCCTCTGTCTTAGCTTTCCATGGGCTCCAAGATTAGCCCATTTGGATCACAAAAGCCTAAGTTATGGCCAAAAAAAGGCAAGATAGTCAAGATACATACAAAAAATAAAAATTGAAACATATATACATAATACTTCAATTTAACTAAACAACATAAAACCTAATTAAAATACTATTATTAAACATAGTAATTATATAATAAACCCTAAGTGTAAAACTATAAGAAGTGTATTGATCTGGTCCAGATACCGATACCAGGGCAAGGGTGTCATTTTATCTATTTTCCAGATGTTACCGAAGCTGCAGGTAGGCCACCGGACTACTAGACCGCATAGGCGTTCTACCTATACCGGTATGTCCCGGACAACACCTCACACAACAGATACAATTCGTTTTACCTGGTAAAAGGTATAAGGTGTGGTAACAAGGACATTGGCAAAGACACCGTTCTTCC
The DNA here is from genome assembly GCA_037962975.1 of Clitoria ternatea. Taxonomy (NCBI): domain Eukaryota; kingdom Viridiplantae; phylum Streptophyta; class Magnoliopsida; order Fabales; family Fabaceae; genus Clitoria; species Clitoria ternatea. Next base: position 114,496,933 of record CM075671.1, read on the forward strand.
CATACCGTGTGTCAGAAGCATGCTCTACGCAACGCACTTTATATCTTCTGACCCAACACTTACACTCTCGCTATTTTATTATACATAACCATTCACCCACACTTTGAGAGGATAAGTGGCTGCTCCACTACCCAAATCCTCGTTACTTGAGGTAGGCCAAGTGCACAAGCCGGTTGTGCACATATTGATACAAGTGGAACACTCAGAACTTACACATTTACTACAGCTAGTTGGTAAGACAGCATGTACTCTTTTTCCTTACTTGAGTTTTTTCCCAATGGGTTTTCGCAAGAAGGTTTTAACGAGGCATGACCCCAACTATGCTTTCTTTATAATACACATTCAATTCAATGAGAATTCAATTTATGAACATGATGTCTTCACTTTTCTTTTTTATGTTTTGATTTATAGCATTACGTCAGTTTGTGTGGAGATCCTCAGGACAGATGATCCCAATTACCTATTCTGTAATTGGTGATGTAACTCCTTAAGTAAACCAAATGGCTGTAGGACCAGACCTTCTTCAAGGCTGTAGTGGACCCCCTTAGAAGACCTGGATTGTAGGACTAAACCAAACTCCAGGTACGGTTAGTAGGTTTGGTTGGACACCGGTGAAGACCTGAGTTGTAGGATTGAACCGAACCTCTGGAAATGGGTTGTAGGTTTAACGAAACCCCATTGGAAAACCCAGGTTGTAGGATTAAAACCGAACCCTGGGAATGGTTAGTAGGTTTGGCCGAACACCAATGAAGACCCAATCATTATCCTTATGATTAAGGAACAATTCCCCAGGACGGATAATATTACCCATCATCCTTATGGTCGATGGTATACCTTCTGGCGTGGACAATTCCAATCACCACTCTTGTGATTGAAGGCCCAATCATTATCCTTATGATTGAGGCAGGTTCTTGCAGGACGGATACGCCTAGTCATTACTTCTATCTTGAACGATATCACTCTATGAGTAATTCAATAGGCTTGTCTATTATCAGAGCGGACTAAAGCTCTCATTCTTAAAAGTTAAAGGGTAATATTCTACACCAAATACTCATGCCCTTCACAATCAACACATGCATGGGCACAGTATTCATCGAGTTCAAGTCTATGTTATACGGTATGGTTACTAGGAATCCGGTCAAACTGTTTCGTCCTACATTGTGATCATTACTACTTATTCCTAAGTTTCAACTCAAAACGGCTTAATGAATTTTACAAAGGTAAAAAGTTAACAAGTATATGGAAAAACGTCAGAGTTATATCATAGCAGTTCATTTATCGTAATCATATCAGAGACAATATTTAAAGAAGGAAATTTGTTCATTCAACAAATCAAATTTATACATAATGGTTCAGAACTTGAATTGAAATTAGAGCTGATCCCAGTACACAACAGTAAGAGTAAAAAACTTATAAAGCTAAGAGGCAGGCATCTGATCTTTGTTCGTACTAGCCTCTTTTCCTCCGTCCTCCTTCCCACCGTCCTCACCAAGGCGTTCTCCAGTGTTATCCTCAGCGGACCGCTCTTCTGCTCTGTTGCCTTGGATCTTTTCACCTCCAAGCTCCCCTTCCTGGGCCGACTCTATTTCCTTGGGATCTTCTTAGCCCAGAGTAGCTGGTACAAGTCCCATGCTCTGGCCTTCTGGGAGAGGTGGCAGCTCGTATAGAGAAGAAGGAGGTTCCTCGTGCCGACCATCAACTACCGTAACTAGCCTCCCGTCGTAAAACTCATAAAAAGGGCTCAGACCATATAAGTTGAACTTCACTCCGGGGTTGCGATGTAGACTTGACGGACAGCTAGGCCAAAGGATTCATATGCCACAGCGGAGCAAACCTCTACATCCTTGGTCACCTTGGCCTTTGCTTTACCCAGGTCCTTCCTCAGCTTGGCATTTTCTTTCTCCAGTGACCAAGCGGTGGCACTCCCCTGCCTCAACTCCTTAATTTATTTTAACAGTTCCCTCTCCCTCGCAGCAAATTCCTTGTTACTCTTTTGCCTCCCGACCTTAGCTGTCTTCAAGTCCTCAGAGAGCTGAGCATTCTTTTATTTCTCTGCCCTGAGATCCTCCTTAAGACAAGGAACCCCGGTTACCTCCACCTGAAGTTCAGAGACCTTCCCTTCAAGAGATTTGACCGTGCTCTTCATGGCGGATACTTCCATGGAATGTTCCAGCTCCAGCTCCTGGGCCTTCGTCAGCTTTTCCTCTACTCTCTTCAAATGAGCCCTGTCCTTGGCAGCGGAGATGTTCAGGTGCTCTAGTTTGGAAGACAGCCCATTTGCTCCCTTCACGCTGTCAATAGCGCGACTTAGGGAGTCGAGGAGGCCGGTCAGCTCAGCCAGTTGCCATTTACCGGTGACGATTGCATCTTTTATTTCTTCCACCTTTAGGGTAAGATAGAGTTTGTATAGTGGAGATGGAAGAGCAACTGGAAAGGGCCCCTCGTAAGTTAGGAACAGGGAGAGGAAAGAAGTGTGGGGTGGATCCATCCTCACCCGTTGGGAAGTTAGAGGAGCAGGATGGGCAATGGGCTCAGAGGCTGCCCCAGAAGATGTTGCCGTACCTCCCACGCTGGCTTCATGGGAGATTTTCTGTTTCTTCTCAGGCACGACGGTGGTTCCCTTCTTATCAGCAGCCTTTACGAGCCTGCCTCTTTTCTTTTTCCCTTCCGGTAGCTCTTGCTGTGAGGTCTTATCCTTATCGGCTTGAGACTCCAGGAAAGGGGGATCCTCATCTGCCTCAGAGGTGAGAGGGATAAACTCAGCCATGGCCTTGGTAGCATTCCTCTTGGCCTATACATTGTTTTCTTCACCTTCAGATAAAGAGCTGTCGTCCCCCAGTAATGATTTTAAAAATAATCATCTTGGGATAATTCCTTTTTATCCAATCTGTAAAAGGAAAGAAAGAAAATATTAATAACAAGTAGATGTCGGATTGTCACAACAGAATAAGGAAAAAAGGATTATTACTTAAATATTCATTTTGGATGAAGGTGGACCCTAAGAGACGCTTGCTGAGGAATTCCTTGTGAGCAGTAGTGAACGCCTTCAGGGCACTCACTACTTTGAAAGAGTAGGAAGAGAGTTCACTCTCATCAGTGAAGTAAGCCCGGCTTGCATGCAAGAAATGCTCATGGAACCAGCTAAGAGGAAACTTCGGAATGTCGTCCTCACTGAGCCAGAAGACCGACTTATTCGGTTGGATCCGGATCCTGGTGTAGTATTGCTTGAAAGATCGATCATCGATCTTGGCTGATTCAGTGAAAGACTTGAAGTTTATCACCCTGGAGTCGCATCGCAGGGTAACAAATTCAAGACGCCCTTTTTATTCGTACGAGAGACCACCGGGCAATAATAGTAAAGCATAGCCACAGTGGGTTTGAAGTTGAAATGTGCTCCCAAGACCTTGAGAGAGCGGATGAGACTCCACCCGTTAGGATGCACTTGTGAAGGGGCGCACTCTAGAAGTGCTACATATATACAGAGCGATCATTAAGAGGGAAGCGCACTCCGAGGTGCTGGAAGACGAAGTGGTACATATATACAGAGCGGTTATCTGGCACCTTGTGGCAGATCCTCTCCCGTGGTAGGGGTGCCAAGACCATAAACGTCTCACGTAGTCTTTCTTCTGTGAAGACTCTGAAGCATGGGGACACCAGCCCACCGTCCTCATATGCGTGTCAAGAGGAGATCTCCTTGAACTCCTCCTCTACCCAACAGTAAGGGTAAGTCCTGTTTAGGGCTTCCCAGTCTAGCTGGTATGCCACAACATTGGCGCACCCCTATTGAGGGTGTAGAATTGGAACTTTACCACACCTTACGATCTCTATCTCATTTGCCGCGTGGTAAAAGGCGTTTGTGCTGTGGTAAAAAGCAACGTCATGAGCAAGGAACCATTTCGAACCTCACGATCTTCCTTAGGAATCGTTGGCCTTAGAACTAGAGGAGGATTCAAGATTGGGCCTAGCCACTAGCCACCTTGATGAAAAGGTTTCACCTCTCCCTGAACCACGAGGCCTCACTCCAGAAGGACCCACAGAAATCCTTCCGCCACGATAACCGGAGGGCCTGTAAGGGGTACTCCTCCTCCTATTCGAAGGACCAGCGCGGTTCTGCCTTGGGCGCATGGTTACAATATAAAGGTAATGAAGATAAATAAGCTTAAAAAAAAGAGAGAAGTAAGGTTACCTAAAAGGAAGTAAGGTTGGAAGAGGAAGGAACTTCATAAGAAATGGCAACAACTGTCTTCTTAAAATTTCAACAGAGTTTCACTAAGGTAGCAGATGCAAATGCTTTCCAGAGAGTGCTAAGTGTTCCTTTTATAGGCACTGGAGGGTCCAACCACTAACCAGAAGTTGTGTCATTTATCAGAAAATGCAACATTTCAGAGCCAAACAACACAGTCGTTTCAAGTCCAAGCGCACAAAAATAGCGACGATTCGTGAAAAGTCTCTTCCAAAATGGGCTTAAAAATTCAAATTTTAGGCCCATAACAACCCTAGTGACAGTTATAAAACCACGTGCTCTGAGGCCATCATGACTCACGTGTTAAAGGCATTTCTTGCTCATCATTGGAAGCGTTTCGAGACTCCATATTCATAACACTCAAATACCAAGAGTTTTGATTTTTAAAACCCTTGGGATCCTCTCACAACCACTATCATTATCTGAATCTATTGTATAGGTATCTTGAGAGTGGCATCCTCATCCTAAGAACGGATTGATAAGCAGGTTATCAGTACGGTGCATATGTGTACCCGCAGATATGCTCAAGTGTTACACCAGTATCAAGACTTCATATGCAGACAGTTTAGCTTATATGAGCAACTCTACCAGTCCCTCACACAAGCTAGGAGACAGATGATCCGATCTAGATACCCGTACCAGGGCAAGGGTGTCATTTTATCTGTTTTCCACATGTTACCGAAGGTTCAGGTAGGCCACCAAACTACTAGACCATATACGTGTTCTTCCTATACCGGTATTTCCAGGACAACACCTCACACACAGGATACGATCCATTCTGCCTGGTAAAAGGTATAAGGTGTGGTCACAGGGACATTGGCAAAGACACCGTTCTTCCCATACCGTGTGTCAGAAGCATGCTCTACGCAACGCACTTTATATCTCTTGACCCAACACTTACACTCTCCCTATTTTATTATACATAACCATTCACCCATACTTTGAGAGGATAAGTGGCTGCTCCACTACCCAAATCCTCGTTACTTGAGATGGGCCACATGCACAAACAAGTTTGCATATATTGATACCCTATATACCGAAAAGTATCCACGTCACCTGATAGAAGGTACAAGGTACAGTCACAGGAATGATATGCGAGAAATGCGGCTCCCCCCGCATCGTGTGTCAGAATTGTACACTGAGCGTTGTACTATTTGTCTACTAGCCCCACCTACGCCTAACGGTTCATTCTCCATGCTCATCTATAAATAGTCAATTTTCACACTCATAAAAGGTTACGTTGTTGTGACTCTTAATATATTGTTACATTGCTCAAGTTTTCTTTGATTTCTCATTCTCTTCACTGACTTGAGCGTCGGAGAATCTTCACCGGTGTCACTACCTTTCTCCCTCCCCTCGGTCAACGTGAAAGATTGGTAAAGAATCTCTAGGATAATAAGACCAGATTCTCCCACTGAGAGTTCAGATTACTATACCGGATACCCACTATACCGGTGTACAAACACTTAAATCATTGACTTTTGTGGCTGGTCCGTACTCCGGATCCTTTACCCCGGATTAGACCAGTTCATGTATTAAAATTGATTTATCGAATTCCCCCACACTTAAGCTTTTGCACTCCAGGGCAAAACCAAACCAAAAACTAAAATAAGAAACAACAGAAAAAGGTTTTTTTTTTCAAATTGATTTTTGACTTTTTTTGAAGTCTAAAATAATAAGTAATATACATCATCCCTTATATCAAGAAGTCATGATAAGTGTGAATAAGAAGCATTATGTACTAGTTACACAAATTGAGTGATCAATTGTTTGGGTTTGTGTATACTCCTAGAAATCACCCAAATAAATTAGCACTACCATAGGCTTGACAAATTTCTAACTTCCATATTTGAACACATATGCATGCAGAGATCCAAAGGACTTTATTAAGGTTGTAATGGGGCCAAGGTGATACAGGGTGGATAAAATGAATAGTATGGCTAAACTTAGGGTTGAAAAAGAGCAATGGAGTAAGTGAGTTAATGATTGTTGAAGTTTATTTTGAAACTCAATACTTAGCAAAATGAAACATGATGGAGGATAAAACATGAGAATAAATCCTTCTGATTATTTTCATACATATATTCACCACTTCTTCTTTTTCTTTTTCTTCTTTTTTTAACATTTCCTTTTTATTTTTTTACTTTCTTTTTGAACAATGAAACAACAACATACATATCTTGGGTACATTTCCACAATCATGAAGAACCTTTATTAATAGTAATTCCAAAACTCCTAATCAATTCCTAAGCAACGGTGATCATGTTTTTTTTAGGTATTGGCTAATTATGTGGCTGAATCAAGAAATGGATATAGGCTCAACGTGGGTAACAATGGAAAATATGTAAGGTAAGGCATATGCCTAGTGTTTGGTTAAAACAAAAATAGCCTTAATCACATCAAAGCATGCATATGGAACATAATACATCAGAAAGAAATAAGTCAAGTTCTAGAATACTAATAAATAAGGGTCAGTCAAAAACAAAAGAAAGATGGCATAATCTAGTCCATCCAATTAAGCTCAAAATCTCACCGAGGGTGGTCAATCAATCTCAAAATCTTCACAAACAACGTATTGAATTAATATGCAAGAAAATTATTCATAACATGTCATGAAATATTAGACAAGGGTGATGTAATTACTCATTACTTAGACAAATTTAAAAAATCCGTGAAAATATATAGAATTTAAAATAAAAAACTGGAAATGATGATTTTTTTTTGAACAAGAAACAAAGAAGGAAAAATAAATCATAACTAAAAATTGGTGTCAGGATCCGGCTCCTTATGCTTCTTGCTCTGTATTTTTTTCAAGGGCGCTTAGTAATGAAGATACCTACAAAAAATTTATCAGTTTTATTGCATGTGAAATGGTTAGTATAACTGAATGATTTGATTGTGTTATATAACCTAGTTCCATGGGTCTTGCGTTAGAACCCAAAAGAAAAGTATCATCAACGCGACCATGAGCAACATTAGGAGCAATAACATACATCTTAATTTATTTGTATGCCTATAGAAAGACTCTGCTATATCATCCATTAAGAGGAAATAAAGAACCTGATGATTGCCTAGTGGTGTGGTGTGGCTCCGATCTGAAAGAATGGAAGTTGGAGAATGATGAAGATGATGTTTATGGTTGCAGAATGGTTGATGCCAGATGGAAATGATCGTAGTAAAGTTAAAGGCAAAGGATACCCGACACTAAAGCAAAGGTAGTGGTTGTGTGTGTGTGTTTTTTTGATATATTTTTTTTAATGAAAAATGGTTTTGATAAGGAAAGTGAAACGGTTGTAGTTATCTGACTAAAATTTGTTGTGAGGATGCGTCTCAAGAGTTTGGACTCTTTACTCAGCCCATCCCAATAAAAGTACTTGCAACACATCTCACTCGGATAATTTTTTTATTTTTTTAGTTTAAAATAAAAAAATTAAACAAAAGTGATACTGAAACTATATAGTGAAGGATACGTCTCAAGACTTTGGTTCTCAAAGATCCATCTTTATGACTTTAGATGCAACTTTCCCAAATTAATCTTTACTCTGTCTATCCCTCACAAAAAATAATAAAATATATATATAACTCAGACCCCCTCATACTTATTCAAGACATTGTCCTCGGTGTCTTATATGATTTCCGCAGTCTTTTTTTTTTCTTTTTCTTTTTTAATTTTTAATTTTTTTTAATATAGATAAAGGTAAGAAAGAAGTTATAACCGAAGGGTGGTGTCTGGTTATGGATTCTTGCACTTGTATGTGTGATCCTTATCTTGCTTTAAGAGGGGTTGAGGTTGGGGTAAAAAGCTCCACAAAATATTAATCAATTCATCCACATTTGAAGAAGCATGAATGAATGATCGATCATCTTGAGTTATAAGGCCCTGTTCCACAGCTTTATCTAAAAAAATTAACAAACTGTCATAAAAACTGTTAATATTTAACAATCATAATGGATTTTTATGAAGGTTCATGCTACACCATGATGCAATGAAAAATATTTCCTCAAAAGTACTAAAAGCTCTATGAAGTGCAATAAAGGCTTCAACACCTATTACCCTATGAGCCATTTGTTGATGGATGCTTGTAACTTTTACCTTAGTTCCTATAGCAATAGCTGGTGTAATACCAACATGTTGTAGGATGATACTAGAGACGTTGCTTCCTTCAACTAGTGCAGATAGTGCCATGGAGGCTCTCCAACCCTGTACTCCTCCTCTATACAAGACCTTTATTTCTTTCACAGCCAATAGTTTTCCCAACTTAGTAGCTGCTATTAGGTACTCCTTACAATTACCATTGTTGGATCCACCAAACACACAAATGGATTTGACTTTTTTCATCTTTTTTTGTGTTTTCTATATAGAGTTATACGCCTTTATATAGATGAAAACTAAGATAAAATAATTGATGAAAGATAAAAAGTTTACACAATTATTATCATATAAAAAGAAATGATGGTACTGAAGAAATTTGAAAAGACATGATTAAAGCAAATAAAAACATGTAATTTTTAAAAGTCAAAATGAATTCAAAAAAGTAAAACATTCAAAATAACAGTAAATATGTATAGTAGTTATGATTGTGGCTCACATCTTCCTCTGGTTTTACGTCCAGTAACAGCTTAAACACCTTCTATGAGTCGAGGTTTTTGCTACCCATCCAGTTTTCTTATAAACTGGCAAATAGGGTCGTTTAACGCTAGATTCCCAAGGCTATAGTTTTCTTTCTGTTGAATGAATAGATCATATAATTTCAGAAGGACTCCTTGAACAATTCCACATGGATGCGTCTCAAGAGTTTGGATTAAGTTATCCAAGTTACACTCTTTACTCAGTCCATCCTTTATAAATTTAATTTTGTCCTCCCGATTTATAGATACCATTCCAGTGTTTCTACAATGTGCATCACAGTTCCATCTTGCACACTTATGGCAAACTCTCATCCTCTTAGCTCTTCATTTTTTAGAATAAGAACTACGTCCCATACGTAGCAAATGTTTTATATAAGACTTATGTAATTCACCAGAAAGACGTACCTTTGCTTCAATAAGCCAACAAACATCCTCTGGAATGCCAAAATATGTGAGTAGTTTTAACCTTTGAACTCGAGCTTTGTAAATTTTTACATCCACGTCGCGTAGAAGTGTAAGGAATCTTTCCTTAAGTTTTACAAGGGTTTGTTCCATTATTAGATTACTTTGAAGTTGTAGCTGTTTAGAAAAGAGAGAATAGAAAACGAGGTTATAGAGAATAGTAGAGATGAAGAAGGTGAAAAGGTGATAGGTTACCTTCTATCAAGTGCTTGTTTAACGTCATGAGCCTGACGATGACTTTTTAACTACTGCAAGAAAATGATAATAATGCCAAAACAATAATAGTAATAATGATTGAGACAAGTGTTAGCACCGAAAAAATGATGATGTAATTAATTGATATCCATTTTTTATTTTTTATTTATTTTTATTTTTTATAAATATTGTTATTAGGAATAATTAGTCAAAATATTTGGCATCACACAAATACACCTCTGTCTCTATATGCTCTTGGAACCCTTGAAAGAAAGGTTTTAGTCGGTGCCCATTTACCTTGAAAACCTTGTTTGTCGCTTTATCTGAAATTTCAATCATACCATAAGGAAAGATATTAGTTATTTCAAATGGGCCTACCTATTTAGAGCGAAGCTTACCAGATATGAGCTTTAGACGTGAAGTGTACAATAAAAAATTTTGTCCAATGAAAAAGTTTTTTTCTCAAGACTTGTTTGTCATGAAAAGATTTGGCTTTTTCTTTATAGACTTTAGAACTTTCATAAGCTTCCAAACGAATTTCTTCTAGTTCCTGTAGTTGGAGTTTCCTTTCTTTACCGGCCTCATTTAAGTCCAAGTTACATTGTTTTACTACCTAATAAGCTTTGTGCTCAATTTCTACAGGTAAGTGACATGATTTTCCAAAAACAATCCTATAGGGTGACATTCCAATAGGTGTTTTATAAGTTGTTCTATAAGCCCAAAGAGCATCTTCTAACCTTTTGCTCCATTCTTTCCTATTTTGTTGTATGTTGTTTGAAGGATCATTTTTAATTCCCGATTGGACACTTCAGCTTGCCCATTTGTTTGGGGGTGATAAGGTGTTGAAACCTTATGCATAACTCCATATTTTTTAAGAAGGGACTCCATTTTTACGGTTGTAAAAATGTGATCCTTGATCACTAATGATGGCCTTAGAAACACCAAACCTGTAAAATATGTGTGATCTAACGAAATCTGCAACAACTTTATAATCATCAGTTCGAGTAGCTTTAGCTTCAACCTACTTAGACACATAATCGACTGCAAGTAGTATATAAACAAAACCAAAAGATACAGGAAAAGGTCCCATGAAAGTTATGCCCCAAACATAAAAAGTTTCACAAAATAACATGGGTTGTTGAGGCATCTCATTTCTACAAGATATGTTTCCTATTCTTTGACATTGTTCGTAAGATTTACAAAATGTATATGTGTCACGAAAAATTGTTGGCCAATACAAACGAGATTCTAATACTTTCCTTGCTGTACGTTGAGGTGTAAAATGTCCACCATATGCATATGTATGACAATATAAGAATGGAATAAAATTCATTTTTAGGTACACACCTTCTAATGACTTGATCACTATAAAGTTTCCATAAGTAAGGATCATCCCAAATATAGTATTTAGAATCACTTTTTAGTTTTATTATTTGTTGTTTAGATTCATGTATGGGAGTAAGAGAAGCAACTAAGTAGTTTACCAAATCAGCAAACCATGGAGTGGAATCATGTATTCCCATAAGTTGTTCATCAGGGAAATTATCTCTAATGGAAATTGGGTCAAGTTCTTTTTCAATTTTGCTTAAGTGATTAGCCATCAAATTTTCTACTCCAATTTTATCCCTAATTTCAATGTCAAATTCTTGGAGCAGCAACATCCACCTGATTAATCTTGGTTTTGCATCTGGTTTCTTTAAAAGGAACTTTAATGCTGCATGATCTAGAAATATAACCACTTTTGAGCCGAGCAAATAAGATCTAAATTTATCAAGTACAAACACAATAGCAAGTAGTTCTTTTTCTGTGGTAGTATAGTTTATTTGTGCAGTATCCAAAGTTCGTGAGGCATAATAAATAACATGTTGTACTTTACTTACTCTTTAAGCAAGAACAACTCCTAATGCATAATTTGATGCATCACACATAAGTTCAAATGGAAGTGACCAATCTGGTGCCTGGATGATAGGAGTGGTAGTTAAAGATTTCTTTAAGCAATCAAAAGCCTCTTTATATTTGTCATTAAAGTCAAATGTCATATTTTTTGTAGTAAGTTAGACAATGGAAGGGCTATCTTACTAAAGTTTTTTATAAACCTCCTATAAAAACCTGTATGACCAAGAAAAGAACGAATATCTTGCATACAAAAAGGATAAGGTAATTAAGAAATTACATCAATTTTTGAAGGATCTACTTCTATGCCTTTTTTAGATATTACATGTGTAACATCCTGAATTTTTTTAAAAATGAGTGATTCATGAGAATGGCAAATGGTTGATTATTGAGGATGATGTGTGGGGGTATGTGAATTTGTTGTGGCAAGGTATGAATATGTGTATAAGAGTTGGTGATGAGTTTGAATTTCATATGATTAATATGTTTGAAATGAGAATTTTATACGTATGGATGTTGAACAAGAAGTATATGCCTCGTATAATGTATACGATATGCTAGAAATGATTGAGCTGGCCCTGAGTGTAATTTCGTGGGCTGAGTTGAATGGAATTATGAGTTGGGGTGAGAGTTACTGAGTAAGAATGCTTAGGACCAGTTGGATGTACCCCATATGACGTATGTTATGTGTTGGATATGAATGAATTGGCTTTGAATGTGATTTCATATGTTGAGTGGTGAGAGCTTTCATTTTTTTACGTAAATGCTGATAATTTCGCTCAGGCGAAGTGGATTCTCGCCCAAGCGAGAGACTCACCTGTTTGGAAATTAACTTCTGGGCAATTCTCGCTCAGGCGAGAGTGAATCTCGCTCAAGCGAGATTGTCCCGGTATCAATGTTTAGACACTGGAGAAAATTCGCCTAGGCGAATGGAGCTTCACCCGAGCGAGGGCGAAGGGAATTAGCTACTGGATGAAACCCGCCTGAGCGAAGGGTCTTGAAGGATGGCATGCGCTCAGGCAAGACAATTGAATGATGAGTGGATGAGTTCGTGGATGAATCCTGCCCAAGTGGGAGGTTTAGAAATAAACTAAGTGGTGGTAAAACTTTTGAGTGAAATTTCGAGTGACCTATGTTCGAGCCATGGCCTTCCGACTGAGGGAAGATTTATAGACTCCGAGTGGAGTAATCGTGGGAACCATTCCCGAGTGGAGATTATGACGCTTCCGAATGAAGCATGTGTGTGGGTTTCTTGAATAAATTAAATGTTTGGTTAAGTGTGGAGTGGACATAATTCTGAGTGAGTGACCAATTAGGCGAAAGGTAGGTCTCTGGAATATTTATCGAGTAGAATCTCATGTGAGTGAAGACTTGGATTTGGAGTGAATTTACCGAGCGGAAGTCTGAGTAAGAGAGGACCCGGTCTGGACTATTTTACCAGGTGGAGGACCGATTGAGTGATGATCGGTCTTGAAATTAATTACCGAGTGAAGGACCATAAGAGAGAAGAGTCAGTTTTGAAATAATTCACCGAGTGAGAACTGATTATAAGTTGAGTCGGTGTTGAGATGAATGGCTGAGTGATAGCCGATCAGGTGCTGAGTCAGTTTTGGGAATGAAATGCTGAGTGAGTGATGTTATATACACTCCGATTGAATGTTAAGTATAAATTTCGAGTGAATAAGATTTCATGTATTTTGAGTGGCTAAGTGTTAAGTAATTCCGAGTGGAACTTGATTAAGGAGTTTATTTCTGAGGAATGAATGGTTAAGGTATTCTCTGAGTGAGAAGAGGTATGAATACTGAGTAGAAGACTTAATGAGTGATGAGTCAGTTTTAGAATGATCGCCGAGTGAAAGATTGATTGAGATGACTCGGATTTGGATTGAAATTGCCGAGTGAGAGACTATGTGAGTGTGAGTCGGCCCTGAATGACTTGTTTGAATGGAAAGTGGATCGGTCTAGATTGTTATGTCAAGAGGGAAGCCGAGTGTGAGATGACTCAGATCCGGATGAATTTTGCCGAGTGAAAGCCGAATGAAGGATGGGTCGGTTTCGGGGAAATTCTGTCAACAGAAACCCGAGTGCTGGGAAGGATGACTTCTTGTCGGATTCGCCTAAGCGAATGGATACCTCACTCAAGCGAGCGAGTATGGAAAAAGATACTAGACAATTCTCGCCCGAGTGAATGGCTAGTTGAAGGGAGCCTCGCTCGAGCGAATGCACTTAGGAATTCTTACTGGAACGTTTCCGCCCGAGCGAACTGAGACGCTCAAGCGAGATAGGCTGTCTCGCTCAAGCAAAGTGGGTTTCGCTTGAGCGAGTGACACCCTGATGGTATTTTACCCTTCTTTTCTCTCGGTTCTGACTGTTTTGGCCCTTCTTTTCTCGGTTTAATGGAATTAGGCCCTCTTTCCCTTATTTTATTAGATACCGAGGAGTCATATAAGGGCATTAATGTAAATATAAAATGACATGATGGATTGTTGGCCTGCCATTTTAATTATAACAGTGAGATTTTATTGGGAAGAAAATATAAAATCATAAACTCTTACTTTCTTTCCACTCTCACATCACTTCTTCCTCTCCTTCCTTCATTCTTCTTCTTCGTCTTCTTCCCTTCTCCATCTCCTCTTCTTCTCTCCAAAAACCTATGCCGTGTGGAGTGTCTTCTCCTCCTCCACCATTTTCGTTTTTTTTATGGAAGCTTGAAAGAGAAGCTTGTGCTGGAACTCCTCCCTCTTCTCCCACTCTAATTCCGTGTGGACCTCTCTCTTTATGGAAAGCCCAATGTTGGCTTTTGGGTGAGGTAAGTTCTTCACCCTTCTTTATGAGTTTTATGCCCTAGACTTTGGGTTCTATGTATTTGGGGGAGTATTTATTGTGTATATGGGTTGTTGGGAGAAGCTTAAAGTAAGGAAACCCTAGGTGGGGTGTTGTTATTATGGCTTTTATAGTGGGTTATTATAGATGCATGAATTAATACTTGGATGAGTAGAAAATAAATGAGCAATTATGATGTTGATGGGTTTTAGTGAAACCCTAACTTTAATAGATTGGGGAAAGTGTGAAATGTGAATAGAATATAGGTTTCATGATATTGGAGAATGAGATTAATGATGAAAGATGACTATGGATGTTGATTAATAAGCATGGGTAAATGTTGTTGGGTTTTGATGTAAAACCCTTGTCTTAAGAATTTGAGAAAATGTATATATTGTGACTTGAAGGTTGAATTGGAAGTGAATGGGTAATGTTTGATAGGTATGTTGTTAGTTATAGTGATGAACAATGATGAACATTGTAGATAATCCTTAATGGTGAAATCAATGGATATACATGTTGGTATGATAAGATTGTGACTTGATGAGGTTCAAGACCATTGTGGTGTGCCATTTAAATTTAAATGATTAATTATGGTTATTGAAGGATATGAGGGCTAAGTTGAATATTGAGTAACAATGATGATTTTGTTGGGTTAGTTGGCATTTATGATCTAAAGGACCTTGGCTTTGGGAAAGGAATTCCCGAAGCCTAATACAATTATATAACTTGGTGTTCATCAAGTCTAGGACTTGATGATAAGCTAGAAAATGTCTAAAAGCTGTGAGGAATGCCTTGTGATGGCTTATTAATTGTATGAATGCATATGTATATTATGTAGATCGTATTCCGGGTGATGCAATAGAGCTTCTGGAGCATTGGAACCCTTTCGGCTCTTCCCTCAAGGTAGGAGAGGAGTTAACATTCAAATTGCATGAGTAAATTTAATACTGATTGTTGTATGTGATGGATACTCATGCTTGCCTTGTTATGTATATGTTTTGAATTAAGTGAAATGGCAATTTGATAATTAATGAGAATTATTACGATACTCTTGTGTTGGGTTACAAATCACCAATGAATATTTAATGATATTGATGGATAACATGAAATATTATGACACCCTAGTGGTTGATACAAGTAATTGACTTGTATGTGCAGTGGCAATGACGATTGCTATATATATATTTTTATATTCCAAAAAACACTTGTTGTGATATGTGTGGCTTGATGTTATGATTATTGCTATGCCTTTAGACATCTACGTGTGGATTGTCATGAATGATGTTGTGGCCATTGAAATGCCTATTATATGTATGTTGTGCCTTGAGGGGCCTTGTGAATGTTGTATGCCATTGAATGCTAATTATATTAATGATATGCCTTGAGGGGTTGCAAATAAAAATATGATTCTTGAAAATGCCAGATTAAATTATATCCCTAATTGAGAGGGTGAGATATCCTTGCGAGGTTGTTGAGCATATGCATTATTGCATCTTGCATTCATGGCATGGCATAGCATTGGTATTATGTGGTTGCGATCACAATGATGGAAGATCCTGCGGGATTCTATGAAGGGAGTACCCCTTGCGAGGCGGGAAACCAATGTGATGATGATATGATATTATGCCGGTGGTTGCGATCACCTGATTGTGGAATGTGAAAGGCCCTGCGGGGACCATTGTATGATGATGAGCCAGTGGTTGCGATCACTAGGTATTTGATATGATAAAGGGCTTGCGAATACCTATGATGCCTATGATTACGATCATGAGGCGGGAGTACCCCTTGCGAGGCGGGAAACCAATGATTATGAATGATTGATTATGGTGGTTGCGATCACCCGTGATATGAAATCGGATCCGTTGCATATACATTGAA
This sequence comes from Clitoria ternatea, assembly GCA_037962975.1. Classification (NCBI taxonomy): domain Eukaryota; kingdom Viridiplantae; phylum Streptophyta; class Magnoliopsida; order Fabales; family Fabaceae; genus Clitoria; species Clitoria ternatea. The sequence goes on from CM075671.1 coordinate 114,513,059, forward strand.
CAGTTGACATATGCATTAGCTTTAAGACCATGACATTTGAAATGGGATGACCATGAGTGTTGAGAAACCCTTTGTGAGGAGGTATTGATTAAAGATATAATGAATTGATAAGAATATTTTGAGAATGCCCTTTTTGATAGGTGGCAAAGTGACGTTGTATGTGATTTGTGTATATGTTGTACTTATTATGATATGAATTGTGATTCATGAGGCTTGTATGCCTATTATAATAATGAGATTATTGATGAATGATAATTTCGATGATTTGATAGCAAAGCACACATGTTGTTGTATGCATACACACATGATCATAATATCTATATGTTATTCGTCATTTTAAATGTATAACTCACTCTCCCTTGTGGTCTCCTTTTTAGCATTGTGATGCAGGTTGCCATGGGATGAGTCTGGATTTCAATTAAAGCTTGGGTGAAGGTAAATAGTGGTAATGGAAGTGCCTTGGCCGACATCATTTATGAATTCTTGTATAATGAATGGGTTGTTTGTGATGATATAGATGATTTTAATGAATTTGAATATGTATTCGGAGTTATGAATTATGGACATAATATAGAATGTAAGGGATGATTTGATGTATATTAGAAGGATTGAAATTGAGTGACGTTCATTGATGATTGTGATAGTCGGGAGAGGATTCCTGAATGTATTTATGTATATACATAATTATACCTTAAGCTTTGCATACTTATGAAATTACGGGTAGGATAATGATGGTCGTTTAATAAGCTTATAATATGCCATTGCATGCTAGCCTAGCCTTTTCTCATATCGTCATATATGGGACTAGGCGTGTGCCCGGTATACACATTCTTCCGCTGTATACTCTATTATTTTGTATACCTTTATGGGCAATTTACTTATCGATCCAGCTTTAGGTTATATAATCTCACTCTTTGGTTTTCTGTGACTTGGGTCTTGATGTGGTCATGGGGATGTATTAGAAATGTTTTCAAACGTGGAAATTTTACTCGTATTTTCATTAAATATGATGATCACATCGGGATTCGAGTACAGAAAATCAGCGGTGTTCCAAAGGTGGTATCAGAGCATATGTTGCTCTGAATGAGAATTATTTGTTACTACCAGAGCATGGTTGCTCTGTGATAAATTGATATTATGAATGGCTAGAGTATGATTCCGCAACGGTGAGGCTTTTATGATGATCTTTGGAGCGGGATGCTCGTTATTGGGATATGGATGTTTGTATAGATTTAAGAATGATAATTATCTTGAGGATGATATTATGTTTCATTGCCCTACATGGACCTATGATGTACTAAGTGTCTAGGAATTGTGAATTGATTATAGGGCATATTTGTTTACAGAGGAATTATTGTGAATCATTAGAGTTGAGATGGGATTGATGCTCAATAAGGACTTTTATGAAATTGTGATTCATGAGATGTGGTTATTGACTATGGGAAGTATACCCTTTATCATTAGGGTTATATGATGAACTTGTGGAGCCTAGTTGCTCATTGATAATTATGAATGAATTATGGGATTGAATATGAATGAATGAAATTTCTGGACATATGATGGATGTATGTATTGTATAAGACCGGCCAAGTTCCTTACCTTATTACCTTCAAAGGACGAATATATTGTTATTGTGCATTGATGTTGATATAAATAATGCAAATTGATTTGATGATGAATCCATGATTGAATGTTAATCATGGAAATGAAATACTGAGATGTGAATATGAGATATGAGATATGAATTGATATGATGATGATTTGATGCCATGTGTGATCATGGATATGATATATATATATATATATATATTGATTTAATGATGGACCTATGCCGTATGTTAATTACGGATAGGAGATATTGAGAAGGAAATTGATATGGTAGTAATAGACCATACCTGTTGAGATCTTGACGTGCATATGCACCTGGAATGTGAATTGTGGTTAGGTCTCTTATATGCATTATGCCTGTGGTGTTTAGTCAAGGAATGCTTGTTAAATGCAATGAAACTCATATGCTTGAGTTGAATGAATGAATAATATTGAGTAATTCCCTAGTATGAGTATGTTGAATTTAAATGTTTGGGTGTGCCATTTATGAAGGATGAGTTTTATATCCTTTGGCACAAGAATCCTATATGTTATATGATATAAGTGATTTATTGTATCCCTAGATTGGGAATTTGAATATGTGATAAGTGATTAAATTTGAATTCGGATACGTTAAATTGGGTTGTGTCTCGATTTTGGTGTGTGAAAATCGAGTGAATATTTGAATTGATTATAACCCACTAGGTGTGATGACCTAGATTGACTTGGTATGATCCTACATGATCAATTGTTATAGAGAATTAATTTAATAGACGCTATGGTGGTCTAGGATCTATGTTGTTTTTGTGAGCCATATCTAATGATGTTGTGTGTGGGAACTCCACAATGGGTGATAGGTAACCTTGATGATTGATGAATAATCATGTTGAATTTGGAGTATGATGAGATATTGAAATTGGTAAATGATTTTGTGGCATGGCTATGGGCTAAATTGTGTGCCTTTGAGATCATGGTCATTGGAATAATCATGGATGATGATGTAATTAGAGATGATATATATGATTGTGAATTGATGAATGGAAATTTGATCATGTCATAACCCCCCTATTTTAAATTGTAGGGTGCTATATTGATGATAGAAACCGCATGGTGATGTGATACGATGTTAGTTATATGTTTAATTTATGAGTTTTGGTTGTGACCTATGAGGAGGATCCCTAATGTGGAGGCTTATTGTACGACTAGGTAGCCTACTCGATGAGAGTTTGGTGAATCTTTTAAGGTTCGAATTGATTTATAGCCAGCAAATATGTAAATAAGACAAGAATTTTAGATTAATTGAGCATGGATTTGGATGAATGAAACCCAAGGATGGGGTATTTACCTTGTGATGATTGAAGATTTATGGTTAATACATTGATTTATTATGATGTTAAATAATATTTGACGAGTGGTATGGCATGGTTTATGCCGAGTTCATTGTAGAATAACGAATGAAGTATGAATATGTTAGCTATGGACTGGTGAGGATTGTCACCGAGTCTTATATGGTCTGGTGTTGTTTGAATAGGTGTGACCAATGTGAGCAATGGGAATACGAAGTACGGGTCTCGATATGGTCTTACATGCCATAGGCTTTGTGGCAGCATGCACTTATGCGCCGACTTTATGTGTTTGTGGTAACCACTACAGGATTGGGACGCCTTCCTGTATGTTGGATGCAATAACACATAGGCCGGGCAGGTGTAGACATTGTAACTGCTTATGGTGAATGTATTGAGCCTATCTGGTCGTACTAAGTATGAACATGTAAGCTCTGTTGGACGAGTTATAATTGATAATATATGACACACTTTAATGTAGGAATCTTATGTTAAGAATGATGAAGTGATAATGAACATGTCTTGATGGACTTTGGGAAGTCCAATGTTGTTCTACGGCGTCGTTGAATCTTGTTGATGTGGGGTCTGAGGTATGGCCTTGTGATATGTATATCGATGTTGAATTTCGAGGACAAAATTCTTTGTAGGTGGGGTGGATTGTAACATCCCAATTTTTTTTAAAAATGAGTGATTAATAAGAATGGCAAATGGTTATTTATTGAGGATGATGTGTGGGGGTATGTGAATTTGTTGTGGCAAGGTATGAATATGTGTATAAGAGTTGGTGATGAGTTTGAATTTCATATGATTAATATGTTTGGAATGAGAATTTTATACGTATGGATGTTGAACAAGAAGTATATGCCTCGTATGTTGTATACGATATGCTAGAAATGATTGAGCTGGCCCTGAGTGTAATTCCGTGGGCTGAGTTGAATGGAATTGTGAGTTGGGGTGAGAATTTCTGAGTAAGAATGCTTAGGACCAGTTGGATGTACCCCATATGACGTATGTTATGTGTTGGATATGAATGAATTGGCTTTGAATGTGATTTCATATGCTGAGTGGTGAGAGCTTTCATTTTTCTGAATAAGTGCTGATAATTTCGCTCAGGCGAAGTGGATTCTCGCCCGAGCGAGAGACTCACCTGTTTGGAAATTAACTTCTGGGCAATTCTCGCTCAGGTGAGAGTGAATCTCGCTCAAGCGAGATTGTCCCAGTATCAGTGTTTAGACACTAAAGGAAATTCGCCCAGGTGAATGGAGCTTCGCCCGAGCGAGGGCGAAGGGAATTAGTTACTGGATGAAACCCGCCTGAGCAAAGGGTCTTGAAGGATGGAATTCGCTCAGGCGAGACAATTAAATGATGAGTGGATGAGTTCGTGGATTAATCCTGCCCAAGTGGGAGGTTTAGAAATAAACTAAGTAGTGGTAAAACTTCTGAGTGAAATTCCGAGTGACCTATGTTCGAGCCATGGCCTTCCGACTGAGGGAAGATTTATAGACTCCGAGTGGAGTAATCGTGGGAACCATTCCTGAGTGGAGATTATGACGCTTCCAAATAAAGCATGTGTATGGGTTTCTTGAACAAATTAAGTGTTTGGTTAAGTGTGGAGTGGACATAATTCTGAGTGAGTGACCAATTAGGCGAAAGGTAGGTCTCTGGAATATTTACCGAGTGGAATCTCATGTGAGTGAAGACTCAGATTTGGAGTGAATTTACCGAGCGGAAGTTTGAGTAAGAGAGGACCCGGTCTGGACTATTTTACCGGGTGGAGGACCGATTGAGTGATGGTCGGTCTTGAAATTAATTACCGAGTGAAGGACCATAAGAGAGAAGAGTCGGCTTTGAAATAATTCACCGAGTGAGAACTGATTATAAGTTGAGTCGGTGTTGAGATGAATGGCTGAGTGATAACCGATCAGGTGCTGAGTCAGTTTTGGGAATGAAATGCTGAGTGAGTGATGTTATATACACTCCGATTGAATGTTAAGTATAAATTCCGAGTGAATAAGATTTCATGTATTTTGAGTGGCTAAGTGTTAAGTAATTCCGAGTAGAACTTGATTAAGGAGTTTATTTCTGAGGAATGAATGGTTAAGGTATTCTCCGAGTGAGAAGAGGTATGAATACCGAGTGGAAGACCTAATGAGTGATGAGTCAGTTTTAGAATGATCGCTGAGTGAAAGATTGATTGAGATGACTCAGATTTGGATTGAAATTGCCGAGTGAGAGACTATGTGAGTATGAGTCGGCCCTGAATGACTTGTTTGAATGGAAAGTGGATCGGTCTAGATTGTTATGTCAAGAGGGAAGCCGCGTGTGAGATGACTCGGATCCGGATGAATTTTGCCGAGTGAAAGCCGAATGAAGGATGGGTCAGTTTCAGGGAAATTCTGTCAACAGAAACCCAAGTACTGGGAAGGATGACTTCTTGTCGGATTCGCCTAAGCGAATAGATACCTTGCTCAAGCGAGCGAGTGTGGAAGAAGATACTGGACAATTCTCGCCCGAGCGAGTGGCTAGTTGAAGGGAGCCTCGCTCGAGCGAATGCACTTGGGAATGCTTACTGGAACGTTTCCGCCCGAGCGAACTGAGACGCTCAAGCGAGATAGGTTGTCTCGCTCAAGCGAAGTGGGTTTCGCTTGAGCGAGTGACACCCTGATGGTATTTTACCCTTCTTTTCTCTCAGTTCTGACTATTTTACCCTTCTTTTCTCGGTTTAATGGAATTGGGCCCTCTTTCCCTTATTTTATTAGATACCGAGGAGTCATATAAGGGCATTAATGTAAATATAAAATGACATGATGGATTGTTGTGCTGCCATTTTAATTATAACGGTGAGATTTTAATGGGAAGAAAATATAAAATCATAAACTCTCACTTTCTTTCCACTCTCACGTCACTTCTTCCTCTTCTTCCTTCATTCTTCTTCTTCGTCTTCTTCCCTTCTCCATCTCCTCTTCTTCTCTCCAAAAACCTAAGCCGTGTGGAGTGTCTTCTCCTCCTCCACCATTTTCATTTTTTTTTATGCAAGCTTGAAGGAGAAGCTTGTGCTGGAACTCCTCCCTATTCTCCCACTCTATTTCCGTGTGGACCTCTCTCTTTATGGAAAGCCCAATGTTGGCTTTTGGGTGAGGTAAGTTCTTCACCCTTCTTTATGAGTTTTATGCCCTAGACTTTGGGTTCTATGTATTTGGGGGAGTATTTATTGTGTATATGGGTTGTTGGGAGAAGCTTAAAGTGAGGAAACCCTAGGTGGGGTGTTGTTATTATGGCTTTTATAGTGGGTTATTATAGATGCATGAATTAATACTTGGATGAGTGGAAAATATATAAGCAATTATGATGTTGATGGGTTTTAGTGAAACCCTAACTTTAATAGATTGGGGAAAGTGTGAAATATGAATAGAATGTAGGTTTCATGATATTGGAGAATAAGATTAATGATGAAAGATGACTATTGATGGTGATTAATAAGCATGGGTAAATGTTGTTGGGTTTTGATGAAAAACCCTTGTCTTAAGAATTTGAGAAAATGTATATATTGTGACTTGAAGGTTGAATTGGAAGTGAATGGGTAATGTTTGATAGGTATGTTGTTAGTTATAGTGATGAACAATGATGAACATTGTAGATAATCCTTAATGGTGAAATCAATGGATATACATGTTGGTATGATAAGATTGTGACTTGATGAGGTTCTAGACCATTATGGTGTGCCATTTAAATTTAAATGATTAATTGTGGTTATTGAAGGATATGAGAGCTAAGTTGAATATTGAGTAACAATGATGATGTTGTTGGGTTAGTTGGTATTTATGATCTAAAGGACCTTGGCTTTGGGAAAGGAATTCCCGAAGCCTAATACAATTATATAACTTGGTGTTCATCAAGTCTAGGACTTGATGATAAGCTAGAAAATGTCTAAAAGCTGTGAGGAATGCCTTGTGATGGCTTATTAATTGTATGAATGCATATGTATATTATGTAGATCGTATTCCGGGTGATGCGATGGAGCTTCCAGAGCATTGGAACCGTTTCGGCTCTTCCCTCAAGGTAGGAGAGGAGTTAACATTCAAATTGCATGAGTAAATTTAATACTGATTGTTGTATGTGATGGATACTCATGCTTGCCTTGTTATGTATATGTTTTGAATTAAGTGAAATGGCAATTTGATAATTAATGAGAATTATTACGATACTCTTGTGTTGGGTTGCAAATCACCAATGAATATTTAATGATATTGATGGATAACATGAAATATTATGACATCCTAGTGGTTGATACAAGTAATTGACTTATATGTGCAGTGGCAATGACGATTGCTATATATATATTTTTATATTCTGAAAAACACCTTGTTGTGATATGTGTGGCTTGATGTTATGATTATTGCTATGCCTTTAGACATCTATGTGTGGATTGTCATGAATGATGTTGTGGCCATTGAAATGCCTATTATATGTATGTTGTGCCTTGAGGGGCCTTGTGAATGTTGTATGCCATTGAATGCTAATTATATTAATGATATGCCTTGAGGGGCTTGCAAATAAAAATATGATTCTTGAAAATGCCAGATGTAACACCCCGAATTTTTTAAAATAGGAAGATAAATTAGGAAAATAAATGTTGGATAATTAACTTTGGGCTAATAAATATTCCAAAATTCTTGAAATGACTTAAACAAGGCCTTTCGAAACTGCTGGTGAATTATAGTGGTCAGATGAGCTGAAAACTGACCTGGATAAAATATAGGTGTCGGACCAAGTATCTCTAATTGAGATGCCGTTGGTCAGGGCCGTAGATAATGTTATTGGGATTCCGAATTTATATTCGGAATAATTTTTAGAATATGTTTTGGGCCCGAACGGCGAACCTGTTTGTTTAAAAACGGAAGAGTTAATGAAGGATTAATAATTTAAATATTAAATTCCCATTTTTCCCATTCAAAAGGCGGTTTCACTCTTGCTCCCTCACGTAGACACTCTTCTTCTTATCTTCTTCTTCATATCTCTTTCTCTTCTTCATAATTCACCTTCCTCTTGCTTTTGAATTCTAAATTAAAAGGAAATATCTCTTCTTTCTCCATTAATAACCTTTAGAGACTTCAAGAAAGCTTGGAAACTAAAGTATTTCCTCCTCCTTCCTCCTCAAATTCGTGTGAACCTCTTCATCTTTTGCAAACTCACTCTTTTCTTCTCTTGAGGTAAGATTATGACCATTTTCCATGTATATAAGTATAAAGTTGAAGATTAGTTGAAGTTTTGGTGTTAGAACACAATAAATGTATGAGAAATGTTAAGGAAAGTTCAAAAGTGGAAATCTAAAGATAAGTTGACATAAATACAAGCTTATGAGTGATTAATGAGGTAGTTATAACTATGGTGGTAAAAGAAGGAGGTATATGAGCATTTATGAAGGTTGGTGGGTTGGTGAAAACCTTAAACTTGAATTTTAGGAGGAAAAGTAAAATATTGAAAAGGATAACATTTATTGAAAAAGTTAACATTTATTGATGGGAAGAATATTATAAGTGATGTGGTGGATACATTAAATGATGATAAAGTTGATTTGAAGTCATAATAGGTAGAAAACTCACCAAGGTGTTGGTGGAGATCTTACTAGATGGAATAACCTAATAATTAGGTTGTAGCCTTTGATACTAAGGGATTGTAATTTAAGGAAAGGAATTCCCGAAGCCTAAATAGGCAAACGAATGAAATTGGTAAATAGTTTTCACATGATAAGAATCATGTGTACACCTATGTATATATATATATTGAATTGGTGTTTGAATAAATAATTGATGTGGCCCTATAAAAGATTGGTGTAGGGCTTGGCAATATTGGTGAAGCAGGAACATCAACCCCAGAGGTCTACTTCTCTTGAGGTATGAGAGGGGTGTATTTTCTAAATGCATGAGAATTGGGATGATAATGTATGTATTAATGTAGTATGACATGTTTTCTTAAATAAATGTGATATTATGTGTAAATGAAATGAATTGTGTATGATGATGAGAATTGTGTATGGTGTTTAAAATGAGTGTTTATATGATGAAGCCTAAAAGAGGCTATGAATGGCTTATTATGCGTTGATGTATTATTGATTTCATATAAGACATGATAAGTGCCTAAAATCTTTGGTTGGAATGTTTCTTGGATACGAGAATTGACACTTGTGTATGAATTGGTGGAAAATTGTGTGGTTGAAAATGAATATACCCTAGATGAGAGGGTAAGATAATCTAAATGAGCTTGAGACATGTATGAGCATTTTTGTATACATGGCATGACATGCATATCATGATGATGTTGATAAGTGGTTGCGATCACTTGATGATGGAAATGAAAAAGGGCTTGCGAGTTCCTATGATTATTAGACCGGTGGTTACGATCACCTGGTATTGAAATGAAAGGCCTTGCGGGACCATTGAGATTGAATGCCCATGGTTGTGATCATGAGGCGGGAGTCCCCCTTACGAGGAGGGAAACCTATATGAAATATTGAACGTGGTTGCGATCACGAGAAGCACCTTGCGAGGTTGCCAGAGGGAGTACCCCTTGCGAGGCGGGAAACCGTTGAGAATGAGTATATGATATGGTGGTTGCGATCACCCGAGGAAATGAAATCGGATCCGTGCATATGCATTTTCATGACATTAGCATGTGCATCAGTTTGAAAGCATGGTATAGTGTGATACCTTGATGATGAGATATGAATGGAAACTCCCTTTTTAATTACTAAATTATGATGGTGAATTGATTGATATAATTCTGAGAGAATCAGGGAATAATTGTATTGGAATGAAAAATTGTTGATTGATTGATTGACATTAAATAAACTCCTCTTGGAAAGGAGATAGTTGTATTGCATTCATGCATATATTATTCTATTTATTGGATTTTCGTCATTGAGAAAGTATACTCACTCTCCCTGTGGTATATCTTTTTAGCTCCTGTGTTGTAGGTATTGCTTTGGAGCTGTTGTGGAGGAGGAGTGTGAAGGAGGCCCCTTTTTGGTAAAGAATGCCTTGGCCGGCAATATTTTGGTTTACCTAGATGTGTGGGATAGATATAATGTATATAGTACAATATACGGTTGGTGTAGTTTGGATTTTGAAGGGATAATTGTATGAATGATGGATATACTTATATATTTACAAAGATGTTGTTGGTAGGTCATGGAAGAAAATGAGATCCTTGTCTATGACTCATTTTCAATCATGACCTTAAGAATGAATGACTGATAAAACTCTCCGAAAACTTGATGAATAAATGAAGTTATATTTGGAATATAAACTGTGTGAAACATAAGGATGATTGAGTTGATCTTTATACCTTAAATGAGTGGTAATGGAAAATTTACAGGTAAGATCAATTTAAACAAGTTTTAAACATGTAATATAATAAGTATGAAGTGTTGAAATTGAGTAAAATTGATTAGAATGAGTTTTGGTGTAGAGAGTTGGGTGATTTCTGCATTTCCCCTGTTTTTCTGTCAAACTCGCTCAGGCGAGAGGGCTTCTCGCTCAAGCGAGAATGCCCCTGTATCAATTTTCGGATTCTGGATGATTCTTGCTTAGGCGAGAATGGGACTCCCTCAAGCGAGATCGTCCCAGCATCAGTGTTGGGCCATTATTCCATTTTCGCTCAAGCGGATGTGCAAGTCGCCCAAGCGAAATTACATTAGAATCAAAGTTTGGATTTTGGTTGGTGTTCGCTCAGGCGAGCTGGGAATTCGCCCAAGCGAGAGGGTTTTGGTCTCAGGATTTGCTCTCGGGTTTATCAGGAAATTGCTCTCGGGAGTAATCTCGCTTAGGCGGGGATGGTTTCGCCCGAGCGAGTGAGCGTGGAGTGGGTTCTGGGCGTTTTTCGCCTTACGCTCGCTGGCTTCGCCCAAGCGAGTATAGCAATACTCGCTCAAGCGAGTTGGGGTTCGCTTGAGCGAAGTGACCCCTGAATCTTCATTTTCTTCTTTCGCTCAGCATTTTAGGATTCGTCTAAGCGTGCTATGCGAAGCTCGGTCAAGCGAATTGGGATTTTGCTTGAGCGAGGGGGACCTGATTCTCCCAAAATGCTTTAAACATGTTATTTCCTTTTTCTTCATATTAATCCATGATTCCATCCTACTTTATGAACACTTTGGGATAACCTTGGCTTCTTAATTTCAAATGAGTGATCTCTTAAGAATTTAACTCCATAATATTATTTTACTAAAGATATTTCCGCTATTATTAATTATGGATTTCTTAAGAGTTAATTTCTTTAACTTACCTTCTCATATCTTCATATATGAGATAGGTCTCTGATAGATCCAGGGTAATTGATAAATGGCTTCACCACTTACATGTTTCATAGATTAATAATAATAAAATCGCGAAACATTTACCTCTATTTTTGGGGTGTCACAACTTGGTATCAGAGCATTATTCGCTCTGCATTACTGTGTTTAGCCGTTGCTATTACTGGAAAGTGATATGTGATTGAGGAATCATTGTTATTGTTGATTGATTGCGTATGAATTGATGATGGATTGAATGTGATCTTTTAAGTCCGGCCAAGCTTCTTCACACTATCCTCCCTCAATGAAGAATCTTATGTATTATGAATGCATACTATGTTATGATATGATGATGCTGCCATATGGGCTTTAATATGAAATGTTGCTATTGGACTCCATGGGGGAGGGTCACAATTTAAATTTTATAATGAAATACTATAGTGTGAACTCATAGAGGAATTTTATGAACGAGTTTACTGATATTGGTTGAATTTTATGTTGTGGTTTTAGATATTGTGATGGCCCGTCGTCGTCAAGATAATGATGACGCTATAGCTAGAGCCTTGAATCGTTTTGCGGATCTCCTCGAATCGCAAAACCGTGAGAGACAAGAGGCAGAAAGACCATCTGCTCCTATTGTTGTTCAAGGCACTCAGGGGCTTGACATGTTTTTAAAGCGAAAACCTACTGAATTTCATGGTGGATTTAGGCCTAAGCAAGCCTATGGTTGGATTCGGAATGTTGAGCGGATCTTTGATAGCTTTGAATGCAATGAGCTCCAGAAAGTGGAGTATGCTGTTTTTATGCTGAGGGATGAAGCAGAGACTTGGTGGAGACTCGCTAAGAATAGAATGAATGCTGCTGCGATTCCCTTAACTTGGGAGAACTTTAAGCGAGAACTTATGAGGAAATATGTGCCCAAAAGTTATAAGAGCAAGAAAGAACTCGAGTTCATGGAACTTAAGCAAGGCACGCTGACGGTGGAAGAGTATGCTTCCAAGTTTGAAGAACTTTGTGAATTCTACCCTCCTTTTCAACAAGAGGGAACTGAAGTGTCAAAATGCGTGAAGTTTGAAAATGGGTTACGCTCCGATATTCAAAGAGCTATATGTCACCAAGAGATTCGAAGTTTCATGGTGCTTGTGAATAAGTGTCGCATCTATGAAGAACATGCTTCTTTTCAACACTCTAAATTTGACTCTAAGTTGAAGGGTCAAGCTTCTAGTTTTAAGAGGCAAAGAAGTTTTAGAAGAGGACGCTTTCTGAGGGGTGCTCCTTCTAATGTCCAAGCTAGAGGCGGTGGACGTGGTAATGTTTTTGGCCGGGGTAATATAAATACCAATGGGCCGAGATGTTATAGATGTGGAGGACCTCATTACGTTCGGGAATGTGTGCATCGTGAAGATTTTGTATGCTTTAATTATGATCAGGTGGGACATATCCGTTCTGCATGTCCCATGCTTGTAAGACCGGCTCCGGTACAAGCTAATATTACTAATCGTGCTAATACACCTGCTTATGTGAACCGCGGAGGTTATAGTGGTGGTCGAGGCCGTGGTAATGGAAATAATGGCGGTCGACGTGGTGGCCGAGGTGGCTATAATGGTGGAAGGCATGGCAACGGTCGAGGAAATGGTAATGATGCTAATGATGGAAATAGGGATGGAGGAGATCGTCAACCTAATGCCGGGAGAGTATTTGCTGTGACCGGTGAGGAAGCAGCACGAGCAGAAAATCTGGTTGAAAGTAAGTGTGAAATCCTTGGACATTCAGTTCATGTCATTTACGATTCGGGTGCGACCCACTCTTTTATATCTGAGGATTGTGTTCGGCGATTGAGATTGCCGGTGTGTCTAATGAAAAATGCTCTTATGATTACCACTCCAACCGGTACTTGTCTTAGATCGGTTAACCGGTGCGATAATGTTGATATGCTCCTAGATGGGGGAAAATTTGTTGCATCTTTTATTTGCTTGCCTATGAAGGGATTGGAGATGATACTTGGTATGGATTGGCTTTCTACCAATAAAGTCATAGTTGATTGTCAACAACGGACCGTTATTTTCCCTTCTCTTGATAGGGGACAGTTTGATGTACAAGGTATAATTCAACTTTGCGTGTTGTTATCTCTCACTGATGGGACAAGTAATCCCGGTCCCACTAATATCCCCGTGGTGTCTGAATTTCTGGATGTGTTTCCTGATGAGATACCTGGCTTACCACCTCCACGGGAGGTTGAGTTTGCTATTGACCTTGTACCTGGTGCCGAACCAGTGTCTATTGCTCCTTATAGGATGTCTCCTATGGAGTTAATTGAATTAAGGAAGCAAGTTGAGGAGCTGCTTAAGAGGGAATTTGTTCGACCCAGTGTGTCACCCTGGGGAGCTCCTGTTTTGTTAGTTAAGAAAAAGGATGGAACCATACGGTTGTGTGTAGACTACTGCCAATTGAACAAGTTGACGATAAAGAATAGATATCCTTTACCTCGTATTGATGATCTGTTGGATCAATTGAGAGGTGCGGTGGTATTTTCGAAGATTGATTTACGTTCCGGTTATCATCAAATTCGGGTGAGAGCCGAAGATATTCCCAAGACTGTATTTAGGACGCGATATGGCCACTACGAGTATGTCGTGATGCCATTTGGAGTTACTAATGCTCCAGCGGTATTCATGAGTTACATGAATCACATCTTCCACAAATACCTAGATCGTTTTGTTGTGGTGTTTATCGATGATATCCTGGTATATTCCAAGAGTCGCGAAGAACATGAAGAACACTTGAGAGTGGTACTGAACATTCTTAGAGAGAACCAGTTGTATGCCAAGCTCTCTAAATGTGAATTCTGGATGTCGAGCGTCCAGTTCCTTGGACATGTAATATCCGAGGATGGTATTTCGGTGGATCCTTCAAAGGTTGAAGCCGTTATGGCATGGTCGAGACCTACGACGGTTACTGAAATCTGAAGTTTTCTTGGACTTGTGGGTTATTATCGAAGGTTCATTGAAGGTTTCTCTCGTCTTGCGAGACCTTTGACGAATTTGACAAGGAAGAACCAACCTTTTGTATGGACGGTTGAATGTGAGAAATGCTTTGAGGCGTTAAAAATGAGACTGACTTCTGCTCCTATCTTAGCGTTGCCTAACTTACAAGAAGAGTTTATAGTGTATTATGATGCTTCCAAGCATGGACTTGGATGCGTGCTAATGCAGAAAGAACGTGTAATAGCTTACGCTTCACGCCAGTTGCGACCTTATGAGGTTAATTACCCAACTCATGATTTGGAGTTAGCTACGGTTGTGTTTGCCTTGAAGATTTGGCGTCATTATTTGTATGGTTCGAGATTTGTGGTTTACAGTGACCACAAAAGTTTGAAATATCTTTTCGACCAAAAGGAATTGAATATGCGACAAAGAAGATGGGTGGAATTCTTGAAGGATTATGACTTTAAATTGATGTACCAACCGGGAAAAGCTAATGTTGTTGCCGATGCTCTTAGTCGGAAATCCTTGCATATATCAACCATGATGGTCAAAGAGCTTAAATTAATTGAAGAATTTCGGAATTTGAATGTTGGGACCGAAGTTCAATCCTCCAAGAAGTTATGTTTTGCTACCTTGAAAATAAGTAATGAGTTTTTGGAACTTGTGAAAGAGAAACAAAAAGATGATGATTATTTACAAGAGGTGTGAAGATCTCAGGATAATGGGAAAAATCTATTCCTTGTGGAAGGCGTTGATAGTATATGGCGAATAAAAGGTCATGTGTATGTACCTTCATTCGGTGATTTGAGACGCACAGTGCTGGAGGAAGCACATAAAAGCATGTTTAGCATCCACCCTGGTGTAACTAAGATGTATCGCGATATAAAGAAGAACTTTTGGTGGCCCGGAATGAAACGTGATGTTGCTAACTTTGTAGCTTCTTGCCTTACTTGTCAGAAGGCGAAGGTGGAACACCAAAGACCTTCGGGTACTTTGAGGCTACTTGATATCCCTGTTTGGAAGTGGGACGCGATTGCCATGGATTTTGTGTCCGGATTACCAAGAACGAGGTCCAGATGTGATGGAATATGGGTGATTGTGGATCGTTTGACAAAGAGTGCCCATTTCTTGCCAATCAGTATGGAGAGCTCTTTGCAAGATTTAGCACAGTTGTACATTCGGGAGATTGTGAGATTACATGGTGTGCCATCAAGCATTGTTTTTGATCGTGACCCCCGATTTACTTCCCGATTCTGGGGAAGCTTACATGAAGCGATGGGTTCAAAACTGAAGCTAAGTTCGGCATATCATCCCCAGACCGATGGACAGTCTGAGAGAACTATTCAAAGTCTTGAAGACTTACTGCGTGCTTGTGTTTTGGAGCATGGCGGTTCGTGGAAAAAATATTTACCTCTGATCGAATTCACTTACAATAACAGTTTTCATTCTAGTATTGGTATGGCACCATACGAGGCATTATACGGAAGGAGGTGTCGAACTCCTTTATGTTGGCTTGAAGTTGGTGAGAATCTAGCCTTAGGACCTGAAATTATTGAAGAAACTACCAAGCAGATCAAGATGATCCGGGAAAAGATGAAAATTGCTCAAGACCGACAGAAGAGCTATTATGATAAAAGAAGAAATCCACTAGAATTTCAAGTCGGCGATCATGTGTTATTACGAGTTTCGCGTGATAAAGGTATAGGAAGAGCCTTGAAGAGCAAGAAACTAAGCCCTAAATTCATTGGACCCTATGAGATTTTGGAGCGGATTGGAGACATCGCATATCGAATTGCACTCCCTCCACAGCTTGCAAATCTTCATAATGTATTCCACGTGTCTCAGTTAAGGAAGCATGTACATGATCCTCAGCACATGATCTCTGTTGATGATCTTGAGGTGCAGGATGACTTATCCATTCTTCCCGTTTCTGTTCGTATTGTTGAGTATTCCGTGAAGAGACTACGGAATAAGATGGTACCATTAGTAAAAGTGGCATGGAAGCATAGAGATATGGAAACATTTACGTGAGAACGCGAGGACGATATCCGTAAACGATACCCTCATGCATTCGAGTTCGGTAAGTTAAATTTCGAGGATGAAATTTCCTTTAGGGGGAGTGGATTGTAACACCCTGAATTTTTTAAAATAGGAAGATAAATTAGGAAAATAAATGTTGGATAATTAACTTTGGGCTAATAAATATTCCAAAATTCTTGAAATGACTTAAACAAGGCCTTTCGAAACTGCTGGTGAATTATGGTGGTCAGATGAGCTGAAAACTGACCCGGATAAAATATAGGTGTCAGACCAAGTATCTCCAATTGAGATGCCGTTGGTCAGGGCCGTAGATAATGTTATTGGGATTCCGAATTTATATTCGGAATAATTTTTAGAATATGTTTTGGGCCCGAACGGCGAACCTGTTTGTTTAAAAAACGGAAGAGTTAATGAAGGATTAATAATTTAAATATTAAATTCCCATTTTTCCCATTCAAAAGGCGGTTTCACTCTTTCTCCCTCACGTAGACACTCTTCTTCTTATCTTCTTCTTCATATCTCTTTTTCTTCTTCATAATTCACCTTCCTCTTGCTTTTGAATTCTAAATTAAAAGGAGATATCTCTTCTTTCTCCATTAATAACCTTTAGAGACTTCAAGAAAGCTTGGAAACTAAAGTATTTCCTCCTCCTTCCTCCTCAAATTCGTGTAAACCTCTTCATCTTTTGCAAACTCACTCTTTTCTTCTCTTGAGGTAAGATTATGACCATTTTCCATGTATATAAGTATAAAGTTAAAGATTAGTTGAAGTTTTGGTGTTAGAACACAATAAATGTATGAGAAATGTTAAGGAAAGTTCAAAAGTGGAAATCTAAAGATAAGTTGACATAAATACAAGCTTATGAGTGATTAATGAGGTAGTTATAACTATGGTGGTAAAAGAAGGAGGTATATGAGCATTTATGAAGGTTGGTGGGTTGGTGAAAACCTTAAACTTGAATTTTAGGAGGAAAAGTAAAATATTGAAAAGGATAACATTTATTGAAAAAGTTAACATTTGTTGATGGGAAGAATATTATAAGTGATGTGGTGGATACATTAAATGATGATAAAGTTGATTTGAAGTCATAATAGGTGGGAAACTCACCAAGGTGTTGGTGGAGATCTTACTAGATGGAATAACCTAATAATTAGGTTATAGCCTTTGATACTAAGGGATTGTAATTTAAGGAAAGGAATTCCCGAAGCCTAAGTAGGCAAACGAATGAAATTGGTAAATAGTTTTCACATGATAAGAATCATGTGTACACCTATGTATATATATATATATATATTAAATTGGTGTTTGAATAAATAATTGATGTGGCCCTATAAATGATTGGTGTAGGGCTTGGCAATATTGGTGAAGCAGGAACATCAACCCTAGAGGTCTACTTCTCTTGAGGTAGGAGAGGGGTGTATTTTCTAAATGCATGAGAATTGGGATGATAATGTATGTATTAATGTAGTATGACATGTTTTCTTAAATAAAGGTGATATTATGTGTAAATGAAATGAATTGTGTATGATAATGAGAATTGTGTACGGTGTTTAAAATGAGTGTTTATATGATGAAGCCTAAAAGAGGCTATGAATGGCTTATTATGCGTTGATGTATTATTGATTTCATATAAGACATGATAAGTGCCTAAAATCTTTGGTTGGAATGTTTCTTGGATACGAGAATTGACACTTGTGTATGAATTGGTGGAAAATTATGTGGTTGAAAATGAATATACCCTAGATGAGAGGGTAAGATAATCTAAATGAGCTTGAGACATGTATGAGCATTTTTGTATACATGGCATGACATGCATATCATGATGATGTTGATAAGTGGTTGCGATCACTTGATGATGGAAATGAAAAAGGGCTTGCGAGTTCCTATGATTATTAGACCGGTGGTTGCGATCACCTGGTATTGAAATGAAAGGCCCTGCGGGACCAATGAGATTGAATGCCCATGGTTGCGATCATGAGGCGGGAGTACCCCTTGCGAGGAGGGAAACCTATATGAAATATTGAACGTGGTTGCGATCACGAGAAGCACCTTGCGAGGTTGCCAGAGGGAGTACCCCTTGTGAGGCGGGAAACCATTGAGAATGAGTATATGATATGGTGGTTGCGATCACCCGAGGAAATGAAATCGGATCCGTGCATATGCATTTTCATGACATTAGCATGTGCATCAGTTTGAAAGCATGGTATAGTGTGATACCTTGATGATGAGATATGAATGGAAACTCCCTTTTTAATTACTAAATTGTGATGGTGAATTGATTGATATAATTCTGAGAGAATCACGAAATAATTATATTGGAATGAAAAGTTTTTGATTGATTGATTGACATTAAATAAACTCCTCTTGGAAAGGAGATAGTTGTATTGCATTCATGCATATATTATTCTATTTATTGGATTTTCGTCATTGAGAAAGTATACTCACTCTCCCTGTGGTATATCTTTTTAGCTCCTGTGTTGTAGGTATTGCTTTGGAGCTATTGTGGAGGAGGAGTGTGAAGGAGGCCCCTTTTTGGTAAAGAATACCTTGGCCGGCAATATTTTGGTTTACCTAGATGTGTGGGATGGATATAATGTATATAGTACAATATACGGTTGGTGTAGTTTGGATTTAGAAGGGATAATTGTATGAATGATGGATATACTTATATATTTACAATGATGTTGTTGGTAGGTCATGGAAGAAAATGAGATCCTTGTCTATGACTCATTTTCAATCATGACCTTAAGAATGAATGACTGATAAAACTCTCCGAAAACTTGATGAATAAATGAAGTTATATTTGGAATATAAACTGTGTGAAACATAAGGATGATTGAGTTGATCTTTATACCTTAAATGAGTGGTAATGGAAAATTTACAGGTAAGATCAATTTAAACAAGTTTTAAACATGTAATATAATAAGTATGAAGTGTTGAAATTGAGTAAAATTGATTAGAATGAGTTTTGGTGTAGAGAGTTGGGTGATTTCTGCATTTCCCCTGTTTTTCTGTCAAACTCGCTCAGGCGAGAGGGCTTCTCGCTCAAGCGAGAATGCCCCTGTATCAATTTTCGGATTCTGGATGATTCTTGCTTAGGCGAGAATGGGACTCACTCAAGCGAGATCGTCCCAGCATCAGTGTTGGGCCATTATTCCATTTTCGCTCAAGCGGATGTGCAAGTCGCCCAAGCGAAATTACATTAGAATCAAAATTTGGATTTTGGTTGGTGTTCGCTCAGGCGAGCTGGGAATTCGCCCAAGCGAGAGGGTTTTGGTCTCAGGATTTGCTCTCGGGTTTATCAGGAAATTGCTCTCGGGAGTAATCTCGTTTAGGCGGGGATGGTTTCGCCCGAGTGAGTGAGCGTGGAGTGGGTTCTGGGCGTTTTTCGCCTTACGCTCGCTGGCTTCGCCCAAGCGAGTATAGCAATACTCGCTCAAGCGAGTTGGGGTTCGCTTGAGCGAAGTGACCCCTGAATCTTCATTTTCTTCTTTCGCTCAGCATTTTATGATTCGTCTAAGCGTGCTATGCGAAGCTCGGTCAAGCGAATTGGGATTTTGCTTGAGCGAGGGGGACCTGATTCTCCCAAAATGCTTTAAACATGTTATTTCCTTTTTCTTCATATTAATCCATGATTCCATCCTACTTTATGAACACTTTGGGATAACCTTGGCTTCTTAATTTCAAATGAGTGATCTCTTAAGAATTTAACTCCATAATATTATTTTACTAAAGATATTTCCGCTATTATTAATTATGGATTTCTTAAGAGTTAATTTCTTTAACTTACCTTCTCATATCTTCATATATGAGATAGGTCTCTGATAGATCTAGGGTAATTGATAAATGGCTTCACCACTCACATGTTTCATAGATTAATAATAATAAAATTGTGAAAAATTTACCTCTATTTTTAGGGTGTCACACCAGATTAAATTATATCCCTAATTGAGAGGGTGAGATATCCTTGCGAGGTTGTTGAGCATATGCATTATTGCATCTTGCATTCATGGCATGGCATAGCATTGGTATTATGTGGTTGCGATCACAATGATGGAAGATCCTGCGGGATTCTATGAAGGGAGTACCCCTTGCGAGGCGGGAAACCAATGTGATGATGATATGATATTGTGCCGGTGGTTGCGATCACCTGATTATGGAATGTGAAAGGCCCTGCGGGGACCATTGTATGATGATGAGCCAGTGGTTGCGATCACTAGGTATTTGATATGATAAAGGGCTTGCGAGCACCTATGATACGTATGGTTACGATCATGAGGCGGAGTACCCCTTGCTAGGCGGGAAACCAATGATTATGAATGATTGATTATGGTTGTTGCGATCACCCGTGATATGAAATCGGATCCGTTGCATATACATTGAACAGTTGACATATGCATTAGCTTTAAGACCATGACATTTGAAATGGGATGACCACGAGTGTTGAGAAACCCCTTGCGAGGAGGTATTGATTAAAGATATAATGAATTGATAAGAATAATTTGAGAATACCCTTTTTGATAGGTGGCAAAGTGACGTTGTATGTGATTTGTGTATATGTTGTACTTATTATGATATGAATTGTGATTCATGAGGCTTGTATGCCTATTATAATAATGAGATGATTGATGAATGATAATTTCGATGATTTGATAGCAAAGCACACATGTTGTTGTATGCATATACACATGATCACAATATCTATATGTTATTCGTCATTTTGAATGTATAACTCACTCTCCCTTGTGGTCTCCTTTTTAGCATTGTGATGCAGGTTGCCATAGGATGAGTCCGGATTTCAATTAAAGCTTGGGTGAAGGTAAATAGTGGTAATGGAAAAGCCTTGGCCGGCATCATTTATGAATTCTTGTATAATGAATGGGTTGTTTGTGATGATATAGATGATTTTAATGAATTTGAATATGTATTCGGAGTTATGAATTGTGGACATAAATATAGAATGTAAGGGATGATTTGATGTATATTAGAAGGATTGAAATTGAGTGAGTTCATTGATGATTGTGATAGTCGGGAGAGGATTCCTGAATGTATTTATGTATATACATAATTATACCTTAAGCTTTGCATACTTATGAAATTATGGGTAGGATGATGATGGTCGTTTAATAAGCTTATAATATGCCATTGCATGCTAGCCTAGCCTTTTCTCATATCGTCATATATGGGACTAGGCGTGTGCCCGGTGTACACATTCTAATAGATGGAATTAAAATAAACCCAAAAGCCCAAACTTTCCTTCTTCTATTCACGTGTAAACCGCTGAAGCTTTGAGAAAATATACTTTACTTCTTCTTCTCTTCATCTTCCTCTATTCTTCTCTCTTCTTCTCCCAAAAACCTTGAGTTTGTGTGGTGACTCTTTTCCTCTCTACTTTTCGTTGAAGAGGACTTGGAAGCTTGGGGTTCTTCCTTCTCCTTCCTCTTATTTTCGTGCTGCCTCCCTTCCTTTCTTGAACCCAATTCGTTTTGGGTGTGAGGTAAGCTTCTCCCACCATTTTTGGATGGGTTAATGTTGATATTATGGGTATTATGATTTTAGGAAGGAGATACATGTGCATGGGTGTTTATTAGAGCATTTAATGCTCATGCCCTAGAATGGGATATCATAAATGCAAGTATTTATGGGAGGAAAATGGTAGTTGGTGCATTAATGATGGTGAGAAGTGAAGGTTTATGATGTATTAATGAAGGTGGATGGGTTTTGGAGAAAATCCTAACCTTGGAGTTTGGGGAAAATAGTTAAAGTTAGTTTGAGAATGTGTTTTATGGAGAAATGTATGATATTAAAAGATATGAATGATGGTGGAAGGAGTTTGGTGAAGCTTGGGGGATAGGGTTGTCTTGTAATCCTTAAATTTAATGATGGTGGCTTAACGGGAAGGAATTCCCGAAGCCTAATAAAGAATAAAAATGATATCCACAACATGTCTAACACATGTTGTGACATTATAAATATGAATATGACTAAATAGAATTGAATTGATGCTTTGAATAGTTGATTGATTAAGGTTTTACATGAATGTGAATGTAGGACCTATTCTGAACGACGAGGCGGGATCGTCTTATCCATCGGAATTCTTCTCTTGAGGTAGAGAGGAGTCTAAATTCTAAATGCATGAATTTGAATGTTAGTTGATTGTGGTATATGGTGTTATGCATGTTAGCCTTGCTTGAATGTTGTAAGAAATGATGACTTGTGGTGTGATATAGATAATATGTTTGGCAACATGCTTTTGTGCATTTAGAATAATCATGGTGTGTTATGTTAAGTTGTATTGCCATGAATGTGATATGATTGTTGATGTTGTTTGTTGAGATTGAAAATAAAAAGAATGCCACCCAAAGATTAAAACTATTGTGAACAATCAATGTTAATAAAAGCTTGTGGTGTTGACGATGTTGGATGATGAGTCGCATGTGTAGGATGCATAGAGTGAGGAATGCATATAATTGCATTTGCATCCATGGCATACTGCATAGCTGCCGGTGTTGGAATTTTAGGGGATTCCCCCGGTTGTCCCAGTGGGAGGGCGGCTCGGTGCACGAGCATGATATATTTCCCCTGTGACTTGGTGTATAAGTCACGAAGCTGCCCATGTTGTGCTTCGGGGAGCCACATGTGGTTGACCCTTATGGGGGGTGGCTCTTGAGGAGCAGATGTCCCCGGTGGTCCTTAAGATCATAGCTGCCATAGTATAAATCGTGGTTGGCCCGCAACACTCTATGATGATTATGTTGTATACCGCGGTCATGGTGGAAATGGCCAAGTGTTGCAAGATGGGCGATGCGGTTTGGTACCAGTAAAACTATTGATGAATGCATGCAATTTAAAGAATAAGTGTACACATTTTACTACTGCAGTAGGGGTGTGGTTAAAAGATCACACTTGAATCTCACGGTTGATGTTGAAATTCCCACAATCAGATCTGCAATTGTTGAAATAATCCTTTGTGCATAAGCATTAGTTAGGAGCATTTGCATATAGAAGGTAGTATGCCAAGGTGGTGATGGTGATTGTGAGAGGTGGTACAAATATATTTAAGACAACATAAAAGTATGAATACCATTTGAAAGTTGTTGTGATAACTCAATGGTTGAGTATTGTGATTATGTATATGCTTATATGCTTTGTGTGAAATGGTGTTGGTATATGTCATGATGAATATTATTGATGTGCAAAGTATACATGTGTGGAAGCCTATATGCATAATCACTTGGTATTCATGTTTATTCCTTTGGAATGTAGACTCACTCTCCCATGTTGTCAATTTTAGACTTGTGATGCAGGGCAATTATGGGAAGAGTAAGCATTTTGAAGTATATTTTGGCTGTGGAGGTAATTAGTGTATAGGAAGCGCCTTGGCCGGCATGTATGTAATCATATGTATTTTGAGTAGTAGGATATGTAATGAATGCGTATTTTGGAAGTCTACTTGATAGATGATTTTGGAGGGTCATGGGAGAAAATGAGAAATTGTATGTATATCTCATTTTCATTGGTGACCCTAAGTATGTATGAAGGTTTAAATTATAATTGAGATTTCCTATGTGTTGATGAATGGAAGAAGAATTATATTTCAATATTTCTTTTATAAAGCTGATGAGATGAAGAATTAATTTATATATATGACTTTGAAGTGTTGAATGGAATTTAAGAGTATACTGTTGCAGAACCAGTTTTAAAAGCTCTGAATGATGTTTGATATATAATGCATGTCTGTAGAATAAGTGAAGTTCAATTGCTAGTGTGCTGTGTTGTGTAAATTTCGAGTCTTGTAGGGTGTCTGGTAGTTTCGCTTAAGCGAGGTAGATTCTCGCCCGAGCGAGAGCCACACTTGATAGGAAATTGGCCTCTGGACAATTTTGCTTAGGCGAGATTGAATCTCGCTCAAACGACATTGCCCCCGTATCAATGTTTGCTCTCTGGAGGAACTTAGCAGTATCAGTGTTTGCTCTCTGGAGGAATTTCGCCCAGGCGAATGGAGTATCGCCCGAGCGAGGGCGAAGGGATTAGCTGCTGGCCTGACTCCGCTCAGGCGAATGGCCAATTCGCTCAAGCGTAAATGCTAGGAGAATCAGGGGGTTGGCTACTGGAAG
The DNA here is from genome assembly GCA_037962975.1 of Clitoria ternatea. Classification (NCBI taxonomy): domain Eukaryota; kingdom Viridiplantae; phylum Streptophyta; class Magnoliopsida; order Fabales; family Fabaceae; genus Clitoria; species Clitoria ternatea. Next base: position 114,537,417 of record CM075671.1, read on the forward strand.
AAATCCGCTCAAGCGAAGGGCCTAAGGAATGGCATTCGCCCAAGCGAGGCCATTAGATGGTGAGTGGGTGAGTCTATGAATGAATTCCGTCTAAATGAGGATTTTGGAAATAAACTAAGAGGTGGTGGAATTTCCGAGTGAATTCTGAGTGACTTAAGTCCGAGCCATAGTTTTTCGAGTGAGGAAGGGTACGTAATCCGAGTGAAAAGGCTCTTGAGTGTGATGATCTGGGCAGTGGAGTTCCAGAGGGGAATTTCCAAGTCCAATGTACTTATTCCGAATGGTGTGCTCCGACCTTGTATTCTCCGAGTGGGAGAACTCCGATTGGTGGTACACGGTGTGAGTTGCCCAGGAATTTCTCAAGAATAACTCTCCTCGAGTACAAAAGAGAGGAGGTCGGCTTTGTAATGAAATGCCGAGTGAATGCTAGTCAGGCAATGAGTCGGTCTTTGAATGGGATTCCGAGTGAATGACCAAACAAAGGTAAGTCGGTTTCTGGGAAGTTTCCCGAGTGAACCACCGAGTGGGTGAAGTCTCGGACTTGGAGTGAATTTACCGAGTGGATGTTGTGTGAGGGAGGACTCAGTCTGGGCTGCTATTGCCGAGTAGGGATTGAGTGAATGATGGCTCAGTCAGGGGATCTTGCTGAGTGGTGAATCTGTGTACTTTGAGTCAGTTTCAGGAAGACTCTACCGAGTGAGAACCCGAGTGCTTTGAGTCGGTTTTTGGAGAAGAATACCGAGTGACAACCCGTGTAAGGGGAGTCGGATTTAGAGGGGTTTGCTGAGTGAAAATTTAAGTCTTAAAGATTCTGATTATGCAAGTGGGTATAGGCTTAACCCCGAGAGTGTTTCGCTTAAGCGAGTAAGTCTCGCCCAAGCGAGTCAATCATGAATTCGAGTCTGGACGTATTTCGCTCAAGACTCGCTGGCTTCGCCCAAACGAGGCATGTGTGTCTCACTCAAGCGAGTCGGACTCCGCTTGAGCGAGATGACGCCCCTGTTACTCTTTTTTTTCCTTTTCGCCCTGCTACTCCTGTGATGCCAAGAAATGCACTATCCCAATTAATTTCTTTCCTTTCCAAAAACTGAGACTTGAACCCATATTATTTTATGGATACCTTAAGTGCAAAATTGGGTTTTATTAATTCCCAGGGGTCGATTTCTTAAAACAGAATCACATTTATTCATGTGCTCAATTTTCCTTCCGCTGATTTAATTGAGGAACTTTCTTAAAATTAATCCTTTTAAATTTACCCTCTCATATCTTCATATATGGGAGTGGCTTATTATAGATCCAGGTATATTCTAAAAACGCGAAAAATTTACTCTGATTTCTGGGGTGTTCCATACATTGTGTGTTGTTTTTGGTTATTTTTAGGTCTAGTTTTAGGGGTTTTGCATATTGTTTCATGCCCGATTCCCTTGATTTTGATTCTTTTCCATAGATATTACTTGGTTGTTCCTATTTTTACAGGATCAATGATGTTCTAGGTCTCTTTTAAGGAAAAATGGCAAAGTGGATGAAAGAAGAGACCCTTAAGGCCTTTAGGAGTGAATTTTGGAAAGGTTGGAGGAAACCACTGCTAGTGGTGGTAAACCACTGGCCATGGTTAGCATTGGAAAAAAGGAAAAGCAAGTTAGAAGCCATCACTGGCCGTGGTTATCCATCACTGGCCCTGGTGGGCACTGTGGAGCAAAGAAAAGAAAGTTAGAAGCCACCACTGGCCGTGGTTGGCTCTGTTTGTTACAAAAAGTTGTGAATTTATTTTTAAAAAGGAATAGGACTTGAAATACTGTCCGTGGTTGTCCCTTACGAGGCCTAAATCTCTAAATTGTTTAGGGTTTTTTTGGCCACTTTGGGGGATATGAAGGGGAGTTCTACAGAGACAGTTAAAGAGACATCTTTTGGGAGATTTTGAAGAACCTTTTGGGAAGTTTTCATTGGGAATCAAGAGTCAAATCCATCAAGGGAAATCAAATCTATAGATTTGGGAGGAAGAATTGGGAATCCTAGTGAGAACTAATTTGTAATTTCTGAATCCCTATTTTACACTTTTGATATCTTTTATGTTTGGCATTGATTTTGTGATGTGTGACATGATGACAACAATCCTTATGGCACACTAAACTTTTTTCTTGGGGCTAAGGATGTAGTATGCCTATGTGTTATAATTAATTGTTCTTCGCATTCTAATTTATGTAATTTCAATCTCTATTCAATTTATGTATGCCTTATGCTTCTGCAAGACTTAGAGATAAGCATAGATGATCACAAATTATATGGGTAATTGAGAGATTGGCATGTAATTCAAAAATACCTAAATTGAACCTATGATTTTGATTTACGACGGTAAGCAAAATTGTTTGACGGTTAATCGGATTTCCATAGAACGTAAAGGGTCTAATTAACAAATTAAACGTGGTTCTTTGGGAATTAAGCACGTTAATAGGCTTTCGAGAGAAAGGTATTAATTAACTTAGGGGAATCTGCCTTAGGAACGAAATCATATAATTAGATAGGTGAGTAACCTTTAATTTTGATACTAGTATATAAACCTTTAATACCCCAAGATTTACCTTTGATTTAATTTCCCAAACTTGCTCTTATTTTCTTTTACAAAAGATGTTGAACTTCCTGTTTTCTAATTTACTATTTAAAATCGTTTAGTAATTCATTTTAATTGATTCACTAGATAATTGAACCACCGTTATAACTAGTACTTGGGCACAATTCTTATGGAAACGATATCCTTTTATTTCTTTGATACCCCGTGTGCTTGCGGTTAGCTATCAAGTTCCTATAGCACTTCGTGGTGTCGAGGGATATACCCAAAACGTGTCACACGTTGGCAAAAATCAAGGAGGGGTCAGAGGAGAGTTTGAGAGATTTTTTGAAGCGATTTTATAAAGAAGCTCTGTTGGTACCGGGGTTGAAAAAAGAAATCCAAATGCATATTGTGGTGGAAGCTTTGCAACCGCCATCACCTTTCACCTTATCTTTAGCAAAAGGGCCACCGCGAACCTTTGAAGAGTTTAGGAGTAAGGCAGTGACGTATGTTGGGAGAAAGATGCATCTAGTAGCTGCTAACCAGAAGAGTGCGACCCAATAAGGGATTTAGGTGCAGGATAGGAGGGCGCCGAGGTTTTAACGAAGGGGTCCTAATAAGGATGTGTTCCCAAGACCTAAAGAGAGGAGGAGTGTGTATTTTATGCAGTACACCCTGTTAGCAATCTAGCCTGGCCAGATTTTAAGGGAGGTTAGTTTAAGAGGATTGATGGTGTACAAAGTGAAAAAGATGGTGCGTATGAAGAGAGCTGTAAATACCAGCAAATATTATGAATTTCATGAGCAGACTGGGCATAGTATTGATGAATGCCGGCAGTTGAAAGAGGTAATTAAAACGTTGATTAGAGAAGGGAAGTTGAAGCAATATCTATTTCGACAGAGAGCCAATCCAGAGTAAGAAAGGGTAGCCCTAAGAAGAAAAGAGACTAATTCGGTTGAAAAAAAGGAGGCCAAGAGTTCCAAAACCAATGTTGGACAAAGGAAAGGCCGTGGTGGACAATATTGATAAAAATGATGAATTAAGATGAAACCCGCTCTAGGTTCAAGAAGGGGGGATTTCATCGATATGATTACAGGAGGCGGAGTGTCGAACACCACCGAAAGAATCATTTAAGGATGATCATGTCGATTCAAATAAAGATGGATAATAGGCCATTTTGGATGGAATCCAAACCCCTCCTATCATATTCATTGATGATGACTACAGTCTGATGATGCACAATCTTGGAGGATTATATTCTTTTGTCAAGCACACCAATCGTTAAATTTGTAATATATTTGATCGTCCCATAAGGAGTGAGGTAATTACCACAACCTAGGACTAGTACAAGCTGAACCAAAACACAAAAAGATAGAATTCATTCTGTTTATGCTTTTCTATTATTTTTATATTTTTGTAATTTCAGAAACAATATAATAGATAAAGTATGATTAATAGAAGATAGGTTAGGATTGCTTCAGCTTACAATTTCATTAAGAAACATGCAATTAAGGTTCAATCAAGCTTCAGACTCAAGAGGACAATTCACAGATGGTTAATCCCTAATTCCTTAGGTAATTAACACTAATTCATAAGAATTAAACCCTAATCCCTTAGGTGTTTAGTGACAGAGAAATCTAATGTGAAATTGGGGATTAAACCCTAACTATTCACCTAATTACTAGGCCTGAATTAGTTAGGAAGCTAGAAGTTACCTAAGCCTCAACCATGATTCCTTATTGGTGAGATTCTTCAATTAGGTCTGGATTTGTCAATCCGGCAGTGTAGATCCATTTCTCAGCTTGTTCTCCTCATGCTTCAAAACATAATTTCCTCAATACAGATTCAAGATTCCATTGGAAGCTTCAGCAATCCTAACCATATGAGTTTAGTAACCCATGGAAGTGGTTTCAGATAGTGGAATGTGGAGAGCCATGGAGGAGAGAGTTTAGAGAGGGAAAATGTTTAGAGAGAGATTGAAAATCAGAAAATGAATTAGTGTTATTGCTTCCTTGTGTTAGTTACAGAGTATTTACAACTATATATAGCTAAGGCAAAAACTAACTAACTAACTCTAATTAATTACAAAGGAAACTTCCTAACAATTTAACTAACGAAACTAATTAATTAATTACAAAGGAATGAATAATTATAACACAATAATTAAAAAAGAATGACAATTTATTAAATAATAATGTCAAACTCAACAATATTTAATGGATTACGTTAAATTAAAGATGAATTTATTAAGTCTTTCCAAGACTTATCATCTGACTATCCCTAGAGGAGATGATGCAGTGGTGATAGAGGTAGTCATAGCAAACAAGACAATTAGAAGAATGTTGATTGATCAGGGAAGCTCATGTGATGTTATCTTTTACGAGTGCTTTAAGAAGATGGGGCTTTAAGACTCTGACCTACAACTTTACACTCAGGACCTGACGGTATTCAATGGAGCTAAACAATCTACCAAGGGTTATCTAGCTACCAGGTGATAAGTATCCAAAATATAGATTTTGTAATGTAATTTGTGCATATAATAGACATAAGAGTACCATGCTTGTTATTTTTGTAAGCTAAAATGAATAAATTTAGAGTCAAGCATTGTACATTATCGAATGGTTAACAAGTACTACTAAAGCCCAGATTTTGGTATGATTTCGGGCACAAATGAAGAAGGAAAAGAAAAGAAGTCAAAAATAAAGAAGCTTCATTAAGAGAAGTCTTATTTCCAGCATTTGTTGAGAATCTCGCTCAAGCGAGATGATAATTTGCTTGAGCGAACGCATTCACTAAAGCCAAAGAAGAGATTCGCCTGTAGCGAGATGAAAAAAAGAAGAATTAAAAGCATTAGGTTGAAGACTCGCTTGAGCAAACCACTAATTCGCTCAAGCGGAATAGAGCCAGAAAGGAAACTGAAGCACTAAGCTTAAGCGAACCTTATTCGCTTAAGCTAAAATGTTCCAGAGAGCAAAGAACAAGCAATCGCTTGAGCGAAGCATACTTCGCTCAAGCAAAATTCATCCAGAGCCTAAATTCAAAGGATTTGCTGCAGCGGATGAAGGAATGGCTTAAGCGAAAAGGAATAAGGGATCAGTATATGAAGATTTGCTCAAGCGATATTCGCTCAAGCGAACTGATATCGCTTGAGCGAAGAAGCATGCAGATGAAGTAGGACTCAAAGCTTTCTTCACGTTTAAGTAGTCTCTTCACTTGAGCGAGACCTAAACTCGCTTGAGGTATTTCTTTATATAAGCATACAAGAGGGTCACTTCAGATGACGGCTGGGTAGTTCTAGGAAACACTCTGTACTCTCTTTTCTTCATCTTTCTAAGTTTGTAATGGCTATAATGAGTAGCTAAACTTCTCATTGGGATTGGATGTAACCATTCATACTTGAAGATCACGTATAATATATTCATGATTGGGTAACTTTGTTTTATGATTCTTTGTCTTCCATTTTATGTTCATTGCCTGAATCTAGTTGATCACTAGTTTCTTGATTCAAGTTTACGTTTGTTGTTGGAAAATGACTTTTGAAAATGGATCTAAATGGAATACTCATTTTGAATAGATAACCAGGGATGGTGTCTAACGCAATGGACGTCCAAACAATCGTTCTTAATGCTGGAATAGATTTGAAACGATCAAGGAATTGACGTTATTAAATCTATTCTTATGAATTTTATAGTCAAGGAATTGGTATGAATGATCTAGATTGTGATGTAAAGAATCATAGCTCAAAACCTGCTTTCATGAATATACATCGTGCATCAGAAGGTAAGATTGGTGAATCCAAATCCCAGTTTTATCACTTGATATTTCCTTTTTGTTCATTTAAGTAACTATTCATATATTTCATTTTCATCTATGAAACCGCAAATCATGAAATTATTTAACCAAATCTGCCGTAATACTTTGATTTTAAATTACTAACGATCCTCTGTGGGAACGACATTTATTCTTCGGAACATATACTACAAACGACAAAGTGGTGCACTTGCCACGAGTGTTGGTGTGATTTTTGATTATATTAGAATGAAGAGTTCACTGAAAGAGAATCAAGTTTGTATAATATGAACTCAATGTCATGCTTGTGCCAAGTTTAAACACAGAAGTTGTAATATAGTATAGTTGTCGTTCCACTGAGGAGGTGTTAGAATGAAGATCTTAGTTTTGAATTGATTTGGCAGAATGTTTTGGTTTTTGGTTTGTTTTGAATGATGTTGAATAAAAAAAGTAATAAATAACAGAGAGTGAAATTTTGCAAAAGATGACAGTGTTGGAAAAATCACTTTTGTAAAATAGGGATTGGCTTCATCACATCTTCACCTTCTGTAAGCTGCATAAGTTTTTATATAAGTAAATCAAAAAGATAATTTCTACGTCACAATCAAAGTCATTTGTATCGATCCCTCGACTACAAAATTCATAAGAATGATTTCAAACCGCTGATCCCTCAGTCACTTTGAAATCATCCCAGCATTATCGATCGATTATTTTGACGTTTATTGCATTAGACGCCATCCCTGGCTACCTACTCACAACAAGTATCTCTTTCAGATCTGCTTTCAAAAGTCACTTCCCAGCATACTTGAGAAAACTTAAAACAAGAAAATAGTGATCAAGTACTTTCAGGCATTAAACGCAGAAGGAAATACAGAAACTTATCAAATCTCATTACTAAATAAAAACTTACAACAGCATTACTTCAGTGTTGAATGGATTACAGCCAATCCCATAAGGGAGATTAGTTACTCATGCCTTGCATTTTCACCATCAAAAGAATGAATACAGAAAATAATGGAAAAGATTGGATTGTGAAGGAGATACAGGGGATTACAGGGATATATTCTTGATGATTTGTTTGCAGCTTGATTTATAGGAGTTATGGTTCAGCTTCCCTTGCCCACTTGCGTAGAACCCATGCAGCATCTTTCAGAGACTTGTAGAAACACAAGAAAGTGGGTGAGTTGGCATCGCACCATTGGTGAATATTAAATTGAAAAATCCCATACTGCATGAGTCACGCTTGAGCTTAGTGGTTACGCTCAAGCGTGAAGGGTACTGATGTTCACTGGTTGTCTTGCGCTTGAGCTTCCTTAACCATGCTTAAGCGTGGTTCCTCTGTTTAGCATACGCTTGATCCACGCTTACTTCACGCTCAGGCGTACTCGGGTTCACGCTTGAGCGCCTCCTTGTCTCGCTCAAGCATGAGACATTTCCTGATACTCTTTCATCTTCGCCCAAGCTAAACCTGTCACGCTTAAGCGAGCACTTTTATTTCAACATATATGTTCCTCGCTCAAGCCATGCTCAAGCGTGCTCAGGCTCATGCCCACGCTCATGATCACGCTTGCTCCTCGCTTGGGCGCTCTCGGGCTCACGCTCAAGCGACTCATTCCCACGCTTGAGCGTGAGAGGATCCTGATGCTTCTTTGTTTTCTTCAATTTTTCAACAAGGTTGTGCTCAAGCGTGCTCGAGGTCAAGCTTAAGCGTGAGGTTCTGATGATGCTGAATCCTATTGATTTCTTTCAAGCTTTTGGAACCTTTCTTCAATATTTTTCAGAGCAAGCTTATTTACTTAACACATTATTATTTATAATCAAAATCATGCTCAATTATTTATCAATCTAGTTGAGTTATTCAGAAAATAGGTCCAATTGAGTCATGAATTTAATTATAAAATAAGCACTTATCAAACTCTCCCCAACCTAGATTTTTGCTTGTCCTCAAGTAAAAAGAAGTTTTGGAAAGGGAATCAAGCATTCAATAATCTGAGTCAGTTGCAGACAAAATTTTGAAAGACAATAATCTCAATTTAACTTAAGGTAAATAACATCCTTAATACCAATCCTTTGAATTACAATGCACCACTCAATTTTTCACAAGGTAAGTAACCAATTAAGAATAAGGAACTCTCATTATTTCTCACGAGGTGTGTCTTACATTCATCATAAGAACTGCCTAATTAACATTGCCAGTCATTTCCAATCAAAATCAAATCATAAGAGTAGTAAGGATCAAAAGGTCTTTTAAGGTTATAATGAGGCTGGGCTAAACAAGAATTCTTGGTTTTTATTTGAGTTCAAAATACATGCTTAAGGAAGAACATAAATTATGAAACTTTTCAAAGTTTATGAGGTTTTTTCCTTTTTGAGCTACAGAATTCTTTCTTTTTCTAGTTCTCTAATTCTGTTTGAATCTCTGGAGAACTTACTATTTTTTAGCATTTTCTTTTTCTGCCTCTGTTTCTTTCATGACCCTTTTGGACAAAACTATTTTATGCTCTTATCAAATTTAAGCATGCTGATAAGGTAGGATTTTTATTTCTCATGCTTAGGTTAGGGTGTTTTTATAGAATAAATTTTTATTTTTATTTTTTTTGGCTCAAAAGTGGGCTACCAAGGAATAGGGCATACTTTAGGGTAGCTTTTTGGCTCTGGGATATTATTTTCAAAATTGCCTTTATCCTTTCCTTGCTTAATTTCTTATGAAAAAATTATTAATCAGAAAATTAGGCAATACAAACTTAGCAAATTCTAATGAGACTCCCAGTGTTTAAATTTCTCCCTTCTCACCGGTTTATAAGGCATACTTCCATATTCTAAAAGGGTTTCAAGCATGCAAACAAATTTTAATGGTTCATTTCCTTCATTTTCATGGTCTTAAATCAGTTAATTTTCCTTCTCAAAACCAATGTTATTGCCTCAAAATAATTGCTAACTCAGAATCTTTTCTTGAAACAAAAATTGTAAATCCTGGTTGGGTTTTTCAAAACATTTTTTTTTGTGTTAAGCATGTGACTTTGCATCAAAACAATCAACCAAAAGCATGAAAATTTTAAAAATTTTCAAAGTATGCTGCAGTAAGAAAACCAACTCAAAGTAAACCAAAGCAATTAAAAACTAAAGCAGTAAACTCATCACTCATCCTCAGAAGAGTCATCCTCTGTCTCCTGTTCCCTTACTGAAGGCCCTTTTGAGGAGGGTCCTGGTCCAGCCTATGAAGTCTCACCCCTCCTAAGAAAGAAGGCCTGTCCCCAGGCTAAACAATGTGGGTTGCAAACTTGCTTTCGGATAATGAGTGGGATGAATTTGATGAGCTCCCTGAAAAATAAAAGAAAAATTCAATCTTATGATAAAATTTACTTAAGGTAAAATCAACATGATGAAAAGAAAACATAAAAGATTGGGTTGCCTCCCAATAAGCGCTTGTTTAACGTCATTAGCTTGACGCCTGATTTTTTCAAGTTGGGTCATGGAGTTGGTGGATAAGAGTATTGAGTTTTTCCACCTCCTTGCCTAAGTCAGGCCTTGGCTTTCTTCCATTCTGTTTTTCAAGTGCACCTTCAATAGCAAAATCAGCTTCTTCTTTTTGCACTCGAATTTTTACTTTTCTGTCATCCACATCTATGATGACTTTGGCTGCTTTCAAGAATGGTCTCCCCAGTATTAGAGGGACTTCAGAATCTTCCTCCATATCTATGACAACAAAGTTCTCATGAAATTCAAATTTATCAACTTTGACCTCAATATTTTCAGCAATACCATAAGGGGTTTTTATTGATTGATCTGCCATTTTTAAAGTCATGTTTGTTGGCTTTATTGAAAAATCCCCTATACTTTTAAGTGTGGATAATGGCATCAAATTTACACTAGCACCAAGATCTAATAAAGCTTTACTTTTTGAAAGATTTCCAATAGTGACAGGAATAGAAAAACTCCCTGGATCTTTGGTGTTATAAGGTACTGCTTCAGAGATGATAGTATCATGTCCATCTTCTTCCTTAGTTATTTCCTCAGTCAGTGTGGTCACAGCCTTGCAATGCTCTATTGGGTTTGTTTCAGTGTTTGCTCTATACTGAGGCTTCTGTTTCTCAGCAAGTTGTCGGGCTAGTTGTCCCAATTGTGTTTCCAAGTTCCTAAGTGATGCCTCATTGTTCTTTTGACTTGCTAAAGAAGTTTGCATAAATTTTTCCAAGGTGTCCTCTAATCTAGAAGTTCTCTCCACCAAAGAAGGACCATTATTTTGATATGATTTATTTGAAGAGTTGGGCTCTTGCTTCCATCCTTGGCCTTGGTTTTGGTTACTTCTCCATCCCTGAAATGGTTGGTTAGAAAAATTTGAATTGAAATTACCAGACCTTTCTTGGTTGTTTATGAAGTATACAGTTGCTTCTTGTGAGCCACAGTTCTCATTGAGATGATCTCCTCCACAAAAGTTACATGTTGCAGGCATTTGTTGTTGCCCTGGTTGTGATGATTGTACTGCATGTAATTGTTGTGGAAGATTGGATATCTTTTTGGTCAATGCTTCTAATTGTTGGGTTAGAATTTTGTTCTGTGCTAAAATGGCATCTGTGGTGTTTAAGTCAAGGACTCCTTTCCTTTGAACTTGCTGACGATCATGTTGAGCTTGGTAGTCTGTTAAGGATAAAGCTTCTATTATACTTGTGGCTTGGTCAACATCCACTGTCATCATTGTTCCTCCTGCTGCTGCATCTAAAATCATTTTAGTGTCAGCCCTTCAACCACTGTAAAAAATATTAAGTTGTGCAATATCTTCAAGTCCATGGTTTGGGCATTTTCTGAGCAGTGATTTAAAGCGTTCCCAAGCCTCACAAAAAGGTTCATCTTGGCCTTGTCTAAATGTTGTAATATCTGATTTGGCCTTGATGAATCTGGATGGAGGAAAGAACCTTTGTAGAAATTTTTCTTCAACTATATTCCAGCTATTCAAACTTTGATTTGGATGAGATTGTAACCACTCCTTTGCTTTTCCTGCTAAAAAGAAAGGAAATAGTCTTAAATATGCAGCATCAATAACATCTTGGTTAAATCCCATGGTTCCAACCAATTCATAGAATGTGGCTAAGTGAGTATACGGATCTTCACTTGACATTCCACTAAATTGGTGTGAACTAATCAAACTAAGAAATGCTGGTTTCATTTCTAGTGCTCTGACAGTGTTTGGAACTGCAATGCTTAAGAAATGTCTTGGCCCTTGTTGTAAAGCATAGTCTCCAAGTGTTCTCCTTGGTGGGTTTTGATTGTTGCTGTTGACATCCATTGTATTAGAGGAAGTTTGTCCTACGTGGAAGTTCTGCTTGGCTTTCTTGATTTTCTTGAGGAACCTGTCTATCTCTGGATCAAATGCAAGTTGTTCTTTTGTACCCTGTCCTCTCAAGATCATAAATCAAGTACTCAAAGTAGCAAGGTTACTAAAAAAAATAAAAACAAAATTGAAAACAAATTTATTTACACTGTCTTGTCAATTCAATGCTAAAATATTCAAACTTAAATCACCTCCCCGACAACGGCGCCAAAACTTGTTGGTGTGATTTTTGATTATATTAGAATGAAGAGTTCACTGAAAGAGAATCAAGTTCGTATAATATGAACTCAATGTCATGCTTGTGCCAAGTTTAAACACAGAAGTTGTAATATAGTATAGTTGTCGTTCCACTGAGGAGGTGTTAGAATGAAGATCTTAGTTTTGAATTGATTTGGCAGAATGTTTTGGTTTTTGGTTTGTTTTGAATGATGTTGAATAAAAAAAGTAATAAATAACAGAGAGTGAAATTTTGCAAAAGATGACAGTGTTGGAAAAATCAGTTTTGTAAAATAGGGATTGGCTTCATCACATCTTCACCTTCTGTAAGCTGCATAAGTTTTTATATAAGTAAATCAAAAAGATAATTTCTACGTCACAATCAAAGTCATTTGTATCGATCCCTCGACTACAAAATTCATAAGAATGATTTCAAACCGTTGATCCCTCAGTCACTTTGAAATCATCCCAGCATTATCGATCGATTGTTTTGACGTTTATTGCGTTAGACGCCATCCCTGGCTACCTACTCACAACAAGTATCTCTTTCATATCTGCTTTCAAAAGTAACTTCCCAGCATACTTGAGAAAACTTAAAACAAGAAAATAGTGATCAAGTACTTTCAGGCATTAAACGTAGAAGGAAATACAGAAACTTATCAAATCTCATTACTAAATAAAAACTTACAACAGCATTACTTCAGTGTTGAATGGATTACAGCCAATCCCATAAGGGAGATTAGTTACTCATGCCTTGCATTTTCACCATCAAAAGAATGAATACAGAAAATAATGGAAAAGATTGGATTGTGAAGGAGATACAGGGGATTACAGGGATATATTCTTGATGATTTGTTTGCAGCTTGATTTATAGGAGTTATGGTTCAGCTTCCCTTGCCCACTTGCGTAGAACCCATGCAGCATCTTTCAGAGACTTGTAGAAACACAAGAAAGTGGGTGAGTTGGCATCGCACCATTGGTGAATATTAAATTGAAAAATCCCATACTGCATGAGTCACGCTTGAGCTTAGTGGTTACGCTCAAGCGTGAAGGGTACTGATGTTCACTGGTTGTCTTGCGCTTGAGCTTCCTTAACCATGCTTAAGCGTGGTTCCTCTGTTTAGCATACGCTTGATCCACGCTTACTTCACGCTCAGGCGTACTCGGGTTCACGCTTGAGCGCCTCCTTGTCTCGCTCAAGCATGAGACATTTCCTGATACTCTTTCATCTTCGCCCAAGCTAAACCTGTCACGCTTAAGCGAGCACTTTTATTTCAACATATATGTTCCTCGCTCAAGCCATGCTCAAGCGTGCTCAGGCTCATGCCCACGCTCATGATCACGCTTGCTCCTCGCTTGGGCGCTCTCGGGCTCACGCTCAAGCGACTCATTCCCACGCTTGAGCGTGAGAGGATCCTGATGCTTCTTTGTTTTCTTCAATTTTTCAACAAGGTTGTGCTCAAGCGTGCTCGAGGTCAAGCTTAAGCGTGAGGTTCTGATGATGCTGAATCCTATTGATTTCTTTCAAGCTTTTGGAACCTTTCTTCAATATTTTTCAGAGCAAGCTTATTTACTTAACACATTATTATTTATAATCAAAATCATGCTCAATTATTTATCAATCTAGTTGAGTTATTCAGAAAATAGGTCCAATTGAGTCATGAATTTAATTATAAAATAAGCACTTATCAAACTCTCCCCAACCTAGATTTTTGCTTGTCCTCAAGTAAAAAGAAGTTTTGGAAAGGGAATCAAGCATTCAATAATCTGAGTCAGTTGCAGACAAAATTTTGAAAGACAATAATCTCAATTTAACTTAAGGTAAATAACATCCTTAATACCAATCCTTTGAATTACAATGCACCACTCAATTTTTCACAAGGTAAGTAACCAATTAAGAATAAGGAACTCTCATTATTTCTCACGAGGTGTGTCTTACATTCATCATAAGAACTGCCTAATTAACATTGCCAGTCATTTCCAATCAAAATCAAATCATAAGAGTAGTAAGGATCAAAAAGTCTTTTAAGGTTATAATGAGGCTGGGCTAAACAAGAATTCTTGGTTTTTATTTGAGTTCAAAATACATGCTTAAGGAAGAACATAAATTATGAAACTTTTCAAAGTTTATGAGGTTTTTTCCTTTTTGAGCTACAGAATTCTTTCTTTTTCTAGTTCTCTAATTCTGTTTGAATCTCTGGAGAACTTACTATTTTTTAGCATTTTCTTTTTCTGCCTCTGTTTCTTTCATGACCCTTTTGGACAAAACTATTTTATGCTCTTATCAAATTTAAGCATGCTGATAAGGTAGGATTTTTATTTCTCATGCTTAGGTTAGGGTGTTTTTATAGAATAAATTTTTATTTTTATTTTTTTTGGCTCAAAAGTGGGCTACCAAGGAATAGGGCATACTTTAGGGTAGCTTTTTGCCTCTGGGATATTATTTTCAAAATTGCCTTTATCCTTTCCTTGCTTAATTTCTTATGAAAAAATTATTAATCAGAAAATTAGGCAATACAAACTTAGCAAATTCTAATGAGACTCCCAGTGTTTAAATTTCTCCCTTCTCACCGGTTTATAAGGCATACTTCCATATTCTAAAAGGGTTTCAAGCATGCAAACAAATTTTAATGGTTCATTTCCTTCATTTTCATGGTCTTAAATCAGTTAATTTTCCTTCTCAAAACCAATGTTATTGCCTCAAAATAATTGCTAACTCAGAATCTTTTCTTGAAACAAAAATTGTAAATCCTGGTTGGGTTTTTCAAAACATTTTTTTTTGTGTTAAGCATGTGACTTTGCATCAAAACAATCAACCAAAAGCATGAAAATTTTAAAAATTTTCAAAGTATGCTGCAGTAAGAAAACCAACTCAAAGTAAACCAAAGCAATTAAAAACTAAAGCAGTAAACTCATCACTCATCCTCAGAAGAGTCATCCTCTGTCTCTTGTTCCCTTACTGAAGGCCCTTTTGAGGAGGGTCCTGGTCCAGCCTATGAAGTCTCACCCCTCCTAAGAAAGAAGGCCTGTCCCCAGGCTAAACAATGTGGGTTGCAAACTTGCTTTCGGATAATGAGTGGGATGAATTTGATGAGCTCCCTGAAAAATAAAAGAAAAATTCAATCTTATGATAAAATTTACTTAAGGTAAAATCAACATGATGAAAAGAAAACATAAAAGATTGGGTTGCCTCCCAATAAGCGCTTGTTTAACGTCATTAGCTTGACGCCTGATTTTTTCAAGTTGGGTCATGGAGTTGGTGGATAAGAGTATTGAGTTTTTCCACCTCCTTGCCTAAGTCAGGCCTTGGCTTTCTTCCATTCTGTTTTTCAAGTGCACCTTCAATAGCAAAATCAGCTTCTTCTTTTTGCACTCGAATTTTTACTTTTCTGTCATCCACATCTATGATGACTTTGGCTGCTTTCAAGAATGGTCTCCCCAGTATTAGAGGGACTTCAGAATCTTCCTCCATATCTATGACAACAAAGTTCTCATGAAATTCAAATTTATCAACTTTGACCTCAATATTTTCAGCAATACCATAAGGGGTTTTTATTGATTGATCTGCCATTTTTAAAGTCATGTTTGTTGGCTTTATTGAAAAATCCCCTATACTTTTAAGTGTGGATAATGGCATCAAATTTACACTAGCACCAAGATCTAATAAAGCTTTACTTTTTGAAAGATTTCCAATAGTGACAGGAATAGAAAAACTCCCTGGATCTTTGGTGTTATAAGGTACTGCTTCAGAGATGATAGTATCATGTCCATCTTCTTCCTTAGTTATTTCCTCAGTCAGTGTGGTCACAGCCTTGCAATGCTCTATTGGGTTTGTTTCAGTGTTTGCTCTATACTGAGGCTTCTGTTTCTCAGCAAGTTGTCGGGCTAGTTGTCCCAATTGTGTTTCCAAGTTCCTAAGTGATGCCTCATTGTTCTTTTGACTTGCTAAAGAAGTTTGCATAAATTTTTCCAAGGTGTCCTCTAATCTAGAAGTTCTCTCCACCAAAGAAGGACCATTATTTTGATATGATTTATTTGAAGAGTTGGGCTCTTGCTTCCATCCTTGGCCTTGGTTTTGGTTACTTCTCCATCCCTGAAATGGTTGGTTAGAAAAATTTGAATTGAAATTACCAGACCTTTCTTGGTTGTTTATGAAGTATACAGTTGCTTCTTGTGAGCCACAGTTCTCATTGAGATGATCTCCTCCACAAAAGTTACATGTTGCAGGCATTTGTTGTTGCCCTGGTTGTGATGATTGTACTGCATGTAATTGTTGTGGAAGATTGGATATCTTTTTGGTCAATGCTTCTAATTGTTGGGTTAGAATTTTGTTCTGTGCTAAAATGGCATCTGTGGTGTTTAAGTCAAGGACTCCTTTCCTTTGAACTTGCTGACGATCATGTTGAGCTTGGTAGTCTGTTAAGGATAAAGCTTCTATTATACTTGTGGCTTGGTCAACATCCACTGTCATCATTGTTCCTCCTGCTGCTGCATCTAAAATCATTTTAGTGTCAGCCCTTAAACCACTGTAAAAAATATTAAGTTGTGCAATATCTTCAAGTCCATGGTTTGGGCATTTTCTGAGCAGTGATTTAAAGCGTTCCCAAGCCTCACAAAAAGGTTCATCTTGGCCTTGTCTAAATGTTGTAATATCTGATTTGGCCTTGATGAATCTGGATGGAGGAAAGAACCTTTGTAGAAATTTTTCTTCAACTATATTCCAGCTATTCAAACTTTGATTTGGATGAGATTGTAACCACTCCTTTACTTTTCCTGCTAAAAAGAAAGGAAATAGTCTTAAATATGCAGCATCAATAACATCTTGGTTAAATCCCATGGTTCCAACCAATTCATAGAATGTGGCTAAGTGAGTATACGGATCTTCACTTGACATTCCACTAAATTGGTGTGAACTAATCAAACTAAGAAATGCTGGTTTCATTTCTAGTGCTCTGACAGTGTTTGGAACTGCAATGCTTAAGAAATGTCTTGGCCCTTGTTGTAAAGCATAGTCTCCAAGTGTTCTCCTTGGTGGGTTTTGATTGTTGCTGTTGACATCCATTGTATTAGAGGAAGTTTGTCCTACGTGGAAGTTCTGCTTGGCTTTCTTGATTTTCTTGAGGAACCTGTCTATCTCTGGATCAAATGCAAGTTGTTCTTTTGTACCCTGTCCTCTCAAGATCATAAATCAAGTACTCAAAGTAGCAAGGTTACTAAAAAAAATAAAAACAAAATTGAAAACAAATTTATTTACACTGTCTTGTCAATTCAATGCTAAAATATTCAAACTTAAATCACCTCCCCGACAACGGCGCCAAAACTTGTTGGTGTGATTTTTGATTATATTAGAATGAAGAGTTCACTGAAAGAGAATCAAGTTCGTATAATATGAACTCAATGTCATGCTTGTGCCAAGTTTAAACACAGAAGTTGTAATATAGTATAGTTGTCATTCCACTGAGGAGGTGTTAGAATGAAGATCTTAGTTTTGAATTGATTTGGCAGAATGTTTTGGTTTTTGGTTTGTTTTGAATGATGTTGAATAAAAAAAGTAATAAATAACAGAGAGTGAAATTTTGCAAAAGATGACAGTGTTGGAAAAATCAGTTTTGTAAAATAGGGATTGGCTTCATCACATCTTCACCTTCTGTAAGCTGCATAAGTTTTTATATAAGTAAATCAAAAAGATAATTTCTACGTCACAATCAAAGTCATTTGTATCGATCCCTCGACTACAAAATTCATAAGAATGATTTCAAACAGTTGATCCCTCAGTCACTTTGAAATCATCCCAGCATTATCGATCGATTGTTTTGACGTTTATTGCGTTAGACGCCATCCCTGGCTACCTACTCACAACAAGTATCTCTTTCAGATCTGCTTTCAAAAGTAACTTCCCAGCATACTTGAGAAAACTTAAAACAAGAAAATAGTGATCAAGTACTTTCAGGCATTAAACGTAGAAGGAAATACAGAAACTTATCAAATCTCATTACTAAATAAAAACTTACAACAGCATTACTTCAGTGTTGAATGGATTACAGCCAATCCCATAAGGGAGATTAGTTACTCATGCCTTGCATTTTCACCATCAAAAGAATGAATACAGAAAATAATGGAAAAGATTGGATTGTGAAGGAGATACAGGGGATTACAGGGATATATTCTTGATGATTTGTTTGCAGCTTGATTTATAGGAGTTATGGTTCAGCTTCCCTTGCCCACTTGCGTAGAACCCATGCAGCATCATTCAGAGACTTGTAGAAACACAAGAAAGTGGGTGAGTTGGCATCGCACCATTGGTGAATATTAAATTGAAATATCCCATACTGCATGAGTCACGCTTGAGCTTAGTGGTTACGCTCAAGCATGAAGGGTACTGATGTTCACTGGTTGTATTGCGCTTGAGCTTCCTTAACCACGCTTAAGCGTGGTTCCTCTGTTTAGCATACGCTTGATCCACGCTTACTTCACGCTCAGGCGTACTCGGGTTCACGCTTGAGCGCCTCCTTGTCTCGCTCAAGCATGAGACATTTCCTGATACTCTTTCATCTTCGCCCAAGCTAAACCTGTCACGCTTAAGCGAGCACTTTTATTTCAACATATATGTTCCTCGCTCAAGCCACGCTCAAGCGTGCTCAGGCTCATGCCCACGCTCATGATCACGCTTGCTCCTCGCTTGGGCGCTCTCGGGCTCACGCTCAAGCGACTCATTCCCACGCTTGAGCGTGAGAGGATCCTGATGCTTCTTTGTTTTCTTCAATTCTTCAACAAGGTTGCGCTCAAGCGTGCTCGAGGTCAAGCTTAAGCGTGAGGTTCTGATGATGCTGAATCCTCTTGATTTCTTTCAAGCTTTTGGAACCTTTCTTCAATATTTTTCAGAGCAAGCTTATTTACTTAACACATTATTATTTATAATCAAAATCATGCTCAATTATTTATCAATCTAGTTAAGTTATTCAGAAAATAGGTCCAATTGAGTCATGAATTTAATTATAAAATAAGCATTTATCAACGAGTCAATTTAAAATTGACCATCTGAGTGTTTTGTGAATATATCATACACAAACAATCAGCAAGTTTTTGGCGCCGTCCGCGATGATGCATGATTTATCCTTAATTCCTCAATTTAAATGTGTATAATTTGCCATCACTTAGTGTGTAATATACTGCACTTTAACACATTTTCATCATTTGAGCTTTATTTAATATTTAATTTTAAAATGAATTAAGGATAAATTTTTAATAAAAGTTGGTTTTCTCTTGTTTTGTAGTATGTGATTAAGCCTGTAATTAAAAAAATAATTACCACAGGTCAAACGAAAGAAGCCACGACTCAAGAAATGGTCAAAAATGCGAGAAAAGCACCAGAACAGGTCTGGGAATCGATTCACCAATGTGGGAATCGATTCCCACACAAAAGAACAGCAAGGAATCGATTCAAGCACCCTGGGAATCGATTCATACAGCTAGGAATCGATTCCCCACCCCTGTGAATCGATTCATATGCATTTGAAAGGCCTGGGAATCGATTCAAACAAGCATGAATCGATTCATGTGCTTGGGAATCGATTCCCACCCTAAGGAATCGATTCCTATGTGTAAAATTGCCCAAAAATTGCCTAGATGAATTGATTCAGGCACAGATTCATCAGTGGAAACATCAGATAACGCATTATCAAAGTGGAAACAACACTGAAGCATGATGATGGAGCACTTAGAATGATAATGGAGCACCGTGGAATTGTAAATTCAAGAGTGCATCTCCCATTATGAATTAATTATGGCATTAGTTTTGCTTTTCTGATTCCTATAAATAGGCACAAGAGGAAGGCTTGTAACACACCATTCATTCTTCATCAGAAGACATCAATTCCTCCTTCATACGTTCTTCCTCTTCTCTTCTCCGTTGGAATTTTTCCAGCAAGTTCTTCATTTCCGGGTTAGTTTCATTGTTTGTAGTTGTAATTATGGAGGGCTAAAACCCCTAGATTGATTTTCTTGGAGAATGTTGTAATGTAATTTTGAGGTCATTAATTTTAATATAGTATGCTTTTATTATTGTTATTTCTTCATAATCTTTCTCTACTTATTTAATTCCATTTTGTTTAATTAAATTTGTATGCTTAATCGGTTTAATTATTCAAATGTAATAAAATAAGGTTTTAAATTAGAATGGATTAAGGAAATATGCATGCTTAATGAATATTTTCATAATCACTTTTAATAATTATGGTTTGCTTAATTCCATAATTTGAGAATAGATTATGTATATAGGCGATGTTCTTATGTATGCTCAATAATTCCTAGATTTTACGATCTTGACTCCTTTTGCTTAATTAGGATGCTTGATTAAAATATTCATTTTTAAATGAAAGTAAAGGAATTGTGAATTGAAAAAGACGCTTAGTTGATCAATTCAATTTGAGCTAAGAAATTAACATTAATAAGTATACAAATTATTTTTAGTGAACCAAGGATAAATTTATTTACAATACTCCAAGAAAATCAATCGCTTGTTATTTATTGTTTTAAATCCTTTATTTACCTTGTTTTAATTTTAATTGTGACAACAAAAATCAATCAAAACCCCCCCAATTGTATGTTAGTTGAACTTATGTTTGTAAAAATTTTTAGTTGTTGAGTTTTTATTTTTAATTGTTAAAAATTAGTTTAAGACTTGATTTTTCCTAAATTTTTGTGTTGATCCTTGAGTACGTTAATTAATTTTAATGTACTAATTTGACGGAATCACGACTGCAAAAATATTCACGTCAAATTTTGGCGCCGCAGCCGGGGATCAACGATCTTTAGGAAAAACTCTTGTTTTAAATTAATTTTTTTTTATTAAAAAAAAAAATTTTTTTGTTTGTTTGTTTGTTTATTGTATTTCTTTTGCTTGATTTAGGATTCTTATGATTTATTGCTCATCATGATCAAATATCTTGTTGTATGCTATGTATGACTAGAAGAACTTTTGAGCATTTATATTCATTTGATCCTGAAATTGAAAGAACTTTCATAGGTTAATTAGAGAAGCTAGATTTAATAATAACTTTGTTGATATTGATAGTGATAGTATTTTTTCTGAATCTGTTGAAAGTACTACTGCTAGTTTTTCTGATATGGCTGAACCTCGTGAAAGAACTCTTAGAGAACTAGCTGCTCCTGAATTCACTTACGAAAGTTTGTGTATTCAATATCCTGATGAGGATGTCCCTTTTATTCTTAAGACCGGACTTATACACTTGTTGCCTAAGTTTCATGGTCTTGCGGGTGAAGATCCGCACAAACACCTCAAAGAATTCCACATTGTGTGTTCCACAATGAAACCCCAAAACGTTCAAGAAGACCATGTCTATCTTAAAGCGTTTCCTCATTCTTTAGAGGGTGTTGCTAAGGATTGGTTGTATTACCTTGCTCCAAGATCAATCACAAGTTGGAATGACTTAAAGAAAATGTTCTTGGAAAAATTCTTTCCTGCCTCTAGAACAACTGCAATCCGTAAAGACATATCTGGCATTAGGCAACTCTCTGGAGAAAGTCTTTATGAATATTGGGAGAGATTTAAAAAACTTTGTGCAAGTTGCCCTCACCACCAAATTTCTGAACAACTTCTTCTTCAGTACTTCTATAAAGGTTTACACCACGTTGATCGCAACATGATTGATGCGGCAAGTGGAGGAGCTTTAGGAGATATGACTGCTGCTGAAGCAAGAAATCTGATTGAGAAGATGGCATCTAACTCTCAACAATTTGGTGTGAGAAATGATTATTTCAAACCCATGTTTGATTCCAATTCTAGTTCATCTGGAATTAAATTGGAGAGCAAACTTGATGCTCTCACCACTCTAGTCACACAATTGGCAGTAAATCAAAAATCCATGACTGCTAAAGTATGTGGCATCTGCTCTTCACAAGAGCACCCCACTGATTGTTGTCCTTCTCTACAAGAAAAGGATAATAATAGTCCCCAAGCCTATGCAAGTAACATCTACCATGATAGACCTCCACCACCACAAAACCATGACCTTCCACCAACAGATACAATCCAGGTTGGAGGAACCATCCAAACTTAAGATGGGGCAACCAACAACAAAATCCCCAACCCCCATTTCAAAACAATGCACCAACCTTCCAAAGACCGACACCTCAACCACCTACAAGTGGCCCTTCTTTGGAGGATCTGGTGAAACAAATGGCTACACAGAACTTGGAGTATCAACGGAGGAATGATGCTACCATCCAGAGTCTAAGCAACCAAATTGGGCAATTGGCTTCATCATTAAGCCAGTTACAATCTCAAAACTCTGACAAATTACCATCTCAACCAGCTGCAAATCCAAGAAATATGAGTGCAATTCAGTTAAGATCAGGTAAGAACCTTGAAGTACCCATACCTAAGGAACCTGAAAAACAAACAGATGTGCCCACAACAGTTGAGAATGATGTGCCCTCTTCAAGCACAAGCAAATCTGAGAAGCAACCATCCCAAATTCCACCTCATATCCCTCTTCCTTTCCCACCAAAAGCAATTCCAAGTAAGAAGATGGAAGAAGTGGACAAAGAAATTTTGGATACTTTCAGGAAAGTGGAAGTGAATATACCTCTTCTTGATGCAATCAAGCAAATTCCTAAGTATGCCAAATTTCTGAAGGAGTTGTGTACTCACAAAAGGAGACTCAAGGGCAATGAAAGGATAAGTATGGGAAGAAATGTATCTGCACTGCTCAGTAAAGAAGTTTCAAATATTCCTGAGAAATGCAAGGATCCAGGTACGTTTTCTATACCCTGTATCATAGGCAACAACAAATTTGAAAATTGCATGTTAGATTTAGGAGCTTCAATAAATGTTATGCCTATGTCTGTTTTTAAAACTTTGTCTCTTGGAAATTTACAACCTACTGGTGTAGTAATTCAGCTAGCCAATAGGAGCACTACTTACCCTGCTGGAGTTATAGAGGATGTTTTGGTTCAGGTAGAACAGCTTGTTTTCCCTGTTGACTTTTTTGTACTTGATATGAAAGAAGGTATGCCTCAAATTCCTGTTCCTATCATTTTGGGAAGACCATTTTTGAAAACAGCCAAAACTATAATTGATGTCCATGCTGGAACCCTTTCCATGGAATTTGGTGACACTAAGGTAAGATTTAACATTCTAGATGCCATGAAACACCCTTCTGAAAATCATTCTATTTTCCAAATTGACATTATTGATGAACTAGTTTTTGAACATTTTTCTGATGTTGATTTGGAATGCATAGATGATTCATACAGTTGTTTTGCATGCAATAATTCTGAGAATTGTCATATTTGTGCTAAAATTGACAAATACATAACTGCTGATTTAGAGTCTATAAAAATACCTGTTCTAAATGCAAATTTTCAAGAAGACTCTCACAAATTTTTTGAGGTGCAAGAATCCAAATCTGCTTTGTTAGTTCCATCTACTTTGCAGGCACCTAATCTGGAGCTAAATTTCTTACTTGAAAACCTTAAGTATTCATACTTGGGAAATGATGAAGAGCTCCCGGTAATAATCTTTACTTCTCTTGATGAAAATCAAGAAGAAAAATTGCTGCAAAATTTGGAAAGGCACAAGAAGGCTAGACCACTATCCAGTCTGCTTCAAAAGGATGTGGTATTTGAGTTTGATCCACCTTGAGGGAGTTTTTCTTACCCATCTCTTTACTTTTTCATTATATTGTCTATTTTGTATGCTTTGTCTTACATTGAGGACAATGTATGATTTAAGTGTGGGGGTGGGATTCGTGTGTGTGTTATTGTTTGATTAAATTTTGTGTGATATTAAAAAAAAAATTATTAAAAATAAAAGATTTTGTGTGTGTTTTTGTTTTAAAAAGGCATGTTTTATTGGAATTTTAAGATATGCATGAGTAACAAGTAAATTCTTTCATGTCTGATATGAGCTTAATGATATGTTATAATTTGAACTCAAGCAATTTTGGTATGATGAGAATGACATGATAATTGATAGATGATCATATATGATAGAATTATACCTTGTGAGATTTTTGAGCCTTAAAATTTGATGTATCACTTTAAACCATCTTAATCCTTTCATGTGTGATTAATTCCTAAAAGCTTACATCTTAATTTTTGTCTTGTTTCTTGATGATACTTGAAACTCATATGAATGTATTTTGATACAGGCATTTTGTTCAATTGAGCCACTAAGCCAGATAAGCCTACCATGAATAAATTATCTCTTGCTAGCCATTTTGAGCCTATTTAACTGTTTCCTTGTTGCAGCTCAAATAAGCCATGGATGAAGAACCAAAAATATACCTACCTTAAGAAATATATTGAAGCTTTGGAATCAAGTCAAAACAGGCATTCAAATAAGTGTGGGGGTGTGCAAAAAGGAATTGTAACTCTTGTTCCAAGTGTTATGCAATCTCATAAAAAAAAAAAATTTACCAAATACCATACAATAAATGTTTTACCTTCACTGTTTGCCAGAAAAATTAATTGTTTCATCATTCTTTTTGGTATATATATAAATATATATATTTCATCCATTTTAACCTTGGCCACATTTCAACCCTGTGAAAGCCCTGTTGATCTATACATGCATTTGTGTTGATTGTGGAATTGAGAAACTTGCCAAATTTTTAGACTGCTTGATTTTCAGGAATTGTTTTGAGTGTATACACAAACCTTAAACACTTGAGAGTTGAGAGTATGTCTTGTGAGGTTCTATCACTTATGATCTTCTTTTCAGTTTAATTTAATTTTCACATGCCTAACTGTTTGAATGATCTTTATATATATCTTGATGCTCTGAATCTTGCATGTTAAATAACTCTTGTTTCTCTGTATATTCTTAAAATTTCATGCCAAATCTGTGTGTTGTTTTCAACTTAATGTTTTCAATAAATTGAAATACTTGTTTTTATTTTGATTTTGCCCGGGAGTGCAAAAGAATAAGTGTGGGAGTATTTGATGATGCATGATTTATCCTTAATTCCTCAATTTAAATGTGTATAATTTGCCATCACTTAGTGTGTAATATACTGCACTTTAACACATTTTCATCATTTGAGCTTTATTTAATATTTAATTTTAAAATGAATTAAGGATAAATTTTTAATAAAAGTTGGTTTTCTCTTGTTTTGTAGTGTGTGATTAAGCCTGTAATTAAAAAAATAATTACCACAGGTCAAACGAAAGAAGCCACGACTCAAGAAATGGTCAAAAATGCGAGAAAAGCACCAGAACAGGTCTGGGAATCGATTCACCAATGTGGGAATCGATTCCCACACAAAAGAACAGCAAGGAATCGATTCAAGCACCCTGGGAATCGATTCATACAGCTAGGAATCGATTCCCCACCCCTGTGAATCGATTCATATGCATTTGAAAGGCCTGGGAATCGATTCAAACAAGCATGAATCGATTCCCACCCCTAAGGAATCGATTCCTATGTGTAAAATTGCCCAAAAATTGCCTAGATGAATTGATTCAGGCACAGATTCATCAGTGGAAACATCAGATAACGCATTATCAAAGTGGAAACAACACTGAAGCATGATCATGGAGCACTTAGAATGATAATGGAGCACCATGGAATTGTAAATTCAAGAGTGCATCTCCCATTATGAATTAATTATGGCATTAGTTTTGCTTTCTGATTCCTATAAATAGGCACAAGAGGAAGGCTTGTAACACACCATTCATTCTTCATCAGAAGACATCAATTCCTTCTTCATACGTTCTTCCTCTTCTCTTCTCCGTTGGAATTTTTCCAGCAAGTTCTTCATTTCCGGGTTAGTTTCATTATTTGTAGTTGTAATTATGGAGGGCTAAAACCCCTAGATTGATTTTCTTGGAGAATGTTGTAATGTAATTTTGAGGTCATTAATTTTAATATAGTATGCTTTTATTATTGTTATTTCTTCATAATCTTTCTCTACTTATTTAATTCCATTTTGTTTAATTAAATTTGTATGCTTAATCGGTTTAATTATTCAAATGGAATAAAATAAGGTTTTAAATTAGAATGGATTAAGGAAATATGCATGCTTAATGAATATTTTCATAATCACTTTTAATAATTATGGTTTGCTTAATTCCATAATTTGAGAATAGATTATGTATATAGGCGATGTTCTTATGTATGCTCAATAATTCCTAGATTTTACGATCTTGACTCCTTTTGCTTAATTAGGATGCTTGATTAAAATATTCATTTTTAAATGAAAGTAAAGGAATTGTGAATTGAAAAAGACGCTTAGTTGATCAATTCAATTTGAGCTAAGAAATTAACATTAATAAGTATACAAATTATTTTTAGTGAACCAAGGATAAATTTATTTACAATACTCCAAGAAAATCAATCGCTTGTTATTTATTGTTTTAAATCCTTTATTTACCTTGTTTTAATTTTAATTGTGACAACAAAAATCAATCAAAACCCCCCCAATTGTATGTTAGTTGAACTTATGTTTGTAAAAATTTTTAGTTGTTGAGTTTTTATTTTTAATTGTTAAAAATTAGTTTAAGACTTGATTTTTCCTAAATTTTTGTGTTGATCCTTGAGAGAACGACCTAGGTTGACACCCTAGTACTACGTTAATTAATTTTAATGTACTAATTTGACGGAATCACGACTGCAAAAATATTCACGTCAGTCCGCCGGGGATCGAAGTAAATTGAATTAATTTATTACGGTGTATGAATATTGTAATTTCTGCATTCTATTTTGGTTTTGTATCTTTTTCTTTGTTAACCTCTCCGTTTCTAGCTTTTATGATACTAAGAAGCCAGGGATCTAAAGAACAGGTTGATATAGATCCTAAAATAGTGAAGACTTTGAAGAAAATCAAAGCAAAAGCAAAGGAATAGTAGCAAAAAGAGGAAGGACAATCTTCTTCTTCAACTTCATCACCAATATCAACTCCAAAAATTAAAGATATGGAAAGACAAAACCAACCACCAAGGCGTACTTTGGGAGATTATGCAAATCAACAACGACCACGATACTTTTCAAGTATTGTGATGCCACAAATAAGAGCCTTGGAGATGAAACCAGCCTTTCTAAGTTTGATAAGTGCTCATCAATTCACTGGAATGTCCAATGAAGATCCGTATACTCATTGGGCAACTTTCTATGAATTGGTTGGTACAATGGGTTTTGGCCAGGAGGACATGGAAACTGTATATCTTCGGTTATTTCCATTGTCATTGGCTAGAAGAGCTAAAGAATGGTTGCAATCACACCCTAATCAGAGCTTGACTAGTTGGTCTGATGTAGAAGAAAAATTTCCGCACCGTTTCTTTCCTCTATCAAGATTCATAAAAGCTAAATCTGATATCTCAACATTCCGTCAAGGAGCTGAGGAACCATTTTGTGAAGCATGGGATCATTTTAAATCACTACTTCACAAGTGTCCTAATCATGGTTTTGAAGACATTGCTCAATTGAATATCTTTTATAATGGCCTTCGACCAGACACAAAGATGATTTTGGATGCTGTAGCTGGTGGCACAATGATGACAGTTGATGCTAATCAAGCTACTAGAATTATAGAAGCTTTATCCTCAACGGATTATCAAGCTCAGCACGATCGTCAACAAATTCAGAGGAAAGGAGTTTTAGATTTGAATACTTCAGATGCTATTTTGGCCCAAAATAAGATCTTAACTCAACAGATTGAAGCTTTGACTTAACAAATGGCCAAACTCCCATAGCAATTGTATTTAGTGTAATCTTCACAACCAATGCAACAGCAAAGTGCAAGATGTGATTTCTATAGAGGTGAACATCCAAATGGTTACTGCGGAGTACAAGAAGAGACAGTTCATTATATGAATAACCAAGGTAAACCAAATAATTTCAATTCTAATTATCCTAACCAACAATTTCAGGGGTGGAGAAGTAATCAACATCAAGGACAAGGATGAAAACAAGAACCAAGTTCTTTAAATAGACCATATTAAAGTAACTATTCTTCTTTGATGGAGAAGACTTCAAGACTGAAAGATACCTTGGAGAAATTCATGCAAGCTTCTTTGACAAATCAGAAAAATACTGAGGCATCAATAAAGAATTTGGAGACTCAAGTAGGACAATTTGCTCCACAAATTGCTGAAAATCAACGACCTTAGTATGGAGCTAATATTGAGCCAAATCCAAAGGAGCATTGCAAGGCTGTCATAACTAGAAGTGGAAGACAAATTAGAGTTGAACTAGGAGCAAAAGAAAAAGAAGAAGAAGAGATTTTGAGAGAAAGGAAAGAAAAAAAAGAGAGTATGAAAAAGAAAATAAAAAAGAAAAAGAAAAAGATATGAAAAAGTGTGAAAAAGAAATAAAAGAAAATGTAAATAGAGAAAATAAGAAAGAGAACAATAAAATGAGTGAGTTTGATAAGCGCAAAGGCAAGGTAGATGAAGAATTGCCTCAATTAAAAAGCATGCCTTACCCAAAGAATCCTTCAAAGCGGGACAAAGAAAGACAATTTGCAAGGTTCATGGACATTTTTAAAAGACTTCAAATTAATGTTCCATTCATGGAAGCTATGGAGCAAATGCCCACCTATGCAAAATTTATGAAGGATTTATTAACAAAGAAGAGAAGATTTTCAGAAGAAACAGTTGAATTGGAAGCTAGATGTAGTGCCATTATCCAAAAGGCATTACCACCTAAAACCAAGGATCCAGGAAGTTTCACAATCCCCGTCACTATTGGTCACATGCCGGTAGGGAAAGCATTACTGGATTTGGGAGAAAGCATAAATCTAATGCCACTCTTAATGCTTAAAAGGATTGAAGATATTGAGATAAGGCCAACAAAGATGACATTACAATTAGCTGATAAATCAATGAAGTTTCCTTATGATGTGGCAGAAGATGTCTTGGTGAAGGTGGAGAAATTTGTATTTCCAGTGGACTTTGTGATAATGGACATAGAAGAGGATGCTGAAGTACCATTGATCTTAGGAAGACCGTTTATGAAAACTGCTAAAGTAATCATAGACATTGATGATGGCAAATTAAAGGTACGAGTTCAAGATGAAGAGGTGAATTTTAATGTCTTTGAAGCAATGAAATATCCAGTACATAAACAAAGTTGTTTCAAGATTGATGTTGAAGAGGAAGTCATTGAAAGGCAGTTTAACCAAATGCAAAATTCAAGTCTTCTTGAAAAGGCTTTGATAGGAGCTGTTGAGAATCTTAATGATTTGGAAGCTGAAGAAGTCTGGGAGATTCTGCAAATATTAGATGCAAGCAAAGAGAGCACTAGCAAACAAGAGGTAGTGGAGACCCTTCCTCAAAAGTAAGTTTGTGAAGTTCAAAAGTTAGAGCTGAAAGAGTTGCCCTCATGTAACATCCCAAATTTTAAATGAGTGAATTAATTAACAGAATAAATATTAGGAATTTGTGTGTGAATTACTTAACATCCCAAATTATTGAGAATAATTAAATTAAGCATTTTGGGAATTTCTGGTGGTTTATGGAAACCGGTTAAGCTGAAAACGAGCCCGGTTGAGGTACGGGTGTCGGACCAAGTATCTCAGAATGAGATGATATTGGTCAGGGCTATTGAGAATGATATTGGGAGTCTGAATGTGTATTCGGAATAATTTTCAGATGAAGTATTGAGCCCGAACTGAGAACCTGTTAGTCATAAAACGATGGAGTTTTAATAAATGGGATTTAAAATAAATTAAAAACCCCAATTTTTCCTTTCCTATTCACGTGTGATTGTTGAAGTTGTTGGGCATATGCACTTCACTTCTTCTCCTCTTCATCATCATCTTCTTCATTCCCTCCTCTTCTTTTTAAGCCTTAGCTTTGAGTGGTGAACTCCCCCTCTCATTTTCATTTTCAAGGAACTAGGAAGGAGATTATTGAAGCTGAATCCTTCTTCCTTTTCTTTCCTCATTTTCACAGCCATCCTCCTCTTCTTGGAAGCCCATTTTCGTTTTGGGTGTAAGGTAAGCTCTTTTCACCATTTTTGGATGGATTGATGTTGGTATTATGTAGTGTTATGACTTGGGAGAGTCATGCATGAACATAGAAGTATATGGAGAGCATTTAATGCATGAGTTTTAAGGTGGGTTTTTATGAGAGTAAGATTTCTTTGGGAAGTAATGAAGGTGGATGCATTTATGGTTGGAAGGAGAAGAGTATTTATGATGGTTGTTGGAATTTTATGAACCCCTAGCTTGATAAATTTGGGGGAAATGTATAATGGAGGTAGATGAGCATTTATTGTTGACAATAAATGTGGGTTATGATGAATAAGGATCATTGGTGATGGTATTTGGTTGGTGGAAGTCATTGATGGAGAAACCCATGAAAGGGGTTTGGTTCTAGAGTGCATAACAATATATGGTGGCACCTAACCCATGGTGGTTATGGTGGATGAAAATGAAATAAAAGAGGTTTGAGAGTTAAAATAATATAAACATCAAGTTAATTGAAATATATGAGTATTTGAGTCTTAATGGGTAAATAGAAAATTGATTGTGTAATGTATTATGGTGTAGGAAGTGACCCCATCGACGAGGTGAAAACGTCAAACCGTATTGATCACTACTTCACTTGAGGTAGGAGGGGGTAACTACTCTAAATGCATGATTTCATCCATTGATGATGTGAAAATATGTATATGTGATTATGTTGATGATTGTTTGAATGGATGATGTGATGATGTTATGATTTGAATGCATTTAGAATGATTATTGTTGTGTGGCATGTGTTTGGGATAATGGATATGATGTTGTAATGAGTTTATGATAATGAGATGTGATGGTGGTTTAAAACCATGTATGAATAGAAATCTATGAGGAAAAATATCCTGAAGATGTATGTTTGAATTGATGAATATGTATGCCACTAACTCTTAATGTGTATGAAATGTAAAGAGAATTGGTGATGATTGAGGAAGATGAAAATATTGAAATCCACTAAGTGGTGGTGAATGATTTTATGTGGAGTGACATCTAGGATGCACAGTGTGAGGATGCATTTGATTTGCATTTGCATTGCATCCATGGCATATCATAGCTGTCTATGTGGAATATTAGAGGGTTCCACTAGGCGGGCCCAGTGGGAGGGCGGCTCAGTGCACGAGCGTAATGTGGTTTTTCCCCTGTGACTCGGTGTGTGAGTCACGAAGCTGTCCATAGTTTGGTGACGAGGCACCCTATATGGCGGGCCCAGTGGGCGGGCGGCTCTATGGTGAGCGAGTTTACCTCGGTATCCGACGGGACACGGCTCTCTAAATGTGTGTTCGGGAGGGGCCCGTAGCACTTGTGGTAATTGAGGCCACGATGTTGATCCGCAAGTCACGGGGTGACTAGTGCTACAGATGGGCAATAGCGGTTTGGTACCAGTAAAAATTATGAGGATGTAAGCATGCATAAATTGAGATATATGTGTACACAATTTTTCTACTACAGTAGGGGCATAGTAGCACAACTATGCTTGTCACACAATTGAATTAATGTTGTATTTCCCACAGTCGGATCCGCATTGTTTGATGAGAAATTCTTGTGCATATGCATTAGCTTTAAGAGCATTTGTATATAGCTGAAGATATGCCTAGTTGAAAGCCCATAGTGGCGAGGGATGGATGAGAATTGAAAGGGAAGAGAGTGAATGCTAACCCTATGTTTGTATGTGGTGAACCAAATGAATGAAATTGTAGATGTGTACTTGATTTTGTGAGATATGCATATAAATGATGTGTGATGTTGTGTAAGATATGTTATATGAACAAGCATACATGTATTTCATCATAATGTATGACTTTAATTCATTTGGATTATGTTACTCACCTCCTCGTTGCTATTTTTAAAGTTGATGTAGGTATGACTTAAATCCTACCATTTTGGAGGCCGAGTTTGAAGAAGGTAAATATGGAATGGGAATGTGTAAGCCTTGGCCGGCATGAATTTCTTTTGTAGAGTATATGGTGTTTATGTACTCAATTTTGTAATAGTTGATGATTTTGGAGGTCATGGGAGAAAATTGGATATGTGTGTAAGGCCAATTTTCATTCATGACCTAAATGGTGTAAAGGATAAATTATGATGCTTGATGATGTTGAACTTAATGAATGGATGTGTGAATGTGTGTATGTGTATTTCTACCACTTTATAAAGCATGTTAAATGTTGCCCAATTTTATGAAAGAATGAAAATTTATGCAAAGATTTGGGTTTTGTTGATTATATGAATTGATGTGTTGGATTCCTTATAATTTCATGAATTAGAATGGATTTTACTAGTTAATGGTGAATGAGGCAAGTTCCAAAGGTGTCCTATAATGTGTAAATCATGTAGGAATTAAATAAATTGCAGTAGATTGAGTTTTGGTATGGTAGGTTGTGTGTTAGGTATGCAATTTTCACGTTTTCTGCCTAAGTTCTGCAGAACTCGCTCAAGCGAGTGAGAATCTCACTCGAGCGAGATTGTTGTGAAACAGGGGATTCACTTCTGGCCCGAATTCGCTCAGGCGAATGGCCATCTCGCCCAAGCGAGATTGTTGTGGATCAGAGTTTTGGCCTCTGGCTCGTTTTCGCTCGAGCGGGGGTATGTGTCGCCCAAGCGAAATTGTCACAGAATCAGAGGTTAGCCTCTGGACGAATTTCGCTCAAGCGGTTGGAAGGTTGCTCAAGCGAGGAAGGCACAAATTTGATACTGGACGATTTTCGCCTAGGCGATGGGTGTCTCGTCCAAGCGAAAATTGACCAGAGAGTTACCAACGCTTCTGGAACAATCTCGCTCAAGCGAGATTGGTACCTGATGCCTTTTCCCTTCCTTTGCTCAAGCGTTTCACTGTTTCGCTTAGGGTTCCTTTCGCATCTCGCTCAAGCGAGGCAAAGCTCGCTCAAGGGAGATCCACCCCTGATGCTTATACTCTCTTTCGCTCAGCTCTTTCTCCACTCGCCCAAGCGTTATTACACTGTCTCGCTCAAGCGGAAGGGTTCTCGCTTGAGCGAGTATCACCCTATGCCCATCTTCCTTTTACTTTCAATTATTTACATTTCCTATTTAATAAATGGCATTAATACATTATTTCTAATGGGATCCTGAACTCTTTATGGCTCATGGAACTTCATGAGGTCCTCTTCTTAAATTTTATTTTTGCAACAACTAATGTAATTAATTCTTCCGCTGTTTCTAATTGAACAATTATTATTAAACCATATTTTTAAGTACCCTCTCATATCTTCATATATGGGAGTGGTCTATCATAGATCCAGGTGTTGTGTCATCAGCTTCATCACTTATTTCCTTTCCTTTGAATTATGATTTATAAAAACGTGAAAAATTTACCCTTATTTTGGGGGTGTCTCACCTCACATTTAAAGTATGTCGTTTTAGATGCTGAAGGACAAAAACCAGTTATCATTAGCAAAAACTTGTCAAAGGAGGAAGAAGAAAAATTAACTGAGATCCTAAAGAAGAATAAAGAGGCAATTGGGTGGAAGCTGAGTGATTTAAAAGGAATTAGCCCTTCATATTGTATGCACCACATCTTTATGGAGCAAGAGTACAAGCCTGTAGCACAACCTCAAAGAAGATTAAATCCAACCATGAAAGAAGTTGTTAAAAAGGAGGTCATCAAATTGTTGGAAGCTGGGATGATCTATCCAATTTCTGATAGTGCTTGGGTGAGTCCAGTACAGGTTGTACCAAAAAAAGGAGGTATGACAGTGGTGAAAAATGACAACAATGAGCTCATTCCTACGTGTACAGTAACTGGTTGGGGAATGTGTATAGACTACAGGAAGCTCAATCAAGCTACAAGAAAGGATCACTTTCCATTACCTTTCATAGACCAAATGTTGGAGAGATTGGGTGGATAAGCATATTACTATTTTTTGGATGGTTATTCAGGTTACAATCAAATTCCAGTAGCACCAGAAGACCAAGAAAAAATAGCATTATATAAAATCAAAGTAGTATAGTGGTAAGTATTTCCACCTATGCAATTCTTCATCTACCTTGCCTTTGCCCTTGTCAAACTCACTCATTTTGTTGTTCTCTTTCTTATTTTCTCTATTTACATTTTCTTTTATTTCTTTTTCATACTCTTTTATATCTTTTTCTTTTTCTTTTTCATTTTCTTTTTCATACTCTCTTTCTTTTTCTTTCCTTTCTCTCAAAATCTCTTCTTCTTCTTTTTCTTTTTCTCCTAGTTCAACTCTAATTTGTCTTCCACTTATGGTTGTGACAGCCTTGGAATGCTCCTTTGGATTTGGCCCAGTATTAGCTCCATACTGAAGTCGTTGATTTTCAGGAATTTGTCGAGCCAATTGTCCTACTTGAGTCTGGATCCTTGGTTTTAGGTGGTAATGCCTCTTGGATAATGGCACTACATCCAGCTTCCAATTCAACTGTTTCTTCTGAAAATCTTCTCTTCTTTGTTAATAAATCCTTCATAAATTTTGCATAGGTGGGCATTTTCTCCATAGCTTCTATGAATGGAACGTTAATTTGAAGCCTTTTAAAAATGTCCATGAACCTTGCAAATTGTCTTTCTTTATCCTGCTTTGAAGGATTCTTTGGGTAAGGCATGCTTTTTAATTGAGGCAATTCTTCATCTACCTTGCCTTTGCCCTTGTCAAACTCACTCATTTTGTTGTTCTCTTTCTTATTTTCTCTATTTACATTTTCTTTTATTTCTTTTTCACACTTTTTCACATCTTGCACTTTGCATCTTGACCCCGAGGATGTCTGTGGACATTGCGCAAATCACTTCCGATGAAATCTTCCGTTTTGCTCAGCAAAATCCAAAGACCACCATAGCAGATGCAAAGCCGAAAGGTACTTTGGGTTTTCCTGCTTTTATTACAGGTTTATGTGCATCTCAGGGAGTGGATGTTGATCCGACTACCCCTATTCGACCTTCCATCGACAAGAAGTTCATTGATCAGAACTGTCGAATTGAGACACAATCATCAGCAAGACCTTCATCAGCAGGACCTACATTATCTCTCCCTCGTATTGAAGCCCCACCACACAGTGAAGTTCATCCACCAGTACCACCTCCACCTACCACCACAGATCCTATCCTTCTTACTCATCTCACTCATTTCCAACAGCAACAGGCAGCTCTTAACAGAGTAATCATATATTTTTACCGTGCCAGTTATTGGAGCCACCCATCAGGACCCTTCATGCACCCAAATGAGTTCATTGCCAAAGTTGCTTGGCCTGGGGACAGTCCAACTTTCCCGGAGGAGGAGAGGCCAGCAGCTGCAGCTGAAGCTGAGCAGGTAGCACCATCACCACCACCACCACCATCCAAATCATCAGAGACACCAATCCCAGCATCATCTTCAGCTGTTGCATAGACTCAGGAGCAGCAGGATGCTAAGGATAGAGAGTTCAAGGAGTAGCTTGATCGTGTGGTCACTGACATTTTGATGTCGTGTGATTGATCAGCCTCTGTGGTTCCATTTTATTTTGTCCAGTTTATTTATGTTTATGCTATTTTAAATTCAGCAGTTGTTTCAGTACTTTTTCTTTACGGTATTTTCATATGGTTTATAGATTTTCATGTTTATGCCTAACTGAATTTTGTTGCATACGCTAGTTGTTATGTTTAGGCGCGAAATTTTTTTAGTTAATGTATGCAAAGTTATGACAAGTGAAGAAAGATGTGCATTAATCTTAAATTACAAGAAGTGAAAAATAACTGTTTTTGAAATATGATAGTTCTGGTGAATGCTAAATGCAATCTTTTTAAATCTGAATTCAGGAATTAGCTCACCTTGTTTAAACCTTCTAATATGAAATTCAAGAAATTAAGATAATCAACCAAGTGAGTGAGTGTATCCTTAAACACTGAGAGTTCATTGGTTCTTGTGTAATCTTTCATTGTATGAATTTCTGGCAAGGATTATTGCTTAGCCAAACATGGACAGGATAGAGGCAAAAATTTTGTGTAGAATAGACAAACTAGAGCCAAAAAGCCATCCCAGGATGAAATTTAACCCATTTTTTTCATAACCTCTTTGAGCTAAAAATTTCTTTTGTAACCCTGTAACATGCTAATAGTAAAGGTCTACCTTAATGCATGGTAGGGATTAAAGAAAAATGTTAGTAGGTTATGTTGGGTAGAAATTGGTTCTACAAGAAAAAGAGCAAATGTGTAAGAAAGATAAGTCTTTAGAAGGAAAGATAAGTAACAGAGAAAATTTTTTTAAAGACCAACAATTCAAAATGCTCAAAGAAAAGAAAAGAACTATGCAATAAAGGCAGCCAAGAAAAGTATGACTGACACAATTAGTTATCCTTAGTATGCCCTTTGAATTCCAAGAAAAACCATAAGTTCTTTGATAGCCAGGCCAAGTTACAGCCTATGAAAACCTCTTGATCCATGCTTATATAAATAGTTCTCTAATGCAATGAAGTGAAGTGCAATGATTGAATAACACTTGGTCAGTGATGGAATGAGTAAACACTCACCCATGAGATATGAATAGAGAGGATTTCTTATTTTCATAGTAAAGTGATTCATTTCAATGGTGTAGTAAATTTCAATTTTGGATTTAGTCTGATGAATTAAGGCAGGATTCAGAAGCTGTTGTTTGTGAAGGGTTTGGGTTATTTTTCTTCTTCTGTGCAGTTCTGATTAATTAAGATCTTTAGTTCACTTTAACTTTTTTTGACCATTTGCTTGAGGCCAAGCAAAGTTTTAAGTCAGGGGAAGTTGATAAGTATCCAAAATATAGATTTTGTAATGTAATTTATGCATATAATAGGCATAAGAGTACCATGTTTGTTATTTTTGTAAGCTAAAATGAACAAATTTAGAGTCAAGTATTGTATATTATCAAATGGTTAAAAAGTACTACTAAAGCCCAGATTTTGGTGTGATTTCAGGCACAAATGAAGAAGGAAAAGAAAAGAAGTCAAAAATAAAGAAGCTTCATTAAGAGAAGTCTTATTTCCAGCATTTGTTGAGAATCTCGCTCAAGCGAGATGATAATTCACTTGATCGAACGCATTCACTAAAGCCAAAGAATAGATTCGCCTGAGCGAGATGAAAAAAAGAAGAATTAAAAGCATCAAGTTGAAGACTCGCTTGAGCGAACCACTAATTCGCTCAAGCGGAATAGAGCCAGAAAGGAAACTGAAGCACTAAGCTTAAGCGAACCTTATTCACTTAAGCTAAAATGTTTCAGAGAGAAAAGAATAAGCAATCGCTTGAGCGAAGCATATTTTGCTTAAGCGAAATTCGTCCAGAGCCTAAATTCAAAGGATGCGCTGCAGCGGACGAAGGAATGGCTTAAGCGAAAAGGAATAAGGGATCAGTATATGAAGATTCGCTCAAGTGAACTGATATCGCTTGAGAGAAGAAGCATGTAGATGAAGCAGGACTCAAAGCTTTCTTCACGTTGAAGTAGTCTCTTCGCTTGAGCGAGACCTAAACTCGCTTGAGCGAGTATTTCTTTATATAAGCATACAAGAGGGTCACTTCAGATGACGGCTGGGTAGTTCTAGGAAACACTCTATACTCTCTTTTCTTCATCTTTCTAAGTTTGTAATGGCTACAATGAGTAACTAAACTTCTCATTGGGATTGGGTGTAACCATTCATACTTGAAGATCACGTATAATATATTCATGATCAGGTAACTTTGTTTTATGATTCTTTGTCTTCCATTTTATGTTCATTGCCTGAATCTAGTTGATCACTAGTTTCTGGATTCAAGTTTACGTTTGTTGTTGGAAAATGACTTTCGAAAATGGATCTAAATGGAATACTCATTGTGAGTAGATAACCAGGGATGGTATCTAACGCAATGGACGTCCAAACAATCGTTCTTAATGCTGGAATAGATTTGAAACGATCAAGGAATTGACGTTATTAAATCTATTCTTATGAATTTTATAGTCAAGGAATTGATATGAATGATCTAGATTGTGATGTAAAGAATCATAGCTCAAAACCTGCTTTCATGAATATACATCGTGCATCGGAAGGTAAGATTGGTGAATCCAAATCCCAGTTTTATCACTTGATATTTCCTTTTTGTTCATTTAAGTAACTATTCATATATTTCATTTTCATTTATGAAACCGCAAATCATGAAAATATTTAACCAAATCTGTCGTAATACTTTGATTTTAAATTACTAACGATCCTCTATGGGAACGACATTTGTTCTTTGAAACATATACTACAAACGACAAAGTGGTGCACTTACCACGAGTCAATTTAAAACTGACCATCTTAGTGTTTTGTGAATATATCTTACACAAACAATCAGTACCAGGTTAACATTTGAGGGAGAGTCGGGGTCAAGGAAGGTATGCATAAGGGTATTGGTGATAGATGTAAAGTCCCCATTCAATGGGATTCTTGGGCACCCTTCTTTTAATGCTTTGGAAGGTGTAGTGTCAACACCGCACTTTTGATAAAGTGTCCTTTGTCAGAGGCGATCTACAAATGGCAAGATACTGTTACAACCTCAGTGTATAAATGACCAAGACAAAGGAGTTGACCAAGAGAAAGAGGTTGAATGATGGCGAAGTAGTACCAGAGTCCGTGAATCTAATAGATTTGGACCCCAGAGAGGAGTTGGTGGCAAACCCTGAAAATCCTCAGAGGCCCATACCGGAGGGGGAGTAAAGAAAATTTCGTTGGAGGAAGACCCTGCTAGGAGCATGGAGGTCAATGACTCTTTAGACGCCTAAATAGAGGGATGATTGATCAAGCTGTTGAAGGAATTCAAGCACCTGTTCGTATAGACTGCGATAGACATGCCCAGTATTGATTCAAACTTCTGTTGCCATAGATTAGCGGTATACCCGGAGTCGAGGGCGGTTGCACAAAAGAAGAGAAGGTTGGGACCAGAGAAATAAAAGGCGGCTTGTGAGCAAACAAAGGAGTTATTGAAGGTTGGTTTCATAAGAGAGGTTCAATATTCCTCTTGGGTTTCCAACGTAGTGATGGTGAGGAAGGCCAATGGAAAATGATGGATATGTACAGATTTCACTAATCTGAACAAATATTTCCCCAAAGATCTATATCCGCTATAAAGCATTGACCAGATGGTGGATGATTCCTCAAGGTATCAATTCTTGTCTTTGGGTGCCTATTCTGGATATAATCAAATTTTGTTGTGGAAGGAGGATAAGGATAAAATTATGTTTATAAATGATAAAGTAGTGTTGTTATACAATTATGCCATTTGGACTGAACAACACCGGAGCAACATACAAGAGAATGATGAATAAGGTTTTTGAAGGAATGAGGATAAAAGTGGTCGAGGTATATATTGATGATATTATAGCCCAGACTCTGGTTGGAGGAGACCATGTCGAGGATTTGAGAAAGGTGTTTTGAAGGCTTCAATTATACAACATGAGGCTAAATCCACTGAAGTACACCTTCACGGTTCCCGCAGGATGATTTCTTAGATTCATGCTTACTCAGTGGGGCATAGAAGCTAATCCTGACAAATACAGGATGGTGAGAGAGCTCTAGAGTCCAACCAATGTGAGAGAAGCACCGTCATTGAATGGAAAGGTTGTAGTGCTATCCTGGTTTATGCCAAAAATGGCACACTAGTTGTTGCCTCTCTACAAAGCAATCAAGAAAAACAAGGAATTTGAATGGGGCGGGGAGCAGGAGAAGGCTTTTCAAGAGCTGAAGGAAGTACTAGCCAACCCGCCGGTGTTAGCAATGCTAGATCAAGGAGAAAAGCTTTTTGTAACATCCTGCGTATTAATTAGGGACTAGATTAAGATTAAGTGTTAAGTAAGGTTAATTATAAATTAAAAACTTGACTGCTGACGGGACTGACTAATTGTGACGTGTAACCGTGCAGCAGGCTCCGATCCGCGTTTCCTACTCACTCTTCGCGTTTCTAGGAGTATATGGGCTGAAGCCCTTAACCACTTCTCCATTCACTCCAAATTTCCTCAAGACTTTCCATCTTCTCCTACTTCTCCTCCTTCTTCGTTCTTCTTTGTTCTTCTTCTTCTCTGTCCCCTGTTTTTCATAACTTCGCCATTGTGGTGAAGTGGAGAACCCAAGATTCCCATTGTTGGTGAGGAGCAATCGTTCGAGTGGAAGAAGAACAGCTTCCTATTCCCAAGCTGATTAAAGGGTGCGACTGTGTTTGAGGGGGACTGAACAAGAGGGAGTGGTGGACGAAGCAAGCAGGACAGCGGACCAACGCTGAAAACAGAGGAACTTCTTGGAGTCTCTTTAGTTGGTAGGGGTTATCTTATATCTTAAATGCATGGGTTATGGACGGGTTGCGGGTGTTGATGACTTGTTGATTCTGGTGATTTAAAATGCGTTGATAGGTGTGTTTTGATTGAGTAAGGGATATGTGATGCCCGGATGCATGATGACTAGGAGTTGGGTAATGCATGTTAATAATCTTAAGAATATTGAATGGTTGCATGAGGAGAATGTGTTAAAGTATTGTTGATGATTACCATGTGATTTATGTGAAATACAGGCTACTATGAATCTAAATGCTGACTGCATATGAGGAAAGATTAACCTACTGAGTTCTGATAATGTCTAATACCGATTGCATATGATGCATGTATTGTTGAGTAAAAGGTCAAGTGTGTGAAATCTGTGTTTGTATGATCATTCCGTGTATGGTTATATATGTGGTGCATGAGGTGCATGAGCTAATAGTGTGGAAGTGATTTACCGATTCTGTTCGTAATCTAATGACGATACTTGCATGAGATGCATTGGTAAGAATGCTGAGAGCATATAGTGTGTGACACTACCACTTGAATCGGTAACTATATGCATGAGATGCTGTTAAAGACCTTGAGTGGGACTCAAGGCAAGCCGACTGAGTGGGACTCAGGGCTACCCGTAACACTGCCGTTGACACTGAGAGTGTTTGTGTTACAAGTGAGGGCAAACAGTTTGGGACCAGTAAAACGGCCGAGTCAGCTGGGAGCTGAATAAAAGGCTGAAAGCCTATGTTGCAATAATAAAAACCAATAATACGCGAGTCGGATCCGATTGAATGAACTTGCGTACATGTACAATTGATGCTGATTGTGACGCGATTATATGTATATATGTTAGTGTTATTGAGAATAATATGTGCATATAGCCGAGAGATAACTAGGTAGATTTCGATTGAAAGATTCCTTGTGTGTGTTCCGATTGAATGGCACTGTGTATGTTATTGATTGTTGCTATGTATATATATATGTTATTGCATGATTGAGGAATAATCCGAGTCAGTATCTATCATTTAATATTTAAGATACTCACCCCTACTGTGGCTATATTTCAGTGGACATCACACGAGACGGTGAATGATGGAGAAGCTACGTACCGTGTGGAGTGCTTATGTACTGTGGAAATGTATATATATATGTATATGTTGTATATAAGGTTTTGTCATAGCCTTGGCCGGCTCTTAATTTGGTCTTTTGTCTAACTGTATCAAAACTGAACTCTCTCGGGTAAAGAGTATGATCATGTGCATGTAAATATTTATATATATAATACTGTGTGTTCATCTTGTGCTGTGTGTGAAAGTCCAGGTGGTATATGTTACGTTTTACTAAGCCTGTAGAGCCCGCATGATTCTGAATAAATAAGAGCTAAGTTAATCCTGTGCAAGGCGTGATGAGTGACCTTCTTCCAAATGAAGAAAGGTTAGGCCAACTCCGAGTGGAATATGCCCATTAAAATCGCTTTCGAGGTAAGTTGGTCAACATGTGATGGAGCGAGAGATTTCTTAGATACAACCTTTCGATTGAAGGGTATTTAGATGTTTTCGAGTGAAAGTCAACCGAGTGAATGTTTCCCCCGATGGTTGAATTGACAATACGATTATGAGTGGAGCCTGTAGTAGTGAACTTATTATAGGGAGTAAGATCTGGATAATACAGAGTAGATTTTAGTCTAACAAGGTCTTCCGCATGTAGAGGAGTTAGTATGTATCCCGAGTGGCGAGAAGTTAGAGCATTTCCGAGTGAGGGAAGTTATACAATCCTTTAAGCAAGATTTGACTTAGTGAGGGAGCCTTAGTGTGAAGTAGACTACATTTCCCGAGTGATGGGTGTGGAAAACACTCCCGAGTGATATCTGGCTGAGGAGAGTACTCCGAGTGAGGAGGGAGGTATAGATCCCGAGTGAAGTGATCGAGGGGAGTCATCTCCTGAGTAGTTTATACCTATGAACTCTAAGGCTAGAATAGGATGTGTTGAATGAACTTCCGAGGGAAGCGTGAGCGCAAAGACTTTTCCGAGTGAATCTGGACTCCATTCCGAGTGGGAAACTATCCGAGTGTATGCGTCGCTTCAGCGAATAAATCCTCGCTCTAGCAAGTGTAGCCGCTTATGTATTTTCATCCGCTGATTCTCGTAGCTGGAGCCACGTCTTGCTAATGTGTAATATTCTAACCCGGCCTTCTCTTTTCTGAGTCGGATTTCTACTCTTCTTAACCTTCAATTGCTTATTCTGCCTGAACACCCTGTGATCTTTAGGAAAAAATTTTTTTTCCTGTCTAGGGCTGCTGTTATCTAAACCGGGTTGTTTCATTTTGGTATCAGAGCGGACTTAAAAGGTCCAAGGCCAAGGTATGCTTACTCCTAGTAAGCGGTCATGTACATTATGATCGGTCGTCATAAACTGCTTGTAATATCTAAGGACTTTGATGCCTAATTAAGTATAATTTGTGTGGCCATGTGCCTATGAGGTGTTGTTTTGGGGGTAGAAGATTGTTCCTACCCTGGTCTGATTAATTATATGATATTTAAGAATTGTATAATAATGTGTTATAATTGTTGAATGTTGGGTTGAAGTCCGATCGGTAGTGAGTAATTCTGTAAACTTATCCTTGAAAGGGGTGTTAATTTCAGGATAAGTCATGGCAAATCGTCATAGCATGGAAGCCATAGCCACAGCATTCCAGCGTTTTGCTGACATATTCGAGAGGCAGAGCCAGCCTCGAACTGAAGATAGCCAAGTATTGGATCGCTTCCTTAAGAGGAAGCCGAGTGAGTTCCAAGGAGGATTTAATCCCGAAGCAACTTACAAGTGGATTCAAGATTTGGAGAGAATTTTTAGGGGCCTTCACTGCACTGAGGCCCAGAAAGTCAAGTACGCAGTGTACATGCTGCGGGACGAAGCAGAAAATTGGTGGAAGATCACCAAAAACCGATTAACTGACGTTGGCACCCAGCTGATCTGGGAAAATTTTAGGGCGTGCTTCTTGGAGAAGTATTTCCCTGACACAGTAAGGAGTCGGAAAGAACTAGAATTTATGGAACTGAAGCAGGGTTCCATGTCTGTAGAGGAATACGCTGCCAGGTTTGAAGAGTTGTGCCTGTTTTAACCGCCCTTCCAACAACCCGGAACCGAGAGTTCCAAATGCATTAAATTCAAGAGCGGACTGAGGTTGGACATTAAGAGAGCGTTCAGGCACCAGGAAATTAGAAGCTTTCCTGTACTGGTGAATAAATGCATAATTTTTGAAGAAGATGACAAGGCCCACTCGGGCCAGAGCAGCAAGGCAGACCCCTCCTTGAAGCCCCAGCAATCTCGCTTCAAGAGACCGAGCAACGCTGGCAGAAGCAGACCCTTCTCCAGGTTTAGGGGTCGGGG
The DNA here is from genome assembly GCA_037962975.1 of Clitoria ternatea. NCBI lineage: Eukaryota > Viridiplantae > Streptophyta > Magnoliopsida > Fabales > Fabaceae > Clitoria > Clitoria ternatea. The sequence continues at coordinate 114,580,894 of CM075671.1, forward strand.
TCAGCAGGGAGGACGTTCAGCTCATCGTATGGGAGGCGGCAAGTGTTTTAAGTGTAGAGGAAACCATTATGCTCGGGATTGCAGCAACGATGATGAAATGGTATGCTACCACTGTAATGAAAAAGGGCACATTCGCCCTGACTGCCCTCAACTACATCAAGCAAACGCCAATGTGCACCGTGGAGGCATGTAATTTCCAAGGAAGGCATCTCGGTAGATCCTTCAAAGGTAGCAGCTGTAATGGCATGGGAGAGACCCAAGTCGGTCTCAGAGATAAGAAGCTTCATGGGTCTAGCTGGCTATTATAGAAGGTTTATTGAGGGTTTTTCTAAGCTTGCTTTGCCCCTGATCAAGTTGACTCAGAAAAATGTCCCTTTCGTGTGGAGTTCCAAGTATGAGAGCAGTTTCCGAGAGTTAAAGACTAAGTTGACAACCGCTCCAGTGTTGGCATTACCAAATTTACAAAAGAGCTTCGTGGTCTACTGTGATGCGTCGGGACTCGGCCTGGGGTGCGTACTAATGCATAAGGACCGAGTGATAGCTTATGCCTCTCGGTAATTAAGGCCACACGAGCAGCATTATCCGACCCATGACTTGGAATTGGCAGCTGTAGTCTTCGTATTAGAAATATGGAGGCATTACTTGTACGGTTCCAAATTTGAGATGTACAGCGACCACAAGAGCCTCAAATATTTATTCGACCAGAAAGAGCTGAACATGAGGCAGAGGAGATGGATAGAGTTTTTGAAAGATTACGACTTCGAGCTGAAGTATCATCTGGGTAAGGCGAACGTTGTAGCCGACGCATTAAGTCGGAAATCCCTCCATGTGGCAGTGATGATGGTGAAGGAGGTGGAGTTACTGGAGTAATTCCGAGACATAAACTTGCATGTGGACGTCCCATCGTCTCAGAAGATAACGCTCGGTACATTAAAGATTGCCAATGAGTTCCTGAAATTGGTATTTGAGCAACAGAAGTCAGATACCTACTTGGCTGAGATGAAGAAGACTCAGGCTAAGGGTAAGGACTTGTCTCTGACCGAGGGATCGGATGGAATTTTCCGAGTGAAGGGTAGAATATATGTGCCGAGTGAAGGAGAATTAAGGAGGATAGTGTTTGATGAAGCCCACAAGAGCCTGTTAAGTATTCACCCGGGCACTACAAAGATGTACCACGATTTAAGACTGTAATTCTGGTGGCCCGGATTAAAGAGAAATGTGGTGGAATATGTGGCTCAGTGTGTTACTTGCCAGAAGTCGAAGGTCGAACACCAGAAGCCGTATGGTGCGTTGTAACCCCTTGAAATCCCCGTATAGAAATGGGAATCAATTGTCATGGACTTTGTAATGGGACTGCCTAGAACCCGAGCGGGTTATGATGCCATTTGGGTCATTGTCGACCGGTTGACGAAAACTGCACACTTTCTGCCTGTGAACATATGATATCCGTTACAGAAGTTAGCCCAGATCTATATCCGAGAAATTGTCCGACTGCATGGTGTGCTGACTTCTATCGTGTCGGACAGGGAACCTAGATTCACGTCCCGGTTTTGGACAAGCTTGCACCAGGAATTAGGCACGAAGCTTTGGCTGAGTTCCGCCTACCATCCCCAGTCGGATGGGCAATCCGAGCGAACAATACAAAGTTTGGAGGATTTACTGAGGGCGTGTGTGTTGGAGCATGGTGGTAGTTGGGAGCAGTACCTCCCTCTGATCAAACTTACATATAATAATAGCCACCACAGCAGCATTGGCATGGCACCCTATGAAGCACTGTATGGCCGGAAATGCCGAACCCCACTCTGTTGGTCAGAAACTGGTGAAAGTTTACTGTTGGGGTAGGAAATTATGAAACAGACTTCAGAACAGATCCAAGTAATTAGGGAAAAGATGAAGACGTCTCAGGACAGGCAGAAAAGCTATCATGATAAACGGACTAAGCCACTTGAGTTCTTGGTCGGTGATAGGGTGTTCCTAAAGATTTCACCGAGTAAAGGAGTCGGACGAGCCTTGAAGAGTGGGAAGTTGAACCCCCGATACATTGGACCCTATGAAGTACTGGAGCAGATCGATTCTGTGGCATACCGAATAGCATTACCAACTCACCTATCTAGATTGCATAATGTGTTTCATATGTCTCAACTAAGGAAGTATCTACCCGATTCCACTCACAAAATGCCGGATGATGAAGTGGAGATCAAAGAGGATTTGACTACTGTGGCTGTACTGACTAGAATTGTGGACCGGTCGGTAAAACGCTTGAGGAGCAAGGATGTACAACTGGTTGAAGTAGCGTGGCAGCAAAAAGGGTGTACTTCTTATACCTGGGAACGCGGGGATGTCATGAGGCAGCAGTATCCCGAGTTGTTCATTTAAGGTAAGTTACCGTTTGAATTTCGATGACGAAATTCTTTGAGAGGGGGAGAATTATAACATCCTGCGTATTAATTAGGGACTAGATTAAGATTAAGTGTTAAGTAAGGTTAATTATAAATTAAAAACTTGACTGCTGACGGGAATGACTAATTGTGACGTGTAACCGTGCAGCAGGCTCCGATCCGCGTTCCCCACTCACTCTTCGCGTTTCTAGGAGTATATGGGTTGAAGCCCTTAACCACTTCTCCATTCACTCCAAATTTCCTCAAGACTTTCCATCTTCTCCTACTTCTCCTACTTCTCTTCCTTCTCTTCCTTCTTCATTCTTCTTCGTTCTTCTTCTTCTCTGTCCCCTATTTTTCGTAACTTCATGACTATGGTGAAGTGGAGAACTCGAGATACTGTTGGTGAGGAGCAATCATTCGAGTGGAAGAAGAATAGCTTCCTGTTCCGAAGCTGATTAAAGGGTGCGACTGTGTTCGAGGGGGACTGAACAAGAGGGAGTGGTGGACGAAGCAAGCAGGACAGCGGACCAACGCTGAAAACAGAGGAACTTCTTGGAGTCTCTTTAGTTGGTAGGGGTTATCTTATATCTTAAATGCATGGGTTATGGACGGGTTGCGGGTGTTGATGACTTGTTGATTCTGGTGATTTAAAATGCGTTTATAGGTGTGTTTTGATTGAGTAAGGGATATGTGATGCCCGGATACATGATGACTAGGAGTTGGGTAATACATGTCAATTTCCGTCCATGAAATGCATGTTAATAATCTTGAGAATGTTGAATGATTGCATGAGGAGAAGGTGTTAAAGTATTGTTGAATGATTTATATGAAATGCAGGCTACTATGAATCTAAATGCTGACTGCATGTGAGGAAAGATTAACCTACTGAGTTCTGATAATGTCTAATACCGATTGCATATGATGCATGTATTATTGAGTAAAAGGTCGAGTGTGTGAAATCTATGTTTGTATGATCATTCCGTGTGTGGTTATATATGTGGTGCATGAGGTGCATGAGCTAATAGTGTGGAAGTGAGTGGGACTCAGGGCTGCCCGTAACACTACCGTTGACGCTGAGAGTGTTTGTCTTACAAGTGAGGGCAAACGGTTTGGTACCAGTAAAACGGCCGAGTCAGCTGGGAGCTGAATAAAAGGCTGAGAGCCTATGTTGCAACAATAAAAACCAATAATACGCGAGTCGGATCCGATTGAATGAACTTGCGTACATGTACAATTGATGCTGACTGTGACGCGATTGTATGTTATTGATTGTTGCTATGTATATATATATATGTTATTGCATGATTGAGGAATAATCCGAGTCAGTATCTATCATTTAATATTTAAGATACTCACCCCTACTGTGGCTATATTTCAGTGGACATCACACGAGACGGTGAATGATGGAGAAGCTACGTACCGTGTGGAGTGCTTGTGTACTGTGGAAATGTATATATATATGTATATGTTGTATATAAGGTTTTGTCATAGCCTTGGCGGGCTCTTAATTTGGTCTTTTGTCTAACTGTATCAAAACTGAACTCTCTCAGGTAAAGAGTATGATCATGTGCATGTAAATATTTATATATATAATACTGTGTGTTCATCTTGTGCTGTGTGTGAAAGTCCAGGTGGTATACGTTACGTTTTACTAAGCCTGTAGAGCCCGCATGATTCTGAATAAATAAGAGCTAAGTTAATCCTGTGCAAGGCGTGATGAGTGACCTTCTTCCGAATGAAGAAAGGTTGGGCCAACTCCGAGTGGAATATGCCCATTAAAATCGCTTTCGAGGTAAGTTGGTCAACATGTGTTAGAGCGAGAGATTTCTTAGATACAACCTTCCGATTGAAGGGTATTTAGATGATTCCGAGTGAAAGTCAACCGAGTGAATGTTTCCCCCGATGGTTGAATTGATAATACGATTCTGAGTGGAGCCTGTAGTAGTGAACTTATTATAGGGAGTAAGATCTGGATAATACGGAGTAGATTTTAGTCTAACAAGGTCTTCCACATGTAGAGGAGTTAGTATGTATCCCAAGTGGCGAGAAGTTAGAGCATTTCCGAGTGAGGGAAGTTATACAATCCTTTAAGCAAGATTTGACTTAGTGAGGGAGCCTTAGTGTGAAGTAGACTACATTTCCCGAGTGATGGGTGTGGAAAACACTCCCGAGTGATATCTGGCTGAGGAGAGTACTCCGAGTGAGGAAGGAGGTATAGATCCCGAGTGAAGTGATCGAGGGGAGTCATCTCCCGAGTAGTTTATACCTGTGAACTCTAAGGCTAGAATAGGATGTGTTGAATGAACTTCCGAGGGAAGCGTGAGCGCAAAGACTTTTCCGAGTGAATCTGGACTCCATTCCGAGTGGGAAACTATCCGAGTGTATGCGTCGCTTCAGCGAATAAATCCTCGCTCTAGCGAGTGTAGCCGCTTATGTATTTTCATCCGCTGATTCTCGTAGCTGGAGCCACGTCTTGCTAATGTGTAATATTCTGACCCGGCCTTCTCTTTTCTGAGTCGAATTTCTACTCTTCTTAACCTTCAATTGCTTATTCTGCCCTGAACACCCTGTGATGTTTTTTGAAAAAAAAAATTTCCTGTCTCGGGCTGCTGTTATCTAAACCGGGTTGTTTCACTTTTCATTTATCTTTTTGTATTGGATGAAGCTATTGGAGTCGCACTGGTGAAAGAGACGATCGAAGGCCAGCGACCGGTGTATTTTGTAAGAAAGGTCCTTCAAGGATCAGAAGGCCAGTACCAGAAACTAGAAAAGGCTGCTTTAGCATTAGTCTGGATGTCTCAGCGTTTAAGACAGTATTTCCATGTGTATCCCATTACAGTGTGAACCGATCTCCCCTTAAGAGCAGTTTTCCACAAACTGGATTTAGCAGAAGGATGACCAAATGGGAAATAGAGCTTTTAGAGTTTGATATTTCATATGAGCCTAGAACGGCTATAAAAGCCTAGGTGTTAGCTGATTTTGTAATGAAGTTGACAAGAGAGGCCCCAACGCCATTACTAGAACACTGGACCATTTATGTCGATGGATCGTCAAATGGAAAGGGATGTGGGGTCGGAGTTGTTATAGAAAGTGAAGACGAAGTGAGTGTAGAAATTTCCCTCTGGTTCAATTTTAAGACGTCAAATAATCAGGCAGAGTATGAGGTATGTTTGGCAGGACTCAATAAATGTAGGAGCACAGACCGTAGTACTTTGTAGCGATTCACAACTTGTGATTTCTCGTATAAATGGGAGTTACCAGGTCAAGAAGCCACTGTTGCAGCAATACCTGGCCAAAGTCAAAGAGTTAGGGGGCAAATTTATAAATGTTGAATACAAGCATGCTTTGAGAGAAGATAATGTCAGGGCGGACGTATTATCTTGATTGGCCAGCACCAAAAAGGCAGGGTCCACAACTACAGTCATCCAGATTACTTTAGCTACTCCAAGCATCTCGAGCCCACTCAAAGTCTACGCCGTCCAATTCAAAGCCCATCCTGAAAATTCTTGGGTGATCCCAATAATCCGGTATATGGTGAGTGGACAACTTCTGAAATGCCCATTGGAGAAGAAGAAGTTGAAGAAATAATTGCCAAACATTGTTTTGGTGCATGGAAGTTTATTCAGAAGAGGGATATCGGCACCATATTTGAAATGTTTAAATGAGGCAAAGGTCGAAGAGGTGTTAATCGAGGTGCACGAAGGAGCATGTGGCCATCACTACGTTGGAAGGAGCTTGGCTAGAAAAATTTTACTGGCAGGTATTGGTGGCCCACTTTAACCAAGGATACCATTGAATACGTCAAGAAGTGTGATGCATGCTAGAAGAACAGCAATGAGCACCACGTTTAAGCAGAGGAGTTATTCACGTCAGTAGTCCCATGACTTTTTCACCAATAGGGTATGAACATTTTAGACCTTTTCCAAAGGCACCCAGTGGAGTCAAATATTTAATAGTTAGGGTGGATTACTTCACGAAATGGATTGAGGTAGAGGTAGTTATACACATCACTGCGGCCCAGACTCAAAGATTTTTGTATGGGAATGTTATCACCAGGTTCAGAATACCAAGAAGAGTTGTCACAGACAATGGGACACAGTTCACGGACTCCAAGTTCAAAAGCCTTCTTGAGGAACTCCAAATTAAACAAGTTTTCTCGTCAATAGAACACCCTCAAACCAATGGGCAAGCCGAGGTAGCAAACAGAGAAATTTTGAAAGGCTTAAAGAAGCAGCTTGGTGATACGAAAGGAGAATGGGTCAACCAGTTATGCCATGTCTTGTGAGCATACCAGACCACGCCTCACTCGTCTATAGGAGAAGCCCTATTTCGGTTAGTATACGGTGTGGATACAGTTATACTAGTATAAATCAATCAGATTTCACCAAGAGTTCAACAGTTTGACGATAAGGGCTACGGTATGAAATTAAAGAATGAATTGGACTTACTATCAGAAGTTAGGGAAGCAATTTTTGTCCGTGATCAGGAAATCAAGGCCAAGGCCATAGTTGATACAATATGAAGGTCCAAAAAAGAAGATTTTGTTGAGAAAAGTGTAACATCCTGAATTTTATAAAAATGATTAAATATGATGAATAAATATTAAATAATTATAAATGGGTGGATAAGTATCCCATAAATATTGAAATAATTCAATTGAGATTTATGTTGATTAATTAGAATTTATTGAGACTAAATGAGGTAAAATTTCACCCGGTTAAAATATGGGTGTCGGACCAAGTATCTCCGATTGAGATGCCATTGGTCAGGGCTATTAAGAATATTATTGGGAATCTGAATCTATATTAGGAATAATATTTAGATTTCGTAACGAGCCCGAACAGAGGTCCTGTATATTATAAAACGATAAAATTTTAATGAGAGGTAAAAACTTAAAAACAAACTCTCCTCCCTCTCTTTTGTTTTCACGCCACTTCTTCTCCTTCTTTCTATCCTCTTCTCTTTATCTCTTCTCCTTCTCCTCTTCTTCTTCTTCTTCTTCTCTTCAAAACCCTAAGCTAATGGTGGCCCTCTCCTCCCCCACCATTTTCGTCTTCTTGGGAGCTTGAAGGAGAAGCTTGTAGCTGGAACCCTTCTCCCTCTTCTCTTCCATTTTCGTGTGGCCCTCTCCTCCTCTTGGGAGTTACCCTTTTTCTTCTCATGAGGTAAGCTTCTTACTATTTTTCAAGAGCTTGAACCTTTGGTTATAAGTTTTAGGTGTATGGAGAGTGGTTTATGTATGTGGGTTATTAGTAGAAGCTATTTTTATATAAAACCCTAAGGTGGGGTGTGAGAAATATGTGTTTTTGTGTAGATGTGGAAGGGTACACAAAAATTTAGTGTTTGATGATGGAAGATGATGATTATTTATGATTGTTATTGGATTATTAATGGAACCCTAATTATAGGAATTGGGGGAAATTGGCAATAATGCCATGAAAAATGATTTTTAGTAAAAACCTATGATAATGTGTGTGGAGGTGTTGATAATGATGGAGATTAATGGTTATTAGAAATAGTTATTAAGTTTTGGTGAAAAACCCTAAGTGTGGTGATTTGGGGGTTTTGGCTAAATAGGTGATTTTGATGATTTTTGATGTCTTAGAATGATTTCATATGAGGAGATGAATGTTTGAAACATTGGTGTTGATTCTTGAGGATTGGGAGATGAGTACATATGAGTATGTATGTGGTTGGAGGAATTAATTTAGATTGTTAATGTTTATGATGATGTTAAAAATGGTTACAAGCCATTGATAGTAGATTAAGAAAATAGATACTTGAGTTGATGAGTATGTAGGCCTTGATATATGCTATTGAGGTTGTTGATTGATGATGGTCTTAAATGGATCTAAGAGGGCTTATAATGAATTTGAATGAATTGTGATGATGATTAGTAAACCACATGATGATTTAGAGGTCTTATGAGTAAGGGCCATGGTATTGTTGTTGTTGGATTTGTTTAGCCCTTTAAGATCTAGAGAACCTTGATTTTGGGAAAGGAATTCCCGAAGCCTAACACAATGGTATGAATTGGTGTTTTAGCAAGTCTAGGACTTGATATTGGGCTTTATGATAAGCTAGCAAATATTTAGAATTATGAGGAATGCCTTGAGATGGCTTATTAATTGTATGAATGCATATGTATGTTGTGTAGATTATATTCTGGGTAATACGGCGGAGCATTCAGAGCATTGGAATCGTTGCGGTTCTTCCCTCGACGTAAGAGAGGAATTTACATTCAAATTGCATGAGTTGTATAATTGATGATTATTGTATGTCATGATACTCATGCTTGCCTTGCCATGTTTAGAGTGAAGTGATGTGAATGGCAAACTATTGGCTATTGATGATAATATATGTGTATATATGTGTTAATGAAAAACCCATGAGGGGTTGAAATATGTACATGTTAATGAACCATCCTCGAGGGGATAAAGTATATGTTTTGTGAATTGAGAATTTATGTGAACGTTTGACATCGAATATGATAGCCATTGTGATCGTATTAGTGATAAGTTTGAGGTTTATGCATAATTGAGGAACTCATAGAGCCAAATAGAGTTTTATGTGGTTTTGATGGCATGCGGTAGTTCCAATGGCCCGTATTGGTAGTTTATGACTTGTGGAAATTGGAATGGGCTAATTCCATTGAGAATAAGCCCTTGAGTTGCATAAAAGTGCCTTAAAATGGGTAAAATGCATTTATGCGCATAAGTCACTCATTTTAAAGGATTTTTGAGTGAGGCCGGTGGCCGCACGTCACAAATGGTGTAATTTAGTTGCTGTCAAAATTTGGTAGCATTTGGAGTTAATATGAAAAAGTTAGAGGGGTCGGAAGTCCATAAATTATGCATTTTCTACATAATTTCTGCAGTCTAATAGGCCTTATCGATTAGATTATCAGTCTAATCGATTACGAGGATTTTGTTCCATGGTAATCGATTGGTTTAATCGATTATAAACCTGTACGCAGCCTAGTAATCGATTGTGTTCGACGGTGTAATCGATTAGACACCAAACAGAACCAATGTAATCGATTGCATTCGAAGGTGTAATCGATTATGTACTAAAACAGAAACAAGGTAATCGATTACCCTAATCTCGTAATCAATTATGAACAACATCTGATACATTATACCATATACAGAAGCATTGTAATCGATTAGCTCCTACCCTATAATCGATTATCTCTAGCTAAATTGATTAAATCAGCTTAGAATTTGCATCTTTACTTCTTTTGGGTACTTATCTTGTCCCCCTTGGACTTTTAGGCCTACTTGACAATTAAATGGAGTATTCTAAAACCCTCTTCCAATCCCATGTATACCTTTAGAGTAATTACGAGCGAATCCACTAGGGGAACATGTGTGGTTTGTCTTAGTGGTGATTGGGGAATGGCTTAAGGCCTTGGCGAGGTATGTGTATGCCTATGCTATGTTATGAATACATATATGCTTCACCACTATGGATATATTGTGAATCTTGATGAAAAGTAAATGATGTGATTGTATGACACACCTTGGTTGACGATAGAACTAATAAGGGGACAATTGAATAGCAATGAGTTATTATAACTTAATGAATTTGAAAAAGTGTTAATGATGAATAAGAATGAATGATGAATGATAATGTTGAATGAAAAGGGACGTTATTGTTGAACACGCCCTAGAATGTTATTATTGATGGGCGTAGTGCCACTATGATTAATGCGTGTATTGACATGTATATATGAGATTGAATGATAATTGTTGAAATTATGTTTTGAGATATCTTATTGGTTTCCATGCGTGGATAAATGCTATGATGATTGATATGCTATGATTGCCATGTGGGGATTTATGAAAATGTGAATGTTGTGCCTTGAGGGGCCTTGTGGTTGATTGTATGTCAATGATAATAAAAACAAAATATAAAATATACCCCTAATTAAGAGGGTGAGATATCCTTGCAAGGTCGATTGGCATATGCATTATTGCATTTTGCATTCATGGCATGGCATAACATTGAATATGTGGTTGTGTTCACAAAGATGAAAGATCCTGCGGGATTCTATGAAGGAAGTACCCCTTGCGAGGCAGGAAACCAACGTGATGTTGATATGGTATTGAGCCAGTGGTTTCGATCACCTAGTTATGGAAAGTGAAAGGCCCTGCGGGGACCATTGTATGATGATGAGCCAGTGGTTGCGATCACTTGGTATTTGAAATGAAAAAGGGCTTACGAGTTCCTATGATGCACGTGGTTATGATCACGAGGCGGGAGTACCCTTTACGAGGTGGGAAACCATTATGAATTATTGAACGTGGTTGTGATCACGAGAACGCACCTTGCGAGGCTGCTAGAGGGGGTACCCCTTGCGAGGCGGGAAACCCATGTGAATGAATGATATGGTGGTTGCAATCACCTGATGAAATGAAATGGATCCATTGTATATGCATTAAATAGTTGACATATGCATTAGCCATAAGAGCATGGCATTTGAGGTGGGATGACCACGAGAGATGAAAGACCCCTTGCGAGGAGGAATAGAATAAAGATTTAATAAGATGATGATAATGATTGTGAATGCCCTTGTTGATAAGTGGCAATGTGATTGTGTATGTGCTTGTGCTTGCTTATGTTGTGAAATGCGTTTCATGAGGGTTGTATACCTATTATATCAATGTGATGATGATTGAATGATGAATTAATGATTTTATAGCAAAGCACACATGATGATTGTATGCATGTACACATAATCATAATATATTTATATTCGTCATTTTGAATGTATAACTCACTCTCCCATGTGGTCTCCTTTTTAGCATTGTGATGCAGGGTTGCCATGGGATGAGATGGGATTTTTGTATTGAAGCTTTTGACGAAGGTAAATAGTGGTAGTGGAAGTGCCTTGGCGGCATCAATTATGAATTTTAATGTATTGAATTAAATTGTACGTAAGGATGATGATTTAGAGAGTTAAATATATATGTGTAACAAACTTATGTATTTATGAACGTAGATTATATGTTTAGCATGTAAGTGATGGTTAGATTGATGCCATCTGGTGATGGATATCTCATGTATAGACTTCTTACATTTGATGATATGTAATTATGATTTAGGTGCATATTCGATTGTAGCCTAATAGGCTTATATTATGAAATTGTATGATTGCTTGGGCCTTTTCTCATATCTTCATATATGGGACTAGGAATATGCCCGGTATACACATTCTTCTTCCGTTGTAAACTCTATTATTTTGTATACCGTTATGGGTAAGTTAGCTATCGATCCAGTTATATCTTATTAAATCGTACGCTTTCGGTTTTCTGTGATTCAGGTTTCGGTGTGACATCAGACTTACCTTAGAACGCAAAAAATTTACTAGCATTTTATTAATCTTTATGTTGATCATATCGAAATTCGAGTCTAGAAGACCGGGGTGTTACAAAAAGTCTGATCAAAAATATAAGTTTTAAGTCCTGTTGGACCAGACCCTAGCTTTTATGATTTGTTTATATTGATCATCAAGTATTTTCGGTAAAGGAATAAAGTCTGAACTGTTCATAATATTTCTTTCAGTGCATAAGTAATTTTAGAATACAAATATTGATTTGTAAAAACAAAGGGGAAGCATATGTATTCTAAAAAGTCTAGTAGATCAACAAAAGTCTGATAATAGCATCTTGATTAAAGAACTCTCCTTCAACATTCAAAAATTCTATTTGGGTGATGCTTTAGGAGAAATGATCACATCGTATTTGCGTGTCTATCATCAAAGAACAAAAAGAACAAAATCAACATTAGCAGCAGCTGTCAGCATACCTACTCTTACGAACTCTGAAAGTAACCTCTCACTCAATCAAGAATAAGTTCACGAATGGTTTTGTGCATGGAAATGCATGAGAAACTATTCTTGTGAAAATACTCAAATGTGATTCAGACCTCTCTCAAGCTCAAATTCAACTACAAGGTCTGATCTCAAGAAGCTTAAGGCAAAATACCTTCAAAGGATTTCCAATGTCTATATATACTTTCAAGAAGCAATAACTGATATATCTTTCAAGTCATTATAAATATCAAGGAAGTTTGAACATCATAGAGACAAGAAAGGTCTTAGGAGAAAGCTCTTCAAGTTATCATTCAATATCATTCTAGTTCATTTTTCTTGTAAAAGACAAAGACCCTCTTTACTTTCTAGCTCTACTTCTAGCATACTCAAGTCTTGTGTCAAAAACACTTAGTGTTCAATCTCAAAATTGTCTATTATTTGTACACTAAGTTCTAAAAACATTTCTTATTCTTGTTATTTGTATAAGTTTGGTGGGTTACTAGAACAAGTTTGTGTTAGGAAACACTTTGGCCTGAAGAGGCTTTCGAAAGAATACTTGGGTTAAGCCAGGAGTGGCTTGTTGAAAGAATACTTAGGAAAAGCCAAAGGTGGGTAGTGTAAGAACACTTGTAGCACGGGTCTGGTGCTGATATTGTAAAGGAGATTTTTACAATAGTGGAAATCCTTCAAGTTGGAAGGGACTAGACGTAGCTTCTGTGTTGGAAGTGAACCAGTATAAACTCTGTGTGTTTATTCTCTCTTACTCATCCTCATTTGATTACTTGTACATTTTATTTGATTCAAAAATTTGGGCGAAAAAGAGTTTAAGACTTATTCAACCCCTCCTTCTAAGTCTAACTCTGAACCATCAGATTCAATGTGGGTGACCTCCTATTGAGAAAAGCATTAGTTAGAAATCGCCTTGCACATCAAGGGAAGCTAGCACTGACATGGGAAGGCCCATACCGAGTGAATGAAGTAACTCCAAGAAGAGCCTGTCTTCTAGAAACACTACAGGGAAAAGTGTTTAACAATAAATGGAATGTAAAGAATTTATGTGTATATTACAACTGACCGGCGTCACAAGTCATGCACTCTTTTCCCTACCTAAGGTTTTTCCCATAGGGTTTACTTAGGAGGTTTTTAATGAGGCACGAAGTTGGGATGCTTATTCAAAAATAAAATAAAAGTTGAACCAACTACGCCTTATCTATTTATTTTACGGTTAACCCTGGAGCGGTTGAAAAACCCCAGAAAGGTTAGGTTATTTTTAACCCTGGAGCGGTTGAAAAACCCCAAAGTGGTTAGGTTAATTTGATTAAGCTCGAAGCGATTGAAAAACCCTAGAGTGGTTAGGTTAATTTGCACTAGTGCATTTTAGGGTTTTAAGCACGGTTATTTTTTACCTTTAAGCACGGTTTTGGAAGCATGCTTGTTCCCAACATGGTTGTAGGTAAGGGCCTTTTAGCACGATTTTTAATCATGATCGTATGTCACGTATAAACACGGTTATTTCAACGGTGGTTAAAAATACGAGACCTATAAACACGGCTACACTGAACCGTGGTTAAAGATGGGACTTTTAAGCACGGTTGTGCGTTAACCGTGCTTAAAACCTTGTTTTTTTAAAAAAAATTATTTTTTATTCATTCCCCAAACCTGCAAGCAGAATTTATAACCAGACAGCCCAATGATGCATACAATATATATATATAGCTCAAATAATGAAAATGAATAAATTTCAATAAAACCATATAAACATCAAATATGGTACATAAAATGCACAATAATCCTAAAGCTACAGTAATAGGTATAACTACACACTAATAATAATAAATGACAAAAGTCTATTGGAGTCCTTCCTTGACTTGAAGAAAGTTGGTGACCCAATGGGTTTTGATTTCGTCAATGTATTTTTCAGGGAACTTTGAGGAGTCTTGAAAGTACTGCAAAGAAGAGACAATCATTAATAGTAGTGGTGAGCAACAAATTATAATAGTAGTATGTAAAAACCAAATAAAATAATGTAGGTAGTGAAAACTTACAGTTGTCCATCCGTCTACTATACCAGATTAAATAGTGGTGAGCATCATCTTCATGACGAAATACCCATACTCAAAGGTGTCATCCTGCCGATAAGACTACAAGGTACCATACATTGAATTCACAATTGGTTATTGTTTTTGTTACTAATTGAGGTAACTTTAAAAGTAATGCTTGTTAATTAAAGTACTTACTTTTGGGAAGACCCACTGTAGTTTTTTCTTGGTCACTCAGCCGTGTAGTCGATAGTACCCTATTAAAGCCTTGTGAGAGAATAAAACACCAGTTCAGTTAATAGAATGACTTAATCAAATATGTAAAGTTATCTAATTTGTAAAAGTAGCTTACGCGTCGAGTATTTTCATGTAGTCCACACCAGGACTCCCATGCAAGGAACAGAAGCATGCAGCAATGTCATCCTTCAGGCAAATGACCAACAGTTGCCAATGAAGGCTGCAATGAACATTGATTAGTAATGACACCAAAATGATTAAATTAACAACACCTTTTAAATATTTAATAGACTCTTACTCTCTGTGATATGGCGCAAGGTACACAGTCTTGTTCGAGGCATTCATCCAATTTTGAATGTATGCCTGAATGTCCTCCATGCTGTTCCCGTGAACTTGTATTAGAGGGGGCCCCAGGAAACCATAAGTGTCATGGACACCCCTCTCTATGCAAAGTCTATGTAAAAACCTAAGAAAATTTACAGACGTTTAGTTAGTGAAAATAACATTTTAATTGACACAATCATTGAATGAAAAACATTATACTTACAGCTCCCAACACTGAATCACAGAAATGTTCAACATCATCCTCCCTATCAGGACCTCACACAAGTCAGGCCATGCAATGTACACTAGTAACGGACTTGGGCGGCCAAAAACGAATTCCTCCCATGGGTCCGGGATAGTATCCTCGTGTAGCGAAGCCGATAAAGCTTATAGTTGTTTGATCAGATCAAGAGGGCTGTGGCTTCTTTGATGGGCCAATATCCTGCTAAAACAATTAAAAAATTAGAAGCAATTTTAGATTATTGAAACCATAACTTAATATAGAATTGATGTTAGTTTAAGAAGTATACCTGGGGACCAGAATCTGACAAAAGTTTGGTCGGCCATATAAGGAAGTGTCCTACAGCCTGGCCGACGAGTCATACCTCAGAAGTTGGAATGGGCACAGCTGCGTCCACCTCGAGGACCTATACAACTGAGACCCTTGACACACCATCAAGCATTTCCTGATGGTGAACCAAAGGGCCTAGGTTATACACTAAACCAATGGCAACTGGCTCTTCCACTCCATCAACAAAGAGGTCACAGTGACGACAGTCTCCAAGATTTACGTCGTCATCATCACCGTCAGGTGTAACACACGACGCCTTTGTGCTGACCCGCCTAATCTGTATATTTACACAACATTTTGAAGTTATTCAAGAAATAATCATAGCAAATTATAAGTAATTCAATTAAATAATGTACAATATAATCTGTGGGTCCATCATCGATAGTGTAGGTTGACATTGTTAACTAAATGACGCCATCATCTCATTCTGAAACATGCCATCTCCTCTTGAAGTAGCCTCTACATCTCCTCCTTAGTCTCTGCCTTCATTGCAGCAACCTTCTCCCCAAAGGTCTTCTCCAAATCAAATATGGATTGGGAAGGGGCGGCGGGACGACCAAAATAGCTTCAGAGGCCTACAGAGAAAGAATAATTAGAAATAAAAATGTTATTATAAAGAATCTAAAACTATTAATATAAACGTACCATGACCTCGACCAGCTACACGCACTCGTCCAGGGTGTTCTGGTCAGCCGATGACGGTGGTCAATATATCATCACTACCATGCGACACGAAAGACCCTTGGGTTGACTGCTCAACCAAGGAATCTTACAACCAAAAGTTAGTGATTAGTGTTGTTAGCAACAAATGGACAATTAAAGTTTCATAAAACCTTTTAAAAAGCTTTGTACTTACAATCCGTTGGCAACCTCCTCAACATATGATAAAGTGTAGTCACCACTCTTCTTCGTCCTGGCACGCTTCCATTTTTTATGGCGTATGGGTGGGGAGGGGGATCCACAATAGTGGTGTCAGGGTGGCTACCCGGGCGTTGACTAGCTTTCTCCTCCACCATCCGATCCTCCAACAATCGGTAACCTCCACGTGACAACCTGTGAAGGTAGTCATTTTTCACACGAATTTCCTGTGCTTTTATGTGTTTGGCCTGCAACAAAAACAATTCAAAGACATTTATACGTTATACATTCTCCAGTAACTATAAAAACATAATAAGTAAAAGGTACATACAATAAAGTCGTCCATGTGCCTAGATGCCACAAACGTATCCCCAGTCTGCTGATCTATGAATGTGTATGTCTCTCCAGGAACTTACCCTGCTTCTTCTCGAAGACATACCTAAAATTCAAAATACTTGAAGTAAGTAATTGATAACATAAAATAGGATCATTTTAAACATTTAATTTATGAATTTATAGCATACGTGGAGGTCAGCTTGCCCTTGAATACCCTCCATCGTTCAGCGATCTCAGACATGATTTTCCTACGCAGTGTATCGACTGCGGGAATATCCCAAGCATCCTACAAGTGCCAAATAAATAAGGTTGAGTTTATTATGCATAATAAAGTACAATACAAGTAAAAAACAAATGTGTAGTTAAAGTACTTACAAGAACATCAGCCCAAATTGCATTCTTCACGACCTCCTCAACACTATCCCAATCAGGGATAATGATGGACACCTTCGACCGTGCCCCCAAGTAACTCTAAAACTTGGCAGCATTAGGTCTCGAAGTCCTCCCTGTGAAAATATCAATGATAACATGCATCCTCTGACCCTGATGGCGCCTAAGTGCAACACTGGTCATCCTGGTAACACCTCGACTCCTCCTAGCTGAGGAATCTATATCCTGGGAGTCAAATCTCACGGGTGGAGCCTGGTCAGCCATAAGTATCTGTTTAAAGAAGCAAAAAAACCACAGTAAGTTTAATAAACACATTACGCATAGAAATCAGTTAATAAATACATGTGTAGTTATTATTAATGAAAAATACATACAATCGTGCAAATATACAACCTTAACATACCCTATGTTTCCCACAGACCCTCCTGGTGGTCATGACGGGTTGCAACTATATCATCTTTATGATCTTCCATAATCCCAGACAACATTCGTGTTGTTAGACAAGGTATGTCTAGCACATCAAGAGTTGGATCCCTAATGTTGTGTCTACCTTGGACAACTACTGACCCTCTTTTATCAGATGTATGCTTCACTTGAGCTGCCATGATGAAAGGCTCCTCCTTGTGACCTACCTTGTTCAGGTCTACCAATGTAAATCCAAATTCATCTGTCTTGACACCATTCTAACTATCAACCCATTTGTATTTAAACATAAGAATAGTGAAATGACCATAATCGACCTCCCATATATCTTCAATGACACCAAAATAACATAACGCAACCATGATAGGGTTATTATCCTTTGAAGTGGAGAAATGCATTGATTCGGCCATAACTATAACCCCACTATTCTGCACCGTACTTTTATCATCCTTGGCCCTTTTATAGAATGAATAGTTATTTATATCATATTCATAATAAGTGATTACATCAATGTTGGGACCTAGTGCTAGTCGATGTAATGTCTTAGGGGCAGATTTATCTTTGAGAATGGTTGTTTTGAACCACTGCATGAACGTTTTGTTGTGTTTGTTCAACACCCACTTTTCAGTCATTCTAGGGTTCATTCTTTTGAGTAGGTCTTTGTGAGTCGTTAAATACGGGAGGACAGTGTCTGTCTTATTCAAAATATACAAGTGTTCTTGGAGGACTTCATTACGTGACATGCTTTTAATTCTTTTTTCCAATAGTACCTTTCCCATCTAATCGCCCTTCGTGATGAGTCTTTGGAATACCAATGCTTTCAGCCTATGACATATAATTTATGCAGAACTTAATTGCTTCCTCTGTAATGTACCTTTCTACTATTGATGCTTTGGGGCGGCGTTAGTTCTTCATATAGCCTTTCAATATTTTCATGTATCGCTCAACAAGATACATCCACCTCAAGAACACTGGCCCATATAAACGAACCACCCTCACCAAATGGATGATTAAGTGTACCATTATGTCAAAAAAAGGTAGTAAATGCATTTCCAACTGACATAGTATAAGAAACCCTTCTTGTTCCAATGCTTCCAACTCCTCGTGGGCGATTACTTTGCAACATATTGCATTGAAAAACAAACAAACCTTTGTTATCACATGTCTGACATTTTTAGGCAGAATGTCACAAATGGTAATGGGTAAAAACTGTTGCATCAACATATGATAATCGTGCGACTTCAAACCCACTAACTTCAGATCCTTCATGGAAACACAACTATTGATGTTGGAACCATACCCAGATGGAACTTTGACACTAGGCAATGATTCATACAAACTTTGCTTCTCTTTTCTAGACAAGGTATGACATACTAAAGGAAAATATGTTCTTTTGCCCCTTGATTGTGGATGCAACTCCTCATGTGTACCTAACAACTCCAAGTCTAGACGCGAATTCAGGCCATCCTTATTTTTTCTAGGTATGTTTAACAGGGTTCCAATCAAACTATCGCATACATTTTTCTCCATATGCATTACATCAATATAGTGTCTTACATCAAGCTCTTTCTAATATGGAAAATCAAAAAATATTGACCTTTTCTTCCATGTGTTTTTTGAGGAGGACTATTTCTTAAACTTACTAAGAACCATATTAACTTCTCTCACCTTTTCATATACTTGACGACCAAACAGTGATGGGGGAGGCATTTCCAGCTCTTGCACACCATTGAATGACTTCTTTAACCTATGAAGTGGATGATTAGCTATGAGAAACCTATGATGTCAAAGATAAACATTTTTCCCTCCATGATGCAGTCGATCAGAACTTGTTCCCTCCTCACTTATAGGACACGTTTTATGACCTTTGATGTTGTAGCCCGAGAGGTTACCATACGCTGGAAAATCATTGATCGTGTAGAATAACATGGCCCTCAAATTGAATGAATGTCCTGCAAACCCATCAAACACATCAACCCCTGTTAGCCAAGGCCTCAACGCTCAAGAGGGGGGGTGAATTGAGTGTTTCAAATTTTCGCGCGGAATCCCCTTGGAAATGGTTAGTAATATACAAATGATGCAATGATGAAGAGACAACAACTTTTATGCACATATCACACTATGACACACTTGATATGCAATGACAATATTTAGCTTTAAGTGTGATAAACAAGGCAAGTTATTGGTTTAAACAATTTATCAATCAGTTAGAGTGCATAGATTTATTTCACAAATAATATGATGTTTCCTATAAGGGTTCAGCTCATTCAATATATCAAACAGCTTGTGTGCATGAAATAGGTGAAGGCAATTAAGTAAGTATCACACAAGAGTTGATAGGAAATAATGATCTAGATACTTGGCAAGTTAAAACAAATTTCAGTTTTTAAGAACTTTACCAAATATTGATTCAAGCAAATTATCAAACACTTGGCATGCAGAGTTAGTTTTCTACTTGAACAACAACTTTGATTCACACATTCAGCTTAAGCATTTCAACAAACAGTTTATATGCGCAGTTGTATAAAGAGTTCAAGGTAGAGAGAAATGCAAACCAATTTAACGAGTTCCACCAACCCGGTGTACGTCTCGCCTTCAAGCAACCCACTTGAAGGATTCCACTATTGAAGATTTGAGATACAAGCTTTGAGCAATTGCAGCTTCCTAGTGTCCCACACTCAAGAACTCAATCCTCACAAGCAAAGGGCAACCCACCCAATCTCACAATCTCTCAATACCTAAAGGTTGAACCCCAACCTTTGTGACCACTCAACCTAGAGTGAACAACCACTCAACCTAGAGTGAATACCTTGTGTTTGGTGTTGTGTTTACAATCAATACACTCTCTCAATAGAGTAGATACACAAATGAAAGCTCTCATAAATTTTAACTCTCAACAAGAGAGGATATACAAATTGAAACTCACAATCTAACAACTCTTAAGCAATATGCAAGTTTAGAATCAAGAGTTGCAGAATATATAAGAGAAATCTAGTAAGAAGACCTTAAGAAGAGAAATGTTTGTTGCCTTGTGTTGTGCCTTGGTCTCCACCTTGGTGCCCTCTTCTCTTGCTTGAATCCATGCTTCATTTATAGCTATTTTGAGGGTTTTCAGCCGTTGCACATTGTCTCCAATGGATACCTTAGCATGGGCATAATGTGGGAGTGAAGAAATGAGTTGGAGTTCCACTTAAAAGCATTTTCCCATGTTCTGACACTGTGGTAATCGATTAGCCTTCGAGCTGTAATCGATTAGCTTTTGAAATCTTCAGTATTATGCAGCAGGTAATCGATTAGCATTTCTACTGTAATCGATTAGCTATGAAACAGAACCATTCTAATCGATTATTCCTTGCCTTGTAATCGATTATGATTGATACCTGATGCTCTTAATTTGTGTCTCGCAGCATGGTAATCGATTAGGTACTTGTGCAATTGATTGTGGACAAAACAGAAGCTCAGTAATCAATTAGATTCTCTCTTGTAATCGATTATTCCAAATACCTGATGCTCAGTCTTCAACCTTTTCAATTGGTAATCGATTAGCCTTTTATCTGTAATCGATTATGTTCATTCCAGAACCTATGTAATCGATTATGGCAATGGTTTAATCGATTAGAACATGTACTTCTTCAAGGTCTTTGATATGTTCTTGATATGTATTGACCCATGGCTTATTCCTTTGATCCTCATGCTTGTTTCCTTGATTCTTCTTCAACTTATGAGCTTGTTCTTCATGATTTAGTTCATGTCATCAACCTTGTCTTCCATAGCTTATGTTTCTTTAACTCTTTGTGAGGCATCTTCATCTCTTTGTTCTTAGCCATTGTCTTAGCCATTGTCATTCATCAAAACTACTTTGCATACTTACATATGCAACTTCATTATCCCCCTTTTTGATGATGACAATTGATGTTACATGTTGCTTGTATTCATGTGTTGCAAATCCATCATATTGGCTTCATGGTAATATCCTTTCTTCCTTTAGGAGTCTTTGCCTTAGTCTTCACGTTTGTCATTATCAAAACCTGTTTCAACATTTAAACACATTCTCCCCCTTTTTGATGATGACAACCAATGTTTATCTCGTAGGGTGTTAGTTTCACAGAATAATGACAATCAATGTTTATATGTATTCTCCCCCTATATGATGTAATGAATGCTAGTTAAGAGTTATCCTCTCCCTTAATCTTGTAACTTATGCCAATTGTTTTAAAACATATCAAATGATGGGAACATGATATCTCTCCCCTTTTTTTTGGCATAAATGGCATCCTATTCTTTTTATTGATCCTTCCACTAATCTCTCCCCCTTTGGCATCATCAAAAAGATTATCACCTTAATATATTCTATGCCATCAACATATAAACTCATGTATTTGAATAAGAGAGATTAAGCATTTCATAAGAGAGATTTCAAATCAAATCTCATAACATGATCAAAAATAAATACCATTTTAGTGCATCTAGAGTCAATAAGCAATCACATAATTTATTCATCAAGTAAGCATATGATTGATTGTTAACTTATTCTAATCATGTAGTGAGTATCATTCTCAAGTATGGTAAACGTCACATGATTCTTTCACATATCGTTTCAAGTAAGCACATAGTTTTCTCCTATTTTGGCATCATCAAATGCACAAGAATAATTTTCCAAGTAAGCATACAGGAGAATAGAAGTAACATTGTAAGAATAAGTTCCATGAGCATAGTCGTAAAGAAGTGAAATGAAGGATAGTCATTCATATGTATGATCCCCCTTACTACTGTAATTGATACCATTTGTAAAAAGTGTACCACTAATTAACATGTAAAATCGATTATACTAATTTGATCAATTTTGATATCACTTGTAGGTCAATTTAATCAAGTCTGATACCATTTGTTTACTTTTTAAAGCATGTGATCTCTTTTTAATAGATACCATTGTTGAAATAATAGATACTATAATATGAATAAATACCACTCAAAGGTTAGATACCATTGCATATAACAATCCACTTGTTAATCATTTCATTAATATGGCTTGATGCATTTCTAGGTATCAGAGCAGTAATATAGAAGGATTTTCAACAATGTATGGTTATATCTAGGTATCAGAGCAGGGATGAAGTGATATATGTAGCTTGTGAAATTCGTTATTCATACCACTTGTTAATATGATTTGAATAATTCACGGAGCATGATGGTAGAGTAAGGATTCGATCATACCTTGGTATTTTGCAAGTTTTATACCCTTTTTCACATCCTTGTGTGGCATTTTGTTGTTTCCATGTTATATTCCTTGAATAATTCTTTGTTCGCCCAGTATGGTAGTTTGATTTGCCATTTTGAGTCATCATACATAACCTTAACAAACTCTTTGCAAAGCATTTTGTTAGTAGCATTGAGTCCACAAGAGTTTGTACCAATTTTGGGTCTTTGATGCAGTATTGTTTTGGAAAGAGAGTTTTCTAAAAAAGATTTGCTCAATTTTTCATACCACTTGATAAAGAGATAACATATCATCAATAGATATGACTTGTTAAAAAGAAATGTTATAAAATTCCCCCTTAATCATGTAATTTAACAAGGATAAATATAGATGTTGATACCACTTGTTAATGCAATTTCACTTGTGTCTAGGTATCAAAGCAAAGATGGAATGATTAATACAACTTGTTGGCTTACTCATGCAAGTGTATTATAATATATGCCAAAATGTTCACTCCTTTCCATATGACTTTTGTATCTTAAATAATCTCTTCTTATCTTATGCCTATGATGTTACATATAGGTCTAGTCAAGCATTCACATATGGCATTTATCAAATATGTAGGAGAAAGCATTTTGCATAGATACTTAGTAATGCATATAGATAAGTCACAAAAGCATATCATGGTCATCGTGTGTAATGCAAGTCATACTCTCATCTATGTCATACCATTTGTTATCTAGATGTTATGCATGATACCACTTGATGGATTTGCTAATTTAAGCTCTTGATATCAATTACTAACATTTAAGCATTCAACACAAGATTTTTAGCAAACATCATTGTTCATAATGTTATTCAAAAATTCTTTTCAATCTCAATGATGCATATTTTTCAAACTTCTTTTCACAGTCAAGATCATGCATCATCAAACATACGACATAGTAAGAATTATAATGTTGATCGAGATAGATACCACTTGCACATACATGGTATATGATCATAGCATGCATTATTACTTATCATATCATGCAGTGTTTCTTAACATATCATCATGTTCATGCCTATGATGTTACAATCATGAAGTTAAAATCTAGGCAATCACTTGTTGTAACATACATGCTTTCTCTCTAGGAATATAATTGCATAGATTGTCAAAGCATACATACACTTGTACATGCAATATATGTATTTATTATCAAGGCATAGTGATAAGCACATAATCAAGATTATGTCCTCATGATCTCTTCCTCTTACTAATTCAATTCATATCATTTTTAAAGGAAGATGATTGTTATTTAGATACCACTAGTTAAACAACACATAAATGATACATCATCAAGAATTCATATTCAATCAAAAATTCATGCATCATTAAGAATCAGTAATAACCAAGAATTCATGATATATCACCAAGAGTTCATGTATCATCAAGGGTTTAAACATTATCAAAGATTCATGTATGTTTGTGCATAATCATCTTTAATCTCAAGATTTTCATGTACCATGTTATTCAAGCAATCATTCATCAAACTCATCATCAATAATCATCAATTACTATATACATATACATCATTGATTCTAAGGATTTCATGAGTTTAAGGCGTCCTAAGATTATTTGTTCATCCATATCAAGATTTCATATTATTCATGCTCAATCATATATCAAATCAAAGTTAGATTTTCACACATCAAGATTCATCAAGAATGAGTGTTAATATTGATTATATGATAATTGCTTGCACCTTTTTTTGTACCACCTTTAGTGTTGTCCATTGGATTTTGTCGGTGCAATCTATCTTGTGTGAGTCACATTGAAGCTTCTTGTCCATTTCCTTGTTTTGAATGGTACCTTTTAGATGTATGATGAGTCATCATAATCTTGGCTTGCTTTAATCTTCTCCTTTGTCTTTTGGAATGGATTTTGAGATCCTTGATATCTCCTTAGGCCATGAGATTTGGTCATCCATCAATGAGAAATTGTTGCTTTAAAGTTTGCCTACAAGATTTCAAAATTTTGAGGTACCCTTTGAGATTTGGGTCCTTCCTCGTTAGTTTGGGATTTCAAGATTGTTTTGGAATCCATACCTTTCTTTTATGTTTTTGACGAGATTTCTTTATAAAACAACTAGAAGATATATGACTATACATTCCACAATAAAAACATGTTGTATCCAAAGAATAAGTCATAGTAGAATTGTAATGGTTCCTATTATGTTCTTTCCTTTTAAAGCAATTTGACATAGAGTCCTCTTTTCTTTCATGGTTTGTGCATCTTAGAGAGGATTTGGATTTTTCTTTGTATGATGTAAAATGGTTCTTATAATGACCTATTTTTCTTCTATCAAGTGTATGCCTTTGATTTTCAATAGGTGCACTTAGAGGTATTTGACTATGTGTGAGCTTGCTAAGTGCTTCTTTTAGTTCTTTATTCTCATTTTCAAGAAGCATACATTTATCAATAAGCATACAATCCTCATAATTATCATTACAAGTCCTAGGAGATACATTTGAAGCTATTAACTCATCATTTTGAACTCTAAGATTTTCTTTTTCTATATGAACATCATGCAATTGTTTTTCAAGAGTCAAAATGGTTTGTTTAGAGCATGCATATTTCCTTGATAACAAGACAAATGTTTCATGCAATTCTTCAAAAGCTTCTAACAATTCATCTTTATCAATTTCATCATCATTATCATCACTAGAAGCATTTAAAGAGCATACCTCGTCATCTTGGGAGAGCTTTATCATTAGGCATGCAAGTTCTTCTTCCGATTCATTGATTTCTTCTTTCGAACTTATTATGAAGCCTTCATCTTGGCTAGAAATGGTACTAATCCTTGCATCTTTATCATCATTAGTATTCTCATAAATTGTTTCAAGAGTTTCCCATATTTCTTTGGCATTATCACAAATAATAACTCTAGAAACATCATTAGGTTCTAATGCTAATGTGATAAGAATTTTAGCTTTTAAATTAAATTGTACCTTTCTTTCTTCTTCCTTAGTCCATAAGTTCATGGGCTTCAAATACTCTATATTATCAACAATGTATTTGGGAATGAAAGGACCAAATTGAATAGCATTCCATACCTTGAGATCATAGGCTTGGATAAAGATTTTCATCCTTTCTTTCCAAATAGCATAGTCTTTGCCATTTAAGATTGGAGGTCTATTTAGTGTGCCATTTTCTGAAAATGCATCATATGAAGTGGAGGCCATCTTGATCTCCTACAGCTGTTAAGCCTTGTGGTAAGAGTCAAGCTCTGATACCACTTGTTAGCCAAGGCCTCAACACTCAAGAGGGGGGGTGAATTGAGTGTTTCAAATTTTCACGCGGAATCCCCTTGGAAATGGTTAGTAATATACAAATGATGCAATGATGAAGAGACAACAACTTTTATGCACATATCACACTATGACACACTTGATATGCAATGACAATATTTAGCTTTAAGTGTGATAAACAAGGCAAGTTATTGGTTTAAACAATTTATCAATCAGTTAGAGTGCATAGATTTATTTCACAAATAATATGATGTTTCCTATAAGGGTTCAGCTCATTCAATATATCAAATAGCTTGTGTGCATGAAATAGGTGAAGGCAATTAAGTAAGTATCACACAAGAGTTGATAGGAAACAATGATCTAGATACTTGGCAAGTTAAAACAAATTTCAGTTTTTAAGAACTTTACCAAATATTGATTCAAGCAAATTATCAAACACTTGGCATGCAGAGTTAGTTTTCTACTTGAACAACAACTTTGATTCACACATTCAGCTTAAGCATTTCAACAAACAGTTTATATGCGCAGTTGTATAAAGAGTTCAAGGTAGAGAGAAATGCAAACCAATTTAACGAGTTCCACCAACCCGGTGTACGTCTCGCCTTCAAGCAACCCACTTGAAGGATTCCACTATTGAAGATTTGAGATACAAGCTTTGAGCAATTGCAGCTTCCTAGTGTCCCACACTCAAGAACTCAATCCTCACAAGCAAAGGGCAACCCACCCAATCTCACAATCTCTCAATACCCAAAGGTTGAACCCCAACCTTTGTGACCACTCAACCTAGAGTGAACAACCACTCAACCTAGAGTGAATACCTTGTGTTTGGTGTTGTGTTTACAATCAATACACTCTCTCAATAGAGTAGATACATAAATGAAAGCTCTTACAAATTTTAACTCTCAACAAGAGAGGATATGCAAATTGAAACTCACAATCTAACAACTCTTAAGCAATATGCAAGTTTAGAATCAAGAGTTGCAGAATATACAAGAGAAATCTAGTAAGAAGACCTTAAGAAGAGAAATGTTTGTTGCCTTGTGTTGTGCCTTGGTCTCCACCTTGGTGCCCTCTTCTCTTGCTTGAATCCATGCTTCATTTATAGCCATTTTGAGGGTTTTCAGCCGTTGCACATTGTCTCCAACGGATACCTTAGCATGGGCATAATGTGGGAGTGAAGAAATGAGCTAGAGTTCCACTTAAAAGCATTTTCCCACGTTTTGACACTGTGGTAATCGATTAGCCTTCGAGCTGTAATCAATTAGCTTTTGAAATCTTCAGTATTATGCAACAGGTAATCGATTAGCATTTCTACTGTAATCGATTAGCTATGAAACAGAACCATTCTAATCGATTATTCCTTGCCTTGTAATCGATTATGATTGATACCTGATGCTCTTAATTTGTGTCTCGCAGCATGGTAATTGATTAGGTACTTGTGCAATCGATTGTGGACAAAACAGAAGCTCAGTAATCGATTAGATTCTCTCTTGTAATCGATTATTCTAAATACCTGATGCTCAGTCTTCAACCTTTTCAATTGGTAATCGATTAGCCTTTTATCTGTAATCGATTATGTTCATTCCAGAACCTATGTAATCGATTATGGCAATGGTTTAATTGATTAGAACATGTACTTCTTCAAGGTCTTTGATATGTTCTTGATATGTATTGACCCATGGCTTATTCCTTTGATCCTCATGCTTGTTTCCTTGATTCTTCTTCAACTTATGAGCTTGTTCTTCATGATTTAGTTCATGTCATCAACCTTGTCTTCCATAGCTTATGTTTCTTTAACTCTTTGTGAGGCATCTTCATCTCTTTGTTCTTAGCCATTGTCTTAGCCATTGTCATTCATCAAAACTACTTTGCATACTTACATATGCAACTTCAACCCCGTCATCCCATAACATTTTCAAGTCTTCAACTAACGGATTTAAGTATACATCAATATCGTTCCCTGGTTATCGTGGACCAAAAATCATCATTGATAACAGAACATATTTCTGCTTCATGCACAGCCATGGCGGCAAGTTGTAAACAAACAACAAAACTGGCCATGAACTTTGGTTTGTGTTTAGGTTCCCATATGGGTTCATGCCGTCTATGGCTAGTGCAAGCCTAACATTTCTTGGGTCATGGGCAAAATCTGAAAACATCGTATCCACTTTCTTTCACTGTAATCCATCAGCTGGATACCTAAGTAGTCCGTCAACAACCTAATGAGGACAAGCTAAGGGAGGACCCTCACTTCATTCTAGACAAAGGACTAGAGGCTTACAAGGGTCCCCTCACAAGGGCCAAATCCAAGAAAGCTAAAGAGAGCATCCATAAAGCCTTGTCATCCTTCATCTCTTTGCTTAATGGGCCAAAGCCCAAAGGAGACACCATGAAGATCTACATGCTTTCATCTTGTAACATAGGTCATAGTTAGATTCTCTAGACAGTTAGGTTTTATTTGGACCTTGCTTGGTCAATTAGGCCACTTTAGGGCCATGTTTTCTCCTTTTGTACTATTGGGCCTTGGATCCATCATCCAAGCCCGTTTCTCCATCCCTTCGTTGAATTCTAGAGAGGCTATATAAAGGAGCTCTCCTTTGTAATTTCATACAATAATGATCATTTTGAGATTTTTCACATTGAGTGTAAATTTCTAGAGTGAGAAGCTCCTCCTTCTCTCTAGGAATGAGTTCTCTAGAGCAAGCTCTTATCCAAGAGGATCTTCTCCCTCTTGGTGGTGAGATTGGGAGTTATCTTCCCTAAGGAAGTGTCCCCCCAACTTCGCCTTCCATTCTTCCCTTCCATTATTTCCATCTTGTCCAAACCATTCCACCTTCTCTTTTTCTTTTCTACCCAATTTTGTCCACTCTCCTTAGTATTGTTCCTTTGTGTTTGGTTTTGGTTCAACATTGAAGCAAGATTTCAACCATTGATTTGAAGGAAGAACAAGGAAAGGAGCCAAGATCCATCCCTCTCAAAGGAAACTAGAAGAAGCTCCTACATCACAACCCTTTCATCAGCATGCCATCTCATAAGCTTTGCATCATCTACATTGGCAAATAGACGCTTTAGTCTTGGAACTATGGGGAGATACCACAACACCTTTGCAAAAGACCCTTTAGTATAGAATTCATCAGAATCAAACTCTTTCTTCTTATACCATGACACCCCACACCTAGGACATCGATGCAGTATTTCATACTCACCATGGTATAATACACAATCATTTGGGCATGCATGTATCTTCGTATACCCCAATCCTATAGGACCCGACACCCTTTTAGCCTCGTAGTTACGATTTGGCAACATGTTACCAACTAGGAGTATTTCTTTCAATAACTTAAGCAAGTCAGTGAAGCTTTTATCTATCCATCCATTTATTGCCTTCAAATTAAATAATCGTAAAACTACTGACAACCTCGTGAAATTGGTGCAATTCGGATACAACGGCTTCTCAGAATCCTCACACAGACTCGTATATACATGAGCTTTCTTAAAACTTTCTACCCCCACATCACGGATCATATCCTCAAGTCGGTCATCCATGTTGTCATTAACTTCATGCGCAAAGCTTTGGTCTTTTGTTTGAAAACTGGTACTTGGCACCTCAACATGTTCACCATGCCATATCCATCGCGTATAAGTCTGAAAACCTATCACACAACAGATGTTCTAACACCTCTTCCAATTCTAGTCGTCGCATGTTCAAGCATTTAACACAAGGGTAAAAATACTTTCCATTCACCTCCTCATCATTTCGTACCACGAATTCTATGAATGTTTCGACTCCACCCTCGTATTATAGACTTATACGTGATGCAGTTATCCAACTTCGATCCATACTCACTGTTTACAATACCAACAAATTTAACGGCGCTATAAATCTCACTTTCTTTACAAAGGTGGTGGTCCTACCCATTCAGGATAAACATTTTTCTATACTTCATAACTGTGTATAAGTTAGGAGTTATTTTAAAATTATATAAAATTTCAATAGCATTTCGCATTGGTCTCTAAGTACATGAAGTGAAAGTGGTGACATTATCCTCAACCACAATTAAATATACACCCAGAGAACAATACAAAATTTAACTAACCAAAACTTTATCAAATTTTAAAATAAGTCCTAACTTGTACATAGCAATGATGCATAAAAAAATTGTTCATCCCAAACTATCCAGATGGACAATTCAAGATTCAACACAAATGATGAAATTAATTAATTTAATTACCATTTGTGTCGAATCTCAAACGAAAAACTATGGTTCACTCATAAATAAAAGGGACTAAAAATACTTATCAGGAACTAATAATATAATAATTGATATACAATGATTGATATGCAAGATTGCATGCAATCTTCTTGATGTTGTTCTTAATGACCATATATTGGCCTTAAAATGATTCTTTAATTAACTAACAACAATATTTAATTGACAAGGGGTACTATATAACAAAGAACTAATTTGTTATTTTTTATTATTAAAATTTTTTAAGGATTGAAATTAAGACAACTATTCAATGTTTAAAAAATATAACATTTCATTGATAATAACTATATAATTTTTTTATAATAATTACATATTTTTTATTTTGATTTTTTTAAAAGAAAATAACCAAAGCTTAAACAACTTAAAACAACAATATGACCAAACCCTTTAGGAAAATGGTGTTTAACCCAACATATCCAAAACCATATATCAGCAAAACAACACCAACAAAAGCAAATTAGAACCTTGTGTCATAATTCTCAGGACACTTGAATGAATAAAATGTAAGAGAAATCAGAGAGAGAAAAAGAGAGAAATGCTTTGAAATGATTTAAAAAATATTCATTCATTCAAAAGTTAACTAAAATACAAAGAAGGGGAAACTATTTATATACAAGGGAGGAGCTAAAAACAAACTAACTAAGACTTGTTATTCCTAACAAACTATTAATAGAAATAATAAATATATTAACTAACTAACACCTTGAGCAAAGAGGAAATAGGGTAGCAAATACCTTATGTAGTCATGCAATAGGGAAGAAGATTGGCTCACTCCGAAGTTGGGGAAGAAGCCTCATGCACTCTCAACTTGGGAAAGAGTCACTTAATCAAGAAGAAGAAAACAGACCAACACTTCACAAGAAGAAAGATAAAGAAGAATAAAATAGACCAATGGGGTTTTTTACACAGTAGAAAGAAGCAACATGAAGTTTTGGGTTTTATCACGGTAGAGAAAGAAGATGAGGGAAATGGGGTTCTTACTCCTATGGGTTTTGGCGTAATGGAGAAAAGAAGAGGAGGCAAATGGTTTTTCGTTTTTGGAACAATAGAGAAGACGAAGCAATAAGCAAAGGTTCATTACTTTAAACACTTATGAGCATGGTTCCTTCACAACCATGTTTGTAGCTAATCTATAAACACGGTTTCTTTCTTAACCGTGGTTAACTTTTGGCCAGGGGAACTACGAACACGGTTCCTACTGAACCGTGGTTATAAATGGCAACCTTATAAGCATGGTTTCTTCCTTAACCGTGGTTAATGTTTGCACAACAGAAATACGAACACGGTTCCCATTGAACCGTGTTTATAAAACTTACTGATAATTTCAAAAGTGTCACCGCACCTTTTTTTAACACATTTAGCTATGAACTGTGCTTATATCCCATCTTTGTTTCAATATTTTGCACTGTGTTTGAATATGTGTTTAAGGTTGTATAATTTTGATAATGACAAAAGCAATTGACGAATCGTGGCAAAGAGTTCAAGTGTTCATAAAAGTATAACTGCAAGGATGAAAACAGAGAAGAAAGCATCAGATCTGCAAAAACACGTAGCCTAATCGATACAGGGTCATAACTAATCGATTACAGAGCTTCTGTCCAACACCTAATCGATTACCCCATCAAAGCTAATCAATTATTGAGGTTCTATTTTGTCACCTAATCGATTGCATCAAACAAGCTAATCGATTACCAAGCTGAGAAAATGAATAAAAAGCATCAGGTGTATCTTCTAATCAACTACAAGGTAGCCACAATCGATTACCAATGTTCTGTGGTGTTACTAATCAATTACAAGATAGAAAATAATCGATTACAGAGTTTCTATTTGTCCCATAATCGATTGTAACCAAGTCACAATCGATTACCTTACTGCGTAACAGAATTAAATGCATCAGGTACCACTCACAATCGATTACAAGGTATAAACAATTGATTAGCAGGGTTCTGTCACTTAGCTAATCGATTACATGGGATATCACAATCAATTACAAGACAAATTTCACTGAAGAATTTGAAGTGTAATCGATTACAGCTCGAGGCGTAATCGATTACGATAGTGCCAGATTTTGGGGAAAAGCATTTTTAAGTGGGAAACCAGCTCACTTCTCTATTTTCTATAAGATGCCCATGCTGTGCAACGGCTATGAAGACTCTAGGGCACCTCTCCAAGGCCTATAAATGGAAGACTCATTCAAGCTACTCATGAAATCCAATATCATTAAAGAGAAATCAAATATTGAGTCTTGTGAGTTCTATTTCTTTGTTTAGTTTCAATTTCTGAAACTTAGAGCTTTTACTTGTATATCCTCTCTTGTTGAGAGTTATTATTGTTAGAGCCTTTCATTTGCTTATCTACTCTATTAAGAGAGGCAATTAATAGTAAAACCAAACACCAAAACACCAAGGTTATTCACTCTAGGTTGAGTGGTCACAAGGGTTGGGGTTCAACCTTTGGGTATTGAGAGTTTGAGAGATTGGGTAGGTTGCCCTTGTGCTAGTGAGGATTGAGTTCTTGAGTGTGGGACACTAGGAAGCTGAAATTGCTCATAGCTTGTATCTCTAAAGTTCAATAGTGGAAATCCTTCAAGTGGGTTGCTTGAAGGCGAGATGTACACCGGGTTGGTGGAACTCGTTAAATTGATTTGCAAGATTCTCTTCCCTACTCTCTTGCATTTACTTATTGTATTTGGTTGGTATATTAATTTGATTGTGATACTATTGCTTGAACTTGAGTAATTAGGCTAAGTTAAAGTGTTGCACACCAAGTGTTTGACATATTGCCTAAGTGACATTTGCACATTGTTTTACATTGATTCTTGCACTACACTTACTATTTCTTACATACAAGCATATTTTATGAAAAAGGAATCAATTTCAAAGGCATTCTAAAGAAACGTTTTAAACACTCAATTTACCCCCCCTCTTGAGTATTGAGGCCACTTGAACAACAAGTGGTATCAGAGCTTGACTCTTGGTAGATCAAGCTTAACAGCTTCAAGGGAGAAAATGGCCTCAAATTCTCTAAACCTTTTTCCTGAGGGTGGCGCCACAAATAGACCTCCTACTTTCAATGGGGAAGGCTATGCATTTTGGAAAGAAAGGATGAAAATTTTTGTGCAATCAATTGACTTAAAAATTTGGAATGCCATTGAAAAAGGTCCCTTTATACCAATGCATGTTATTGATGGAAAACAAATAGAAAAATTGATGGATGATTGGACCAGCGAAGAAGAAAAGAAAGTCCAATATAATTACAAAGCCAAAAATCTAATCACCTTAGCTTTAGGTCCTGATGAATTCTTTAGAGTATATACATGTAAATCTGCCAAGGATATATGGGATACCTTACAAATAACCCATAAAGGTACAAGTCATGTTAAAGACTCTAAGATTAGAACCTTAACTAGTCAATATGAAAGCTTTAGAATGAACTCCAATGAACCTATTTTAGATCTTCAAAAGAGATTTACCTTGATTATTAATCACCTCATTACTCTTGTAAAATCTTACACTAACAAGGAGCTCATCCATAAAGTTTTGAAAAGCCTTACTAGGGAGTGGCAACCTCTTGTCACCGCTATCAAACAATCACCAAATATAAATGATATGTCTTTTGCTACATTGTTTGGTAAGTTATAAGAACAGGAGCAAGAGTTTAAAGAATTGAAGATAGCGGAAGAGGAAGAAAAGTCTTCCAAGAAAAAGGGACTAGCTCTCAAGGCCACTTCTATCAATGAAAAAGAATTTGGTAGTGAGCTTGATGAAGAAGAAGAGTTTGGACTATTTGTGAAGCAATTCAGAAAATTCATGAGAACCAAACGCTTCCAATGAAGTTTTAAACCTCAAGGTAAGAAACCTATTTCTAATGAAAATTCTTCCTTACCAAATTGTTTCGAATGTGGCAAGGAAGGGCACTTCAAGGTAGATTGTCCAAACCTCAAGAAGAAGAACAAAGAGAAAAGAGGAAGAAGAAGAGCCTACATTGCTTGGGACAAGAATGACGTGAGTAGCTCGGACGAATCCGAAAATGAAGAAGCTAACTTGTGCCTTATGGAAAATCATCAAGATGAAGAGGATGAGGTAAACTTCCATGACTTAGACAAAGAGGAACTACTTGATGCACTTGAAGAATCGTATAATAAATTTATAAAAGTTTCTAATAAGCATAAATTGTCTAGAAAAACCATTGACACTCTTGAGATACATCTTATGGAAGTATGTAAAGAAAATGAAATTTTAAAAACGGAAGTAGCTAAAGAACAAGCATGCCCTAGAACTAAACCCTGTGAATTAGCTAAGAAATGTGACATTCTAGAAACTAAAGTTTTAGATTTGAATAGAACTTTAGAAAAATTCACAAATGGTAGAGACAATTTAAATGTTCTACTTGGAAATCAACAATGTATGTTTGATAAAACTGGATTAGGTTTCAATGCCCATAAGAAGCAAAAGAACTACAAAAACTTCTTTGTACCTCCTAGTAAATCATCATCACCATTTACTAAATGCAATCATTATGGTGCTAAGGGTCATAATGCTTCAAATTGCCATATTAGAAAATTTGGACCAAAAGTGGTAAGAAAGGTGTGGGTTCCCAAAGGGACATTACCACAAGCTAACCAAAAAGGACCCAACATAAAATGGGTACCAAGTTCTCTAAACTAATTTTGTTTTGTAGGTATGCTTCAAGGCAAGCAACACCTATTAGTACTTGGATAGTAGGTGTTCAAAGCACATGACGGGAGATATGAGCAAATTCATGACATTCACTCCCAAAAGAAAAGGAAGCGTCACTTATGGGGATAATACCAAAGGAAGAATACTTGGTATTGGAAACATTGGTAAAAATTCTTCTAC
Source organism: Clitoria ternatea (assembly GCA_037962975.1). Lineage (NCBI taxonomy): Eukaryota > Viridiplantae > Streptophyta > Magnoliopsida > Fabales > Fabaceae > Clitoria > Clitoria ternatea. The sequence continues at coordinate 114,615,888 of CM075671.1, forward strand.
TTCAATTAGTGATGTATTATATGTTGAAGGACTCAAACATAACTTGCTTAGCATAAGTCAATTATGTGATAAAGGATATAGAGTATTATTTGAATCTAATTGTTGCACAATTGAAAATAAGCTAAACAAGGAAGTTATTTTATTGGTAAAAGAATTGATAATATTTACATGATTGATGTTGATAGTTGGTCTTCAAATGATGTGCAATGCTTCATGGCTAGAGAGGATGAATGATGTTTATGGCATAGAAGAATAGCACATATACATATAGACCATCTAAACAAACTTGTTTCTAAAGAATTAGTAATTGGTTTGCCAAAGCTCAAATTTGAAAATAAATTTTGTGATGCATGTCAAAAAGGAAAATAAGTAAAGGCATCTTTCCAAGCTAAAAACGTTGTTTCTACTCAAAGACCTTTACAACTTTTGCACATGGATCTATTTGGACCATCTAAAATCAAAAGCTTTGGTGGTAATTACTATGGTCTAGTAATTATAGATGACTATTCAAGATATACATGGACCTTGTTTCTTGCTCATAAAAATGAAGCATACCATGCATTTAAGAAACTAGCCAAGATTATCCAAAATGAACAAAATTCAAAGATTGCATCCATAAGAACCGATCATTGGGGAGAATTTGAAAACCAATCATTTGAAAAGTTTTGCGAAAAACATGGTATTGAACACAATTTTTCAGCTCCTAGAACTCCATAGCAAAATGGAGTGGTTGAAAGGAAAAATAGATCTTTGGTGGAGCTTGCAAGAACCATGTTAAATGAAAACAACATTGCAAAATATTTTTGGGCCGATGCAGTAAACACCGCTTGTCATGTTATGAATAGATGTTTGATTAGGCCTATTATAAAGAAAACCCTCTATGAACTTTACAAAGGTAGAAAACCAAATATTTCTTATTTTCATATATTTGGATGCAAATGCTTTATACTTAACAATGGAAAGGATAATCTAGGAAAGTTTGATGCAAAATCTAATGAGGCAATCTTTCTTGGATATTCATCATCAAGTAAATCTTATCGAGTATTTAACAAACAAACAAATACTATTGAGGAGTCAATTCATGTGAAATTTGATGAAAATAGCCATAACTCCCCGAGAAAGGAAGATTTTGATGATCTTGTAGGTACCCTCCAAGAATTGAACTTGGATGACAAAGAAAAAGACAACAAAGAAGGAGACACAACATAAGATATGGAAATTCAACAAAAGGAATAAATCACCTCAAAAGACCATCCATTGGACAACATTATAGGTGATATCACTAAAGGTATAAGTACCCGACGCTCTTTCAATACTTGCAATCATTTAGCGTTTGTCTCTCAAATTGAACCTAAAACCATTGATGAAGCTATTATTGATGAACATTGGATGTTGGCCATGCAAGAAGAGCTAATCAATTTTAAAAAATGAAGTTTAGGAATTAATGCCAAGACCTAATGATCACCAAATAATAGGTACTAAATGGGTTTTTAGAAATAAACTTGATGAAAATGGTATAATCATTAGAAACAAGGCTAGGCTAGTAGCTAAGGGATACAATCAAAAAGAAGGAATAGATTATGAAGAAACGTATGCACCCGTAGCTAGGTTAGAAGCCATTAGATTATTATTAGCCTTTGCATGTTGTAAAGACTTTAAATTGTACCAAATGGATGTCAAGTGTGCTTTCTTGAATGGATACATTCAAGAAGTATATGTTGATCAACCTCCTGGTTTTGAAAACTATCAATTTCCAAATCATGTTAAGAAAAGCATTATATGGTTTAAAACAAGCTCCAAGAGCTTGGTATGAAAGATTGAGTAAATTTCTTTTGGAAAACAATTTTGAAAGAGGAAAGGTTGATACAATATTGTTTATTAAGCACAAGAAGAATGACATACTTTTAGTATAAATATATATGGATGATATCATTTTTAGTGCTACTAATGAATCACTCTGTAAGGAGTTTGCTAAGTTAATGCAAGATGAGTTTGAAATGTCTATGATGGGAAAACTTACATTCTTCCTTGGATTGCAAATTAAGCAAACTAAAGAAGGCACATTCATTAGCCAATCCAAATATTGCAAGGAGTTGCTTAAGAAATTTAACATAGACAAGGCAAATGAAATTGCCACACCTATAAGCACTTCATGTTATTTGGATAAGGATGAGAAAGGTAAGGATGTAGAACTCACAAAGTACAGAGGTATGATTGGATCCTTACTTTACTTAACCGCTAGTAGACCGGATATCATGTTTACTATTTGTATATGTGCAAGATACCAACCATGCCCAAAAGAATCACACCTTACTACTGTAAAAAGAATAATGAAATACTTGGTTGGAACTCAAGATGTTGGTTTATGGTACCCCAAAGGGGTTGAATGCACTCTTGTTGGTTATTCTGACTCTGATTTTACAGGATGTAAATTTGATAAAAAAAAGCACTAGTGGTACTTGTCACTTGCTTGGTAGTTCTCTTGTATCTTGGCATAGCAAGAAACAAGTAAGTGTTGCATTATCCACAGCTGAGGCGGAATATGTTGCAGCTGGTAGTTGTTGTGCTTAAATCCTTTGGATGAGATAACAACTTCTAGATTTTGGTGTTGTTAGACCATGTGCCTCTCAAATGTGATAACACAAGTGCCATTAATATTTCAAAGAATCCTACGATGCATTCTAGAACCAAACATACTGACATTAGACACCATTTCATTAGAGATCATGTGTTAAAAGGTGATTGTGTGCTTGAACATGTTGAAACCTCAAAGCAATTAGCTGATATCTTCACAAAACCACTTGCAAAGGATCTAAACCTCCTATATTCCTCTCAGGGTTCATTAACTTAGAATTATTCATACAACATCAGTTATATCCTAGTCGGTAAGAAGCATCAAATCAACATAAAACACTTATGTATAAATATATGTTCCCAGAAATATAAACCTGCCCACAAATCCAATCTACCGACCCATATATATGTAACCATATACTCGGAATACTCATTATCTTAACATTATACATTTACCAATACTTACAATTCCATACAAGCGACACCATGTCTATACTCCTCAAAATCAATCTTTATAAATAAATATATTTAATCGTCATTTTACATGAGAGCTGGCCAAGGCTACACTGACTGAACATAATAAACGCAATACAAGCACTCAACAGTCGGAGTGCACCACACTCGGACTTGAGGCCCTATCATCGTTTCCGAGTCCGACCTGCACATACTGAAAAATGGTGTAGGGGGTGAGCATCTTAAATATTAAATGATAGATACTGACTCGGATTGTCCCACAATTATGCAACAATATATATACACATAATTATACATGGCAACAATTAAGGTCAGAACAGTGCCAATCAACCAGGACACACATAAGACCTTTACCGATCGGAATCCACCAGTTATCACTCGGCCATATGCACATATCCTTTCAATAACATTAACATAACAACAACCAGTAACATTATAATGCCAATGAATCAGAACGCACATATTCAACATTTCCCGATCAGAATCCAACAGTTCTCACTCGGCTATATACACATAACATTTTAATAACATTAACATATATTCATAGAACAGATTTCAATCAGCATCAACAGCATATGCATACAGAATAATTCACTCGGTTATATACATTCATCATCTCATTAACATCATCACATGCATAATCAAATTCCAATTAACATCAGCAGTACATATACACAGATTATTTCACTCGGTTCCGCATTTGTGTGTAATCGGTTTTGACGTTGCAACGTAGGCTCCCAGCCTTTTTATACATAGCTCTCAGCTATCAATTCAGCTCCAAGCTGCTTGGCCATTTTACAGGTACCCAACTGTTTGCCCACAAGGTGACACCAACGCTCTCAGCGCCAACGGAGGTGTTCACGGGCAGCCCGAGTCCCACTCAAAGGCTACCTTGAGTCCCACTCAAAAGGATTTCACAGCGTCCAATGCTTTTGAATAACCGATGGTAGTGTCCCACACTACGTGCTCCAAGCACAAACGCATCCCATACGCCACACGCGGATTCATCACACAACACAGAGTTCATATGCACAGCAATACATGCATCTCATGCAATCAGCATCATACATCATCAGAACTCAAACAGCACATGCATCTCATGCAATCGGTATAGCACATCACCAGAACTCAGACAGCACATGCATCTCATGCAATCGGTATCATAACTCAATAGATTAACACAGCAATACATGCATCGGTGTGATATATTATCAGATTCACCGAGTCAACATTTTATCACATACAGTCAGCATTTTATATTCGTAACAACTCGCATGTCACATAAACCACACGGTAATCATCATCAACAATTTAGCACACCCTTTCCATGCAATCATTCAACATTCTCAAGGCTATCAGCATGCATTTCAAGGACGGGACTAAACATGCAACACTCAACCCTCACTCATCATGCACCCAGGTATTACACACTCCTCATACAAGCACAACACACAGTCAGGATACAGAAACAACAATCATCAGCACCCGGAACCCATCCATAACCCATGCATTTAAGATATAAGGTACTCCCCCTACCTGGAATGAAGCTTCCAGTCGGTCAACACGATACTCTGTTCCAGAGGAACACTGAGTCACTCTTAGTACATCTGCATGCAAGGACAGGGGAGGCACAAGACACCCAGCTCTTGGTTCGCTCTCTGGAGCAGCTCCATCACAACGCTGGTGAATGCTCCAACCACCCTGAAGCACTTCGTAGTGTAGATCTCCACTGAGACTCAGGCAGCTTCGAGCAAAGGAGAGGGAGAAGGAGGGAAGTCGACGAAGGGAAATAAAAGAACAGGGAAGGAACAGTGTGTTGTTCTTGTGTCGTCGAGGGAGAAACTCTCAATTCGACTTCCTCACCCTCGTGCTTGACGAAGGAAGGAGAAGAAGAACAAAGAGCGAAGAAGAAGAAGAAAAGAAGAGAGAACGAAAGGGAGAGAAGTCTGAAGGGAAAAATGAGTAATAAAGTGGCCCAGTAGCACATATATATGCATGCATGGAGAAGGGAAGAGTGGGGTGGGAAATCGTGCACAGCAGCAGCTCCTACACACGTTACACGCACATAGTTACAACTAATCAGCCTTTATTTCCTTAAGTTAAATTAATTAGGTTAATTATAATTAATAAATAATTTCCCCACTTTGCAATTATTATTTTAGTGATTTATTTTCATTTGGCAATAAATTATTAAATCGGGATGTTACAGTTCTCCCCCTCTCAAAAGAATTTCGTCCTCGAAATTCAATCGGTAACTCGCCATAAATAAACAACTTAGAAAATTGCTGTCTCAATTAGTTACACGACTGTGCTTCCACAAGCATTCACCGACCGGTTCACAATTTCACTCGACAAAGCTTCACCTCTCAAGCGGTTTACTGACCGCCCCACAATTCCAGTCGGTAAAACACAAAAGTCAGGTCCTACCTGATTACAACCTCATCATAGAATTCAATATATTTGGGGACTCAATTTTTAAAACATACAAGTTACCCCATTTAACTCAGCCCAAACACCACAATCAATGGCACCCTCTACTTCTTTGGCCACACGGCCCTACACTCCCAACTCCAATCGGCATATTTACACCACCGGGTGCCCCGACTCAATGAGTCCCTCGGCACAACCATGAACTCACACAGAGCATAGGCTCAAAATTATGTCACTCGAGACACCTTCTAGATGTTAATCAACCAGTTGGGAAGAATTCAGTCGGTAAACAGCATTACCGATTCCCACTAATACTCACTTCTGACCTATTCGCCTCGGATTAAACCCTCGAATTCTTGAAATCCGACCATAAAAATTCCTTTCTTAACCCAAAATGAACACTCAAAAGAGTTTCCATGTGCTTCAATTAGCACAATTTGCCTGGATTTACTTCGTACAGGCGCCACACTCAGTTCTAACATCTCAGGTTTCTAACTATTCCTTCAGCTAATTTCATGCTTACATACTGAGAATATCGCTCGGTCCTCTCACACAAAATATCATTCGGGGTTCAAGGGTACTTCTCACTCGGAAATCTTTCCACTTACCAGAAATTCACTCGTAATTCGAGCCTACCTCGAAACCAAACCTGAGTTCAGCCCAGCAGTCCTAATCACTGACCTGAGTACGACTTCAATTAAATCCTTCTCTCGGATATCTACTCCCCTCGAAGACCCTTCACTCGGAAACCTGCACACTCTAAGTTCCATTTTCCGACCAGAAGTACTTTTCTCCTGGAGAAAAATCACTCGGTGAAACATCACATGGGGATATCTCTCCACTCAACATCATTCCACACGGTACCATCCCACTCGGAAGTGGTACACTCCGGGTTACATCACTCGAGTCTTACCTTACTCAGGAATGTTACGCTTGGACACAATTCCCTTAACTTAGTAATGATCCTCCCTATGAGGTTTTACTCGGAACACCATAACCTCACTCAGTAGTCCTTTCTCCCGGAAGGTTTTCACTCGGAATTATCTCTACTTTCTCATACTCGGAATATACTAATCTTTCCCGAGCAATTCCTCACCTCCCAGATTACCTTGGCTCAAGATTCTGTCCCCTTATTAAACTGACAGTATCACTCGGTTAACCTTATAAAACTCCAATTTCAGTGACAGACTTGATCACCCCTCTTGTTTCAATAACTAACCATCATTTTAGTAGTCACTTTTTACCCAGCACCCTCTAATCCTCTCGGAGGCAACCCATCAAGGTTAAACAAACCCTCTATCTTCATTTTGATACATAACCACTTATTATTCACTTAATACAACTCTCATCTTCACTCAAAGCAGTCCGATAGACTTACCATCACCATAAGTAGTTACAGCCTCACTTGCCTGACTTATGAATTGCTGCATCCGACTTATAGGATGATGTCTCATTCCTATAGGGTTACAACAATTACACAGTCACTGTAACGTGTACGCTGCCACAATACCTATGGCATGAAGAGTCATCTCAGGACAGCATGCCTCGCACTGACCAGACTCACTTAACTAATACTAATTCACACGGTAATTAATGGCAGTCCTCACACACATTATAAGCAATACATCTACATCAACATCATCATTATGCATCACATAAGGTATATCACGCGGCAAATCATGAAAATTATTTATCACTTCTGTAGAATAGTATGATGGCAATACAACAATCGGCTTCTAGCCAACACCGGGTAAATATTTCCTCTAAATCTTATTCTTCACAAAACCATGGCTCGGATTAAATTCTCAATTCTCAGCTATATAATAACATCACTCACTCGGGTTCATGCAATTCAATCAGGATTAAGTAATTCACAATCACATATACTGTCATAACACGCCATGGACTCGGCAACGGCACTAATGTACATACAGACACTCAGTCGGATTTCATACCCATTATTCATGGCTATATTATTGTTCACTACAGCATGCACCATAACCATAACATCATATTGCACTCGGTAATAGCATCGATATATATATGTACTCATCCAATCAGATTTACCCAAATCAATTCCAAACTATATTAAGGATTTCATTCACAATATCATATCCACATGTTCATATAATTCACACTGAGCTCATTGACCATCATAAGTGTGCACACAGACATCCAATAGAAAATTGCACCATAACATACATTCTCAATTATAACATCACATCACACTTGGCAACAACATCAATACATGCACATTCATTCAGTCGGAACTCACTCATACAACATCATCAAGTCGGAATCTACTCGAATCATTCAAATCCATGCAAATCATGTTAGTCTCAATAGCAACGTTCATACACTCATGCATGCGGATCCGACTTAAACAGTGATTTCAGTTACAGATTCCTTCCCGGCCCCTCGTCCACTAGCCCTTTCCGTGTGGTACCGGTCACCTCGTGACGTTTCGAGACTCAGCTCTAGCTCCATCGGTTACCACGGGTCCTTGGGGAACTAGCCAGGAATCTATGACTGAAAATCCTCTCATGTATGCAATTCTCATGCAATTTCATACAAGCATCCAAGCTTACCAGGTGCGTCTCACGCAACCATTAATAGGTCACAACCGTTTCAACACGACATATAGATTCACTCGGAATTTCACAATTTCATCACAGCATCACAGGCGTTTGTCATAGTGACTCACAACAAGCAAAACAGGGTAACAATACTACAGCACATCCTCTCGGCATTTTTAATGAAGTCAGCATGCATTTCAACACAACATTCCAAATGGAAATCAACAGATCGACTCACATATCATGCATTCGGAAATCATCATGGCATTCCCATTCATATACATTTGAACATGAAACTACAAACAAAACTCAGAGAATCATCCCCTTTTAACTCACGCACTCGGCAATAATGGTAACACTCTTATTTGCAAGCATTCAGTCGGCATTCGCAGAAATATTAACATGCACTCATGGACGGAGTCACACAACGCTAAACAGTTTATAAATACCACAAATCCAGGAGTTGCACGCACAATTACTTAATCACAGCATAGCTATCAACACATGCACATGATAATCATTCAAGTCTCAATGAGTTACTACGCAATTGCTTTACTCGGCTCAACACTCACAAGAGTAATAAATTATTAGACTTAGAATTCCTAAGGGGTCACTATTTATCCAGTATCCTATGATGGGTAGCTCACAACATTCAAATATTATTATAAGGCCTAATACCATTCACTCGGTTTCCTCAACCAGCCACCGAGGCGCAATCCCAATTTAACATATACCCGACCTCACCTTTACTCACTTATCTCACACCCAGATTTTCAATTTAGGAAACTACAACACATCTCTTATACCACAAATCATATACATCATATACCATTCATTCCTCACACATTCAAATTCCTTAACAACGCACAGGCATACAACCACACCATTCATAGTCAAACATATACCAAATCCAATAGAAGATCATAAGCATATATCGTTACACAAGTCATGATTGAACATGTATCAACATTTAACGGAATATCACAAGCAATTATGACAATCTGGCATAATGCACTCAACCGCCTACTAACAGTAGGCAAACCTTGGCCATGGACCTTTTGTCTGCTCTGATACCAAAATGTAACACCCTAACTTTAATATAATAAATAAACCCGAAAACAGGGAAAATTTTTTCCCAATTAAACCAAGAATAACCGGCACCAAGGAAATACGGGAAAGGAAGGCAAGAGAAACAAAACCGACCCAAAAAGGTAGACAGCGGAAGAAGAAACGCTCAGGCAAATCCCACAAACAGCGCCCACTCACTCAAGCGAGATCCGACTCCGCTTGAGCGAGGCAACCCAACTCACTCAGGCGAGCACACATTCGCCTAAGCTAAACCGCCAAAGCCTTCCCTCAGGACCACACTCGTTGGAGCGAATCCCACATTCACTGAAGCGAGAGGCCACACTCGGCATTCGGTCACTCGGAATATTTCCCAATCAAACACCACTCGATGTATTCCAACCTTAACACAATCGGATCACTTACACATTCACTACTCGGTATACATTCACACATTCACTTGGGAAAATAGGAAGTTAAGTCCCACTCGGACTTATTCAAAACTCAACCACCCGGGATACAGATCCTCACTCACTCGGATTTCACATCATTCACTCGGAATAATCACGTCTAGTATTACTCAGAAATTCCCCCATTAAATCCCACAGAATAGGTTCATCAAAGGAGTTTCTCTCAGAATCCTTTTAAGTCTTCACCACTCGGAAAGTTGGCCCATTCACTAGAGCTTCACTCGGAAATGGATCTAAACCTCCTATATTCCTCTCTGGGTTCATTAACTTAGAATTATTCATACAACATCAGTTATATCCCAGTCGGTAAGAAGCATCAAATCAACATAAAACACTTATGTATAAATATATGTTCCCAGAAATATAAACCTGCCCACAAATCCAATCTACCGACCCATATATATGTAACCATATACTCGGAATACTCATTATCTTAACATTATACATTTACCAATACTTACAATTCCATACAAGCGACACCATGTCTATACTCCTCAAAATCAATCTTTATAAATAAATATATTTAATCGTCATTTTACATGAGAGCCGGCCAAGGCTACACTGACTGAACATAATAAACGCAATACAAGCACTCAACAGTCGGAGTGCACCACACTCGGACTTGAGGCCCTATCATCGTTTCCGAGTCCGACCTGCACATACTGAAAAATGGTGTAGGGGGTGAGCATCTTAAATATTAAATGATAGATACTGACTCGGATTGTCCCACAATTATGCAATAATATATATACACATAATTATACATGGCAACAATTAAGGTCAGAACAGTGCCAATCAACCAGGACACACATAAGACCTTTACCGATCAGAATCCACCAGTTATCACTCGGCCATATGCACATATCCTTTCAATAACATTAACATAACAACAACCAGTAACATTATAATGCCAATGAATCAGAACGCACATATTTAACATTTCCCGATCAGAATCCAACAGTTCTCACTCGGCTATATACACATAACATTTTAATAACATTAACATATATTCATAGAATAGATTTCAATCAGCATCAACAGCATATGCATACAGAATAATTCACTTGGTTATATACATTCATCATCTCATTAACATCATCACATGCATAATCAAATTCCAATTAACATCAGCAGTACATATACACAGATTATTTCACTCGGTTCCGCATTTGTGTGTAATCGGTTTTGACGTTGCAACATAGGCTCCCAGCCTTTTTATACATAGCTCTCAGCTATCAATTCAGCTCCAAGCTGCTTGGCCATTTTACAAGTACCCAACCGTTTGCCCACAAGGTGACACCAACGCTCTCAGCGCCAACGGAGGTGTTCACGGGCAGCCCGAGTCCCACTCAAAGGCTACCTTGAGTCCCACTCAAAAGGATTTCACAGCGTCCAACGCTTTTGAATAACCGATGGTAGTGTCCCACACTACGTGCTCCAAGCACAAGCGTATCCCATACGCCACACGCGGATTCATCACACAACACAGAGTTTATATGCACAGCAATACATGCATCTCATGCAATCGGCATCATACATCATCAGAACTTAAACAGCACATGCATCTCATGCAATCGATATAGCACATCACCAAAACTCAGACAGCACATGCATCTCATGCAATCGGTATAGCACATCACCTGAACTCAGACAGCATATGCATCTCATGCAATCAGTATCATAACTCAATAGATTAACACAGCAATACATGCATCGATGTGATATATTATCAGATTCACTGAGTCAACATTTTATCACATACAGTCAGCATTTTATATTCGTAACAACTCGCATGTCACATAAACCGCACGGTAATCATCATCAACAATTCAGCACACCCTTTCCATGCAATCATTCGACATTCTCAAGGCTATCAGCATGCATTTCAAGGACGGGACTAAACATGCAAAACTCAACCCTCACTCATCATGCACCCAGGTATTACACACTCCTTATACAAGCACAACACACAGTCAGGATACAGAAATAGCAATCATCAGCACCCAGAACCCGTCCATAACCCATGCATTTAAGATATAAGGTACTCCCCCTACCTAGAATGAAGCTTCCAGTCGGTCAACACGATACTGTGTTCTAGAGGAACACTGAGTCACTCTTAGTACATCTGCATGCAAGGACAGGGGAGGCCCAAGACACCCAGCTCTCGGTTTGCTCTCTGGAGTAGCTCCATCACAACGCTGGTTGTAACATCCCAGTTTTGAAGTTAGATACCGAATAAAAATTTAATAATAAGAAAATTAAAAGTAAAGAATTAGTTGTTAGTCATAATCAGTATAGCTTGAGAGTTAATGATAAGATTAATTGGGCTTAATTAATGGGACGTGGCTGTCTGTGATTGGTGGAAGGTGTGAGTGGACTGCGACTCACACTTTCCCATCCCACTCCTTCCCCTCATATGCGTATTTAGGTGCGTATTTAGTATCACCGTGGGTGCAAGAACAACTTCTCCCACTACTCCACTTTCTCTCTTTTTCTTCTTCGTCTTCATCTTCCTCCGTTTCCCCTGTTTCTGTTCGTCACGACGACAGTACGGGAAGAAGGTCAGAGCCCCGTCAGGTGAAGGGCGATCGTTGGAGCAGAGAAAGAATGACATCTCAACTCCGGACCAAGTACAGAGTACGACGGAGTGAAGGAAGGCTAAACGAATCAGTAGAAGGGCGTCAGATTCAACATCGAAGAGCAGAAAAGCTTCTTGGAGTCCCTTTCGTAGGTAGGGGGCACTTGCATGTTAAATGCATGGTCCACAAACGGTACCAAATGAATGTTCTGCTTGAGTGTATGTGCATGTGGTTGTGATGATTGGATCCTATGCATGATTGGAGATTCTGAATCCCGTGTGTTTTATAGTGATTGAACCATAAATGCTTGTGATCTAGATGGTGGTAAAGTAGTATGTTAGCATGGATAATAATGAATGATATGCATGAAAGTATGAATATGTGCTTGATTGATTTGTCAGATGCTATTACTTGATTACTGATGGTTGATCATATTGGTGTAAATAATAAAGCAAGTAAAGGTTGCATTAAACCTGTTCCTACTCAATGGTTATGAAAGAGATATCGGTGATGTGATGACACTTGTTGGTAGATGCATTTAGCTGCATGTGTAGGAGTGGGGCGACCCGTGGAAGGTCAAGAGCCCCGAGGGAATGACTTCCAGTTACAGACCCCGGCTAGATTCCGAGGGAGCTCGTGGTAGCCGTAGGAGCTAGAGAGGAGTCTCGAGACGCCAATGGGAGGCCGGTACCACGCGGGAAGAGCTGAAGGACGAGGGGCCAAGAGAGGGGAAAACTGTGACTGAAAGTCATCACTCGAGTCGGATCCGCAGTCATGCATGTAAATACGAGGTTGATTAGAGTAGTACGTATAACATGTGTAGAGTGTTATGAATGATCTTCGAGTGCGGGAAATACCTGTGTGTGTGATATGTGTGTCTTAAATGCCACTTTGTCAAGTTTAACTTTAATTAATTAGAAACCAATAGAATGGATGTGAATGTGCATGCTGACACTGATACCGAGTCTTTGATTGTCATTTTACATGAAAAAGCTCACCCCTGCAGTGGCTACACTTTCAGTGAACATCTCTCGGAAAGAAGGATGAAGGAGGACGAGCGCAGGACAATGAATCCGAAGTGCTGTTGGAACATATGTCTATATGTGTATATATGCATATCTGTGTAAATGCTGTGTATAACGTTTTGTTAAGCCTTGGCCGGCTCATGTTTTGGTTGTAGTTCTTACGTTAAAAACTGACAGCTTAGGTAACAGATTTCATGGGGAAGTTTTGTAATTATATATTAATGTTTTTGCTTATATAAGCATATGTTGTGTGTTCTTCTATACTGTAAGTGAGGTTGAGCGGGGAGAGGACTGTATCAGGGCTTCCGAGTAAAAGTAGGCATGAAATCCTGAGTGTAGGAGGTCGGCGTGACTATAAGTAAGTAGTGGGGATAAGTTTGGGGTTGAGAGGATGAAATAAAGAGTTTAAATATGCTTCTAGCGATGGAGGAATGAAAGACGAGTGAAAACCTCGAGTGATTCCCTGCTGTGAGAGGAGTTCAATTGGAGGTTTAGGAAGGATTGGATCCTAGGTGTAAGGTATTGATAATCCGAGCGAAACATGTAAAGTCCGAGTGAGTAAGGATCGGTGTCCCGAGTGGTTGGGTTTGGAGAAGCCGAGTGAGACTTAACTTCCCAATTTTCCGAGTGAAGTTCCTCACTTCAGCGAGCAATATACTCGCTCCAGCGAGTGCGGGCTAGGAAGACTTATGTTGGATTCGCGTCGGCGGAGTCATACCTCACCGAGGTGCTAGAGCGGTTCGCCCAAGCGTGAGGACTCGCGCTGAAGCGAGTAGTTGTCAGAGTGGGATGCCGCCCAATTACCCTTCCTCCCGTTGTGGCGCTAATGCGACCCCAACAACGGTGTTGACCCCGGCTTGGGCGTTGTGGTTGAGTCCGCCCAGGCGTTGCCATACCTAGTTGAGTTGGGCGGAATAAGTTCGGACCCCTCCTTTCCTCCACAATCTACTACCGCACATGTACATCTCCCTTCTCCTTCCCCTTACCTATTTCCTCCTACTGATTGACTAGTGTTACTCGTGGAAAAGTTTTCTTTGTGAATTCCCTCCATCCGCTGTTGCATTACCATACCCCGCCCAGGCGGTATCAGACCTCGCCTGAGTGAGCCAACGATATCATGTAATCCGCCCTGGCGCTGATATGTTACGCTAAACCAAACAGACCGGTTTCAGTCTTGGCCTTCTGTTATTTGCCTTATGCATGTGGATGATATCTCATTTCCCTTGTCCTTCCTTGCACTCCGCCCCTTTTGTTATCCGGTTGCCTCATAGACCATTGGTTTACTCAATTTTGGGAAAAATTTCCCCGTCTTTGGGTTTATTCATTTTGTTAAATTGGGTGTTACACTGGTGAATGCTCCAACCACCCCGAAGCACTTTGTAGTGTAGATCTCCACTGAGACTCAGGCAGCTTTAAGCAAAGGAGAGGGAGAAGAAGGAAAGTAGATGAAGGGAAATGAAAGAACAGGGAAGGAACAGCGTGTCGTTCTTGTGTCGTCGAGGGAGAAACTCTCAATTCGACTTCCTCACCCTCGTGCTTGACGAAGGAAGGAGAAGAAGAACGAAGAGCGAAGAAGAAGAAGAAAAGAAGAGAGAACGGAAGGGAGAGAAGTCTGAAGGGAAAAATGAATAATAAAGTGGCCCAGTAGCACATATATATGCATGCACGGAGAAGGGAAGAGTGGGGTGGGAAATCATGCACAGCAGCAGCTCCCACACACGTCACATGCACATAGTTACAACTAATCAGCCTTTATTTCCTTAAGTTAAATTAATTAAGTTAATTATAATTAATAAATAATTTCCCCACTTTGCAATTATTATTTTAGTGATTTATTTTTATTTGGCAATTAATTATTAAATCGGGATGTTACAATGCTCGGGATTGCAGCAACAATGATGAAATGGTATGCTACCACTGTAATGAGAAAGGGCACATTCACCCTGACTGCCCTCAACTACATCAAGCAAACGCCAATGTGCACCGTGGAGGCTTCCGAGGGAGAGGCCGTGGAAATGGTGGCCGAGGGAATGAGGGCAGAGGCAATGAAGCTCGGGGAAACATGATGTTTGCCCCAAAAAACTGGGGAAGAAATGCTGACTAACCGGCTACTGGGAGAGTTTATGCCATCAACGTCGAGGAAGCTGCACAAGCGAATGACTTGGTGCAAAGTAATTGCTCACTCGGTAGATATACACTTAATGTAGTTTTTGATTCTGGAGCTACCCACTCCTTTATAGCTGACGATTGTGTGAGACATTTGAGGTTGCCGACTGTGTATATGGATCGGACTTTGGAGGTAGCCAATCCGACTGGCGTTAAAGTGTTGACATCAATGATGTGCAAAGATGTAACCTTTACAATGGGCGATCAGAGTTTTACCTTTGATTTAGTATGTATGCCTTTGAAAGACCTCGACATCGTACTTGGCATGGATTGGCTATCAGCCAACAAGGTATTGGTGGACTGTCAAAACCGAAGAGTAATTTTTCCGAGGCAGATCAATGATGACTACACGGTACAAGGTATAGATCAGTTATTTATGATGCTTTGTTTAACTGAGGGAGAGGGTAGAGCCCGAGTGAACGATATTCCGACTGTTTGTGAATTCCCCGAGGTGTTTCTGGAGGATGTGCCGGGTGTCCCTCCAAATAGAGAAGTTGAATTCTCTATAGACTTAATTCCTGGAGCTGAGCCGGTCTCCAGTGCACCCTATGGGATGTCCCCAACAGAATTGGCTGAGTTGAAAAAGCAAGTGGATGAGTTACTCAGCAAACAGTTCATTCGACCAAGTGTATCACCATGGGGCGCACCGGTGTTACTTGTTAAGAAGAAGGACGGCAGCATGAGGTTATGTATAGACTATCGACAGCTAAACAAGCTTACGATTAAGAACCGGTACCCATTGCCCAGGATTGACGACCTAAGTGACCAGCTGCGTGGTGCTTCAGTCTTCTCGAAAATCAATTTACGATCAGGATACCACCAGATCTGGGTGAAGGACTCAGATATTCCCAAGACTACCTTCAGGACCCGGTATGGCCACTACGAGTATGTAGTAATGTCGTTTGGTGTGACAAACGCCCCTGTTGTATTCATGAATTACATGAACAGCATCTTCCACCCATACTTAGACCAATTCGTGGTCATTTTTATTGATGATATCTTGGTCTATTCTAAGACCCCTGAGGAGCATGAGGAACATCTCTATTCGGTACTCCAAATATTGAAGGAGAAACAACTGTTTACAAAACTTTCAAAGTGTGATTTCTGGATGGATAGGATCCACTTTCTCGGGCATGTAATTTCCAAGGAAGGCGTCTCGGTAGATCCTTCAAAGGTAGCAGTTGTAATGGCATGGGAGAGACCCAAGTCAGTCTCAGAGATAAGAAGCTTCATGGGTCTAGCTGGCTATTATAGAAGGTTTATTGAGGGTTTTTCTAAGCTTGCTTTGCCCCTGACCAAGTTGACTCGGAAAAATGTCCCTTTCGTGTGGAGTTCCGAGTGTGAGAGCAGTTTCTGAGAGTTAAAGACTAAGTTGACAACCACTCCAGTGTTGGCATTGCCAAATTTGCAAGAGAGCTTCATGGTCTACTGTGATGCATCGGGACTCGGCCTGGGGTGCGTACTAATGTAGAAGGACCGAGTGATAGCTTATGCCTCTCGGTAATTGAGGCCACACGAGCAGCATTATCTGACCCATGACTTGGAATTGGCAGTTGTAGTCTTCGTATTAAAAATATGGAGGCATTACTTGTATGGTTCTAAATTTGAGGTGTACAGTGACCACAAGAGCCTCAAATATTTATTCGACCAGAAAGAGCTGAACATGAGGCAGAGGAGATGGACGAAGTTTTTGAAAGATTACAACTTCGAACTGAAGTATCATCCGCGTAAGGCGAACGTTATAGCCGACATATTGAGTCAGAAATCCCTCCATGTGGCAGTGATGATGGTGATGGAGGTGGAGTTACTGGAGCAATTCTGAGACATGAACTTGCATGTGGACCTCCTTTCGTCTTGGAAGATAACGCTCGGTACGTTGAAGATTGCCAATGAGTTCCTGAAATTGGTATTTGAGCAGCAGAAGTCAAATACCTACTTGGTTGAGATGAAGAAGACTCAGGCTAAGGGTGAGGACTTGTCTCTGACCGAGGGATCGGATGGAATTTTCCGAGTAAAGGGTAGAATATATATGCCGGGTTAAGGAGAATTAAGGAGGATGGTGCTTGATAAAGCCCACAAGAGCCTGTTAAGTATTCACCCGGGCACTACAAAGATGTACCACGATCTAAGACTGCAATTCGGGTGGCCCGGATTAAAGAGAAATATGGTGGAATATGTGGCTCGGTGTGTTACTTGCCAGAAGTCGAAGGTCGAACACCAGAAGACGTATGGTGTGTTGCAACCCGTTGAAATCCCCGTATGGAAATGGGGCTCAATTGCCATGGACTTTGTAATGGGATTTCCTAGAACCCAAGCGGGTTATGATGCCATTTGGGTCATTGTCGACCGGTTGACGAAAACTGCACACTTTCTGCCTGTGAACATGAGATATCCGTTACAGAAGTTAGCCCAGATCTATATCTAAGAAATTGTCTGACTGCATGGTGTCAGACAGGGATCCTAGATTCACGTCCCGGTTTTAGACAAGCCTGCACCAGGAATTAGGCATGAAGCTTTGGCTGAGTTCCGCCTACCATCCCCAGTCGGATGGGCAATCCGAGCGAACAATACAAAGTTTGGAGGATTTACTGAGGGCATGTGTGTTGGAGCATGGTGGTAGTTGGGAGCAGTACCTCCCTCTGATCGAATTTACAAATAATAATAGCCACCACAGCAGCATTGGCATGGCACCCTATGAAGCACTGTATGGCCGGAAATGCCGAACCCCACTCTGTTGGTCAGAAACTGGTGAACGTTTACTGTTAGGGCCGGAAATTGTGAAACAGACTTCAGAACAGATCCAAGTAATTAGGGAAAAGATGAAGACGTCTCAGGACAGGCAGAAAAGCTATCATGATAAACGGACTAAGCCACTTGAGTTCTTGGTCGGTGATAGGGTGTTCCTAAAGATTTCACCGAGTAAAGGAGTCGGACGAGCCTTGAAGAGTGGGAAGTTGAACCCCCGATACATTGGACCCTATGAAGTACTGGAGCGGATTGGTTCTGTGGCATACCGAATAGCATTACCAACTCACCTATCCAGATTGCATAACGTGTTTCATGTGTCTCAACTAAGGACGTATCTACCCAATTCCACTCACAAAATGCCAGATGATGAAGTGGAGATCAAAGAGGATTTGACCACTGTGGCTGTACTGACTAGAATTGTGGACCGGTTGGTAAAACGCTTGAGGAGCAAGGATGTACAACTGGTCGAAGTAGCGTGGCAGCAAAACGGGTGTACTTCTTATACCTGGGAACGCGAGGATGTCATGAGGCAGCAGTATCCCGAGTTGTTCATTTAAGGTAAGTTACCGTTTGAATTTCGAGGATGAAATTCTTTGAGAGGGGGAGAATTGTAACATCCTGCGTATTAATTAGGGACTAGATTAAGATTAAGTGTTAAGAAAGGTTAATTATAAATTAAAAACTTGACTGCTGACGGGACTGACTAATTGTGATGTGTAACCATGCAGCAGGCTCCGATCCACGTTCCCCACTCACTCTTCACGTTTCTAGGAGTATATGGGCTGAAGCCCTTAACCACTTCTCCATTCACTCCAAATTTCCTCAAGACTTTCCATCTTCTCCTACTTCTTCTCCTTCTTCGTTCTTCTTCTTCTCTATCCACTGTTTTTCGTAACTTCATGACTGTGGTAAAGTGGAGAACCCGAGATTCCCACTGTTGGTGAGGAGCAATCGTTCGAGTGGAAGAAGAACAGCTTCCTGTTCCCAAGCTGATTAAAGGGTGCGACTGTGTTCGAGGGGGACTGAAAAAGAGGGAGTGGTGGACGAAGCAAGCAGGACAGCGGACCAACGCTGAAAATAGAGGAACTTCTTGGAGTCTCTTTAGTTGGTAGGGGTTATCTTATATCTTAAATGCATGGGTTATGGACGGGTTCCGGGTGTTGATGACTTGTTGATTCTGGTGATTTAAAATGCGTTGATAGGTGTGTTTTGATTGAGTAAGGGATATGTGATGCCCGGATGCATGATGACTAGGAGTTGGGTAATGCATGTCAAATTTCCGTCCATGAAATGCATGTTAATAATCTTGAGAATGTTGAATGATTGCATGAGGAGAATGTGTTAAAGTATTGTTGACGATTACCGTGTGATTTATGTGAAATGCAGGCTACTATGAATCTAAATGCTGACTGCATGTGAGGAAAGATTAACTTACTGAGTTCTGATAATGTCTAATACCGATTGCATATGATGCATGTATTGTTGAGTAAAAGGTCGAGTGTGTGAAATCTGTGTTTGTATGATCATTCCGTGTGTGGTTATATATGTGGTGCATGAGGTGCATAAGCTAATAGTGTGGAAGTGATTTACCGATTCTGTTCGTAATCTAATGACAATACTTGCATGAGATGCATTGGTAAGAATGCTGAGAGCATGTAGTGTGTGACACTACCACTTGAATCGGTAATTATGTGCATAAGATGCTATTAAAGACCTTGAGTGGGACTCAAGGCAAGCCGACTGAGTGGGACTCAGGGCTGCCCGTAACACTGCTGTTGACGCGGAGAGTGTTTGTGTTACGAGTGAGGGAAAACGGTTTGGTACCAGTAAAACGGCCGAGTCAGCTGGGAGCTGAATAAAAGGTTGAGAGCCTATGTTGCAATAACAAAAACCAATAATACGCGAGTCGGATCCGATTGAATGAACCTGCATACATGAACAATTGATACTGACTATGACGCGATTGTATGTATATGTGTTAGTGTTATTGAGAATAATATGTGCATATAACCGAGAGATAACTAGGTAGATTCTGATTGAAAGATGCCTTGTGTGTGTTCCGATTGAATGGCACTGTGTATGTTATTGATTGTTGCTATGTATATATATATATATATGTTATTGCATGATTGAGGAATAATCCGAGTCAGTATCTATCATTTAATATTTAAGATACTCACCCCTACTGTGGCTATATTTCAGTGGACATCACACGAGACGGTGAATGATGGAGAAGCTACGTACCGTGTGGAGTGCTTGTGTACTGTGGAAATGTATATATATATATATACATATATATGTATATGCTGTATGTAAGGTTTTGTCATAGCCTTGGTCGGCTCTTAATTTTGTCTTTTTTCTAACTGTATAAGAACTGAACTCTCTCGGGTTGAGAGTATGATCATGTGCATGTAAATATTTATATATATAATACTGTGTTCATCTTGTGCTGTGTGTTAAAGTCCAGGTTGTATACGTTACATTTTACTAAGCCTGTAGAGCCCGCATGATTCTGAATAAATAAGAGCTAAGTTATCCTGTGCAAGGCGTGATGAGTGACCTTCTTCCGAATGAAGAAAGGTTGGGCCAACTCCGAGTGGAATATGCCCATTAAAATCGCTTTCAAGGTAAGTTGGTCAACATGTGATGGAGCGAAAGATTTCTTAGATACAACCTTCCGATTGAAGGGTATTTAGATGTTTTTGAGTGAAAGTCAACCGAATGAATGTTTCCCCCGATGGTTGAATTGACAATACGATTCTGAGTGGAGCCTGTAGTAGTGAACTTATTAGACGGAGTAAGATCTGGATAATACGGAGTAGATTTTAGTCTAACAAGGTCTTTCGCATGTAGAGGAGTTAGTATGTATCCCAAGTGGCGAGAAGTTAGAGCATTTCTAAGTGAGGGAAGTTATACAATCCTTTAAGCAAGATTTGACTTAGTGAGGGAGCCTTAGTGTGAAGTAGACTACATTTCCCGAGTGATGGGTGTGGAAAACACTCCCGAGTGATATCTGGCTGAGGAGAGTACTCCGAGTGAGGAAGGAGGTATAGATCCCGAGTGAAGTGATCGAGGGGAGTCATCTCCCGAGTAGTTTATACCTGTGAACTCTAAGGCTAGAATAGGATGTATTGAATGAACTTCCGAGGGAAGCGTGAGTGCAAATACTTTTCCGAGTGAAATCTGGACTCTATTCTGAGTGGGAAACTATCCGAGTGTATGCGTCGCTTCAGTGAATAAATCCTCGCTCTAGCGAGTGTAGCCGCTTATGTATTTTCATCCGCTGATTCTCGTAGCTGGAGCCACGTCTTGCTAATGTGTAATATTCTGACCCAGCCTTCTCTTTTCTGAGTCGGATTTCTACTCTTCTTAACCTTCAATTGCTTATTCTGCCCTGAACACCCTGTGATCTTTGGGAAAAAAAAATTTTTCCTGTCTCGGGCTGCTGTTATCTAAACCGGGTTGTTTCAATTGAGTTCTTGAGTGTGGGACACTAGGAAGCTGCAATTGCTCATAGCTTGTATCTCTAAACTTCAATAGTAGAAATCCTTCAAGTGGGTTGCTTGAAGGCGAGACGTGCACCGGGTTGGTGGAACTTGTTAAATTCGTTTGCAAGCTTCTCTTCCCTACTCTCTTGCATTTACTTATTGGATTTGGTTGGTATATTGATTTGATTGTGATACTATTGCTTGAACTTGAGTAATTAGGATAAGTTAAAGTGTTGCACACCAAGTGTTTGACATATTGCCTAAGTGACATTTGCACATTGTTTTACATTGATTCTTGCACTACACTTGCTATTTCTTGCATACAAGCATATTTTGTGAAATAGGAATGAATTTCAAAGGCATTCTAAAGAAAAGTTTAAAACACTCAATTCACCCCCTTCCCCCCCCCCCCCCCCCCCCTCTTGAGTATTGAGGCCACTTTAACAACATGCACTAGTGTTGATTAACCCCGGAGTGGTTGAAAAACCCTGGAATGGTTGAAAAACCCTAAAGTGGTTAGGTTTTTTATGATTAACCCCGGAGCAGTTGAAAAACCCCAGAGTGGTTATGTTATTTTACGGTTATCCCCAAAGCGGTTGAAGAAACCTTGGAGTGGTTATTTTATTAAACATCCAAAGTAGTTGAAAGACTTCGGGATCGATATTAGTTTGAAAATGCCTAAGTAACACAAAAGCTCGTAGTAGTTATTAATTTTAATAGTTAAAATGGATAAGATCGTGAAACAGTTACAATAGGATAATAAAGTCCGTTCGATGTCAAATTAATTATGACTAAAATAAACTATGATACTTTGAAGGTTCATTCAGAGTTTAAGCATATAACTTCAGATGTTAAGAGCTATGAAAAATTACCTCTTTTGGTAAAAAGATGACATTGGAAATAAGAATTTCATTTACAAAAAATGAAAGGTAATCACACCTTGGTAACAAAAAGGGCACAAAGGCCAAAATGGAAACACGATTGTCATAAAAGAAGGCGGAGCTCATCCCGCCTACAAAAGAAAATAAAAGTTACTATCAAAAAAGAGGGCAGAGCTCATCCCACCTATAGAGCGAATAAAATCAGATCACGGGTCTACAGAGCTACCACCTTCTTCCTCCCTTTCCGAGCTGGCATCGTGTTCTCCCTTTCTCTCTTCTCCGTCCTGGGCTTCCTCCTAAGGGGTATCATGTTCCCCCAATGCCAAAGGAGTGTACTTGAAGGGCTCATCAGAAGGAGTGAAAGAGCGGCCACCAACCTCAGTCACCAGCTCCCCATTGCGGAACCTGTTAAAACACCTGATCCTTTTAAGGTTAAATGCAACACCCTGGTTTCGAAAGGTGACCTGGCGAACTGCATGGTTGAAGGAGTCCATGGCGGCCTGAGTAAACTTTGTCATGTCTTCCTTGTAATTAGTCTTCTCATCTTTTACCTCTATGGATAAATCCTCATTTTTCTTTTGAAGGTCGGCCACAAGCTTCACCAGATCGTCCACCTTGTTACGGAGCCTTTCACTTTCCTTTTTCAGGTCCTCTTCAGATTTTAAAAGAGCCTGATTATTCTCATTAAGGCTTTTTATCCTCTAATGAGTCTGGTTATCATCTTCAAAGAGACGGGTATTTTTATTCTTCAACCGGTCTATCTCCCTTTGGGGCCTCTCAGTTGCGGCAGAGTAGATGGCCGAGAATATCTTGACATTATACCACATCGCTGTCTCTAAGGCGAACTCGATGTCATTCGGGTTGAGACCTTCCTTGCGCCAGAATGGGAGAGCAAAGCCGATGTTAGGAGAGAAGGTTCTGACAAGGAGCTCTTCCATAGCCTCCATGCTGGATATAGGAACCGAAGCCTCTCACTCAACAGGCTCTTCAGTGGCAACCTCTTTTCCTTTGTCCAGTGTTTTTTGGTCGGGGTCAACCTTCTACCATTTGGAGGTACCTCCTTCTTGCCTTTTTCCCTTTTTCTTGGAGGGGGCGTCTTCGACCCGGACTATTCCTCCCAGGATTTGAAGCTTGGAAGTTTTTTTCAGTTTTGGGGTAACATAGTTCTCTACATCAACGTCAGCTTCAGAAGCCTCCGGAGAGCCTCTAGCGCATCGGCGCTCACGTTCCCTATAAAAGACAGAACTTATTAGTGCGAACCAAAATATAGCAATTTATCAAAGAAGAGAAAGAGGAAAGATAAATACCCAAATGAGTGAGGTACTCATTTCATGTCTCTAAAGTTCCCAGGAGAGGGAACGACACTTGAGGGGAGCACCTCGGGAGCTATTATGAAGGGCGTCGACTATGGCCAGGGAAGGTTCGGAGAGAGAGCTTTCGTTGACTTCATAAGCCGAACTCTCTAGGAGAAAATGTTTGTGGGTCCATCCGATATGAATCAAAAACCAACCTTCTTCATCCTTCCAAAAAGGGGACACTATCTCCTCAACGAAAAGCTTAAAAAATGAATTCTTGAAAGAAGCGCCAAACATCTTGCAAGAGTTGGCAATGTCACTTTGACATCTTGCAACAATGTCATTTTGACATCTCAAATTTATGTTACGCATTCTGGCGCCACCCCGGCACATCACCCTCGTGTACCTAAAAAAGATGGCGATGATTGGAGTGAAGCGGAGGCGTTTCCAAGAACTTGGAGGGCCATTACCAAGGCCCAGCCGTTGGGATAGAGTTGGCTGGGGACGAGGTCTAAAAACTGCAACACCCCTATCTCGTACTTATTTAGTGGGAACTGGACTCCTACTTTCACCAGAGTGTAGTCATGGAAGAAGAGGAAGTAGTCTCGTGTTATGTCGTAGATCCGATTTGCGTAAGTAGGGTAGAAAAGGCAGAAGCAATTGGCGTACTTCTTAGCACACCAAAAGGATTCAGCTTTTAATTCCACATCGTCCTTAGCTAAGGCGTGAGTACTGTAAGTGGCCAAGATGTCCTTAGCCACCTAAAAATAAGGATCTTTAATTTTTCGGACAAGTCAGTCAACTTTATCGATTATCATGTAGGTGTCATCAGGGTCATTCCTCACCACAAATGTTTCGACAGCGTCCATTGCAACGTGTTCTAAAAATGGAACAGTTAGGTAAAAGTCAATATCGTCAGTGTAGTAATGAACTACGTTGGAGTTTGCATCTTGGTCTAGAGACAAGACCGCTAAAGGTGATTTAGGTCCATCAATTTGAGCGGAGGAAGACTCCGATTCTTGGGGATTTTGGTTACCCTGGTCACCTGAAGTCACCCACCTACGAATATCCGTTTGTGTGAACCAAGGTCCTCGACAAGGAACTTCAGGCGGCCAAGAAACTGATAGATTCAAAATAATTTCAAGTGAACTATCATTCCCTTGACCATTGTTAGAAGATAAAGACATTGCAAATAAAATAAGAGGTCAAGGGGATACCTGTATGGATAGTGCGAACTATTCTTCTAGTACGGGCCAGGACAGGGTCAAGAAGAAGCAAAAACTATGGATGGACTGAGTTTCTAGATAAAAATGCAAAGTCAAAGATTGACAAAGAGACCCTTCTTTATATAGGTGCTGAAATTCCATGGGCAGAAGTTCAACCGTCGCGGCCCATGGACGGAGTGGAAGCCGAAACGATGCTTCCCAGAAACAGATGTCACTTCAAATTTCGATGATGTCACCTGATGGTGCATGAAAAAACATGACCAATCGTGACCCGCCACATTACCAATCCCAGTGAATGGCAGCTTTTTCAGGCGGCACGCATTAAATGATCCACCTCACCATTTAACATGTTAGTACGGATGCAATCCATATATCGGCCACAATGTAATACTAGTCAAAAATCTTAAGCGTTCTAGGATAAGCTCTTCAACCGGAGTCAGAATAGCTCATTATTACGACATCATCATAATAATGAACTAGGGGACAAATGATCCGAGGTGTAAACTAGACTCCAAGGAACATGGCCAAGGTGCTTCCAAACCTAGGCCACGTCATCAAGAGCACTAGGAATACTGGACTTAGTCTCTTAGCCGGAGTCTCAAATAAGTATCATAACAGACATAAAACGATGATTCTGGTCAACGGTCTGACAATAGAACATGGGTCAGAAGAGGTATGGGTAACATGTATCTACAAACACTATTGCTACAGTCAGTTAGGAGAGAAGTCAAATCACTTCTTCAACTTAGGTAACCCTTATAAATACAACTTATTTGTTACCTGCCAAGGATCTGATCTGATTTGTGACGTTCTACATCTATTTATATTTATTTATACCCTTTTCATTAATTTCACAATAAATTTTTCTCAATTAATTAATTTAATTGTACCTTAATTCAAAATAATATTTATTTTCACTAAACAGATTCAAAATAATAATTATATGGCATCTCAAAACTTTAAAACCCAATTAATCTCAAAGGAAATCAAAATCTAGAACAGGGGTCTGACGCTGCGCGTCAGCCCCACGCGTAGCGTCAGCCCAAGCTGCGCACCTTACGCTACACGTCAGCCTCACGCGTAGCATGGGCATGACAGTAGCAGCAACAGGTGTTGATACACATTTTAGGCCAAACGGCCAACTCCTAACCTACCCAATTCACCCGTTTTAGGTCCGATTGCCACGAAACTTCACGGGCCACATGTATTTCCCATTTCGGAACTGTTGGCGTCATCTGTTCGCCAAAATTCCAATGTATGTGCAAGTTATGCGCAGAATGCAGTTTGACTCAATTAGGTGCAAAACCCTTACACCAAACATCCTAAATGGATTCCAATTGGCCTAAGGCCAATATACACAAATCCTAAACGCCCTAGGGAGCCTATTGGTACCTTCCGGGGGTCCCGAAACCCACTGAATTTCCAAATCACCTATTCAGTTCCTTAAATCCCTTAATTATTCACTATATGCACAACTTCCTAATTTAATCAAATCATCAATCAAACATCAATCATATCACACACACGCATCAATCATGCATATGACAGAACCTACCCATATTATTCAGTATTCACACAAGTTGGCTCAGTGCCACAGTTCATCAAATCATACATCATATCCATCATCATCACACCATATTCATTTAACACTTCCACACGCATAACATAATCAACTTATCACATATACCTAACAATCCATTAATCCACCACACATGGTTTACTATTTACTATACATATACTTATATATTACATCAACTCATTCATCCTTGGCATCAATCTTCCGCTTGGCCCATCTCCGCAGCATTAGCATCATCCCTGTCACTGGTCACTAAAATGAAACAACAGCAAGGGTGACTCTTTGGCATATCATCATTAATCTAGGATAGAATACTAAATCTAACAATACCTACAACTTGCATAATTAATTAACTCCCACCTTCCTGCACTTTTACACATTTGAGGATACAAATACATATGCATCTATCTTAGCCTTTTTATCTTTTCTTCCTAAACTTAAGTCACATATAACCACACTCAAATCCATCACATAAATGATTTATCAAATATCATCCAGTTCATATAAACATCAACATTCATTATCGACTTACATTCCATCATCATACATGAATCATTAATTCACATAGTTCACAACTGACTCACATGTATCAGACTCACTAGTATCCGGATACCTAAGGATCGGTCTTCTGCTGGGGGTACTGCTTGACACCCCGTGAACCCTACTTGGTCCACCGAGTCCTGCTTGACTCTCTACCTCAACCACTGGGTCCTACTTGACCACTAGGTAGCTCAACTGGGCACAAAGACCACGGGAGCCAAAAACGAGGGGCTACACATACCGTCGACCGTCCCACACCACATAATCACATAGTACATCACATCATCATGGCATATCATCAATATACAACATATATAACAATGTCAGAAGCTGACATGTATCATCTCTCAGGCGACCTACTTGTCAAGCCCATCATCATAAGCTATGTTATACAATTATATATTCATCATCTCATTTATTCATAACACTTTTATCAAATCATATGCAACAACATCACTAATTATCATGCCACACATCGCTAATATCATTAAACTTCACAATCTATCAAATGGTACTTATTCATAAAATTTTACATATTCATCTCCTTACTTTTTCACTCGTACTTATTTAAATTAGTTACTTTCTTATCAAACAACAACTAAATCAGGTTTAGCATACTCATAAAAATTATAAAAATTATATTTGATCATCCTACATCATTCATAATATTTTTATAAATATTTCTAAGCCTCCCAAGGCCATCGTATATTCGAATCCTAATTAATTACAACCCAAACACCCCTCTTACCTCGATTCCAAGCTTCCACAATTTGCTCGAGGTGTCAGTTGCGTCCTTTGGGTACTTGATTCGCTGCTCCTCTAACAAATTCGACGCCCGCTTCGTCGTTCGTTCGACCAACGCTCGTTTCGACACATACGGTTACCGAAACACCAAACCAATTAGTACATTTCCATCCTCATGCCTCCAAACTCAGCATTCAAGCTTCTAAACTTATTAAATTGCAGAATCAAAACCACCCCCAACACATGTAAATTCGGATGGGAAAAGAAGGAAGAAGGAGGAGAAGGGGAAACCCAAAATGGAGGTTGTCAAGTGTTATACCTTGCCTCCCAATGCCCAAAAATGTAAGGAATTAAAGCTCTCGACAAGATCCAAGCATAATCGCCTCAAGGGAGAAAAAAATGGGAAGGAAGAGTTCTGCGATTCTGTTTTGCATGCCTCTGTTTTAAGTTAATCGCGACACTGACGCTACGCATCCCACTGGCGTTACGCGTCAGCTCATTAATCCGCACCTGATGCTACGCGTCCCAGCCACGCTACGCGTCAGGGTCCTGATGCCATTTTCCTTAAAATTCCATTTTCCACTTAATTTCTCATATATTATTATAATTTTAATCCAAATAATACTTTTATTTATTTCTCATTTATTTTCTAATATTAAAACATCAAGGATGTTACATCCACTCCCCCTAAAAAGAGATTTCATCCCCGAAATCAACGTACCTTATTGGAAAAGATTTAGATACAACCGCCTCATATCAGACTCCAACTCCCAAGTATAAGTTACTCCATTCAAGTTCTGCCACTTTACTTTCACCAAAGACACTTCCTTGCTCCTTAATCATTTGGTCTGATATTCTTCAATACAAATAGGCTTCACCTCCACAGTCAAATCCTCTTTCAGCTTGATGGAATCTTCAGGCGCAATCATCGAATCATAAGAAACGTATGCCCAAAGTTGTGACACATGAAACACATTGTGGATATTAGTTAACAATTGGGGAAGATCCAATCGGTAAGCGACATTACCAATTTGTTCCAAAATCTGGTATGGTCCAATGTATCTCGGATTAAGCTTATGACTCTTCAGTATCCCGCCCACACCTTTGGTAGGTGAAACCCTAAGAAATACCCAATCTCCCACCTGAAACTCAAGTGGCCTATGACGATTGTCATAGTAACTCTTCTGACGATCTTGAGCAATCTTCATCTTCTCACGAATCAATACCACTTGATCATTCATCTCTTAGATTAATTCAGGTCCTAAATGAATCGCATCTCGATTTTTATTCCAACATAAAGGCGTACGGCACCGCCTACCATACAAAGCTTCAAAAGGGGCCATCCCAATACTACTGTGATAGCTGTTGTTGTAAGCAAATTCTACCAATGGTAGATACATCTCCCATGAGCCACCTTGTTCCAATACACGAGCTCTGAGCAGGTCCTCTAATGTCTGTATAGTTTGTTCTGACTGACCATCAGTTTGAGGGTGATAAGCTTTTAACTCAATCTCAACTCGATACCCAACTCCTGCTGCAGACTTCCCTAAAATCTAGAAGTGAATTGGGGATCACGATCCGAAATAATACTCGAAGGCACACCATGTAATCTCACGATCTCAGTTATGTACAATCTGGCTAGTCTGTCCAATGACCATTTCATATTCATGGCCAGAAAATGAGCACTTTTAGTCAACCTATCCACAATCAACCAAATTATATTACATCCTGAACAGGTCCGAGGTAACCCAGATACAAAATCCATAGTGATACTTTCCAATTTCCAAATCGAAATCTCTAGAGGTTGAAGCAAACTAGGAGGTCTCTAGTGTTTAACCTTACACTTCTGACATATCACACAAGATCCCACATACTCAATAATTGCTTTCTTCATTCCCAGCCACCAGAATTCTTTCTTCAAATCATGGTACATCTTAGTGATACCAGGATGAATACTTAAAGAACTTTTATGTGCTTCAGCTAATACAACTTGCCTGAAATCACCTTCTGTGGATACAACAACACAGTTTCTGAACCGCCAAATTCCATCATTGCCTCTGATTAATCCCATATCTTTTCCTCTTGCTTGAGTGTCAAGTAACTCCAACAACTCTTCATCATCCTCCTGAGCCACAACTAAAGATTCCAAAAATTCATTGGAGATCTTCAGCATCCCAATTACCATCCGATTTGGGGCCTGAACAACAACCCCAATATTCATATCATGAAAGTCTTCCAACAATTCTTGTTCTTTGCCCATCAAGAAGGTTGTATGCAATACTTTTCTGCTTAACGCATCTGCCATAACATTCGCTTTGCCAGGGTGGTATCTCAAATCAAAATCATAATCCTTCAGATATTCCACCCATTGCCGCTGTCTCATATTCAATTCCTTCTTATCAAACAGATACTTCAAACTTTTATGGTCGCTGAATACCACAAAACGGGAACCATACAAGTAATGCCACCAGATCTTTAATGAAAATACTACTGTAGCAAGTTCCAGATCGTGAGTGGGATAATTCTGCTCATGCGGCCTCAATTGCTAAGAAGCATAAGCAATTACCTGATCATCTTGCATCAGTACACATCCTAAACCAAACTTAGATGCGTCACAATATACCATAAATTCTTTTGTCACATCAAGTAGTGCAAGTACTGGTGCCGAAGTTAAGCATTGTTTCAAAGTCTGGAAACTTAGTTCACACTTTTTCATCCACACAAACGGATTCTCCTTTCTCGTTAATTGAGTCAAAGGAAGCGCAATGCAAGAAAATCCTTCAATAAAGCGGCAATAATAACCAGACAATCCCAAGAAACTTCTAATTTCAGTCACCGACCTAGGCCTCTCCCAAGCCATAACCGCTTCAATCTTAGTTGAATCAACGGATACACCATCACGAGAAATCATATGTCCCAAAAATTACACACTTACTTCCCAAAAATCACACTTCTATAACTTAGCATACAATTTCTTCTCACGTAACACCTGCAAAACAATTTGAAGGTGTTGTGCATGCTCTTCAATAGACTTCGAATATACCAAAATGTCATCAATAAACACCATGACAAACTGATCTAAATAAGGTTAGAAAATCCAATTCATGTAATCCATAAAGATGGCTAAAGCATTAGTTGCCCCAAATGGCATTACAACATACTCAAAATGTCCATACCGCGTCCTAAACGCCGTCTTCAGAATATCTTCTATAACACCCTAATTATCTACAACTAATAAATCCCAAAATATGAGAAAATTTTTCACAAAAAAACAGACACGTAACATTTGATGTAGAAGGGAGCAGGCAATGGGGAAAACTAAAAACATTCACGCGCATAAATCAACCTACAGGGAGGCTAAAAGGGTGAGGCCGGCTCGATGGGCTTATCGTAACGCACCAACACTAGGGCGGATTGCACGATACCGTTTATTCGCTCAGACGGGGTCTGACACCGTCCAGGCGGAGCATAGTAATGCAGCAGCGGATAGAGGAGATTTCGCACTGAGGCTTCCCTTCAAGAAATACTGGTCACTCAACAGGAGGAATAGATAAGGGAAA
Source organism: Clitoria ternatea (assembly GCA_037962975.1). Classification (NCBI taxonomy): domain Eukaryota; kingdom Viridiplantae; phylum Streptophyta; class Magnoliopsida; order Fabales; family Fabaceae; genus Clitoria; species Clitoria ternatea. The sequence goes on from CM075671.1 coordinate 114,647,305, forward strand.
TATGTTAATACATTCACACGTGTAGCATTTGATGAAAAGGCTAAGTTAGAATCATCCTGCTAGGCTAGGCGGGGTATATTTATCTTGGGCGGGCTGTCCTAGCTACATGGGCGAGGTATAACGCCGCCTAAACGAAATCTGCATAACGCCTCTTTAACACAACTACAAGGTAATTTTCCTCCATCGGGTATGGTCAAGGGTTCACCAAGTAAATCCTCACACACTCACCTTTCACTCAGAAAAATATGAAGTTACAGGGTACAAGTGCGATAATAAGTTATGGAAGAAGGAAGAGTCTGAACCTATTCCGCCCAACTCAACTAATTATGATAACGCCTGGGCGGACTTAGCCATAACGCCCAAATCCGGGGTTCAGCACCGGGGTCCGGATTGCGTTAGTATCACAACGGATAGGAAAGGATAATGGTCGATATTTCGCTCGGGTCATTACTCGCTTCAGCGTGAGTTCTCGCGCTTGGGCGGATTGCTTCCCATACTTCAGGCGGGGTACGACTCCGCCCAACGTATCCGACATGAGTCTTTCCTAAGACAATTCTCGGTTCGTTCGGACTTAACTATAACCTGCTCAATCAAACTGTCCCTGCGTGTCTATTAAAGCACAATTATAAAACAAGGCATCACATAGCATCACACACACAAAACCATACATCCATATGTACATAAGAGTGCATATTAATATTTACAATACAAAATCAGACTTCTTCTTGTTCGTAAGGTTCTATTCATCACAAAACGTTTACATCCGGCATGAGCCAGTCCGGGCTTCATCTAACAACACTTAATGGAACCTTCGAAACACATCAGCACTCCGCCCAGCATTCCGGCACTGCTTCTGATCCTCCTCACGAAAGATATTCACTGAAAATTGCCACTGCAGGGGTGAGCTTTTACATGTAAAATGATACTCACAGACTCGGTATCAGCGTCAGTACACGCTCCTGCTATCATTCAACCTTTCTCAAGTAACCAAGCTCATACAATTCAACAATATTCGTAATACACATAATTCACAGAGTTTATTCCACATCAATATATATATTCATGTATTCAAACCATACACATGCACATATACAAATTTATACATCACCACAATCAGCCTTATTTCTATATGCATGCACGCGGATCCGACTCGGGAAAAGACTCTCAGTTACAGCCCCCTTTTTCTTTTGGCCCCTCGTCCCTCAGCTCTTACCAGGTGGCACCGGCCCCCACGGCGTCTCGAGACTCAATTCTCTAGCTCCAACGGCTACCACGAGCCCTATTGGGATCTAGCCAGGGTTGGTAACTGGAAGTCGTTTCCCTTGGGGTTCTTGACCTTCCATGGGTCACCCCCACTCTTACTCATGCAACTAACACATTCATTTATACACATCATCGCGCCATGAACACATTACCGTAGTCATCAAGTAAGAACGGATATCTCCCATTATTCATCATCATTCAGTCAATCACACCAGCGCATGATACAGTCGATCATCAAACTAACAACATTGAGCAATTCAATTAAGAACATGCACATACACACTTTTCATAGTGACAACAAAATAGACCCATCATTATCATCCACGAGCAAACTACGCCATCGTCACGAAGATCACCATCAAAATCTCAAATCATGCATCAGTTTTAGTAATTGTGAACACATGCATACATGCACAGCATCAGTTCTAATGAATTATAAAAACATGCACACACACACACTTGGCAGTACGTTCATCCGGTACCGTTCTTAGACCATGCATTTGACATGCAAGCGCCCCCTACCTTTAGAAGAACCTCAGAAACCTCTTTCCGTTCTCGTCGTTGGGTCCGATGTCCTTCTCCTGGTTCGTCCGGTCTTCTTTGGCTTTGTCGTATTCTGCGCCTGATTCTGGGATGGAGCGTAGTCTGTTCTTCAGTACTGGAATCAAGATCTCCAGGAGCGAAGAGTGAGATGGAAGAAGAAGAATGAAGACGAAGAGAGAAAACAGAGGATGAAGTGACGGAGAAAGAGTCTAAAGAAATAGCGAGAGTGTTTTTCACCAAGGCTCACGCTTATATATATATATACATATGTGCATGCGCACAGCAAAAGCAAGAGTGGGATGGGAGAGTGCGTGCCCGTCAGTCACGCGCACTCCACCTCATCCCCTGTCCGCCACCATTTTAATATTTTAATGGCTTAAACTCACTTAGTTAAATGCACTTAACAGTTATTTCTAGTTGAAATCAAGTCTTAATGGTTCATTCTTTATTCAGCATTAAATTTTAAAACGGGGATGTTACAGTTCTCCCCCACTGAAAAGGAATTTCGTCCCCGAAATTCAGTTGGTACTTACGTAGGTAAACAATTCGGGGTACTGCTGTCGCATGGCGTCTTCGCGCTCCCACGTATAGGAGGTGATTTTGCCTTGCTGCCACTCCACCTTAACCAGCCTTACGTTCTTGTTTCTTAAGCGTTTTACCGATTGATCCACGATTCCAACCGGTGTAGTCACAGCGGTTAGGTCTTCCTTGATCTCTACCTCGTCGTCAGGCATCGTGTGGCTGGGGTCATGCAAATACTTCCTTAGTTGAGACACATGAAAAACGTTGTGTAATCGGGACAAGTGAATTGGTAACGCGAGGCGGTATGCCACGGGGCCAATCCGTTCTACTACCTCATAAGGTCCGATGTAGCGAGGGCTTAACTTCCCACTTTTTAAGGCTCGTCCAACTCCTTTACTCGGAGAGGTTCTCAGAAACACTCGATCTCCGACTTGAAATTCCAATGGCTTGATGCGTTTGTCATGGTAGCTCTTCTGCCTGTCTTGTGATGCTTTCATCTTCTCCCTTATCACTCGGATCTGTTCTGTGGTTTGCTTTACGATGTCTGGTCCCAGTAATAGACTTTCACCCGTTTCCGACCAACAGAGCGGGGTTCGGCATCTACGCCCATATAATGCCTCGTAAGGTGCCATGCCAATGCTGTGATGATGGCTGTTGTTGTACGTAAACTCGATCAAGGGAAGGTACTGCTCCCAGTCCCCACCGTACTCTAACACACACGCTCTCAATAAGTCTTCTAGACTCTGAATCGTTCGCTCGGATTGTCCATCCGATTGGGGGTGGTAGGCAGAACTAAGCCAAAGCTTCGTCCCCAGTTCTTGATGCAAGCTGGTCCAAAATCTGGACGTAAATCTAGGGTCCCTATCTGAGACGATGGAAGTAGGTATGCCATGCAGTCGAATAACTTCTTGAATGTAGATTCGAGCCAATTTATGCAATGGGTACTTCATATTTACAGGTAAGAAGTGTGCACTCTTCGTCAATCTATCAACAATGACCCAAATGGCATCATGGCCCGCTCGGTTCCTGGGTAATCCCATGATAAAATCCATCGCAATTGAGTCCCATTTCCACACGGGGATTTCCAGAGGCTGCATTGCACCGTATGGTTTTTGGTGCTCTATCTTCGATTTCTGACAAGTGATACACCGGGCCACGTACTCCGCCACATCCTTCTTTAGTCCGGGCCACCAAAACTGTCTCCTCAAGTCGTGGTACATCTTCGTGGTTCCTGGGTGAATACTGAGTAGGCTTTTGTGGGCTTCATCCAGCACCATTCTTCTCAATCTTCCTTCACTTGGTATGTATATTCTGTTCCTCACCCGGAAGATCCCATCTGACCCTTCTGCCAAGGATAAATCCTTTCCTCTAGCCTGAATTTCCTTCATTTCAGCTAGGTAAGAGTCCGCCTGTTGCTGTTCGTACACGGATTTTAAGAATTCGTTGGCAATCCTCAACGTACCGATTGTCATCTTCTGAGAGGAAGGGGCGTCAACATGCAAGTTCATGTCTCGGAACCGCTCCAACAACTCAACTTCTTTTGCCATCATGGCTGCCATGTGGAGGGATTTTCGGCTCAATGCGTCTGCTACGACATTTGCCTTACCGGGGTGGTATTTCAAATCGAAATCATAGTCCTTCAAAAACTCAATCCACCTTCTCTGCCTCATGTTCAGCTCCTTTTGGTCGAATAGGTATTTGAGGCTCTTATGATCGCTGTACACTTCAAATTTGGATCCGTACAAGTAATGCCTCCAGATTTTCAATGCAAAAACTACTGCTGCCAACTCCAAGTCATGGGTCGGATAATGTTGTTCGTGGGGTCTCAATTGTCGAGAGGCATATGCTATCACCCGATCTTTCTGCATGAGTACACATCCTAATCCGAGTCCGGACGCGTCACAATAGACCACGAAGCTTTCTCGTAACTCCGGTAATGCTAACACCGGAGCAGTTGTCAACTTATTCTTCAGCTCTTGGAAGCTGCTCTCACACTCCGGACTCCATACAAAAGGAACGTTCTTCCGAGTCAATTTAGTCAGAGGTAATGCCAACTTAGAAAATCCTTCGATGAACCTTCTATAATAACCTGCCAAGCCCATAAAACTCCTTATTTCCGAGATCGATCTGGGCCTCTCCCACGCTATTACAGCAGCTACCTTCGCAGGATCCACCGAGACGCCTCGCTTGGAGATCACATGCCCGAGGAAGTGGATCTCATCCATCCAAAATTCGCACTTTGAAGGCTTTGCAAACAATTGCTTCTCCTTCAACACTTGGAGTACCGCCCTGAGATGTCCTTCATGCTCCTCCGATGTCTTAGAATAAACTAGAATATCGTCAATGAAGACAACAACAAACCGATCTAAGAAGGAATGGAATATGCTGTTCATGTAATTCATGAAAACAGCAGGGGCGTTCGTCACACCGAACGGCATCACCACATACTCATAGTGACCATACCTAGTCCTAAAGGCAGTTTTAGGAATGTCCGAGTCCTTCACTCGGATTTGGTGATATCCCGATCGTAAGTCGATTTTTGAGAAGACTGAGGCTCCACGCAGCTGGTCAATTAAATCATCAATCCTAGGCAGTGGGTATCGATTCTTGATTGTGAGTTTGTTGAGCTGTCGATAATCTATACAAAGTCTCAAGCTGCCATCCTTCTTCTTAACAAGTAGCACAGGTGCGCCCCATGGTGACACGCTTGGTCTAATGAACTGCTTCTTAAGTAACTCATCCACTTGTTTCTTCAACTCGACCAATTCAGTTGAGGACATTCTGTAGGGTGCACTGGAGACCGGTTCGGCTCCAGGGATCAAGTCTATAGAGAATTCAACTTCTCTATGGGGAGGTACACTCGGGACGTCCTCTGGGAACACTTCTGGGAATTCGCAGACAACCGGAATTTCGTTCACTAGGGGCTCATTCTCATCTTTGGTTAGACAAAGCATCATAAACAGTCGGGTTATACCTAGTGCCGTGCCATCTTCAGTGGGTTGTTCTGGGAAAACTATCTCTCGGTTTCTACAATCTACTAATACCTTATTGGCTGAAAGCCAATCTATTCCAAGCACAATATCAAGACCCTTTAAGGGCATGCAAATCAGATCGAAGGTGAAACTCCGATCATACAACTCAAATGCTACATTTTTACATATGGACGATGTGAACACAGTAGGGCCAGTGGGGCTGGCCACTTCTAGAGTCCGGTTCATAGACACAGTTGGTAGCTTTAACCGTTTCACGCACTCATCAGCTATAAAAGAATGGGTAGCTCCCGAATCAAAAACAACATTAAGCGTATTCATTCCAAGTGAGCACTTACATTGTACTAGATCATTTGCTGGTGCAACATCCTCTGCATTGATGGTGTAGATCCTTCCTGTCGCTGTTGGGCCGGTGTTCCTCTCTCGACTGTTCGGGGCATGCATCATATTTCCTCTGGTTCCGTTGCCTCTGCCACCAGGTCGTGGGTTATCATTCATTCTGGTTCGATCTTGAAATTCTCTTTGACGCACATTGGTGTTTGCCTGGCGGAGTTGGGGGCAGTCCGGGCGAACATGTCCCTTCTCTCCGCAGTGGTAGCATTTAACATTTGTATCATTGCATTCCCTAGCAAAATGATCACCGCCACATTTAAAGCATCCGCCATACCTGGGCCGCCCACTCATCTGTCTCCCTCGGTCATTATAGTTCTGATATCTGGTGGAGGGTTCATTCCTCCTCACGTTCCCTGGCCTCTTGAAACGTGATTGCTGAGGCCTCAAGTGTTGGTTGGCTCTGCTGCACTGGCCTGAATGGGCCCTGTCATCCTCTTCGAATATTCTACACTTGTTCACTAAGGCAGGGAAACTCCGGATTTCATGGTATCTGCAGGCCCTCTTGATATCCGATCTCAGTCCGTTCTCAAACTTAAGACACTTGGAGTGCTCCGTTCCCGGCTGCTGGAAGGGCGGATAGAATAGGCACAATTCTTCAAATCTGGTCGCGTATTCTTCCACAGTCATGGAGCCCTGTTTTAACTCCATAAACTCCAGCTCCTTCCGACTCCGCACTGTGTCGGGAAAGTATTTGTCTAGGAAGCAGGCCTTGAAATCGTTCCACGTCAGTTGATTGTCATCTTCGGGGAATTGGCTTCTAGCTATTTTCCACCAATTCTCCGCTTCATCTCGTAGCATATATACTGCACATTCCACCTTCTGGGCTTCGGTACAGCGAAGACCCCTAAAAATTCTCTCTAATTCCTGAGTCCACTTGAACGCCGCCTCAGGGTTCCGTCCTCCTAAGAATTCACTCGGCTTCCTCTTCAGGAAGCGGTCCAGCACATGGCCATCCTCAGGATGAGTTTGGCCTTGCCTTTCAAACACATCAGCAAAGCGTTGGAATGCTGTGGCTATAGCCTCCATACTTTGACGATGCGCCATTCCTTATCCTGAAATTGACATTTAAGGATAAGTACACGGAGCCACTTACTACCGATCTAGTTATTAGTCTAACAATTAATAACTTAGCACATTATGCCATCTCTATATATATATATATATATTATAATAAACAATCAATAGGACCAGGAGGGGCAACACCCTCCTATCCGCAAGCCAATATCAATCAGGTTCAACCAATATCACAACAATTTCAACCATTCAATCAAAGACACAAACACCACCGCTTACACTTGGTAAGCATACTTTGGCCTTGGACTTTTCGGTCCGCTCTGATACCAAAATATAACACCCTAATTATCTACAACTAATAAATCCCAAAATATGAGAAAATTTTTCACAAAAAAACAGACACGTAACATTTGATGTAGAAGGGAGCAGGCAATGGGGAAAACTAAAAACATTCACGCGCATAAATCAACCTACAGGGAGGCTAAAAGGGTGAGGCCGGCTCGATGGGCTTATCGTAACGCACCAACACTAGGGCGGATTGCACGATACCGTTTATTCGCTCAGACGGGGTCTGACACCGTCCAGGCGGAGCATAGTAATGCAGCAGCGGATAGAGGAGATTTCGCACTGAGGCTTCCCTTCAAGAAATACTGGTCACTCAACAGGAGGAATAGATAAGGGAAATATGTTAATACATTCACACGTGTAGCATTTGATGAAAAGGCTAAGTTAGAATCATCCTGCTAGGCTAGGCGGGGTATATTTATCTTGGGCGGGCTGTCCTAGCTACATGGGCGAGGTATAACGCCGCCTAAACGAAATCTGCATAACGCCTCTTTAACACAACTACAAGGTAATTTTCCTCCATCGGGTATGGTCAAGGGTTCACCAAGTAAATCCTCACACACTCACCTTTCACTCAGAAAAATATGAAGTTACAGGGTACAAGTGCGATAATAAGTTATGGAAGAAGGAAGAGTCTGAACCTATTCCGCCCAACTCAACTAATTATGATAACGCCTGGGCGGACTTAGCCATAACGCCCAAATCCGGGGTTCAGCACCGGGGTCCGGATTGCGTTAGTATCACAACGGATAGGAAAGGATAATGGTCGATATTTCGCTCGGGTCATTACTCGCTTCAGCGTGAGTTCTCGCGCTTGGGCGGATTGCTTCCCATACTTCAGGCGGGGTACGACTCCGCCCAACGTATCCGACATGAGTCTTTCCTAAGACAATTCTCGGTTCGTTCGGACTTAACTATAACCTGCTCAATCAAACTGTCCCTGCGTGTCTATTAAAGCACAATTATAAAACAAGGCATCACATAGCATCACACACACAAAACCATACATCCATATGTACATAAGAGTGCATATTAATATTTACAATACAAAATCAGACTTCTTCTTGTTCGTAAGGTTCTATTCATCACAAAACGTTTACATCCGGCATGAGCCAGTCCGGGCTTCATCTAACAACACTTAATGGAACCTTCGAAACGCATCAGCACTCCGCCCAGCATTCCGGCACTGCTTCTGATCCTCCTCACGAAAGATATTCACTGAAAATTGCCACTGCAGGGGTGAGCTTTTACATGTAAAATGATACTCACAGACTCGGTATCAGCGTCAGTACACGCTCCTGCTATCATTCAACCTTTCTCAAGTAACCAAGCTCATACAATTCAACAATATTCGTAATACACATAATTCACAGAGTTTATTCCACATCAATATATATATTCATGTATTCAAACCATACACATGCACATATACAAATTTATACATCACCACAATCAGCCTTATTTCTATATGCATGCACGCGGATCCGACTCGGGAAAAGACTCTCAGTTACAGCCCCCTTTTTCTTTTGGCCCCTCGTCCCTCAGCTCTTACCAGGTGGCACCGGCCCCCACGGCGTCTCGAGACTCAATTCTCTAGCTCCAACGGCTACCACGAGCCCTATTGGGATCTAGCCAGGGTTGGTAACTGGAAGTCGTTTCCCTTGGGGTTCTTGACCTTCCATGGGTCACCCCCACTCTTACTCATGCAACTAACACATTCATTTATACACATCATCGCGCCATGAACACATTACCGTAGTCATCAAGTAAGAACGGATATCTCCCATTATTCATCATCATTCAGTCAATCACACCAGCGCATGATACAGTCGATCATCAAACTAACAACATTGAGCAATTCAATTAAGAACATGCACATACACACTTTTCATAGTGACAACAAAATAGACCCATCATTATCATCCACGAGCAAACTACGCCATCGTCACGAAGATCACCATCAAAATCTCAAATCATGCATCAGTTTTAGTAATTGTGAACACATGCATACATGCACAGCATCAGTTCTAATGAATTATAAAAACATGCACACACACACACTTGGCAGTACGTTCATCCGGTACCGTTCTTAGACCATGCATTTGACATGCAAGCGCCCCCTACCTTTAGAAGAACCTCAGAAACCTCTTTCCGTTCTCGTCGTTGGGTCCGATGTCCTTCTCCTGGTTCGTCCGGTCTTCTTTGGCTTTGTCGTATTCTGCGCCTGATTCTGGGATGGAGCGTAGTCTGTTCTTCAGTACTGGAATCAAGATCTCCAGGAGCGAAGAGTGAGATGGAAGAAGAAGAATGAAGACGAAGAGAGAAAACAGAGGATGAAGTGACGGAGAAAGAGTCTAAAGAAATAGCGAGAGTGTTTTTCACCAAGGCTCACGCTTATATATATATATACATATGTGCATGCGCACAGCAAAAGCAAGAGTGGGATGGGAGAGTGCGTGCCCGTCAGTCACGCGCACTCCACCTCATCCCCTGTCCGCCACCATTTTAATATTTTAATGGCTTAAACTCACTTAGTTAAATGCACTTAACAGTTATTTCTAGTTGAAATCAAGTCTTAATGGTTCATTCTTTATTCAGCATTAAATTTTAAAACGGGGATGTTACATCTTCCAACTTCACTCTAATATGATGATATCCAGATCTCAAATTCATCTTAAAAAATACTACAGCGCCTCTCAACTGATCTAACAAATCATCAATTTATTCAACTACCGGTAATCAATGCACATCCGCATGCTGCCATCCTTCTTTTTCACCAGTAATACCAGAGCGCCCAAGGTGAAGCACTCGGTTGGATAAACCCCTTCTCTAACAACTCATTTACTTGCTTTTTCACTTCAGCCAACTCTACAGAAGATATTCAATAGGGTGTATGGGACACAGGTCCTGCCCTAGGAATTAAGTCAATAGCAAAATCAATCTCCCTATTAGGAGGTAGTTCTGGGATATCCTCCGGGAAATCACACACCACCGGAATATCACTAGGTTTAAGATTATATCGTCCTTCAGCAACAAACAAAATAGCATAAGCTGTGGAGACATCACTCACCACATTCTTAGTATCGTGTTCCTGGGAGAAGATTATGGTCTTACGGTAACAGTCCACCATAATGTGGTTAGCAGCTAACCAATCAAGACCCAAAATAACATCCACGTTCTTCAATGGCATACATATTAAATTCAACAGAAAGGAACGATCTTTAATTTGCATTGGCAATTCTCCACACATGGTGGTTGCATGGAATGTAGAACCAGTAGGAGTAGAGACACTAAGGGCATTCTCCATTAACACCACCGGTAAGCCAAGCCGTCTAACACAACTTTCAGAAATAAAAGAATGCGTTGCACTAGAGTCATAAATTACATTTATAAGATAACCATGAATAAGGCACTTACCCTGCACCAAATTATCATTTCTTGCAACTTCAGAGGCATCAAAAGCAAACACATGTCTAGCCATAACATTTTGAGCACCACTGGACTGAGCATCAGATTGCCTAGGGTGTTGGCCTCCACGACCACCGTCGCCTCAGCCTCCACGCTGAAGATTACCACAACGAACCATAGAAGCATTAGCCCGATTACCATGCCCACCCTATTGCTGCCTCTGTAGGCAATCGGGCCTAAGGTGCCCAGGTTGTCCATATTGGAAGCAAATAGTATGGTTAGCAGAACAATGTTTAGCAATATGGCCTTCCTGACCATAGTTATAACATGCACGACTGCCAGAACAGCTAGTAGATCCACACCCAGACGAAGAAGATGATGAAGTAGAAGACTTGTCACCATGGAAGAACTGACCCATTTTCTTAAAATTGAATCCTTTAGCCTTCAATGGTTTCTTGTCCCTTAACTAAGATGCTATCTGTAACTGTACCTCTTCAGCAAGTCTGGCTTTGTTTACTAGAGTAGGATAATCACAGATTTTAAGGGGGACAATTGCACTTCAGAGTTCAATCCTAAGACCAGCTTCATATTTTGTACATTTACTGCCTTTAGTTCCTTTAAGAGAGAAAGGATGGTAAAAATCGCACAACTCATCAAACTTCGTTGTGTATTCAGCTACTGACATTCTGCCTTGCTCAAGTTTCAAGAATTCCATCTCCTTGCAGATTTTATAATTATCAGGAAAATATTTAGCAAGAAACCTTTGCCAAAAATTCATCCATACCAAGGGTTCACTTGCAGCATTCATTTGAATCTTAGTCCTTAACCACCATACACGGGCTTCATCTTTCAATTGATAAATAGCAAACTGCACCTTCTGTTCTTCAAAGCATTCATAGTGTTCAAAGGCTTGCTCGATATCACGTAGCCACATATGCGTACCATCATAGTCATGTCCTCCTTTATAGGTAGGTGGATTCCTCTTCAGGAATTTGTCAAGAGTCGGGCCAGAGTCAGCCTATTCATCATTTGCGAGAACCTTGCAAAGAAATCATCACCGCCACCTGAACTAGTTCCTTCGGCCATAACTCAATTCTACAATATCCAAACACATCACCATTAATAACCAATAATTGACCAGGGAGTAAAATATTTACCTTACACATATACACACAACAAGATGCTGCCCAGAGTGCCAAGGGAATGATGCCAAGTCAACCTGTTATAATTTAAACACACAGACAATTGCAATAAGGCACAAAAATACTCTAGTATAGGACTCAAACAATCCACTAACTCTACCCATTTTCCCGGCTCTAGAAAGAACCGCTCTGATACCACCTGTGACGTCCTACATCAATTTATATTTATTTCTACCCGTTTAATTAATTTCACAATAAATTTTTCTCGATTAATTAATTTAATTGTACCTTAATTCAAAATATTATTTATTCTCACTAAACGAATTCAAAATAATAATTATATGGCATCTCAAAACTTTAAGACCCAATTAATCTCAAAGGAAATCAAAATCTGGAACAGGTCTGACGCTGCGTGCCAGCCCCACGTGTAGCATCAGCCCAAGCTGCGTACCTCACACTACGCGTCAGCCTCACGCGTAACATGGGCATGATAGTAGTAGCAATAGGTGTTGATACACATTTTAGGCCAAACGACCAACTTCTAACCCACCCAATTGGCCTGTTTTAGGTCTGATTGCATTAAACTTCACGGGCCACATGTTTTCCCCATTTCGGAACTGTTGGCGCCATCCATTCACAAAAATTCCAACGTATGCGTAAGTTATGCGTAGAATGCAGTTTGACTCACTTAGGTGTAAAACCCTTGCACCAAACATCCTAAATGGATTCCAATTGGCCCAAGGCCAATACACACAGATCCTAAACGCCCTAGGGAGCCTATTGGTACCTTCCGGGGGTCCCGAAACCCACCAGATCTCCAAATCACCTATTTAGTTCCTTAAATCCCCTAGTTATTCACTATATGCACAATTTCCTAATTTAATCAAATCATCAATCAAACATCAATCATATCACACACATGCATCAATCATGCATATGACAGAACCTGCCCATGTCATTCAGTATTCACACAAGTTGGCTCAGTGCCACAGTTCATCAAATCATACATCATATCCATCATCATATCACCATATTAATTTAACACTTCCACACGTATAACATAATCAACTCATCACATATACCTAACAATCTATTACTCCACCACACATGGTTTACTATTTACTACACATATACTTATATATTACATTAACTCATTAATCCTTGGCATCAATCTTCCGCTTGGCGCACCTCCGCGACATTAGCATCATCCCTGTCACTGGTTATTAAAATGAAACAACGGCAAGGGTGAGTGTTTGGCATATCATAATTAATCTAGGATAGAATACTAAATCTAACAATACCTACAACTTGCATAATTAATTAACTCCCACCTTCCTGCACTTTTACACATTCGAGGATATAAATACATATGCATCTTCTCTGCCTTTTTATTTTTTTTTCCTAAACTCAAGTCACATACAACCACACTCAAATCCATAACACAAATGATTTATTATATATCATCCAGTTCATATAAACATCAACATTCATTATCGACTCATATTCCATCATCATACATGACTCATTAATTCACAAAGTTTACAACTGACTCACATGTATCAGACTCTCTAGTATCCGGATACCTAAGAATCGGCCTTCAGCTGAGGGTCCTACTTGACAGCCCGTGAACCCTACTTGGTCCACCAAGTCCTGCTTGACTCTCCACCTCAACCACTGGGTCCTACTTGACCACTGGGTAGCTCAACTGGGCACAAAGACCATAGGAGCCAGAAATGAGGGGCTACACATACCGTCGACCGTCCCACACCACATAATCACATAGTACACCACATTATCATGGCGTATCATCAATATACAACATATATAACAATGTCAGAAGCTAACATGTATCATCTCTCAGGCGTCCTACTTGTCAAGCCAATCTTCATAAGCTATGTTATACAATTATATACTCATCATCTCATTTATTCACAACACTTTTATCAAATCATATGCAACAACATCACTAATTATCATGCCACACATCGCTAACATCATTAAACTTTACAATCTATCAGACGGTACTTATTCATAAAATTTTACATATTCATTTCCTTACTTTTTCACTCGTACTTATTTAAATTAGTTACTTTCTTATCAAACGACAACTAAATCACGTTCAGTATACTCATAAAAATTCTAACAATTATATTTGATCCTCCTACGTCATTCACAATATTTTTATAAATATTTTTAAGCCTCATAAGGCCACCGTATATTCGAATCCTAATTAATTACGACCCAAACACCCCCTTACCTTGATTCCAAGCTTCCACAATTTGCTCGAGGTTTCGGTTGCGTCCTTGAGTTACTTGATTCGCTGCTCCTCTTTCAAATTTGATGCCCGCTTGGCCGCTTGTTCGACCAACGCTCGTTCTGGCACCTATGGTTACCGAAACACCAAACCAATTAGTACATTTCTGTCCTCATGCCTCCAAACTCATCATTCAAGCTTCTAAACTTATTAAATTGTAGAATCAAAACCACCCCCAATATAACACCCTAATTTTAATAAATAATAAATAATAAATAATAAAACAAAGAAAAAAAATTTTCAATTAAAAACCAGAATGATCGGGCACGAAAGAAATAAGGAAAAAGGTGGCAAGAGGAATAAAACCGACTCAAGGAGCTGACAGCGAAAGAAGGAAAAACGCTCAGGCGGATCACACAGCGACCCCACTCGCTCAGCGAAGGCTACACTCGGCACTCACTCACTCCACTCGGCATTACCGCACCCGGATTTCAGCGCCTGGTTCACTCGGAAAGGTCCACTCTCTATTCACTCGGGTTGGCCCTTAAACATACCAGCCCCATTCAGAAAACATAACGCATTCCATGACTTCACTCAATCGGACACTTATACGAACAACTCGGAAATGATTCCCATCGCCACTCACTCGGAATCTACGAAGACCTCTCACTCGGAATAATTTTCACGTCCTTTTCGCCACTCGGGGTATTTCACTCATTTTCACTCGGTAACCATAATCTTTCCTATTCTAGTTATCCTACTAGGTCAAGACTCACTCAGATTCCCTTGCTACTAATAATTTACTGCAATAGGGTCCACTTGGAGCCTTAGGTGTCACTTTTCTGTCAGGAAACCTTCACTCGGCGGATTCTCACTCAGAAATTATTAATTATTCTACACTCGGGAAAATCCTACCAGTTATCACTCGGAAAGTATCTAGATCAGTTCTCACTCGGTGTTCCGTGCTCTCATTCACTCGGAAATACTTAAACCCTTTGGCACTCAGAATAAATCAGTCTCACTCCCCCCTATCAACTCTTAATCCCATTTCTACCCATGGTTATACCAACCTCACACACTCAATAAGTAAGCATACATATATTACTCAGATCATTCACGCAATATAGAACAAGACACAGTATGATGGATAAAGAGAGGGATATAAATAAGTACAGGCACACGGTCTTGTCTTCTACCCAAGAGGGTTCAAGTTCTAGTATAAAGAGACTACGACTGAAATACGAGCCGGCCAAGGCTTAACAAGACATATACACAGCATATACATAAACATATAATCTCCATAGTGCACCAGCACTTCACTCGGTATTCAGCTCCTCCTCCACTCCTCATTTCGAGAGATATTCACTGAAAAATTGCTACAGTAGGGGGGAGTATCTTAGATATTAAATGATAGATCCTGACTCGGATTATCCTTAATCATGCAGCAATATAAAGTACATGGCTACTATCAAATAAACACAATACCAATTTAACCAGAACGTACTCATTCAACATTTCACGATCAGAGTCCGTCAGTCTCACTCGGATATATGCACATAACAATACAATGACATTCACAATTATTCACAGAACAGATTTCTATCGATATTAACAATAAATGCACATAGAATAATTCACTCGGTTCCGCATTCGTGTGTAATCGGTTTTTGACATTGCAACATAGGCTCCCAGCCTTTTTATACATAGCTCTCAGCTATCCATTCAGCTCACAGCTGCTTGGCCGTTTTACAGGTACCCAACCGTTTGCCCACAAGGTGACACCAACGCTCTCAGCATCAACGGAGGTGTTCACGGGCAGTCCGAGTCCCACTCGGAGGCTACCTTGAGTCCCACTCGAAGGATTTTATAGCGTCCCACGCTTTTTAATTAACCGATGGTAGTGTCCCACACTACGTGCTCCCAGCACAACGTATCCCATGCGCCACACGCGGATTCATCACACAACATAGAATTCTTATACACAACCTTTCACTCAACCATACATGCATCACAAGCAATCGGTAATAAGCATTCTCAGAACTCAATATATTAGTCCTACACACATGCTTCTCATGCAATCAGTATCATAGCTCAAATAGATGAATACAACAACACACGCGTCCCATGCAGTCGGTGTCAAGCAGTATCAGGATTCAATGAAGTAATCCAACAACACAAGCATATCATGCATTCGGTACTCAGCGGTATCAGGACTCAGACAACACATGCATCAGTGTGATATGTTACCCGATTCACTATGTCAACATTCAATCACATGCAGTCAGTATTTTATATTCGTAACAACTTACATGTCACATAAACCACACGGTAATCATCATCAACAATTCAGCACACCCTTTCCATGCAATCATTCGACATTCTCAAAGCTATCAGCATGCATTTCAAGGACGGGACTAACATGCAACACTCAGCTCTCACTCATCATGCACCCGGGTATTACACACTCCTCATGCAAGCACAACACATAAACAGAATACAAAAACAACAATCATCCGCACCCGGAACCCATCCATAACCCATGCATTTAAAATATAAGGTACTCCCCCTACCAACTACGAAACTCCGAGAGACTTTTCCGCTTGGATGTTGGTCCTCTGCCTTGCTGCTTCGCTCGTTACTTCCACGCGTTCGGCCTCCTCTTGAACACTGTTGTCTTCCACGATTGACTCAGGAATAGGGGCTGTTTCTTCTTCCACTTCGACGATCGCCTTTCACTAGCATGAGGGAGGTCCGACTCCTCTGCAGTACCGTCAACGTGGCTTCCGGAAGCAGAAAATGGAAACAGAGAGCAGGGAAGGAGAAGAAGAAGAATGAAGGAGAAGAGAAGAAGGAAGAAGAAGAGAGAAGTTACAGAGGGAAATCTAAAGGAATGAATGGCAAGGAGATCCATCGACCAATCATATATGCATGCATGAAGGAATGGAAAGGTGGGGTGGGAAAACGTGAAGCAGCAGTCTGCTCACGTCACCCAGTCACCATCAGTAACAATCAATAGTTAAACACACTTAATCAGCCCTCATTTGATTAATTAAGTTAATAGTAATTAATAAATAATTTTCCACTTCTGATATTATTATTTTAATGTCTTTGTTTTACCCGGTACTTTGTTTTAAATTGGGATGTTACACCCAACACATGCAAATTCAGATGGGGAAAGAGGGAAGGAGGAGGAGAAGGGGAAACCCGAAATGGAGGTTGTCAAGTGTTATACCTTGCCTCCCAATGCCCAAAAATACAAAAAATTGAAGCTCTCAACAAGATCCAAGCAGAATCACCTCAGAGGAGAAGAAAATGGAGAAGGAATGCTTCTGCAATTCCGTTTTGCATGCCTCTATTTTAAGCTGGTCGCGACGCTAACGCTACACGTCCCAGCTTAAAATAGAGGCATGCAAAATGGAATTGAAGAAGCATTCCTTCTCCATTTTCTTCTCCAATGCCCACTGGCGCTACGCGTCAGCTCATTAATCCGTACCTGACGCTACACATCCCAGCCACGCTATGTGTTAGGGTCCTGATGCCATTTTCCTTAAAATTCCATTTTCCACTTAATTTATCATATATTATTATGATTTTAATCCAAATAATACTTTTATTTATTTCCCATTTATTTTCTAATATTAAAACATCAAGGATGTTACATGATTACTGTAAGTAACCTCCGTAATACTAATATTTCTGTCATTCCTGTACTGACTTAAGCATCAAAGAATTCTTTGCAGGAGCACCTCTGGTGTGTCCCCTTGACTTCGGTATGGATTGAACACCCAAATTATACCTTAACGTAAAGAAATTAGGCTCCTCACTGGACCTAGGTATAAAATATCATACTCCACTAAGACGGTGTAAATTTGAGTGCATGAAAGGATACTTTAGACTCTGGTTAAGCAAGGTCAACCTTTGATCCCGAATACCGGATAGAACAATCATTATATCACATACATACATATTCATATTCATATAATGATCATCATAGTACAAATAACTCAAACCTACCATATATACATATATACACATATTTACACACATACATCAACCATCCAAATCTTTTTCCTTGGCATTGACTCCATGCTGGCCTTATTTAATGCTCGCCTCTGTGGTGTCCATTAATCTTGTCATGAATCACTTAAACCACAACAAGGGGGTGAGTGACTAAAATTAAAGATTAGTATAGAAAAATGTATTACTAGGAAAAACATAATCTAGCTACCTTCCTAGTTAAAGACTTCCTTATTAATCATGATTATCATTCGCGAGTATATATTTTAATTTACTTTCCATCTCTTATACTTGCATAAATCAATGGCCTTCTAGTTCGTTATTAATGCACATCTACATATCATTACTAGGTTTCACACGTCATTCTCATTATAGATATTACCAGTAAGATTATAAATCATTCATTCAGTTATTTCACATCTTATCACAATTCAACATCAAGATAGATTTAAATCCCAATCATTACATCTAATTTTAGCTACCATAGCATGTACCATAATAGACTACACAACTAACTCTCAAACAATATAATATACAACTCTCTAGTATCTAGATACTAAAAGGATTAGCCGTTAGTTGAGGGTCCTACTTGACACCACATGAACCCTACCTGGTCCACCAACCCTGCCTAACTCCCCACCTCACCACTGAGTCCAAACTGACTACTAGGTAGCTCAGCTGGGCCAAACCTAACCCCTAGAGCCAGAAACGAAGGGTAATTCACACTGACTGATCGTCCATACCACACAACATGCATATATAGCATTAATAAATCATTAATTCTCATTATCATTTAAATAATTCATCACGATGTTAGGAAATCCCTAGTGCATAAGCAGTGAAAATACAAGGATTCTCATTGGACTTATAAAACTTCGTGTTTCAAAGCATAAGACAAACATCAAATTTATTAAGCATTTTAGGATTGCCTCTTGAAGAAAATTGAAGTAGTCTTAGCCTCGTCCTTTGGGAGTCCACATGAGTACTCCCGTCAAAAACGCTACACCTTCCAAATGCTAGTTTGATGAGGTGTAGCTTTTGCAACTTTTACATATTTTGTGTCTCTTTTTGGTGAGCCACCTATGAGCATCTTATGCTCTATTTATAGACTTAAGTTTGACTTAATTTGTTCTCTCTAAAGAGTGGGCTCCTTACTCATTCTAAATAAGTTAGGCCCAATAGCTTTATTTTAATCCAACTAAAAGAAAAGCTATTTTATGATGGACTTACTCTATATGTGTGACCCTATAGGTAAAATATTTGGTCATATTAATAATAAACTATTTTATTACTAATATAAAATAAGACCGGCATCTAGCAATGCATCATTATGTCTGAATATTATTTCTCATCAACATAACCTATAAGTGATAATTATTTTATATGTTTGTTCCTTTTGTCACGATATCCTAATTGGGCCCAAGGCATGGTCACGATATCCTAATTATTTTATATGTTTGTTCCTTTTGTCACGATATTCCTTGTACGACCCAATTTATTTTACTTGATACCAGAGTACACTTTATCCAAAAAAATTTCCAATATTTATTCTTTCTAGCATGACCATGCATTTCTTTAGTCTCACTCCATTAAGTGGCCAATAGATATCACTCCTGTAACACAAGAGAGACAAATCCCATCTACATCACTCATATCTCTCTGCATAATTTATTCATTTCCTAATCACAATCTTGATAGTCCTCTTGTTATAGAAGACATTTGATTGTATTAAAACAACAAACTCCTTATGTAGGAATCGTAGTGACTTCAAGACAAAGGACCACATTTACCATTATCACATTAAGAACCATTTATGACATTCATGTAACGATCCATGCAACGTTCTCATGGTGGGTCTGTCCAGTACATGATTACTCTTAATATGTACCCGTGTGAAGACTTGATATCATCTATATCCATGATTTGTGAGATCAAATTATCAATACACTCACACACTAGTCTAAATGTATTTATATATCCCCATGTAAATACTTGACTAGGGACATTTTAGGAATAACTCTCATATGACTTATTACTCCAAGGATAAATATGGTCGTTAAACTATTTAACAAAAATGCCTTATTCAAAATGATGTGTCTTATATAGGCTCTTAGTGCATATTTCCAACAATCTCTCACTTGCACTTAGAGTCGATAAGGTTAATGCCCAATGACATCTACAGTGCCTTCATGCTTTTGCTACGCAAGTGGTTTTACTAGTGGGTTCCCAACAATTTTGTTGGTATGCACATTGCATATTTTCACATCTTATAAAGATGGAACTATTTAAGTATATGCTTGGATTAATCCACTTCCTTATATTGTTCTATGGTTCTATTTTCATCATAGTGAAAACTCATAGGGTAAAAAACATTTGGAATGATTAAATGTAAATTGACTTCTTTTGTAATTTAACATAGAATAATACTTAGATTTGTTAGTAGAACCAATGATTGTTTCTTGCTTTGAACATTTCAAGCATACATCGCAACCATCTTGATAACACATATATATTTTGATTTCAATCTTAAGTCATTCAAATTACTCAAAAGATTGGCATCAATGTAACCTTTACAACGAGCTCATCTTCCATTTATCAAGATCAAATCCTTAGTCATTCTTAAGTGTTTAAGGATATTCTTGACTATAGAATGAGAATATTAGTTCTAGAAGAAAAGTGTCTTCTACATGTAATACTAGAACTATAATTATGCAGTTACTAACCTTTTTATAGTCACAAGATTTATCTTCATTCTTTAATGAAGATTCTAGCTTCTAAAAGCCTGTTTTGGTCCATAAATGGAACATTTACAGTTCATATACCTTCCTACATGTTTCAGGCATAAAAAGCCTTCAGGTTGAGTCATATACACATCCTCAAGATGATTTTCATCTTGACATCTATCTACCATATCTCATAATAGTGGTATTCTGCTAATATAAGCAAGACCTAAATGGTTTTTAAGCTAATTGAATTTTATCAATCTTACTTTTAAAGGTACTCTTATTACCATCCATGTTTAGTTTTCTTTTTGAAAACCCACTTGCATCCTATAGGTTTTACCCTTTGGGTGCGTCAACCAAGGTTCATTCCTTGTTAATGTACATAGAGCCCATTTCAAATCCCATGGTCTTATACCATGTCTTAGAATCTAAACTTGCATTGGCCTTTGTTAAGAAAAAGTCTGGTCAAAAATATAAGTTTCAAGTTTTGTTGGACCAGACCCCAGACTTTATAATTCCTAAATTTGTTTATACCACTCATCAAGTATTTTCGCTAAAAGAATAAAGTCTGAACTGCTCATAACCTTTTTTTTAAGTGTAAAAGTATTTTCAAGATATGAAGATCAAGTTATAAAAACAAAGGGGGGGTATATGTTCTAAAAGTTTGGTAGAACAACAAAAGTCTGATAGAAGCATCTTGAATAAAGAACTCCTCGTCAATGTTCAAAAAATCTATTTTGGTAATGCTTCGGAAAAAATGATTATATCATATTTGCATGCTTATCATCAAAGAACAAAAAGAACAAGATCAATTTAAGCAGCAGCTGTCAGTGTACCTACCTCTGTGAACTTTGATCACGCGTTAGAAAACTCATCAAGACATCTCTGAAAGCAACTTCTCGCTTAATCAAGGATAAGTTCACAAAAGGTTTTATGCATAGAAATACATGAGAAACTATTCTTATGAAAATACTGAAATATGACTCAGACCTCTCTTAAGCCAGAAATTAACTCAAAGCCTGATCTCAAGAAGCCTATGACAAAACATCTTCAAAGGATTTCCAACGTCTATATCTTTACTCAAGAAGTAATAACGGTTATATCTTTCAAGTCACTATAAATACTAAAAAAGTTTGAACATTCAACATAAGAAAAATATCTGAGAAGAAAGCTCATCAAGTCATCATTCAATCTTAATTCAATTTCTTGAAAAAAAAAAGACAAAGACCCTCACTACTCTCTAGCTCTGCTCCTAGCAGACTCAGGTCTTGTGTCAAAGATACTTAGTGTTCAATCTCAAAATCTGTCTATCATTTTTGTACACTAAGTTCCTAAAACTTTTTCATTATTACTATTTGTATAAGCCTGGTAAGTTACCAGGACTAGTTTATGTATTGGTAAACATTTTGGCCTGAAGAGGCTTTCGAAAGAATACTTAGGTTAAGCCAGGAATGGCTTGTTGAAAGAATACTTGGGTTGAGCCAAAAGTGGCTTCTTAAAAGAATACTTAGAGCACGAGTCTGGTGGTGATATTGTAAAGGAGATTTTACAATAGTGGAAATCCTTCAAGTTAGAAGGGACTGGATGTAGCTTCTATGTTGGAAGTGAACCAGTATAAACTTTGTGTATTTATTCTCTCCTTTTCTTTATTATTTGATTACTTGTATTTGGTTTTTGGTTCGAAATTTACTCAAAAAGAGTCTAAGACTTATTCAACCCTCCTTCTAAGTCTAACTCTGAACTATCAGCCTTTTTATAAGAAGCTTAGTCATTTAGCAAAATGCCTCCTTCCTGATTCATAAGATATCCACATCTTTCAGATTTGGTGACATATCCTATTTGATCTTACGCAAGTCTTATGCTACTAGAGCTAATGATGTCACAACACTTTATGATTTCTGCTCCAAGTTTATCCTTGACTTTTGAATGCTTTATGATACTTGAATTTCTTCAAGTTCTACTATCCTCCCACTAACTCTTTAAGAGATGTACTTTTATTCAAGAATACAACATTCAAAGCAACAAGCCTTTTATTCTTAGATGGATTGTAGAAATGATAACCCTTAGCTTTCTTTGGGTATCTCACAGAAGATATTTATCCAATTTTGATCTGACCTTGTCAAAGTTGGATGCTGTATAGAAGCATCATAGTTCCAAATCATTATTAAAGACATACTAGGTTTTTTCTTAGTCCATATCATATATGGTTTCTTTAAGAAAGTCTAAGATAGAACATAGTTAAGTGTAGAAATTTGTCAATAAAGGAACGTTGAAGGAGTTAGAGATGATTGATAATAATCAATAATCAAATTGTGTCCAACAAAGTTTGACTTTTTCCCTAGAGATGCTATTATAGAAATCCATGAAAAATGAGTTAACAGGTAATCTCTCACTCAATTAGATAGTTATCAAACTTGTAGCTTAAATTATTTGCTATCTTGATCTAATCAAGAGATTTAATTGTCTTGCCAATTTGGTTTTTTCATTATGAATTCTTTTAAAGATCAAGATGGATTTTGATAATGACAAAGGAGTGCTGGCCAAGATCAAGCATGAACCCTTAGGAAAATAATGTAAGAATAAATAAGAGATCCTATGGCTTAAAGATCTAAGCTTTTAAGAATATGCATTCTGATGGTCAGTAATCAATTACACTATACATGTAATCGATTACCCCTGAAGGAAATGATTTTGAAATATGAAACAAAGCGTTTTGAGCATCAGTTAAATGCAAGTAATCGATTACCTATTTTATGTAATCGATTACCAAGTTTAACGTTGGAAAATAATTTTAAAATTCAAATTATGTAATCGATTACCATATTCATGTAATTGATTACCAGATGCCCAAAACCATGAACCATTGCATCTCTTAGAGTTTCAAACTCCAATCCTTACAACCTATCATGGATCAATTGAAAAGGTGTCTTTTCACATTTTATGGGACTCCAATGACACCATTTTTCCTACTATAAATAAAGATGCAAATCATTTGTGAAAATCACTCAATTCTTCCTATTATTTCTTTAATTAAGTTCTTAAGGTCATATTCTCTCATTCATTTTAGTGCTTCAATTTATTTTATATACTCTAGAAGAGAGTGACATCCTTATGAAGATCTCTTTTGAGTTCTTGTGAGTACAACTTGGGAATTAGTTCCCAAGGGTAAAAGACTTTAAGAGAAGGTTCTCTTGGATTGTAAAAGGCTTCGCATCAGAGGAGGATTGGTTATTAAGGATTTTTAAGAATTTTTATTTAAGTAAATTGCCTTGACAACTCAATTCACGCCGCCTCTTGAGTTTCCTAGAGGCCACTTGGGTAACATCTTTGAACTTTTCAAAGACTTTCTAACTTGTGTTACATAAATCCATACTCATTGACTTTTCAATTAGTATGTCAAAGTATTGAAAAATATATTTAGTTATTTTTCCAATAGGCCCACGTATATCGGCATGTATTAGATAATAGATTATTCATCTTTCACTTTTTAATGGATGAGGTCTCAACTATCTCTCTAATAAATAAGATTTACATGTCTCAATTGATTCCAAAATCAAAAGAGTCCAAATAACCACATTAATGATATTTAGAAATGTGTTTCTCATTCATTTTCCTTAGGAGACAATACCATGTAAGTAACGTTCAAAATCACTTACTTTAACCTACTTTGACAGTTATGTTATATATGGGTGTTTTGAGATTTAGGATATGGAATTCATTACTCAATTGTGCATCAATATCCTTTTAAATAAATAAAGTTATTTTATAAAAGAAAACATTTCTTGTCCAACAAGAAACAATATGCACAATGTCTAGTTCACTAACTAGCCCAATAGGTGAAGATCTTATCTTTATTGTAGCAACTTTTGCTCAATTTTACACAGATTTCTCCACCCTTAGCAAGTGATCTACTTCCTTGATCTTTCAAAAATGTGAGATCTGCTACTAGTATCTGATACTAATGTCAGTGAAGTAAATTAACTTGACTTCTATAACATGACTTGTAGCGGAAGTCTTACTTCCCTTTCTTTTGAACTCCTTCAAGTTCTTTAGACAAATTATTTCAATGTCTTATTTAGCTAAAACTAGAAATAATTTCCTTTCTTGATCACTTTTTAGACTTTTAGACCAACTCGGTATTAATAAAGTCTGTATACGATCATATCGTATATCTCCATATATTCATATTGCCTTTTACAGCTCAAAGTTTATGCAGACTCCATAGGGTATTCAATACCCAACCATATATGATATTGAAATAAGCTAAACATGACACATTTCTGCTTCCTCTTTATTGAAGATAATTCTCAACTCTTTACCCTTATTCATCTTATGAATTTAAGCTCAATTTTTATGCCTCTAAGTTATTTTCAATCCAATTCAAAAACTTAGTTAAGTTAAGGCCCAATAAAAACAATTTGGATATTACAATTATCCCATCGTGTCTTACTAATATAAATGATAGTACCCCTTGCTTTGGCAGGCCCACTATTTATTGATATTAGTCTCGACGAGTGTTACTTATTAGAAGGCATTTAAACTTAATATTAACGTTTCTAGGTTCTTCAATCTTATTAAAGTTACCTAGATAAGTCTAATAACAAATGGTTAGATAATCCAATTAGCCATCATCCTTTACTAATATCAATAAAAGCACCCTGCTTTGGTAGAACCTACACTTTATTGAAACTAGCATTGATGAGTGTGGCTTATTAGAATGCGTTTTAGACCATTCATACCTTTAGGCTATTCCAATCCAATTGAAAAATGTCTATTTTAATTAAACTTAATAAGTTATACTTGGATAATCCAACTATCCAATCATGACATGGTCATCACCCAAGAAGAAGCCATGGACCCTACACAGTCTTTGAAGATTGCCTTAGATGCTTTCAAGGGCCCTATGACTAGGTCAAAGGCTAAGAGAGCCAAGGAAGGTCTCCAAAAGCATTTAGCTTCTTCCATACATTCCTTGAGTGGGCCTAAGCCCAAGGAAGAGCTATTGAAGATCCTGACCCTTTTCTCTTGCACTATAGAAGGGTAATGGGCTTAGTGTGGATGTTTGGGCCTCTCTTGGGCCACTTCATTGGGCCTCATATATCTTGTATATATTTTCCATTCCTTTATATTCTAGGGATATTAGGACTATATTTTAGGAATTAGTTTGGGCTTTGCATAGCCATTAAGTTTGGACCACTTTTGGGCCTTGTACCTTGTTCCATTTTGCTTTTAGGCTTGTATATTGGGCCAATTTGAGTAGGATTTAGGATTGGCCTTAGGAATTAATCCAAGGCCCATGGTTAGCTAGTCTTGGCTGAAATAATGAAAAGGCTATATAAGCTCATCTCTTTTGTATTTCCATCATAACTTGAATGATTAGAGATTTTAGAGTGAGAAACTCTCCCTTCTCTTTAGAAAAGTAGAAGCTTTAGGCTCCTTTCCTAGTGTCTTATCCTTTGGACCTTCTCCCAAAGGTGGTGACATTCATACCTTATCTCTCTACATCCTAGAGTGTGGCGGCAACATCTTCCATTCCTCTCCTCTATTTCTAAGCCAAATCCTCCTTAGATCTAGGTTCTTTCCTCCTTCTAGCTTCCACCACAAGCAAGCTTCCACCACAAGATTCTTTCATCTTCCTCCATAAGCTTCCCAAACTGTGACAAGTCCTCTCCATTCTCATCAAGAATTTCGGATCTAAGAAGTTCAAGAAGAGAAGATCCATCAATAACAAGCTAGGAATTGAAGAAATTCCTACAACATGTGGTATCTAGAGTCTCAACTCCTCTTGAATTTTTTTTCTTAGATATGTTTTGGTGCTGTTTTTTTTTTGCATTTTGTATTCTAGATTTGAATTCCTTGCTTCCTATACATAAATTTTCATATATCATATGCCTAAAAACTCAAAAAAAATGCAAAAGTTATGCTTACTTGAAATCTAAGATCTAGACCTTTTGGCTTTGAATTTTCCAAACTTCCTTCACAAGTCTTGCTACTACACTTAACTGAAACATAACCTCAAAGTTTCATAAAGTTTGGATAAAAAAATTTAGAAGTCAAAAAGTTGACCTTAGATGCCTTCTACTTCAAGTAACATGCTTTGCCTTGTGTTTCTTTGCCTTTTCTTTGCATCTTGTGTCATTTGATCATTTGGAATTTTAATTTTCAGTTCTGGACCTACTTAGATACGTGTCATATAATTGCTTAGTGTAGGTCTTAGTTGCTTACTTAGGTATTCCTTAGTTGCCTTAGATTGAGCCTTGAGTTTAGAGCTTGTTCTTATTGATTCTAGAACTTTTTGTGTTGATCTTTGCTTGAGTTGATTTGCTGGATTCTTAGGTACCTTAATCACATTTATTAAAGTGCCTAACAAGATCCATAGAGTCTTGTGGTTCACCTCCCTTTAAGGTGACAAGTTGTGCCTAATTTGTTGTAGGTTGTTAGATCTCTTTTAGGTTGAGTTTTTCTATTTTATTTTTGAATTTTCTAGAAGTTGTCCGCTAATATTTGCATGCTGTTTGTGTCTTTAATTTGATGTCATTTGTTGCATAAATTAATGCCTTGCATTGCATATTTGATTTGGAAGATGATGTTTGCTTTACACTAGCTTTGGTTGTCATTTTTGCCTCTTTTTGTGCACTATTAGTACATTTCTTCTTGCTGCAATAGGTGGCTGTAAAAAGCAGAGAAAAAAGCATATAAAAACAGATGAAAAAAGTGAAAAAAAGTTATAAGTGCATTTTCCATTTGTTCCATAATTGTTTAGGCCTTTTTCCTTACAAAAAAAGTGTGAAAAAAGTGTTGAAAATACTTGAATTGGAGAAAAATAAATAAATTCCAGCACCTATATTTTCACTTGTGCAGTAACTTATTGACTTCTTTTAGTGCCTAATTGTACATTTGTTTGAGGCAAAAGCATTAGAACCATTATACTAAAGCTTGTGAAAAGTTTTGAGCATTCTAGTGTTCTAGGTAGCTTTTTGTGTGCCTACTTTCTTTTGTGCATTTAATTTTAGTTTGTCTTGTTTTCATTCTAAGTTTGTCATAACAACTCCATACTCTTGTGTGTCTTTCTTTCTTTACACTTTTGTTGCTTGTCATATTCTAGTTTGTCACTTTATCTTCTCCTTTGGTTTAGCTTCCTAATTTACTTTTCTTGCTTGTCTTGTTGTCTCTAGTTTTGTCATTTGAGTATTTCTCTTTCTTGGCATTCTTGAGATTAAGGCTTGTGAGTCATTACATATTTGGGTAGCATATTGAAGGGATTGAGATTGGATCACTAGATTTGAGCTAAAGCAATCTATCATAATAGAGAGAAGTGGACCTTGAGTGAAGAACCTTGAGAGCTTAAAGTGTAAACATATTTTTTTTTCCTTCTCTTATACTTTGTGCTAACCATTACTTTGAGTTTCCAAGTTTCTCTTTTTATAGCTTGTTGGAGCATCTTGTTGAACTTTGAGCATTTGGAAGACTCTTGTATTGGAGAGCACCTTTTATACTAAATTAGGAAATTTCATTTGCTTTGTATTTGTCTTTCCCTTGTATTTTGGGACTTTAAATTTGATTCTTTATTTAGTCCTTGTATTTGGACTTTAGAGACATTGGATATTGGACTTTAAAATTTCTTTTACTTAGTTGATTAGGAGTAATTGTGCTTAGGACTTAGTTTATATTTTTGCCTTCGACTAGTGTAAGTGCGATTTAATATCCTAGGCCTAGTTTACATTTTGCACTATCCGACTAGTTTGCTTTAATTGCTTTCTAGTTAGCATAAGTGCGCTCTTGCATGCTAGGTTTAGTTTAAAATTCTCACACCTCGACTAGTATTGTCTAAAAGCTTTCTTCTATTTTTTCTTCTTTATGGGCGATTCAAATAAAGTGAGTGAAACGACTAGTATCTTATCACTAGCATACTTGCATTATAACATGTCTTCATCTATTGAGAGAGGTAGAGAGCAAACCCCCCCTACACATACGTAAAATCTTAACTTAATAACATGGCTACTAGGCTAGATAACATAGAAAATGGGGAGGGTAGAGATAGAACCACTAGGCATCATAGACATAGACATGGACACCATGCGGATAGACAATTTGATGACACTAGTGAAGTTGAACATAGGCAACATAGAAGACATAATAGAAACCATGAGGAGGATGGCTTGAGAGAGGTCAAGCTTGAGGTCCCACCCTTCCATGGCAAAAGTGATGTAGAGGCCTATCTTGATTGGGAGATGAGAGTTGAGTAACTCTTCACCTCCCATGAAACTAAGAATGAAAAAAGTTAGGATTGCCACCCTTAGCTTTCAAAATTATGCATTAGTATGGTGGACCCAAATCCTAAAGAAAAGGAAAAGAGACCTCTCTCACCCATTGATGAATGAGAGGATCTAAAAGCCTTACTTAGGAAGAGATATGTCCCTTCCTATTATAGGGGTGAACTATTGGCCAAGCTCAATAGACTCACCCAAGGGTCCAAGAATGTGGAGGATTACTATAAGGCTTTAAAGATGGCTATGATTAGGGCCAATGTTGAGGAGGATGAAGAAATCCTCATGCATAGGTTTTTACATGGTCTTAATCATAATATTAGGAAAAGAGTGGAACTCCTACCTCATGTGGACATTGAGGAGCTTCTCCATCAATGCACAAGAGTAGAAGCTCAACTCATGGATGGAGCTTCCTACTACGATAGAGAATCCAAACCTTTTAGAACTAGGTGGAAGGGTAAAGAAAACTCCATTCTTAAAGAGGGTAGTTTAGGTAAGAAGGGTAAGGAGCATGAAGTGGGCACTCCAACTCCTAAACTCAAAAGTGAGGTTCATAGGGATCATACCCCTATAAGACCTTCTAGAAATAACCCTTCTAGGGATCCAATTCTTCATCCCAACCTAACTCTTCAAGAACATGTTCGATCAAATGTTTTAAATGCTTAGGAAGAGGTCACATTGCCTCTTAATGCCTAACAAAAAAAGTTATGATTTTAAAAGGCATTGATCACTATTCAAGCTATGAGGAAGCATCCTCTTCACACTTTAGTGATAGCTCCAATAGTGATTCCTATGAGAGTGAACATGTTCTAGAAGATAAAGGTGAGCTATTTGTGATTAGAAGACTCCTAGGTAGTCATATAAGGGATGATGACACTACAAAACGAGAGAACATCTTTTATACAAGATGTTACATTAAAGAAAAACTTTGTTCTCTCATTGTGGGTAGTGGTAGTTGCACTAATGTGGCTAGTCAAAGGCTAGTTCACAAACTTTGTTATCCTCTAATAGATCACCCAAAACCTTACAAACTTCAATGGCTTAATGAAAAGGGTGAAATGTTAGTGAACAAACAAGTTCTTCTCTCTCTTTCTATAGGCACCTACCATGATCAAATATGGTGTGATGTGGTTCCTATAGAGGCCATTCATGTGCTCTTAGGTCGGCCTTGGCAATATGATAAGAAAGTCACCCATGAGGGGTTTACTAACACCCTCACCTTTGTACATAACAACAAAAGTTTGTCTTACATCCCTTGTCTCCCAAACAAGTTTTGGAAGACCAACTTCAAATGAAGTTGAAGAGGGATAGGGAGGTTGGGCCTTCCACCTCCCCTCCTAAACCTTAAAAACAAAAAAATAATAAAAAACAAATCACTAAACTAGATAAGGGTAAAGGGATCCTCACCTATGAAGAACCCAAGAGGCACCCCTCTTTCTTTGCCTCTAAGCATGATGTGAAGCAAGCCTTGCTTCTTCACAAGCCTCTATACATGCTTTACCCTATGTCATCTTCCTTTAGCTCTCCTATCCCTTCTAGTACATCTAGCTCTTGTACTTCCCTATCCTTGTTGGGCTCTTCTTCTCCTATGCCCAAGGGATTGTAAAATCTCCTTCTAGAATTTGAGGATGTCTTTCCTAAAGACCTTCCTCAAAGGCTCCCACCTCTTAGGGGTATAGAACACCAAATAGATCTTATCCCCGGGGCTAGCTTGCCTAATAGACCTGCATATAGGTGTAACCCCAAGGAGAGCTTAGAAATAGAGAAACAAATTGGAGACCTACTTTCCAAAGGTTGGATTAGAGAGAGTCTTAGTCCATGTGCTGTGCCAATTCTTTTAGTTCCAAAAAAAGATGGTTCTTAGAGCTTATGCACTGATTGTAGAGCAATCAACATCACCATCAAGTATAGGCATCCTATACCTAGACTTGATGATATATTGGATGAACTTTATGGCTCTATCAAATTCTCTAAGATTGACCTTAAAAGTAGCTATCACCAAATAATAATCAGGGAAGGTGATGAGTGGAAAGCTGCTTTTAAGACCAAGCTTGGTTTATATGAGTGGTTGGTTATGCCTTTTGGTTTGACCAATGCACCTAGTACCTTCATGCGCCTCATGAATCATGTTTTGAGGGACTTCATTGGCCACTTTTTTGTTGTTTACTTTGATGAAATCCTTATTTATTCAAAGTTTATGGACTCTCACCTTACCCACCTTAGACATGTTTTACTTGCCTTAAGAGCAAACCAACTTTTTGCTAACCTTGAAAAATGCTCTTTTGGTTTAGATCACATTGTCTTTTTAGGATTTGTAGTTAGCTCCAAGGGGGTCCAAGTTGACCAAGAAAAAGTCAAAGCCATTAGTGCTTGGCCAACCCCCAAAAACATTCATGATATTAGAAGCTTCCATGGTTTGGCTAGCTTCTTTAGAAGGTTTATGAGAGACTTTTCTACTTTGACATCTCCCCTAAATGATTTGCTTAAAAAGAATGTTCTTTTTCTTTGGGGGTCAAAGCAAGAAAAGGCCTTTCAAGACCTCAAGCATAGACTCACACATGCTCTCATTCTTGCTCTACCAAACTTTTCAAAAACCTTTGAGGTAGAATGTGATGCTTCTAATATTAGAATAGGTGCGGTTTTGCTACAAGAAGGGCACCCCATAGCTTTCTTTAGTGAAAAGCTTAACGGGGCATACCTTAATTACCCCACCTATGACAAAGAGTTTTTTGCTTTGATTAGGGCCTTACAAACTTGGGAACACTACTTAATTCCCCAAGAGTTTGTCATTCATAGTGACCATGAGTCACTCAAGTATATTAAAGGCCAACATAAGTTAAATAAAAGGCATGCCAAATGGGTTGAATATTTGGAACAATTCCCTTATATTATGAAGCACCATAGTGGTAAAGCTAATGTTGTAGCTGATGCTTTATTTAGAAGGCACACCCTCCTTTCTTCCTTGGGTGCCACTCTTCATGGTCTTCATGAAATAAAAGAATTGTACCCAAATGACCTTGACTTTTCTAATGCCTACCACTCTTGTGGTTCTTCATATGTATCTAGTGGATTCCATAAATTAGATGGCTTTCTCTTTAAAGCCAATAAGCTATGCACTCCTAAGGGATCCATTAGAGACCTTTTACTTCATGAGAGCCATAGGGGAGGGCTCATGGGGTACTTTGGGAGGGATAAGACTTTATCTACTCTTAGTGAATACTTCTATTGCCCTATATGAAGCGTGACGTGCAAAGACTTTGCTCTAGGTGCTTTGCATATAAAAAGGCCAAATCTAAGGTGTCTCTACATGGCCTTTACACTCCCTTGCCTATTCCCACTTCCCCTTGGGTAGATATTAGTATTGACTTTGTCCTTGGGTTTCCTAGGACCCAAAGGGGAATGGACTCCATCTTTGTGGTAGTTGATAGATTTAGTAAGATGGCTCATTTCATCCCTTGCCATAAGGTTGATGATGCAAGCCATATTGCTAAACTATTCTTTAAAGAGATAGTTCACTTACATGGGATCCCTAGAACTATAGTTAGTGATAGGGATACCAAGTTCCTTAGCCACTTCTGGAGGACCCTTTTGGCCAGGCTAGGAACTAAACTTTTCTTTTCTACCACATGCCATCCACAAACAAATGGCCAAACTGAGGTTGTTAACAGGACTCTTTCTATTCTTCTGTGAGTCCTTGTTAAAAAGAATGTTAAGTCTTGGGATGAGTGTCTACCACATGTAGAGTTTTCTTATAATTAGGTAGTTCACTCCACCATCAAGCATAGTCCATTTGAGATTGTGTATGGTTTTAATCCCCTCACTCCTTTAGATCTTTTGCCTCTAGAGGTTTTAGATGACATCCTTCATATGGATGGTGATGCAAAAGCATCTTTTGTTCGAAAACTTCATGAGGAGGTT
This sequence comes from Clitoria ternatea, assembly GCA_037962975.1. NCBI lineage: Eukaryota > Viridiplantae > Streptophyta > Magnoliopsida > Fabales > Fabaceae > Clitoria > Clitoria ternatea. The sequence goes on from CM075671.1 coordinate 114,680,104, forward strand.
AAACACTATATACAAAAGAAAAATGATCACTATGCTAGATGTGTGAATAAAAAGAAAAAAGAGGTTATTTTAGATGTTGGGGATTGGGTTTGGCTTCACCTGAGGAAGGAACGCTTTCCTAACCTTAGGAAGTCCAAACTTAACCCTAGAGGTGATGATCCTGTTGAGGTGACTAGGCGAATTAATAATAATGCTTATGTACTTGACCTCCATGGTGAGTATGGGGTCAGTGCTACATTTAATATTTCTGATCTTACCCCTTGTTTTATAGATGAGCTGGATGAGGTTGCCTCAGATTTAAGGACAAATCCTTTTCAAGAGGGGGAGCATGACATGGCCATCACCTAGGAAGAAGCCATGGACCCTACACAGTCTTTGGAGGTTTCCTTGGATGCTTTCAAGGGCCTTATGACTAGGTCAAGGGCTAACAGAGCCAAGGAAGGTCTCCAAAAGCATTTAGCTTCTTCCATACATTCCTTGAGTGGGCCTAAGCCCAAGGAAGAGCTATTGAAGATCCTGACCCTTTTCTCTTGCACTATAGAAGGGTAATGGGCTTAGTGTGGATGTTTGGGCCTCTCTTGGGCCACTTCATTGGGCCTCATATATCTTGTATATATTTTCCATTCCTTTATATTCTAGGGATATTAGGACTATATTTTAGGAATTAGTTTGGGCTTTGCATAGCCATTAAGTTTGGGCCACTTTTGGGCCTTGTACCTTGTTCCATTTTGCTTTTAGGCTTATATTGGGCCAATTTGAGTAGGATTTAGGATTGGGTCTTAGGAATTAATCCAAGGCCCATGGTTAGCTAGTCTTGGCCGAAATAATGAGAGGGCTATATAAGCTCATCTCCTTTGTACTTCCATCATAACTTGAATGATTAGATATTTTAAAATGAGAAACTCTCCCTTCTCTCTAGAAAAGTAGAAGCTTTAGGCTCCTTTCCTAGTGTCTTATCCTTTGGACCTTCTCCCAAAGGTGGTGACATTCATACCTTATCTCTCTACATCCTAGAGAGTAGCGGCAACATCTTCCATTCCTCTCCTCTTCATCTCCTCTATTTCTAAGCCAAATCCTCCTTAGATCTAGGTTCTTTCCTCCTTCTAGCTTCCACCACAAGCAATCTTCCACCACAAGATTCTTTTATCTTCCTCCATAAGCTTCCCAAATCGTGACAACTCCTCTCCATTCTCATTAAGAATTTCAGATTTAAGAAGTTCAAGAAGAGAAGATCCATCAACAACAAGCTAGGACTTGAAGAAATTCCTACAACAAATCATGTCCTACTAAACATAAATAAAGGCACCCAACTATGGCGTGACCTGCACTTTATCTATATCAAGTTTGATGTTATTACTTATTGGAAGGTATAATTGTCAGGCTTGAGAGATTTCAATTTTCTTATTGTTCATTACCGACTTTCATTAAACGCTTTAACGCAAAATAAAACCCCAAAACATGCAATCAAAAAATATGAGATGGTTATGGTCTTCCTAGAAAATAAAATAAAATAAAATAAACCTAAAGGAACTATGGTGCTACTTCTTGAAACCACCATCCTCCCTAACTCACTACTCTTTTGTTCCTTTCAAGGTCGTATCCATCAAGAGTCACCACTCTATGTTTCTTCTAGGTCTCCACCTTGTTGGCTTTTTCAAGATTACAATGTAATAAAGAAACTCGTTTTACATACAAGTGAAAGGTTGAGAGAAGAAATTCAAGAATAGAGAAAGGCACAACATGCAGGCTGTATTTAACATTAAATAAAAAAAAATCTAAGACCATAACCATTCACCGTTGGACGTGTTAATTAATCAATTAATACAGTGATCAATTGTATTTAAAATAAAATAAATTTTAAAACACATAATTAAACACGCGGGGTCATAAAAGGAAAACTATGTAGAGAAGTTTGACGGTTCCGTTGACCGTTCAACGGATAGGGTCAAGGGGAGGCTACCCTTTGTAGGGTGCCGAGTGGTGTTCCAACCTAAAAATTTAGTACTGTAATTAGGTTAGTTCCCAAGAAAGAGATATGGGTCCGGTGTGACCGCTTAAGTACCAAGTCTTTCCTAGCTAGAACGTTCCACCGACCATTAACAACTCAAAATATTTAGTTAGGATTTCAAACAATTTGAAATCCTAATTAAAGGTTTCAACTCTTGAATCCTAAATTTTGGAACGGCCAAGGTTTAACTTTTAAACCTTATCTTCTGATCCCAACAACTATCCTAAAATAAGAGTAGTCAAGGTTTAACTTTTAAACCTTATCTCTAGAGTATCAACAATCATTTTATTTTTAGGAATGATCAAGGTTTAAATTTTAAACCTTATCTCTAGAGTTCAAGATATTTTATTTTGAATCCTATTAAATTTGATAAAGACCTTATCTTTAATTTGCAACTTTTACAAATCCTATCAAATTTATTAAGGATTAAATATTTTATTTTAAAGATTATTAAATTTAATAAAGATCTTATCTTCTATTTGTAATAATTATAAATCATATTAAATTTAATAAATATGAATCAATTTGTAACTGTTAATTTTAAAAAGATCACATATGATGCAAATCTATTAAAATTAATAAGAATAAATTATTTAAATTTGTAACTCTTACAAACTTTAAATTTAACAAACATTTAAAATTTGATTTGTAACTTTTACACATCAAATTTAGAATATAATATTAAAATCAAATATTTTATTTGTAACATTTACAAATAAATAAAATACCATGATGACTAGGTTTCAACTTTTGAATCCTAGTTTTCATTGCGGCTAGGATTTCACTCTTAAACTTTCTAAACACAATCTCGCATGAACAGTTCATATTAGAAAGAGAAAACATATAGACATGCATTGCATACAACCTTTGGTTTTAATTTAATTAAACAAACATAAAATTATGCTTTATAGTTAGAACACATACAAAACAATCACCATTGCAACATACAAATTGCTCATATAATAAAGCACATCCAAAAAAAATATGTTCTTTAATTAAAATGTTGAGAAAAGCAATCAATATACACAAAACAAAATTAAATTGATACTAGCTTTCAAAATGGTGCAACCTTTACAAGATATCTCATAAAAAATGCAACCTTTGCTTAATATCTCATTAAAAATACAACTTTTGTATCATATCTAATAAAAGATGCAACCTTTACAAAAAGATTCAAACTTTACAATTCTTTTCGTAAAAGAAAATTTTTCTTTTTCACATGTTCTTTAAATAAACATTTTCCCAAAACACGATTTTGCAACCAGGCTCTGATACCACTGTTAGGGAATCCCTAGTACATAAGCAGCAAAAATACAAGGATTCTCATTGGATTTGCAAAACTTTGTGTTTCAAAGCATAAGACAAACATCAAATTTATTGAGCGTTTTTGAATTACCTCTTGAAGAAAATTGAAGCAGTCCTAGCCTCGTCCTTTAGGAGTCCACACGAGTACTCCCATCAGAAACGCTACACCTTCCAAATGCTAGTTTGACGACGTGTAGCTTTCGTAACTTTTGCGTATTTTGTGTCTCTTTCTGGTGAGCCACCTATAAGCATCTTATGCTCTATTTATAGGCTTAGGTTTGACCTAATTTGCTCTCTCTAAAGAGTGGGCTCCTTACTCATTCTAAATAAGTTAAGCCTAATAGCTTTATTTTAGTCTAACTAAAATAAAAGTTATTTTCTGATGGGCTTACTCTATGTGTGTGACCCTATAGGTAAATACTCAGTCATATTAATAATAAACTATTTTATTATTAATATAAAATAAGAGCGGCATCTAACAATGTATCATTATGTCCGAATATTATTTATTATCAACATAACCTATAAGTGATAATTATTTTATATGTTTGTTCCTTTTGACACGATATCCTGATTGGGCCCAAGGCTTGGTCACGTCATCCTTGTACGACTCAATTTATTTTACTTGATACTAGAGTAGACTTTATCCGAATAAATATCCAATATTTATTCTTTCTAGCATGGCCATGCATTTCCTTAGTCTCACTTCATCAAGTGGCCTATAGATATCACTCATGTCATATAGGAGAGACAGATCTCATCTACATCGCTCACATCCCTCTACATAATTTATTCATTTCCTAATCACAACCTTTATAGTCTTCTTGTTACAGAAGACATTTGATTGTATTAAAACAACAAACTCCTTATGTAGGAATTGTAGTGACTTCAAGTGGAAGGACTACATATACTATTATCATATTGAGAATTGTTTATGACATTCATGTAACGATCCATGCAATGTTCTCATGGTGGGTCTGTCCAGTACATAATTACTTTTAATATATACCCGTGTAAAGACTTGATATCATCTATATCCATGATCTGTGAGATCAGATCATTAGTACACTCACACACTAGTCTTAATGTATTTACATGTCCCCACGTAAATACTTGACTATGGACATTTTAGGAATAACTCTCATATGACCTATTACTCCAAGGATAAATAAAGGTTGTTAAACTATTTAACAAAAATGCCTTGATGCATCCTATATAGGCTCTAAGTGCATATTTTCAACACACGACTAGTCCTGGCATTATAGCCATCACCCTTGCATAATTACATAAGCCACTCAAGCAACAATTTCATCAGCGCCTCGTTATACTTCTCATTTCATCACTACTATATCTCATACTCAATTATCAAGAATTCATCATATCATTTCATCATGTATAACAACATCATCATCATCATTATCATACAATACATAAATGCAATCATATTAATCATCAATAACTTTCTCATCATCACTTTATCTCGTTATTACATATAATTATGTCATCAGTTTCATCTACATAAAAATTCCTTATCAACTCATATACCCATAATTTCAAATCAACATCATTTGAATTCATTATTATACATCCACATGCATTCCTCATCATTCTGCACATTACTTATGATATTTCATTAGTTTTCACAACATTACCATTACTTATTATTTCAATTTATCTTGTCACATTAACATTATAATTATTATCATCGCATAGCATATTCATATCATTAAATATCATATAATGGATTATCAACTCATATACCCATAATTTCAAATCAACATCATTTGAATTCATTATTATACATCCATATGCATTCCTCATCATTCTGCACATTACATATGATATTTCATTAGTTTTCACACTAGTGGAAAAAATGGCTTTAATCACGGTTAAAAAAGGCTTTTAATCACGGTTGAACAACCGTGGTTAAAAGTGGGCGTGGTTGTATATCAGGATATTTAATCACGGTTGAACAACCGTGGTTAAAAGTGGAGTGGATATAACCACGGTTGCCCCTAACAACCGTGATTAAATGTACTGGACCAAAAAATAATTAAAAATCGTGGTTATCATCTTCACCATTCAGAAACAGCAAGAACACAATGAACACCAACACCAGAAATAAGAAACGCAGCAAGAACGCAAGAAACAAAAATAGAAGAAAAGTAAATGAATGAAACAAGAAATGAAGAAAAGTAAATGAATGAAACAAAATCAGAACAACCACAAGAAACAAGAAACAAGAAACAAGAAACAAGAGAGCTACTGCAAAACGAAGAACACAAGTATAAATCTAAAATGTAAACCTGTAAATAATCAATGGCGCGCGATGGGAAACCTGTAAATGGCATATGAAAAATAGTGAGAAGTCACATAATAAACAAATCTAGAACGTAAATAATGAAATGTAAATGTAAATGGAAACATGAAAACAGAGAAGAGAAACCTTATAGAGAAGAAGGAGAGAAAAGAGAGTTAGGCGCGCTCATGAAATTAGGAAATTTAAAACGAAAAGGAAGCTATAATCACGGTTACACAAGGAACCGTGGATATATGTATAACCTATAACCACGGTTATGCGAGTACCCGTGGATATATGTATGACCTATAACCACGGTTACTCCAGGACCCGTGGTTATAGGTTATACATATATCCACGGTTCCTTGTGTAACCGTGATTATAGCTTCCTTTTCGTTTTAAATTTCGTAATTTCATGAGCGCGCCTAACTCTCTTTTCTCTCCTTCTTCTCTATAAGGTTATATATATGACATATACCCACGGTTGAACAAGGGACCCGTGGTTATATGTGAAAATCTTATTTTGGCATTAGAAAACACCATAAAAAATTTTAGAATTTTTAGAATTTATTTGGTAGGTAAAGTAGAAGCCTAAAAATCCAAAAAATAAGCAAATAAATCACAAAAAATAAAAAAATTTGAGAAAACAAGGGTTTTTTGAAGATCTGAGCAACCCCAACTGGCGTAGCGAGTTGGAATGAATGCGGATTTTTTTTCTACCCCAAAATCATATGCAGCAATAAGGATTCTGAGTTTTCTAGCTCAAGTTATGCTCGTTTGAAGTTTGCCGATTTTTGTCGTCACAAAATTTTTGTATCTCTCACTCAAAAATTTATTTTTCAAAAATTCCAACTCGAATGGCTAATAAGTACCAAAAGAAGTCATGACGCAAAAAATCAGATCAAAATTCCATGTTTTTCTATTTTTTTGGATTTTCTAAAAATAAGGTGAATAATACATATACATATAACCACCGTTGTCAAACAACCGTGGTTATAGACACACTTTTAATCACGGTTGCCTAACAACCGTGAATAAAAGTTTTCCCAAAAATTTCAAAAATGTCATCTCGTTTTGACATATATCCACGGTTGTCATACAACCGTGATTATAGAGACTTTTAATCACGGTTGCCTTAACAACCGTGATTAAAAGTTTTCTCAAAAATTTCAAAAATGCCACCGCGTCATTTTTAATCACGGATACACACTAATCCGTGATTATACCCCCGTGGTTGTATCCATTTTTTCCACTAGTGTCACAATATTACAATTACTTATAATTTAAATTTATCTTGTCATATTAACATTATAATCATTATCATCGCATAGCATATTCATATCATTAAATATCATATAATCGATTATCAATGTCATCATAGTTTTAGAATTTTACATTAATGACTCGCTACATCAATTCAATTCACCTTGAACCTCTCAAATTATCATTACAAAATTATTCCATATCCTTATTCATTATTAATTAATATTAAGCTCATTCATAGAATTTTAATTTAGCACTTATTCTTATACACATAACCCACCATCTTACATCATAATTTTATTAACTGCTTATATTCATAGTCTAGGTCTTGTTCTTTATATTACTCGTTCAATTATCCTTTAGTTCCTCATCACTTGACACGTACTTATCATAATTAATTAAACTCATCGATGATGGCTATAATCTATCTTTTTCCTCCACACCGAATGACGTAAATAAATCTTCTACATTAATCTTAACCCAGTACACCCTCTTACCTCAATTCCACACCTTCAAAGCTTTGAATCAATTGTCGAGTTCACCAACTCCTCCAAATAGCTAAAATTAAGAAGACCATAAAGTAAAATTAAATGTTGACTTCCGATATCATCATTCATTTCACCAAAATGGTTTTAGGTTCCAATTCAAAGTTCTCAAAGCTTACAGTTTCCACTTCCGACAATTATTTCAATATTCTGCTTCACCTAACGGTCCTCTGGCCCTTGATTCAAACCCTAGAAATGCCAAAACTATCATCCATTAGCTAATTAGGGATACCCACTATATCAAAAGTCATCATCAAGCTTTAAAATGCTAAGAAAATAAAGAAAAAGAACCACCCCTATGAAACCCCAATTCAAGCAGAGAGAGAAACATGGCAAAACATGAAATTGGTTACCTCAATGGAATCAACCCGACGCTACGATTCCAAATATGCAATCAATTTTGAGTTTCGCTGTGAAATCGGGCTTCAATTGGACCTTTGAAGTTTCACGACCATGGCTTGGAACGAAATGGCTTCTATTGCCTTCCTTCTTCGTGATGCACGCGGGAAAGGAAAAAAGGAAAGGAAAAGCAATTAAAAACTTAGGGGCAATTTGGTCTTTACTCACTCTTTTTTCTTTTCTTTCTTTCTTTTATTTCCAATCCTGTTTCTCTTTTCTTTTAAATATATAATTAGGATTCACCTTTTACCTTATGGTCATTAATAATTTACCATCAAACTTTAATTTAAACCAATCTCTTTAATTAATTTAATAAATTTGATTTCATTCTAATTAAATCACCCAATCATTTAATTTAATTCACAATATTTGGAAATAATTTAATTGATAATTTCTCCATTGCGGAATTAATTAAATTTACTAACCGGGATGTTATATAACACCTCTTTACTCAAAGAACCTCTTCGCTTGGAACACCTCTTCACTCAGAGAACCTCTTCACTCGGAACACTTCTCACTCAGAGAACTTCTTTACTCAGAACACTCTTCACTCAGAGAACCTCTTCACTTGGAAAACCTTTTCACTCAGAGAACCGTTTCACTCGGAACACTTCTTCACTCAGAAAACATCTTCGCTCGGAGAACCTTTCACTCGGAGAACCCTCTCACTTGGAATACTTCCCTCACTTGAGAGTCGCGCGATAACAATTACCTAGGAATACATCAACCTGACACCTAATCACTCGCCTCAGCTCTACCCCTGAGACTCGTGACTAGGGGCTCATATTCCTCCTGGATTGAGAGGGGACCTCACGACACCCCCTCTTTCCCCAATTTTAGGTAAAAATAAAGGGGTCTCGATTCCCTCTTTATATTAGACAGATTTAGTTATGTCCCGGTCATATTGGACCAGGAATCGTTGTATAAATATGACATCGAAATCCCCCTTATATTTTAAGTGAAATATTGTTGAGCCTAATACAACCCTAATTTCCTAGAATGACCCTATAAGGTTTTGCGCGTTATTAACGAAGTTTAATCCCAACTAACATGCGATATTGCCGTCCTTTTAATTAATCCTATTGAACGATAATTGCGACGAAATTAATAAGTGCAACGTGAAAAAACCGCTGCAAATTCATAGGAAATAACATGATAAAAAATATTTATAAATCATGTTTTTAATGATTATTATTGAAGAATTGGTAGCTTGCACGGCATTAAAGCTCAGCCTCTATATCAAGACTGCCTTTTCCCAACATTTGCTTTCACCCTTAGTACAAGGAACCCGGACAAGGTGTGATTACTCCTGTAGGTCCATGTGGATCAGATGGCATAACCCCACTTGGATAGCTTGACACAGCATAATCTAAGATGGTAAATGTCGATCATGTCATAATAACATGTTGTTTTGGTTTAATCTAAGGTCTTCAATTTAAATTTCATTAAAAATTGTAGTTATGTGAAAATTTGATTAGAGGAAGAAAAAAAATCACAAAAAAATTACTACAAATCATATACAGATGATAATTTATAGAATGACAAGTGATTGTTTAGAAGGGAAAAACATACTACATTTAAGTTGACCTTCACCCCCTTACCCACCAAGTAATCAATTAATTCCCAGTTCCCTATCTTTGACTGAGTATGGCCAATAATCAAATGCAAAACCATTGACATTTGCGGCTCCAATCAGCAAAACAATCCTCCTCGGGATTTTTTATTCTAGAGAGATTGGTGGGGACCAAAAGAGGCACTGAGTCCTCCATGCTAGTTAGATTCTAAGATGACCAGAGATAGCACACACAAATGAATATGTACTTGAGTCTAAATATACTATATGTCTGCTTATAAATAATACCTTTTAATAGTATTCTTTTCATAGTTTTAGAGGGTTGTTATTGTTTTTATTTTAAAAAATAATTTTATTTCTCTAAATTTATCATTATTTTATATCAAACTCCAAGTACAAATTTAAAAACATTACATTTTTAAGGGTGAAGTAAGAAAAATTGTAACAAACACTTCTATTTTTTTTTGCAGGCTTTATAAAATGAAATATTTTTTTATTTATTTTAAGTAATTATAAAAGATATATAAGATATAAGAGGAAGGGAGAATATATAACATGCATGGCTTGTATAATTCAAGACATCAGTTTTCTGGTGAAAATTTTTATACTTTTTGCTCTGTGATCAATCATGAAAATAGAAGAAAAGATAAGGGGTAAATTAAAACGATATCACCTCCCTTCCCTAACTAATTAAAGTCTAGAGATTGCCAACATAATGATCAAAATAAATTTAGAAACACTATGTAATGTAACATACATCGTAACAATCATGAAATATACAGTATACCAATCCTGGGTGAGTGTTGAAATATTTTAAAAAACAAAATAAAAAATAATAATACAATAAATGGAATGGAGCTGATCTTATTGATCGTATATATGTGAAGTAATAAACCAATGTACCCCTTAATTTCCAAATATTCCAGCCATATCCAAAACTATGCAAAAAATTAAAAAGAATTTTCCATGAATTAACATAGCAAAGAGTCAAGAAAAGAGTCATCTCCAGGCTCCTCCTTGGCTCTAGAAGAGAACACATTGTCAGATTGTAGCTGATTCATGTAAGAATTCCCAAAGCCTTGGAATCCAAAGCTCTGAAACATCTCAGGGTTGAAGGGTGATTGCCCTTCTGATGCTGGTACTCTAAGACTCTGAACAGAATTGTTGTTGATGGCATTGTTGGAGTACATAGAAGGGGCAGCACTACTAGTTATGGTGTTGTTTATGGTATTGGTAATTGGTAGTGGTTTGTTGATGGAATGGCTTCCACTGCCACGTGCTGCAGGAACATCATGGTTGTGCTTTCCCTCATAGGTTGTTATCACCGCCCTTAAGTCATGTGAGGCTCTCTCTACATGCTTCCTCACTGGACATCCTTGGTATGTGCACTTGTAGTAACTCCTACAAGTCACAAATTGAAGATAAAGTGAGACAAGACAATTTGAAAATACTGCTTAGACATTAGAGACGTCACATGGTACAGGAACATTTATTTGATTCCCATGCACACATGAGAGGGTTGCCAATTTGACCAAGAAAGATAACAGTAAGAGAATGTAAAAGCAAAGCAAAGGCATGTTGTAGAATCACAACATATTGTTAATGAGGAGAAAATATAATTTCACAACAATTAAGATATTAGTTAGAAGTAATTGTTTTTATTAATGTTGTTAGCTGTCAATTATTTGAGGTACTTTCTTAAAATTCTTATCTTGTAAATATCTTAAAAAATGATATATTTGGTGCATAAATATTTATTGAGGTTGAATATATTAGGAAAAAAATCTTCTAAAAATTACCTATACAGGGAGCAGACAGGTCCATAATTAGATATGATATTAGCACTATCATGCATTTATGATGTGTATATACTATATACCACATTTGAATAGATATGGAGTTCTCTATGATGGGATTCTGATGAATACTATATTCTGAATATAACTTCAAAGTAGAACCACTTTCCAAGAGTTGGACAGTGATTTACAAGTTGAAGTTAAAGAGGGGCGTTGGCTACAATGGTCTGTAAAAGAGGGAAAGAATGCTTTTTACCTTGGATTTGGATTTCCCTTGACCACTTTCTGTCCATATTTCCTCCATCTGTATCCATCATCTAGAATATCGATGTCACTTGTTGTCTGAACAACAACCCTGGGTTCTCTCACTGTTCTACTTCCTGCTGCTGATGCACCCTCATTTTCACCTTCTATTCTCCTGAAACAATATTGGTAAAAAAAGAATTAATTAAAATGAACCACACAAATTATTTGTGAAGGTCACACAGTTGCTTGGGAGGGGGGACTACTAACTCTACACATAACATGATATTCCGGTCCAATAAAATCACCATGTTTGATGTGTGTGATTTGTGGGTGGAACATAAGTCCGGGGCTTATAATGGCCATTGTTGTTACATATAGTTGAGTGGCGTCGTTACATGTGAACCATGACTTCTACCGGACACACTAATGTTCCGGTCTTAAACATATTTGATTTAACTATCGTAAAAATAACTCAATAGTTTAAAAGGGGAGAGTCTTTATAAATAACTTTAAATTTCAACTTTTATGCGTTGTGAGACTTATGAATACAGCACATGGTAAAATTAATCAATATAATTAAAAAGTTCAAAAAAAAAAAAAACTCACCATCTTTTGGCATCACGTTCATCATCATCAAACTCATCTCCTCCTGATTTACTCTGCTCGAAGTCATCATCTCCCATTGAAATTGATGAGTTTTCTGGGGTGGCAACCAAGTCCATTTGTCCACTACTGCCATGATGAGAGGCATCTTTTATTTCATTGCTGACATGATTTGAATGAGGAATTGCAAGTGATGGTGCAGACAGTGAGTTCCTCCTTGTAGCCTGAGGCTTGGGATGGTTATGATTACCTTTGTAAACTATCTCAGTAACATGCCCATCTAAAGAGCTCTCAACTTTTTTCTTTGTTGGGCAACTTGGGTATGTGCATTTGTAGTAGCTTCTTGGATTTTCACTCCCTTTCACTTGCTTTTGTCCATATTTCCTCCAATTGTACCCATCATCTGACCTTCTACTTAAGATCTGAGGAGCTTGCGGATGGTGGTTGTTTTGATGATCTGATTGAAAACCATTCTTGCGGTTATTCCCGGGGGCCAAACTCTGCACTGAAGAGGAATTTTCAGTTTTTATCACACTCGTACTCGTTCCTGAAGAAGAATAACTATCTTGTTTAGCTGTTTCCTGAAAACTCCATCCCTGTTGATATATAAAAGAAAAGAAAGTCTCAAACGTGTTAGAGAATTGAACTTAAATTTTTAAGTTTGTTAACTATACTTGAAGGTAAAGTTTATCTTAGTATTCTAATAAATATAAGAAAAATGTTAATTGGTGAACTAAAGACACACATAAGGAACCAAAAATGAAAATTATCCTTTAAAAACATCATTCATGTCCAGTGGCGCGAATGTTGAAATGAAAATTTGGTGGACCCAAATTTAGTTAATTTAATAACTCGAAACAAAGCACCCATTTTAACTGCATATCTCACTTTTGCATGGTAGAGTTATGAAAATCCGCAAGGAGCAACCGTTATGTCGCCTTCTACATATAGTTGTATTATTTTCTAAAAGATTCTGCTTAAAATTTATGTGATTCATGGTCTTAATCTACACGTTAAAAGGACAAAAATAATAGATAAAAGGGAAAAGGTAGATTTTGGTGTTATATAATTATCACTCGAATATACCTTATTTATCATTAATATTTTGGTTAAATAAATAATAAATAATGCATAAATTTAGAAGAGAATTTTGTAAACAGAGGTTAATTATGTTTGACAAAATCATAAGTGACTAATTAAGTTAGTTTTTAGTTTATTTTATTAGATTAAAAATTTGTAAAATAATAATTATATTTAATAAATGGACTTTTGAATAACTTTTAATATTTTTAAATATTACTTGAACTATGATTTGAATTTATAATTAACTCTGAAGTTATTTTATATTTTATTCTTATCTTCATTGATCTTCTTTAAAAAATTCCTCTTATTTATTTTTTAAAATGACTTCTATCCTTTTATATCAGTTTGGTCAATTTTATAAAATTATTTTAATTTAATCATTATTATGATTAGTTTTTACCTTCTAGTTTTCAATTTTAAACTTTTTCAGTCTATTTATTAACTTTTTCATTAGTTTATCCATTAATTTTATTAAAAATACCTATAAGAATTAGTTAAAGTTATATTGATATAATTTAATTCATTTTTATGTAAATAATATTTATGTAAAATTAAAAAAGCTCAGTTCCCTCCGGTCCCAAACGAAGGTCCGCCCCTCCCAGTTTATGTCCACCACTCTTATTTATAAATAAACGCAATATAATTTTTAATAAGAATTATTTTGATTCTTTAAACAATATCTGTAACTTAGTTAGCGAAACCTTATATATAATCATTGCTTCAAACAAATAAAATTACATTGTTTTTAGTGGTTTAATTAATTCAATCCTCGGAAATGAAATCCATATTTTTAAATCCAACTATAGAAGAAAAAGCACATAATTTGCATAAATGAAGTCTATGCATTGGAATTGGACACGTACGGTTTGAAAGATGCCGGTTGTTGAAGATGGAAAAGAAGGGTGAATTTGTGTTTGGAAGGAGAAACTAGAGAAGCTCTTGTCTTCTTCTTTAACATTCTGATGGCTTTCCCTAGAACTAATCCTCCAATTGAAGCCTTGACCAGCATATGTTCCAGTTGTTGGAGAGGGCAAAACCTGAATTAACAAAAGTCCAAAATAACACACATGATGCCCATTAATCCAATAACATCACAAACTTAATATCATATACAAGTACAATCACGAAACACCAGCCTCACAATATCAGAAAAGAGGGTAAACCACAAAACCAAAGAAAAAACTTCTAAACTAGACATCATCAAGTAGTTAACCAAAGTCAAGGTAATTAAATTCAACGACAAATCTTAATTAGATGCAGTTCATAATTATCTTTTGTACTATTGTTTGATCAAAATTGAGGTTTCATCTTAGTAATTCAACGAAGATAAAAAGAAACTTAAATTTGACTAGAAAACCATACCAAAATTACTTAAATAACTGCGCTTGAGCTTATTCTAAATTTAATTTGCCATTTTTCTTTTAGAAAAATATAGTTTTAATTAATGTTATGTTCCAAACAAGGAGGTTGAAAAGAAAGAAAATAAAGTCTGTAATTGGAGTTCGATTCTTACTGAAAGAAAAAGGAGAAAAAGAACAAGGTTGGAAGGAAGAGAGACTTACGTTAGAAGGGTTAAGGAGAACTGGGGAGTCAAGAAGTTCAGCAAGGCTTAACCCGGGTGGGATGGAGAAGTAAGAAGAAGGAGAAATGGGTGGAAGAGGAGAGAGAGGAAGAGATGGAGGTGGTGTGGACTTGAATTTCGGCGCGCCAGAACCTGTTGTTCGATCCGACAACGTGTTGTGGTCGGTGGGAGAAGAAAGAAGGTCAGAGAAAGAAGTGGTCATGAATGATATTCCAGAACGTAACTCAACGAGTTCAGAAAAAAAGAACAGTAAAATAAATAAATACAAGAGTTTCAGAGTTTGTTGGTAAGATAAGAAGAGGGTGTGAGAGAGAGGGGAGAAGAAGATGGCTACGTATTGAAGAAAGGGAGAGGAGATTTCTGGGAAGGTATCATGAGAAATGCTGTGTGTTTTAATTGTCATTAATGTTTTATTGGAAAAAGAAAAATATTTTATGGTTTTTACTATTTTGGTCAAAGGTTGTGGGTTTGACTGGGTGGCGGTCGAGACCCTCTGACAAATATCGAGATTTCTTCTTCTTCTTCTTTTATGTTTTTGTTGCATTTATTTTTGTGAAGCTGTTTTGTTTTGGTCCTATTGGCTATCGGCAATTGCCTTGCCTATGCCTTGTGTTTTCTGCAGTATTGACCTTCACTCTTATTCCATCAAGTAAATTTATTGGGATCAAAACTGGATTCAATCCAATTGGTTGTTCTAGTTGGTTAAATTAGTCATTAATTTGAGTTAATTTTTTATAGTAATTAGTTTAATTATAATTAAATTTTTAATTTTATAATGATGTATTTGACTTGTATCTTTATCGATTTAGTGACAAATAAGATTTTAAAACATGAACCATCTCTATGCATAACATTACCGAGTTTGACTATTGATCAGTTTAGTATGTAGTTAGAAAAATAAAATGATAAAAATAAAAAAATATAAAAATAATATTAATTTTTCACGTCATTCAAAATAATTAATAGTAGGATATATTTAAAACATCTAGGTTTTAAAACCAAACCCCACTACATCCTCCAACAATTTAGGAGTCGGTGCTACGCCGGGGATGATGCTTAATTTTACAGTTTTCCTTTCTAACATGTGAAAGATAAGACACTTTTCTCAAGAGAAAAGTTTTTCTTTCTAGGCGTGTGAAAGATACGAATTTTTTTAAGAAAAAAGTTAATTGGAATTTATGTTAGATTTGAATTGTAGGTATTGAATTTGGAGGTAGATTTATTTATTTTATCTTTACAAGTTTGCATAATTAGAAAAGGGTTTGTTTATGCGGTAGAAGGATATTTTTTATTTGTTTATCTAGATATATTTGTTCATGAGATGTAATTGTAAGATCCCGAAATTTATATAAATGCCTGATTGAGAGGAATAATTAGTGAATAATTAATATGAGTGATTTAATGTCCTAAAATTTAGAAATAATTAAATTGAGAATTTTTATAATTATTCATGATTTTTATGGCTTAAAGAGCTGAAAATAATACCCAGTTAAAATACAGAGTGTCAGATCAAGTATCTCTTATTGAGATACCGTTGGTCAGAGTTGTTAAGAATATTATTAGGGATCTAAATATATATTCAGGATAATTTTTGGATAAAGTATTGAGTGAAGGGTCCAATTAAAACACTAAAATCCCTTCTCTTCCTCTCCTATTCACGTTGCATCTCCCACTCTCCCTTTCTCTCTAATTTTCATCACTTTCTTTCTCCCTCACACAAACCCCTTCATTTCTCTTCTTCTCCCATAAAACTCATCAAATTTGTGAGCCTTCTTCCATACCCAATCAATTTGGCTTCTTCTTCTTCACTTTGGAAGGTGTTTGGAGCTTGGAAACTCTCTCCATTGTCCCCTATTTTCGTGGTGGTGTTAGGGCTTGGGTTTTCTTCGAGCTTGAGGTAAGTTCCTCTATTCTTTTAGTGTTCTAAGTGAAACATCCTTATATTTAAAATTAAATTTCTAAAATCCAAATAAATTTTTCGTAAATAATTTAAATTTTAAAACAAGATTTGGATTAATGTAATAATACTATCATTTTTACATCAACCGACCGGCCCATTTAAGTATACAAATAAATATAACAACTCGGTATGCACAGGAGCCGGCCAAGGCTACTACAAAATAACTATGTGCATCATGTACTATACATATATATACATAATGCTTCTTGCAGGCTGAGTGACCCCATATGTCATCGCTGCGTCCTATATCCACTGTAAAAATAACAATAAATAGGGGGTGAGCATAAACATGTCAAATGATAGTTATTGAATCGGATTAAGTGTCCAATTCATAACTACGCATAAATCATAATCATTCTCATATCCTCAAGTGATCATATCATCATGTTATTCTCAATAACATAAATTAATGCATATGCATGCGGATCCGACTCTAATGATGGGATTTACACAACATAATATCTCAGCTCTCAGCTGATTCGGCCATTTTACAGGTACCAAACCGCGCGCCCATAATGTAACACCAGTCACTCTCAGTGACAGCGGTAACTCAACTCGGTGTTACGGGCCGGCCTTGAGTCCAACTCGAAGGCGGCTGTGGAATTCGAAGAAACCACCATAGGGTCTGTGCCTTATCATCAGGCCGCCCTCCCATCTGGGCCGGCATCACTAGCCCCCTGCAGTCCTGTGTGCATCCGAATGCACATGCTATACCAAATAATGATCAATCATCAACAGACCACCTGATTACCATCATCAGGGGCTACTACTCGGTTACCATCACCAAGGGTCTCAATGATGATACATGATTTATCTTTAATTCTTCACTTTAAATGTGTATAATTTGCCATCACTTAGTGTGTAATAAATTGCATTTTAACACATTTGCATCATTTGAGCTTTATGTAATATTTGATTTTTAATATGTGCCAAAAGAAAATGGATCCAAGAACTCAAGAATTCCAATCCAAAATGAAGATCAAAGTGCCTAAGGATCAAGGGAATCAAGGAATATGCAAAAGGATCTCAAAAAGGGTGGAAAAATACACAAAGAATGGAGAATCAGGTGGATGAATCGATTCATCCCCCACTTGAATCGATTCATACGGTTTAATGCACCCAGGATGTGAATTTTTGAAGCTTGAATCGATTCATCAGCATTTTGAATCGATTCATCAGTATTTTGAATCGATTCATTCGGGTTTTAAAGGGTTGAATCGATTCTTCCCACATTTGAATCGATTCATACGTTAATTTTTAGGCCAGAATTGCATTTGGAACGCATGAATCGATTCATTTCACCATTGAATCGATTCATGAGTGAATTATTGGCCCAGGATCACGTTTTCGAGCTTCTGGATGGTGGGCAAGACACTGAAGTTGATAATGGAGCACTGAAGTTGATAATGGAGCACCATGGACTTGTTAATTGAAGAGTGCACCTTCCATTACAAATTGTTTATGGCATTGGCTTACTTTTGGACTCCTATAAATAGGCACCATGAGAGAGCATCAGGGACACAACAATTCCTTCATAAACCATTCGTTCCTCATTCTTCTTCTTCTCTGTTTGCATTTCTTCTTCCAGCAAGTTCTTCATTTCCGGGTTAGGATCTTTTTATTTTCAGTTTGTTCTTATTATGAAGGGCTAAAACCCCTAGATTGATTTTCTTGGAGAATATTGTAATGTAATTTTGAGGTCATTATTTTTAATGTAGTATGTTTTTGTTATTGTTATTTCTTCATAATCTTACTCTGCTTATTTAATTCCATTTTGTTTAATTAAAGTTGTATGCTTAATCGGTTTAATTATTCAAATGGAATAAAATAAGGTTTTAAATTAGAATGGATTAAGGAAATATGCATGCTTAATGAATATTTTCATAATCACTTTTAATAATTATGGTTTGCTTAATTCCATAATATGAGAATAGATTATGTATGTAGGCGATGTTTTTACATATGCTCAATAATTCCTAGATTTTACGATCTTGACTCCTTTTGCTTAATTAGGATGCTTGATTAAAATATTCATTTTTAAATGAAAGTAAAGGAATTATGAATTGAAAAAGACGCTTAGTTGATTAATTCAAATTGAGCTAAGAAATTAACAGTAATGAAAGTATATAAATTATCTTTAGTGAACCAAGGATAAATTTATTTACAATACTCTAAGAAAATCAATCGCTTGTTATTTATTGTTTTAAATCCTATATTTACTTTGTTTTAATTTTAATTGTGACAACAAAATCAATCAAAACCCCCCCAATTGTATTTGTATGTTTGTTAAAATTCTGTTTGTAAAAATTAATTTTAAACTTGATTTTTCCTAAATTTTTATGTTGATCCTTGAGAGAACGACCTAGGTTGACACCCTAGTACTACATTAATTAATTTTAATGTATTAATTTGACGGAATCACGACTGTAAAAATATTCACGTCAAATTTTGGCGCCGCAGCCGGGGATCAACGATCTTTAGGAAAAATTCTTGTTTTAGATTATTTTTTTTGTATAAATTGAAAAAAAAATAAAAAAAAATTTGTTTGTTTGTTTTATTTTATTTCTTTTGCATGATTTAGGATTCTTATGATTTATTACTCATGATGATCAAATATCTTGTTGTATGTTATGTATGACTAGAAGAACTTTTGAGCATTTATATTCATTTGATCCTGAAATTGATAGAACTTTTCATAGGTTAATTAGAGAAGCTAGATTTAATAATAACTTTGTTGATATTGATAGTGATAGTATTTTTTCTGAATCTGCTGAAAGTACTACTGCTAGTTTTTCTGATATGGCTGAACCTTGTGAAAGTACTCTTAGAGAACTAGCTGCACCTGAATTCACATACGAAAGTTTGTGTATTCAATATCCTGATGAGGATGTCCCTTTTATACTTAAGACCGGACTTATACACTTGTTGCCTAAGTTTCATGGTCTTGCGGGTGAAGATCCGCACAAACACCTCAAAGAATTCCACATTGTGTGTTCCACAATGAAACCCCAAAACGTTCAAGAAGACCATGTCTATCTTAAAGCGTTTCCTCATTCTTTAGAGGGTGTTACTAAGGATTGGTTGTACTACCTTGCTCCAAGATCAATCACAAGTTGGAATGACTTAAAGAAAATGTTCTTGGAAAAGTTCTTTCCTGCCTCTAGAACAACTGCAATCCGTAAAGACATATCTGGCATTAGGCAACTCTCTGGAGAAAGTCTTTATGATTATTGGGAGAGATTTAAAAAACTCTATGCAAGTTGCCCTCACCACCAAATTTCTGAACAACTTCTTCTTCAGTACTTCTATGAAGGTCTACACCACGTTGATCGCAACATGATTGATGCGGTAAGTGGAGGAGCTTTAGGAGATATGACTGCTGCTAAAGCAAGAAATCTGATTGAGAAGATGGCACCTAACTCTCAACAATTTGGTGTGAGAAATGATTCTTTCAAACTCATGTTTGATTCCAATTCTAGTTCATCTGGAATTAAATTGGAGAGCAAACTTGATGCTCTCACCACTCTGGTCACACCATTGGCAGTAAATCAAAAATCCATGACTGCTAAAGTATGTGGCATTTGCTCTTCACAAGAGCACCCCACTGATTGTTGTCCTTCTCTACAAGAAAAGGATAATAATAGTCCCCAAGCCTATGCAGCTAACATCTACCATGATAGACCTCCACCACCACAACAACAACAAAACCATGACCTTTCCACCAACAGATACAATCCAGGTTGGAGAAACCATCCAAATTTGAGATGGGGCAACCAACAACAAAGTCCCTATCCCCAACCCCCATTTCAAAACAATGCACCAACCTTCCAAAGACCTACACCTCAACCATCCACAAATGGCCCTTCTTTAGAGGATCTGGTGAAACAAATGGCTACACAGAACTTAGAGTATCAACAGAGGAATGATGCTACCATCCAGAGTTTAAGCAACCAAATTGGGCAATTGGCTTCATCATTAAGCCAGTTACAATCTCAAAACTCTGACAAATTACCATCTCAACCAGCTGCAAATCCAAGAAATGTGAGTGCAATTCAGTTAAGATCAGGTAAGAACCTTGAAGTACCCATACCCAAGGAACCTGAAAAACAAACAACTGAGCCTAAAATAGTTGAGAATGATGTACCCTCTTCAAGCAAATCTGAGATACAACCACCCCAAATTCCACCTCATATCCCTCTTTCTTTCCTACCAAAAGCAATTCCAAGTAAGAAGATGGAAGAAGTGGACAAAGAAATTTTGGATACTTTCAGGAAAGTGGAAGTAAATATACCTCTTCTTGATGCAATCAAGCAAATTCCTAAGTATGCCAAATTTCTGAAGGAGTTGTGTACTCACAAGAGGTGACTCAAAGGGAATGAAAGGATAAGCATGGGAACGAATGTATCTGCACTGCTTGGTAAGGAAATTTCAAATATTCCTGAGAAATGCAAAGATCCAAGTACGTTTTCTATACCCTGTATCATAGGCAATAACAAATTTGAAAATTGCATGTTAGATTTAGGAGCTTCAATAAATGTTATGCCTATGTCTGTTTTCAAATCATTGTCTCTTGGAAATTTAAAACCTACTGGTGTAGTAATTCAGCTAGCCAATAGGAGCACTGCTTACCCTGCTGGAGTTATAGAGGATGTTTTGGTTCAGGTAGAACAACTTGTTTTCCCTGCTGACTTTTTCGTACTTGATATGGAAGAAGGCATGCCTCAAATTCCTGTTCCTATCATTTTGGGAAGACCATTTTTGAAAACAGCTCGAACCAAAATAGATGTTCATTCTGGAACTCTCTCTATGGAATTTGGAGACACGAGAGTTCAATTTAATATTCTTGATGCCATGAAATACCCATCTGAAAATCATTCTGTTTTCCAAATTGACATTATTGATGAACTAGTTTTTGAACATTTTTCTAATGTTGATTTGGAATACATGGATGATTCAAACAAATGTTTTGCATGCAATGATTCTGGAAGTTGTGATATTTGTGCTGAAATTGATAAATACATAATTTCTGATTCAGAGTCTTTAGATATACCTGTTAACCATAAGGAGCTGAATGCAGGATTTCAAGAAAATTCTAACAAAATTTTTAAGGTGCAAACAGCAGAATCAAAATCTACTTTGTTAGTTCCATCTGTTTTGAAGGCACCCAAGTTAGAATTGAAACCCCTACCTGAGAACCTAAAGTATGTATACTTAGGGGAAAATGAACAGCTCCCCGTGATAATTTCCACTTCTCTTGATGAAAATCAAGAAGAAAAATTGTTGCAGGTATTGAAAAGACATAAGAAGGCTATAGGATGGACATTGGCAGACATTCCTGGAATTAGTCCATCCATGTGCATGCATAGAATATTTCTGGAGGAAAATACTAAAGCAGTAAGACAGCCCCAGAGGAGACTCAACCCTGTAATCCTTGATGTGGTTAAGAAGGAGATTACCAAGCTTCTACAAGCAGGAATCATTTATCCCATCTCTGATAGCCGATGGGTGAGTCCAATTCAAGTGGTTCCTAAGAAAACAGGGATCATAGTTGTGAAAAATGAAAAGGATGAATTGATCCCAACTAGAGTGCAGAATAGTTAGAGAGTCTGTATTGATTACAGGAGACTAAACCAGGCAACAAAGAAGGACCATTTCCCTTTACCCTTCATTGATCAAATGCTTGAGCATCTTGCAGGTAAGTCTCACTACTGTTTTCTTGATGGATTCTCTGGATATTTTCAGATTCACATTGCACCTAAGGATCAAGAAAAGACCATATTCACATGTCCCTTTGGCACATTTGCTTATAGGAGAATGCCATTTGGCCTATGCAATGCTCCTGGAACTTTCCAAAGATGCATGATAAGTATTTTTCATGATTTCATTGAAAATTGCATAGAGGTGTTTATGGATGATTTTACTGTCTATGGATCTTCATTTAATGCATGCCTTGATAGTTTGGATAAAGTTTTAAACAAATGTATTGAAACTAACCTTGTCTTGAACTATGAAAAATGTCATTTTATGGTAAAACAAGGAATAGTTTTAGGGCATGTAATCTCTGAGAAAGGAATTGAGGTAGATCCTGCCAAGGTAGAAGTTATATCACATTTGCCTTACCCCTTTTGTGTTCGAGAGGTTCGTTCTTTTCTTGGTCATGCAGGATTCTACAGAAGATTCATAAAGGATTTCAGCAAGAAGGCTAGGCCACTATCCAGTCTGCTTCAAAAGGATGTGGCATTTGAGTTTGATGAAAAGTGTAAAGAGGCTTTTAATTGCCTCAAGCAAGCATTGACCACAACCCCAATAATTCAAGCACCTGTTTGGACAGCCCCATTTGAGTTGATGTGTGATGCCTCTAATTATGCATTGGGAGCTGTCCTTGGTCAAAAGATTGACAAACAGCCTAAGGTCATCTACTATGCATCTAAAACTTTAGATGCTGCCCAGGTAAATTACACCACCACTGAAAAAGAGCTCTTGGCCATTGTTTTTGCATTAGATAAGTTCAGATCTTACCTACTCGTTTCTCGAGTAGTTGTCTTTACTGACCATGCAGCTCTGAAGTACTTGTTGAAGAAAGGTGAGTCCAAGCCAAGATTAATTCGTTGGATGCTTTTGCTCCAAGAGTTTGACTTGGAAATTCGTGACAGAAGTGGAACACAAAACCTTGTGGTAGACCATTTAAGCAGAATTGAGAATGCTCCTAATTCGGCACCTATTCGGGACCATTTTCCCGATGAACACCTCATGAGTATTTCTAACTCTTTTGATTCACCTTGGTTTGCTAACATTGTAAATTATCTTGTTGCTTCTGTTTTTCCACCATGTGCATCCAGAAACCAAATTTCAAAATTAAAAAGTGATGCAAAGTATTATATTTGGGATGACCTATATTTGTAGAAATTGTGTAATGATCAGGTGATTCGAAGATGCATTCCTGATCATGAAATAGAATCAGTTCTTCGATTTTGCCATGCTTCACCAGTTGGTGGACATTTTGGTCCACAAAGAACAGCAAGGAAAGTGTTGGATTCTGGTTTATATTGGCCCACAATTTTTAAGGATGCATGGAGAATTTGTAACACCTGTGAGAAATGCCAAAGAGCTAGTAATGATACCACATAGAGACAACAGATGCCTCAACAACCTATGTTATTTTGTGAAGTATTTGATGTTTGGGGCATTGATTTTATGGGTCCATTTCCTCCATCCTTTGGTTTTACTTACATTTTATTGGCTGTAGATTATGTTTCTAAATGGGTGGAAGCTAAAGCCACCAGAACTAATGATGCTCGAGTTGTTATGGATTTTGTTAGATCTCAAATTTTTTGCAGGTTTGGCATTCCGAGAGCAATCATTAGTGATCAAGGAACACACTTCTGCAATAGGACCATGCAAGCTATGCTCAGGAAGTATGGGGTTGTTCATAGATTCTCTACTCCATATCACCCCCAAACCAATGGACAAGCAGAAGTCTCTAACAGAGAAATCAAAAGAATCCTGGAAAAGATAGTACAGCCTAATAAAAAGGATTAGAGCAGGAAACTAGATGATGCTCTTTGGGCACATAGAACAGCTTTTAAAGCACCTATAGGAATGTCTCCCTATAGAATTGTTTTTGGTAAGGCATGTCATCTTCCAGTAGAGATTGAGCATCGTGCTTATTGGGCTGTAAAAGCTTGCAACTTAGCACTTGATCAAGCAGGTAAAGAAATAAAATTACAACTGAATGAGCTTGATGAGATCCATTTGGCAGCTTATGAGAACTCGAGATTCTATAAGGAGAAAACAAAGAAATTCCATGATAGCTTAATAGCTAGAAAGGATTTTACTGCTGGACAGAAAGTGCTACTGTTTAATTCCCGGTTGAAATTGATGGCCGGAAAATTGCGCTCTAAATGGGAAGGACCTTTCATTGTTACTAATGTATTTCCCCATGGAGCTGTGGAAATAAAAAGTGAAAACTCCAATAAAAGCTTCAAGGTTAATGGACAACGCTTGAAGCCATTTCATGAAAATCCTTCACTTGTGGTTGTTACAATGGAGGAACATGCTTTGGGGGAACCACTTCTTGATTCCCCTTGAGGGAGTTTTTCTTACCCATCTTTTTACTTTTTCATTATATTGTCTATTTTGTATGCTCTGTCTTACATTGAGGACAATGTATGATTTAAGTGTGGAGGGTGGAATATTGTTGTATATTGTTTTGTTGTTGTGTGATTAATTTTGTGTGATTAATTTTGTGTGACTATGTTAAAAAAAAGAATTAAAAATAAAAGATTTTGTGTGTGTTTTTGTTTTAAAAAGGCATGTTTTATTGGAATTTTAAGATATGCATGAGTAACAGGTAAATTCTTTCATGTCTGATATGAGCTTAATGATATGTTATAATTTGAACTCAAGCAATTTTGGTATGATGAGAACGACATGATAATTGATAGATGATCATATATGATAGAATTATACCTTATGAGATTTTTGAGCCTTAAAATTTGATGGATCACTTTACGCCATCTGAATTCTTTCATGTGTGATTAATTCCTGAAAGCTTACATCCTAATTTTTGTCTTGTTTCTTGATGATACTTGAAACTCATATGAATGTATTTGAAATGATACAGGCATTTTGTTCAATTGAGCCACTAAGCCATATAAGCCTACCATGAATAAATTATCTCTTGCTAGCCATTTTGAGCCTATTTAACTGTTTCCTTGTTGCAGCTCAAATAAGCCATGGATGAAAAACCAAAAATATACCTACCTTAAGGAATATATTGGAGCTCTGGAATCAAGTCAAAATTAGGCATTCAAATAAGTGTGGGAGTATCAAAAATTACAACTCTTGTTCCAAATGTTATGCAATCTCATTAATAAAAAGAAATTTATTATGATTGCGACCAAATATCATACAATAAATGTTTTACCCTCACTGTTTGCCAGTTAAATTAATTGCTTCATCATTCTTTTTGGTATTTAAAATAAAAAAAAAATAAAAAAAAAATTTCCATCCATTTTAATCTTGGCCACATTATAACCCTACAAAGCCCTGTTGATCTATACATGCATTTAAGTTGATTGTGGAATTGAGAAACTTGTCAAATTTTTAGACTGTTTATTTTTCAGGAAATGTTTAGAGATTATACACAAACCTTAAACACTTGAGAGTTGAGAGTATGTCTTGTGAGGTTGTATCACTTATGATCTTCTTTTCAGTTTAATTTAATTTTCACATGCCTAAATGTTTGAATGATTTTTATATATATCTTGATGCTCTGTATCTTGCATGTTGAATAACTCTTGTTTTTCTGTATATTCCTAAGATTTCATGCCAATTCTGTGTGTTGTTTTCAACTTAATGTTTTCAATAAATTGTGATACTTGTTTTTATTTTGATTTTGCCCGGGAGTGCAAAAGAATAAGTGTGGGAGTATTTAATGATACATGATTTATCTTTAATTCTTCACTTTAAATGTGTATAATTTGTCATCACTTAGTGTGTAATAAATTGCATTTTAACACATTTTCATCATTTGAGCTTTATGTAATATTTGATTTTTAATATGTGCCAAAAGAAAATGGATCCAAGAACTCAAGAATTCTAATCCAAAATGAAGATCAAAGTGCCTAAGGATCAAGGGAATCAAGGAATATGCAAAAGGATCTCAAAAAGGGTGGAAAATTACACAAAGAATAGGGAATCAGGTGGATGAATCGATTCATACGGTTTAATGCACCCAGGATGTGAATTTTTGAAGCTTGAATCGATTCATCAGCATTTTGAATCGATTCATTCGGGTTTTAGAGGGTTGAATCAATTCTTCCCATATTTGAATCGATTCATACGTTAATTTTTAGGCCAGAATTGCATTTGGAACGCATG
This sequence comes from Clitoria ternatea, assembly GCA_037962975.1. Lineage (NCBI taxonomy): Eukaryota > Viridiplantae > Streptophyta > Magnoliopsida > Fabales > Fabaceae > Clitoria > Clitoria ternatea. Next base: position 114,706,648 of record CM075671.1, read on the forward strand.
AATCGATTCATTTCACCATTGAATCGATTCATGAGTGAATTATTGGCCCAGGATCACGTTTTCGAGCTTCTGGATGGTGGGCAAGGCACTGAAGTTGATAATGGAGCACTTGAAGTTGATAATGGAGCACCATGGACTTGTTAATTGAAGAGTGCACCTTCCATTACAAATTGTTTATGGCATTGGCTTGCTTTTGGACTCCTATAAATAGGCACTATAAGAGAGCATCAAGGACACAACAATTCCTTCATAAACCATTCGTTCCTCATTCTTCTTCTTCTCTGTTTGCATTTCTTCTTCCAGCAAGTTCTTCATTTCCAGGTTAGGATCTTTTTATTTTCAGTTTGTTCTTATTATGAAGGGCTAAAACCCCTAGATTGATTTTCTTGGAGAATATTGTAATGTAATTTTGAGGTCATTATTTTTAATGTAGTATGTTTTTGTTATTGTTATTTCTTCATAATCTTAGTCTGCTTATTTAATTCCATTCTATTTAATTAAATTTGTATGCTTAATCGGTTTAATTATTCAAATGGAATAAAATAAGGTTTTAAATTAGAATGGATTAAGGAAATATGCATGCTTAATGAATATTTTCATAATCACTTTTAATAATTATGGTTTGCTTAATTCCATAATATGAGAATAGATTATGTATATAGGCGATGTTTTTACATATGCTCAATAATTCCTAGATTTTATGATCTTGACTCCTTTTGCTTAATTAGGATGCTTGATTAAAATATTCATTTTTAAATAAAAGTAAAGGAATTATGAATTGAAAAAGACGCTTAGTTAATTAATTCAAATTGAGCTAAGAAATTAACAGTAATGAAAGTATACAAATTATCTTTAGTGAACCAAGGATAAATTTATTTACAATACTCCAAGAAAATCAATCGCTTGTTATTTATTGTTTTAAATCCTATATTTACTTTGTTTTAATTTTAATTGTGACAACAAAATCAATCAAAACCCCCCAATTGTATTTGTATGTTTGTTAAAATTCTGTTTGTAAAAATTAATTTTAAACTTGATTTTTCCTAAATTTTTGTGTTGATCCTTGAGAGAAAGACCTAGGTTGACACCTTAGTACTACATTAATTAATTTTAATGTACTAATTTGACAGAATCACGACTGTAAAAATATTCACGTCACTCAACTCAATATAACAGCAAGCATAGCATGCAGTAGTCAATCACAACCACATATACTAAGCTACTTCAAGCTTAATAATCATTAATTAATATTATCAATCATTATCATAATCATCACGTAAGCATATCATGCTTTATCAATATGCATCACATGCATTTATATATATCATGAAATCTTCATGAATATCATTCATATCATCATCATCAATCACATATTCTATTGCATCTCATGCATAGAATTTATCACAAATACATATATCATATATACAATTTATATCTCATATAAATTCAATATCAATACCACTCACATATGAACGGAAAACATCATATCTCATAATATATCACACATATCACATATATTCGGGATTTCTCATTGAAGATAACAATATTATCCCGATTCCGTTCATAAACTATACATTTAAAATGTAACGCTCCCCTACCTGGAATAAAGAATTCCAGCAACTCCTTAGGTTATATCCAATCACAGTTCAAAAGTTCCGACTGGAATTTCTAACTCTGAACCTGTCTAAAGCTTCTTCTTCCTAAAAGCCAAGCTTCTACATGAAAGAAAAGACGTGAAGATTGGTTTCCTCTTTAATTGATAATTTCCAGTAAATATTGGAAAAGAAAAGGATTAGAGGTGATGTATTATACTCTCAAAATTCCAAGTTGATCCAATGATAGGATTGATAGAAATCGTTCATGAAAAAGACGTGAACGAAGTGAAAAAGTCTGATACACGTATCTTTAAATGATAAGGAAGAAACAAGATATTTAAAGAAAAGAAGATAAGACAAAATAGAGAGGGTCCCATGCTTAGAAAAAATCAAAAAAGAGAATCTGCTAGAATTTAGAAGAACAGAGTGACATGGAAAGCCTCAATAATTGAAGTAATTATCAATTCCGACTCGGTTTCGGTATTTTGGGCATATCCCTCTTTCCGAGAAAGATCCATCAGAGCCTCTTTCCGTTCAGAATTACTTGACTCGGAGGAATTTCACTCGGAAAGGTTTCTACATGAAACACTCAGTCATAACATTTCTTCCTCGGGAATGTCCCACTCGAATATGTCTCACCTAGAGATGCCTCATCCAGAAATATCTCACTCGGATATATCTCTGCCCGAGTCAAAGCCTTCACTTGCGTCACTCGGAAGTCTTACATCCGAAAAGATCACTCGGAGTTCAAAGTTCAGTCCTCTCTCAGAAATCTTTCCACTCGAAAGGATCACTCGGGGTCGAAGACAATCTCGAAGACGAACCCGAACACAAGCTCTCGGCAACTTTGAATATCGACCCGAGCATGAATTAAATGAAGGGGTTCACCACTCGGATATTTACTTCCCTCAGAAACTATTCACTCGAAACATACTCTTTCGAAGTTAAAGTCTTTCTGTCCAGAAGTACTTCCCCTGGAAAAGACTCACTCGGTATATCTCAATCGGTGCCATACCACTCGGAAGTCAGAAATATCCCACTCGGTGCCTTCCTACTCGGAAGTGTCGCACTCAGAGACACCCCACTCGGGAATTCACTACTCAGAAATATCTTGGCCCGAGAAGTACTTATTCAAAATCAAAGCTTTTCTTCTCTCAAAAGTACTTCTCTCGGAAACAACCCATTTAGAACGTTTCACTCGGATTTGTCTCACTCAAAAGTGTCATTGGGACACAGAGTTTTTCTTAACTCAAAAGTGATTCTCTCAATCATGCTCCACTCGGAAACATGTTAACCTTCCTTCACTTGGAATCATATCCATTTCTTCACTCGGAAGATATTGTCTCAGACATGATTCACTCAGAAATTCACTCGGAAATTCTCCACTGATCCTTAATGAATTATTTTTCTAAAATTCTAAATTTTAGGATGTTACACTAAGCCCTAGGCTATGGTGTTAGGTTATTGGGAGAGTGTTAAATGTGTATAGGTTATGGAAAAGGAACCATTTATGATGCAAAACCCTAAGGTGGGATGCATTTAATGTGAGTTTTATAAGGGCATTATGGGTTACACGAAAATGGCATTGATTTTGATGGAAGAATATGGACATTGATGATGGTTGTTGGGTTTTTAATGAAACCCTAACCCTCAGAAATTGGGGGAATTGTGAAATATGAGTGAAGGTGTATTTATTAATGTTAGGGAATGTTATTTATAAGGAGTGATAGCCATTGATGATGGTTGGTGGTCATTAATGGTGGATGATGACCATTGACAAGGTTAAATGAATAATAATGGTGGTCGAAAACCATTAATGAGGGAACTCATTAATGAGTGTAGCTTAAATTGTATAATGAATATTTATGAGCACCAAACCCATTGTGGTTGTGGTGGATGAAATGAAATAAAAGAGGTTAGAAATCTAAAATGGCATAAACACCAAGTAATTAATATAAGCACTTAAATCTTGGTGGTTCAAATAAAAATTGATTGTATGGTACATTGTGTGATGTAAGGAACAACCCCATCGACTGCGGGACCTTCAGACCGCGTTGATTTCTACTTATCTCGAGGTAGGAGGGGGTAACAATCCTAAATGCATGATTTCATCCATTATTGATGTGTATGTATGATTGTGTTATCATAATTTGACTTGGATGAATACTCTTGATGTTCTTGTGAATTTGAATGCATTTAGAGTGATTGGTGTTGTGTGGCATATGTTGTTAGGATGATAATTATGATTGAATTTGACACTTGCTAATGAGACTTGTTGCGAATGGTATTGAGGCCATAATTGTGTTATTTACAATAATGTTGAACATCCCATGATATGTGATTTGATAAATAATGATTGCCACTAACTATTGATGTGTATGAAATCCAATGACAATTGGCGGTATCAGAGCATTGATTGCTCATTGCTTGGTCTATGGGAATTGAATACCAATATAGGGTGATTTCCTTATTGAATTGAGTTTGTTTGCCATTGAAATGTGATTGTTTATTGTTGAAACATGGTTGTACCTTACTAGAGCACTAGTTGTTCAATGTTGCGATGTTATCACTATAATTATGCATTGTTAAAGCATGAATTGCTCACTGTACATATTGGGATGATTTTTTTTGAGCATGAGTTGAAAACTCTGTCGCAACCTGGATCGCGACGGCGCAGCGAACGAGAGAGAGAGAAAATGAAACCGGGAGTCGCCACCAACGTTTTTATCCACAGGAAAAACATTGGAAAAAAAACTAAGTTTAAGGAAGGCACTGGTAAAAAATTGAAATCCGAGTTCGGGAGTCGGTTACGAGTAGGGAAGGTATTAGCACCCTACATCGCCTGTCAAAGACAGTACCAAGATTGAAAGCACAACATAAATAGCCTTAAATAAAACATGATTTCTTCCCTTTTATTTTGAAAATGATAGAGTGGAGTAAAGAATTGTACGGACATAGTATGTCAAAGCGAGGTTAATGAGGACGTTTTGTCCGGATTAAGCTCGACTTCGATATGAGACAGAGGGGGGTGAGAGAATGCCAATAAGACGTCACGTCTAAATTAAACATCCTCGGATAAAAGGATAGGGATAGGAAAGGGATAAGCGGGACGTCTTGTCCTAAGTATCCCTCCCCTATGAAATTATGGCGAGACTTGGGCAAAAACTATGGGGAAACCAACAAGACGTCACGTCTAAATTGATTTTCATGGAAGTGACCAAAAAGGGACGTTTATGAAAGAAATATAAAAAGTAAAGCAGTAAATCAACAACAAAAAAGAAATAAGAGAGATGGGCCCGACAGGAGTTAAAGTCCTGCTCCTACGTATTCTTGAATTATCAAGAAATCAGGGTTACGTAGTTCTGGATGTTGCTATTTTTATGAAGGAATCTGAAAGATATTGGTGGATATCATTAAAGAGAAGGATCTATACAAGGCGAAGTTCTTCGCACGTGCACGAATCCTAAGAGGGTTGTGTAGACAGGAGTGCTCCCGTACGACACTGTTTTTTACAAAACTGTTTTTTTATTATGTCAACTTATTATGGAAAAGAATAAAGATGCTAATAGAACCAACTAATGGTACGCAGACTAGCTACAATCAACAAACAGCAAACTCACAGAAAAATAAAAAAAAGAGGGAAACAGGAAGCAAAGGAATAAGGAAAGGAGTGGAACCGGTGTGACGAGCTATGAACCGACGTGAGAGGTTGAGCACAGTGACGGTGTCGGACTGATTTCGAACCCGTACGCTGGCAGGGACAATGGACCGGAGTTGGACCCGAATTGGAGATCCGAAGGTCGCGACCGGTATTGTGGGAAGTTGATCCGGAGTGAACGCTGTTGAGCAGTGACAAGGATTGACAATGTATGGGAGTTGGAGTGGAATCAGCTCTGTGGTGACGAGGTACGTTCGGGATACGGACGGTGTGAGAGCAGTGACTTTGTGTTAGTGAGAAAAGCTCAAAAAAACTTTTCGAACTAAGGGATCCTTTCTAGTGACTAAGGCCAATCACTGGTTTCGAGTGAAGAGATTAGTTAAGAACTTTGAGGGATTTGAAAGAATTTCCAGAGCTTTCTCGCGTAGAGGGAGAATCTGAAGGCTAACCCCTTGAGCTTCCTTGGTTGGGGCATTTATAGGGCCTTTGAGTCATGGGCTGAGGGTTTTGGGACAACCAGAAACCCACTCACCCATCCATGTAGTGGTGTGCAGCTCTGGCCATTACCATTGGTGGGGAGCAGGGTTTTCAGTGGGATTTTTTTAATTGTCCACCTTCGCCCCCCCTGTCTGCCACTTTCTAGGGAGTGCGATTCCAGGTCATTGCGCATAATCTTCCGACCTCGCCTCTCCATTGTCAAATTTGTGACACCGGTTAGCAAAGCCATTGGTTGGACAGTCTCCACTGATCCGATGTGGGGCCTTAAGAATCATTGCCTGTGTATTCACACCGGCTGAATTTTTCAATGTAATCATAGGGGCCGATGTTCTCCTTCCTGGTCCGGATCTACTACCAGCCGGTGTGCCTATTTTGACCTCGGTCAGCCCATGAGATCGTCTTACTTAGGCCGGACTCGCTTCGTCTTTTGTTGTCAAATCCGCGACATCGGCCATTAAGGGACTCCTGAGGTGAGGATGTTGGGCGGAGTTTTGAGGTGAGAGCGTTTGGGCGGAGTGGATGTTAGCTAACACCGCCTGTGGAACGTTGTGTGAGGAGGGCGGAGTGCCACACCGTTTATGGGGCGGTGTGTGAAGAGGCGGGGTTCCACATCATCTGGGAAGTATATGAGGGCGGAGTGCAAATGAGGGCGGTTGGCGGAGTGATGAGGACTCATGGGCGGAGTTGATGTTAGCTAACATCGCCTGTGGAACGTTGTGTGAGGAGGGCGGAGTGCTACACGGGGCGGTGTATGAAGAGACGGAGTTCCACACCTTCTTCGAAGTATATGAGGGCGGAGTCGCGGTGCGGTGTTAACTTAGGCCTTGTCCGGTGTTTCCAACTTCAAGGATGGGTCCGGTGTCATAACAATTTGGGCCGGACCGAAAGAGGTGTTCACAGATGCCCCTCTTTACTCTCTTTCACAAGAGAAATGTAAATTTCCGAAGTGAAAGGGGAGTAAAGATATGAACACCGATGTAGGGGTTAAGCAAGACCAAAATCCGGTGTGGGGCTTAATGATGTGGCATTTTAAACAGCTGACGTGTCTCAAATGTGGTCCACGTCACTGGGTGATTGGTCATTCCATGTGTCACCAGCTAACTGGCTCTTTCAAAATTTAAAATTCGCGCCATTGGGCCGGAATGCCAAAAGTCGGCCCCCTTTTTTAATGGGCCATGGGCCGGAATGCGGAAGGTTCTGGATCTCCTCCTCCCTCTATAAAAGCAACTTCGGGAATCCATCATTTTCACTCCTTTCTTGATATTGAAGTGCTGTCTCTCCGACGTTCAACCCCTCCGGTGTTCAAAGTTCTCCTCCGACGTTAAAGTTTTTCATCCGGTGTTACGACCTGGCTCGCACTAAAAGAACTGCACGCATCGCCTCAGTAGGTAGCCATCCCAAACTTCACTTTAATTTCGTAGATAGGTCATGGGGGACACCGGTTCGAGTAATGACTCCATTGAGGTCCTGTCCGGTCCTCCTTCAATTACATCCCGGCGTCAGCCGGGTGGAGTTTCGAGCCGAGGTCCGAGTCACCAAAGTGGGGCAACTTCGGGAGCTTCACATCGGTTCGTCTCATCAGGGCACCGTTTCTCCGAATTGCCTTTGTGGGAAACAGAGGGGTTTGACACATCGTCAGACTCCTCATTTAACTTTGGCACTGCTAGTGAAGGGGCAAGTAGTGCCGATTTATATCTTACTGACGATGTGGCCTTTTACAGTTGTATTCCCTTTCTTCGCCATACCGTCCGAATGGCTTCTGAAAATTCCTCCACCGGTGTTGCTGTGATAACTGACCCTATTGAGACAAATGTTTTGGCACACCGGATCAACTGGCTAGCTGAGAAGGCCAGGGACCCCTATTTCTGGGTTCATGAAGACCCAAAGACCATCGTCTCCCGGTATGCTGAAGATGCTGCCGATGTCACCATTGAAGATGTCGTTGTTCATGCCGATGTTGAGCATGAAAACGACTTTACTGTATTCTGCCCCCAAACCTCGGATAGGATCTGCCACCAACCGGGGTCAAGGGACCTCTTTATGTACGAGATGGTCTTTTCTAAGATCGGTGTCCGCTTCCCATTGACGGAGTTTGAGATGGGGGTACACCGGTTTCTCGACTGCGCTCCTAGCCAACTTCATCCCAATGGCTGGGGCTTGGTAAGGTCCTTGGAAGTGCTCGGGGAGTACTTCTACTTCGTCCCCACAGTGGCCCTCTTTTTTACTTATTGCAGGGTGATGCGCCGGGGTAACTCTGGAGGGGGTCTAGGCTTCATCAACCTCCGCTGCGACTCAAAGGTGATCAACTTCGAAAGTTACACCGAATCGGCCAAGACGGACGGGGTCAGCTTCAAACACTCCTATGTCAAGGTCGAGGTCAATGCCGGTAGACCGGTGTTCTGGGAGAATTCTGATTTTTCCAGAAAGTTTTACACCGGTTGGACTCATGAACACTTTCTCCTGACAAGCAATGCCTACATCGTCAGTGAGAGTACTTTGTCCACTGAGTCCAAGAAAGTCCTGGACGCTCTGAAGGGTTACTCGGCCATTGCCAAATTCTCCTGCAAGAGGCTTCTGGGGACGGAGTCGGGCCGGGATGCTTACCTTGGTAGATATTGCTTAACTTTACCCCTTCTATTATATATTTACACCGGTTCTAACATCGTTTCCCCTTTTTTTCTTTCCAGGCGAGATGGCTCGGATAGACATCCTCAGAAAACTGAGGGAGGCTGCCGAAGCCCGGAACGCTGCTGCTGCCGCTCAGGAGAACAGGGTGACTCCCCGTCGCACACCGGCCAAGGCGGTGAGCATACCGGCAGAAAATATTGAGGCAATGACTCTGGGACCGGCTGAAAGGGCCCCAGCTAAAAGGAAGTCCAACATCGGCTCAACCTCCAAGCCGAAAAAGCAGAAGGCTCGGAAGGTTGTGGCCGAAGTAGAGGTGCCAAGGGAGGAGGAGGCCGGTCCAATAAATGTTTCTCCAGCCCGGTCTCAACCCGAGGACATCGTCGTCAACTCCCGCCTCTCGGACTTTCTAGAGTACGTTGGAGGGACACCGGCTAGGGTCCATATCCCCTTCAAGCTCAAGGCCGATCTCCCTGCTTCTGAAGCTCAGACTGCTGCTGAAGCTGCTATTTTTAATTTGGTTGAGGCAGCCGGGGTCCTCAGCTCTTTAGGCCGCTCTTACTACTCCGGTATCGAGGCTAAGGAATGCCTAGACCGGATGAAAAAAGCTGAGGCCTTGAGAGTCGAGGCTCAAACTGCTTTGACCCAGAAGGAGCAGGAGCTGACTAAGAGCAAGGAGGATCTGTCCGAACTCACTGCTGCCTACACATCGGCTGCCAAGAGGGCAGATGCTGCTGAGGCTAAGGCTAAAGCTTCAGAGGACGCTCTCAAAGCTCTCCGGACCGAACTGGATGAAGCCAAGGCTGCAAAGGCCGAGGTGGACAAGAAAAATAAGGAACTATCTGGGAAGCTTGCCGATGTGCAGGAAGAGCAGGCGAAGGAGCGGATGGAAGCCGAGGAGCAGATGGCTGAATTTTCGGTACTGGCCGATGTTGCCTTCAGTTCTGCCGTTCGCCAAGTTGTACACCGGAATTCCGCTGTTCACCTTAACCTGAACGGTATAGGTGTCTACTATGAATTTCATGGTGGCCACCTATATGCTATGGACCGGGGTCAGGCTTCGGAACCTGAGGATATTCCTTACGAACTGATGCCTCTCCCCGAAGGCCAAAGCATGGAACTGAGGACGGTGTCAGAGGAATCTGAGAGGACAGCCTCTGCTAGACCGGACTCTCCAGCACCCAACTCTTGATCTTTTTCTTTTTTTCTTAGCCTTGTTCCGGGATGGGCTCCGGAGTTTTAATTTTGTAATGGCCTCAGTGCCCTCTATTAATGCAATGCAATTTTCATCCATCAGCTTGTCTTCTCTTTTCTTTCAAAATATTTCTAAGTATCTTTTTCTTGTGACCGGTATGACTTGAAGTAACACCGTCTAATCATCAACTTGGGACATGGACTTAATTCGGTCTTTTGCGAAGCATAGAACATCGGATTGGTGTATCATGGCCACCCCGTCCACAACTTCGATTAACCTTTGAACCTTCGTTGTAGTTGACCTGACATCGGTCTCGGCAGCAACCGAATTCTATCCGAGGTGGGTTTCATGACACCGTTTGTTACGCCTCGAAGTAGTAAGAGGTGAAACCATTGGGACACCGTCTCTCGCAACCTGACAGGGTCTACTTCATTTGATCTTGAGGGTCCTGACACCGTCCTTTGGATCATGCCTTAGAACAAAGTGGACCTCCTCTACTTAGTATTCATATCGGATCAACACCCTTTTTTTTTTTTTTTTTTTTTTTTTTTTTAACACAGTGGGTGATAGGAAGGTAAGAGTGGGGAGCTGCCCCTTGACTTAAGATAAAATACGGGGTGTGGCCCTTGATTTATGGAAGAGTGGAAAGCTGTGGTTGTCCTTTGGCTGACAGGAAAATAAATATGGGGTGCGGCCCTGGGTTTGCCGAAAGGTGAAGGTGGGGGATTGCCCCTTGACTGACAGGAAAACAAATGTGGGGTGTGGCCCTTGGTTTGCAAAAGGTAAAGGTGGAGGATTGCCCCTTGACTGACAGGAAAATAAATGTGGGGTGTGGCCCTTGGTTTGCAAAAGGTAAAGGTGGGGGATTGCCCCTTGACTGACAGGAAAATAAATGTGGGGTGTGGCCCTTGGTTTGCAAAAGGTAAAGGTGGGGATTGCCCCTTGACTGACAGGAAAACAAATGTGGGGTGTGCCCCCTTGGTTTGCAAAAAGTAAAGGTGGGGATTGCCCCTTGACTGACAGGAAAATAAATGTGGGGTGTGGCCCTTGGTTTGCAAAAGGTAAAGGTGGGGATTGCCCCTTGACTGACAGGAAAATAAATGTGGGGTGTGGCCCTTGGTTTGCAAAAGGTAAAGGTGGGGGATTGCCCCTTGACTGACAGGAAAATAAATGTGGGGTGTGGCCCTTGGTTTGCAAAAAGTAAAGGTGGGGGATTGCCCCTTGACTGACAGGAAAATAAATGTGGGGTGTGGCCCTTGGTTTGCAAAAGGTAAAGGTGGGGGATTGCCCCTTGACTGACAGGAAAACAAATGTGGGGTGTGGCCCTTGGTTTGCAAAAGGTAAAGGTGGGGGATTGCCCCTCGGTTTGCAGAAAATGCGGGGTGTGGCCCTTGGCTGCAGGTAGATAAATGTGGGGTGTGGCCCTTGACTGACAGAGAAATAAATGCGGGGCGTGGCCCTTGGTTTGCAGAAAATGCGGGGTGTGGCCCTTGGCTGCAGGTAGATAAATGTGGGGTGTGGCCCTTGACTGACAGAGAAATAAATGCGGGGTGTGGCCCTTGGTTTGCAGAAAATACGGGGTGTGGCCCTTGGCTGCAGGTAGATAAATGTGGGGTGTGGCCCTTGACTGACAGAGAAATAAATGCGGTGTGTGGCCCTTGGTTTGACAGGGAAATAAATGTGGGGGAGCTAACAGGACGTCTCATCCAAATTAACTCACTGCTGGTAGGAAATGTAAAGGTTGGGGGAGCTAACAGGACGTCTCGTCCAAATTAACTTACTGGACTTCAAAGTTCATGGTGAGGCCCTAGTTTGACATGATTGAAGGTTCTTGGGGAACTGGCTAGAACAAAAGAAATCTGGGGAGATGTCCCAGCTTAAAGGTCCTTGAAAGAATCTCGGGGAACCATCCCCTGTGACAGTAGGATGAGAGACATGGGGACTCACCCCCTTGATTGTGAACGGAGCAACATAGGGAGATGCCCCGGTTTGACATGATTTTAGAGAACCTCAGGGAATCGTCCCCTTGACGGTAAGAGGAGGAACATGGGGAATCGTCTCCTCGATTGAGAAAGGAGAAACATAGGGTGATGCCCCAGTTTGATATGATTGGAGGTTCTTGGGGAATTGCCCCTTGACTGGAACAGAAGAAATCTGGGGAGATGCCCCAGTTTGAGATGTTTTGAAGAAAGTGTAGTTCCATTGGGGAAGAATTTGGGTGATTCAAGATACTGCTCTTTGATTGAGAATGTAAAGTTTGGGATTCATTTGGGGAAGAGATCTTGAGAAGCGCCAACTTTGGCGATTGATTTTACTAGGGATGAGAATTTGAGAGGTGCTGATTTTGGAGTTGAGTGGGAGACTTTAAAGGTGTCTGCTTAGGCGATGGGAGAAGAAAACATTAAAAGGTGCCAACTTTGGCGATTATGGTTCCATTGGGGAATGCATGGCAGGCCTGTCGGAGGAGAAAAATCTGATGGATGTCCCAACTTGGGACATTTTAATGAGGGTAACTCCACTGGGGAAAGTGTTTTCCTCTTGGGGAAGGAAGGTATGGCCTTTGATCTCTTGCGGTTCTGTCAGAAAGATAACTCCCCTTTTTTTTTGAGTCCATTTGGTGGTTTTTTCAGGAGGAATCCTCAGTCTGTTTTCCTTCTAGAGATGATAGTGGGTCCACTAGAGAAGAGAAATCTGGGGAATGCCCCAGTTTTGGGTTGCTTGGGAGTTCAGGGTGATGCCCATGTTTGAAAAATTTACCTGAAGGAATTAGGGGTGCTTCTCTTTGACAGAAAGAGAATAGAAACGTGGGGAGATGCCCCAGTTCGGGAAAATTAGGAGGACTTCGGGGGAAACTGGCCTTTGGCTGAAAAGATTTGAGGTTAATAAGGCTTTCTGTCCAAATTAACCAGGTCCTAGAATATACCAAGTTGATTTCTTGGAGGTATGACCCTTAACATGCCTCATGAAAAAACCTTGAGAAGACGTTAGTTTCGACTACAAGGTATTGATGGATTTTATGGAAATCTCAAAGCAAAATGGAAACTCAGAAAGGTGTCATGTTTGGCCATAGAAGGGTGTTTTGTCCAATGATTTCGGTGGGTTATGAGAAAAAACTCGAGGATGACCTACTTTAATGAGTGAAGGCAAGAGTGGGCTTTAAAGACTGATGGACATACACCTGGACAGTGCCGGTTTTGGCGGTGGAAACTTGACACATCTACTTACTACAACATCCTGCAAGAAACAGATTGGAACTTGAACTTACCGTAAAAACACAATCCTTAGAGATTCGAAGTGACTCATGACTGAAACAGAGCAGATGAAACAATCCTAGCTCTGGAAACGTGTCAGGCCCAGTCTTTATAATGATTGATTGAGGCGAGATCAAGTAACAGGAACTTCTTATCCTCATGACTTTAAATTTTCATCACCTTCTCATTTTTTATATGTTAAGGGAAAACATATGTCTTATCAAATCATGGAAAATCACAATAAATACGTGTCAAAATAGGTGAGATTGTATCTACAAGTTGGGTAAGTGTGGAAGCAAGTGGAGACGTATGGAAAATATTGGTAATTGGGGTAAAGTAGGAATTATTTTACAGATTTTCCAGTTGAGAACAAAGCATATCTTAATCCCACATCATGACTCTGAATTCACCAGTTGACTCTGCTTCTGAAAAGGTAGTCGGACTACGATTACTTGGTCAAAATTTTGATCCCAATTGATTGCCCGAGCCGCTTATTCAGGTTTTTAGCTTATCCGGTTACTCTAACTTTTGCCTAGGCTGCCCTTCCAGGCTTTCAGCCTAGCGAGCTTCTCTCTCCCTGTGACGTCTTTTGGTTTTCGCTTTACTCTCCTTTTTTTTTTTTTTTTTTTTTTTTTTTTTAAGGTTGTGTCCCTCACAACAAAGGTTTAAGCTGATTGCCAATGAGCTTATTTGATCTTTCTCAATTTGGTCTTATCCTGTGGGGGAATAAATGTTATTTCAGATAGGAAAATTTGCCCCTAACACCATGTATCCAAGGAAACAAAGGCGTGCCCTTTTCGGTATCAATGAGGGGGCTCGTTTTGAGCCCTTATTCCCTTGTTCTTTTTTTTTTCACCTATTTTTTGTTATTTTTTTGCTTTTTTTTTCGTTTTTTTTTTTGAATGACCCCTTTGGTACCTTTGTTAGGGTCTAGCCATTTTATCTCCTAACCAACGTGGTAAAGAAATATGATATTAATGGCATCACAGTAAACCAATCCAATGGTTACGCTGATGCATCCCTTAAAGTTGGGGTGCTGATTACGACACAGATGAAACGTTATTTCTGTCGTGCTCTTAGCTTGATAACATTTATGCCCCCATATGGAAAAGTGGTAATTTGACCTATGAATCGGCTCGCCCTGATTGGTATATGCGTAGGGCACCAACCTTGACCCTTTTTTTTTTATAGCATTTTGTTGTTTTTTTTTTTTGAGAGTATTTCTTGACCATCCCCGTTGATCAATGCTACCGTTTCTTTGAAGGGTAGACACGCCATTTATGGAATCTGGCACTATCTTCGTTTTGAGCTTGCAACATCTTCAGTTGTTTGTGAATCTTCTTCATTCTGTGTATTGACCTTGCCTTTGGGTAGAACTAGGTGACTCTTATCCAAACATCCTACACAATTCGGCCAAGGAACTTTCCTTTTTGCTACCCCTTTCGTCAGCGTAATCAACTGGGTGGTCAAAGTTATGAAATGGAATCATGATCTCATTGTTCTCAAAAGGATCATTTTAGCCCTGTATTTTTGGTTTTTTTTTTTTTTTTCATGGTAAAATGAGAAAAAGAAGTAGATAAAAGGGAAAAGGATTCATGGTGGCAATAAGGAAAGCAAGAAAAGGCATTTTGAAATTTGACACATATTTATTGAGAGAAACTTAAGATGATAAAACATGTTTTTGCCCTTATTACATAACAATATCCCAAAGCCTTAGGCATAGCGTTTGGGTTGAAACAGAAGCTTAAAGTCATAAGGAACTAAGTGGTCTCTTGGTCATGAACCTCTCCAGTTGGCGTGTGATTCACAAAATCTCGCATGCATCCTCTTTACACCCCTAGTCCCTCTTTATCACACTGACCCCAGAGGTCTCATGGTTGGACCTGGGGTTTATAATTATATTGGGACTCCCTTCTTGGAAATCTAGCCACTTAGCTTTAATCAAATCCCTCACTTTGAGTTTCAAGGTATGACAGTCCTCAGTAGAGTGCCCCGGGGCTCCAGCATGGTATTCACATCGGGCATTGGGATTATAGCCTTTGGGGTAAGGAGGATCCACTGGTTTCAGTGGGCAGGGTACTGCAAGGAAATTACGAAAAAGGTGAGGTAGAAGTTCTGTGTAGGTTATAGGAATGGGGTCGAACCGGACCGGTGCTCGACTACTAGCAGGTTTTATTGTGCTTTGGTCCGGATTAAGTGGCTGAGTTTGTACTAGTGGGGGATGATAGGGTTGTGGAAGGGTAGACCTAATAGCAGGCAAATGAGAATAGGAAGGTATTTGAGGAATATTCGGACGAAAGTAGAGTTGAAATGGGAAAAAATTAGAGCCCTGGTTAGGGGTGGTGGTGGCCATGTAAGGTGCAGGGAGATTGGCAGGTTGAAAGGGAGTATGTGTTACTGATCTGGGTTGGGTCCTTTTTTGGTTACGGGCAGTGGAATTAGCATCCCTTTTTCTTTTCCCCTTATCTCCCGATGCAGACATTCTCGTGATAGGAGCCCCAGGCGACCGGGAGGTCTGTGAAATATGGGGATTCATCATTTGTAAATCATGATCCTCTTGTTGATTATGGAACGGGGAAATTTGGTCCTTTATCAATCCAGGAAAGTGGAGTGGGGTGGTTGGCAAACGTTGACCATTCTTGACACCCGTAGAGGGTTCCTCTTCCATGATCTTCTTCTCTAGAAGTCTGGCCATCTCCACCATTTGCTTCCTTAGCTGGTTAACTTCGTTTCTGAGGTTTTCAATTTCTTGCTCTCTTTCAGCCATGAGTCTCCTTTGAAAGTCTAACAAAGGTGTCGTTCGGTGTCGTTGAAAGAAGAAAAAGGAATGTCAGGTGGAAACAGAAGGAAAGAGGATATCGTGGGAAGCAATCACAGACTTTGACAAACATCCTTTCACCATTCCTTTGAACTGATCGTTCGAAAATACTAGGTATAGTAAACATGGAAACTAATATGGGATAGTTATGAGGACAGAAGAAATTTTTCACCCCGAGGCGGGAGCCTCAAGCTCAAACATTTTCTTTGGGCAATTACATCCCTTATTTCTCGGGTTCAATCCCATGTTAGCTCCCATAGATACTCGAAGGGTATTCGTTGAATTCTGAATAACTTCTCACGAAAATGAGGATAAGGAAAAGAAATTAGTTGTTGTCATGTTTTTGGAACCGGTATTTCCCCATTGATTTAACATAAAGCAGATTTTTTTTGGGAAAACAGCGAATACCAAGGATCCCAGCCGCAATAGTCATAATTATTTCTAATCGTCATTGACGCCCCTGTTGGAGTGGAAATACAGTTGTATATATTTTTTGTTTTTTTTTTTTGACGATTAGAAAAATCTATGACTCAGGACTCAGGGGTACACGACCAGAAGTGGATTACCTATTCACCCAAAGAATATTACGTGTTTCAAAATGAGCTATTATTTCGAAAACTAAACACCTGCGGGTAATAGGTAATTCACTCCCTTTTTTTTTAAAAAAAAAGAAAGCAAAATGACGTAAGGTAAAGTAAAGTTTGCCCTTTCGTGGCCTAGGTCGGGTTTTGTTGGAAGTCTTTTCTAGGCCCTATGGCTTGTCTAAAAGTGGCTCTTCACACCAGGTGGCTTATTCTAGACATCTAGAAGGTCACCAGAGCCAAGATCCTAATCATGACAGGGACGCAAACAGTGAGGAGTTCACTAGGTGCGTATATCATGAGAGGTCGAACTCTGGTCGAGGTTCTCACGAACACCGGATAGGAAGTTCATCCCATACGATTCCGTTACCAACCTCTCCTAACTTAAGCTTCATTTGGGGCCCGGGCATAGGGCGCCACTCATAGGTGTGTGCAAATAATTGTGAGTGTAGTGTGTGGAAGGGCAGTCCATACCTTATACATTACCCATTCTGCACAAAGAACAAACACAGAGCAAATATACAAAGTGGTCTACCCTAGGGTTCAATGTTTGCGGAAAAGTAACATGGTCTCCTACCCTAGGGTTCAATAAACATGCAAAACAAAGACAACGAAACAAATAACAAGACGATTAAAACAAGAACAAACATTCACATCAATCAATAGAAAATAAGACAATGGGAAGAAATCCGAGATAACAAAGGCTATATAAAAAGAACATGCGCTTTCAATCAAACTGGCCTGACTCTCTTCACTTTCCCCAGCGGAGTCGCCATCTGTCGCAACCTGGATCGCGACGGCGCAGCGAACGAGAGAGAGAGAAAATGAAACCGGGAGTCGCCACCAACGTTTTTATCCACAGGAAAAACATTGGAAAAAAAACTAAGTTTAAGGAAGGCACTGGTAAAAAATTGAAATCCGAGTTCGGGAGTCGGTTACGAGTAGGGAAGGTATTAGCACCCTACATCGCCTGTCAAAGACAGTACCAAGATTGAAAGCACAACATAAATAGCCTTAAATAAAACATGATTTCTTCCCTTTTATTTTGAAAATGATAGAGTGGAGTAAAGAATTGTACGGACATAGTATGTCAAAGCGAGGTTAATGAGGACGTTTTGTCCGGATTAAGCTCGACTTCGATATGAGACAGAGGGGGGTGAGAGAATGCCAATAAGACGTCACGTCTAAATTAAACATCCTCGGATAAAAGGATAGGGATAGGAAAGGGATAAGCGGGACGTCTTGTCCTAAGTATCCCTCCCCTATGAAATTATGGCGAGACTTGGGCAAAAACTATGGGGAAACCAACAAGACGTCACGTCTAAATTGATTTTCATGGAAGTGACCAAAAAGGGACGTTTATGAAAGAAATATAAAAAGTAAAGCAGTAAATCAACAACAAAAAAGAAATAAGAGAGATGGGCCCGACAGGAGTTAAAGTCCTGCTCCTACGTATTCTTGAATTATCAAGAAATCAGGGTTACGTAGTTCTGGATGTTGCTATTTTTATGAAGGAATCTGAAAGATATTGGTGGATATCATTAAAGAGAAGGATCTATACAAGGCAAAGTTCTTCGCACGTGCACGAATCCTAAGAGGGTTGTGTAGACAGGAGTGCTCCCGTACGACACTGTTTTTTACAAAACTGTTTTTTTATTATGTCAACTTATTATGGAAAAGAATAAAGATGCTAATAGAACCAACTAATGGTACGCAGACTAGCTACAATCAACAAACAGCAAACTCACAGAAAAATAAAAAAAAGAGGGAAACAGGAAGCAAAGGAATAAGGAAAGGAGTGGAACCGGTGTGACGAGCTATGAACCGACGTGAGAGGTTGAGCACAGTGACGGTGTCGGACTGATTTCGAACCCGTACGCTGGCAGGGACAATGGACCGGAGTTGGACCCGAACTGGAGATCCGAAGGTCGTGACCGGTATTGTGGGAAGTTGATCCGGAGTGAACGCTGTTGAGCAGTGACAAGGATTGACAATGTATGGGAGTTGGAGTGGAATCAGCTCTGTGGTGACGAGGTACGTTCGGGATACGGACGGTGTGAGAGCAGTGACTTTGTGTTAGTGAGAAAAGCTCAAAAAAAC
This sequence comes from Clitoria ternatea, assembly GCA_037962975.1. Taxonomy (NCBI): domain Eukaryota; kingdom Viridiplantae; phylum Streptophyta; class Magnoliopsida; order Fabales; family Fabaceae; genus Clitoria; species Clitoria ternatea. The sequence continues at coordinate 114,724,969 of CM075671.1, forward strand.
TTTTCGAACTAAGGGATCCTTTCTAGTGACTAAGGCCAATCACTGGTTTCGAGTGAAGAGATTAGTTAAGAACTTTGAGGGATTTGAAAGAATTTCCAGAGCTTTCTCGCGTAGAGGGAGAATCTGAAGGCTAACCCCTTGAGCTTCCTTGGTTGGGGCATTTATAGGGCCTTTGAGTCATGGGCTGAGGGTTTTGGGACAACCAGAAACCCACTCACCCATCCATGTAGTGGTGTGCAGCTCTGGCCATTACCATTGGTGGGGAGCAGGGTTTTCAGTGGGATTTTTTTAATTGTCCACCTTCGCCCCCCCTGTCTGCCACTTTCTAGGGAGTGCGATTCCAGGTCATTGCGCATAATCTTCCGACCTCGCCTCTCCATTGTCAAATTTGTGACACCGGTTAGCAAAGCCATTGGTTGGACAGTCTCCACTGATCCGATGTGGGGCCTTAAGAATCATTGCCTGTGTATTCACACCGGCTGAATTTTTCAATGTAATCATAGGGGCCGGTGTTCTCCTTCCTGGTCCGGATCTACTACCAGCCGGTGTGCCTATTTTGACCTCGGTCAGCCCATGAGATCGTCTTACTTAGGCCGGACTCGCTTCGTCTTTTGTTGTCAAATCCGCGACATCGGCCATTAAGGGACTCCTGAGGTGAGGATGTTGGGCGGAGTTTTGAGGTGAGAGCGTTTGGGCGGAGTGGATGTTAGCTAACACTGCCTGTGGAACGTTGTGTGAGGAGGGCGGAGTGCCACACCGTTTATGGGGCGGTGTGTGAAGAGGCGGGGTTCCACATCATCTGGGAAGTATATGAGGGCAGAGTGCAAATGAGGGCGGTTGGCGGAGTGATGAGGACTCATGGGCGGAGTTGATGTTAGCTAACATCGCCTGTGGAACGTTGTGTGAGGAGGGCGGAGTGCTACACGGGGCGGTGTATGAAGAGACGGAGTTCCACACCTTCTTCGAAGTATATGAGGGCGGAGTCGCGGTGCGGTGTTAACTTAGGCCTTGTCCGGTGTTTCCAACTTCAAGGATGGGTCCGGTGTCATAACAATTTGGGCCGGACCGAAAGAGGTGTTCACAAACTCCATGAATGAATCTTCAATTGTTTATTTATTTATGAATGATGGTGATTGTTATTAAGCCCGGCGAGACATTTCCTTTCCAATAATTTACCTTCGAATTATGAATACATTATGATGACATATGTGGTTATGATGATTGTTTTTGGTTGGTAAATCTTGAGTAAAGAAACACAAGATTCCTAAGTATTATTGTGTTATGTGTCTAGATTGATCGATGGCAAATAGACGCAATGTTGATGCAGCCGCTATGGCTGAAGCTTTTAACTGGTTTGTCGATATTCTTGAACGACAACAACAACCTATTGGTCAACTGAATCATGGTCTTAACCGATCCTTAAGCGAAAACCTTTTGAATTTCATGGGGGTTACAAACCAGAAGATGTTTATGTTTGGATTCGCGACTTGGAGTGAATATTTGCTAGCATGGAGTGTTTCGAAGCTCAAAAAGTTGAGTATGCGGTATTTATGATCCGTGATGAGACGCCCCAAAAATGGGGGTAAATTTTTTGCGTTTTATGAATCATTATTCGACACAGAAATAAAGTGGTGAACTTTTAATCAACACCCTGGATCTATGAAAAACCTATCTCATAGATGGAGATATGAGAAGGTGAGTTTAAAAATAATTATTGAAAATTTTCAATTAAACACAACGGAAAGAATCATTTAAAATGATGTTGTATGATTGGATTTAGAGAGAATGAATTTTGTGAGATTTATTGGTTCATAATATACCCAAAGTATTATTATTATGATGCAAGAAGAAATATTAATGCAAAGGAAAATCAAAGTGGTTGTCACAACACATTTTAAGGGGATCAGGTGCCACTCGCTCAAGCGAGTACCACACTCGCTTAAGCGAGTTCGCGTGGTCACGCTTGGGCGAGATACGAAATGTGTTTGAGCGAGAAGGAAAGAGCATCAGGTGTTAATCACGCTTGAGCGAAATTACTCCAGAAGCTCTAGGTATAGATTTCCAGGACTATATCTATATTTAAAACTTCTCTTTTTATTTCTTATCACTTGTTTAAGTTAGAAAATCTTATGAGAAACAAAACGATTATATTATCAAAATTATATTTACATTAATGATTAAAAATTTTATTTTTATATAAAATTATTTTTAATTGAATTGTTAAATAGGAAAATATAATTAAGTGAATCTTGGACTCTTTCTCAATAAACAAGACAAGAGTATGAAAAGAAATTAATCTTTAATACGTATAAAAATGGATATAATCGTTTCTTATAAAAATAACAAAAATATAATTAATTTATCTCTTTTATAAAAATATTAGGGAAGAAGTATCATATATTTCTTCAATTTATATATATGATCACAATTTTTATTTTGTAGAATGTTATTTGTTTGTTGTGGTTTGATCGTTATGGTTAGAGGTTAGAGAAAAATAAGATTGTTTTTTATAATCATAATCTAAATCTAGACAAGGTATTTGATCTTGTACAGATGAGAGAGTCTGGTCATGGTTAAAAGTGTGGAATATTTTTTTTTTGTTATTTTACGCTTTGTTGATTAAAGAATCCGATAATATGTATTATATCGTATTGAGTGTTATCACTTCAAAATTGTATGTTTTTATTGAATATGTCTTACACTCAATCATTTTAAAGTTTATATAATATTTTGTTTGATTCTAAAAAAAATTACTGGATAAAATAATGTCTACGACATCTTGTTACGAATTTTCTTTATAAATTATGCTCTGATACCAGGTTGTAACACCCCGGATTTTCTGTACTCGAATCCTGATGTGATCGTCATAATTAATGAAAATGTGAATAAATTTTTCGCGTTTGAAAATATTTCCAAGACTTCACCATGATCACATCAAGACCCAAATCACAGAAAACCCAAGAGTGAGATTAAATAACCCTAAGCTAGATCGATAGATAAATTGCCCATAACGGTATACGAAAATAATAGAGTTTACAGCGGAAGAATATGTATACCGGGCACACGCCTAGTCCCATATATGACGATATGAGAAAAGGCTCGGCAAAGCATGTAATGGCCTATCATAAGCCTAATAGACAACCATCATCATTTTACATAATTACATAAGCATGCAATGCCTAAGATATAATTGTATATATATATAGACCTATATTCATATACATTCGGGGATATTCCCCCAACTATCACAATCATCAACATTCATCATTCAATTTCAATCTTTCTAATATACATCAAATTGTCTCTTACATTCTATATATATATATATATTCATCATCCACCAATTCAAGGTTTATCTTATACATATTCATAATCACTAAATCCTCCATGTCCTCATATACAATCTATTCATTTCATAATTTCAATACATAATAGCTCACAAATGATGCCGGCCAAGGCACTTCCTCTACCACTATATACCTTCACCAAATCTTGATCTTTAAATCCCAACTCATCCCATGGCAACCTGCATCACAATGCTAAAAAAGAGACCACATGGGAGAGTGAGTTATACATTCAAAATGACGAATAACATATATATATTGTGATCATGTGTATATGCATATAAACGTCATGTGTGCTTTGCTATCAACACATCAAATTATCATTCATTCATTATCTCATTATCACAATAGGCATACAAGCCTCATGAATCGTAATTCATATCATAAATAAGCACAACATATACACAATCACAAACACCATCACTTTGCCACTTATCAACAAGGGCCTTCATAATCATTACCATCATTAATTCATTAAAGTTTCACTCAAATACCTCCTCGCAAGGGGTTTCTCATCACTCGTAGTCATCCTATTTCAAATGCCATGGTCTTAAAGCTAATGCATATGTCAACTGTTTAATGCATATGCAACGGATCCGATTTCATATCACGGGTGATCGCAACCACCATAATCAATCATTCATAATCATTGGTTTCCCGCCTCGCAAGGGGTACTCCCTATAGCAGCCTCGCAAGGAGCTTTCTCGTGATCGCAACCACGTTTCAATAATTCACATAGGTTTCCCGCCTCGCAAGGGGTACTCCCGCCTCATGATCGCAACCATGGGCATCATAGGTGCTCACAAGCCCTTTTTCATATTAAATACCAAGTGATCGCAACCACTGGCTCATCATCATACAATGGTCCCCGCAGGGCCTTTCATTTTTCACAACCAGGTGATCGCAACCACCGGCTCAATCTCATATCATCATCAAGTTGGTTTCCCGCCTCGCAAGGGGTACTCCCTTCATAGAATCCCGCAGGATCTTTCATCACTGTGATCGCAACCACAAAGTATCAATGCTATGCCATGCTATGAATGCAAATGCAATAATGCATATGCCCATCAACAACCTCGCAAGGATTTCTCACCCTCTCAATTAGGGATATATTTTAATTTGGCATTTCAATAATTATACATAATCATTCATAAGGCCCCTTAAGGCATATCATTCATATAATTGGCATCTCAATGGCCACAAACATCATTCATAACAATCCACACGTGGATATCAATAATATATTTCATACGTACATTCAGCAATCATCATTGCATCTCATACATACAAGTCAATACTTGGATTAATCATATTGGCACCACACTCATCCAAAATAGCAAACACTGCGTATTCAAGGGTATGTTCAACAACAACGTCCCTTTTCATTTAACATCATTAATCATTATGAAATATGTGTGGCATCATCCATTTTTAATCACCATTGATACATTTTCAAAATTCATTGAGTTATAATAACTCATTGCCATTCAATTGTCCCCTCATTAGTTTCATCGTCAATTATAGTGTGTCATACAATCACATCATTACTTTTCATCATGATTCATAATATAATCAATAGAGGGGGAAAAGCATACATGTTTTCATAACATAGCATAGGCATACCCATACCTTGCCAAGGTCTCAAGCCATTCCCCAAACACCCCCTAATGAAATCGCTTGTTGTTACATAATAAAAGGGGTTTTGGGCAACAATGAGCCCATGATAAATTTCAGCACTAAGGCATGAGGAAATATTACTTTTAGTCTTAAAAATAGTGGGACATGTCACAAATATCACCTATTAGTCCCCATTTGGCCACCATAAAAAGTTGGGTTCAAAACCCTCTTAAATTTGAATTTTATGACGTAGTAGGTTCGGTGTTTTATACCTAATGAGAGTTCAAAAACTCCAATTAATGTGAGACCAATTCTCACACCTCCGTAACATAATTATCTACAACTTTCACGAAGAAGTCGGAGGCCAAAAACGTCATTAAGGTTCCCAAACGGGCCAAAAACACTAAAGAAAATAGACCAGTTGGAAAAACAGCACAACAGTGGCCATAACAGGGCTCTGAATCGATTCAGACTCGTGTGAATCGATTCAAGCATCCCAAAATCTCAAAATTTGACAAAAAAAGGGCCTTGAATCGATTCAAACTCGTATGAATCGATTCAAGCATCCCAAAATCTCAAAATTTGACAAACAGAGGGCTCTGAATCGATTCAAACTCGTATGAATCGATTCAAACGACCCTGGAGCCCCAAACAATGAAAACAGCACCTCTTGAATCGATTCAAAGGGTCTTGAATCGATTCAAGACAGCCCTGCTACTGTTTTTATGTAGAAACGCAAGATTTTTCAACTTCTAACCCTCCTAACTTTCTCGTAAATACTACGAAATTTTACCCACAACAAATACACATCATTTGTGACGCGTGGCCACCGGCCTCACTCGAAAATTCTGAAAAATGAGGGACTTATGCGCATAAATGCGTTTTACCCATTTAGAGGCACTTTTATGCAACTCAAGGGCCTATTCTCAATGGAATTGGCCCATTCCAATTCCTACAAGTCATAAACTACATATATAGGCTATTGGAACTACCGCATGCCATCAAAACCACATAAAACTCTATTTGGCTCTATGAGTTCCTCAATTATGCATAAACCTCAAACTTATCACTAATACCATCACGATGGCTATCACATTCAATGCCAATCATCCACATAAATTCTTAATTCACAAAACACATACTTCATCCCCTCAAGGATGGTTTATTAACATGTACATATTTCAACCCCTCATGGGTTATTCATCATCATATATGCACATACATTATCATCAATAGCCAAAAATTTGCCATCCATATCATTTCACTATAAACATGGCAAGGCAAGCATGAGTATCAAGCCATACAATAATCATCAATTATATAACTCATGCAATTTGAATGTAAACTCCTCTCCTACCTCGAGGGAAGAGCCGAAATCCGAATGCATGCTCCGAAAACTCCGCCACATAGTCCGAAATACAATCTACACAACATACATATGCATTCATACAATTAATAAGCCATCTCAAGGCATTCCTCTTAATTCTAAACATTTGCTAGCTTATCATAAAGCTCAACATCAAGTCCTAAACTTGCTAAACACCAATTCATACTATTGTGTTAGGCTTCGGGAATTCCTTTCCCAAAACCAAGGTTCTCTAGATCTCAAAGGGCCAACTACATCCAACGACATCAATATCACTCTCATCATTCATAATGTGTTCCTTATTACTCAAACTATCCATTTCCCATTCAATTTCATCATGAGCCACTTGGCTCCTATCAAACCATTATCCATCAACAATCCCATATGGCACACCAATGGTCTAAGACCCCATCAAGACACGTGCTCATTTCACTAACCCCTCACATTCACCATGGCTTTAGCGTTCATATTCATCATTTTATACTCATATTAACACCTACATTGGGTATTTTCTACCTACATTCAAGTCAACCTTCCTAACCACAATACATATATTCCTCCAAATTCTTAGGACAAGAGTTTTCATCAAAACTTAACCATCACCATAAATAATCAATCCCAATCTTTCCAAGACCCATTCTAAAGCATAAATCATTAATACCTATCAATTGGCCAAAAGCCCCAAATTCCTAAACCTAGGGTTTTCATCAATAACCCACAATCATCAATTCTAACCATTCATATGCATGATTTCCAACATTCTTAGGCTAACAACAATATATCCCATTCATTATCAACAACAATAACAATTCCCAATGGTTATCCCACCTAGGGTTTGGTTCCTCAAGCCATTTTTCACCAAAACAACACCCAATCTTCCATCACAATACATAAATAGACTCAAAACCATAAACAAGAGGCATGGGTGTTCAAGATCTTACCTCATTCTCCAAGCTTAAACCCCAAAACGAAAATGAGATGAAAAGGAGAAGAAATGAACCAAGCTTTGCTCCAAGTGCCTTCCTTTCCTCATGATTCCATTAGTTCCCAAGCCTTTGGATGAAAAATAATTTATGGAGGGAGAGAGAGAGAGTGAACGGTTTTTGGAGAAGAAGAATGGAGGGAGAGGAAGAAAAGAAAAGTGAATGAAAGAGGGGGAGAGAGGCCAACGAAAAAGAGAAGGGAGAAGAAGGGTTTTTGTTTTAATTTTTAATCCCCTCATTAAAATTTTCCGTTTTACAACATACAGGATCTCGGTTCGGGCTTAATACTAACTCCAAAAATTATTCCGAATATAAATTCGGATTCCCAATAATATTCTTAATAGCCCTGACCAATGGCATCTCAATCGGAGATACTTGGTCCGACACCCATATCCTAATCGGGTAAAATTTTATCTCACATAAACTCAATAAATTATAAATATCCATAATAAATCCCAATTTCATTATTCCCATATTTTTGGGACACAAATCAACTCACCTACAATTATTTATTATTTATTCTCATCGATTATTCATTTTTATAAAATTCGGGATGTTACAATCCACCCCTCCTAAAAAGAAACTTCGTCCTCGAAGTTTAACATCGGCATACACCATAAGGCCACACTTCGGCCACACACCAATAGAGTTCAATAATATCACGAAGTAGCATCGGACTTCTCAAAGTCCATCAAAGCATGTTTACCATCATGTCAACATTCTTAGCATAAAATTGTCTATATCCAAGCGTGTCATATGTCATCGATCACGACTCACTCACCAGAGCTCACATGTTCATACTCAGTATGACCAGATAGGCTCAATATATTCACCATAAGCAGTTACAATCCCTACACCTAGCCGGCCTATGTGTTGTTGCATCCGACATACAGGATGGCGTCCCAATCCCGTAGTGGTTACCACAAACACATAAATTCGGCGCATATGTGCATGTTGCCACGATGCCTATAGCATGTAAGGCCGTATCGGGACCAATACTTCGTATTCCCATTGCTCATATCGGTCACACATATTCAAGCGATACCATTCCATATAAGACTTGGTGACAATCCTCACCAGTCCACCACTAATATATTCATATTTCATTGTCATTCTACAATTAATTTGGCATCCATCATGCCATACCGATCATCAATATTAATCAAATTCATCTTAATTTGGCATACCGATCATAAATTTTCAGTCATCACAAAGTAAATACCCCATCCTTGGGTTTTATCCATCCAAAACCATGCTCAAATAGCCTAAAATTCTTGTCTCGCTTACATATTTGTTGGCTATAAATCAATTCGAGCCTTAAAAGATTCACCAAACTCTTATCAAGTAGGCTACTTAATCGTATAATAAGCCTTCACATTAGGGATCCTCCTCATAGGTCACAACTAAAGTCCATGAATTGGACCTACACCTCATATAGTACAACATCACTATGTGCTTTCCATCATCAATATAGTACCCTTCAAATAAAATAGGGGGCTAATGACATGATCAAATTTCTATTCACCGACTCACAATCACACATGTCATCTCTAAATCATATCGTCATCCATAATTATTCCAATGATCATAATCTCTAAGGCACACAATTTAGCCCAAGGTCACTTCGTAAAATCATATACCATAATCAATTCCAATTATACCCCAAATTCAACATTATTATTCATCAATCATCAGGGGTTACGTTTATCATTCGTATTCCATTACATATCAGCTCTAGCTTCAACAACGTATTTCACAATTAATTTCGTTATGGCTTAACCATTCATAAGGTTCGATCAATCACTAGACTTAGGAAGTCTAAGGGTTACCTAGTACCCATTGTGGAATTCTTCCACAACAAATAAAATCATTTAACATGGCTCATAGGAGCATCGTAGAGCCTAGACCGCTATAGGGTCAAATTCTAAAAGGTTCGATCATACAAGATCGCATCAAGTCATCTGGGGTTACCATACCTAGTGGGTCAAAATCAATTCAATTATTCACTCGGTTTTCACACACCAAAAACCGTGACACAACCCCAATCTAACATGTATTCGATTTCACATTTAATTATTTATCACATATTCAAATTCCCAATCTAGGGAAATACAACAAATCACTTGTATCATTTTATATATAAGGCTCTTGTGCCAAAGGATATAAAATCTATCCTTCACAAATGGCACAACCAATCATTTAGATTCAAACATACTCATACTAGGGAATTACTCAATATTATTTATTCATTCAACTCAAGCATGTGAGTTTAATTTCATTTAACAAGCATTCCTTGGCTAAACGCCACAAGTATAATGCATATAAGAGACCCAACCTACAATTTATATATAAGGTGCGCATGCACATCAAGGTCTCAATAGGTATGGTCTACTACCATATCAATTTCTTTCTCAATACCTCTTATCCGTAATCAACACACGGCATAGGTCCATCATTAAATCAATGCATAACTAACATACCATATCCATGATCACACATGGTACAAATTCATCATCATATTGATTCATATCTGATATTTCATATTCATATCTCAATATTTCATTTCCATGATTAACATCCAACATGGATCTATTGTTAAATCAATTTGCATGATATATATATCAACATCAATGCACAATAATAATATATTCGTCATTTGAAGGTAATAGGGTAAGGAACTTGGCCGGTCTTACACAATAAATACATCCATCACATATTGAGAAAATCCATTCACTCATATTCAATCTCATAATTCATTCATGATTATCAATGAGCAACTACGCTCCATAAGTGCATTATACAACCCCAGGGATAAAGGGTATACTCCCAATAAACAACAACCATGTCTTATGAATCATAATCTCATAAAAGTCCTCATTAAGCATCAATCCCGACTCAACTCTAATGATTCACAATAATTCCTCAATAAGCAATTATGCCCTCATAATCAATTCATAATCCTTAGACAACTAATCATTCATAAGTCCATATAGGGCAATCAATACTCAAACATATCATCATGCTCTAGATAATCATCATCCTTTAATCTATACAAAGCAACCATATGTCAATAATGAGCATCCCGCTCCAAAGATCACCATAAGTATCTCACCATTGAGCAATCATGCTCCAATCATCCATAATATCAAATCCTCACAGAGTAGCCATGCTCTAGCAGTAACCAATAATTCTAATTCAGAGCAATTTATGCTCTGATACCAGGTTGTAACACCCCGTATTTTCTGTACTCGAATCCCGATGTGATCGTCATAATTAATGAAAATGCGAATAAATTTTTCACGTTTGAAAATATTTCCAAGACTTCACCATGATCACATCAAGACCCAAATCACAGAAAACCCAAGAGTGAGATTAAATAACCCTAAGCTAGATCGATAGATAAATTGCCCATAACGGTATACGAAAATAATAGAGTTTACAGCGGAAGAATATGTATACCGGGCACACGCCTAGTCCCATATATGATGATATGAGAAAAGGCTCGGTAAAGCATGTAATGGCCTATCATAAGCCTAATAGACAACCATCATCATTTTACAGAATTACATAAGCATGCAATGCCTAAGATATAATTGTATATATATATAGACCTATATTCACATACATTCGGGGATATTCCCCCAACTATCACAATCATCAACATTCATCATTCAATTTCAATCTTTTTAATATACATCAAATTGTCTCTTACATTCTATATATATATATATATATATATTTTCATCATCCACCAATTCAAGGTTTATCTTATACATATTCATAATCACTAAATCCTCCATGTCCTCATATACAATCTATTCATTTCATAATTTCAATACATAATAGCTCACAAATGATGCCGGACAAGGCACTTCCTCTACCACTATATACCTTCACCAAATCTTGATCTTTAAATCCCAACTCATCCCATGGCAACCTGCATCACAATGCTAAAAAGGAGACCACATGGGAGAGTGAGTTATACATTCAAAATGACGAATAACATATATATATTGTGATCATGTGTATATGCATACAAACGTCATGTGTGCTTTGCTATCAACACATCAAATTATCATTCATTCATTATCTCATTATCACAATAGGCATACAAGCCTCATGAATCGCAATTCATATCATAAATAAGCACAACATATACACAATCACAAACACCATCACTTTGCCACTTATCAACAAGGGCCTTCATAATCATTACCATCATTAATTCATTAAAGTTTCACTCAAATACCTCCTCGCAAGGGGTTTCTCATCACTCGTGGTCATCCTATTTCAAATGCCATGGTCTTAAAGCTAATGCATATGTCAACTGTTTAATGCATATGCAACGGATCCGATTTCATATCACGGGTGATCGCAACCACCATAATCAATCATTCATAATCATTGGTTTCCCGCCTCGCAAGGGGTACTCCCTATAGCAGCCTCGCAAGGAGCTTTCTCGTGATCACAACCACGTTTCAATAATTCACATAGGTTTCCCGCCTCGTAAGGGGTGCTCCCGCCTCATGATCACAACCATGGGCATCATAGGTGCTCACAAGCCCTTTTTCATATCAAATACCAAGTGATCGCAACCATTGGCTCATCATCATACAATGGTCCCCGTAGGGCCTTTCATTTTTCACAACCAGGTGATCGCAACCACCGGCTCAATCTCATATCATCATCAAGTTGGTTTCCCGCCTCGCAAGGGGTACTCCCTTCATAGAATCCCGCAGGATCTTTCATCACTGTGATCGCAACCACAAAGTATCAATGCTATGCCATGCTATGAATGCAAATGCAATAATGCATATGACCATCAACAACCTCGCAAGGATTTCTCACCCTGTCAATTAGGGATATATTTTAATTTGGCATTTCAATAATTATACATAATCATTCATAAGGCCCCTCAAGGCATATCATTCATATAATTGGCATCTCAATGGCCACAAACATCATTCATAACAATCCACACGTGGATATCAACAATATATTTCATACGTACATTCAGCAATCATCATTGCGTCTCATACATACAAGTCAATACTTGGATTAATCATATTGGCACCACACTCATCCAAAATAGCAAACACTGCGTATTCAAGGGTATGTTCAACAACAACGTCCCTTTTTATTTCACATCATTAATCATTATGAAATATGTGTGGCATCATCCATTTTTAATCACCATTGATACTTTTTCAAAATTCATTGAGTTATAATAACTCATTGCCATTCAATTGTCCCCTCATTAGTTTCATCGTCAATTATGGTGTGTCATACAATCACATTATTACTTTTCATCATGATTCATAATATAATCAATAGAGGGGGAAAAGCATACATGTTTTCATAACATAGCATAGGCATACCCATACCTTGCCAAGGTCTCAAGCCATTCCCCAAACACCACTAAAACACACCATACTTGGACCCCTAATGAAATCGCTTGTTGTTACATAATAAAAGGGGTTTTGGGCAACAATGAGCCCATGATAAATTTCAGCACTAAGGCATGAGGAAATATTACTTTTAGTCTTAAAAATAGTGGGACATGTCACAAATATCACCTATTAGTCCCCATTTGGCCACCATAAAAAGTTGGGTTCAAAACCCTCTTAAATTTGAATTTTATGACGTAGTAGGTTCGGTGTTTTATACCTAATGAGAGTTCGAAAACTCCAATTAATGTGAGACCAATTCTCACACCTCCGTAACATAATTATCTACAACTTTCATGAAGAAGTCGGAGGCCAAAAACGTCATTAAGGTGCCCAAACGGGCCAAAAACACTAAAGAAAATAGACCAGTTGGAAAAATAGCACAACAGTGGCCATAACAGGGCTCTGAATCGATTCAGACTCATGTGAATCGATTTAAGCATCCCAAAATCTCAAAATTTGACAAACAGAGGGCCTTGAATTGATTCAAACTCGTATGAATCGATTCAAGCATCCCAAAATCTCAAAATTTGACAAACAGAGGGCTCTGAATCGATTCAAACTCGTATGAATCGATTCAAACGACCCTGGAGCCCCAAACAATGAAAACAGCACCTCTTGAATCGATTCAAAGGGTCTTGAATCGATTCAAGGTAGCCCTGCTGCTGTTTTTATCCAGAAACGCAAGATTTTTCAACTTCTAACCCTCCTAACTTTCTCGTAAATGCTACAAAATTTTACCCACAACAAATACACATCATTTGTGACGCGTGGCCACCGGCCTCACTCGAAAATTCCCAAAAATGAGGGACTTATGCGCATAAATGCGTTTTACCCATTTAGAGGCACTTTTATGCAACTCAAGGGCCTATTCTCAATGGAATTGGCCCATTCCAATTCCTACAAGTCATAAACTACATATATAGGCTATTGGAACTACCGCATGCCATCAAAACCACATAAAACTCTATTTGGCTCTATGAGTTCCTCAATTATGCACAAACCTCAAACTTATCACTAATACCATCACGATGGCTATCACATTCAATGCCAATCATCCACATAAATTCTCAATTCACAAAACACATACTTCATCCCCTCAAGGATGGTTTATTAACATGTATATATTTCAACCCCTCATGGGTTATTCATCATCATATATGCACATACATTATCATCAATAGCCAATAATTTGCCATCCATATCATTTCACTATAACCATGGCAAGGCAAGCATGAGTATCAAGCCATACAATAATCATCAATTATATAACTCATGCAATTTGAATGTAAACTCCTCTCCTACCTCGAGGGAAGAGCCAAAATCCGAATGCATGCTCTGAAAGCTCCGCCACATAGTCCGGAATACAATCTACACAACATACATATGCATTCATACAATTAATAAGCCATCTCAAGGCATTCCTCTTAATTCTAAACATTTGCTAGCTTATCATAAAGCTCAACATCAAGTCCTAAACTTGCTAAACACCAATTCATACTATTGTGTTAGGCTTCGGGAATTCCTTTCCCAAAACCAAGGTTCTCTAGATCTCAAAGGGCCAACTACGTCCAACGACATCAATATCACTCTCATCATTCATAATGTGTTCCTTATTACTCAAACTATCCATTTCCCATTCAATTTCATCATGAGCCACTTGGCTCCTATCAAACCATTATCCATCAACAATCCCATATGGCACACCAATGGTCTAAGACCCCATCAAGACACGTGCTCATTTCACTAACCCCTCACATTCACCATGGCTTTAGCGTTCATATTCATCATTTCATACTCATATTAACACCTACATTGGGTATTTTCTACCCACATTCAAGTCAACCTTCCTAACCACAATACATATATTCCCCCAAATTCTTAGGACAAGAGTTTTCATCAAAACTTAACCATCACCATAAATAATCAATCCCAATCTTTCCAAGACCCATTCTAAAGCATAAATCATTAATACCTATCAATTAGCCAAAAGCCCCAAATTCCTAAACCTAGGGTTTTCATCAATAACCCACAATCATCAATTCTAACCATTCATATGCATGATTTCCAACATTCTTAGGCTAACAACAATATATCCCATTCATTATCAACAACAATAACAATTCCCAATGGTTATCCCACCTAGGGTTTGGTTCCTCAAGCCATTTTTCACCAAAACAACACCCAATCTTCCATCACAATACATAAATAGACTCAAAACCATAAACAAGAGCCATGGGTGTTCAAGATCTTACCTCATTCTCCAAGCCTAAACCCCAAAACGAAAATGAGATGAAAAGGAGAAGAAATGAACCAAGCTTTGCTCCAAGTGCCTTCCTTGCCTCATGATTCCATTAGTTCCCAAGCCTTTGGATGAAAAATAATTTATGGAGGGAGAGAGAGAGAGTGAACGGTTTTTGGAGAAGAAGAATGGAGGGAGAGGAAGAAAAGAAAAGTGAATGAAAGAGGGGGAGAGAGGCCAACGAAAAAGAGAAGGGAGAAGAAGGGTTTTTGTTTTAATTTTTAATCCCCTCATTAAAATTTTCCGTTTTACAACATACAGGATCTCGGTTTGGGCTTAATACTAACTCCAAAAATTATTCCGAATATAGATTCGGATTCCCAATAATATTCTCAATAGCCCTGACCAATGGCATCTCAATCAGAGATACTTGGTCCGACACCCATATCCTAATCGGGTAAAATTTTATCTCACATAAACTCAATAAATTATAAATATCCATAATAAATCACAATTTCATTATTCCCATATTTTTGGGACACAAATCAACTCACCTACAATTATTTATTATTTATTCTCATCGATTATTCATTTTTATAAAATTCGGGATGTTACATTTATTAATAATAAAAAAATAAATCCAAAAATTTCTTCAATGCAAAATTTGGTTTGCCATGATAAGAAAGAGGGCAATTAAGACACATGTTATAGGTTAGGGAAGACTCATCATATAGTATAATATGTACATTTTGTTTCTTTCTATCTGTCTCTATTCTAAAAAAACTTTGTTTTTTTTATTTGAAGAGAGAAGAGAGGTTGTTAAGAGTTAGTTAGCAGTTAGAGTTTGTTGTAACTAAGTATGGTTAGACAGTTACACAATCTCTCCTGACCACTTGGCTATATAATCATGTATATGCTATCCTCTAAATAATATATAGAAATTCCTTTCTTCTAATGCTGTTACTCTCCTTCTTCAATCTATAGCTTTTCTTGCCTTAGCAGATCTGAGATACCTTTATGGTATCAGAGCTCATCGGTCAAGATGAGCTCTCAGACAGGGGTAACTCAAATTGTGATACAGCCTCTAACAGTTCCTATCTCCATCAAATTAGATGATGAAAATGTTCTCACCTGGAAGCAGCAAGCATTAGGCACAATCAAGGGATACAAGCTTGCCAAGTACATCTCGGAAGATGAGTTAGGAGGAATGCCAAAGAAATATCTTACAGAGGAAGATGAAGCCCAAAAGGTAATAAACCCAGAATTCATCAACTGGGAATAGCAAGATCAACTTCTTTTAACATGGTTACTAGCCTCAATGTCAACAAACCTACATACAAGAATGGTGGGCTGTGAATTTTTGTTCCAAATATGGAAGAATGTTATGGCATATTTTGCGATGACCATAACTGCAAAGGTCAGCCAATTAAGGATACAGCTCAAGAACATCAAGAAAGCAGGGGACTCTATGAACAAGTATGTTCTTGCTATTAAAAAGATAGCTGATACACTTGCAGCAATAGGATATCCCATAAACAGGTCAGAACATATTCAAATTTTGTTAGATGGTTTATCAGAGGAATACGATCCCATAGTCACGTCCATTATTTCAAGAACTGAGCCCTACACAATTGCTGAAATTGAGTCTTTGTTAATAACTATTGAAGAAAGAATAGAAAGGCACAAGAAAATTGAGTCTCAGCATGTAATAGTCTAAGCCAACATGGTTCATCACCAGAACAACTTTAAAACAGAAAAAGGTTCATATAGAGGAGGAAGACATAGTTATTACAGAGGCAGGGGCAGATTCAATTACAGGGGCAAATTTCAGAACAATAAACCACAATGCCAAGTCTGTGGAAAGATAGGCCATACAGCATTAAACTGTTATAATAGGTATGATTCGCAGTTTAAAGAAAGCACTAGTCACAGGTCAGTGTTCAGCAACAACAACTCAGATTTCAACCCTGTCTCCTCTGCTGTACCTGCAAACACTATAAATTCCTATACTGAAAGCTTCTATGATCCAGCTTGGTACCCAGATTCAGGAGCCACAGTCCATGTCACCCCAGATGCAGGTAACCTGTTTAGACTAAGTGAGTATACAGGTGATAAGTGTGTTAGAATGGCAAATAGAAAACCCTCTCATATAAAACATGTTAGTAGTTCTGTTTTTGTTTCACCTTTTAATCACAAACCTCTCTATATTCAGAATCTTCTACATGTGCCACAAATTAACAAGAACTTACTTAGTGTATCCAAATTTTCTAGAGACAACAATGTCTATTTTGAATTCCATGCTGATAAATGCCTTGTCAAATGTCAGGACACCAATCAAGTTGTTCTCCAAGGAAAGTCTAAAGATGGATTGTATTCTTTTGATCCTGTTGATTTTTGTAGCTCATCATCTGGGTCTAGAATTGATACTTCTACCAGACAGATTTTCCAATGTAACTCTGTATAATCAAATGAAAATAATTCTGATTCTCTATATTTGCTGTGGCACAACAGACTTGGTCATGATAATTCTCAAATTGTCAATAAAGTCCTGAAAAATTGCAATGTCATTTTCCCTTTACATAAATCAAATAACATTTGTAAAGCTTGTGCTCTAGGAAAATCACATAATCTGCCTTTTTCTGAGTCAAAGACTGTGTATACCAAGCCCTTACAGTTAATTTTCAGTGATGTGTGGGGTCCTTCGCCTATAACTGCAAACAATGGAAGTAGGTACTATGTTCACTTTGTTAGGAATCCCTAGTGTATGAGCAGCGGAAATACAAGGATTCCCATAGGATTTGCAAAGCGCCGTGTTTTAAAGCATAAGACAAACACACACAAAAATTGCATTTTAGGATTACCTCTTGAAGAATATCGAAGCAATCATAGCCTCGTCCTTTAGGAGTCCACACGAGTACTCCCACCAGAAATGCTACACCTTCCAAATGCTAGTTTGACGGCGTGTAGCTTTTGCAACTTTTGCGTATTTTTGTGTCTCTTTAGGGTAGCCGCCTATGAGCATCTTATGCTCTATTTATAGGCTTAGGTTTGACCTAATTTTCTCTCTAAAGAGTAGGCTCCTTACTCATTCTAAATGAGTTAGGCCCAATAGTCTTATTTTAGTCCAACTAAAATAAAAAGCTATTTTCTGATGGGCTTACTCTATGTGTGTGACCCTATAGGTAAAATACTCGGTTATATTAGTAATAAACTATTTTATTATTAATATAAAATAAGAGCGGCATCTAGCAATGCATCATTATGTCCGAATATTATTTATTAACAACATAACCTATAAGTGATAATTATTTTATATGTTTGTTCCTTTTGTCACGATATCCTAATTGGGCCCAAGGCATGGTCGTGTCATCCTTGTACGGTCCAATTTATTTTACTTGATACCGGAGTAGACTTTATCTAAATAAATATCCAATATTTATTCTTTCTAGCATGGCCATGCATTTCCTTAGTCTCACTCCATCAAGTGGCCTATAGATATCACTCCTGTCACATAGGAGAGACAAATCCCATCTACATCACCCACATCCCTCTACATAATTTGTACATTGCCTAACCACAACCTTTATAGTCCTCTTATTACAGAAGACGTTTGATTGTATTAAAACAATAAACTCCTTATGTAGGAATTGTAGTGACTTCAGGTCAAAGGACTACATATACCATTATCACATTGAGAATCGTTTATGACATTCATGTAACGATCCATGCAACGTTCTCATGGTGGGTCTGTCCAGTACATCATTACTCTTAATGTGTGCCCGTGTGAAGACTTGATATCATTTATATCCATGATCTGTGAGATCAGATCATCAGTACATTCACACACTAGTCCTAATGTATTTACATGTCCCCACGTAAATACTTGACTAGGGACATTTTAGAAATAACTCTCATGTGACCTATTACTCCAAG
Organism: Clitoria ternatea; assembly: GCA_037962975.1. Taxonomy (NCBI): domain Eukaryota; kingdom Viridiplantae; phylum Streptophyta; class Magnoliopsida; order Fabales; family Fabaceae; genus Clitoria; species Clitoria ternatea. Next base: position 114,743,901 of record CM075671.1, read on the forward strand.
GATATGTAAAAGTTGTTAAACTATTTAACAAAAAGTGACTTATTCAAAATGATGCGAACCTATATAGGCTTTTAGTGCATATTTCCAACAATCTCCCACTTGCACTTAGAGCCGATAAGGTTAATGCCCAACGACGTCTACAGTGCCTTTATGCTTTTACTACGTAAGCAGTTTTACTAGTGGGTTCCCAACAATTTTGTTGGTATGCACATTGCATATTTTCACATCTTCCAAAGATGGAACTATTTAAGTATATGCTTGAGTTAATCCACTTCCTTATATTGTTCTATGGTTCCATTGTCATCACAGTGGAAACTCATAGGATACAAAACATTTGGAATGATTAAATTTAAATTGACTTCTTTTGTAATTTAACATAGCAAAATACTTAGATTTGTTAGTAGAACCAATGATTGTTTCTTGCTTTGAACCTTTCAAGCATACATCGTAACCATCTTGACAACACATATATTTTGATTGCAATCTTAAGTCTTTCAAATTACTCAAAAATTGACATCGATTTAACCTTTACAACGAGCTCATCTTCCATTTATCAAGATTAAATCCTTAGTCCTTCTTAAGTGTTTAAGGATACTCTTGACTATAGAATGAGAATATTATTAGTTCTAGAAGAAGCATGTCTTCTGCATGTAATACTAGAACTATAATTGTGCAGTTACTAACCCTTTTATAGTCACAAGATTTATCTTCATTCTTTAATGAATATTCTAGCTTCTAAAAGCTTGCTTTAGTCTATAAATAGAACATTTGCAGTTCACATACCTTCCTAGATGTTTTAGGCATAAAAGGCCTTTAGGTTGTGTCACATACACATCCTCAAGATGATTTCCATCTTGACATCTATCTACCATATCTCATAATGGTGGTATACTGCTACAATAAGCAGGATCTAAATGGTTTTTAAGCTAATTGAATTTTGTCAATCTTGCTTTTAAAGGTACTTTTATTACCATCCATGTTTAGTTTTCCTTTTGAAAACCCACTTGCATCCTATAGGTTTTACCCTTTAGGTGCGTCAACCAAGGTTCATACCTTGTTAATATACATGGAACCCATTTCAAATCCCATGGTCTTATGCCATGTCTTAGAATCTAAACTTACATTGGCCTCTTCATAAGAAGCTTGGTCATTTAGCAATATGCCTCCTTCCTGATTTATAAGATATCCATATCTTTCAGGTTTGGTGACATATCCTATTTGATCTTACACAAGTCTTGTGCTACCGGAGCTAAGGATTTCACAACACTTTGTGATTTCTGCTCCAAGTCCATCCTTGACTTTTAAATGCTTTGTGATACTTGAATTTCTTCAAGTTCTACCATCCTCCCGCTGATTCTTTAAGGGATGTACTCTTATTCAAGAATACAACATTCTAAGCAACAAGCCTTTTATTCTCAGATGGATTGTAGAATTGATAACCCTTAGCTTTCTTTGGGTATCTCACAGAAGACATTTATCTAATTTGGATCCGACCTTGTCAGAGTTGGATGCTCTATAGAAGCATCATAGTTCCAAATTATTAGTAAAGACATACTAGGTTTCTTCCTAGTCCATTTCATATATGGTTTCTTTAAGAAAGTCTAAGATGGAACATGGTTAAGTATGGAAATTTTGTTAATAAAGAAACATTGAAGGAGTTAGAGATGTTTGATAATAATCAATAATCAAACTATGTCCAACAAGCTTTGACTTTTCCCCGTAGAGATGCTATTAAGGCATTCCATGAGGAATGAGTTAAGAGGTAATCTCTCACTCTATTAGATAGTTATCAAACTTATAACTCAAATTATTTGCTATCTTGATCTAATCAAGAGCTTTAATTGTCTTGTCAATTTAGTTTTTCACTTCATTATAAATTCTTTGAACTTTTCAAAGACTTTCTAACTTATGTTACATAAATCCATACTCATTGACTTTTCAATTAGTATGTTGAAGTATTGAAAAACATATCTAGTTATTGTTCCAATAGGCCCACATACATCGCTATGTATTAGATAATAGATTACTCATCTTTTCCATGAATGAGGTCTCAATTATGTCTCCAATAAATAAGATTTACATGTCTCCATTGATTCCAAAATCAAAAAGAGTCCATATAACCACATTAATGGTATTTAGAAAATGTGTTTCTTATCCATTTGCCTTAGGAGACAATACTATGTAAGTAAGGTTCAAAATCACTTATTTTAACCTACTTTGGCAGTTGTTATAAATGGGTGTTTTGAGATTTAGGATGTGGAATCCATTACTCAATTGTGCATCAACTTCCATTTGAAGAAATAAAGTTATTTTATAATAAGAAAAACATTTCTTGTCTAACAAGAAATAATATGCACAATGTCTAGTTCACTAACTAGCCCAATAGGTAAAGATCTTATCTTTATTGTAGCAACTTTTGCTTAATTTTATTCAGATTTCTCCACCCTTAACAAGTGATCTACTTCCTTGATCTTTCAAAATTTGAGATCTACTACTAGTATCTGATACTAATGTTAGTGAAGTAAAATAACTTGGCTTCTATAACATGACCTGTAGTGGAAGTCTTACTTCCCTTTCTTTTGAACTCCTTCAAGTTCTTTAGACAAATTATTTCAATGTCTTATTTTGGCTAAAACTGGAAACAATTTCCTTTCTTAATCACCTTATAGACTTCCAGACTAACTTGCCCTTAATAAAGTCTGTATACGATCATATCGTATATCTCCCATATATTCATATTGCCTTTTATAGCTCAGAGTTTATGCAGACTCCATAGGGTATTCAAGACCCAACCATAGATGATATATAAGCCAAACATCACACACTGCCGCTTCATCTTTAATGAAGATAATTCTCAAGTCTCAATACCTATCTAGGTATTTTTTTTAGATAAAGTGTCCTTCTAAAGAACAGATTGCAACAAAACAATATTTGGTATATCATGGTTATTCTAAAATAAATTACATGCAAATCTATCACTTCTATTTAAAACATATTTAAATTTTGGTCATTAAATAAATATGTTGTCTCCCACTATTTTGATTCAAAACAAATACCCTCACTGAATCATAAAAAAAAACCCATTGGAAGATTTTTCTAGTGGGCCAAGATCCATATTTGGCCTAATGTTGAGTCAGCTTTGGCTGATCACCCAACCCTTGGTTATTTAGGTAGGAAACACATTTCCAATTGCATCTCATGCAACTCTTGGATGATTGAGTGGGTAACTCTTTACCCTTATTCATCTTATGAATTTAAGCTCAATCCTTACGCCTCTAAGTTATTTTCAATCCAATTGAAAAACTTAGTTAAGTTTAGGCCTAATAAAAACAATTTGGATATTACAATTATCCCATCGCGCCTTACTAATATAAATGATAGCACCCTGCTTTGGCAGGCCCACTATTTATTGACATTAGTCTCGACGAGTGTTACTTATTAGAAGGCGTTTAAACTTAATATTAAGGCTTCTAGGTTCTTCAATCTGATTAAAGTTACCTAGATAAGTCCAATAACAAATGGTTGGATAATCCAATTATCCATCATCCTTTACTAATATCAATAAAAGCACCCTGCATTGGCAGAACCTACACTTTATTGAAACTAGCATTGGTGACTGTTGTTTATTAGAATACGTTTTAGACTGTTCATACCTTTAGGCTTTTCCAATCCAATTGAAAAAAAAATCTATTTGAATAAAACTTAATAATTCTTGGATAATCCAATTATCCAATCATGTCCTACTAAACATAAATAAAGGCACCCAACTATGACGTGACCTGCACTTTATTTATATCAAGTTAGACGTTATTACTTATTGGAAGGTATGATTGTCGGGCTTGAGGGATTTCAATTTTCTTATTGTTCATTACCAACTTTCATTAAACGCTTTAACGTAAAATAAAACCCCAAAACATGCAATCAAAAATTGTGAGATGGTTATGGTCTTCCTAGAAAATAAAATAAAATAAAATAAACCTAAAGGAACTATGGTGTCTTGACTTCATGAAGTCCTACTTCTTGAAACCACCATCCTCCTAGAGTCACCACTCCTTTGTTCCTTTCAAGGTCATATCCATCACCACTCTAGGTTTCTTCTAGGTCTCCACCTTGTTGGCTTTTCCAAGATTACAATGTAATAAAGAAAACTCGTTTTACATACGAGTGAAGGGTTAAGAGAAGAAATTTAAGAATAGAGTAAGGCACAGCACGCAGGCTGTATTTAAAATTAAATAAAAAAAATCTAAGACCATAACCATTCACCGCTGGACGTGTTAATTAATCAATTAATAGAGTAATCAATTGTATTTAAAATAAAATAAATTTTAAAATACATAATTAAACACGCAGGGTCATAAAAGGAAAACTACGCAAGGAAGTTTGGCGGCTCTGTTGACCGTTCAACAGACAGGGTCAAGGGGTGTTCCAACCCAAATATTTAGTACTGTAATCAGGTTAGTTCCTAGGAAAGAGAGGTGGGTCCGGAGTGACCGCTTAAGTACCAAGTCTTTCCTAGCCAGAACGTCCCACTGACCATTAACAACTCAAAATATTCGGTTATGATTTCAAACAATTTGAAATCTTTAATTTTGAAACGGCCAAGATTTAACTTTTAAACCTTATCTTTTGACCCTTATAATTATCCTAAAATAGGAATAGTCAAAGTTTAACTTTTAAACCTTATCTCTAGAGTCTCAACAATTATCCTAATTTTTAGGAACGATCAAGGTTTAAATTTGAGACCTTATCTCTAGAGTTCAAGATATTTTATTTCGAATCCTATTAAATTTGATAAAGATCTTATCTTTAATTTGTAACTTTTACAAATCCTATCAAATTTATTAAGGATTAAATATTTGATTTTAAAATTATTAAATTTAATAAAGATCTTATCTTCTATTTGTAACAATTACAAATCATATTAAATTTAATAAATATGAATTAATTTGTAACTCCTACAAATCACATTAATTTTAAAAAGATAACATATGATGCAAATCCTATTAAAATTAATAAGAATAAATTATTTAAATTTGTAACTCTTACAAATCATATTAATTTTAAAAGGATCCCAAACAATGCAAATCCTATTAAAATTAATAAGAATAAATTATTTAAATTTGTAACTCTTACAAACTTTAATTTTAACAAATAATTAAAAATTTGATTTGTAACTTTTACAAATCGAATTTAAAATATAATATTAAAATCAAATATTTTATTTGTAACATTTACAAATAAATAAAATACCATTACGGCTAGGTTTCAACTTTTGAATCTTAGTTTTCATTACGGCTAGGGTTTAACTCTTAAACTTTCTAAACACAATCTCACATGAACAATTCATATTAGAAAAGAGAAAGCATATAGACGTCATTGCATACAACCATTGATTTCAATTTAATTAAATAAACATAAAACATGCCTTATAATTAGGACACATATAAAACAATCACCATTGCAACATACAACATGTTCATATAATAAAGCACATCCTAAAAACATGTTCTTTAATTAAAATGTTAAGAAAATAAATCAATATACATAAAGCAAAATATATTGATATTAGCTTTCAAAAGGTGCAACCTTTGCAATATATCTCATAAAAATGCAACCTTTACATAATATCTCATTAAAAATGCAACCTTTGCAACATATCTAATAAAAGATGCAACCTTTGCAAAGGGATTTAACCTTTACAATTCTTTTCATAAAAGAAATTTTAATTTTATTTTTACATGTTCTTTAAACAAATGTTTGCCCAAAACACGGTTTTGCAACCTGACTCTGATACCACTGTTAGGAATCCCTAGTGTATGAGCAGCGGAAATACAAGGATTCCCATAGGGTTTGTAAAGCGCCGTGTTTCAAAGCATAAGACAAACACACAAAAATTGCGTTTTAGGATTACCTCTTGAAGAATATCGAAGCAATCGTAGCCTCGTCCTTTAGGAGTCCACACGAGTACTCCCACCAGAAATGCTACATCTTCCAAATGCTAGTTTGACGGCGTGTAGCTTTTGCAACTTTTGCGTATTTTTGTGTCTCTTTAGGGTAGCCGCCTATGAGCATCTTATGCTCTATTTATAGGCTTAGGTTTGACCTAATTTTCTCTCTAAAGAGTAGGCTCCTTACTCATTCTAAATGAGTTAGGCCCAATAGTCTTATTTTAGTCCAACTAAAATAAAAAGCTATTTTCTGATGGGCTTACTCTATGTGTGTGACCCTATAGGTAAAATACTCGGTTATATTAATAATAAACTATTTTATTATTAATATAAAATAAGAGCGGCATCTAGCAATGCATCATTATGTCCGAATATTATTTATTAACAACATAACCTATAAGTGATAATTATTTTATATGTTTGTTCCTTTTGTCACGATATCCTAATTGGGCCCAAGGCATGGTCGTGTCATCCTTGTACGGTCCAATTTATTTTACTTGATACCGGAGTAGACTTTATCCGAATAAATATCCAATATTTATTCTTTCTAGCATGGCCATGCATTTCCTTAGTCTCACTCCATCAAGTGGCCTATAGATATCACTCCTGTCACATAGGAGAAACAAATCCCATCTACATCACCCACATCCCTCTACATAATTTGTACATTGCCTAACCACAACCTTTATAGTCCTCTTATTACAGAAGACGTTTAATTGTATTAAAACAATAAACTCCTTATATAGGAATCGTAGTGACTTCAGGTCAAAGGACTACATATACCATTATCACATTGAGAATCGTTTATGACATTCATGCAACGATCCATGCAACGTTCTCATGGTGGGTCTGTCCAGTACATCATTACTCTTAATGTGTACCCGTGTGAAGACTTGATATCATTTATATCCATGATCTGTGAGATCAGATCATCAGTACATTCACACACTAGTCCTAATGTATTTACATGTCCCCACGTAAATACTTGACTAGGGACATTTTAGGAATAACTCTCATATGACCTATTACTCCAAGGATATGTAAAAGTTGTTAAACTATTTAACAAAAAATGACTTATTCAAAATGATGCGAACCTATATAGGCTTTTAGTGCATATTTCCAATAATCTCCCACTTGCACTTAGAGCCGATAAGGTTAATGCCCAACGACGTCTACAGTGCCTTTATGCTTTTACTACGTAAGCGGTTTTACTAGTGGGTTCCCAACAATTTTGTTGGTATGCACATTGCATATTTTCACATCTTCCAAAGATGGAACTATTTAAGTATATGCTTGAGTTAATCCACTTCCTTATATTGTTCTATGGTTCCATTGTCATCACAGTGGAAACTCATAGGATACAAAACATTTGGAATGATTAAATTTAAATTGACTTCTTTTGTAATTTAACATAGCAAAATACTTAGATTTGTTAGTAGAACCAATGATTGTTTCTTGCTTTGAACCTTTCAAGCATACATCGTAACCATCTTGACAACACATATATTTTGATTGCAATCTTAAGTCTTTCAAATTACTCAAAAATTGACATCGATTTAACCTTTACAACGAGCTCATCTTCCATTTATCAAGATTAAATCCTTAGTCCTTCTTAAGTGTTTAAGGATACTCTTGACTATAGAATGAGAATATTATTAGTTCTAGAAGAAGCATGTCTTCTGCATGTAATACTAGAACTATAATTGTGCAGTTACTAACCCTTTTATAGTCACAAGATTTATCTTCATTCTTTAATGAATATTCTAGCTTCTAAAAGCTTGCTTTAGTCTATAAATAGAACATTTGCAGTTCACATACCTTCCTAGATGTTTTAGGCATAAAAGGCCTTTAGGTTGTGTCACATACACATCCTCAAGATGATTTCCATCTTGACATCTATCTATCATATCTCATAATGGTGGTATACTGCTACAATAAGCAGGATCTAAATGGTTTTTAAGCTAATTGAATTTTGTCAATCTTGCTTTTAAAGGTACTTTTATTACCATCCATGTTTAGTTTTCCTTTTGAAAACCCACTTGCATCCTATAGGTTTTACCCTTTAGGTGCGTCAACCAAGGTTCATACCTTGTTAATATACATGGAACCCATTTCAAATCCCATGGTCTTATGCCATGTCTTAGAATCTAAACTTACATTGGCCTCTTCATAAGAAGCTTGGTCATTTAGCAATATGCCTCCTTCCTGATTTATAAGATATCCATATCTTTCAGGTTTGGTGACATATCCTATTTGATCTTACACAAGTCTTGTGCTACCGGAGCTAAGGATTTCACAACACTTTGTGATTTCTGCTCCAAGTCCATCCTTGACTTTTAAATGCTTTGTGATACTTGAATTTCTTCAAGTTCTACCATCCTCCCGCTGATTCTTTAAGGGATGTACTCTTATTCAAGAATACAACATTCTAAGCAACAAGCCTTTTATTCTCAGATGGATTGTAGAATTGATAACCCTTAGCTTTCTTTGGGTATCTCACAGAAGACATTTATCTAATTTGGATCCGACCTTGTCAGAGTTGGATGCTCTATAGAAGCATCATAGTTCCAAATTATTAGTAAAGACATACTAGGTTTCTTCCTAGTCCATTTCATATATGGTTTCTTTAAGAAAGTCTAAGATGGAACATGGTTAAGTATGGAAATTTTGTTAATAAAGAAACATTGAAGGAGTTAGAGATGTTTGATAATAATCAATAATCAAACTATGTCCAACAAGGTTTGACTTTTCCCCGTAGAGATGCTATTAAGGCATTCCATGAGGAATGAGTTAAGAGGTAATCTCTCACTCTATTAGATAGTTATCAAACTTATAACTCAAATTATTTGCTATCTTGATCTAATCAAGAGCTTTAATTGTCTTGTCAATTTAGTTTTTCACTTCATTATAAATTCTTTGAACTTTTCAAAGACTTTCTAACTTATGTTACATAAATCCATACTCATTGACTTTTTAATTAGTATGTTGAAGTATTGAAAAACATATCTAGTTATTGTTCCAATAGGCCCACATACATCGCTATGTATTAGATAATAGATTACTCATCTTTTCAATGAATGAGGTCTCAATTATCTCTCCAATAAATAAGATTTACATGTCTCCATTGATTCCAAAATCAAAAAGAGTCCATATAACCACATTAATGGTATTTAGAAAATGTGTTTCTTATCCATTTGCCTTAGGAGACAATACTATGTAAGTAAGGTTCAAAATCACTTATTTTAACCTACTTTGGCAGTTGTTATAAATGGGTGTTTTGAGATTTAGGATGTGGAATCCATTACTCAATTGTGCATCAACTTCCATTTGAAGAAATAAAGTTATTTTATAATAAGAAAAACATTTCTTGTCTAACAAGAAATAATATGCACAATGTCTAGTTCACTAACTAGCCCAATAGGTAAAGATCTTATCTTTATTGTAGCAACTTTTGCTTAATTTTATTCAGATTTCTCCACCCTTAACAAGTGATCTACTTCCTTGATCTTTCAAAATTTAAGATCTACTACTAGTATCTGATACTAATGTTAGTGAAGTAAAATAACTTGGCTTCTATAACATGACCTGTAGTGGAAGTCTTACTTCCCTTTCTTTTGAACTCCTTCAAGTTCTTTAGACAAATTATTTCAATGTCTTATTTTGGCTAAAACTGGAAACAATTTCCTTTCTTAATCACCTTATAGACTTCCAGACTAACTTGCCCTTAATAAAGTCTGTATACGATCATATCGTATATCTCCCATATATTCATATTGCCTTTTATAGCTCAGAGTTTATGCAGACTCCATAGGGTATTCAAGACCCAACCATAGATGATATATAAGCCAAACATCACACACTGCCGCTTCATCTTTAATGAAGATAATTCTCAAGTCTCAATACCTATCTAGGTATTTTTTTTAGATAAAGTGTCCTTCTAAAGAACAGATTGCAACAAAACAATATTTGGTATATCATGGTTATTCTAAAATAAATTACATGCAAATCTATCACTTCTATTTAAAACATATTTAAATTTTGGTCATTAAATAAATATGTTGTCTCCCACTATTTTGATTCAAAACAAATACCCTCACTGAATCATAAAAAAAACCCATTGGAAGATTTTTTTAGTGGGCCAAGATCCATATTTGGCCTAATGTTGAGTCAGCTTTGGCTGATCACCCAACCCTTGGTTATTTAGGTAGGAAACACATTTCCAATTGCATCTCATGCAACTCTTGGATGATTGAGTGGGTAACTCTTTACCCTTATTCATCTTATGAATTTAAGCTCAATCCTTACGCCTCTAAGTTATTTTCAATCCAATTGAAAAACTTAGTTAAGTTTAGGCCTAATAAAAACAATTTGGATATTACAATTATCCCATCGCGCCTTACTAATATAAATGATAGCACCCTGCTTTGGCAGGCCCACTATTTATTGACATTAGTCTCGACGAGTGTTACTTATTAGAAGGCGTTTAAACTTAATATTAAGGCTTCTAGGTTCTTCAATCTGATTAAAGTTACCTAGATAAGTCCAATAACAAATGGTTGGATAATCCAATTATCCATCATCCTTTACTAATATCAATAAAAGCACCCTGCTTTGGCAGAACCTACACTTTATTGAAACTAGCATTGGTGACTGTTGTTTATTAGAATACGTTTTAGACTGTTCATACCTTTAGGCTTTTCCAATCCAATTGAAAAAAAAATCTATTTGAATAAAACTTAATAATTCTTGGATAATCCAATTATCCAATCATGTCCTACTAAACATAAATAAAGGCACCCAACTATGACGTGACCTGCACTTTATTTATATCAAGTTAGACGTTATTACTTATTGGAAGGTATGATTGTCGGGCTTGAGGGATTTCAATTTTCTTATTGTTCATTACCAACTTTCATTAAACGCTTTAACGTAAAATAAAACCCCAAAACATGCAATCAAAAATTGTGAGATGGTTATGGTCTTCCTAGAAAATAAAATAAAATAAAATAAACCTAAAGGAACTATGGTGTCTTGACTTCATGAAGTCCTACTTCTTGAAACCACCATCCTCCTAGAGTCACCACTCCTTTGTTCCTTTCAAGGTCATATCCATCACCACTCTAGGTTTCTTCTAGGTCTCCACCTTGTTGGCTTTTCCAAGATTACAATGTAATAAAGAAAACTCGTTTTACATACGAGTGAAGGGTTAAGAGAAGAAATTTAAGAATAGAGTAAGGCACAGCACGCAGGCTGTATTTAAAATTAAATAAAAAAAATCTAAGACCATAACCATTCACCGCTGGACGTGTTAATTAATCAATTAATAGAGTAATCAATTGTATTTAAAATAAAATAAATTTTAAAATACATAATTAAACACGCAGGGTCATAAAAGGAAAACTACGCAAGGAAGTTTGGCGGCTCTGTTGACCGTTCAACAGACAGGGTCAAGGGGTGTTCCAACCCAAATATTTAGTACTGTAATCAGGTTAGTTCCTAGGAAAGAGAGGTGGGTCCGGAGTGACCGCTTAAGTACCAAGTCTTTCCTAGCCAGAACGTCCCACTGACCATTAACAACTCAAAATATTCGGTTATGATTTCAAACAATTTGAAATCTTTAATTTTGAAACGGCCAAGATTTAACTTTTAAACCTTATCTTTTGACCCTTATAATTATCCTAAAATAGGAATAGTCAAAGTTTAACTTTTAAACCTTATCTCTAGAGTCTCAACAATTATCCTAATTTTTAGGAACGATCAAGGTTTAAATTTGAGACCTTATCTCTAGAGTTCAAGATATTTTATTTCGAATCCTATTAAATTTGATAAAGATCTTATCTTTAATTTGTAACTTTTACAAATCCTATCAAATTTATTAAGGATTAAATATTTGATTTTAAAATTATTAAATTTAATAAAGATCTTATCTTCTATTTGTAACAATTACAAATCATATTAAATTTAATAAATATGAATTAATTTATAACTCCTACAAATCACATTAATTTTAAAAAGATCACATATGATGCAAATCCTATTAAAATTAATAAGAATAAATTATTTAAATTTGTAACTCTTACAAATCATATTAATTTTAAAAGGATCCCAAACAATGCAAATCCTATTAAAATTAATAAGAATAAATTATTTAAATTTGTAACTCTTACAAACTTTAATTTTAACAAATAATTAAAAATTTGATTTGTAACTTTTACAAATCGAATTTAAAATATAATATTAAAATCAAATATTTTATTTGTAACATTTACAAATAAATAAAATACCATTACGGCTAGGTTTCAACTTTTGAATCTTAGTTTTCATTACGGCTAGGGTTTAACTCTTAAACTTTCTAAACACAATCTCACATGAACAATTCATATTAGAAAAGAGAAAGCATATAGACGTCATTGCATACAACCCTTGATTTCAATTTAATTAAATAAACACAAAACATGCCTTATAATTAGGACACATATAAAACAATCACCATTGCAACATACAACATGTTCATATAATAAAGCACATCCTAAAAACATGTTCTTTAATTAAAATGTTAAGAAAATAAATCAATATACATAAAGCAAAATATATTGATATTAGCTTTCAAAAGGTGCAACCTTTGCAATATATCTCATAAAAATGCAACCTTTACATAATATCTCATTAAAAATGCAACCTTTGCAACATATCTAATAAAAGATGCAACCTTTGCAAAGGGATTCAACCTTTACAATTCTTTTCATAAAAGAAATTTTAATTTTATTTTTAGATGTTCTTTAAACAAATGTTTGCCCAAAACACGGTTTTGCAACCTGGCTCTGATACCACTGTTAGGAATCCCTAGTGTATGAGCAGCGGAAATACAAGGATTCCCATAGGGTTTGCAAAGCGCCGTGTTTCAAAGCATAAGACAAACACACAAAAATTGCGTTTTAGGATTACCTCTTGAAGAATATCGAAGCAATCGTAGCCTCGTCCTTTAGGAGTCCACACGAGTACTCCCACCAGAAATGCTACATCTTCCAAATGCTAGTTTGACGACGTGTAGCTTTTGCAACTTTTGCGTATTTTTGTGTCTCTTTAGGGTAGCCGCCTATGAGCATCTTATGCTCTATTTATAGGCTTAGGTTTGACCTAATTTTCTCTCTAAAGAGTAGGCTCCTTACTCATTCTAAATGAGTTAGGCCCAATAGTCTTATTTTAGTCCAACTAAAATAAAAAGCTATTTTCTGATGGGCTTACTCTATGTGTGTGACCCTATAGGTAAAATACTCGGTTATATTAATAATAAACTATTTTATTATTAATATAAAATAAGAGCGGCATCTAGCAATGCATCATTATGTCCGAATATTATTTATTAACAACATAACCTATAAGTGATAATTATTTTATATGTTTGTTCCTTTTGTCACGATATCCTAATTGGGCCCAAGGCATGGTCGTGTCATCCTTGTACGGTCCAATTTATTTTACTTGATACCGGAGTAGACTTTATCCGAATAAATATCCAATATTTATTCTTTCTAGCATGGCCATGCATTTCCTTAGTCTCACTCCATCAAGTGGCCTATAGATATCACTCCTGTCACATAGGAGAAACAAATCCCATCTACATCACCCACATCCCTCTACATAATTTGTACATTGCCTAACCACAACCTTTATAGTCCTCTTATTACAGAAGACGTTTAATTGTATTAAAATAATAAACTCCTTATATAGGAATCGTAGTGACTTCAGGTCAAAGGACTACATATACCATTATCACATTGAGAATCGTTTATGACATTCATGCAACGATCCATGCAACGTTCTCATGGTGGGTCTGTCCAGTACATCATTACTCTTAATGTGTACCCGTGTGAAGACTTGATATCATTTATATCCATGATCTGTGAGATCAGATCATCAGTACATTCACACACTAGTCCTAATGTATTTACATGTCCCCACGTAAATACTTGACTAGGGACATTTTAGGAATAACTCTCATATGACCTATTACTCCAAGGATATGTAAAAGTTGTTAAACTATTTAACAAAAAATGACTTATTCAAAATGATGCGAACCTATATAGGCTTTTAGTGCATATTTCCAACAATCTCCCACTTGCACTTAGAGCCGATAAGGTTAATGCCCAACGACGTCTACAGTGCCTTTATGCTTTTACTACGTAAGCGGTTTTACTAGTGGGTTCCCAACAATTTTGTTGGTATGCACATTGCATATTTTCACATCTTCCAAAGATGGAACTATTTAAGTATATGCTTGAGTTAATCCACTTCCTTATATTGTTCTATGGTTCCATTGTCATCACAGTGGAAACTCATAGGATACAAAACATTTGGAATGATTAAATTTAAATTGACTTCTTTTGTAATTTAACATAGCAAAATACTTAGATTTGTTAGTAGAACCAATGATTGTTTCTTGCTTTGAACCTTTCAAGCATACATCGTAACCATCTTGACAACACATATATTTTGATTGCAATCTTAAGTCTTTCAAATTACTCAAAAATTGACATCGATTTAACCTTTACAACGAGCTCATCTTCCATTTATCAAGATTAAATCCTTAGTCCTTCTTAAGTGTTTAAGGATACTCTTGACTATAGAATGAGAATATTATTAGTTCTAGAAGAAGCATGTCTTCTGCATGTAATACTAGAACTATAATTGTGCAGTTATTAACCCTTTTATAGTCACAAGATTTATCTTCATTCTTTAATGAATATTCTAGCTTCTAAAAGCTTGCTTTAGTCTATAAATAGAACATTTGCAGTTCACATACCTTCCTAGATGTTTTAGGCATAAAAGGCCTTTAGGTTGTGTCACATACACATCCTCAAGATGATTTCCATCTTGACATCTATCTACCATATCTCATAATGGTGGTATACTGCTACAATAAGCAGGATCTAAATGGTTTTTAAGCTAATTGAATTTTGTCAATCTTGCTTTTAAAGGTACTTTTATTACCATCCATGTTTAGTTTTCCTTTTGAAAACCCACTTGCATCCTATAGGTTTTACCCTTTAGGTGCGTCAACCAAGGTTCATACCTTGTTAATATACATGGAACCCATTTCAAATCCCATGGTCTTATGCCATGTCTTAGAATCTAAACTTACATTGGCCTCTTCATAAGAAGCTTGGTCATTTAGCAATATGCCTCCTTCCTGATTTATAAGATATCCATATCTTTCAGGTTTGGTGACATATCCTATTTGATCTTACATAAGTCTTGTGCTACCGGAGCTAAGGATTTCACAACACTTTGTGATTTCTGCTCCAAGTCCATCCTTGACTTTTAAATGCTTTGTGATACTTGAATTTCTTCAAGTTCTACCATCCTCCCGCTGATTCTTTAAGGGATGTACTCTTATTCAAGAATACAACATTCTAAGCAACAAGCCTTTTATTCTCAGATGGATTGTAGAATTGATAACCCTTAGCTTTCTTTGGGTATCTCACAGAAGACATTTATCTAATTTGGATTTGACCTTGTCAGAGTTGGATGCTCTATAGAAGCATCATAGTTCCAAATTATTAGTAAAGACATACTAGGTTTCTTCCTAGTCCATTTCATATATGGTTTCTTTAAGAAAGTCTAAGATAGAACATGGTTAAGTATGGAAATTTTGTTAATAAAGAAACATTGAAGGAGTTAGAGATGTTTGATAATAATCAATAATAAAACTATGTCCAACAAGGTTTGACTTTTCCCCGTAGAGATGCTATTAAGGCATTCCATGAGGAATGAGTTAAGAGGTAATCTCTCACTCTATTAGATAGTTATCAAACTTATAACTCAAATTATTTGCTATCTTGATCTAATCAAGAGCTTTAATTGTCTTGTCAATTTAGTTTTTCACTTCATTATAAATTCTTTGAACTTTTCAAAGACTTTCTAACTTATGTTACATAAATCCATACTCATTGACTTTTCAATTAGTATGTTGAAGTATTGAAAAACATATCTAGTTATTGTTCCAATAGGCCCACATACATCGCTATGTATTAGATAATAGATTACTCATCTTTTCAATGAATGAGGTCTCAATTATCTCTCCAATAAATAAGATTTACATGTCTCCATTGATTCCAAAATCAAAAAGAGTCCATATAACCACATTAATGGTATTTAGAAAATGTGTTTCTTATCCATTTGCCTTAGGAGAAAATACTATGTAAGTAAGGTTCAAAATCACTTATTTTAACCTACTTTGGCAGTTGTTATAAATGGGTGTTTTGAGATTTAGGATGTGGAATCCATTACTCAATTGTGCATCAACTTCCATTTGAAGAAATAAAGTTATTTTATAATAAGAAAAACATTTCTTGTCTAACAAGAAATAATATGCACAATGTCTAGTTCACTAACTAGCCCAATAGGTAAAGATCTTATCTTTATTGTAGCAACTTTTGCTCAATTTTATTCAGATTTCTCCACCCTTAACAAGTGATCTACTTCCTTGATCTTTCAAAATTTGAGATCTACTACTAGTATCTGATACTAATGTTAGTGAAGTAAAATAACTTGACTTCTATAACATGACCTGTAGTGGAAGTCTTACTTCCCTTTCTTTTGAACTCCTTCAAGTTCTTTAGACAAATTATTTCAATGTCTTATTTTGGCTAAAACTGGAAACAATTTCCTTTCTTAATCACCTTATAGACTTCCAGACTAACTTGGCCTTAATAAAGTCTGTATACGATCATATCGTATATCTCCCATATATTCATATTGCCTTTTATAGCTCAGAGTTTATGCAGACTCCATAGGGTATTCAAGACCCAACCATAGATGATATATAAGCCAAACATCACACACTGCCGCTTCATCTTTAATGAAGATAATTCTCAAGTCTCAATACCTATCTAGGTATTTTTTTTAGATAAAGTGTCCTTCTAAAGAACAGATTGCAACAAAACAATATTTGGTATATCATGGTTATTCTAAAATAAATTACATGCAAATCTATCACTTCTATTTAAAACATATTTAAATTTTGGTCATTAAATAAATATGTTGTCTCCCACTATTTTGATTCAAAACAAATACCCTCACTGAATCATAAAAAAAAACCCATTGGAAGATTTTTCTAGTGGGCCAAGATCCATATTTGGCCTAATGTTGAGTCAGCTTTGGCTGATCACCCAACCCTTGGTTATTTAGGTAGGAAACACATTTCCAATTGCATCTCATGCAACTCTTGGATGATTGAGTGGGTAACTCTTTACCCTTATTCATCTTATGAATTTAAGCTCAATCCTTACGCCTCTAAGTTATTTTCAATCCAATTGAAAAACTTAGTTAAGTTTAGGCCTAATAAAAACAATTTGGATATTACAATTATCCCATCGCGCCTTACTAATATAAATGATAGCACCCTGCTTTGGCAGGCCCACTATTTATTGACATTAGTCTCGACGAGTGTTACTTATTAGAAGGCGTTTAAACTTAATATTAAGGCTTCTAGGTTCTTCAATCTGATTAAAGTTACCTAGATAAGTCCAATAACAAATGGTTGGATAATCCAATTATCCATCATCCTTTACTAATATCAATAAAAGCACCCTGCTTTGGCAGAACCTACACTTTATTGAAACTAGCATTGGTGACTGTTGTTTATTAGAATACGTTTTAGACTGTTCATACCTTTAGGCTTTTCCAATCCAATTGAAAAAAAAATCTATTTGAATAAAACTTAATAATTCTTGGATAATCCAATTATCCAATCATGTCCTACTAAACATAAATAAAGGCACCCAACTATGACGTGACCTGCACTTTATTTATATCAAGTTAGACGTTATTACTTATTGGAAGGTATGATTGTCGGGCTTGAGGGATTTCAATTTTCTTATTGTTCATTACCAACTTTCATTAAACGCTTTAACGTAAAATAAAACCCCAAAACATGCAATCAAAAATTATGAGATGGTTATGGTCTTCCTAGAAAATAAAATAAAATAAAATAAACCTAAAGGAACTATGGTGTCTTGACTTCATGAAGTCCTACTTCTTGAAACCACCATCCTCCTAGAGTCACCACTCCTTTGTTCCTTTCAAGGTCATATCCATCACCACTCTAGGTTTCTTCTAGGTCTCCACCTTGTTGGCTTTTCCAAGATTACAATGTAATAAAGAAAACTCGTTTTACATACGAGTGAAGGGTTAAGAGAAGAAATTTAAGAATAGAGTAAGGCACAGCACGCAGGCTATATTTAAAATTAAATAAAAAAAATCTAAGACCATAACCATTCACCGCTGGACGTGTTAATTAATCAATTAATAGAGTAATCAATTGTATTTAAAATAAAATAAATTTTAAAATACATAATTAAACACGTAGGGTCATAAAAGGAAAACTACGCAAGGAAGTTTGGCGGCTCTGTTGACCGTTCAACAGACAGGGTCAAGGGGTGTTCCAACCCAAATATTTAGTACTGTAATCAGGTTAGTTCCCAGGAAAGAGAGGTAGGTCCGGAGTGACTGCTTAAGTACCAAGTCTTTCCTAGCCAGAACGTCCCACTGACCGTTAACAACTCAAAATATTCGGTTATGATTTCAAACAATTTGAAATCTTTAATTTTGAAACGGCCAAGATTTAACTTTTAAACCTTATCTTTTGACCCTTATAATTATCCTAAAATAGGAATAGTCAAAGTTTAACTTTTAAACCTTATCTCTAGAGTCTCAACAATCATCCTAATTTTTAGGAACGATCAAGGTTTAAATTTTAGACCTTATCTCTAGAGTTCAAGATATTTTATTTCGAATCCTATTAAATTTGATAAAGATCTTATCTTTAATTTGTAACTTTTACAAATCCTATCAAATTTATTAAGGATTAAATATTTGATTTTAAAATTATTAAATTTAATAAAGATCTTATCTTCTATTTGTAACAATTACAAATCATATTAAATTTAATAAATATGAATTAATTTGTAACTCCTACAAATCACATTAATTTTAAAAAGATCACATATGATGCAAATCCTATTAAAATTAATAAGAATAAATTATTTAAATTTGTAACTCTTACAAATCATATTAATTTTAAAAGGATCACAAACAATGCAAATCCTATTAAAATTAATAAGAATAAATTATTTAAATTTGTAACTCTTACAAACTTTAATTTTAACAAATAATTAAAAATTTGATTTGTAACTTTTACAAATTGAATTTAAAATATAATATTAAAATCAAATATTTTATTTGTAACATTTACAAATAAATAAAATACCATTACGGCTAGGTTTCAACTTTTGAATCTTAGTTTTCATTACGGCTAGGGTTTAACTCTTAAACTTTCTAAACACAATCTCACATGAACAATTCATATTAGAAAAGAGAAAGCATATAGACGTCATTGCATACAACCCTTGATTTCAATTTAATTAAATAAACATAAAACATGCCTTATAATTAGGACACATATAAAACAATCACCATTGCAACATACAACATGTTCATATAATAAAGCACATCCTAAAAACATGTTCTTTAATTAAAATGTTAAGAAAATAAATCAATATACATAAAGCAAAATATATTGATATTAGCTTTCAAAAGGTGCAACCTTTGCAATATATCTCATAAAAATGCAACCTTTACATAATATCTCATTAAAAATGCAACCTTTGCAACATATCTAATAAAAGATGCAACCTTTGCAAAGGGATTCAACCTTTACAATTCTTTTCATAAAAGAAATTTTAATTTTATTTTTACATGTTCTTTAAACAAATGTTTGCCCAAAACACGGTTTTGCAACCTGGCTCTGATACCACTGTTAGGAATCCCTAGTGTATGAGCAGCGGAAATACAAGGATTCCCATAGGGTTTGCAAAGCGCTGTGTTTCAAAGCATAAGACAAACACACAAAAATTGCATTTTAGGATTACCTCTTGAAGAATATCGAAGCAATCGTAGCCTCGTCCTTTAGGAGTCCACACGAGTACTCCCACCAGAAATGCTACATCTTCCAAATGCTAGTTTGACGGCGTGTAGCTTTTGCAACTTTTGCGTATTTTTGTGTCTCTTTAGGGTAGCCGCCTATGAGCATCTTATGCTCTATTTATAGGCTTAGGTTTGACCTAATTTTCTCTCTAAAGAGTAGGCTCCTTACTCATTCTAAATGAGTTAGGCCCAATAGTCTTATTTTAGTCCAACTAAAATAAAAAGCTATTTTCTGATGGGCTTACTCTATGTGTGTGACCCTATAGGTAAAATACTTGGTTATATTAATAATAAACTATTTTATTATTAATATAAAATAAGAGTGGCATCTAGCAATGCATCATTATGTCCGAATATTATTTATTAACAACATAACCTATAAGTGATAATTATTTTATATGTTTGTTCCTTTTGTCACGATATCCTAATTGGGCCCAAGGCATGGTCGTGTCATCCTTGTACGGTCCAATTTATTTTACTTGATACCGGAGTAGACTTTATCCGAATAAATATCCAATATTTATTCTTTCTAGCATGGCCATGCATTTCCTTAGTCTCACTCCATCAAGTGGCCTATAGATATCACTCTTGTTACATAGGAGAGACAAATCCCATCTACATCACCCACATCCCTCTGCATAATTTGTACATTGCCTAACCACAACCTTTATAGTCCTCTTATTACAGAAGACGTTTAATTGTATTAAAACAATAAACTCCTTATGTAGGAATCGTAGTGACTTTAGGTCAAAGGACTACATATACCATTATCACATTGAGAATCGTTTATGACATTCATGTAACGATCCATGCAACGTTCTCATGGTGGGTCTGTCCAGTACATCATTACTCTTAATGTGTACCTGTGTGAAGACTTGATATCATTTATATCCATGATCTGTGAGATCAGATCATCAGTACATTCACACACTAGTCCTAATGTATTTACATGTCCCCACGTAAATACTTGACTAGGGACATTTTAGGAATAACTCTCATATGACCTATTACTCCAAGGATATGTAAAAGTTGTTAAACTATTTAACAAAAAATGACTTATTCAAAATGATGCAAACCTATATAGGCTTTTAGTGCATATTTCCAACACAAGCAACTTAACATAAAAATAAAATGTCATTACAACTGAAAAGGAAAGACATTGTTCAACAAAGGATAGTATAATAAAGTTATTACAACCTGAAAGTAATATAACATAAATATAAGCAAAGTAAAATATTAGTCCTCTTCTTCTTCATTTTCTTCCTCCATCGGCTCATCATTGTTTTGCTCAGGGTGGGGTGGAAATTTAGTTGCTAAAGGTGTGTCATCAGAGGGAATGGTAAATCCAATGGAAGCCAACCATATGTCTCTGTCAGGTGGAACTCCCATTTCTTTAGTGTGGTGCACATTCAGTGCAGTGGCAATCTTCCTCAGCATCAGATCATGATTCATGACCAGATCATAGGGTCCTAGCTGCATCTTCTTCATAACCTGAAGTTCCTGCATTACCATGGAGATATCACAAGAAGTGCCTGCTCCTTTTGGGGGTGGTGGTGCAAAAGATGTTGGTTTAGGTTGTCTGGGACGCTTTGACTCTTGAGGCATAAAATGGTCAATGTGGTCTAGCACCCAGTACTTATCCATAATCCTTTCAGGCTTTACCTTTGTCAATTCTTCATAGTTCAACCTAGTCTGATTCCTTTGGGCGAACAAAGTGATAACAGAGCAATATGGCAGTTGAAGATTCTTTTCAATGGCTTTCATCATCTCCTCCAGTATTAACTCACCCAGGTTAACATACAGGCCTCTCATTAAATAGTAAATTAACACCAACCTCTTAATGGCAATCTCAGTAGCATGAGCCATAGGTTGTAGGGATAAAAGGACATAGTGACACCATAAGAGGGTAAGATGATTCAAACAACTCTTCCTGACACTTTTTGGTGCACCATTCACTTTTGTTATATATGTAGCTCCTTGTTCACAACATTCTTCTAAAATTTCTTTCCTAAGATTTTCATTTTCATCCCTATGAAAGATATCTACTTTCCAAGTGTAGTGACATCCTTCCTCATCCAATATAGGTACTTTCAACAGCTTATTCAATATGTGACCAGATATAGGAATAGTGACTCCTCTCAAGAAGGAAGAAAAAGGAAATTTATCTTCAATAGAGTTGGCCCTTAGATTGGCATAAAATTCCCTTGTAAGTTCCTAGTAACAATTCCCTAAATTCTCATTAAAAAATTGCCACCCCCTTTTAAGCATGGCAGCTTTTACAGTGTAATCAGAACAATTTTCTTCCTCCAGGACTAAAGCTCTATCCCTTATTACTCCCCTATGTTTGAATTTATTCTCATAAGCTTGGGCCGCCTTGGAATCTCTAAACCTATACCCATCAAAATCCTCAACTGTCTGAGACTTCTTTTCTTCCTCAAGGCTTTTACTCCTTTCGATTGATGGAGAATCAGGGATACTGATAGTAACCACCCTCTTTCTTTTCTCTTTTGGGGTTTTCTTCAGACTTTTCTTTTCAATAATTTTTTTAGGTTTTCTAAAAAGTCTTTGTGATCTTCTGATCATTGTGAGTGTTAACGATGTTATTTATAAAGCCTAAATGGATACAAATGCATAAACAACACAACCACACAAAAAGCAAAATGTGAGATGAAAAGATATGATGGATGCAAGAAATTTGAAATTGAAACAAAGAACTACTAAAATCCTAGTTATCAACTGAAATTAAAGAATGTAAAGATATTACCTTTCAAAGGAATCCAGAGATTGTGCCTTTTCCTCTTCAAAACCTAAGGTTCCAACGTAAAGAGTTAGGGTTTGTACGCTGAAAGGGTTTTATACTGCTGAACCCAATACATGAGGTACGCGTAGTTACACTAAAATATTGGCGTATAAATGCCCATATTAAATTATAACAGGTGGTATCAGGTGTGAATCATGCTGCAAGCGTATCATTCTTCGCTTAAGCGAGTAATAAAACTATGAATCAGGTTTGGTATAGGCACGATTACACTTAAGCTTTGATATTACATCGCTCAAGCGCGTAACATACAAAGGAAGGTCATGCTCAAGCGCCAATAGACCACGCTTAAGCGACAAGCTTGGAATGGCTAACTTTCAACTTTCTCAACCCTGAGCACACTCAAGCGTGAGGTAGGGCGCTCAAGCGTGAAAGTCTTTTCAGCATCAGTGGCACACAAGGAAACTCACGCTCAGGCGTGAGTAAATGCACACTCAAGCACGTATGTATAACATATGACAGGTTTGGTGCAGGCATGCTCACGCTTAAGCTTAATATTGTTTCGCTCAAGCGCAGGGCCAAGCACAGGAGTGAAGCTCAAGCGTGAAGTGGTCACGCTCAAGCGCAAGGCATGTCAGAGAATATGTAACACCCCGAATTTTATAAAAATGAATAAATGATGAGAATAAATAGTAAATAAATGTATATAAGTGGATTTGTGTCCCGAAAATATTAGAATAATTAAATTCAGATTTATTAGGGATATTTATAATTTATTGAGCTTATGTGAGATGAAATTTTACCCGATTAGAATATGGGTGTCGGACCAAGTATCTCTGAATGAGATGTCGTTGGTCAGGGCTGTTAAGAATATTATTGGGAGTCCGAATATATATTTGGAATAATTTTTGGAATTAGTATTGAGCCCAAACTGAGAGCCTGTTGGTTATAAAACGGTGAGGTCTTAATGTGAAGCCAAATAATAAAAATATAAACTTCCACTTTCTCTTCTCCTTTTCACGTCACTTTCTCCCTCTCCTTTCTACACTTCTTCTTCATCCACCTTCTTCTTCCTCTCCTAAAAACCCTAAGCATGGTGGTGTGCCTTCTCCTTCTCCATTTCGTTTTCCTTCAAGCTTGGATATGGTGACAATGGCGATTAGAAGCCCTCCTTCTCCCACTCTATTTTCGTGTTTTCTCTCCCTCTCTTGGAAGCTCATGGCCAACTCTTGGGTGAGGTAAGTTCCTCACCATTCTTTATGAGTTTATGCCTTAGATCTTGGGTTCTTGGTATTTGGGGGAGTATTTATTGCATAGGGGTTGTTGGGAGAAGCTTTAAATGAGGAAACCCTAAGGTGGGGTGTTGTTATTATGGCATTAATGGTAGGTTGTTATAGGTGCATGAAATTAATACTTGGATGAGTGGAAAATTAATGAGCATTTATGGTGTTATTGGGTTTTAGTGAAACCCTAACTCTAATAAATTGGGGAAAGTGTGAAATGTGTGTAGAATATAGGTTTAATGATATTGGAGAATGATATTAATGATGAAAGATGGCCATTGATGGTGATTAATGAGCATGGGTAGATGTTGTTGGGTTTTGATGAAAACCCTAGCTCTAAGAATTTGGGAAATGGATATAATCTAGCTTAGAAGGTTAAATTGAAAGTGAATGGATGATGTTTAAGATTAAATGTTGCTTAAAATAATATAGAACCATTGAGGGTGAAACCCATAGATAGGAGTTGGTATGAATAAAGAATGTGAGGAAGTAGAAGAATTGATTTTAAGGATGGACATATGGAATATTCGATGTTGGGTATCTTTAGATATGATAATAGGCGATGATGATGATGTTGGATTTGGTTAGCCTTAAGATCTAGAGGATCTTGGCTTTGGGAAAGAAATTCCCGAAGCCTAATACAATTACATAACTTGGTGTTTAGCAAGTCTAGGACTTGATGTTGGGCTTTATGATAAGCTAGTAAATGTTTAAGAATTATGAGGAATGCCTTGAGGTGGCTTATTAATTGTATGAATGCATATGTATATTATGTAGATCGTATTCCAGGTGATGCGATGGAGCTTCCGGAGCATTGGAACCGTTTTGGCTCTTCCCTCGAGGTAGGAGAGGAGTTTACATTCAAATTGCATGAGTAAATTGAGAGTGATTATTGTATGTGATGAATACTCATGCTTGTCTTGCCATGTATATGTATTGAATCAATTGAAATGACAAGTTGATGATTAATGAGGATGATGTGTGAGAATTATGTGTTGAATTGATATGAAAATGTATATTCATATAAGATGATGACAAGTTTGAATTTGACATGATTGAGAGATTGAATTGAATGTTAATGAGTGTAAAGGTCTGGGATAGGTTTTAAATGCCTAGTGTGAAGCAATTGCTATATTAGACTTGATGGATTTTGGCTGGTATAAGTTTTGGTATGGTTGGTTGTGAGTTTCTTATGTTTCTTGCGCATATCCTGATATTCTCGCTCAAGCGAGAAGGGATCTCGCTTAGGCGAGAATCCCCTGTATTGGTATAATGGTCTCTAGACTAATTTCGCCCAGGCGGGTGAGGTTTCCGCTCAAGCGAGCTAATTATGCAATCATGGGAGTTACTGGATGAATCTCGCTTAAGCGGGCATGGCCGCGCTTGAGCGAGCTAGTGAGGAAATGGTAACTGGACATTTTTCGCCCAAGCGTGTGTGAGTGGCTTGAGCGAAAGTGTGAAGTCTGATGCTGGGATGGTGCTCACTCAAGTGTGTGACTGGTATGGTTATGTTTTGACCGAGTGTGACGAGTGTATGGTGAGTAAGTAGGACTCTGGACGAAATTCCACTTGAGTGGGAACCTTAGAAAATAATTCTATGATGTAGTAAATTTTTGAGTGAAATTCCGAGTGGGCTATGTCCGAGTGAGGAAGTGCGTATAATTTCGAGTGAAGGGTCTCCCAATATGATACCCTGGGTAGTGGAGTTCCGAGTGGGAATTCCCGAGTTCAAAGTAACTCGTTCCGAGTGGAGTCCCTCCGTGTGTGTAATTCCGAGTGAGGATGGCACCGATTGGGGATACATGGTGTGTTTGTCCAAAAGTATTCTGGAATAACTTCACTCGTGTGAAAAAGAAAGGAAGTCGGTTTTTGGAATAAATTACCGAGTGGAAAACCGAGTGAGAAAAGACTCGGTCTGGATTATTTTACCGAGTGGAAACCCGAGTGAGTGATGGTCGGTCTTGGAATTAATTTGCTGAGTGAAAGACCACACGAGAGAAGAGTCGGTTTTGAAATAATTCGCTGAGTGAAGATCGATCAGGTGTTGAGTCAGTGTAAGGGTGAATTACCGAGTGAATGACCGACCGAGTGATGAGTCGGCTTTAATGTAATTTGCCGAGTGAAGGACCGAATGAGAGGAATCGGTTCTGGAATAACTTTCCCGAGTGCAAAACTGAGTGTTGGGAAGGACGACCTCTGGTCGGAGTTTGCCCAAGCGAGTGGATTCCTCGCTCAAGCGAGCAAATGTGGAAATGGCTATTGGAGTAATTTCGCCCGAGCGATTGGCTGGGTGCATGGTGTCTCGCCCAAGCGAGCTACATGGAACTTGATACTGGCAGGATTTTGCTCGAGCGAGATAGGCTCGCTCAAGCGAGACTGGGGTCTGATACTTAAAACCCCCTTCTGTTCAGGGAAACTTGGGGGCGCTTAGGTGAGCTGCCCTCATCTCGCTCAAGCGGAGGTGAATCTCGCTTGAGCGAGATACCCAACACTTGGGATTTTGCAGATTTCCTCAATAATTGATGCCGAGCCCCATTCTCTATATTATGGGATATTTATGGAGATATATATGTGGTAATTATTGATGATATGCCACCATGGGGAAATAAAAATAAATCGATGAATCCGAGATAAATTATTTATGATGTTTTCACCACTAAGAGTGGGATAAGAGGGAATGATGATGAGAATTTAATAAAGAGGCTATAAGATACATTTTAAGACAATGATGATAAATAATGAGAGGAAAGCCCACTAAAGGAATGTGTGATAACATTGATGAATATTACCTAATGATGCAAACATAATGTGGTTGATACAAGTAATTGACTTGTATGTGTATGAGGCAATGATGATTGCTATATATATATATATGTTCCGGAAATGCCTTGTTATCACATGTGTGGCTTAATATTATGATGCTTGCTATGCCTTTTGATAACCATGTGTGGATTGTTATGAATGATGGTTGTGGCCATTGAATGCCAATTATATGAATGATGTGCCTTGCGGGGCTTTGTAAATGATTATGTATGATTATTGAAATGCCAAATTAAAATATACCCCTAATTGAGAGGGTGAGCTATCCTTGCAAGGTTTTGGGCACATGCATTATTGCATTGTTGCATTCATGGCATAGCATGGCATTGATATGTACTATTATTGTTGAATATATCACCTTGCGGGGTGCCACAAAGGGTATATCCTGGAGTGAAAAGGACGTTGTCCTATTGTTATTGAATTATTTTTAAAGAATCACCTTGCGGGGTGCCACGAAGGGTATATCCCGGAGTGAAGAGGACGTTGTCCTATTGTTGCTGAATAAATCACCTTGTGGGGTGCCACGAAGGGTGTATCCCTGAGTGATGATGATAATTTAAGCGATTATGATTATTGTTGAATTTAAAAATCAGATCCGTTGCATATGCATTAAACAGTTGACATATACATTAGCCTTAAGACCATGCCATTTGAGATGGGATGACCACGAGTGATGAGAAACCCCTTGCGAGGAGGTATTGAGCAAAGCCATAATGAAATAATGATGATAATGATTATGAGTGCCCTTGTTGATAAGTGGCAAAGAGATTATGTATGTGATTGTGTATATGTTGTGCTTATTTATGATATGAATTGCGATTCATGAGGCTTGTATGCCTATTATAATAATGAGATGATATATGAATGATAATTTGATGATTTGATAGCAAAGCACACATGACGTTTGTATGCATATACACATGATCACAATATATATATATATTATTCGTCATTTTGAATGTATAACTCACTCTCCTATGTGGTCTCCTTTTTAGCATTGTGATGCAGGTTGCCATGGGATGAGTTCGGATTTTAATTAAAGCTTGGGTGAAGGTAAATAGTGGTAGAGGAAATGCCTTGGCCGGCATTATTTATGAGTTCTTATGTAATGAATGAATTGTTTATGAGAATATAGATGTTTTAGAGATTTTGGGTATGTATAAGATAATCCTTTGAATTTGTAGATGATGAATATGTATATGTAGAATGTAAGAGATGATTTTATGTGTATTAGAAGAATTAAAATTGAGCGATGTTCATTGATGATTGAGATAGTCGGGAGAAGACTCCCGAATGTATGTGTATATATATATATAATTATATCTTAGGCATTGCATGCCTATGTAATCATGTAAAATGATGATGGGTGTCTATTAGGCTTATGATATGCCATTGCATGCTTTGCCGAGCCTTTTCTCATATCGTCATATATGGGACTAGGTGTGTGCCTGGTATACACATTCTTCCGCTGTATACTCTATTATTTTTGTATACCGTTATGGGCAAACTATTTATCGATCCAGTTATAGGTTAGTTAATCTCATTCTTTGGTTTTCTGTGATTTGGGTCTTGATGTGATCATGGTGGTGTCTTGGAAATATTTTCAAACGCGAAAAATTTATCCGCATTTTTATTAATTATGACGATTACATCGGGATTCGAGTACAGAAAACCAGGGGTGTTATAAGCTTTCCCATACAAAGCTTTATTAATGGTGAAACTGAAGACCTTAGTGAACTCAAAATCTTTAAA
Source organism: Clitoria ternatea (assembly GCA_037962975.1). Lineage (NCBI taxonomy): Eukaryota > Viridiplantae > Streptophyta > Magnoliopsida > Fabales > Fabaceae > Clitoria > Clitoria ternatea. The sequence continues at coordinate 114,772,445 of CM075671.1, forward strand.
AAAGATAGTTCATCTAGGCTTGCATTGAAGAACAGTCACTAGCAAGTCTTTAGATATTTCAATCTGCTTGCCACGCAGAGTTCTAACCAAAATGTACTTTGATTTATCCACAGAAACAGTTCTCCAAAACTCAAGGGCCATTGATGGAGAAAAGGGTTCTTGGTCCAAGCAAAAACTGTTCCCCCCAATGCCTTCTACTTTAGTAGTGACATCGTGACATTCAATCTTATGTTGAGCCGTATCAAAGAACAAAGACTCGATCACATCCTTCATAGAGAGTGAGATTCTAACCATTGAAGTAGAGAAGAGGAGAGTTTGAAAGGAAAAGGGGTTTTAGGGCAAAAAGAAGAAGCAGCGAGAGAAAGTTGTAGAAAAGTTTCACAGAAGTGAAAGGTTTTTACGGAGATTAAAATGACAACTAAGGGTGGTTATTTAAAGACAACGTGACTTAATGGAGGGAAAACAATTTTAGAAACAGTTGCATTCCAAGTAATAACTCAATGCTACACGTTATGAAAAAGAAATAAATGAATAAATAAATGATAAAACAGAATGCGTCTCTCAGCATAAAAGTGGATAAGTGAAAATGTTCTAAGTTAGGAGGCATGCAGACTATAGTTATACAAATACTTCAATTACCTGATATTACTCAAATTCAGATTATATTTGATAAAAGCAAACCTGGCTTCTACTAAAGGTTTAGTGAAGATATCAACCCATTGATGGTCTGTATCCACATATTTCAGATCCAGAGTGCCTTTCTAAACATAATCACAAATGAAGTGATACTTGACTTCAATGTGTTTTGCCTTTGAATGTTGAATGGGATTCTTTGATAGATTGATAGCACTGGTGTTGTCACAGAAGATAGGAATCTTTTCTTCCTGGATTGAATAGTCCTTTAGTTGATATTTCATCCACAGAAGTTGTGAACTACAAGTGGCAACAAACAAGTATTCTTCTTCTGTTATGGAGATGGCTATTGAGTTCTGTTACTTGCTACTCTAGGAAATCAAGCTGGTTCCAAGAAAGTGACATCTATCACTTGTACTTTTCCTATCTGATCTATCACCTACAAAGTCTGCATCATAGAATCCATGAAGATAAAAAAAGTATATTTTCTTATAGAACAACCCAAGGTTAGTGGTACCTACAAGATACTTCAAAATCCTCTTCACTGTAGACAAATGTGATTCCTTGGGGTCTACTTGATATCTTGCTCAGACACACACACTAAACATTATATAAGGTCTGCTAGATATTAAATACAATAGTGATCTAATCATTCCTCTATACAGAGTCTGATCCATTGATGTACCAGATTCATCTTTGCTTATGATGCAATTTAGGTGCATTCGTGTACTCATAGATTTGGCATCAGCCATTTTAAATTTTATGAGCAATTCTTTAGTGTACTTTTGTTGATGAATAAAAATTGCATCATTCATTTGTTTGATCTATAGACCAAGGAAGAATTTGAGTTCACCCACCATACTTATCTCAAATTCAGCCTACACAGTTTTAGTAAACTCTTTGCACAGACTTTCTTCAGTAGCACCAAAGACAATGTTATCCCCATAAATTTGCACTATAAGAAAGTTTTTGTCTGAGCCTTTTCTAAACAAAGTTGTACCAAACTTTCCTTTAGTAAAACCTTTATATTTTAAAAAGGAACTGAGTCGATCATACCAAGCTCTTGGTGCTTATTTCAGATCATACAATGCTTTACTTAATTTAAAGACATGAGTTTCAAAGATTTATCTTCAAAACTAAGAGGTTGCTTTACAAAAAATTCTTCTTCAATAAAGCCATTTTGAGAAGCACACTTAACATCCATTTGCTATAATTTTATTCCTTTAAAGGTAGCAAATGCAAGTAAAATCCTTATAGCTTTAAGTATAGCTACAAAAGCAAAAGTTTCAGTGAAGTCTATACCTTCCTGTTGATTGTAACCTTGTGCTACAAGCCTTGCTTTGTTCCCTACAACTTCACCATCTTCATCTAGTTTGTTCCTAAAGACCCATCTTGTTCTAATGATGCTTTTATTCTTGGGTTTTGGAACCAAAGACCACACCTTATTTCTCTCAAACTAATTAAGTTCTTTTTGCATGGCTATGATCCAGTCATGGCCTTCTAGAGCCTCTTCAATGGTCTTAGGCTCAAGTTCTGAAACAAGTGCCATTGCTGACTGATTGTGAAGTCCTGATCTGGTTCAGACTCCTTCAGCTTGGTCCCCAATGATGACATCTAAAGGATGGTAGGTCTTGAACTTCCATTCTCTAGGTTTCTCAAGTTTAGACATCATCTATTGATCTGAGCCTTGTTGTTGATTATTTACAAAGTCTGATGGTTTAGATTCATCTTCAGGTTGTATAATTCCCGCATTATCATATTCTAGATCTACCAATTTCTTGTCAGTCTTTGTTAGATCATCAAATCTTACATGCATTGATTCCTCAATGGTTGAGTCCTTATATTAAAGACTTGATGAGATTTTGATGTATTTGAGTAGCCCATGAAAATACCTTTGTCACATTTTAAGTCAAACTTTCAAAGTTGATCTCTTGTGTTACGATATAACATGTGTAACCAAATGAGTGAAAGTATTAGATGTTGGGTTTTCTTCCCTTCCACAATTCATATAGAGTTTGATTAAGTATTGTTCTGATAATGACTCTGTTTTAAATATAGCAAGAAGTGCTCATAGCTTCAGCCCAAAAATATTTTGGTAAATCATTTTCACAAAGCATTGTTCTAGCCATCTCTAATAGACTTCTATTTTTCCTTTCCACAACACCATTCTGTTGAGGTGTTCTTGGAGAAGAAAATGTATGAACGATATTAGTTTTGATATAGAATTTTTTAAAGACTTCATTTTCAAATTCTCTACCATGATCATTTCTTATTGTGCCAATGCAGACACCTTTTTCAGACTAGATTTTCTTACAGAAAATCTTAAATACTTGTGCAGACTCATTTTTGTAGGCTAAGAAATAAACCCATGTCATTCTGGTGTAATCATCAACAATGACGAAACCATATCATTTTCCAGCAAGACTTTGAATTTGGGATGGTCCGAACAAAACTATATGTAATAGTTCAAGTGGTCTGGGAGTGGAAACTACATCTCTATTTTTAAAAGAAGTTTTGTGTTGCTTTCCTTTTTAACATGCTTCATAGGGTTGGGTTCTATTGAATGAAATTCTAAGAAGTCCCTTAACTAACCCTTTTCTGTTAAGCTTTGAAAAATGTTTCATGCTAACATGTCCAACCTTTTTGTGGCAAATCCATTTTTCTTCAGACAATGAGAAAAGACAAGTTACATTTTGGCTTTTTAGTTCACCCAAATCAACCTTGTAGCGGTTGTTATGCCTATTTGTTGGGAAAAGAGTAGTTCCATCATGATTGATGATTGTACACTTTTCTTTATCAAACGAGACTTTGTAACCGCTATTGCAAAATTGACTTATGCTCAGTAGGTTATGCTTCAGACCTTCAACAAAGTAAACATTTTCAATTACAGGGGAGGGAATGTTACCAACTTTACCAATCTCAGTTATCCGACCAGTATGATTCCCCCAAAGGTAACTTTTCCACCTTTAAATTATTCTAGGTTTAGAAACATAGACCTTTTGCCTGTCATTTGATGTGAGTATCCACTGCCCAGATACTAGTAGTGTTGCTTTGCTTTTGTCCTTAAACACATTTGAAATAGGAATAATCATTGCCTTTGGTACCCAGAATTTTTAGGTCCTATAGGGTTAGTGTTCTTTGCATTCTTCCTTTTCCTTTTTAAGTAGTCTTGAATCACATGACCATGCTTCTTACAATAGTTGCATTTATCATGTTTATGCTTAGTTGAGAAGATGAAGAGGGAGAACTTTTTTCTTTGAAATCAGTTTCTTCAACATACCCCAAACTAGGTCTTTTGGAACTTCCTTGGGATTTACCCATAAGTTTGTTTAAATTTTTAGTTCCATTTACAAACCGGGTTAGGTATGTAGTAAGCGTGCCTGCTTGCTATTGAAGAGACTTGATCTCCTTTTCTTGAGAGATACAACAAGTATCTGAACTGTTTAGTTCAGTTTTCAAAGCCTCATTTTCTTTCTTGAGCTTATGTATCTCTTCAAGATACATCTTTTCTTTCTCATTAAGTTATTTAAGAAACTCTTGATCTGAATCCTTTTTCTTTAGATTAGATATCATATCTTCATATGAAGAAATAGTTTCACATTGTTTCTTTTTTAACAGTTTATAGTTTTTCAAAAGAATTGAAAAGTCTCTAAAAAAAGCTTCATAATTTTCTTTAAGTTTTGATTGATTTACCTCCTTTAATTCAGACTCATCTAAACTTACTTTAGATTTTGAATATGATTTGGCCATAAAATAGATCTGAGCAGACTCTGTCCCTTCTTTAGACTCGTATTAGTTGAATCTTTATCATCCCAGGTGATGAGTCCCTTTTGCTTCTTAAAGAATTTCTTTTTCTCTCTTCTGTCTTTTCCATCTTTATTCAGAAGAGGACATTCTAATTTTATGTGTCCTGGTTACCTACAGTTGAAACATTTTAAAGCAGACTTATCAGTCTTAAACTTAAATTGACTCTTACCTCTAGGTTCTTTTCTGTTGAACCTTCCAGCTCTACCTTTCTTCTTTTTTAAAAGTCTATGGAATCTTTTAGTGACAAGAGCCAACTCTTCATCAGTGTCCTCATCTCTTTCATCAGATGCAAGGTCTGAGCTAGTTGACTCCTCAGCTCTAGACTCCTTGTACCTTTTGGAAGTCTCTTCAGACTTTATGGCAATATTCTTGGAAGATGAAGGCTTTGAAACTTCCTTTTGGTTAAGCTTCGACTCATGAGCTCTTATAACTCCAAGAAGTTCATCCAGAGTCAAAGTGTTGAGGTCTTTTGCTTCCTCTAGAGCAATACACTTGGCATCAAAATTTTCTTGTAAGTATCCCAAAAGTTTCACATTGATATCTTTAGTGGATGATGTAGATCCCAGGGCTTTGAGCTTATTGAGCAGAGTCTAAAATCTTCCAAACATCCGATCAAGAAACTCGTGTTCCTCTATTCTGAAGTTGTCATACTTCTTGGTTATAAGGAGGTACCTTTATAGTTGCGCTAAAGAACATCCCATATTTCTTTCATAGATTTATAGCTGTAAACCTTGTTGTATTCAGACTTGCCTAAGGCACAAATTAGGAGAAATCTAGATTTAGCATTTAACTCTATTTTTTTGAAATCAGCTGTGGACCACTTATCTTTAGGAACTGGCTTTCCTTCATTATCCACAGGGGCTGCTTCATCACCTTTTATGATTATCCCTCATAGAGCATACTGAGCAGACTTGATGAACATTTCCATCCTGTCTTTCCAGTAGGCATGGAGGTCCATTCATGGAGGAGCCTTTAACAATAAGCTGATCTTGAGAAGCGGCCATGGATCTTGATCCTTTTTACTCAAGGGAGTAATTAACCCAAAAGGACAAGCTCTGATACTAATTGATGGTTTAGAGTTGGACTTAGAAGGGGGGTTGAATAAGTCTTTAACTTTTTTTTGATTTTATGGACTTTATACAATTTAAAAAATTAGAATAAACTAGAGAAGGGAAAGACAATCACGTAGCAAATTTATACTAGTTCACATCCAGAGTAGAAGTTACGTCCAGTACCTTTAGACTTCCAGAATTTCCACTATTATACAAACACCTTTTACAATTACAGCACCAGACTAGTGCCTCAAGTATTCTTGACTCTAGCCATTTTTGTCTTATACCCAAGTATTATTTCACCGAGCCACTCCTGGCTACAGACACCTAAGTATTCTATCAGAAAGCCTCTTCATGCCATACAGTGTTTCCCATATTAATAAACTCTAGCAACACACCAGATTTACAAAAAGGAATGACAAAGAGTTTTGTGTTACAATAGATAACTCAACGTACAAAATTATGAAATATTAAGGTGGGTACACTAAGCTACAAACTACTATAAGTCAGGGTCTGCTATAAGCAGAACTACAAAAAAGACTTATATAGTAGATACAAGAACCTAAAATCTTTTTAGAAAAAGTCCTTCAGACTTTTTGATTCTTGTAAGACTGGTCAGAGAATATTCAAAGATATTGGCAAAAACTTTCTATGTTTGAAAACTTCTTGTATTTAAAGGCTTCCTTGAGATAGACGTTAGTTCAGCTTCAAAAATATTGATGTTCTCAAGGATAGTATAGGCAGCGTTTTGCAGAAACATGCTTCAGAGATATTCACATAAAAGGGTTTCCTTGATAGTCTTTACGGAAAAGTTCTTTTCTGCTTATCCATTTTAAGCAAACTGGTCAACTTTATAGTCATTCACCTATAGGCCATCTGACTTGTATAGGTTCAGCTTTTGCTAACTGATAAGTGTCCAGGTTGCGTTAGTTTTAGGGTCCATGTAGTCTTAGTTTTAGTTTATTTTAGCTTATTTTCCCCCTAATTTCCATATTTATTCTTTTATTTCCGCATATGCTACTTGGGTTGTGGTACTTTGTAGGAACCTTCATGATTTAAGCCTATTTACAAAAGGAATTGGAAGAATTTGAAGGGAATAATGAAAATGAAAAGAGTTCAAGCTTGTGAAAGATTTAAAGTTGAAGCCACTCCAATAATTGAAGAAGGATATACCAAAGAAGGCATTTCAGAACCTAAAAACACCCACAAAGCACATGTTTGCCAAGGTTTAGGAAAAACCGCTACCAGTGGAATTTACCACTAGCTGTGAAACATTCTGGAAAAGTGGGAAAAAAGAGGCAAAAAATCTACTGCAAGTGGGAAAATCCACTGGCCATGGAATTCACTGCCAAAAAATCCATTGGCCGTGGTTTTTCCCACTGCCAGTGGTTTTTGCACAGTTTTTAATTCTTCATGCGTTTTGGGGTCACACAGTATGATCCACTGCCAGTGGATTTTACACATTGCAGCAATTACCTTCAGTTTTCTTTTAATTTTCGAGGGATAAAAAGGCAAAAAGAGAGGGAAATTAGACATGCTTGATAGAGAGAGACTTTAGGCACTTTTTAGGGGGGAAATTGAGAGCTTTCTCGGGGTATTTCAAAGGAGATTCAAGGACCAACACCAAGGAACATTGGATCGCAGCGTTTTGGGTGAAGATTTAGAAAACAAAAGTGAGAGCTTTTCTTCTATTTTTAGAATCCTTATTTTGTATTTGGGTTTTTTCTTATGTTGGGAATTGAATTAATGGCTTATTGCTTTGTAATTAATTTTATGACGAACTAAACCCCTTCTCTTAGGATTAAGGGGGTAATATGTATATGGATTGAATTGACTATTTTTCATCTTGTCCTTTTATGGAATTTATGCTTTCTATTCGATTTCATGAATGTTTAATACTTCTACAAGACTTCGAGAGGAGCGTAGTTGATTCCACATGATGTAGGCTACGAGAGTAAGTATATTGTTTGAAAGCATGAAATTGAACATATGGTTTTGGGTTACGAGAGTAAGCGAAACTATTTAAGGGCTAATGGGTTTTCACAAAATGTAATGGACTTAATTTACAAATTGAATGTAGTTCTTTGGAAATTAGGTACATTAGTAAGGCTTCGAGAGAAAGTTTATAATTAAATTAGGAAAATCTACCTTAGAAACTAAATTTTATAATTGGGGAAGTGAATTGCATGAAATTATATTACTAGCATATGAACCTCTTAACTCCCAAGAGTTTTCCTTTGATTAATTCTTAGAAAGTAATTGATTTCCATTCCAAAAAGGCATTAAGTTTTTTGTTTCTATTTTTAGTTTGATTTACAGTAATCCTTCCTTTAATTGAACCAATTTGTCTAGATAATCAAATTATAGTAAACCGGTACATGGGCACAATCCTTATGGAGAACAATAATCTTTTATATTACTTTGATACCCCATACATGTGCGGTAGGCTACCAAGTTTTTGGCGCCGTTGTCGGGGATTGTGTTTTCCCAATATTAGCTAAGCGGTGATTTGATTTGATTATATTAGGCATTTAAATTTTTTCTGCATAATTTTTTTTGTTTTTTTCTCCATATTATTTTTTTGGTTTTTCTTTTCTTGATTTTCTGTAAAATTACACTTGGGTTCTTTGTTATTTTATGAATTGTGTAGGTCCCTTTATGTGAACAAGTGCTAGCTTTGAAGATATCTTTGACCCTAAAATTGAACAGACCCTCCGTAGAATCAGAGCTCTTTGGAGACAAAGAGAATGAAGCAAGCAACAAGCTTCTAGTTGCACAACCCAAGCCCAAATGGATAATCCTGATAACAGAGCACTCTGGGATTTTGCATCACCTAATGCAGTGGGTAGGAGGCCTAGCATCACACAGCCTACCATTGAGGCAAACAACTTTGAATTGAAACCATCTTTGCTCTCAATGGTCCAATAAAATCAATTTGGAGGATTTCCATCCGAGGATCCCAACTTGTATCTATAAATTTTTCTTGACTATTGTTATAGACTTAAGGTGAATGGGGTTTCAAATGATGCAATCGAGTTAAGGCTTTTCCCGTTCTCTTTAAGGGATAAAGCTAGAGCTTGGTTGTATTCGCTTCCGGAGGGGTCGATTACAACTTGGGCGCAGTTGTCCTATACTTTTCTCAACAAGTACTACCCACGTAGCAAAATGGACCAACTCCGAAAGCAAATCATCACTTTCACACAGAAAGATGATGAAACCTTGTATGATGCTTAGGAGAGGTACAAGGAGATGCTCAGAGAATGCCCACACCATGGAGTGGAACGGTGTTTAACAGTCCATATCTTCTATAATGGTTTGACCCCAAACCAAAAGGTTACCTTAGATGTCACAGCTGGCGGTGCCTTTATGAGTAAGAACATAGAGGAAGGGTACAACCTGATAGAAGAAGTGGCATAAAACACATACCAATGGTTATCTGAATGGAGTTTGCCATCAAAAACTCCAGGTAAGTATTCTTTAGATGTTATTTCCTTACTTACTGCTAAGGTAGAATCTTTAACTGTAAAATTTGATAAGTTGGGAACAGGTACTGCTAATGTGGTGTGTGAAATATATGGTGTTGCAGGTCATACTATTACAGGTTGTCAGGTTGGAGTAACCCAAGGTTCCGAGTCCGATATGCAACAAGTAGATACTATAGGTAGCTATGGTGGAAACTTTAGGAATAACTACAGATAACAAGGACCTTATGTTACCCAAAAATCCAAGTTGGAGTCCTTGATAGAGACATTTGTAACCACGTAGATCCAGCAAAATAATGAGTTCTCCGAGGCGATTAAGAACTTAGCTTCGAAGATGGATTCCCTAGCCACCCACAACAAAATGTTGGAGACCCAGATTACCCAACAAGCCTCCAACTCCACAAGAGCTACAGGGACATTTCCTTGAAAACCAGAGGCAGGCCTGTCTAACCATATTATGGTTGTCACTCTTAGGAATGGTACTCAATACGAGGGTCCAACAGGCATGACGGACTCGGAAGCTAAGGTAGACAAGAAAGTGGATGAGTCTTCCTCTCATCCATTGACTAAAGAAGAGACCCCATGTGAAATAAAAGAGGAGGTTAAGCCATATCAACCTCCCATACCATTTCCTCAATGCTTGGCCAAGGCCAAGTTGGACAAATAGTTCGGTAAGTTCCTAGGGGTATTAAAGAAATTATATATTAATATTCTTTTCGTTGATGTTTTGTAGCAAATGCCTACCTACGCAAAGTTTCTGAAGGATATTTTGTCTAACAAAAAGAGGCTAGAGGAGGATGGTATTGTGGCACTTACTGAGGAGTGCAGTGCATTGATCCAGAAAAAAGCTGCCACCTAAGCTCCAGGATCTAGGAACATCAAAAAGCAGTGAAGCTAACATACGACTGAAACATGATACTGAGGTCATGTATGAAAAAGTGGTGAGTCCAAATGTTGAACTTAAAACTTTACTTTCCACACTAAGGTATGAATTTCTTGGCCCTATTAGGTTCTTGACTGCGATTGAGGTATAGAGTCTGGCTGAAGATGTTAAACTTAGCACTTGTGGGGAGGTAACCCCATGAAGATTTATATATTTTCTTGTTTTTCTATATTCTTGTCAAGCTAAAAAAAGAAAAACTAAAAAAATTAAATAAATTAGAAAACAAAACAAAACAAACAAACAAAAATGGTAGGATCCCTTTTGCAGTGCATGAAAATTTTTAAAGTTAGAGAAATCCATTGGCAGTGGGAAAATCCATTGGCAGTGGATCCCTCTGTGTGACCAAGGAAGAAAAAGGAGGAAATTTTTTTTAAAGCGAGGCAATAAGTTCCACGGGTAGTGGGAATTTCCACTGGCTGTGGATCTCTCTAGGTACCTGGAGGAAAATGTTTTTGGGGCACAAACAGTAGGATCCACTGGCCATGTAAAATTCCATTGGCCGTGGATTCCATCAGGTCTTCGAGTAAATTTTTGAGGCCCAAACAGAACACTCCGCGGGCCGTGGCAATTCCCACTGACCGTGGATCGTGTACCCATGCCCATAAATTGATTTTTAAACCAAGCATTGCCTTATGTCCTCACACACTTATTCCTCTTGCTTCATCCTCCTCACTTCATAACTTCAAAACCCACTCTTTGCATCTTGCTATTCTCATTTTCCATCATCCTCTCTATATATTGCTCATCATCATTGTAAAAATTATGCACTTCATTCTCAAATTACAAGTAAGAAACATCATTCTCTTTGCTTTAGTTTGGTTTTTTAAACTTTTGGGGTTCATTCAAATTGGTTGTTTCTTTTGATTATTCTTGTAAATTGATGTATTGGAAACATTAATGGTTGATTAGTGATGCTTGTATCTGACATGAATTGCAATGGGTATGATTGAAACCTCATGAACAACCAAGTTTGTTTATCTTAATCCATGAACCCCATTTGTTCTATTCTAATTAAATGTTACTTCTTATTGTGATTTGAGTATTGATTTGGATTCATGGTTGTATTCTTGTTCATTTATGAGAAAAAGGACATGTTGGACGATCCAATGATATGCACTATTTAATCATTTATGGAATCTATGTACCTCACCCCCTGCCTAATCCGACTTTTACTAGTTTGGAGGGCAGGGCTTCATTTCTATTTTCAGGTACAGGTGATGATGTAGAGGACCCCTTGGACACTGAGATGTAACTTCTCTTGGAGCACTTAGTAGGGCCATTTCCCACCTCTTTCTGCATGAAAGGTGATCTTGTTCAAATAAGTATCCACTTACCTTGATCTTCCCTTACTGAACACTGAGGACACTGTCCATTTTTAGTTTGGGGTGGTAGGTAACAGATACTTTTTCTAAACCCTTGTACTATTGTTTTTTGTTATTTATTTATTTATTTATATATTTTTATGATTTGTATGCTCTGTTTACTACTTTTCGGTTTAGGATGACATGGTTTGTCTCTGACATCGGCTGTCGTGGTCCCGTCAAATTAGTACATTAAAATTAATTAATGTAGTACTAGGGTGTCAACCTAGGTCGTTCTCTCAAGGATCAACAAAACAAATTTAGGAAAATCAAGTCTTAAACTAATTTTAACAATTAAAAATTCAACAACTAAAATTTAATTTTTTTATAGACAGAAATTCAACAAGCATATAATTAGGGGGTTTGTTTGATTGTCACAGAAATTTAAAACAGAATACAAAATACAAAATGAGTGTAGAACAAGTAAATAACGAACGATTGATTTTCTTGGAGTATTGTAATTTATTTTATCCTTGGATTTGAAAAGGTTTCTATACACTTCCTTACTGTCAATCCCTTAGTTCAATTTGAATTAATCAACTAAGCGTCTTTTAATTCATAATTCCTTTACTTTCATAAAATGAAGATTTTAATCAAGCATCCTAATTAAGCGAAAGGAGTCAAGATTTTAAATTCTAGGAATTATTGAACATACATAGAACATCACCTACATACATAATCTATTCTCAAATTATGGAATTAAGCAAACCACAACTATTAAGATTGATTTTTGAAACATTCATTAAGCATGTATATTTCTAAATCTATCTTAATATAATTTTTATTTAATTCTGACTGTATAATTAAATTGATTAAGCATACAACTTAATTAAACCGAATAGACATTAAATAATTGAGCTAAAATTATGAAGAGTTTAACAACAAGGAAATATATTAAAAATCAAAACCTCAAAAATAACATTACATTAACCTCCAAGAAAATCAATCTAAGGGTTTTAGCCCTCCATAATTAAAACAAGATAAAAACCGAACCCGGAATGAAGTTCTCCCGAATTCTTCTGCTGTCCACTGCTACTCTGCTTCAGAATTTTTCTCTGCTCCCTATATATCTTTTTTTTCTTCAGCTCTTGGTTCCAATTTATAGAGTTTCAATGGCTGAATTTTTGCATTAAAAATCCAGCCCATCACCTTGCCTATTAATACTTCACGTTGCATTTTTAGAGCAAAAGAGAACATGCCATTTGATGCTTCATGGCCGTGAGCTTCCTTGCATTTGGTATGTTTCCTCTTTTTAATTCTTTAATGCGTAAAGTTGAAATTATTTAGATAAACATTATGCACTTTTGAGAGCAAGTTCACGTTGGAAGCATAACCATTGGCAAAGGCAAGTGTTTTCATTAAATAATTTAGTGCATGGACCCTTGTTATTTTGCCAACGTGAAAGTCTTGTAGCATAGCCATTATTCTATTGTCCAATTTCTTATTTCCAACAGCCATATTCACGTTAAAACAGCAGCTAAAAAGGGGTCAAATTGCTTGCTGTTTTGTTGTCCTATTTTTACTGCTGTTGCTGTCAAAATTCCTTGCTGTTGCTGTTAAAATTCCTTGCTGTTGCTGTCCTATTTTTACTGCTGTTGCTGTCAAAATTCCTTGCTGTTGCTGTCCGAAATTCTCTGCTGTTACTGTCTATTTTATTGCTGTTTTGCAGCAGCCTTTCACGTGGACCCATGGCTGAAAGCTTTATCCAATTATTTTCCACTTTTGCCTTGTGATGATGCATGATTTATCTCTAATTCTCCAATTTAAATGTGTATAATTTGCCATCACTTAGTGTGTAACATATTGCATTTTAACACATTTTTATCATTTGATCTTTATGTAATATTTGATTGTTAATATGTGCAAAAGAAAATAGATCAAAGAACTCAAGAATTCCAATCCAAAATGATGATCAAAGTGCCTAAGGATCAAAGGAATCAAGAAATATTCAAAAGGATCTCAAAAAGGGTAAAAAGTGTGCAAAATATGGAGAATCAGGGGGATGAATCGATTCATCCCCCTCTTGAATCGATTCATGCGAATTAAATGCACCAGGAAGTGAAATTTTGAGCCATGAATCGATTCATTCTGGCTTGAATCGATTCATACGTTTGAATCATGCAAAAATCAGCATTTTGAATCGATTCATTTGAGTTTCAAAGGCAATGAATCGATTCTTCCATCAAATGAATCGATTCATACGTGTAAAATTAGCCCAGAATTGCATTTTGGAAGCATGAATCGATTCCTCCCACCAATGAATCGATTCATGATTGAATAATTGGCCCAGAAACACGTTTTCAAGCTTCTGGAAGGTGGACAAAGCACTGAGGAAGGTGGGCAAGGCACTCAAATTGATCATGGAGCACCATGGAATTGTAAATTCAAGAGTGCATCTTCCATTATGAAATATTTTATGGCAAAAGCTTGCTTTCTAACTCCTATAAATAGGCACAAGAGCAAGGGTCATAACACACCATTCTTCATTCTTCAATTCCTCCCTCACTCATACGTTCTTCCTCTGCTTCTCTTCTCTGTTGGAATTTTCCAGCAACTTCTTCATTTCCGGGTTAGTTCTTTGTTTGTAATTGTAATTATGGAGGGCTAAAATCCTTAGATTGATTTTCTTGGAGAATGTTGTAATGTAATTTTGAGGTCATTAATTTTAATATAGTATGCTTTTATTATTGTTATTTCTTCATAATCATTCTCTACTTATTTAATTCCATTTTGTTTAATTGAATTTGTATGCTTAATCGGTTTAGTTATCCAAATGGAGTTGAATAAGATTTCAAATTAGAATGGATTAAGGAAATATGCATGCTTAATGAATATTTTCATAATCACTTTTAATAATTATGGTTTGCTTAATTCCATAATTTGAGAATAGATTATGTATATAGGCGATGTTCTTATGTATGCTCAATAATTCCTAGATTTTAAGATCTTGACTCCTTTTGCTTAATTAGGATGCTTGATTCAAATATTCATTTTTAAATGAAAGTAAAGGAATTGTGAATTGAAAAAGACGCTTAGTTGATCAATTCAAATTGAGCTAAGAAATTAACATTAATGAGTATACAAGTTATCTTTAATGAACCAAGGATAAATTTATTTACAATACTCCAAGAAAATCAATCACTTGTTATTTATTGTTTTAAATCCTTTATTTACCTTGTTTTAATTTTAATTGTGACAACAAAAATCAATCAAACCCCCCCAATTGTATGTTAGTGAACTTATGTTTGTAAAAATTTTTAGTTGTTTAGTTTTTATTTTTAATTGTTAAAAATTAGTTTAAGACTTGATTTTTCCTAAATTTCTGTGTTGATCCTTGAGAGAACGACCTAGGTTGACACCCTAGTACTACGTTAATTAATTTTAATGTACTAATTTGACGGGATAACGACTGCAAAAATATCAACGTCACCTTGCCTTTGTTTGCATTGAATAATTGACAATGGGAGCCTTGCTTTGGTGCAGCCGTGAGTGGAGTCTTATTGAATGCATTTTGCTTGCAAAAATTCTCCAAATGGGACCATTGTGGGCCGTGTGGACTTCTTGGCTTCTTGTAGAAAAATATTAGGCAAAGAACCTTGCTTTTAGAGAGCTTCCAACGTGAATAAATTTCCCAACAGCACTTCATTATTCACGTTGGCACACTTGGGAATTTAAGAGGTCCATTTTTGTTATTCTTTGAACCATGGATAAGGCTTTAACAATTTCACATTAATATTCTTTTCAAGAAAAAGTAATTAATGTGAATTTGTACTTGGAGGAGAGTAATTTGTTTACAAAGTAATCATGAAGCTTCCAATAATTTGATAGCCTGTAAAATAAAATAAAATCAAATTAAACTTAGTTAATTCAATAAATTTTATTTTAGGACTAAACATTCATGAAATCTTAATTTATTTTAAACATACTAATTATCACAAACTAAATAGAAACATTAGAAATTAGAAATAACAATCACTAGTAAACAGTAACAGTAAAAGAAAACATAAATCACAAAATTCAACACTCAATAGTAACAGTAAAAATAAGAAAACAGTGATTACTAACAAATAGTGAAAATAAATTACAAACGGAGATTACTGACAAATTACGCTAAAACACATTTATTAGGATTTAACAGTAAATAAAACAGACAAACAGAGTAAGTAATTAAGGGTAAAAATATATGTCATCAGTCTCTTTGTGATAACTGTCTTGCAAGTTTGTGTCAATTTGAATGATAAAATTTCAGCCCTTTTGGATTCCAAAATAAAATAAAATAAATAAGAAAAAAAGAATAAATAAATGTGTTTTATGATTGCTAGTTTGTGTAGATGAACCACACATGATGATTCCCTATTTGCTTGGACTATGACTAATTGCCATTTAAATAGAGAGCTTTTTGGCCAAAAAAGGGTAAAACATTTTGAGAAACCTTTGTTTTTCTTCTTTGAGTGTATCATGCATTTTAGGCACTCTAGAACTTGGCTTGGGACCGATTCAAAATAGTTGGTGACTACATGTTATGGAATGAAAAAGGAAATCTAGGTTATGTTCTTTAGCCTTAGAATTTGAATGTTATACTTACCATTAGTTTCCCCCGTTGAGCTTAAAATGTTTATTCTTGAAAGCAAGCTGATATTTAATTCTCTAAATCTCTGAGAAAAATCAAGGATGGGCAACTAGATGAAAAAGGCTTAAAAAAGAAAAATTAGTTTGATTTGGGAAATGAAAATAATAGAAATGTGAGATTGTGGTTCCAATAAAAAAATTTTGAGAAGAAAAAGGATGATAGTGAAAATATAATAAGGAGTCTAGTTAAGAATGAAAATGAATAGGACTCCTTAAAAGTTTTTGAATGAGCAAGAAAATGTGTTTTCTGGTTTGCCTTCTAAAACTCATTATTCTCAGGAATTTCATTGTTAAAACCCTTTTGAACTTCCCTTTTTTCTTGATATCCATCCCTGTTCTATGAACCCCTGGCTCCATTATAACCAATTAAAGACCTTTTGACCATAACGTGTTTTCTGGATAACAATGGAGTTTATGGTCACTTGACAAGCCTATGGCAATGTTTTGAAATGTTATAATTTGAGTGATGCTTATACACAAGCCTAAACACTTAGACAGAAATGAAAGGGTGTATATTTGTAGTCTGGTCCTAGTAAGCCTGGTATGAATAATCATGTGGTTTCTTTTTAGACAATCTTGCAATCATCTATTAATTATAATTCTGTTAGCCAAGGCCTCGATACTCAAGAGGGGGTGAATTGAGTATTTCAAATTTTTGCGCGGAATCCCTTTCAAAACAGTTCTTAGTACACAAATGATGCAATATAAAAAATGTAATAATTATGAAGCACATATCATACTAAAATATTTTGAGTTGAAGGTATAATATTCAAGAATTGATTTTGATATACAAGGCAAGTTATTAGTTTAGGTAATTCTTAAAATTCTTGGCATGCAATAATTAATTCTAATATAAACTTAACTTAAACAATTTCTAACAAATTAATTATGCATAAATAATTT
This sequence comes from Clitoria ternatea, assembly GCA_037962975.1. Lineage (NCBI taxonomy): Eukaryota > Viridiplantae > Streptophyta > Magnoliopsida > Fabales > Fabaceae > Clitoria > Clitoria ternatea. Next base: position 114,789,255 of record CM075671.1, read on the forward strand.
ACCAAGTTATTAACAATATTATTCAAATCACTTATGTAATAATTAAATCCAACAAGATTTAAGTCAATTAATTCAAGGATTTAATTTAAGCAATTTTAACATACCAATTAGTTATAAATATTCTAGCATGCAATTTAAATTCACAATAATAAGGAGTTTAAGGGAATAGAGAATTTGCAAACCGATATAGTGAGTTCCACCACCCCGGTGTATGTCTTGCCTTCAAGTAACCCACTTGAAGGATTTCCACTATTGAGAATTTGAGATTACAAGCTTTGAGAAATTGTCTCCTAGTGTCCCACACTCAAGAACCCAATCCTCACAAGCAACAGGTAACCCACCCAATCTCACAATCTCTCAATAACCCAAAGGTTGAACCCCAACCTTTGTGACCACTCAACCTAGATGAATATCTTGGTGTTGTTGGTGTTTGGTTTACAAGATTTTTCTCTCCCAGTAGAGTAGATATACAACTTGAAGCTCTCACAAAATAATAACTCTCAAAGAGAGGATATACAAATTTAGCTTACTCAAAAAATATTTTTTGTCTAACTCTCAAATAACTCTTAAAGGAGATTATGCAAATTATGAAACAAAAGATAGAATATTGCCAAGGAAGAAGAGGAAAGCAGAGAAATGTGTTCTGCTTGAATGGTGTATTTTAATCCTTCTTCTCAGCTTCCTATTTATAGCCTTCAATGAGTATGGCATTAGCAATTGAATATTGTTTCCTGAGCATGGTGCCATTGCATAATGAATTACAAGTTGCATTGTGGAGCATGGCTTTGTAATTTAAAACTCCTTCGATGACATGGAGCAGTGTGGTTCTTCAATTAGGAAATTGGTAGTGCGATGCAAGCTGTTTCCACTTCGAAGCTTTGAGGATTTCAAATTTGAATTTTAAATTTGAACTGAATGAATAGATTCATTTCCTAAATGAATAGATTCCTTTAGTGTAATTTTGCATCAGAATTGAAATGAATAGATTCAAACTCAAAATGAATGGATTCAATGCATGATTTTTGAGCTTTCCAGACCAATGAATCGATTCAGTGCGTAATTCTTCATCCTGCCAGACATGTGAATTGATTCATTTATGGTGTGAATCGATTCATGCTTAAGAAATTCACATCCTGGGCCATTGTCTTCGTGTGAATCGATTCAGGGGTTGTAGGAATCGATTCATGCTTATAAAAATGCAATCCTGGGCCTTTGAAACCATGTGAATAGATTCATTTCAATATGCCTTGCATAATGAATCGATTCATGCACCTGTTGCATGAATTTTGGCACTTTATTTCACCCTTTTTGATATTTGTTCAATCTTGGCTCTAATCCTTTGATCCTTAGGCATTTTGATGATTATATTTTACTTGTTTTAGACCTCTATAAATGCCTTGAATTATTTCATTGGAATTCATCAATTTTCCATCATCAAACATAATTAATCTGTCCGTGATAGTTTACGTTTGATCTTGATTGTTCATTTGTTGTGTCATTATCAAAACCTACATCAACATATAAATACAAATTCCAATTGGGATCCTTAAGTTGGTTTGAATTCTTTATTTTTATTGTTCATGCTTGCGATGATGTTGATTGCTTGGGGACAAGCAATGTCATATTTTAGGGTATTTTGATAAGTGCCCAGGTTGCATTAGTTTTAGTGTCCATGTAGTCTTAGTTTAAGTTCATTTTAGCTTATTTTTCCCCTAATTTCCATTGTTATTCTTCTATTTCCGCATATGCTACTTGGGTTGTGGTATTTTGTAGGAACCTTCATGATTTAAGTTTATTTGCAAAAGGAATTAGAAGAACTTGAAGGGAATAATGAAAATGAAAAGAGTTCAAGCTTGCGAAAGATTTAAAGTTGAAGCCACTCCAATAATTGAAGAAGGATATACCAAAGAAGGCATTTCGTAACCCAAAAACACCCACAAAATGCATGTTTGCCAAGGTTTAGAGAAAACCAATGCCAATGGAATTTCCCACTGGCCGTGGAACATTATGGAAAAGTGGGAAAAATGAGGCAGAAAAATCCACTGCCAGTGGGGAAATCCACTGGCCATGGAATTCAGTGCCAAAAAATCCACTGGCCGTGGTTTTTCCTACTGCCAGTAGTTTCTGCCCAGTTTTTAATTCTTCACGTGTTTTGGGGTCACACAGTACGATCCACTACCAGTGGATTTTACATGTTGCAACAGTTACCTTCAGTTTTCTTTTAATTTTCTAGGGATAAAAAGGCAAAAAGAGAGGGGAATTGGATGTGCTTGATAGAGAGAGACTTTAGGCACTTTTTTAGGGGAAAATTGAGAGCTTTTTCGGGGGATTTCAAAGAAGATTCAAGGACCAAAACCAAGGAACATTGGATCGCAGCGTTTTGGGTGAAGATTTAGAAAACAAAAGTGAGAGCTTTTCTTCTACTTTTAGAATCCTTATTTTGTATTTGGGTTTTCTCTTATGTTAGGAATTGAATTAATGGCTTATTTCTTTGTAGTTAATTCTATGACGAACTAAACCCCTTCTCTTAGGATTAAGGGGGTAATATGCATATGGATTGAACTGACTATTTTTCATCTTGTCCTTTTGTGGAATTTATGCTTTCTATTCGATTTCATGAATGTTTAATGCTTCTACAAGACTTCGAGAGGAGCGTAGTTGATTCCACACGATGTAGGCTACGAGAGTAGGTATATTGTTTGAAAGCATGAAATTGAACCTATGGTTTTGGGTTACGAGAGTAAGCAAAACTATTTGAGGGCTAATGGGTTTTCACAAAACGTAATAAACTTCATTTACAAATTGAACGCGGTTCTTTGGAAATTAGGTACATTAGCATGGCTTCGAGAGAAGGTTGCTAATTACATTAGGAAAACCTACCTTAGAAACTAAATTTTAAAATTGGGGAAGTGAATTGTATGAAATTAGATTACTAGCATATGAACCTCTTAACTCCCAAGAGTTTTCCTTTAATTGATTCTTAAAAAGCAATTAATTTCCATTCCAAAAAGGCATTAAGTTTTCTATTTCTATTTTTAGTTTGATTTAAAGTAATCCTTCCTTTAATTGAACAAATTTGTCTGGATAATCAAATCATAACAGGCACTTGGGCACAATCCCTGTGGAGAACAATAATCTTTTATATTACTTCGATACCTCGTGCGCTTACGGTTGGCTATCAATATCATCTTGGGATATGCGAGGCAGTTGTCTTTGTTTATGCGAGTAGGCCTTCAACTTTTCCGTTCATTACTTCTTTAAGGAATGACGTAGAGTTGATGTGATAAAGTCCTTGTAGCTCCTTATTTAGAAAAGAAAGATCCTTTTCAAATGCTTTTAGAGGTGGAAAGAGAAACCATCTCAGGCTCTGTAGCTTCAGAGGAACTTGATTGAATAAAGCCTTCAGTGATTAGTACAAACTCTTATTTTCAAGAGCAAATTAAGTTTCACGGACTCCTTCTTTTTTATGCAACTAAATCTCTATGGACTTCTTGTCATACTTGAACAAAATAGTTAGATAAACTAAACGTACAGACTTCATTTTAGCTAAGAGTCTTGATGTATATTATTAACAAATCACAAGGGTTCTGACTTCTTAGTCTTGAAGTCATACTTGATTCTAACATGAATGAATGATGAGGAGGAAATACTCAAAAGTATTCTTGATGAGGCATTAAGTGAGGAAACTGAAATGATGACTGAGAATGGAAAAAGAGTGTTGGCTCAAATAGATAATAACCAATCTTTGTTGAATGATGTGGTGATAGCTGAGAAGCTAGAGAAAGTGAAAAGGGAAATTATTAAAGAGAAGCAAGAACAACCATTACCAGTGATCATAAGTGCATATTTAAGCAACATGATGTAGAGAAGCTTTTGAAGGTATTGAGGGCACATAAGTCCGCTACTAGGTGGAACATTTTAGACCTAAAATGAATCAGTCCTTCCTTTTACATGGACAAGATATTGCTAGAAGGAGAACTTTACTTTAGTTATCCAACCTCAAAGGAGGCTGAATCCGATTTTAAAAGATGGTGTGAGGAAGAAAGTAGTAAAGTTTTTAGATGCAAGGATTATGTACCCTATTTCTAATAGTACATGGACTAGCCCTGTGCAGGTAGTCCCTAAAAAATAGGGCATAATATAAAGGACGAGAATGATGAGATGATCTCGACAAGGCCTACCATAGGATGGAGAATATGCATAGACTACCAAAAGCTGAATGATGCTACGCGAAAGTGGTCACTCTTACTATTGCTTTTTAGATGGATATTCCAGCTATAATCAAATTGTGGTGGACCTGAAAGATCAAGAGAAATTGCCTTCACTTACCCGTATAGTATCTTTGCTTATAGAAGAATGTTGTTTGGGTAGTGCAAGGCTCCAGGTACATTTCAGCGATGTATGCTAGCTATTTTTTCAGACATGGTTGAACAATTCATTGAGGTGTTCATGGATAACATCTCAGTTTTTGGATTATCCTATAAATCTTGCCTTGAGAACCTCGTGTTAGTATTGCAAAGGTGTTAAGAAATAAACCTCGTGTAGAATTTGGAAAATGTCACTTTATGGTTTAGGAGGGGATTGTTTTGGGACACAAGATTTCTGCCAAGGGGATTGATATAGATAGAGCTAAGGTTGAATTCATTAAAAGACTTCCTCCCCCTGTGAATATGTAATGGGTCAGGAGTTTCTTGGGATGTTTTGGTTTTTACACAAGATTTATCTACCACTTCTCAAAAACTACAAAACCCCTTACTGATTTTCTAGTGAAGGATGTTCCTTTTAAATTAGGTGAGGTTACATCAAAGGCTTCACTTTACTAAAGCAAAAGCCGATTTCTGCTCCTATTTTGGTTACCCCTGATTGGTCCCTACCATTTAAGCTAATGTGTGATGCAAGCAACATGACGGTAGGAGCCGTTTTAGGGCAAAAGAAGGATAAACTATCACATGTTATTTACCATGCAAGCAAGGTGTTGAATGAAGCTCAGGTTAATTACACCACCATTGAAAAAGAGCTTTTGGAGGTCGTTTACGCATTTGACAAGTTTAGGTCCTATCTCATTAGATCTAAAGTAGTGGTTTATATTGATTATGCTACAATCAAGTATTTGTTATCTAAAAAAAAAGTCAAAGCCTAGATTAATTAGATGGATTTTATTCCTCTAGGAATTTAATCTAGAAATCAAAGATAAGAAGGGCAAGGAGAATCCCGTGGCTAACTAAGTGTCAAGGTTGGAAGGAAAGGATGAGCTTACACAAATTTAAGAGGATTTTCCATATGAAAAACTAATAAGTATAGCCCAAGCATGATGGTATGTTGATAGGCTAATTTCAAGGTGGTTGGGATGGTCCCTAAGGAATGGACTTATCAAATGAGAAAAAAATTATTTCATAACAACAAAAACTATCTTTGGGATGAGCCTTTCTTGTAAAAAATAGGTGTAGATGGCCTAATAAGAAGATGTATTGAAACACCCTCGGTCTTCTAGACCCGAATCCCGATGTAATCAAAACAAATAATTAATAAAAATATGAATAAATTTTTCACGTTTGAAATATTTCCTGAACACAACCACGATTACATCAAGACCCAAATCACAGAAAATCGAAAGGGGAAATATTTCCTAATTTAACAAAATGAAATAAACCCAAAGACGGGGAAATTTTTCCGAAATTAAGTAAACCAAATGGTCTATGAGGCAACCGGATAACAAAAGGGGCGGAGTGCAAGGGAGAACAAGGAAAATGAGATATCATCCACACGCATAAGGCAAATAACAGAAGGCTAAGACTGGAACCGGTCCGTTGGTTTAGTGTAACATAACAGCGCCAGGGCGGATTACATGGCATCGCTGGCTCGCTCAGGCGGGGTCTGATACCGCCTGGGCGGGGTATGGTGATGCAACAGCGGATGGAGGGAAGTCACAAAGAAAACTCTTCCACGAGTAACACTAGTCAATCAGTAGGAGGAATAGGTAAGGGGAAGGAGAAGGGAGATGTACATGTGCGGTAGTGGATTGTGGAGGAAAGGAGGGGTCCGAACTTATTCCACCCAACTCAACTAGGTATGGCAACGCCTGGGCGGACTCAAACACAACGCCCAAGCCAGGGTTAACACCGTTGTTGGGGTCGCATTAGCGCCACAACGGAGAGGAAGGGTAATTGGGCGGCATCCCACTCAGACAACTACTCGCTTCAGCGCGAGTCCTCACGCTTGGGCGAACCGCTCTAGCACCTCGGCGAGGTATGACTCCGCCCACGCGAATCCAACATAAGTCTTCCTAGCCCATACTCGCTGGACCGAGTATATTGCTCGCTGAAGCGAAGAACTTCGCTCGGAAAATTGGGAAGTTAAGTCTCACTCGGCTTCTCCAAACCCAACCACTCTGGACACCGATCCTAACTTACTCGGACTTTACATCTTTCGCTCGGAATATCAATACCTTACACTTAGGATCCAATCCTCCCTAAACCTCCAATTGAACTCCTCTCACACCAGGGAATCACTCGAGGTTTTCACTCGTCTTTCGTTCCTCCATTGTTAGAAGCATATTCAAGCTCTTTATTTCATCCTCTCAACCCCACACTTATCCCCACTACTTACTCATAGTCACACCGGCCTCCTACACTCGGGATTTCATGCCTACATTCACTCGAAAGCCCTCATACAGTTCTCTCCCCGCTCAACCTCACTTACAGTATAGAAGAACACACAACATGTGCTTATATAAGCGAAAGCATTCATATTTAATTACAAAACTTCACCATGAAATCTGTTACCCAAGCTGTCAGTTTTAACGTAAGAACTACAACCAAAACATGAGCCGGCCAAGGCTTAATAAAACGTTATACACAGCATTTACACAGATATACACATATACACATATAGACATATGTTCCAACAGCACTTCGGATTCATTGTCCTGTGCTCGTCCTCCTTCATCCTTCTTTCCGAGAGATGTTCACTGAAAGTATAGCCACTGCAGGGGTGAGCTTTTTCATGTAAAATGACAATCAAAGACTCGGTATCAGTGTCAGCATGCACATTCACATCCATTCTATTGGTTTCTAATTAATTAAAGTTAAACTCGACAAAGTGACATTTAAGACACACATATAACACACACAGGTATTTCCCGCACTCGAAGATCATTCATAACACTTCACACACGTTATACGTACTACTCTAATCAACCTCGTATTTACATGCATGACTGCGGATCCGACTCGAGTGATGACTTTCAGTCACAGTTTTCCCCTCTCTTGGCCCCTCGTCCTTCAGCTCTTCCCGCGTGGTACCGGCCTCCCATTGGCGTCTCGAGACTCCTCTCTAGCTCCTACGGCTACCACGAGCTCCCTCGGAATCTAGCCGGGGTCTGTAACTGGAAGTCATTCTCTCGGGGCTCTTGACCTTCCACGGGTCGCCCCACTCCTACACATGCAGCTAAATGCATCTACCAATAAGTGTCATCACATCACCAATATCTCTTTCATAACCATTGAGTGGGAACAGGTTCAATGCAACCTTTACTTACTTTATTATTTACACCAATATGATCAACCATCAGCAATCAAGTAATAGCATCTGACAAGTCAATCAAACACACATTCATACTTTCATGCATATCATTCATTATTATCCATGCTAACATACTACTTTACCACCATCTAGATCACAAGTATTTATGGTTCAATCACTATAAAACACACGGGATTCAGAATCCCCAATCATGCATAGGATCCAATCATCACAACCACATGCACATACACTCAAGCAGAACATTCATCCGGTACCGTTCGTGGACCATGCATTTAACATGCAAGCGCCCCCTACCTACGAAAGGGACTCCAAGAAGCTCTTCTGCTCTTCGATATTGAATCTGACGCCCTTCTACTGATTCGTTCAGCCTTCCTTCACTCCGTCGTACTCTGCACTTGGTCCGGAGTTGAGGTGTCGTTCTTTCTCTGCTCCAACGATCGCCCTTCACCCGACGAGGCTCTGACCTTCTTCCCGTACTGTCGTCGTGACGAACAGGAACAGGGGAAACGGAGGAAGATGGAGACGAAGAAGAAAAGAGAGAAAGTGGAGTAGTGGAAGAAGTTGTTCTTGCACCCACGGTGATACTGAATACGCACCTATATACACATGCGAGGGAAAGGAGTGGGATGGGAAAGTGTGAGTCGCAGTCCACTCACACCTTCCACCCATCACAGACAGCCACGTCCCATTAATTAAGCCCATTAATCTTATCATTAACTCTCAGGCTATACTGATTATGACTAACTAATCCTTTACTTTCAATTTTCTTATTATTAAATTTTTTATTCGGTATCTAACTTCAAAACTGGGATGTTACAGTTCTCCCCTACTCAAAAGAATTTCGTCCTCGAAATTCGGTCGGTAATTCACCTTAGCAAATAACTCGGGGTACTGTTGTCTCATGATATCTTCGCGTTCCCAGGTACAAGAGGTAGTCTTGCCTTGTTGCCATTCCACTTCTACCAGCTGTACATTTTTGTTTCTTAAACGCTTCACCGATCGGTCCATGATTCGGATCGGCGTAGTCACGGTGGTCAGGTCTTCCTTTACTTCCACTCCATCGTCAGGCATTGTGTGACTGGGGTCATGTAGATACCTCCTTAGTTGCGACACGTGAAATACATTGTGCAATCGGGATAAGTGGGTCGGTAGTGCTATTCGATATGCCATGGTGCCGACTCGTTCCAACACTTCATAAGGTCCAATGTATCGAGGACTTAGCTTTCCGCCCTTCAAGGCTCGTCCGACACCTTTATTCGGAGAAGTCCTCAAAAACACTCGGTCTCTGACTGAAAATTCCAATGGTTTGGTGTGGTTGTCATGGTAACTTCTCTGTCTGTCTTGAGATGCCTTTATTTTTCCTTGTATCGCTCGGATCTGCTCTGTGGTTTGCTTCACAATGTCTAGCCCCAATAGCAGACTCTCACCCGTTTCCGCCCAGCAGAGAGGGGTTCGGCATCTTCGTCCATATAGTGCTTCGTAGGGTGCCATACCAATGCTGTTATGATGGCTGTTATTGTACGTGAACTCAATCAATGGAAGGTACTGCTCCCAATCTCCTCCATGCTCTAACACACATGCTCTTAATAAGTCTTCTAAACTCTGAATCGTCCGCTCAGATTGTCCATCCGATTGGGGGTGGTAGGCGGAACTAAGCCAAATTTTGGTGCCCATTTCTTGATGCAGGCTGGTCCAAAACCGGGACGTGAACCTCGGATCCCTATCCGATACGATGGAGGTTGGTATGCCATGCAGTCGGATAATCTCTTGAACGTAAATCCGTGCCAATTTATGCATCGGGTACTTCATGTTCACAGGTAGGAAGTGTGCACTCTTCGTCAGTCGGTCAACAATGACCCAAATTGCATCATGGCCCGCTCGATTTTTGGGCAATCCCATGACAAAATCCATAGCAATCGAGTCCCATTTCCACACGGGAATCTCCAAAGGCTGCATTGCACTGTACGGTTTTTGGTGCTCTACTTTCGATTTCTGACAAGTGATACACCGGGCCACGTATTCCACCACATCTTTCTTTAGTCCGGGCCACCAGAACTGTTTCCTCAGGTCATGGTACATTTTCGTGGTTCCCGGGTGAATACTGAGTAGGCTTTTGTGGGCTTCATCAAGCACCATTCTTCTTAATCCTCCTCCACTCGGTATGTATATTCTGTTTCTCACCTGGAAAATCCCATCTGACCCCTCGGTCAAGGATAAATCCTTTCCTTTGGCCTGAGTTTCCTTCATTTTGATTAAGTATGAGTCTAACTGTTGCTGCTCATACACGGACTTCAAGAATTCATTGGCGATCCTCAATGTACCGATTGTCATTTTCCTAGAGGAAGGGGTGTCAACATGTAAGTTCATGTCTCGAAATTGCTCCAACAGCTCTACTTCTTTCGCCATCATTGCTGCCATGTGGAGGGATTTCCGACTCAATGCGTCGGCCACGACATTTGCCTTACCCGGGTGGTATTTTAACTCGAAATCGTAGTCCTTTAAAAACTCAATCCATCTTCTCTGCCTCATGTTCAGCTCCTCTTGGTCGAATAGGTATTTGAGGCTCTTGTGATCGCTGTACACTTCAAATTTGGACCCATACAAGTAATGCCTCCAGATTTTCAATGCAAAAACCACTGCTGCCAGCTCTAAGTCATGGGTCGGGTAATGCTGCTCGTGAGGTCTCAACTGCCGAGAGGCATATGCTATCACTCGGTCTCTCTGCATAAGTACACACCCTAATCCGAGTCCTGACGCGTCACAATAGACCACGAAGCTCTCTAGTAACTCGGGTAATGCCAGCACTGGAGCAGTCGTCAACTTGTTCTTCAGCTCTCGGAAGCTGTTCTCACACTCGGAACTCCACACGAAGGGAACGCTTTTCTGAGTCAATTTAGTTAGTGGTAATGCCAGTTTAGAGAAGCCTTCAATGAACCTTCTATAGTAACCTGCCAAGCCCATGAAACTCCTTATCTCCGAGACCGACTGAGGTCTCTTCCATGCCATTATAGCTGTCACCTTCGAAGGGTCCACCGAGACACCTTGCTCAGAAATTACATGTCCGAGGAAGTGGATCTTATTCATCCAGAATTCGCACTTTGAAAACTTCGCGAATAACTGCTTCTCCCTTAACACTTGGAGTACCGACCGGAGGTGTTCTTCATGCTCCTCGGAAGTCTTAGAATAGATTAAGATGTCATCAATGAAGACAACTACGAATCGGTCTAAATAGGGGTGGAATATGCTGTTCATGTAATTCATGAAGACAGCAGGGGCGTTTGTCACACCAAACGGCATCACTACATATTCGTAGTGGCCATATCGAGTCCTAAAGGCAGTTTTTGGAATATCTGAGTCCTTCACTTGGATCTGGTGATATCCTGATCGTAGGTCGATTTTTGAGAAGACTGAGGCTCCACGTAGTTGGTCAATTAAATCATCAATTCTGGGTAGTGGATACCGATTCTTAATCGTGAGTTTGTTTAACTGTCGGTAATCTATGCAAAGTCTCATGCTGCCGTCCTTCTTCTTAACAAGCAGTACAGGTGCGCCCCATGGTGATACGCTCGGTCTAATAAACTGTTTTTCGAGTAACTCATCCACTTGTTTCTTCAACTCGGCTAATTCAGTTGAGGACATTCTATAGGGTGCACTGGAGACCGGTTCGTCTCCAGGGATCAAGTCTATAGAGAATTCGATTTCTCTATTGGGAGGGACACTCGGTACGTCCTCAGGGAACACCTCTGGGAATTCGCAGATGATCGGGATTTCGTTCACTCGGGTTTTACTCTCTCCTTCGGTTAGACAAAGCATCATGAACAGTTGAGTTATATCTTGTGCAGTGCAGTCCTCATGGTGCTGTCTCGGGAAAATTATCTTTCGGTTTCTGCAATCTACTAACACCTCGTGGGCTGAAAGCCAATCTACCCCGAGTACGATATCAAGACCCTTTAGGGGCATGCAAATCAGATCGAAGGTGAAACTCCGATCATACAGTGCAAACGTTACGTCCTTGCACATTGACGATGTGAACACATTAGTGCAAGTCGAGCTGGCCACTTCTAAAGTCCGATCCATAGACACAGTCGGTAACTTCAAACGCTTCACACACTCACTTGCTATGAAGGAGTGGGTAGCTCCAGAATCGAAAACTACACCAAGTGTGTATCTACCGAGTGAGCACTTACATTGTACCAAGTCATTTGCCTGTGCGACTTCTTCTGCATTGATAGCGTAGACTCTTCCAGTGGCTGGTTGGTCAGTGTCTCTCCTCCTGATATGTGGGGCAACCATCATATTCCCTCTAGCTCTGTTGTTTCCGCCCCGAGAGTTTTGTCCATCATTCCTGTTGCTCTTCTCCTGGAATCCTCCTTGACGCACGTTAGTATTTGCTGGACGGAGTTGGGGGCAATCAGGGGGAATGTGTCCTTTATTCCCGCAGTGAAAACACTTAACATCGGTATCATTGCAACTCTGAGCAAAGTGGTCGCCACCACATTTAAAGCACTTATCGTACCTGGGTCGTCCACGCATCTGTCTCTCTCGGTCACCACGACCCTGATATCTAGTGAAGGGTTCATTTCTTCCTACGTTCCCTGGCCTCTTAAAACGCGACTGCTGAGGCCTCATATGCTGGTTGGCTCTACTGCTCTGGCCCGAATGGGCCCTGTCATCTTCTTCGAATATTCTACATTTGTTCACTAATGCAGGGAAACTCTGTATCTCATGGTATCTGCAGGCTCTCTTAATGTCCGATCTCAATCCGTTCTCAAACTTAAGGCACTTGGAGCTCTCCGTCCCAGATTGCTGGAAGGGTGGATAGAATAGGCATAATTCTTCGAATCTTGTCGCGTATTCTTCCACAGTCATGGAGCCTTGTTTCAACTCCATAAACTCCAGTTCCTTGCGACTCCTCACTGTGTCGGGGAAGTACTTCTCTAAGAAGCATGTCTTGAAATCATTCCATGTCAGCTGATTATCATCTTCAAGGAATCGGCTTCTGGCTATCTTCCACCAGTTCTCCGCCTCGTCCCGCAGCATATACACTGCACATTCTACCTTCTGGGCCTCGGTACAGCGAAGACCCCCAAAAATCCTCTCTAGTTCCTGAGTCCATTTGAAAGCTGCCTCCGGATTACGTCCTCCCTGAAACTCACTCGGCTTCCTCTTTAGGAAGCGATCCAGCACGTGGCCATCCTCAGCTCGAGTCTGGCCCTGCCTTTCAAACACGTCTGCAAAGCGTTGGAATGCTGTGGCTATAGCCTCCATGCTTTGGCGATGCGTCATTCCTTATCTTGAAATCGATATTCAAGGATAAGTATACCGAGCCACTTATTACCGATCGAGTTATCAGTCTAACATTCAATAGCTTAGCACATTATATCATGCTTCTAGGTTACACACACAATCGGACCAGGGGAAACAACCTCCTATCCTCAAGTCAACATCAATCAGGTTCAACTAACATCACAACAATTTCAACCATTCAGTCAGAAAACACACAACCGCTTACACTCGGTAAGCATACCTTGGCCTTGGACCTTTCGGTCTGCTCTGATACCAAATGTAACATCCTAATTTAACAAAATGAAATAAACCCAAAGATGGGGAAATTTTTCCGAAATTAAGTAAACCAAATGGTGTTAGGAAATCCTTAAGCATGAGCAGCGGAAACATAAAAGGGATTCCATAGGATTTGCAAGGTTCCGTGTTTCAAAGCACAAAACAATTTCGAAATTATTTTAGGTTACCTCTTGAAGAACTTCGAAGCAGTCGTAGCCTCGTCCTTTAGGAGTCCACACGAGCACTCCCACCAGAATCGCAACACTTGCCAACTGCTAGGTTGACGGCGTGTAGCTCTTGCAACTTTTGCGAATTTGTGTCTCACTAGAGTGAAAGGCCTATGAGCATCTTATGCTCTATTTATAGGCTTAGGTTTGACCTAATTTGTTCTCTCTAAAAGTGGGCTCCTTACTCATTCCAAATGAGTTAGGCCCAATAGCTTTATTTTAGTCCAACTAAAATAAGACAACATTTTCTGATGGGCTTACTCTATGTGTGTGACCCTATAGGTAAAATACCCGGTCATATTAATAATAAACTATTTTATTATTAATATAAAATAAGAGCGGCATCTAGCAATGCATCATTATGTCTGAATATTATCAACATAACCTATAAGTGATAATTATTTAATACGTTTATTCCTTTTGTCACGATATCCTAATTGGGCCCAAGGCATGGTCGCGTCATCCTTGTACGGCCCAATTTATTTTACTTGATACCGGAGTAGACTGGATCTGAATAAATATCTAATATTTATTCTTTCTAGCATGGCCATGCGTTTTCTTAGTCTTACTCCATCAAGTGGCCTATGGATATCACTCCTGTCACATAGGAGAGACAAATCCCATCTACATCACTCACATCCCTCTGCATAATTTGTTCATTGCCTAATCACAACCTTTATAGTCCTCTTGTTACAGAAGACGTTTAATTGTATTAAAACAATAAACTCCTCATGTAGGAATCGTAGTGACTTCAGGTCGAAGTACTACATATACCATTATCACATTGAGAATCGTTTATGACAATCATGTAACGATCCATGCAACGTTCTCATGGTGGGTCTGTCCAGTACATCATTACTCTTAATGTGTACCCGTGTGAAGACTCGATATCATCTATATCTATGATCTGTGGGATCAGGTCATCAGTACACTCACACACTAGTCTCAGTGTATTTACATGTCCCCATGTAAATACTTAACTAGGGACATTTTAGGAATAATTTTTATATGACCTATTACTCCAAGGATAAATATGTTTAAAACAATTTTAAACTGAAATATTTATTCTATTGATAAGTAGAAAAATGATACAAATGAAAAAGCATAAAGGCTCATAGTGCATACACCAACAAATGGTCTATGAGGCAACCGGATAACAAAAGGGGCGGAGTGCAAGGGAGAACAAGGAAAATGAGATATCATCCACACGCATAAGGCAAATAACAGAAGGCTAAGACTGGAACCGGTCCGTTGGTTTAGTGTAACATAACAGCGCCAGGGCGGATTACATGGCATCGCTGGCTCACTCAGGCGAGGTCTGATACCGCCTGGGCGGGGTATGGTGATGCAACAGCGGATGGAGGGAAGTCACAAAGAAAACTCTTCCACGAGTAACACTAGTCAATCAGTAGGAGGAATAGGTAAGGGGAAGGAGAAGGGAGATGTACATGTGCGGTAGTGGATTGTGGAGGAAAGGAGGGGTCCGAACTTATTCCGCCCAACTCAACTAGGTATGGCAACGCCTGGGCGGACTCAAACACAACACCCAAGCCGGGGTTAACAACGTTGTTGGGGTCGCATTAGCGCCACAACGGAGAGGAAGGGTAATTGGGCGGCATCCCACTCAGACAACTACTCGCTTCAGCGCGAGTCCTCACGCTTGGGCGAACCGCTCTAGCACCTCGGCGAGGTATGACTCCGCCCACGCGAATCCAACATAAGTCTTCCTAGCCCACACTCGCTGGACCGAGTATATTGCTCGCTGAAGCAAAGAACTTCGCTCGGAAAATTGGGAAGTTAAGTCTCACTCGGCTTCTCCAAACCCAACCACTCTGGACACCGACCTAACTCACTCGAACTTTACATTTTTCGCTCGGAATATCAATACCTTACACTTAGGATCCAATCCTCCCTAAACCTCCAATTGAACTCCTCTCACACTAGGGAATCACTCGAGGTTTTCACTCGTCTTTCGTTCCTCCATTGTTAGAAGCATATTCAAGCTCTTTATTTCATCCTCTCAACCCCACACTTATCCCCACTACTTACTCATAGTCACACCGGCCTCCTACACTCGGGATTTCATGCCTACATTCACTCGGAAGCCCTCATACAGTCCTCTCCCCACTCAACCTCACTTACAGTATAGAAGAACACACAACATGTGCTTATATAAGCGAAAGCATTCATATTTAATTACAAAACTTTACCATGAAATCTGTTACCCAAGCTGTCAGTTTTAACGTAAGAACTACAACCAAAACATGAGCCGGCCAAGGCTTAATAAAACGTTATACACAGCATTTACACAGATATACACATATACACATATAGACATATGTTCCAACAGCACTTCAGATTCATTGTCCTGTGCTCGTCCTCCTTCATCCTTCTTTCCGAGAGATGTTCACTGAAAGTATAGCCACTGCAGGGGTGAGCTTTTTCATGTAAAATGACAATCAAAGACTCGGTATCAGTGTCAGCATGCACATTCACATCCATTCTATTGGTTTCTAATTAATTAAAGTTAAACTCGACAAAGTGACATTTAAGACACACATATAACACACACAGGTATTTCCCGCACTCGAAGATCATTCATAACACTCCACACACGTTATACGTACTACTCTAATCAACCTCGTATTTACATGCATGACTGCGGATCCGACTCGAGTGATGACTTTCAGTCACAGTTTTCCCCTCTCTTGGCCCCTCGTCCTTCAGCTCTTCCCGCGTGGTACCGGCCTTCCATTGGCGTCTCGAGACTCCTCTCTAGCTCCTACGGCTACCACGAGCTCCCTCGGAATCTAGCCGGGGTCTGTAACTGGAAGTCATTCTCTCGGGGCTCTTGACCTTCCACGGGTCGCCCCACTCCTACACATGCAGCTAAATGCATCTACCAACAAGTGTCATCACATCACCAATATCTCTTTCATAACCATTGAGTGGGAACAGGTTCAATGCAACCTTTACTCACTTTATTATTTACACCAATATGATCAACCATCAGCAATCAAGTAATAGCATCTGACAAGTCAATCAAACACACATTCATACTTTCATGCATATCATTCATTGTTATCCATGCTAACATACTACTTTACCACCATCTAGATCACAAGCATTTATGGTTCAATCACTATAAAACACACGGGATTCAGAATCTCCAATCATGCATAGGATCCAATCATCACAACCACATGCACATACACTCAAGCAGAACATTCATCCGGTACCGTTCATGGACCATGCATTTAACATGCAAGCGCCCCCTACCTACGAAAGGGACTCCAAGAAGCTCTTCTGCTCTTCGATATTGAATCTGACGCCCTTCTACTGATTCGTTCAGCCTTCCTTCACTCCGTCGTACTCTGCACTTGGTCCGGAGTTGAGGTGTCGTTCTTTCTCTGCTCCAACGATCGCCCTTCACCCGACGAGGCTCTGACCTTCTTCCCGTACTGTCGTCGTAACGAACAGGAACAGGGGAAACGGAGGAAGATGGAGACGAAGAAGAAAAGAGAGAAAGTGGAGTAGTGGAAGAAGTTGTTCTTGCACCCACGGTGATACTGAATACGCACCTATATACGCATGCGAGGGAAAGGAGTGGGATGGGAATGTGTGAGTCGCAGTCCACTCACACCTTCCACCCATCACAGACAGCCACGTCCCATTAATTAAGTCCATTAATCTTATCATTAACTCTCAGGCTATACTGATTATGACTAACTAATCCTTTACTTTCAATTTTCTTATTATTAAATTTTTTATTCGGTATCTAACTTTAAAATTGGGATGTTACAGTTTGCCCATAACGGTATACAAAATAACAGAGTTTTACAATGGAAGAAGAATGTGTATACCGGGCACACGCCTAGTCCCATATATGAAGATATGAGAAAAGGCTCGACAAGGCATGCAAACATACAACACGAGCCCATTTAGGCCACATCCAAACTTACACATAAATCATAAACATGCATTGCCTAAGGTACATACATATACTTAGCTATATGGTCATACATCATACATCTCCAACATTCATATTCTATATTTCTCCATAATCAATTCAACCTCAATATCATGTATCATTAACATTTATGTATTCCCAAAATGGGCTACATACCCAATGTCATTCCAAATATCAATATATCATTCATATACCTAGCTATTTATAATACATCCGCCAATATCAATAAATCATCAACACTAGGATACACCTTTTATTTCACAATACAATGAATCATAATCGCTGCCGGCCAAGGCATTCCATTACCACTATTTACCTTTCCAAAGCCTTACTTCATAAACGTTCTCATCCCATGGTTTTCCTGCATCAATACTAAAAAAGTAGACCACATGGGAGAGTGAGTTAGACATTTCAAATGACGATATGAATACAATTGAAATTATGTGCATATGCATATCAACATCATGTATGCTTTGCTAAGCACATCAATAGTCATCATAGATTATTAATTCAACAATATATACTTATTTCATACTTATTCATCAAATCATAGCAAAGTAAGCATATACATATCTATTCCAATGCCACAACGGGCTAACATCATCAACATCGATCATTCCAGTCTATTCTCAAAGCCACCACGGGCTAACATCGTTATCATCAATCATAAACAAATACGCCCTTCATTACGTTAGGCCATAATATACATATCGTCATATTCAACATTGTTTTAGATATATTCATATCATTTATTAATCATATGTGGTCTTTTAGGTATTTAATTACCCATCTCATCAACATATACCACTATCTCAATCATCATCAATCATCATCATATTCTGGCATATCTCCATGCTATATGCAAATGCTCTTATGGCTAATGCATATGCACAATGGAATAATCATAAACAAATGCGGATCCGACTGTGGGAATAAACACCAAATTATGGGTCAAGCATAGGTGTGCTACTATGCCGCTACTGCAGTAGTAAAGTGTACACTTATATCTCATTTCATGCATACTCAACATCATATTTTACTGGTACCAAACCGCATCGCTCATATGTAGCACTAGTCACCCCGTGACTTGCGGATCAACAACATGGCCTCACTAGCCAAAAGTGCTACGGGCCCCTCCCGAACACACATCGAGAGAGCCGTGCCCCGTCGGACACCGAGGTAACTTGCTCATCCCAGAGCCGCCCACCCATTGGGCCCACCATATAGGGTGTCTCGTCACCAAACTATGGATAGCTTTGTGACTCACACACCGAGTCACAGGGGAAACAACAAGAATGGTCGTGCACTAAGCCGCCCTCCCACTGGGCCCGCCTAGTGGAACCCCCTAATATTCCACATAGACAGCGATCGATATGCCATAGCTGCAATGCAATGCAAATCAAATGCATTTCTCACACTGTGCATCCTAAATGCCACTCATCAATCATCATCATTAACACCACCATGTACACGTTAGTGGATTTTATCATTGTTGGTTTTAGCCATTGCTTTCAAGTTTTATATGTGGCATTTCATTTAACATCTTTCATATATATATATATATATTTCATATCACACATGCAAGACAATACTTGCAATCAACCACAATGGAATCATATCATTATATATCATTCATAAATATTACCACTCATTCACTTAGTGGATTTTCATTTCATTTGTCATTGCCATGGTTTCACAACTAGTGTGGTAATACAACAATTTATTAATACAATTCAAACCACACATACAAGATCACACTTGTATCATTCACAATGGCATTCAATAATTATCAATAATAATAACCATCCTTTTATTCAAGGAAATGATCAACAACATCATCCATCATTATTCATTATCGATATCATCTCTGATTCATCGATTTAAAACAAATAGATTGTCATAAAATCATCCCCTCATCAATATCATCAAATCATGTCATTAGTGGTGAATATCCATGTTATCATAACATGCCACAATCAATATCAACACCACTAAGACACACCATCATCACCTACCCCTAATAAAATCTCTCATTTTTACCTAATAAAAGGGGTTTTGAGCAATAATAAGCTCATGTTAACTTTCAATACTAAGACATGAGAAAACCTCACTTTTAGTCTTAATAATAGTGGGACATGTTGTAAAGATCACCTATTAATCCCAATTTGGCCACCATAAAAAGTTGGGTTAAAAACCCTCTTAAACTTGAATTTTTTAATGTAATAGGTTCGGTAGTTTTTTCCTAATGAGAGTTAGAAAACTCCAATTAAAGTGAGACTAATTCTCACACGTCCGCAACACAATTATCTACAACTTTCATGAAGAAGTCAGAGGCCAAAAATATCATTAAGGTGCCCAAACAGGCCCAAAACAGCAAAGAAAATAGACAAGTTGGAAAAACAGCACAACAGTGGCCATAACAGGGCTCTGAATCGATTGAAGCTCATATGAATCGATTCAAGCGTCCTAAAATCTCAAAATTTGACAAACAGAGGGCCTTGAATCGATTCCAACTCGTATGGATCGATTCAAATGCCCCTGGAGCACAAAACAGTGAAAACAACATCTCTTGAATCGATTCAAAGAGTCTTGAATCGATTCAAGACAGCCCTGCTGCTGTTTTTATGCAGAAACGCATGATTTTTCAACTTCTAACCCTCCTAACTTTCTCGTATGAACTCCGAATGCTACAAAATTTTAACCGCAACAAACACACATCATTTGTGACGCGTGGCAACTGGCCCCACTCAAAAATTCCGAAAAATGAGGGACTTATGTGCATAAATGCGTTTAACTTAATTTATAACAATTTTGGGCAACTCAAGGGTCAATTCTCATTAAAATTTGCCCATTCCAATTCCTACAAGTCATAAACTACATATATGGGCTATTGGGACTAACCCAAGCCGTCAAAATCACATAAAACTCTATTTGACCCCTTCACTTCCATGATTATGCATTAAAAATGCACTTTGTGAACTACAATATGACCCGAACCATCTATAAATCATTTCAATATGGGTCTTTCATTACAATGCATCAATTCCCATCAAGGGACCACTAACCATTCATCACCATCTCATATCTATATATATAAAATTTCCAAAATTCAAAAATTTGCCAAGCCTATCATTCATCACTTCATCAATTCAAACATTTAATACATTCATGGCAAGGCATTGCATGAGTTCACACATAAACATAATTAACAATTTTTCACTCATGCAATTGAAATGTAAACTCCTCTCCTACCTCGAGAGAAGAACCGCGATTCCAATGCTCCAAATGCTCTACTTCATTATTCGACATTGAATCTACATATTGTACACATATACACATGTAATTAATAAGCCATTATAAGGCATCATCTTCTTAAAACTCATAGTCAAGTCCTAGACTTATCTAAACTCTTACCCACAAGTCTTCCAAATCATTTTATGGACCATTCAACTATCATTATTATCATTCATTTCTAATATAAACCCTTGGTTCCATTTAAGACCATCATCAATCAACAACCCCAATGGCATATATCAAGGCCTAAGACTCCACCACATCAAATATCCATCTCCCTAATCCACTATCAATGGTTTACACCCATTATTAACATCATCATAAATATCAACAATCAAAAATCAATTTCCTCTAATCACATACATACTCACATGTACCCATCTCCCAAACCTCAATGATCAACACCAATGCTTCAACATTCATTTCCTCATATAAAATTATTCTAAGGCATCAAAAATCATCAAAATCACCTATTTAGCCAAAAACCCCCAATTTATCATACTTAGGGTTTCCTCTCACAAATCATCCAACAACAATTAATACTCATTATCTTCCTTGATTCATCATAGGTTCACTAACCCATATCTATTTATAGCATAAAATCATTATTAATAATAACATCCTCTAACCATCCAACCTAGGGTTCATCATTTCCCTTAATAATCTAAGTTTCTAACATTATCATTTCAACCCAATAACCCTAAACCATAAATGAAATAATGAAGAGGTAGGAAATATTTACCTCAAGCCCATGCAATTTCCAAAATGAAAATGAGAGTAAAGAAGAGGAAGAAGAATATTGTCCAAGCAAAGCCTCCATGCTCCTTAAATGCTTCACATTTCCATGCCTAGTTTTTCATTTTGGCAAGAGATGGAAGGGAGAGGGGGTGGTGGACGGTTTGGAGAAGAGAAGAATGGAGGAGAAGAGAAAAGTGAACATGGAGGATGAAGGAGAAGAAAAGTGCACGGTTGGGAAGAGAAAAAGGAGAGTAGTTTTAATATGAATTGGGTATTACCCATCGAATAGAGCAATGCACCCTTTATCCCATTATCCATTGTGTAAAAGTATGAAAGGTGAGAGGGAGAGAGGTCACGGATGAGAGGGAAAAGAAAATGGAGGTTTTCATTTTCTTTTAATTCAATTTGGTTCGTAATTTCCCCGTTTAATAACATATGTCGAGTCCAATTAATTATCTCCTTAACACTGAAAATTATTTCGACTATACCATCGTAACCACAAAAATTTTCTAAACATTCTAGGCCCATCAAATATCTAATTTGACCAAGTGGGTCCTACATCGTCTGTTAAATCACCTGGTTCTAGTAAATCTAAATTTACCGATAATTCACCTCTAGTGTCTAACAACATCTCCCATAATTATTTGACCATGAATAATCAATTATCATCATCCAATAAATTTAATTTCCTTAAAATCTGGGATGTTACATGCATCCCTAAGGAAGAGCAAGGAGAAATCTTGGGGCACTGTCACAACTCAAGTTATGGAGGGCATCATGGGGCTACGAAGACAACTACTAAGGTCTTGCAATTGAGATTCTATTAGCCAACATTGTTTAAAGATGCAAAGGTCTATGTCTAATATTGTGATCTTTGTCAAGGAAGTGGGAACTTGTCTGTTAAAGCCAGCATGTCACTAACCAACATCTTCGTGGTGGAATTGTTTAATGTGTAGGGTATTGACTTTATGGTCCCTCCCCATAGTTCTTACTCCAATGAGTATGTGCCAGTTGTTATGGATGATGTGTCTAAATAAGTGGAAGTCATCCCTACTAGAATAAATGATGCACAAGTTAAGGTTATTGATGAAAAACATTTTCTCTAGATTTGATGTACCTAGAGTGCTCATCAGTGATGAGGGGTACCTATTTCTACAATAAGGTATTGGAAAAAAGCCTAAAACATTATGAAGTTTTGCATAAAGTAGCCACTCCTTATCATCCACAAACTTATGGACAGGTGGAACTTTTTAATAGAGAGATAAAAAGAATCCTTGAAAAACTTGTGAATAAATCTAGAATAGATTGGCTGCTAAGTTAGATTATGCTTTGCGGGCTTATTGGACTACATTTAAACATGTCGCCTTATCAGTTGGTGTATGGCAAAGCTTGTCATCTCCCTATGGAGCTTGAACATAAGGCTTATTGGGCCTCAAGGGTGTTAAATTTGGATGCAACACTAAGCTAAGAGGAGAGCGTGCTTAGGTTACATGAGTTGGAGGAATTTAGATTCATAGCTTATTCAAATGCCTCCATATACAAAGAAAAAACCAAAAAGTGGCATGACCAACACATCCAAATGAAAGAATTTAAGAAGGGTAACTTTATGTTATAATTCAATTCTAGATTGAAACTTTTTCCAAGAAAGCTAAAGTCCATGTGCTTTAGACCAAGTTACTTCCTATGGGCTGTCCTACTAATGGAAATACATTCATCAAGAACATTCCAGGTCAATGGTCATAGACTCAAACTTTATCATAGAGGATAATGAGGACACAACATGGGAGGATCCCCACACTACCTTGGATAAAGGGTTAGAGGCTTACATGGGTCCCTTAATAAGGGCCAAGTCCAAGAAGGGCAAAGAGACCATCCACAAAGCCCTATCTTCCTTCCTTACCTTACTTAGTGCGCCTAAGCCCAATGAGGACACCTTGAGGATCTATTTGTACTCATCATGTAATATAGATCAAAAATAGATTTTCTAGTGATTTAGGTTTTATTTAGACCTTACTAGGTCAATTTGGTCACTATTGGGCCATGTACTCTCGTTTGGGCCATGTATAGGCCATCTTCTTCTTTTTTCGTTCGATTGGGCCTAGGATTCATCATGGAGGCCCATTAGGAACACCTTGGCCGAATTCTCCAAAAGGCTATATATAAGTGTCTCCTCTTATAATAATTCATAACTTTTATTTTGAGAAATACAAACACTTTTGTGTGAAATTCTAGTGAGAGATTCTCTTCCTTTTCTCTAGGCTAAAGAGACTTTAGCAAGCTCTTATCCAAGGGGTCCTCTCCCTCCTTGGTGGCGAGTTGGAGTTATCTCCCTCCTAGGGAGTGGCCTCCAAAATCCTTCTTCCATTTCCCCTTAACTATCTCCTTCCACTTCATCCTTTTTCCTTTCACTTTCTCCTATCTCTTTCCTTTTTGTTTCCATTTGGTTTTTGAGTCTCTTGTATTTTGGAGTTTCGGCCAAGCCTGGGAAGTTTCATCATTCTTTCTCTAGAAGGCTAAGGAAAAAGAGAAAAGATCCTAGATCCCTCCCAAGGAAGATTTCCTTTCAAGGTCCTCCTACATCAAGTGGTATCATTGAGCTTGGAGGTTCTTTTTCTCACTTTTTCTTCTCTTAGTTTTTGGTTTCTAATAGTTCATCTTGGCTGGTTTTGTTTTTTGTTTCACGATATTACAATGCTATATGATGAAAAATAAAAAAAGATTGAGTTTAATGCTTTTTGTGTCATCTTTCTTCATGTTTTTTGCATATTATTCTTGAGTAGTTGTATAGTTTGTGTCATATGCTTTTAATTTCATTTAGAATTCTAAGTTTGTCACCAATTGTATTTTGGTTTTCATCTTTCAAATAGCCATTACAAAGTTTGTTACTTGTTAGAGCCAAGTAGGTTGTGAATGGTGCCATTGGAACCTTTTTCTTGTTCTAGAAATTTTATGAAACTCAACTTTGTAGAAATGCTAATCCTGTGGTAGGAGTTACATCTTGCATCAATTTGTAACTCTAAAAGGTTCCAATTCAAGTTAGGAAACCTCACTTTTAGGTTCTCTAAAAGTTTTCTCATTTTTAGGATTGTTAGAGTTCTATTCTTAGTTTTATTCTAGGACTTTAATGTTCAATTCTTCAAGCACTATTAGGTCATAATTGAAATAGGTTTTGCATATTGAAATTGCATAAGAAAATTTTTGTCATACAAGATAGCCTTCCATATTTCATTGTGGGAGAAGATTGCATTTGACCTAAGTAAAAGGAGTGAAATTGAATTTTGTAAACTAGCATACTTGTTTCGGTTTTGGACTATTGGTGTTAAGTGTTACAAAACAGAGGCAAAAGAATACTAAAGAGAAAAAGGAAAGAAAAGAGAAGCCCTAGAAAAAGTAAAAAAAGAATCAAAAGGGTATCAAAAGAAAAAGATTGAAAATAAGACCTCTTTTAGCAAAAGTTAAGAAGTATAAACACTAAGCCACCTTCTCACTAGAAACACCAAGACCTAAAAAGTAATTGCTAGTTGACCCTTCATACAATTTCAATTGAACTATCCTTGCTTAGTTTGCAATTATAGAGTTTCTAGGTTTTTGTTTTAGCTTACTTTCATTCTTGCATTTATTTTCTTGCTTGTTAAGTTGTGTCTTTGTCCTTCATTTGTTGAAACCCTAGTATTCTTACCTTTATTCAATTTAGCTTTTATTGCTTTGTGTCTTGTCATATCAAAAATCCAAAAATATTCCTTTTGAGTTGCCTTTTAATTGTTGAGCATTTTTAGTTTGTCTTTCATTCTTTCTTGAGTTTTCTTTCCCTTCAATTTCAAGATAACTTTTACTCAAAATCAAAGAGGGTAGCATCTTGAGTACACTTGAGATAGGTGTGGAAATTGCTTTGGTTCTCTTGAAACCTAAGAGAAATGACAAATTTGAGAAGAAACACTTTGAGTGAGAGACACTTTGTTTTGCATTAATTGATTTTCCTTAACAATTTTTGTGTGAGAATTTCGTTTGCTAGGTGAAGTGGTGGATTCCATATCAAGACTTTGAAGACTTTGAAGATTCATAAAAGGAAGCAAAGCCTTGTACGCCTTAGCAAATTTTAGGAAGTTTTAAATTCTTAAGGCTTGTAGTAGTAATTTTTGTCCTTTGTATTTTTGGACACTTGGACTTTGGACTTTATAATGTGCCTTCTATTAATTTTCGTCTAGCCTTTAGAGCATGTGCATTTGTTTACTTTAACTAATTGTAGTTAGTTAGTTGGGTTAGTTAAGTAGTTGTAACTAGAAGTGGTTAAGTAGTTAGTGGTCTTAACTAAAATTGGTTAGGTTGTTAGTTGTCTTAACTAATTAGTTGTTAGTTAAAGTTAGTTGGAACAAACTTCTAGTTAGCTTTAACCAACTCATAACTGAAATTAGTTTTAAGTAGTTAGGATTGTTATAACAAATTAGGGTAGTTTCAACAATAATAACCACTTAACTAAATTAGTTAGAGGTTGTTAGGGTTGTTAAACCTAAGTTTGTTAGCCTAACAATTTAAAACTGAAATTGGTTAGTTGGTTAGGATTAGTTGCTTGTTAGTTACAACCTAAGACTTTCATAACTAATCATAGTAAGACAACCTAGGATTCTACCTAGTACAAACATCATAGGTGTATGTCCCTTAGGTAGAAAACCTAGAATTTGATTTTTAGGATTCTTATGTGATTTCTTAATTTTGTTTTGCATAGACATCCTCAACTAGCTTGTTAGTACATTTGTTTACGTTGTCTTTAATTTCTTTGACATCCTTAATCATGTCTTCTAGTGATAGGGAAAACAAATCTCTTCTTCATAATATCATGGATAACTTAAATAACATTAACATTAGGTTAACTAACCTAGAACATAGAAAAGAAAACCCTAGAACTAGACATAGGGAAAGAAATCAAAGAAATCAAAGGCATGAAAATAGTGATAGTGAGGACTTAATTCCTGGTGCTAGTCTACCAAATAGGCCTACATATAGGTGTAACCCTAAAGAAAGCCTAGAAATAGAAAAACAAGTGAATGAACTATTATCTAAAGGATGGATTAGAGAGATCTTGAGCCCATGTGCTTTACCTATTTTGTTAGTTCCTAAAAAAGATGGTTCATAGAGAATGTGCACCGGTTGTAGAGCTATCAACAACATAACCATCAAGTATAGACATCCAATTCCTAGACTTGCTGATATGCTTGATGAATTGAGTGGTTCTACTATATTTTCTAAGATTGATCTTAAAAGTGGCTATCATCAAATACGAATTAAAGAGGGAGATGAATGGAAGGCTGCTTTTAAAACCAAACTTGGATTATATGAGTGGTTAGTTATGCCATTTGGCTTGACTAATGCACCAAGCATATTTATGAGGTTAATGAATCATGTTTTAAGGGAATTTATAGGGCATTTTGTTGTGGTCTATTTTGATGATATTCTTGCTTACTCAAGGACCATGACCTCTCATCTAAGCCATTTGAAACAAGTTATGCTTGCCTTGAGTGTTAGGAATCCTATTAGGGTCAGGCAGCGGAAACACAAAGGATTCCCAAGAAAAGATTGCAAACACGTATGTCTCAAAGCATTATGCTAAATTAAAATTTTAATTAGGGTTTACCTCTTGTAGACGCAGAACAAGATCCTCGATCGAAGCAATTGTAGCATCGTCCTTAGGAGTCCACACGAGCACTCCCACCAGAAAACTAATGATCCGAATGCTAGTACGGAATTTTAGTGTAATCTAATTTCTGAGCCCTAGCCTATGAGCATCTCATGCTCTATATATATGCTTAGGTCTTGACCTGAGCTCTCATTAAACATTGGGCTCCTGACTCATTCTAAATGAGTTAGGCCCAAATAGTTTTATTTTCAGTCCAACTAAAATAAAACTATCCTTTGGTGGGCTTACTCTATGTGTGTGACCCTATAGGTAAAATATTCGGTTATATTAATAATAAACTATTTTATTATTAATATAAAATAAGAGCGGTATCTAGCAATACATCATTATGTCTGAATATTATTTATCATCGACATGACCTATAAGTGATAATTATTTTATATATCTATTCCTTTTGTCACGATATCTAATTGGGCCCAAGGCATGGTCGTTGTCATCCTTGTATGGCCCAATTCATTTTACTTGATACCAGAGTAGACTTTATAGAATAAATATCTAATATTTATTCGTCCTAGCATGGCCATGTATTTTATTAGTCTCACTCTATCAAGTGGCCTATAGATATCACTCCTGTCACATAGGAGAGACAAATTCCATCTACATCACTCACATCCCTCTGCATAATTTATCTATTGCCTAATCACAATCTTTATGGTCATCTTATTACAGATAACGTTTGATTGTATTAAAATAATAAACTCCTTATGTAGGAATCGTAGTGACTTCAGGTCGAAGGACTACATACCATTATCACATTGAGAACCGTTTATGACACTCATGTAACGATCCATGCAACATTCTCATGGTGGGTCTGTCCAGTACAACATTACTCTTAATGTGTACCGTGTAAAGTCTTGATATCATATATCCATGATTTGTGAGATCAAATCATTAGTACATTCACACACTAATCTTAATGTATTTACATGTCCCCATGTAAATACTTGATTAGGGACGTTTTAGGAATAATTCTCATATGACCTATTATTCCAGGATAAATAGCATTTGTCTAAAACTGAAAATACTAATTTTATTAATAAGTTAAAATTGATACATTAATAGCTCGTAGTGCATACACCAACATTGAGAACAAACAACCTCTATGCAAATTTTGAAAAATGTTCTTTTGGCATGGATAGCATTGTTTTCCTTGGATTTGTAGTGAGTTCTAAAGGTGTAGAGGTAGATCACTCAAAAGTGACGGCAATCCAAGACTGGCCAACACCAAAGAATATGAGCGAGGTTAGAAGTTTTCATGGTCTAGCTAGTTTTTATAGAAGGTTTGTAAAAGATTTCTCTACCTTAGCATCCCCCTTAAATGAATTGGTTAAGAAAAATGTTTCTTTTATATGGGAACCAAGGTAAGAGAAAGCTTTTAAAGACCTTAAGGACATATCCATACATGCTCTAATTTTAGCTCTTCCAAATTTTTCAAAAACTTTTGAGCTTGAGTGTAATGCTTCAAATATGGGGATAGGAGCTATTTTGTTACAAGAAGGTCACCCTTTGCATTTTTCAATGAAAAACTTAATGGGGCTACCCTCAATTATCCCACATATGACAAAGAATTCTATGCATTAGTTAGAGCCCTCCAAACTTTGGAACATTACTTAATCCCAAAATAATTTTTCATTCATAGTGATCATCAATCACTGAAATTCATAAAAGGGCAAAATAAGTTAAATAGAAGACATACATAATGGGTTGAGTTTTTAGAACAATTTCCCTATGTCATCAAGTACAAAAATGGAAAATCAAATACTATGGCTGATGCTTTATCTAGAAGGCACTCTTTGCTTGCCTTTCTTGGATCAAACATTATTGGACTTGATGAGATTAAGAATTTGTATCAAGGAAATCTTGATTTTTCTAAAATCTACAATTCATTTTCAAACACCGCATCTCAAAAAGGATTCTATATTCTAGATGGTTACCTCTTTAGGGCCAATAAGATTTGCATTCCTAGGAGTTCTTTGAGAGATTTATTGCTTAGAGAAAGCCATGAGGGTAGCTTAATAGGTCATTTTGGAAGGGTGACGTGTTTGTCATGGTTCTGTCAAATTAGTACATCAAAATTAATTAATGTAGTACTAGGGTGTCAACCTAGGTCGTTCTCTCAAGGATCAACACAAAAATTTAGCGAAAAATCAAGTTTAAAATTAATTTTTACAAACAGAAATTTAACAAACATACAAATACAATTGGGGGGTTTTGATTGATTTTGTTGTGACAATTAAAACTAAAACAAAGTAAATATAGGATTTAAAACAATAAATAACAAGCGATTGATTTTCTTGGAATACTGTAAATAAATTTATCCTTGGTTCACTAAAGATAATTTGTATACTTTCATTACTGTTGATTTCTTAGCTCAATTTGAATTAATCAACTAAGCGTCTTTTTCAATTCATAATTCCTTTACTTTCATTTAAAAATGAATATTTTAATCAAGCATCCTAATTAAGCAAAAGGAGTCAAGATCCTAAAATCTAGGAATTATTGAGCATATGTAAGAACATCGCCTACATACATAATCTATTCTCAAATTATGGAATTAAGCAAACCATAATTATTAAAAATGATTATGAAAATATTCATTAAGCATGCATATTTTCTTAATCTATTTTAATTTAAAATCTTATTTTATTCCATTTGAATAATTAAACCGATTAAGCATACAAATTTAATTAAACAGAATAGAATTAAATAAGCAGAGTAAGATTATGAAGAAATAAACAATAATAAAAGCATACTATATTAAAAACAAGAACCTCAAAATTATATTACAATATTTTCCAAGAAAATCAATCTAGGGGTTTTAGCCCTCCATAATTAAAATAAACTAAAAATAGGAAAGACCGAACCCGGAATGGAAGAACTCCTCCAGAAGCCTTCCTCTAATGATTAAAAGAAAGAATAGGAACTAAGAGAGAAGTGTGAAGTGAAGTGTCTTAAGATGTGTTCTGAAGCCTCTCGTTCTTCTCTATTTATAGGCAAATGAAAGGAGAAGCCAGCTAAGGAAAACGCGTTGCAAGTGGAAACTTTCGGTGCAGATGATTTCCAGCTGTTTCCAAGTTGTTTCCAAGTTGCGTTTTGTTGTTTCCAATGATTCAGCGCATGATTTCACTGATGAATTGATTCCTCCAGTTCATTTTTGCGTAAAATACAGCTCATGAATCGATTCCTAGCAA
This sequence comes from Clitoria ternatea, assembly GCA_037962975.1. NCBI lineage: Eukaryota > Viridiplantae > Streptophyta > Magnoliopsida > Fabales > Fabaceae > Clitoria > Clitoria ternatea. The sequence continues at coordinate 114,819,471 of CM075671.1, forward strand.
GGGGAATCGATTCCTAGGCTCATGAATCGATTCCTATAGGTTGGGAATCGATTCCCAGGTGAAAAACATCAAATGAATCGATTCATGTGGGCTGGGAATCGATTCCCAAGTGCATTTTTTATGTGTGAATCGATTCACACCCTATTAGTGCGGTTCCTGTTACAAGCGCACTAATAGATAGCGCACTAATAGCCAATTTTCATGCTTTTGTTGCTCTTTTTTTACCATGTAAACTTCGGGGCTTGTTCTTCTGGTTTCTTTATCATTTGATGGTCGTTTTTCTCTTGTTATTGACCCTTGGATTATCTTTGTACTTGTTCCTTAATTTTATTAATTTCTGCAAAATAAAATACCCAAGTAAACAAGAGAAAACCAACATTTATTAAAAATTAATCCTTAATTCATTTTAAAATCAAATATTAAATAAAGTTCATATGATGAAAATGTGTTAAAATGCAATATATTACACAATAAGTGATGACAAATTATACACATTTAAAGTGAAGAATTAAGGATAAATCATGCATCATCAAATACTCTCACACTTATTCTTTTGCACTCCCGAGCAAAATCAGAATAAAAACAAGTATCACAATTTATTGAAAACATTAAGTTGAAAAATAGTAAACACACAAAACTAGCATGTTCAATATGAAATCTTTAGGAATATACAGAGAAATAAGAGTTATTCATCATGCAAGATACAGAGCATCAAGATATGTATAAAAATCATTCAAACACTTAGGCATGTGAGAATTAAATTAAACTGAAAAGAAGATCATAAGTGACAGAATCTCACAAGACATACTCTCAACTCTCAAGTGTTTTAGGTTTGTGTATACACTCAAAATATTTCCTAAAAGCAGACAGTCTGTAACACCCTAATTTAATAAATAATTAAGAACCAATACGGGGAAAATTTTTTCCAAAATTTGAGTAAACCAAATAGACCATAAGGCAACCGGATTGCAAATGGGATGGTAGGCAAGGAAGGGCAAGCACCCAGTCGGACTCAGCGGAGCACAGCAGTTCAACCAGTTTAATCAGTACTCCCTTCGCTCAATTCCCAGAACAATCAAGAAGAACCGGGCGCAAGGAATAAGGGGAGGAAGGCAAGGGAATAAAAGAATATTTACACGTATGACAATCAGAGGAGGGTGCAAGGCTGGGGCCGACCCGTTCGGTCCAGCGAGACACAGCAGCGCCTGGGCGAAAACTAAGATAACACTGACTCGCTCAAGCGAGGCCCGGCGCCGCCTGGGCGAAGTATCACAATGCAACCATGGAAGGAGGAGGTGATTACACCGCCCATCCAGTTCAGCAAGGCACAACAACGCCTGGACGGATTACACCACAACGTCCACTCACTCAGGCGATGTCCAACACCGCCCAGCGAGACATGAAGTGCGACAACGAAAAAAGGAGGTATTTGGACGGAGTTCTACGTTGACATCTGCTCGCTTCAGCACGATCCTACGTGCTTGGGCGAGCCGTCCAAGTCGCTCGGGCGAGGTGTGACTCCACCTAAGCGAGTTCAACACAAAGCCCCTCCAACACAGATGCAAGGTAGTTTCTCAATTGGGTATGGACAAGGGTTCACTCGGCAAATCCTCACGCTCGCACTTCACTCGGGAAATCAGGTAGTTAAGTCCCACTCGGGCTTATTCGAAACCCAACCACTCGGGATACCAATCCTCACTCACTCGGACTTTACATCTTTCACTCGGATTACCAATACCTTACACTTAGGATCCAATCCACTCTAAACCACTATTTGAACTCTTCTCTCAGAGGGGAATCACTCGAGGTTTTCACTCAGGAAATACAAACTCTTCCTTATTCGGGTCTTTCTTATAATTTCACTCGGAATCACTCAACATGTTCCCTCGGAGAAGCCACCCAAAGGTCTTCACTCGGAACCACAACTTGACATAATTTCACTCCTCAACGGCCCTCAAAACCTCTAGCAACACTTCTCAGTCGGAAACAAATCGAATCGGTACGAAGCACATACATGTGAATACATGTCTTCAAAAACATGAATCTGTCCACAATCAAATCTACCGACCTATAACATGTAACCATACACGTACAAAATATGCGTTCGGGTCACAATAACTCGGATCACTTTATATATATATATATATATATTCATATTCGTTTTACAACACTGTTATTATGAGCCGGCCAAGGCTACACGGATAGAACACAATAATGCAATACAAATACTCAGCAGTTGGAGTGCACTACACTCGGGCTTGAGGTCCTATCATCATTTCCAAGTACGACCTGCACACTGAAAAATTGCCACTGCAGGGGTAAGCATCTTAAATTTTAAATGACAGATACTGACTCAGGTTGTCTCACAATTATACAGCGATATATATATACACGCACACAATTATACATGGCAATGGTTATAGTCAGAGCAACACCAATCAATCAGGAAACATATAAGACTCTTACCGGTCGGAATCCACCAATTATCACTCGGCCTTATACACGCATCATACAACAATCAGTGACATAATAATACCCATGAATCAGAATGCACATATTGAATCTCAATCAGAATCCAACAATTCTCACTCGGTTATACACATAACATTTCAATAACACCGATACATATATATATTCAGGAAACAGATTTCACTTAGCATCCAAGACATGTACACGCAGAATAATTCACTCGGGCATACACGTTCATCATTCTCATAGACATTATCAAATGCATAATCAATTTCCTATCAACATCAGCAATACATATATACAGAGTAATTCACTCGGTTATATACATACACCATCTCTCTAACACTTTCGCATGCACAACCAATTCCAAGCATTGTCAACAGTTAATAAGCACATATTATTTCACTCGGTTCCGCATTCGTGTGTATCGGTTTAGACGTTGCAACGTAGGCTCTCAGCCTTTTTATACATAGCTCTCAGCTATCAAATCAGCTCCCAGCTGCTTGGCCGTTTTACAGGTACCCAACCGCTTGCCCACAGGTGACACCAACGCTCTCAGCGCCAACGGAGGTGTTCACAGGCTGCCCGAGTCCCACTCAAGGGCTACCTTGAGTCCCACTCAAGGATTTCATAGCGTCCCACGCTTTAAAAACCGATGGTAGTGTCCCACACTACGTGCTCTCAGCACAAACGCATCCCATGAGCCACACGCGGATTCATCACACACACAGAGTTCATATACACAGCCATACATGCATCTCATGCAATCGGCATCATACATCATCAGCATTCAACGGCACATGCATCTCATGCAATCAATGCTGGACATTAACAGTACTCAACAACACATGCATCTCATGCAGTCGGTGTTACACTTTCTCAGAACTCAATAGCATATGCATCAGTGCTAGGCATTAACAGTACTCCACACACAGCATTTAATTCATGCACACATCCTTTTATTCAATCACACATCTTTCACATGCAGTCGGTAATACATATCATCAGGACTCCGCATGTTAATTTAACACACACAACTTCCATGCAATCGTCATCATCGTTCCATTAACAACATGTGATTCCAATACAATCAATATCAATCAGTATCAAGCTTCTATGAGCATTTTCATCAACTTCACGTATAACATGCACTCGGTATACAGCAGTATCTGAGCTTAATCGACGCATGCATCAATATGAAGATCACAGGTTCACACAAGCATTTCAAATCAACATAACACAGCATGCAATCGGTATAGGACAGTTTCAGAACTTAGTCAAAGCATGCACTAAAGTATTCACATCAACACATCGCAACATGCACTCATGTTCTATAGTATCAAAATTCAACAATGTATGCATTTTCAAGAACGATCATAACATGCAGCACTCATTCTCACTTATCCTACACACGTGTACTCCACATGCAAGCACGTCAACACACAAGAAATAGAAACACAACCATCAGCACCTTCAACCCGTTCGCAACCCATGCATTTAACATGTAAGGTACTCCCCCTACCTGGATGAAGCTTTCAGTCGGTCAAGACGACACCCAGTTTCAGAGGGATGCTGAGTCACGCTCAGCACACCTGCATGCAAGAGCAGGGAGACCATTCGGGTTCCTGCGATGCCCAGCTCTTTGTTCATTCCATGGAGGAGCTCCATCTCAACGCTGTGAACACTCCTACCATCTTGAAGTTCCTCGCAGATCTCCACTGAGGCTTGGCAGCTTCGAGCAGGAAGAGGAAGTCGTCAAAGGAACAAGGAGGGAGACAGGTTGCTTGCAGGAGGAAGGCACACCTGCACTCTCTCTGGCTCGTCGAGTGGAGAAGGAGGACCTCGATCCTCAGCCACCAAGGTTGCGAGCTCACAGGAACAACGAGTAGAGAAAGAAGAAGAGGAGAAGGAGAGTGAGGAGAGAAGAAGAAGAGAGAACAGAAGGAGATGCGTAACTTTAATGACCCAAAGCACATATATTTATATAAGCATATGCGTGCACGAGGAAGAGGAGAGTGGGGTGGGAAATTGTGGATTGCAGTCCCACTCACGTGACTCACCAATCGCAAACAGCCACCCCTTACCAGTTAAGCTTATTTAATTTGTCACTATTCCTCAAGTTAAATCGAATATAATTAACAATTAATTTTCTACTTCTGGAATTACTATTTTAGCAATTCATATTCATTCGGCAAATAATTATTAAATCGGGATGTTACAGTTCTCCCCCTCTCAAAAGAATTTCGTCCTCGAAATTCAATCGGTAACTTACCTTAAATAATTAACTCAGAAAATTGCTGTCTCAATCACCCACACGACTGCGTTTCCACAAGCATTCACCGATCGGATCACAATTTCACTCGGCAGGGATTCACTACTCAAGCGGTTTACCGACCGCACCGCAACTCATACAGGGTACAGACCCAAAATTGCATCACATGGACACGTTATGGGGGTTAACCAACTAGTTGGGAGTAATCTAATTGGTAAACAACATCACCGACCCCCAAAATACCCACTCCTGACCAATTCCTCTCTGTTTAAATACTCAGGTTTTCAAAAATCTGACCATAAAATTTCTTCCTTACACCAGAATGAACATTCAAAAGGGCTTCCATGTGCTTCAGTCAGCACAATTTGCCAGGGTTTACTTCGCGCAGGCATCACACTCGGTGTGGAAATTTTTGGTTCCTATCCATGCCTTTGGCTAATTTCATGCCTACTCTCTGAGAACGTCACTCGGTTTTCTCACTCGAAAATATTATTCGGGTTCTGAAGGCAATCCTCACCTGGAGATCTCTCCACTTGCACAGATTCACTTGGAATCCAAGTCTATAACGAAATCAAACCTTAGTCCATCTGCCCTAATCACTGACCTGAGTACGACTTCAATTAAATCTTTCCCTTAGATATCTACTGCCCTCGGAGGCCGTTCACTTGGAAACTCACTCACTCGGAGTCTCATTTTCCTGACCAGAAGGACTCTTCTCCTGGAAGATTACTTGGTTGGACATCACAAGGGCATTAAGAATTCTACACTCGGCATCTTTCTTCTTAGAGTCGTCCCACATGGTTCTATTCTACACGGAAGTGATATACTCTAAGACGCACCACTCGAATTTCACCTTACTCAGAACGTTTCGCTCGGATACTATCCTCTTAACTTAGTAATGGCACTCTCTATGAGGTTATACTCGGAACACTCTAGTCCTTACTCAGCAATGCTTCCCCATAAGACTTCACTCGGAATTATCCCCACTTTTACACACTCGGGATACACTAATCCCTTCCCAAGCAAATCCTCACTTTGCAATTTAGTTTGGTTTAAAATCCTGTTTTCCTCTTTAGGCTTACCATATCGCTCGGTTAATCTTATCAAACTTACAATTCCAGTGACAGATTTGATCACCCTTCTTATCCCAATAATTAATCACCCCTTTTAGTAGCTAATCAGTACCCGACAACCTCTAATCCGCTCGGAGGCAGACACACCCAGGTTAAACAATCCTCCTATCTTCATTCTGCCACATAACCGTATAATACTCTCTTAATATAACTCTCATAATCACTCAGGACCGCCTGAAAGACTCACCACCACCATAAGCAGTTACAACTTCACCTGCTCGACTCATGAATTGCTGTATCCAACTTATAGGATGACGTCTCATACCTATAGGGTTACAACAATTACATGGTCACTGCAACGTGTACGCTGCCACATTACCCATGGTAGAAAAAGTCATCTCAGCGCAGCATACCTCACACGAACCAGACTTCACCCAACTAATACAAACTCACACGGTGGTTAATGGCAGTTCACGCACATAAGTAATACATCTACATCAACATCATGCAAATCATGTCAGTCTCAATACTAATGCTCTTACTCACACCGATCAACTCGTTTAGCTGTTACTTACTCAAAAGAATCAATGGCAATTCACATGCACATGTAAGCACACATTCATATTAACATTATCATGGGGCATCACGTAGGGCACGTCATACAGCAACAATCATGAAAATTATTCATCACTTCGGTAAAACAAAATTAGGGCAATATTTCTTCTAACCCTTATTCCTCACAAAACCATGGCTCGGATTAAATTCTTAACTCTCAGTTATATAATAACACCACTCACTTAGGTTCATACAATTCACTCAGGATTAGGCAATTCACAATATCATATTCACACATTCACTTAGTTCACACTGAGCTCATTTATCCTCATGAGTGTAGTCATTCAATCAGAAATTATACTTATAACATGCATTCATCCAGTCGGCGAATCAGATGTATACGATGTGTTCACCAGGAGTCCAACTCCAGTGCACTCGGCGTTTGCCTTGGGTCCAACCCAAGGACTTCCATTAAGCATCCAATGCTCATGCTCCAAGCATGGCCTCGAGTCCAACTCAGAGGTCTTTTAGGATTAATCTCAGAATCCTCAATATCCCATGCATTCATCTGATTGCCCACTCGGAAGAGCATTCGACGCTGATACATTCCATTATAAATCACACACAGCTCTTATTCGTTGACTCACAGCATAAGTCACTCGGCATTCTCATTCACACATATATATATATATATACATCCTTTAGACGGGTATCATCACAACGATTTACAATTAATGGCTATCATACTATCCGGGTGTTGCATGCATCACTGAGCAATCATACACAGATCACATATTTCAATCATCAACAACTGTCATATTTCGAATATAGAGCAATACATAAGAGCACTTCACCCAGAACCCGTCCAAGATAAATATATCCATCAATCATTCACTCAGTTATCATAGACCAGGAACCAAAACTCTATCATAATCTAATCATTTAATCAGGGTTCACACTCAATCACTTGTATCCTATATTACGCAGGGTTCATGTGTTAGGTTACAAAATATCCGTCACAAATAGCATTCGGCAGTAATGGTGACACTCCTATTTTACAAGTATTCAGTCAGTATTCATAGAATTATTAGCATGCATTCATGGACGGAGTCGTACAATCACTAAACAGTTTTCAATATCACAATCCAGGATTTCGCATGCATCATTGCACAGTCATAGTATAGCTACCAGCACATCTCACACACAACACATCACATAATAATCACTCAAGCCTCAATGAGCTACTACGCAATTGTTCTACTCGGCTCAACAACTCGCAAGGTAATAAACTATCAGGTTTAGGATCCCTAAGGGGTCATTATTTATCCAGTCTCCCACGATGGGTACCTCACCATATTCAAGTATTGTTATAAGGTCTAGTACCATTCACTCGGTTTTTCACACACCAAACCAAGATAGCCTCCAGGTCAAACAGATGTTCTATTTCACATTCATTCGTTCATGGTCCTGACTCATCAACTGGATCACTATCCCTATTGGTCCAGCATCTAGTGCGTCACTCACTTGGTTTCCTCAATCGCCACCGAGACCCAACCCCAATTTTGACATATATCTGACCTCACCTTTACTCACTTATTACACACCCAGATTCTCAACCTAGGAATTACAACCCCTCTCATACTGAAAGTCATATACTTCATATACTATTCATTTATCACACATTCAAATTCCTCAACAAGGCACAGATATACAACCACACCGTTCGCAGTCAAACGTATACCAAATTCAATAGAGAATCATGAACATATATCATCACACAGGTCATATATTAACGTTTAATGGAATACCACAGGCAGTTATGACAAGCTGGCATAATGCACTTGACCGCCCACTAACAGTAGGCAAACCTTGGCCATGGACCTTTTGGTCTGCTCTGATACCAAAATGTAACACCCTAATTTAATAAATAATTAAGAACCAATACGGGGAAATTTTTTTCCAAAATTTGAGTAAACCAAATAGACCATAAGGCAACCAGATTGTAAATGGGATGGTAGGCAAGGAAGGGCAAGCACCCAGTCGGACTCAGCGGAGCACAGCAGTTCAACCAGTTTAATCAGTACTCCCTTCACTCAATTCCCAGAACAATCAAGAAGAACCGGGCGCAAGGAATAAGGGGAGGAAGGCAAGGGAATAAAAGAATATTTACACGTATGACAATCAGAGGAGGGTGCAAGGCTGGGGCCGACCTGTTCGGTCCAGCGAGACACAGCAGCGCCTGGGCGAAAACTAAGATAACACTGACTCGCTCAAGCGAGGCCCGACGCCGCCTGGGCGAAGTATCACAATGCAACCATGGAAGGAGGAGGTGATTACACCGCCCATCCAGTTCAGCAAGGCACAACAACGCCTGGACGGATTACACCACAACGTCCACCCACTCAGGTGATGTCCAACACCGCCCAGCAAGATATGAAGTGCAACAACGAAAAAGGGAGGTATTTGGGCGGAGTTCCACGTTGACATCTGCTCGCTTCAGCACGATCCTACGCGCTTGGGCGAGCCGTCCAAGTCGCTCGGGCGAGGTGTGACTCCGCCTAAGCGAGTTCAACACAAAGCCCCTCCAACACAGATGCAAGGTAGTTTCTCAATTGGGTATGGACAAGGGTTCACTCGGCAAATCCTCACGCTCGTACTTCACTCGGGAAATCAGGTAGTTAAGTCCCACTCGGGCTTATTCGAAACCCAACCACTCGGGATACCAATCCTCACTCACTCGGACTTTACATCTTTCACTCGGATTACCAATACCTTACACTTAGGATCCAATCCACTCTAAACCACTATTCGAACTCTTCTCTCAGAAGGGAATCACTCGAGGTTTTCACTCGGGAAATACAAACTCTTCCTTATTCGGGTCTTTCTTATAATTTCACTCGGAATCACTCAACATGTTCCCTTGGAGAAGCCACCCAAAGGTCTTCACTCAGAACCACAACTAATTCCAAGCATTGTCAACAGTTAATAAGAATATATTATTGATGGAATTAGTTGTGGTTCCGAGTGAAGACCTTTGGGTGGCTTCTCCGAGGGAACATGTTGAGTGATTCCGAGTGAAATTATAAGAAAGACCCGAATAAGGAAGAGTTTGTATTTCCCGAGTGAAAACCTCAAGTGATTCCCTTCTGAGAGAAGAGTTCGAATAGTGGTTTAGAGTGGATTGGATCCTAAGTGTAAGGTATTGGTAATCCGAGTGAAAGATGTAAAGTCCGAGTGAGTGAGGATTGGTATCCCGAGTGGTTGGGTTTCGAATAAGCCCGAGTGGGACTTAACTACCTGATTTCCCGAGTGAAGTGCGAGCGTGAGGGTTTTCTGAGTGAACCCTTGTCCATACCCAATTGAGAAACTACCTTGCATCTGTGTTGGAGGGGCTTTGTGTTGAACTCGCTTAGGCGGAGTCACACCTCGCCCGAGCGACTTGGACGGCTCGCCCAAGCGCGTAGGATCGTGCTGAAGCGAGCAGATGTCAACGTAGAACTCCACCCAAATACCTCTTTTTTTCGTTGTTGCACTTCATGTCTCGCTGGGCGGTGTTGGACATCGCCTGAGTGAGTGGACGTTGTGGTGTAATCCGTCCAGGCGTTGTTGTGCCTTGCTGAACTGGATGGGCGGTGTAATCACCTCCTCCTTCCATGGTTACATTGTGATACTTCGCCCAGGCGGCGTCGGGCCTCGCTTGAGCGAGTCAGTGTTATCTTAGTTTTCGCCCAGGCGCTGCTGTGTCTCGCTGGACCGAACGGGTCGGCCCCAGCCTTGCACCCTCCTCTGATTATCATACGTGTAAATATTCTTTTATTCCCTTGCCTTCCTCCCCTTATTCCTTGCGCCCGGTTCTTCTTGATTGTTCTGGGAATTGAGCGAAGGGAGTACTGATTAAACTGGTTGAACTGCTGTGCTCCGCTGAGTCCGACTGGGTGCTTGCCCTTCCTTGCCTACCATCCCATTTGCAATCCGGTTGCCTTATGGTCTATTTGGTTTACTCAAATTTTGGAAAAAATTTTCCCCGTATTGGTTCTTAATTATTTATTAAATTAGGGTGTTACAGACTGTCTGCTTTTAGGAAATATTTTGAGTGTATACACAAACCTAAAACACTTGAGAGTTGAGAGTATGTCTTGTGAGATTCTGTCACTTATGATCTTCTTTTCAGTTTAATTTAATTCTCACATGCCTAAGTGTTTGAATGATTTTTATACATATCTTGATGCTCTGTATCTTGCATGATGAATAACTCTTATTTCTCTGTATATTCCTAAAGATTTCATATTGAACATGCTAGTTTTGTGTGTTTACTATTTTTCAACTTAATGTTTTCAATAAATTGTGATACTTGTTTTTATTCTGATTTTGCTCGGGAGTGCAAAAGAATAAGTGTGAGAGTATTTGATGATGCATGATTTATCCTTAATTCTTCACTTTAAATGTGTATAATTTGTCATCACTTATTGTGTAATATATTGCATTTTAACACATTTTCATCATATGAACTTTATTTAATATTTGATTTTAAAATGAATTAAGGATTAATTTTTAATAAATGTTGGTTTTCTCTTATTTACTTGGGTATTTTATTTTGCAGAAATTAATAAAATTAAGGAACAAGTACAAAGATAATCCAAGGGTCAATAACAAGAGAAAAACGACCATCAAATGATAAAGAAACCAGAAGAACAAGCCCCGAAGTTTACATGGTAAAAAAAGAGCAACAAAAGCATGAAAATTGGCTATTAGTGCGCTATCTATTAGTGCGCTTGTAACAGGAACCGCACTAATAGGGTGTGAATCGATTCACACATAAAAAATGCACTTGGGAATCGATTCCCAGCCCACATGAATCGATTCATTTGATGTTTTTCACCTGGGAATCGATTCCCAACCTATAGGAATCGATTCATGAGCCTAGGAATCGATTCCCCTTGCTAGGAATCGATTCATGAGCTGTATTTTACGCAAAAATGAACTGGAGGAATCAATTCATCAGTGAAATCATGCGCCGAATCATTGGAAACAACAAAACGCAACTTGGAAACAACTTGGAAACAGCTGGAAATCATCTGCACCGAAAGTTTCCACTTGCAACGCGTTTTCCTTAGTTGGCTTCTCCTTTCATTTGCCTATAAATAGAGAAGAACGAGAGGCTTCAGAACACATCTTAAGACACTTCACTTCACACTTCTCTCTTAGTTCCTATTCTTTCTTTTAATCATTAGGGGAAGGCTTCTGGAGGAGTTCTTCCATTCCGGGTTCGGTCTTTCCTATTTTTAGTTTATTTTAATTATGGAGGGCTAAAACCCCTAGATTGATTTTCTTGGAAAATATTGTAATATAATTTTGAGGTTCTTGTTTTTAATATAGTATGCTTTTATTATTGTTTATTTCTTCATAATCTTACTCTGCTTATTTAATTCTATTCTGTTTAATTAAATTTGTATGCTTAATCGGTTTAATTATTCAAATGGAATAAAATAAGATTTTAAATTAAAATAGATTAAGAAAATATGCATGCTTAATGAATATTTTCATAATCATTTTTAATAATTATGGTTTGCTTAATTCCATAATTTGAGAATAGATTATGTATGTAGGTGATGTTCTTACATATGCTCAATAATTCCTAGATTTTACGATCTTGACTCCTTTTCTTAATTAGGATGCTTGATTAAAATATTCATTTTTAAATGAAAGTAAAGGAATTATGAATTGAAAAAGATGCTTAGTTGATTAATTCAAATTGAGCTAAGAAATCAACAGTAATGAAAGTATACAAATTATCTTTAGTGAACCAAGGATAAATTTATTTACAGTATTCCAAGAAAATCAATCGCTTGTTATTTATTGTTTTAAATCCTATATTTACTTTGTTTTAGTTTTAATTGTCACAACAAAATCAATCAAAACCCCCCAATTGTATTTGTATGTTTGTTAAGTTTCTGTTTGTAAAAATTAATTTTAAACTTGATTTTTTCCCTAAATTTCTGTGTTGATCCTTGAGAGAACGACCTAGGTTGACACCCTAGTACTACATTAATTAATTTTGATGTACTAATTTGACGGAACCATGACAAACACGTCACCCTTCCAAAATGACCTATTAAGCTACCCTCATGGCTTTCTCTAAGCAATAAATCTCTCAAAGAACTCCTAGGAATGCAAATCTTATTGGCCCTAAAGAGGTAACCATCTAGAATATAGAATCCTTTTTGAGATGTGGTGTTTGAAAATGAATTGTAGATTTTAGAAAAATCAAGATTTCCTTGATACAAATTCTTAATCTCATCAAGTCCAATAATGTTTGATCCAAGAAAGGCAAGCAAAGAGTGCCTTCTAGATAAAGCATCAGCCATAGTATTTGATTTTCCATTTTTGTACTTGATGACATAGGGAAATTGTTCTAAAAACTCAACCCATTATGCATGTCTTCTATTTAACTTATGTTGCCCTTTTATGAATTTCAGTGATTGATGATCACTATGAATGAAAAATTCTTTTGGGATTAAGTAATGTTCCAAAGTTTGGAGGGCTCTAACCAATGCATAGAATTCTTTGTCATATGTGGGATAATTGAGGGTAGCCCCATTAAGTTTTTCATTGAAAAATGCAAAGGGTGACCTTCTTGTAACAAAATAGCTCCTATCCCCATATTTGAAGCATTACACTCAAGCTCAAAAGTTTTTGAAAAATTTGGAAGAGCTAAAATTAGAGCATGTATGGACATGTCCTTAAGGTCTTTAAAAGCTTTCTCTTACCTTGGTTCCCATATAAAAGAAACATTTTTCTTAACCAATTCATTTAAGGGGGATGTTAAGGTAGAGAAATCTTTTACAAACCTTCTATAAAAACTAGCTAGACCATGAAAACTTCTAACCTCACTCATATTCTTTGGTGTTGGCCAGTCTTGGATTGCCGTCACTTTTGAGTGATCTACCTCTACACCTTTAGAACTCACTACAAATCCAAGGAAAACAATGCTATCCATGCCAAAAGAACATTTTTCAAAATTTGCATAGAGGTTGTTTGTTCTCAATGTTGGTGTATGCACTACGAGCTATTAATGTATCAATTTTAACTTATTAATAAAATTAGTATTTTCAGTTTTAGACAAATGCTATTTATCCTGGAATAATAGGTCATATGAGAATTATTCCTAAAACGTCCCTAATCAAGTATTTACATGGGGACATGTAAATACATTAAGATTAGTGTGTGAATGTACTGATGATTTGATCTCACAAATCATGGATATATGATATCAAGACTTTACACGGTACACATTAAGAGTAATGTTGTACTGGACAGACCCACCATGAGAATGTTGCATGGATCGTTACATGAGTGTCATAAACGGTTCTCAATGTGATAATGGTATGTAGTCCTTCGACCTGAAGTCACTACGATTCCTACATAAGGAGTTTATTGTTTTAATACAATCAAACGTTATCTGTAATAAGATGACCATAAAGATTGTGATTAGGCAATAGATAAATTATGCAGAGGGATGTGAGTGATGTAGATGGAATTTGTCTCTCCTATGTGACAGGAGTGATATCTATAGGCCACTTGATAGAGTGAGACTAATAAAATGCATGGCCATGCTAGGACGAATAAATATTAGATATTTATTCTATAAAGTCTACTCTGGTATCAAGTAAAATGAATTGGGCCATACAAGGATGACAACGACCATGCCTTGGGCCCAATTAGATATCGTGACAAAAGGAATAGATATATAAAATAATTATCACTTATAGGTCATGTCGATGATAAATAATATTCAGACATAATGATGTATTGCTAGATACCGCTCTTATTTTATATTAATAATAAAATAGTTTATTATTAATATAACCGAATATTTTACCTATAGGGTCACACACATAGAGTAAGCCCACCAGAGGATAGTTTTATTTTAGTTGGACTGAAAATAAAACTATTTGGGCCTAACTCATTTAGAATGAGTCAGAAGCCCAATGTTTAATGAGAGTTCAGGTCAAGACCTAAGCCTATATATAGAGCATGAGATGCTCATAGGCTAGGGCTCAGAAATTAGATTACACTAAAATTCCGTACTAGCATTCGGATCATTAGTTTTCTGGTGGGAGTGCTCGTGTGGACTCCTAAGGACGAAGCTACAATTGCTTCGATCGAGGATCTTGTTCTGTGTCTACAAGAGGTAAACCCTAATTAAAATTTTAATTTAGCATAATGCTTTGAGACATACTTGTTTGCAATCTTTTCTTGGGAATCCTTTGTGTTTCCGCTGCCTGACCCTAATAGGATTCCTAACACTCAAGGCAAGCATAACTTGTTTCAAATGGCTTAGATGAGAGGTCATGGTCCTTGAGTAAGCAAGAATATCATCAAAATAGACCACAACAAAATGCCCTATAAATTCCCTTAAAACATGATTCATTAACCTCATAAATATGCTTGGTGCATTAGTCAAGCCAAATGGCATAACTAACCACTCATATAATCCAAGTTTGGTTTTAAAAGCAGCCTTCCATTCATCTCCCTCTTTAATTCATATTTGATGATAGCCACTTTTAAGATCAATCTTAGAAAATATAGTAGAACCACTCAATTCATCAAGCATATCATCAAGTCTAGGAATTGGATGCCTATACTTGATGGTTATGTTGTTGATAGCTCTACAACCGGTGCACATTCTCTATGAACCATCTTTTTTAGGAACTAACAAAATAGGTAAAGCACATGGGCTCAAGATCTCTCTAAACCATCCTTTAGATAATAGTTCATTCACTTGTTTTTCTATTTCTAGGCTTTCTTTAGGGTTACACCTATATGTAGGCCTATTTGGTAGACTAGCACCAGGAATTAAGTCTATTTGATGTTCAATACCCCTAATTAGAGGTAAGCCTTTAGGAATGTCTTTAGGAAAGAGGTCTTTAAACTCATCTAAAATGTTTTGAATCCCTTTAGGCAAAGTAGAAGGGGAAGCGCCCATTGAGTACAAAGAAGTGCTAGGGAATTCTTTAGGAATCATGATCAAGCATTGTTTTTGGAGAAGCATAGCTTGCTTTAAGTCATGTTTGGTAGCCAAGAGATTGGCTCTAGAGTCATCATAAATGACAACTCCTTTTCCTTTATTATCTTTTTTGTTTTTCTTTTGTTTTTCTTCATTACCATAAGAAGAACCTAATTCTCTATCCCTTTTAGACTTCATTTGAAGTTAATCATTAAGCACTTATTGAGGAGTTAAGGGATGTAAAACTATCTTCTTGTTATCTAGTTCAAAGGTAAGGGTGTTAGAGAACCCTTCATAGATGACCTTCCTATCATACTGCCAAGGTCTCCCGAAAAGAATATGAGTTCCTTCCATAGGTACTACATCATATTTTACTTCATCTTTATATGTGCCTATGGTGAAGTTGATTAAAACTTGCTTATTAACTAACATTTCTCCCTTTTCATTTAACCATTGTAACTTATAAGGTCTAGGGTGATCTATTAGTTCTAAGCCCATCTTATGCACTAGCCTTTGACTTGATACATTGGCACAACTCCCACTATCCATAATGAGAGAACATAATTTTTCATTTATGTAACATCTTGTATAAAAGATGTTCTCTCTTTGTGTAGTATCATCAAGCTTAACATGGCTTCCAAGTAACCTTCGAATCATGTAAAGCTCTCCATTATCCCCTAAAATATGCTCATTGTCATATGAATCACTACTTGAGTCATCACTTGAATTGTGATTATCAGAATCAGACCCTGATTGACTTGAGTAGGTTCAATTAGTTTTCAAAATCATGGTTCTTTTTGTAGGACAGTTAGAAGAAATGTGACCTCTACCAAGACATTTAAAACATTTAATGGTAGATGATCTAGAGCATTGAGGATTAGATGTGGAATCATGTTTGTCTTTTTAATTTCTAAAGACTTTTCCATTTTTATGCAACTCACTTGGTAATTGGGAAAAAGAAGTGTCCACTCCCTTCTCCCTATGTTTTCTCTCAAACCTACTCTTTTGTTTACCTACCCACTTAGGTCTAAAGTTTTGATATTCCTCCTTGTAGGATTCCCTCTCTTTCAATTGGCTTTCTACCTTAGTACATTGGTGTAATAGTTCTTCTATGTCTATATGTGGAAGGAGTTCTACTCTATTCTTAATGTTCCTATTCAGGCCATGAAAAAACCTATGCATTAGAGTTTCCTCATCTTTATCTAAGTTTATCCTAATCATGGCTATCTCTAAGGCCTTATAGTAATCTTCAACACTTTTTGAACCTTGGGTGAGTCTATTTAGCTTGGCTAATAGCTCCCCTCTATAGTAATTAGGAGCATATCTTTTTCTTAACAAAGCTTTTGAATCCAACTAATCATCTATTGGTGGGAAATCATCTTTCTTTCTCTCCTTACACACTTGAGTCCACCACACTAAGGCATAGTTTTGGAATGAGAGAGTGGCTATCCTAACTTTCTTTTCTTCTTTGATTTGATGAGAATTAAACAATTGTTCAACTCTCATTTCCTATTCTAAGTAAGCTTTTGCATCACTCTTACCATTAAAAAGGGGAATTTCAAGTTTGACTTCTCTCAAACCTAAGTCTTTTTTTTTATTATGATTATGTCTTCTAGACTTACGGTCATCCTCACTATCACTATTTTCATGCCTTTGATTTCTTTGATTTCTTTCCCTATGTCTAGTTCTAGGGTTTTCTTTTCTATGTTCTAGGTTAGTTAACCTAATGTTGATGTTATTTAAGTTATCCATGATATTATGAAGAAGAGATTTGTTTTCCCTATCACTAGAAGACATGATTAAGGATGTCAAAGAAATTAAAGACAACGTAAACAAATGTACTAACAAGCTAGTTGAGGATGTCTATGCAAAACAAAATTAAGAAATCACATAAGAATCCTAAAAATCAAATTCTAGGTTTTCTACCTAAGGGACATACACCTATGATGTTTGTACTAGGTAGAATCCTAGGTTGTCTTACTATGATTAGTTATGAAAGTCTTAGGTTGTAACTAACAAGCAACTAATCCTAACCAACTAACCAATTTCAGTTTTAAATTGTTAGGCTAACAAACTTAGGTTTAACAACCCTAACAACCTCTAACTAATTTAGTTAAGTGGTTATTATTGTTGAAACTACCCTAATTTGTTATAACAATCCTAACTACTTAAAACTAATTTCAGTTATGAGTTGGTTAAAGCTAACTAGAAGTTTGTTCCAACTAACTTTAACTAACAACTAATTAGTTAAGACAACTAACAACCTAACCAATTTTAGTTAAGACCACTAACTACTTAACCACTTCTAGTTACAACTACTTAACTAACCCAACTAACTAACTACAATTAGTTAAAGTAAACAAATGCACATGCTCTAAAGGCTAGACGAAAATTAATAGAAGGCACATTATAAAGTCCAAAGTCCAAGTGTCCAAAAATACAAAGGACAAAAATTACTACTACAAGCCTTAAGAATTTAAAACTTCCTAAAATTTGCTAAGGCGTACAAGGCTTTGCTTCCTTTTATGAATCTTCAAAGTCTTCAAAGTCTTGATATGGAATCCACCACTTCACCTAGCAAATGAAATTCTCACACAAAAATTGTTAAGGAAAATCAATTAATGCAAAACAAAGTGTCTCTCACTTAAAGTGTTTCTTCTCAAATTTTTCATTTCTCTTAGGTTTCAAGAGAACCAAAGCAATTTCCACACCTATCTCAAGTGTACTCAAGATGCTACCCTCTTTGATTTTGAGTAAAAGTTATCTTGAAATTGAAGGGAAAGAAAACTCAAGAAAGAATGAAAGACAAACTAAAAATGCTCAACAATTAAAAGGCAACTCAAAAGGAATATTTTTGGATTTTTGATATGACAAGACACAAAGCAATAAAAGCTAAATTGAATAAAGGTAAGAATACTAGGGTTTCAACAAATGAAGGACAAAGACACAACTTAACAAGCAAGAAAATAAATGCAAGAATGAAAGTAAGCTAAAACAAAAACCTAGAAACTCTATAATTGCAAACTAAGCAAGGATAGTTCAATTAAAATTGTATGAAGGGTCAACTAGCAATTACTTTTTAGGTCTTGGTGTTACTAGTGAGAAGGTGGCTTAGTGTTTATACTTCTTAACTTTTGCTAAAAGAGGTCTTATTTTCAATCTTTTTCTTTTGATACCCTTTTGATTCTTTTTTTACTTTTTCTAGGGCTTCTCTTTTCTTTCCTTTTTCTCTTTAGTATTCTTTTGCCTCTAATGTTTTGTAACACTTAACACCAATAGTCCAAAACCGAAACAAGTATGCTAGTTTACAAAATTCAATTTCACTCCTTTTACTTAGGTCAAATGCAATCTTCTCCCACAATGAAATATGGAAGGCTATCTTGTATGACAAAAATTTTCTTATGCAATTTCAAGATGCAAAACCTATTTCAATTATGACCTAATAGTGCTTGAAGAATTGAACATTAAAGTCCTAGAATAAAACTAAGAATAGAACTCTAACAATCCTAAAAATGAGAAAACTTTTGGAGAACCTAAAAGTGAGGTTTCCTAACTTGAATTGGAACCTTTTAGAGTTACAAATTGATGCAAGATGTAACTCCTACCACAGGATTAGCATTTCTACAAAGTTGAGTTTCATAAAATTTCTAGAACAAGAAAAAGGTTCCAATGGCACCATTCACAACCTACTTGGCTCTAACAAGTAACAAACTTTGTAATGGCTATTTGAAAGATGAAAACCAAAATACAATTGGTGACAAACTTAGAATTCTAAATGAAATTAAAAGCATATGACACAAACTATACAACTACTCAAGAATAATATGCAAAAAACATGAAGAAAGATGACACAAAAAGCATTAAACTCAATCTTTTTTTATTTTTCATCATATAGCATTGTAATATCATGAAACAAAAAACAAAACCAGCCAAGATGAACTATTAGAAACCAAAAACTAAGAGAAGAAAAAGTGAGAAAAAGAACCTCCAAGCTCAATGATACCACTTGATGTAGGAGGACCTTGAAAGGAAATCTTCCTTGGGAGGGATCTAGGATCTTTTCTCTTTTTCCTTAGCCTTCTAGAGCAAGAATGATGAAACTTCCCAGGCTTGGTCGAAACTCCAAAATACAAGAGACTCAAAAACCAAATGGAAACAAAAAGGAAAGAGATAGGAGAAAGTGAAAGGAAAAAGGATGAAGTGGAAGGAGATAGTTAAGGGGAAATGGAAGAAGGATTTTGGAGGCCACTCCCTAGGAGGGAGATAACTCTAACTCGCCACCAAGGAGGGAGAGGACCCCTTGGATAAGAGCTTGCTAAAGTCTCTTTAGCCTAGAGAAAAGGAAGAGAATCTCTCACTAGAATTTCACACAAAAGTGTTTGTATTTCTCAAAATAAAAGTTATGAATTATTATAAGAGGAGACACTTATATATAGCCTTTTGGAGAATTCGGCCAAGGTGTTCCTAATGGGCCTCCATGATGAATCCTAGGCCCAATCGAACGAAAAAAGAAGAAGATGGCCTATACATGGCCCAAACGAGAGTACATGGCCCAATAGTGACCAAATTGACCTAGTAAGGTCTAAATAAAACCTAAATCACTAGAAAATCTATTTTTGATCTATATTACATGATGAGTACAAATAGATCCTCAAAGTGTCCTCATTGGGCTTAGGCGCACTAAGTAAGGTAAGGAAGGAAGATAGGGCTTTGTGGATGGTCTCTTTGCCCTTCTTGGACTTGGCCCTTATTAAGGGACCCATGTAAGCCTCTAACCCTTTGTCCAAGGTAGTGTGGGGATCCTCCCATGTTGTGTCCTCATTATCCTCTATGATAAAGTTTGAGTCTATGACCATTGACCTGGAATGTTCTTGATGAATGTATTTCCATTAGTAGGACAGCCCATAGGAAGTAACTTGGTCTAAAGCACATGGACTTTAGCTTTCTTGGAAAAAGTTTCAGTCTAGAATTGAATTATAACATAAAGTTACCCTTCTTAAATTCTTTCATTTGGATGTGTTGGTCATGCCACTTTTTGGTTTTTTCTTTGTATATGGAGGCATTTGAATAAGCTATGAATCTAAATTCCTCCAACTCATGTAACCTAAGCACGCTCTCCTCTTAGCTTAGTGTTGCATCCAAATTTAACACCCTTGAGGCCCAATAAGCCTTATGTTCAAGCTCCATAGGGAGATGACAAGCTTTGCCATACACCAACTGATAAGGCGACATGTTTAAATGTAGTCCAATAAGCCCACAAAGCATCATCTAACTTAGCAGCCAATCTATTCTAGATTTATTCACAAGTTTTTCAAGGATTCTTTTTATCTCTCTATTAAAAAGTTCCACCTGTCCATAAGTTTATGGATGATAAGGAGTGGCTACTTTATGCAAAACTTCATAATGTTTTAGGCTTTTTTCCAATACCTTATTGTAGAAATAGGTACCCCTCATCACTGATGAGCACTCTAGGTACATCAAATCTAGAGAAAATGTTTTTCATCAATAACCTTAACTTGTGCATCATTTATTCTAGTAGGGATGACTTCCACTTATTTAGACACATCATCCATAACAACTGGCACATACTCATTGGAGTAAGAACTATGGGGAGGGACCATAAAGTCAATACCCTACACATTAAACAACTCCACCACGAAGATGTTGGTTAGTGACATGCTGGCTTTAACAGACAAGTTCCCACTTCCTTGACAAAGATCACAATGTTAGACATAGACCTTTGCATCTTTAAACAATGTTGGCTAATAGAATCTCAATTGCAAGACCTTAGTAGTTGTCTTCGTAGCCCCATGATGCCCTCCATAACTTGAGTTGTGACAGTGCCCCAAGATTTCTCCTTGCTCTTCCTTAGGGATGCATGTAACATCCCAGATTTTAAGGAAATTAAATTTATTGGATGATGATAATTGATTATTCATGGTCAAATAATTATGGGAGATGTTGTTAGACACTAGAGGTGAATTATCGGTAAATTTAGATTTACTAGAACCAGGTGATTTAACAGACGATGTGGGACCCACTTGGTCAAATTAGATATTTGATGGGCCTAGAATGTTTAGAAAATTATTGTGGTTACGATGGTATAGTCGAAATAATTTTCAGTGTTAAGGAGATAATTAATTGGACTCGACATATGTTATTAAACGGGGAAATTACGAACCAAATTGAATTAAAAGAAAATGAAAACCTCCATTTTCTTTTCCCTCTCATCCGTGACCTCTCTCCCTCTCACCTTTCATACTTTTACACAATGGATAATGGGATAAAGGGTGCATTGCTCTATTCGATGGGTAATACCCAATTCATATTAAAACTACTCTCCTTTTTCTCTTCCCAACCGTGCACTTTTCTTCTCCTTCATCCTCCATGTTCACTTTTCTCTTCTCCTCCATTCTTCTCTTCTCCAAACCGTCCACCACCCCCTCTCCCTTCCATCTCTTGCCAAAATGAAAAACTAGGCATGGAAATGTGAAGCATTTAAGGAGCATGGAGGCTTTGCTTGGACAATCTTCTTCTTCCTCTTCTTTACTCTCATTTTCATTTTGGAAATTGCATGGGCTTGAGGTAAATATTTCCTACCTCTTCATTATTTCATTTATGGTTTAGGGTTATTGGGT
Organism: Clitoria ternatea; assembly: GCA_037962975.1. NCBI lineage: Eukaryota > Viridiplantae > Streptophyta > Magnoliopsida > Fabales > Fabaceae > Clitoria > Clitoria ternatea. The sequence goes on from CM075671.1 coordinate 114,841,485, forward strand.
TGAAATGATAATGTTAGAAACTTAGATTATTAAGGGAAATGATGAACCCTAGGTTGGATGGTTAGAGGATGTTATTATTAATAATGATTTTATGCTATAAATAAATATGGGTTAGTGAACCTATGATGAATCAAGGAAGATAATGAGTATTAATTGTTGTTGGATGATTTGTGAGAGGAAACCCTAAGTATGATAAATTGGGGGTTTTTGGCTAAATAGGTGATTTTGATGATTTTTGATGCCTTAGAATAATTTTATATGAGGAAATGAATGTTGAAGCATTGGTGTTGATCATTGAGGTTTGGGAGATGGGTACATGTGAGTAATGGTGACATGATATCTTGCTCAGACACACACACTAAACATTATATAAGGTCTGCTAGATATTAAATACAATAGTGATCTAATCATTCCTCTATACAGAGTCTGATCCATTGATGTACCAGATTTATCTTTGCTTATGATGCAATTTAGGTGCATTCGTGTACTCATAGATTTGGCATCAGCCATTTTAAATTTTATGAGCAATTCTTTAGTGTACTTTTGTTGATGAATAAAAATTGCATCATTCATTTGTTTGATCTATAGACCAAGGAAGAATTTGAGTTCACCCACCATACTTATCTCAAATTCAGCCTACACAGTTTTAGTAAACTCTTTGCACAGACTTTCTTCAGTAGCACCAAAGACAATGTTATCCCCATAAATTTGCACTATAAGAAAGTTTTTGTCTGAGCCTTTTCTAAACAAAGTTGTACCAAACTTTCCTTTAGTAAAACCTTTATATTTTAAAAAGGAACTGAGTCGATCATACCAAGCTCTTGGTGCTTATTTCAGATCATACAATGCTTTACTTAATTTAAAGACATGAGTTTCAAAGATTTATCTTCAAAACTAAGAGGTTGCTTTACAAAAAATTCTTCTTCAATAAAGCCATTTTGAGAAGCACTCTTAACATCCATTTGCTATAATTTTATTCCTTTAAAGGTAGCAAATGCAAGTAAAATCCTTATAGCTTTAAGTATAGCTACAAAAGCAAAAGTTTCAGTGAAGTCTATACCTTCCTGTTGATTGTAACCTTGTGCTACAAGCCTTGCTTTGTTCCCTACAACTTCACCATCTTCATCTAGTTTGTTCCTAAAGACCCATCTTGTTCCAATGATGCTTTTATTCTTGGGTTTTGGAACCAAAGACCACACCTTATTTCTCTCAAACTAATTAAGTTCTTTTTGCATGGCTATGATCCAGTCATGGCCTTCTAGAGCCTCTTCAATGGTCTTAGGCTCAAGTTCTGAAACAAGTGCCATTGCTGACTGATTGTGAAGTCCTGATCTGGTTCAGACTCCTTCAGCTTGGTCCCCAATGATGACATCTAAAGGATGGTAGGTCTTGAACTTCCATTCTCTAGGTTTCTCAAGTTTAGACATCATCTATTGATCTGAGCCTTGTTGTTGATTATTTACAAAGTCTGATGGTTTAGATTCATCTTCAGGTTGTATAATTCCCGCATTATCATATTCTAGATCTACCAATTTCTTGTCAGTCTTTGTTAGATCATCAAATCTTACATGCATTGATTCCTCAATGGTTGAGTCCTTATATTAAAGACTTGATGAGATTTTGATGTATTTGAGTAGCCCATGAAAATACCTTTGTCACATTTTGAGTCAAACTTTCAAAGTTGATCTCTTGTGTTACGATATAACATGTGTAACCAAATGAGTGAAAGTATTAGATGTTGGGTTTTCTTCCCTTCCACAATTCATATAGAGTTTGATTAAGTATTGTTCTGATAATGACTCTGTTTTAAATATAGCAAGAAGTGCTCATAGCTTCAGCCCAAAAATATTTTGGTAAATCATTTTCACAAAGCATTGTTCTAGCCATCTCTAATAGACTTCTATTTTTCCTTTCCACAACACCATTCTGTTGAGGTGTTCTTGGAGAAGAAAATGTATGAACGATATTAGTTTTGATATAGAATTTTTTAAAGACTTCATTTTCAAATTCTCTACCATGATCATTTCTTATTGTGCCAATGCAGACACCTTTTTCAGACTAGATTTTCTTACAGAAAATCTTAAATACTTGTGCAGACTCATTTTTGTAGGCTAAGAAATAAACCCATGTCATTCTGGTGTAATCATCAACAATGACGAAACCATATCATTTTCCAGCAAGACTTTGAATTTGGGATGGTCCGAACAAAACTATATGTAATAGTACAAGTGGTTTGGGAGTGGAAACTACATCTCTATTTTTAAAAGAAGTTTTGTGTTGCTTTCCTTTTTAACATGCTTCATAGGGTTGGGTTCTATTGAATGAAATTCTAAGAAGTCCCTTAACTAACCCTTTTCTGTTAAGCTTTGAAAAATGTTTCATGCTAACATTTCCAACCTTTTTGTGGCAAATCCATTTTTCTTCAGACAATGAGAAAAGACAAGTTACATTTTGGCTTTTTAGTTCACCCAAATCAACCTTGTAGCGGTTGTTATGCCTGTTTGTTGGGAAAAGAGTAGTTCCATCATGATTGATGATTGTACACTTTTCTTTATCAAACGAGACTTTGTAACCGCTATTGCAAAATTGACTTATGCTCAGTAGGTTATGCTTCAGACCTTCAACAAAGTAAACATTTTCAATTACAGGGGAGGGAATGTTACCAACTTTACCAATCTCAGTTATCCGACCAGTATGATTCCCCCAAAGGTAACTTTTCCACCTTTAAATTATTCTAGGTTTAGAAATATAGACCTTTTTCCTGTCATTTGATGTGAGTATCCACTGCCCAGATACTAGTAGTGTTGCTTTGCTTTTGTCCTTAAACACATTTGAAATAGGAATAATCATTGCCTTTGGTACCCAGAATTTTTAGGTCCTATAGGGTTAGTGTTCTTTGCATTCTTCCTTTTCCTTTTTAAGTAGTCTTGAATCACATGACCATGCTTCTTACAATAGTTGCATTTATCATGTTTATGCTTAGTTGAGAAGATGAAGAGGGAGAACTTTTTTCTTTGAAATCAGTTTCTTCAACATACCCCAAACTACGTCTTTTGGAACTTCCTTAGGATTTACCCATAAGTTTGTTTAAATTTTTAGTTCCATTTACAAATCGGGTCAGGTATGTAGTAAGCGTGCCTGCTTGCTATTGAAGAGACTTGATCTCCTTTTCTTGAGAGATACAACAAGTATCTGAACTGTTTAGTTCAGTTTTCAAAGCCTCATTTTCTTTCTTGAGCTTATGTATCTCTTCAAGATACATCTTTTCTTTCTCATTAAGTTATTTAAGAAACTCTTGATCTGAATCCTTTTTCTTTAGATTAGATATCATATCTTCATATGAAGAAATAGTTTCACATTGTTTCTTTTTTAACAGTTTATAGTTTTTCAAAAGAATTGAAAAGTCTCTAAAAAAAGCTTCATAATTTTCTTTAAGTTTCGATTGATTTACCTCCTTTAATTCAGACTCATCTAAACTTACTTTAGATTTTGAATATGATTTGGCCATAAAATAGATCTGAGCAGACTCTGTCTCTTCTTTAGACTCGTATTAGTTGAATCTTTATCATCCCAGGTGATGAGTCCCTTTTGCTTCTTAAAGAATTTCTTTTTCTCTCTTCTGTCTTTTCCATCTTTATTCAGAATAGGACATTCTAATTTTATGTGTCCTGGTTACCTACAGTTGAAACATTTTAAAGCAGACTTATCAGTCTTAAACTTAAATTGACTCTTACCTCTAGGTTCTTTTCTGTTGAACCTTCCAGCTCTACCTTTCTTCTTTTTTAAAAGTCTATGGAATCTTTTAGTGACAAGAGCCAACTCTTCATCAGTGTCCTCATCTCTTTCATCAGATGCAAAGTCTGAGCTAGTTGACTCCTCAGCTCTAGACTCCTTGTACCTTTTGGAAGTCTCTTCAGACTTTAAGGCAATATTCTTAGAAGATGAAGGCTTTGAAACTTCCTTTTGGTTAAGCTTCGACTCATGAGCTCTTATAACTCCAAGAAGTTCATCCAGAGTCAAAGTGTTGAGGTCTTTTGCTTCCTCTAGAGCAATACACTTGGCATCAAAATTTTCTTGTAAGTATCCCAGAAGTTTCACATTGATATCTTTAGTGGATGATGTAGATCCCAGGGCTTTGAGCTTATTGAGCAGAGTCTAAAATCTTCCAAACATCCGATCAAGAAACTCGTGTTCCTCTATTCTGAAGTTGTCATACTTCTTGGTTATAAGGAGGTACCTTTATAGTTGCGCTAAAGAACATCCCATATTTCTTTCATAGATTTATAGCTGTAAACCTTGTTGTATTCAGACTTGCCTAAGGCGCAAATTAGGAGAAATCTAGATTTAGCATTTAACTATATTTTTTTGAAATCAGCTGTGGACCACTTATCTTTAGGAACTGGCTTTCCTTCATTATCCACAGGGGCTGCTTCATCACCTTTTATGATTATCCCTCATAGAGCATACTGAGCAGACTTGATGAACATTTCCATCCTGTCTTTCCAGTAGGCATGGAGGTCCATTCGTGGAGGAGCCTTTAACAATAAGCTGATCTTGAGAAGCGGCCATGGATCTTGATCCTTTTTACTCAAGGGAGTAATTAACCCAAAAGGACAAGCTCTGATACTAATTGATGGTTTAGAGTTGGACTTAGAAGGGGGGTTGAATAAGTCTTTAACTTTTTTTTGATTTTATGGACTTTATACAATTTAAAAAATTAGAATAAACTAAAGAAGGGAAAGACAATCACGTAGCAAATTTATACTAGTTCACATCCAGAGTAGAAGTTACGTCCAGTACCTTTAGACTTCCAGAATTTCCACTATTATACAAACACCTTTTACAATTACAGCACCAGACTAGTGCCTCAAGTATTCTTGACTCTAGCCATTTTTGTCTTATACCCAAGTATTGTTTCACCGAGCCACTCCTGGCTACAGACACCTAAGTATTCTATCAAAAAGCCTCTTCATGCCATACAGTGTTTCCCATATTAATAAACTCTAGCAACACACCAGATTTACAAAAAGGAATGACAAAGAGTTTTGTGTTACAATAGATAACTCAACGTACAAAATTATGAAATATTAAGGTGGGTACACTAAGCTACAGACTACTATAAGTCAGGGTCTGCTATAAGCAGAACTACAAAAAAGACTTATATAGTAGATACAAGAACCTAAAATCTTTTTAGAGAAAGTCCTTCAGACTTTTTGATTCTTGTAAGACTGGTCAGAGAATATTCAAAGATATTGGCAAAAAGTTTCTATGTTTGAAAACTTCTTGTATTTAAAGGCTTCCTTGAGATAGACGTTAGTTCAGCTTCAAAAATATTGATGTTCTCAAGGATAGTATAGGCAGCGTTTTGCAGAAACATGCTTCAGAGATATTCACATAAAAGGGTTTCCTTGATAGTCTTTACGGAAAAGTTCACTCAGTTATCATAGACCAGGAACCAAAACTCTATCATAATCTAATCATTTAATCAGGGTTCACACTCAATCACTTGTATCCTATATTACGCAGGGTTCATGTGTTAGGTTACAAAATATCCGTCACAAATAGCATTCGGCAGTAATGGTGACACTCCTATTTTACAAGTATTCAGTCAGCATTCATAGAATTATTAGCATGCATTCATGGACGGAGTCGTACAATCACTAAACAGTTTTCAATACCACAATCCAGGATTTCGCATGCATCATTGCGCAGTCATAGTACAGCTACCAGCACATCTCACACACAACACATCACATAATAATCATTAAAGCCTCAATGAGCTACTACGCAATTGTTCTACTCGGCTCAACAACTCGCAAGGTAAGAAACTATCAGGTTTAGGATCCCTAAGGGGTCATTATTTATCCAGTCTCCCACGATGGGTACCTCACCATATTCAAGTATTGTTATAAGGTCTAGTACCATTCACTCGGTTTTTCACACACCAAACCAAGATAGCCTCCAGGTCAAACAGATGTTCTATTTCACATTCATTCGTTCATGGTCCTGACTCATCAACTGGATCACTATCCCTATTGGTCCAGCATCTAGTGCGTCACTCACTTGGTTTCCTCAATCGCCACCGAGACCCAACCCCAATTTTGACATATATCTGACCTCACCTTTACTCACTTATTACACACCCAGATTCTCAACCTAGGAATTACAACCCCTCTCATACTGAAAGTCATATACTTCATATATTATTCATTTATCACACATTCAAATTCCTCAACAAGGCACAGATATACAACCACACCGTTCGCAGTCAAACGTATACCAAATTCAATAGAGAATCATGAACATATATCATCACACAGGTCATATATTAACGTTTAATGGAATACCACAGGCAGTTATGACAAGCTGGCATAATGCACTTGACCGCCCACTAACAGTAGGCAAACCTTGGCCATGGACCTTTTGGTCTGCTCTGATACCAAAATGTAACACCCTAATTTCATAAATAATTAAGAACCAATACGGGGAAAATTTTTTCCAAAATTTGAGTAAACCAAATAGACCATAAGGCAACCGGATTGCAAATGGGATGGTAGGCAAGGAAGGGCAAGCACCCAGTCGGACTCAGCGGAGCACAGCAGTTCAACCAGTTTAATCAGTACTCCCTTCGCTCAATTCCCAGAACAATCAAGAAGAACCGGGCGCAAGGAATAAGGGGAGGAAGGCAAGGGAATAAAAGAATATTTACATGTATGACAATCAGAGGAGGGTGCAAGGCTGGGGCCGACCCGTTCGGTCCAGCGAGACACAGCAGCGCCTGGGCGAAAACTAAGATAACACTGACTCGTTCAAGCGAGGCCCGACGCCGCCTGGGCGAAGTATCACAATGCAACCATGGAAGGAGGAGGTGATTACACCGCCCATCCAGTTCAGCAAGGCACAACAACGCCTGGACGGATTACACCACAACGTCCACTCACTCAGGCGATGTCCAACACCGCCCAGCGAGACATGAAGTGCAACAACGGAAAAGGGAGGTATTTGGGCGGAGTTCCACGTTGACATCTGCTCGCTTCAGCACGATCCTACGCGCTTGGGCGAGCCGTCCAAGTCGCTCGGGCGAGGTGTGACTCCGCCTAAGCGAGGTCAACACAAAGCCCCTCCAACACAGATGCAAGGTAGTTTCTCAATTGGGTATGGACAAGGGTTCACTCGGCAAATCCTCACGCTCGCACTTCACTCGGGAAATCAGGTAGTTAAGTCCCACTCGGGCTTATTCGAAACCCAACCACTCGGGATACCAATCCTCACTCACTCGGACTTTACATCTTTCACTCGGATTACCAATACCTTACACTTAGGATCCAATCCACTCTAAACCACTATTCAAACTCTTCTCTCAGAAGGGAATCACTCGAGGTTTTCACTCGGGAAATACAAACTCTTCCTTATTCGGGTCTTTCTTATAATTTCACTCGGAATCACTCAACATGTTCCCTCGGAGAAGCCACCCAAAGGTCTTCACTCGGAACCACAACTTGACATAATTTCACTCCTCAACGGCCCTCAAAACCTCTAGCAACACTTCTCAGTCGGAAACAAATCGAATCGGTACGAAGCACATACATGTGAATACATGTCTTCAAAAACATGAATCTGTCCACAATCAAATCTACCGACCCATAACATGTAACCATACACATACAAAATATGTGTTCGGGTCACAATAACTCGGATCACTTTTTATATATATATATTCATATTCGTTTTACAACACTGTTATTATGAGCCGGCCAAGGCTACACGGACAGAACACAATAATGCAATACAAATACTCAGCAGTTGGAGTGCACTACACTCGGGCTTGAGGTCCTATCATCATTTCCAAGTACGACCTGCACACTGAAAAATTGCCACTGCAGGGGTGAGCATCTTAAATTTTAAATGACAGATACCGACTCAGGTTGTCTCACAATTATACAGCGATATATATATATACACGCACACAATTATACATGGCAATGGTTATAGTCAGAGCAACACAAATCAATCAGGACACATATAAGACTCTTACCGGTCGGAATCCACCAATTATCACTCGGCCTTATACACGCATCATACAACAATCAGTGACATAATAATACCCATGAATCAGAATGAACATATTGAATCTCAATCAGAATCCAACAATTCTCACTCGGTTATACACATAACATTTCAATAACACCGACACATATATATATTCAGGAAACAGATTTCACTTAGCATCCAAGACATGTACACGCGGAATAATTCACTCGGGCCTACACGTTCATCATTCTCATAGACATTATCAAATGCATAATCAATTTCCTATCAGCATCAGCAATACATATATACAGAGTATTTCACTCGGTTATATACATATACCATCTCTCTAACACTTTCGCATGCACAACCAATTCCAAGCATTGTCAACAGTTAATAAGCACATATTATTTCACTCGGTTCCGCATTCGTGTGTATCGGTTTAGACGTTGCAATGTAGGCTCTCAGCCTTTTTATACATAGCTCTCAGCTATCAAATCAGCTCCCAGCTGCTTGGCCGTTTTACAGGTACCCAACCGTTTGCCCACAGGTGACACCAATGCTCTCAGCGCCAACGGAGGTGTTCACAGGCTGCCCGAGTCCCACTCAAGGGCTACCTTGAGTCCCACTCAAGGATTTCATAGCGTCCCACGCTTTAAAAACCGATGGTAGTGTCCCACACTACGTGCTCTCAGCACAAACGCATCCCATGCGCCACACGCGGATTCATCACACACACAGAGTTCATATACACAGCCATACATGCATCTCATGCAATCGGCATCATACATCATCAGCATTCAACAGCACATGCATCTCATCCAATCAATGCTGGACATTAACAGTACTCAACAACACATGCATCTCATGCAGTCGGTGTTACACTTTCTCAGAACTCAATAGCATATGCATCAGTGCTAGGCATTAACAGTATTCCACACACAACATTTAATTCATGCACACATCCTCTTATTCAATCACACATCTTTCACATGTAGTCGGTAATACATATCATCAGGACTCCGCATGTTAATTTAACACACACAACTTCCATGCAATCGTCATCATCGTTCCATTAACAACATGTGATTCCAATACAATCAATATCAATCAGTATCAAGCTTCTATGAGCATTTTCATCAACTTCAAGTATAACATGCACTCGGTATACAGCAATATCCGAGCTTAATCGACGCATGCATCAATATGAAGATCACAGGTTCACACAAGCATTTCAAATCAACATAACACAGCATGCAATCGATATAGGACAGTGTCAAAACTTAGTCAAAGCATGCATTTCCTGTAACGCGAATAGGTTCACTAAAGTATTCACATCAACACATCGCAACATGCACTCATGTTCTATAGTATCAAAATTCAACAATGTATGCATTTTCAAGAACGATAATAACATGCAGCACTCATTCTCACTTATCCTACACACGTGTACTCCACATGCAAGCACGTCAACACACAAGAAATAGAAACACAACCATCAGCACCTTCAACCCATTCGCAACCCATGCATTTAACATGTAAGGTACTCCCCCTACCTAGATGAAGCTTTCAGTCGGTCAAGACGACACCCAGTTTCAGAGGGACGCTGAGTCACGCTCAGCACACCTGCATGCAAGAGCAGGGAGACCATTCGGGTTCCTACGATGCCCAGCTCTCTGTTCATTCCCTGGAGGAGCTCCATCTCAACACTGTGAACACTCCTACCATCTTGAAGTTCCTCGCAGATCTCCATTGAGGCTTGGCAGCTTCGAGCAGGAAGAGGAAGTCGTCGAAGGAACAAGGAGGGAGACAGGTTGCTTGCAGGAGGAAGGCACACCTGCACTCTCTCTGGCTCGTCGAGTGGAGAAGGAGGACCTCGATCCTCAGCCACTAAGGTTGTGAGCTCACAGGAACAGCGAGTAGAGAAAGAAGAAGAGGAGAAGGAGAGTGAGGAGAGAAGAAGAAGAGAGAACAGAAGGAGATGCGTAACTTTAATGACCCAAAGCACATATATTTATATAAGCATACGCGTGCACGAGGAAGAGGAGAGTGGGGTGGGAAATTGTGGATTGCAGTCCCACTCACGTGACTCACCAATCGCAAACAGCCACCCCTTACCAGTTAAGCTTATTTAATTTGTCACTATTCCTCAAGTTAAATCGAATATAATTAACAATTAATTTTCTACTTCTGGAATTACTATTTTAGCAATTCATATTCATTCGGCAAATAATTATTAAATCGGGATGTTACAGTTCTCCCCCTCTCAAAAGAATTTCATCCTCGAAATTCAATCGGTAACTTACCTTAAATAATTAACTTAGAAAATTGCAGTCTCAATCACCCACACGACTGCGTTTCCACAAGCATTCACCGATCAGATCGCAATTTCACTCGGCAAGGATTCACTACTCAAGCGGTTTACCGACCGCAACGCAACTCATACAGGGTACAGACCCAAAATTGCATCACATGGACACGTTATGGGGGTTAACCAACTAGTTGGGAGTAATCTAATTGGTAAACAACATCACCGACCCCCAAAATACCCACTCCTGACCAATTCCTCTCTGTTTAAATACTCGGGTTTTCAAAAATCTGACCACAAAATTTCTTCCTTACACCAGAATGAACATTCAAAAGGGCTTCCATGTGCTTCAGTCAGCACAATTTGCCAGGGTTTACTTCGCGTAGGCATCACACTCGGTGTGGAAATTTTGGGTTCCTATCCATGCCTTTGGCTAATTTCATGCCTACTCTCTGAGAACGTCACTCGGTTTTCTCACCCGAAAATATTATTCGGGTTCTGAAGGCAATCCTCACCTGAAGATCTCTCCACTTGCACAGATTCACTCAGAATCCAAGTCTATAACGAAATCAAACCTTAGTCCATCTGCCCTAATCACTGACCTGAGTACGACTTCAATTAAATCTTTCCCTCAGATATCTACTGCCCTCAGAGGCCGTTCACTTGGAAACTCACTCACTCGGAGTCTCATTTTCCCGACCAGAAGGACTCTTCTCCTGGAAGATCACTTGGTTGGACATCACAAGGGCATTAAGAATTCTACACTCGGCATCTTTCTTCTTAGAGTCATCCCACATGGTTCTATTGTACACGGAAGTGATATACTCTAAGACGCACCACTCAAATTTCACCTTACTCAGAACGTTTCGCTCGGGTACTATCCTCTTAACTTAGTAATGGCACTCTCTATGAGGTTATACTCGGAACACTCTAGTCCTCACTCAGCAATGCTTCCCCATAAGACTTCACTCGGAATTATCCCCACTTTTACACACTCGGGATACACTAATCCCTTCCCAAGCAAATCCTCACTTTGCAATTTAGTTTGGTTTAAAATCCTGTTTTCCTCTTTAGGCTTACCATATCGCTCGGTTAATCTTATCAAACTTACAATTCCAGTGACAGATTTGATCACCCTTCTTATCCCTATAATTAATCACCCCTTTTAGTAGCTAATCAGTACCCGACGACCTCTAATCCGCTCGGAGGCAGACACACCCAGGTTAAACAATCCTCCTATCTTCATTCTGCCACATAACCGTATAATACTCTCTTAATATAACTCTCATAATCACTCAGGACCGCCTGAAAGACTCACCACCACCATAAGCAGTTACAACTTCACCTGCTCGACTCATGAATTGCTGTATCCAACTTATAGGATGACGTCTCATACCTATAGGGTTACAACAATTACATGGTCACTGCAATGTGTACGCTGCCACATTACCCATGGCAGAAAGAGTCATCTCAGCGCAACATACCTCACACGAACCAGACTTCACCCAACTAATACAAACTCATACGGTGGTTAATGGCAGTTCACGCACATAAGTAATACATCTACATCAACATCATGCAAATCATGTCAGTCTCAATACTAATGCTCCTACTCACACTGATCAACTTGTTTAGCTGTTACTTACTCACAAGAATCAATGGCAATTCACATGCACATGTAAGCACACATTCATATTAACATTATCATGGGGCATCACGTAGGCCACGTCATACAGCAACAATCATAAAAATTATTCATCACTTCGGTAAAACAAAATTAGGGCAATATTTCTTCTAACCCTTATTCCTCACAAAACCATGGCTCGGATTAAATTCTTAACTCTCAGTTATATAATAACACCACTCACTCGGGTTCATACAATTCACTCAGGATTAGGCAATTCACAATATCATATTCATACATTCACTTAGTTCACACTGAGCTCATTTATCCTTATGAGTGTAGTCATTCAATCAGAAATTGTACTTATAACATGCATTCATCTAGTCGGCGAATCAGATGTATACGATATGTTCACCAGGAGTCCAACTCCAATGCACTCGGCGTTTGCCTTGGGTCCAACCCAAGGACTTCCATTAAGCATCCAATGCTCATGCTCCAAGCATGGCCTCGAGTCCAACTCGGAGGTCTTTTAGGATTAATCTCAGAATCCTCAATATCCCACGTATTCATCTGATTGCCCACTCGGAAGAGCATTTGACGCTGATACATTCCATTATAAATCACACACAGCTCTTATTCGTTGACTCACAGCATAAGTCACTCGGCATTCTCATTCACACATATATATATATACATCCTTTAGACGGGTATCATCACAACGATTTACAATTAATGGCTATCATACTATCCGGGTGTTGCATGCATCACTGTGCAATCATACACAGATCACATATTTCAATCATCAACAACTGTCATATTTCGAATATAGAGTAATACATAAGAGCACTTCACCCAGAACCCGTCCAAGATAAATATATCCATCAATCATTCACTCAGTTATCATAGACCAGGAACCAAAAGTCTATCATAATCTAATCATTTAATCAGGGTTCACACTCAATCACCTGTATCCTATATTACGCAGGGTTCATGTGTTAGGTTACAAAATATCCGTCACAAATAGCATTCGGCAGTAATGGTGACACTCCTATTTTACAAGTATTCAGTCAGTATTCATAGAATTATTAGCATGCATTCATGGACGGAGTCGTACAATCACTAAACAGTTTTCAATACCACAATCCAGGATTTCGCATGCATCATTGCGCAGTCATAGTATAGCTACCAGCACATCTCACACACAACACATCACATAATAATCATTCAAGCCTCAATGAGCTACTACGCAATTGTTCTACTCGGCTCAACAACTCGCAAGGTAATAAACTATCAGGTTTAGGATCCCTAAGGGGTCATTATTTATCCAGTCTCCCACGATGGGTACCTCACCATATTCAAGTATTGTTATAAGGTCTAGTACCATTCACTCGGTTTTTCACACACCAAACCAAGATAGCCTCCAGGTCAAACAGATGTTCTATTTCACATTCATTCGTTCATGGTCCTGACTCATCAACTGGATCACTATCCCTATTGGTCCAGCATCTAGTGCGTCACTCACTTGGTTTCCTCAATCGCCACCGAGACCCAACCCCAATTTTGACATATATCTGACCTCACCTTTACTCACTTATTACACACCCAGATTCTCAACCTAGGAATTACAACCCCTCTCATACTGAAAGTCAAATACTTCATATACTATTCATTTATCACACATTCAAATTCCTCAACAAGGCACAGATATACAACCACACCGTTCACAGTCAAACGTATACCAAATTCAATAGAGAATCATGAACATATATCATCACACAGGTCATATATTAACGTTTAATGGAATACCACAGGCAGTTATGATAAGCTGGCATAATGCACTTGACCGCCCACTAACAGTAGGCAAACCTTGGCCATGGACCTTTTGGTCTGCTCTGATACCAAAATGTAACACCCTAATTTAATAAATAATTAAGAACCAATACGGGGAAAATTTTTTCCAAACTTTGAGTAAACCAAATAGACCATAAGGCAACCGGATTGCAAATGGGATGGTAGGCAAGGAAGGGCAAGCACCCAGTCGGACTCAGCGGAGCATAGCAGTTCAACCAGTTTAATCAGTACTCCCTTCGCTCAATTCCCAGAACAATCAAGAAGAACCGGGCACAAGGAATAAGGGGAGGAAGGCAAGGGAATAAAAGAATATTTACACGTATGACAATCAGAGGAGGGTGCAAGGCTGGGGCTGACCCGTTCGGTCCAGCGAGACACAGCAGCGCCTGGGCGAAAACTAAGATAACACTGACTCGCTCAAGCGAGGCCCGACGCCGCCTGGGCGAAGTATCACAATGCAACCATGGAAGGAGGAGGTGATTACACCGCCCATCCAGTTCAGCAAGGCACAACAACGCCTGGACGGATTACACCACAACGTCCACTCACTCAGGCGATGTCCAACACCGCCCAACGAGACATGAAGTGCAACAACGGAAAAGGGAGGTATTTGGGCGGAGTTCCACGTTGACATCTGCTCGCTTCAGCACGATCCTACGCGCTTGGGCAAGCCGTCCAAGTCGCTCGGGCGAGGTGTGACTCCACCTAAGCGAGGTCAACACAAAGCCCCTCCAACACAGATGCAAGGTAGTTTCTCAATTGGGTATGGACAAGGGTTCACTCGGCAAATCCTCACGCTCGCACTTCACTCGGGAAATCAGGTAGTTAAGTCCCACTCGGGCTTATTCGAAACCCAACCACTCGGGATACCAATCCTCACTCACTCGGACTTTACATCTTTCACTCGGATTACCAATACCTTACACTTAGGATCCAATCCACTCTAAACCACTATTCAAACTCTTCTCTCAAAAGGGAATCACTCGAGGTTTTCACTCGGGAAATACAAACTCTTCCTTATTCGGGTCTTTCTTATAATTTCACTCAGAATCATTCAACATGTTCCCTCGGAGAAGCCACCCAAAGGTCTTAACTCGGAACCACAACTTGACATAATTTCACTCCTCAACGGCCCTCAAAACCTCTAGCAACACTTCTCAGTCGGAAACAAATCGAATCGGTACGAAGCACATACATGTGAATACATGTCTTCAAAAACATGAATCTGTCCACAATCAAATCTATCGACCCATAACATGTAACCATACACGTACAAAATATGCGTTCGGGTCACAATAACTTGGATCACTTTTTATATATATATATATTCATATTCGTTTTACAACACTGTTATTATGAGCTGGCCAAGGCTACACGGACAGAACACAATAATGCAATACAAATACTCAGCAGTTGGAGTGCACTACACTCGAGCTTGAGGTCCTATCATCATTTCCAAGTACGACCTGTACACTGAAAAATTGCCACTGCAGGGGTGAGCATCTTAATTTTAAATGACAGATACCGACTCAGGTTGTCTCACAATTATACAGCGATATATATATATACACATACACAATTATACATGGCAATGGTTATAGTCAGAGCAACACCAATCAATCAGGACACATATAAGACTCTTACCGGTCGGAATCCACCAATTATCACTCGGCCTTATACACGCTTCATACAACAATCAGTGACATAATAATACCCATGAATCAGAATGCACATATTGAATCTCAATCAGAATCCAACAATTCTCACTCGGTTATACACATAACATTTCAATAACACCGATACATATATATATTCAGGAAACAGATTTCACTTAGCATCCAAGACATGTACACGCGATAATTCACTCGGGCATACACGTTCATCATTCTCATAGACATTATCAAATGCATAATCAATTTCCTATCAGCATCAGCAATACATATATACAGAGTAATTCACTCGGTTATATACATACACCATCTCTCTAACACTTTCGCATGCACAACCAATTCCAAGCATTGTCAACAGTTAATAAGCACATATTATTTCACTCGGTTCCGCATTCGTGTGTATCGGTTTAGACGTTGCAACGTAGGCTCTCAGCCTTTTTATACATAGCTCTCAGCTATCAAATCAGCTCCCAGCTGCTTGGCCATTTTACAGGTACCCAACCGTTTGCCCACAGGTGACACCAACGCTTTCAGCGCCAACGGAGGTGTTCACAGGCTGCCCGAGTCCCACTCAAGTCCCACTCAAGGATTTCATAGCGTCCCACGCTTTAAAAACCGATGGTAGTATCCCACACTACGTGCTCTCAGCACAAACGCATCCCATGCGCCACACGCGGATTCATCACACACACAGAGTTCATATACACAGCCATACATGCATCTCATGCAATCGGCATCATACATCATCAGCATTCAACGACACATGCATCTTATGCAATCAATGCTAGACATTAACAGTACTCAACAACACATGCATCTCATGCAGTCGGTGTTACACTTTCTCAGAACTCAATAGCATATGCATCAGTGCTAGGCATTAACAGTATTCCACACACAGCATTTAATTCATGCACACATCCTCTTATTCAATCACACATCTTTCACATGCAGTCGGTAATACATATCATCAGGACTCCGCATGTTAATTTAACACACATAACTTCCATGCAATCGTCATCATCGTTCCATTAACAACATGTGATTCCAATACAATCAATATCAATCAATATCAAGCTTCTATGAGCATTTTCATCAACTTCAAGTATAACATGCACTCGATATACAGCAATATCCGAGCTTAATCGACGCATGCATCAATATGAAGATCACAGGTTCACACAAGCATTTCAAATCAACATAACACAGCATGCAATCGGTATAGGACAGTGTCAGAACTTAGTCAAAGCATGCATTTCCTGTAACGCGAACAGGTTCACTAAAGTATTCACATCAACACATCGCAACATGCACTCATGTTCTATAGTATCAAAATTCAACAATGTATGCATTTTCAAGAACGATAATAACATGCAGCACTCATTCTCACTTATCCTACACACGTGTACTCCACATGCAAGCACGTCAACACACAAGAAATAGAAACACAACCATCAGCATCTTCAACCCGTTCGCAACCCATGCATTTAACATGTAAGGTACTCCCCCTACCTGGATGAAGCTTTCAGTCGGTCAAGACGACACCCAGTTTTAGAGGGACGCTGAGTCACGCTCAGCACACCTACATGCAAGAGCAGGGAGACCATTCGGGTTCCTGCGATGCCCAGCTCTCTGTTCATTCCCTGGAGGAGCTCCATCTCAACGCTGTGAACACTCCTACCATCTTGAAGTTCCTCGCAGATCTCCACTGAGGCTTGGCAGCTTAAAGCAGGAAGAGGAAGTCGTTGAAGGAATAAGGAGGGAGACAGGTTGCTTGCAGGAGGAAGGCACACCTGCACTCTCTCTGGCTCGTCGAGTGGAGAAGGAGGACCTCGATCCTCAGCCACCAAGGTTGCGAGCTCACAGGAACAGCGAGTAGAGAAAGAAGAAGAGGAGAAGGAGAGTGAGGAGAGAAGAAGAAGAGAGAACAGAAGGAGATGCGTAACTTTAATGACCCAAAGCACATATATTTATATAAGCATACACGTGCACGAGGAAGAGGAGAGTGGGGTGGGAAATTGTGGATTGCAGTCCCACTCACGTGACTCACCAATCGCAAACAGCCACCCCTTACCAGTTAAGCTTATTTAATTTGTCACTATTCCTCAAGTTAAATCGAATATAATTAACAATTAATTTTCTACTTCTGGAATTACTATTTTAGCAATTCATATTCATTCGGCAAATAATTATTAAATCGGGATGTTACACAGTCCCATAAATTTGGCAAATTTCTCAATTCCACAATCAACACAAATGCATGTATAGATCAACAGGGCTTTCCATGGTTGTAATGTGGCCAAGGTTAAAATGAGTGGTAAAATTTTGGAATTTGTGGCAAGTACCAAAAAGAATAAGGAGCAAATAATTTAACTGGCAAACAGTGAGGGTAAAACATTTATTGTTCCAATTTCTTTTGGTCGCAATCATCAAAATATTATTATTTTTTTTTTCATTCATCATCATTTTTTTTATACTATTGCTTAACACTTGAAACAAGAGTTGCGACTCCTTTTTACACATCCTTATTCTTAATTGAATGCCTGTTTTTGACTTAATTCTAGAGCTCCAAAATATTCCTTAAGGTAGGTATATTTTTGGTTTTTTTTTGTTTTTTTTCATGGCTTATTTGAGCTGCAACAAAGAAATGGTTAAATAGGCTCAAAGGGGCTAACAAAGGATGATTTATTGATGGTAGGCTTATATGGCTTAGTGGCTCAATTGAACAAAATGCCTGTGTCATTTCAAATACATTCACATGAGTTTCAAGTATCATCAAGAAATAAGACAAAGATTGAGATGTAAGCATTCAGGAATACATCACATATGAAAGAATTAAGATGGTTTAATGTGTTCCATCAAATTTTAAGGCTCAAAAATCTCACAAGGCATAATTCAATCATATATGATCATCTCTCAATTATTATGTTATTCTCAACATACCAAAAATGCTTGAGTTCAAATTATAACATATCATTAAACTCATATCAAACATGAAAGAAATTACCTGTTACTCATGCATATCCTAAAATTCCAATAAAACATGCCATTTTAAAGAAAAACACACATAAAACCTTTAGTTATTAAATTTTTTTCACACAAAAACACTTCACACACGAAAATAGAAACACACAAAAATATCATACAAGAATAATCCCACCCCCACACTTAAATCATACATTGTCCTCAATGTAAGACAGAGCATGCAAAATAGACAATAGAATGAAAAAGTAAAGAGATGGGTAAGAAAAACTCCCTCAAGGGGGATCAAGAAGTGGTTCCCCCAAAGTATGTTCCTCCATTGTAACATCCACAAGTGAAGGATTTTCATGAAATGGCTTTAGACGTTGTCCATTAACCTTGAAGCTTTTATTAGAGTTTTCACTTTTTATTTCAACAGCTCCATGGGGAAACACATTAGTAACAATGAAAGGTCCTTCCCATTTGGAGTGCAATTTTCCGGCCATCAGTTTCATCCGGGAATTAAACAGTAGCACTTTCTGTCCAGCAGTAAAATCCTTTCTAGCTATTGAGCTATCATGGAATTTCTTTGTTTTCTCCTTATAGAACTTTGAGTTCTCATAAGCTGCCAAACGGATCTCATCAAGCTCATTCAGTTGTAATTTTCTTTCTTCACCTGCTTGATCAAATGCTAAGTTGCAAGCTTTTACAGCCCAATAAGCACGATGCTCAATCTCCACTGGAAGATGACATGCCTTACCAAAAACAATTCTATAGGGAGACATTCCTATAGGTGCCTTAAAAGCTATTCTATGTGCCCAAAGAGCATCATCCAGTTTCCTGCTCCAATCCTTTTTATTAGGCTGTACTATCTTTTCTAGGATTCTCTTGATTTCTCTATTAGAGACTTCTGCCTGTCTGTTGGTTTGGGGGTGATATGGAGTAGAGACTTTATGAATGACCCCATATTTCCGGAGCATAACTTGCATGGTCCTGTTGGAGAAGTGTGTTCCTTGATCACTAATGATTGCTCTCAGGATGCCAAACCTGCAAAAAATTTAAGATCTAACAAAATCTACAACAACTCGAGCATCATTAGTTCTAGTGGCTTTAGCTTCCACCCATTTAGAAACATAATCTACAACCAATAAAATGTAAGTAAAACCAAAGGATGGAGGAAATGGACCTATAAAATCAGTGCCCCAAACATTAAATACTTCACAAAACAACATAGGTTGCTGAGGCATCTGTTGACGCTATGTGATAGCGTTTCCAGTTCTTTGGCATTTCTCACAGGTGTTACAAATTCTCCATGCATCCTTAAAAATTATGGGCCAGTATAAACTAGAGTCCAACACCTTCCTTGTTGTTCTTTGTGGACCAAAATGTCCACCAACTGGTGAAGCATGGCAGAATTGAAGAACTGATTCTATCTCATGATCGGGAATGCATCTTCGAATCACCTGATCATTACATAATTTCCACAAATACTGGTCATCCCATATATAATACTTTGCATCACTTTTTAATTTTGAAATTTGGTTCCTGGATGCATATGGTGGAAAAACATAGGCAACAAGATAATTTACAATGTTAGCAAACCAAGGTGTATCAAAAGAGTTAGAAATACTCATGAGGTGTTTATCGGGAAAATGGTCCCGAATAGGTGCTGAGTCAGGAGCATTCTCAATTCTGCTTAAATGATCTGCCACAAGGTTTTGTGTTCCACTTCTATCACGAATTTCCAAGTCAAACTCTTGGAGCAAAAGCATCCAACAAATTAATCTTGGCTTGGACTCACCTTTCTTCAACAAGTACTTCAGAGCTGCATGGTCAGTAAAGACAACTACTCGAGAGCTCTTTTTCAGTAGTGGTGTAATTTACCTGGGCAGCATCTAAAGTTTTTGATGCATAGTAGATCACCCTAGGCTGCTTGTCAATCTTTTGACCAAGGATGGCTCCCAATGCATAATTAGAGGCATCACACATCAACTCAAATGGGGCTGTCCAAACAGGTGCTTGAATTATTGAGGTAGTAGTCAATGCTTGCTTCAGGCAATTAAAAGCCTCCTTACACTTTTCATCAAACTCAAATACCACATCCTTTTGAAGCAGACTGGATAGTGGTCTAGCCTTCTTGCTAAAATCCTTTATGAATCTTCTGTAGAAACCTGCATGGCCAGGAAAAGAACAAACCTCTCGAACACAAGAGGGGTAAGGTAAATGTGATATAACTTCTATCTTGGCAGAATCTACTTCAATTCCTTTCTCAGAGATTACATGCCCTAAAACTATTCCTTGTTTTACCATAAAATGACATTTTTCATAGTTTAAGACAAGGTTAGTTTCAATACATCTGTTTAAAACTTTATCCAAACTATCAAGGCATGCATTAAATGAAGATCCATAAACAGTAAAATCATCCATAAACACCTCTATGCAATTTTCAATGAAATCATGAAAAATACTTATCATGCATCTTTGAAAAGTTCCAGGAGCATTGCATAGGCCAAATGGAATTCTCCTATAAGCAAATGTGCCAAAGGGACAAGTGAATGTGGTCTTTTCTTGATCCTCAGGTGCAATATGAATCTGAAAATATCCAGATAATCCATCAAGAAAACAGTAATGAGATTTACCTGCAAGACGCTCAAGCATTTGATCAATGAAGGGTAAAGGGAAATGGTCATTCTTTGTTGCTTGGTTTAGTCTCCTGTAGTCAATACAGACTCTCCAACTATTTTGCACTCTGGTAGGGATCAATTCATCCTTCTCATTTTTTACAACTGTGATCCCTGTTTTCTTAGGAACCACTTGAATCGGACTCACCCATCGGCTATTAGAGATAGGATAAATAATTCCTGCTTGTAGAAGCTTGGTAATCTCCTTCTTAACCACATCAAGGATTACAGGGTTGAGTCTCCTTTGAGGCTGTCTCACTGCTTTAGCATTTTCCTCCAGAAATATCCTATGCATGGACATAGGTGGGCTAATTCCAGGAATGTCTGCCAATGTCCAGCCTATAGCCTTCTTGTGTTTTTTCAATACCTGTAACAATTTTTCTTCTTGACTTTCATTAAGAGAAGTAGAAATTATTACCGGGAGCTGTTCATCATCCCCTAAGTATACATATTTGAGGTTCTCAGGTAGAGGCTTCAATTCTAACTTAGGTGCCTGTAAAACAGATGGAACTAACAAAGTAGATTTGGATTCTGCTGCTTGCACTTCAAAAATTTTGTTAGAGTTTTCTTGAAATCTTGCATTCAGCTCCTTATGGTTAACAGGTATATCTAAAGACTCTGAATCAGAAATTATGTATTTATTAATTTCAGCACAAATATCATAACTTCCAGAATCATTGCATGCAAAACAATTGTTTGATTCATCTATGCATTCTAAATCAACATTAGAAAAATGTTCAAAAACTAGTTCATCAATAATGTCAATTTGGAAAACAGAATGATTTTCAGCTGGGTATTTCATGGCATCAAGAATATTGAATTGAACTCTCGTGTCACCAAACTCCATAGAAAGAGTTCCAGAATGAACATTTATTTTGGTTCGGGCTATTTTTAAAAATGGTCTTCCCAAAATTATAGGAACAGGAATTTGAGGCATACCTTCTTCCATATCAAGTACGAAAAAGTTAGCAGGGAAAACAAGTTGCTCTACCTGAACTAAAACATCCTCTATAACTCCAGCAGCGTAAGCAGTGCTTCTATTGGCTAGCTGAATTACTACACCAGTAGGTTGTAAATTTCCAAGAGACAAAGATTTGAAAACAGACATAGGCATAACATTTATTGAAGCTCCTAAATCTAACATGCAATTTTCAAATTTGTTATTGCCTATGATACAGGGTATAGAAAACGTACCTGGATCTTTACATTTCTCCGGGATATTTGGAACTTCCTTACCAAGTAATGCAGATACATTCTTTCCCATGCTTATCCTTTCATTACCCTTGAGTCTCCTCTTGTGGGTACACAGTTCTTTCAGAAATTTGGCATACTTGGGAATTTGTTTGATTGCATCAAGAAGAGGTATATTTACTTCCACTTTCCTGAAAGTATCCAAAATTTCTTTGTCCACTTCTTCTATCTTCTTGCTTGGAATTGCTTTTGGTGGGAAAGGAAGAGGGATATGGGGTGGATTTTGGGGTGGTTGCATCTTAGGCTTGCTTGTGCTTGAAGAAGGTATATCATTCTCAACTGTTTTGGACTTATCTGTTTGTTTCTCAGGTTCCTTGGGTATAGGTAATTCAAGGTTTCTACTTGATCTTAACTGAATTGTACTCATATTTTTAGGATTTACAGCTGGTTGAGATGGTAATTTGTCAGAGTTTTGAGATTGTAACTGGCTTAATGATGAAGCCAGCTACCCAATTTGGTTGCTTAAACTCTGGATTGTAGCATCATTCCTCTGTTAATATTCCAAGTTCTGTGCAGCTATTTGTTTTACAAGTTCTTCCAAGGAAGGGCCATTTGTGGATGGTTGAGGTGTAGGTCTTTGAAATGGAGGTTGGGTATTTTGTTGTTGTTAGCTGCATAGGCTTGGGGACTATTATCATCCTTTTCTTGTAGAGAAGGACAACAATCAGTGGGGTGCTCTTGTGAAGAGCAGATGCCACATACTTTAGAAGTCATGGATTTTTGATTTACTGCCAATTATGTAACCAGAGTGGTGAGAGCATCCAGTTTGTTCTCTAATTTAATTTCGGATGAACTAGAATTTGAATCAAACATAGGTTTGGAAGAATCATTTCTCACACCAAATTGTTGAGAGTTAGATGCCATCTTTTTAATCAGGTTTCTTGCTTCAGCAGCAGTCATATCTCCTAAAGCTCCTCCACTTGCCGCATCAATCATGTTGCGATCAACGTGGTGCAGACCTTCATAAAAGTACTGAAGAAGAAGTTGTTCAAAAATTTGGTGGTGAGGGCAACTTGTACAGAGTTTCTTGAATCTCTCCCAATACTCATAAAGATTTTCTCCAGAGAGTTTCCTAATGCCAGATATGTCCTTACGGATTGCAGTTATCCTAGAGGCAGGAAAGAACTTTTCCAAGAACATTTTCTTTAAGTCATTCCAACTTGTGATTGATCTTGGAGCAAGGTCGTACAACCAATCCTTAGCAACACCCTCTAAAGAATGAGGAAACGCTTTAAGATAGACATGGTCTTCTTGAACGTTTGGGGTTTCATTGTGGAGCACACAATGTGGAATTCTTTGAGGTGTTTGTGCGGATCTTCACCCGCAAGACCATGAAACTTAGGCAACAAGTGTATAAGTCCGGTCTTAAGCATAAAAGGGATATCCTCTTCAGGATATTGAATACACAAACTTTCGTATGTGAATTCAGGCGCAGCTAGTTCTCTAAGAGTTCTTTCACGGGGTTCAGCCATATCAGAAAAACTAGCAGTAGTACTTTCAGCAGATTTAGATGAGATACTATCACTATCAATATCAACAAAGTTATTATTAAATCTAGCTTCTCTAATTAATCTATGAAAAGTTCTATCAATTTTAGGATCAAATGAATATAAATGCTCAAAAGTTCTTCTAGTCATACATAGCATACAACAAGATATTTGATGATCATGAGCAATAAATCATAAGAATCCTAAATCATAGAAATAAAAAAAAATTATTTTTTTATTTTTTAATTATTTTTTTATAATTTTTCAATTTTTATATAAAAATTAATTTAAAATAAGAATTTTCCTAAAGATCGTTGATCCCCAGCTGCGGCGCCAAAATTTGACGTGTTTGTCGTGGTTTCGTCAAATTAGTACATCAAAATTAATTAATGTAGTACTAGGGTGTCAACCTAGGTCGTTCTCTCAAGGATCAACACAGAAATTTAGGAAAAAATCAAGTTTAAAATTAATTTTTACAAACAGATATTTAACAAACATACAAATACAATTGGGGGTTTTGATTGATTTTGTTATGACAATTAAAACTAAAACAAAGTAAATATAGGATTTAAAACAATAAATAACAAGCGATTGATTTTCTTGGAATATTGTAAATAAATTTATCCTTGGTTCACTAAAGGTAATTTGTATACTTTCATTACTGTTGATTTCTTAGCTCAATTTGAATTAATCAACTAAGCGTCTTTTCAATTCATAATTCCTTTACTTTCATTTAAAAATGAATATTTTAATCAAGCATCCTAATTAAGCAAAAGGAGTCAAGATCGTAAAATCTAGGAATTATTGAGCATATGTAAGAACATCGCCTACATACATAATCTATTCTCAAATTATGGAATTAAGCAAACCATAATTATTAAAAATGATTATGAAAATATTCATTAAGCATGCATATTTTCTTAATCTATTTTAATTTAAAATCTTATTTTATTCTATTTGAATAATTAAACCGATTAAGCATACAAATTTAATTAAACAGAATAGAATTAAATAAGCAAAGTAAGATTATGAAGAAATAAATGATGCTAAATCCCGAGCCATTAACTTGGTGGTGAAAATCTTAGTAAAAACAAAATATGACTCTCGGATTTATACTTTGGCAAGCGCACCAGTCGTCAAAATTGTAGAATATTTGATCGTCCCACAGGGATTGTGGTAAGTACCTCAATCTTGGACTAGTACAAGCTGAACCAACAGAAAATACATGAATTTCATTCGGTTTTTGGTTGTTTTAGTGTTTTATAGTTGTTTTTGTATTTCCAGAAACAAAGTTAAAATGAAATGTGAAAGGTGATTAATAAAAAACAGGTCAGGATTGCTTCGGTTCACAATTCATCAAGAAACATGCAATTAAAGTATAATCAAACTCCATAATCCAGAGGATAATCCGCTTGTGGTTATTCCCTAATTCCTTAGGTGAAAAACACTAATCCTTAAGCATCGAACCTTAATTCCTTAAGTGCTCAATAAACCTAAGACTCTAATGCGAAATTGGAGGTTGAACTCTAACTATTCACCTAAATTGATTAGGCCTGAACTAGTTAGAAAGCTGGAAGTTACCTAAGCTTCAACCATGATTCCTCACTGGCGAAGTTCTTCATCAGTTCTGGATTTGTCAATCCAGCAATTCTGCTCCACTCCTCAGCTTGTTCGCCTTAGGATCTAGAAGTCGATTCCCTCGCTCACAGCTTCAAGACTCTATTGCTAACCTTCGCAATCCCAACCTTAGGGAATTAGAACTCCATTGACTTTGGTTCCATCGAAGGATTGTGGAACGTCATGGAAGAGAGGATTTAGAGAGAGAAAATTACGTAGTGAGATGTACGAAGTTATGAATGAATTATATTCTATGTATCTGTCTCTGTTCTGGCTCTCTTTACAGAATATGTACAACCTATATATATAAGCTTCTACCTAACTAACTAACTTAACTGATAACTTAGGAAACTTAAGTTAACGACTAAACTAACTAGTTACACAGTTTACAGAGTGATCAACTAATTACAGCTCAGCTCTTAACAGGATCCAGCTCATCCTTAGCTAATTTACAGCACAGCACCAGCTAATTAACAGCTTACTACTTAAGTTACTAAGGGTGCAGCAGTAGAAGAGAAGGCAATGGAAGCGGAAACAACACTGCGCCGAGTATGTTGTTGGAGGAAAGGAATAGTGTTTCCTCTACGCTTCAGCAACTGGGTTCTCGCTTGAACGGGTTAAACTCTCGCTTGAGCGAGCTCGGGATTACACTGCAGTGTTGCTTTCTCGCTTAAGCGTTATGGCAAAGCTTGGTCAAATGAATGATGTTTTGAGGTCACGCTTGAGCGAACTTTGACCCTCACCCGAGCGAATTTGTCTATCGCTTAAGCGAATTGTCTTTTCAATCAGCATTTCTGAAATGGACGCTCAGGTTCTTCTATTTATTTTCAATCAGTTCCTTGTTCTCTTTTGGAGTCGGTGTAACATCCCGATTTCTAACTTAATTACCGATTGAAGTTAAGCTATTAATTAAAGGTTAATTACAGAATTAGGATTAATTGTTAATTAGAGTAATTGCTGATTTGGGTAGAAATAATTGAATAAATAATAATAATAGTGCCAGACGAAAGGACGCATGTGTCCCTAGGAGTATAAGACAACTTCAGCTCTCTTTTTCTCTCATTATTCACACTGGCAGCTCTCCTTGTGCGTGTATATAGTCTCTCCTTCCTCCCTATTACCTTCTTCCTCTCCTTCTTCTTCTACCTGGAGCTGTGGTATTCCAGTTGGAAGGCTGTGCGGGAAGTGCTTTGGAGCTGTGGAGGAGACGGACCCGTTGGAGGAAAGGAGCAACTCTGGTCCAGAATCAACGCTGAGCTCGAGGGCTGTTGGAGGAGGAGTAACGAAACGACGATCGGTCAGCCTTGTAACTTGAGAAGCCTCTGAACTCTAACAGCAGGTAGGGGGCGCTTTGCATGTCAAGTGTATGGCTTATGACCGGGTCCCGAATGCTTGTTTTAATATGATATATTGTGAAATGTGTAGATCAATGCATGGTGATTTACTGATGGTGCATGCAGGTGGTGAGGGTTGTGTGACTTGGTTTACGACTGCCTGTTAATGCTTCTGTGATGCATGTTGTTAAAATCTGAGTTGTTGAGTGAATGTGTGTGTGTTCCCATTATCCCCTAATGTATGAAATGTGAATTGATGCGTGATTTCCAGTTTGAATACCGTGTGGAAAGGTATGCTGACTCTGTTAAAAATGTTGAGTGGATGTGCTGTAATGTGGTTCCCTATGCTTGCTTTTTGTGAGTTATAACGATAGAGGCATGTGTTGTTACAATGGAATGTGGGATTCCGAACGAATCTGATTGCTGTGTGGGGGATCGGTTGTGACCCATTGATGGTTGTGTGAGACGCGTCTGGTAAGCTTGGATGTTGTTATGGATTTGCATGAGATTGCATATGTGGGATGATTCCCAGATTCCTGACCAGTTCCATGAGGACGGGGGGTTGGAATGGCATCTAGAATCATGTAAGACGAGTTCCAGTCAGATTCCTGGTTAGATCTATGAGGACCCGTGGTAGCCGATGGAGCTAGAGCTGGGTCTCGAGACGTCACGGGGTGACCGGTGCCACACGGAAAGGGCTAGTGGACGATAGACCGGGAAGGAATCTGCACTGAACTCACTGTTTAAGTCGGATCCGCATGCATGAGTCTATGAGCATTGTTAGTAAAATTATTGTGAATTGCATGGATTAAATGAATTGGGTGAATCCCGACTGAATGAACATACAGGTAATGATACTGTGGCCGAGTGCAGTATGATGCTGTGTTTGAGAATACATGTGATTATGCGAATTCAGATTGAATGATGTGGTCTGGCTCTTGTGTTACTTGACAGTATATGTATATGTATATTGCTATGAATTGAACCTGGCAAATCATATAATTGAGAATTGAGGTAAAGTCCGAGTCAATAGTTGTCACTTTATATGTAAAAGCTCACCCCTGCACTATTTTTCAGTATGAATGCAGGTTGGACTCTGAAGTGATGATAAGGTTCCAGGTCCGAGTGAGGGGTACTCCGATCGCGAGTGTTTATTTTGTATGTGTCATGTTTCGTCAGTTGTAGCCTTGGCCGGCTCGTAATATCAGTGTGGTGTAATGAACAGGAATATATATATATATACGTATAGGTAATTGAGTTATTGTAACACGAGTGCATGTTTTTATATATATATATATGTACCATGTTGGTAACAGGTGCTAAGGAATGAATGACGTTAAGGTAATGGGTATTCTGAGTGCATGATTATGTACGTACAATATGTTATATACGAGTGGTCGTGTTTTGGGTAGACCGAGGGATGCTGATGGTTAGAATACTGCTCAATTAATGATTTCCGAGTGGACGTAGTTGGGGAGTTAACTCCGAGTGGAACTGCGAATGGCTATGCATTCTTGTTTGAACGATGATGCCTCGATGAATTCCGAGTAAAATACCTTGGATGAACCGGTACTGTGTAAGATCTGATGAGAGGATTCCCGGGTGAAAATGAGGGCGGCCATTACCGAGCGAAAAATGTAAGTAAAAACCGGGTGAGGAAGGGTTCGTACTTTCCGAGCGAATTCATAAATAAATCCCGAGTGAGGCGGAGTTGTGGCTCCCGAGTGAAAACCTCGAGTGAAAGGAGTTCGAATAGTGGGTTAGAGTGAATTGGATCCTCAGTGTAAGGTAGTGGTAATCCGAGTGAAAGACGTAAAGTCCGGCTGAGGATTTATGTCCCGAGCGGTTGGGTCTCGAATAAGTCCGAGTGAGACTTAGCTACCTGACTTCCCAAGTGAAGTGCGAGTGTGAGGATCTGCCGAGTGAACCCTTGTCCATATCCGATTGAGAATTACCTTGTGCCGGTGTTCGCCTCAGCGAGATAGACCTGGCTCCAGCGAGTGCGTGTTTGGAGAGGCCTTGTGTTGGACTCCGCCCGAATGTCTTCCTCTCCGTTGTTGCATTATCCTGTCTTGCTTGGGCGGTGTGGGACCCCGTCTGAGCGAGTGGATATTGTAGTGTACGTCGCCCCGGGCGTTGTCGCACTTTGCTGAACTAGGCGGAGTGGTTCAAGTTTCACCCCCTCCTTAGGTTGCCATACATATGTGTCTTCCTCATCCTTCCCTTACCTGTTCCCTTATGCTGAGCTCCCAGTAGTTCCCTCGAAGAAAGGTTTGTCCTGTGAGAGTGAGTGGACGCTGATGTGAGGTTTGTTTAAGGAGTTTTCATCCGTCGTGGCATCGTTCAGGCCGTGTTGGATATCGCCTGAGTGAGTGGACGTTGTGGTGTAATCCATCCAGGCGTTGTTGTGCCTTGCTGAACTGGATGGGCGGTGTAATCGCCTCCTCCTTCCATGGTTGTATTATGATACTTCGCCCAGGCGGCGTCGGGCCTCGCTTGAGCCAGTCAGTGTTATCTTAGTTTTCGCCCAGGCGCTGCCGTGCCTCGCTGGACCGGTCGGGTCGGCCCCAGCCTTGCTCCCTCCTCTGAGTGTTATACGTGTGAATATTCTTTTATTCCCTTGCCTTCCTCCCCTTATTTCTTGTGCCCGGCTCTTCTTGACTTGTTCTGGGAATTGAGCAAAGGGAGTACGGATCAAACTGGTTGAACTGCTGTGCTCCGCTGAGTCCGACTGGGTGCTTACCCTTCCTTGCCTACCATCCCAATTGCAATCCGGTTGCCTTATGGTCTATTTGGTTTACTTAAATTTTGGAAAAATTTTCCCCGTATTGGTTCTTAATTATTTATTAAATTAGGGTGTTACATTTTGGTATCAGAGCAGACCGAAAGGTCCAAGGCCAAGGTATGCTTACCGAGTGTAAGCGGTTGTATGCAGTATGACCGAGTGGTCATCATTATTGTGATATTGATTTGTGAATAGGAGGTCATTTCCCTCCTGGTCCGATTGATTGTATGTCCTGACTTAATCGATATTGTATTTGTTTGATGATCTGGTATATGAATGGTGTGGTTGTATGCCTGTGCCTCATTGAGGAATTTGAACGTGTGATGAATAAATAGTATATGATTTGAGATACAAGAAATATGTTAGCCTTAGTTCCTTTTACTTGAATCTGAACCCTTGGAGTAGAAGACATAAATTGGTGCCTGTAATTAATTACACCCTCCATGTTGCGTGAACTCCTATACTGTGCATGAGGATCCGAGTAATATACGTATGTGTATTTGTTGTGTGCGAGAGATTAGTTTAACTATAAGTCGAAAATGGAGACGAGTGTTGATGTGGGAAGAGAGTTAGTGACTCCCCCCGAGTAAAAGGAAACCTAGGTAATCCCGAGTGAATGAGACAGTGTGATGCCGAGCAAGGGTTTACCGACCAGAAGATGACACCTACGACTCTGAGTGGATCCATTATAATAAATCGTTAAGTAGATAGAAAATCAGAACGAGTCTTGACTTAGTGGGAAAAACCAGAGTGGGAGAGATTAGAGTTTTCGAGTAAGAATAAGTGAATAGGACAGGTGACACCGAGTGGGAATCGATCTGGATACCCTTCGAGTGATAACTGTTGAGGTTTCCTGAGTGAAGAGCGACTAAATAATTCAGAGTGAGGAGTCCCTTTTAAATCCGGGTGAAAGGAATGTGTGCACACTATAATGGCTGTTGAGCTCAATATGAATTACATGAATATGTGGAATGTTATTTAGAATAACATGATTGAATGGAATCCGATTAAATGAATGTATGTATATTAATGTTGTGGTTGTAATGCATGCTGTGGTGAATGATATGAATTGTATGGCCGAATGTGAATTTGATATTCCGATTGGATGATTGAATATATATGTGTTGATGCTGTCGCTAAGTACAAGGTGAGCCTATGGCTGTGATTATATGGGATTGTAAATAATGTAAGTGATATAGCCGAGAGCTGGCTGGGTAGGTTCTGATTGAATGATAGCGTGTATGTATGATTTTTTTTTTGTACGAGTCGGAAACCTGTGGCCATTATACTGTTTTACTGTAGGGGTAGATTATATTACATGATTGTTGCTGTGTGACGTGCCCTACGTGATGCATCATGATAATGTTGATGTTGATGAGAATATGTGCTTATATATATATGCATGTGAATTGCCATTAATTCTTGTGAGTAAGTATTAGCTGAGTGAGTTGATCGGTGCGTGTGAGAACGTTGTTAGGGAGACTAACATGGGTTGCATGGATTTGAATGAACGCATATATATATATATATATATTGATGCTATTGTTGAGTGCAATGTGTGGTTGTGGTTATGGTGCATGCTGTAGTGAACAATAATATAGCCGTGAATAATTGTTATAAAATCCGACTGAGTGGTTGTATGTGTATTAGTGTCGTTGCCGAGTCTATGGTGTGTTATGACAACATATGTGAATGTGAATTACTTAATCCTGACTGAAGTGCGTAAAGCCGAATGAGTGACGTCATTATATAACTGAGAACTGAGAATTTAATCCGAACCATGGTTGTGAGGAATAAGATTTAGAGAAAATATTTACTCGGTGCTGGCTAGAAGCCGATTGTTGTATTGCCTTAATTCTGTTTTACAGAGGTGATAAATGATTTTCATGATTATTAATGCGTGATGTACCCTATGTGCTGCATGATGTTGATATAGGTGTATTATTTATGTGTGTGAACTGCCATTAACCACCGTGTGAATTAGTATTAGTTGGGTGAAGTCTGGTCCGTGTGAGGCATGCTGCTCTGAGATGACTCTTCCTGCCATAGGTAATGTGGCAGCGTACACGTTGTAGTGACCATGTGATTGTTGTAACCCTATAGGAATGAGACGTCATCCTATAAGTTGGATGCAACAATTCATGAGTCGGGTAGGTGAAGCTGTAACTGCTTATGGTGATGGTGAGTCTTTCAGACGATTCCGAGTGATGATGAGAGTTATCTTAAATGAGTGTTATGTGATTGTGTACCAAAATGAAGGTAGAAGGTTTGTTGACCTTGACGTGTCTGCTTCCGAGAGGATTAGAGGTTGCTGGGTATGGATTGGCTACTAAAAGGATGATTGGTAATGGAATATGAAGGGCGATCGACTGTCACTGAAGTTGGAGTTTTTGAAAAGTTAACCGAGTGCTACTGTAAGCCTAATGAGGAAACCAGGATTGGAGCCAAACTAAATTGTAAGGTTAGGAATTGCTCGGGAAAGGTTAGTAAATTCTGAGTGTGTGAGGGTGGAGATAATTCCGAGTGAAGTCCTTGTGGGAAAGAACTGCTGAGTGAAAATTTTGGGGTTCCGAGTAAAACCTTATTGAGAGGATCATTACTAAGTTAGGGGAATGGTGTCTGAGCGTAACCTTCTGGGTAAGGCAAGATTCGAGTGACGTGACTCGGAGTGTATCACTTCCGAGTGGAACAGCACCGTGTGGAACGATTCTGAATAGTAAGATAGCGAGTGTAGAATTCCTAATACCCTTGGGATGTCCAACCGAGTGGTCTTCCAGGAGAAAAGTACTTCTCGTCGGAAATTGGAACATCGAGTGTGCAAGTTTTCGAGTAAATTACCCAAAGGAGAGAAAATACCGAGCGGTAAACTTATTCATAGCCGTGTTCGGGTGATGTGAAGCTGCTGAATTGAACTCAGATTTATATTTGGAGTAAGCCTAGATTCCGAGTGGAAATTTGGTAAATAGGAAGTCTCCGAGTGAAGGACCTCCAAGAGGAGTAGATATCCAAGAGAAGGATTTATTTCAAATCGTACTTAGGTCAGCGTTTGGGACTGCTGGACTTGGACTCGGGTTAGTTTCACGGAAGGCTTGAATCATGAGTAAATTCTGTAAGTGGAAGGATTCCCGGATGAGAACTGTCCTTAAAACCCCGATTGAAATTTTCGAGTGAGAGGGCCGAGTCACATTCGTGGGTTATAGGCATGCAGTTAGCCAAAGGAATAGTTAAGAAGTTGAGATGTATGGACCGAGTGTGGTACCTGTACGAGGCAAATCCAGACAAGTGTGCTAGTTGAAGCTTATGGGAACTCGTTGAGTGTTCATTTTGGTTAAGAAAGGAATCTCATGGCCAAAATTTTGAAAATCCGAGAGCTAAATCCGAAATGAATCGGTCAGCAGTGGGTATCCTAGGGAATCGGTAATGTTGCTTACCGACTGGATTCTTCCCAAATGGTCGAATAACGTCTAGAATATGGGTTATGTGACCCAAGGTCAAGCCTATGCTTTGTGTGAGCGCATGGTCGTACCGAGTGACACATTGAGGCGGGAGACCCGATGGTGTAAATACGCCGATCGGTGTTGAGAATGTAAGGCCGAGCGGCCAAAGAACTGGAAAATGCCAATGGCTAGAGTGAACTGGAAGAGCTAAATGGGGGCAACTACGTGGGAAATGGAGTCCCGAATGTAATGAGGGCTACGAAGAGCTGTCTTATGCTAATTAGAAATTACGAAGCAGTCGAAAATGTGGATGGGTGAAGAATTGCAGTCGGAACATGGCTATGGTATTCCGATCTATTTGTTGAGGTAAGTCTGAGTGAAAGAAAGGAATGTTGTTCCGAGTCAATGGTGCCCCTCCCGAGTGGGAATGCGTTGAACATAATGTCCCGGTTTTCCGGGTGGAACGATCGGTGAATTGCTTTGGAGGCCAATTGTGCCGACTGGGATTTAAGCAATGGATGAATACTTAAGGAACATAGATGTGTAACTGCTTATTGTGGTATGTTAGCGATTTCCGAGTGGTTTATTAAGGCTAAGCATGTGTTTGAATTTCGAGGACGAAATTCTTTTGAGAGGGGGAGAACTGTAACATCCCGATTTCTAACTTAATTACCGATTGAAGTTAAGCTATTAATTAAAGGTTAATTATAGAATTAGGATTAATTGTTAATTAGAGTAATTGCTGATTTGGGTAGAAATAATTGAATAAATAATAATAATAGTGCCAGACGAAAGGATGCATGTGTCCCTAGGAGTATAAGACAACTTCAGCTCTCTTTTTCTCTCATTATTCACACTGGCAGCTCTCCTTGTGCGTGTATATAGTCTCTCCTTCCTCCCTATTACCTTCTTCCTCTCCTTCTTCTTCTACCTGGAGCTGTGGTATTCTAGTTGGAAGGCTGTGCGGGAAGTGCTTTGGAGCTGTGGAGGAGACGGACCCGTTGGAGGAAAGGAGCAACTCTGGTCCAGAATCAACGCTGAGCTCGAGGGCTGTTGGAGGAGGAGTAAAGAAAGGACGATCGGTCAGCCTTGCAACTCGAGAAGCCTCTGAACTCTAACAGCAGGTAGGGGGCGCTTTGCATGTCAAGTGTATGGCTTATGACCGGGTCCCGAATGCTTGTTTTAATATGATATATTGTGAAATGTGTAGATCAATGCATGGTGATTTACTGATGGTGCATGCAGGTGGTGAGGGTTGTGTGACTTAGTTTACGACTGCCTGTTAATGCTTCTGTGATGCATGTTGTTAAAATCTGAGTTGTTGAGTGAATGTGTGTGTGTTCCCATTATCCCCTAATGCATGAAATGTGAATTGATGCCTGATTTCCAGTTTGAATACCGTGTGGAAAGGTATGTTGACTCTGTTAAAAATGTTGAGTGGATGTGCTGTAATGTGGTTCCCTATGCTTGCTGTTGTGAGTTATAACGATAGAGGCATGTGTTGTTGCAATGGAATGTGGGATTCCGAACGAATCTGATTGCTGTGTGGGGGATCGGTTGTGACGCATTGATGGTTGTGTGAGACGCGTCTGGTAAGCTTGGATGTTGTTATGGATTTGCATGAGATTGCATATGTGGGATGATTCCTAGATTCCTGACCAGTTCTATGAGGACGGGGGGTCGGAATGGCATCTAGAATCATGTAAGACGAGTTCCAGTCAGATTCCTGGTTAGATCTATGAGGACCCGTGGGAGAAAAGGGTTCGTACTTTCCGAGCGAATTCATAAATAAATCCCGAGTGAGGCAGAGTTGTGGCTCCCAAGTGAAAACCTCGAGTGATTCTTTTCTGAGAAAGGAGTTCGAATAGTGGGTTAGAGTGAATTGGATCCTCAGTGTAAGGTAGTGGTAATCCGAGTGAAAGACGTAAAGTCCGGGTAAGGATTTATGTCCCGAGCGGTTGGGTCTCGAATAAGTCCGAGTGAGACTTAGCTACCTGACTTCCCAAGTAAAGTGCAAGTGTGAGGATCTGCCGAGTGAACCCTTGTCCATATCCGATTGAGAATTACCTTGTGCCGGTGTTCGCCTCAGCGAGATAGACCTGGCTCCAGCGAGTGCGTGTTTGGAGAGGCCTTGTGTTGGACTCCGCCCGAATGTCTTCCTCTCCGTTGTTGCATTATCCTGTCTTGCTTGGGCGGTGTGGGACCCCGTCTGAGCGAGTGGACGTTGTAGTGTACGTCGCCCCGGGCGTTGTCGCGCTTTGTTGAACTAGGCGGAGTGGTTCAAGTTTCACCCCCTCCTTAGGTTGCCATACATATGTGTCTTCCTCATCCTTCCCTTACATGTTCCCTTATGCTGAGCTCCCAGTAGTTCCCTCGAAGAAAGGTTTGTCCTGTGAGAGTGAGTGGACGCTGATGTGAGGTTTGCTTAAGGAGTTTTCATCCGTCGTGGCATCGTTCAGGCCGTGTTGGATATCGCCTGAGTGAGTGGACGTTGTGGTGTAATCCATCCAGGCGTTGTTGTGCCTTGCTGAACTGGATGGGCGGTGTAATCACCTCTTCCTTCCATGGTTGTATTATGATACTTCGCCCAGGCGGCGTCGGGCCTCGCTTGAGTGAGTCAGTGTTATCTTAGTTTTCGCCCAGGCGCTGCCGTGCCTCGCTGGACCGGTCGGGTCGGCCCCAGCCTTGCTCCCTCCTCTGAGTGTTATACGTGTGAATATTCTTTTATTCCCTTGCCTTCCTCCCCTTATTTCTTGTGCCCGGCTCTTCTTGACTTGTTCTGGGAATTGAGCAAAGGGAGTACGGATCAAACTGGTTGAACTGCTGTGCTCCGCTGAGTCCGACTGGGTGCTTGCCCTTCCTTGCCTACCATCCCAATTGCAATCCGGTTGCCTTATGGTCTATTTGGTTTACTCAAATTTTGGAAAAATTTTCCCCGTATTGGTTCTTAATTATTTATTAAATTAGGGTGTTACATTTTGGTATCAGAGCAGACCAAAAAGTCCAAGGCCAAGGTATGCTTACCGAGTGTAAGCGGTTATATGCAGTATGACCGAGTGGTCATCATTATTGTGATATTGATTTGTGAATAGGAGGTCATTTCCCTCCTGGTCCGATTGATTGTATGCCCTGACTTAATCGATATTGTATGTGTTTGATGATCTGGTATATGAATGGTGTGGTTGTATGCCTGTGCCTCATTGAGGAATTTGAACGTGTGATGAATAAATAGTATATGATTTGAGATACAAGAAATATGTTAGCCTTAGTTCCTTTTACTTGAATCTGAACCCTTGGAGTAGAAGACATAAATTGGTGCCTGTAATTAATTACACCCTCCATGTTGCGTGAACTCCTATACTGTGCATGAGGATCCGAGTAATATACGTATGTGTATTTGTTGTGTGCGAGAGATTAGTTTAACTATAAGTCGAAAATGGAGACGAGTGTTGACGTGGGAAGAGAGTTAGTGACTCCCCCCGAGTAAAAGGAAACCTAGGTAATCCCGAGTGAATGAGACAGTGTGATGCCGAGCAAGGGTTTACCGACCAGAAGATAACACCTACGACTCTGAGTGGATCCATTATAATAAATCGTTAAGTAGATAGAAAATCAGAGTGGGAGAGATTAGAGTTTTCGAGTAAGAATGAGTGGAGAGGACAGGTGACACCGAGTGGGAATCGATTTGGATACCCTTCGAGTGATAACTGTTGAGGTTTCCTGAGTGAAGAGCGACTAAATAATTCAGAGTGAGGAGTCCCTTTTAAATCCGTGTGAAAGGAATGTGTGCACACTATAATGGCTGTTGAGCTCAATATGAATTACATGAATATGTGGAATGTTATTTAGAATAACATGATTGAATGGAATCCGATTAAATGAATGTATGTATATTAATGTTGTGGTTGTAATGCATGCTGTGGTGAATGATATGAATTGTATGGCCGAATGTGAATTTGATATTCCGATTGGATGATTGAATATATATGTGTTGATGCTGTCGCTAAGTGCAAGGTGAGCCTATGGCTGTGATTATATGGGATTGTAAATAATGTAAGTGATATAGCCGAGAGCTGGCTGGGTAGGTTCTGATTGAATGATAGCGTGTATGTATGATTTTTTTTTTGTACGAGTCGGAAACCTGTGGCCATTATACTGTTTTACTGTAGGGGTAGATTATATTACATGATTGTTGCTGTGTGACGTGCCCTACGTGATGCATCATGATAATGTTGATGTTGATGAGAATATGTGCTTATATATATATGCATGTGAATTGCCATTAATTCTTGTGAGTAAGTATTAGCTGAGTGAGTTGATCGGTGCGTGTGAGAACGTTGTTAGGGAGACTAACATGGGTTGCATGGATTTGAATGAACGCATATATATATATATATATTGATGCTATTGTTGAGTGCAATGTGTGGTTGTGGTTATGGTGCATGCTGTAGTGAACAATAATATAGCCGTGAATAATTGTTATAAAATCCGACTGAGTGGTTGTATGTGTATTAGTGTCGTTGCCGAGTCTATGGTGTGTTATGACAACATATGTGAATGTGAATTACTTAATCCTGACTGAAGTGCGTAAAGCCGAATGAGTGACGTCATTATATAACTGAGAACTGAGAATTTAATCCGAACCATGGTTGTGAGGAATAAGATTTAGAGAAAATATTTACTCGGTGCTGGCTAGAAGCCGATTGTTGTATTGCCTTAATTCTGTTTTACAGAGGTGATAAATGATTTTCATGATTATTAATGCGTGATGTACCCTATGTGCTGCATGATGTTGATATAGGTGTATTATTTATGTGTGTGAACTGCCATTAACCACCGTATGAATTAGTATTAGTTGGGTGAAGTCTGGTCCGTGTGAGGCATGCTGCTCTGAGATGACTCTTCCTGCCATAGGTAATGTGGCAGCGTACACGTTGTAGTGACCATGTGATTGTTGTAACCCTATAGGAATGAGACGTCATCCTATAAGTTGGATGCAACAATTCATGAGTCGGGTAGGTGAAGCTGTAACTGCTTATGGTGATGGTGAGTCTTTCAGACGATTCCGAGTGATGATGAGAGTTATCTTAAATGAGTGTTATGTGATTGTGTACCAAAATGAAGGTAGAAGGTTTGTTGACCTTGACGTGTCTGCTTCCGAGAGGATTAGAGGTTGCTGGGTATGGATTGGCTACTAAAAGGATGATTGGTAATGGAATATGAAGGGCGATCGACTGTCACTGAAGTTGGAGTTTTTGAAAAGTTAACCGAGTGCTACTGTAAGCCTAATGAGGAAACCAGGATTGGAGCCAAACTAAATTGTAAGGTTAGGA
The DNA here is from genome assembly GCA_037962975.1 of Clitoria ternatea. Taxonomy (NCBI): domain Eukaryota; kingdom Viridiplantae; phylum Streptophyta; class Magnoliopsida; order Fabales; family Fabaceae; genus Clitoria; species Clitoria ternatea. The sequence goes on from CM075671.1 coordinate 114,879,849, forward strand.
ATTGCTCGGGAAAGGTTAGTAAATTCTGAGTGTGTGAGGGTGGAGATAATTCCGAGTGAAGTCCTTGTGGGAAAGAACTGCTGAGTGAAAATTTTGGGGTTCCGAGTAAAACCTTATTGAGAGGATCATTACTAAGTTAGGGGAATGGTGTCTGAGCGTAACCTTCTGGGTAAGGCAAGATTCGAGTGACGTGACTCGGAGTGTATCACTTCCGAGTGGAACAGCACCGTGTGGAACGATTCTGAATAGTAAGATAGCGAGTGTAGAATTCCTAATACCCTTGGGATGTCCAACCGAGTGGTCTTCCAGGAGAAAAGTACTTCTCGTCGGAAATTGGAACATCGAGTGTGCAAGTTTTCGAGTAAATTACCCAAAGGAGAGAAAATACCGAGCGGTAAACTTATTCATAGCCGTGTTCGGGTGATGTGAAGCTGCTGAATTGAACTCAGATTTATATTTGGAGTAAGCCTAGATTCCGAGTGGAAATTTGGTAAATAGGAAGTCTCCGAGTGAAGGACCTCCAAGAGGAGTAGATATCCAAGAGAAGGATTTATTTCAAATCGTACTTAGGTCAGCGTTTGGGACTGCTGGACTTGGACTCGGGTTAGTTTCACGGAAGGCTTGAATCATGAGTAAATTCTGTAAGTGGAAGGATTCCCGGATGAGAACTGTCCTTAAAACCCCGATTGAAATTTTCGAGTGAGAGGGCCGAGTCACATTCGTGGGTTATAGGCATGCAGTTAGCCAAAGGAATAGTTAAGAAGTTGAGATGTATGGACCGAGTGTGGTACCTGTACGAGGCAAATCCAGACAAGTGTGCTAGTTGAAGCTTATGGGAACTCGTTGAGTGTTCATTTTGGTTAAGAAAGGAATCTCATGGCCAAAAATTTGAAAATCCGAGAGCTAAATCCGAAATGAATCGGTCAGCAGTGGGTATCCTAGGGAATCGGTAATGTTGCTTACCGACTGGATTCTTCCCAAATGGTCGAATAACGTCTAGAATGTGGGTTATGTGACCCAAGGTCAAGCCTATGCTTTGTGTGAGCGCATGGTCGTACCGAGTGACACATTGAGGCGGGAGACCCGATGGTGTAAATACGCCGATCGGTGTTGAGAATGTAAGGCCGAGCGGCCAAAGAACTGGAAAATGCCAATGGCTAGGGTGAACTGGAAGAGCTAAATGGGGGCAACTACGTGGGAAATGGAGTCCCGAATGTAATGAGGGCTACGAAGAGCTGTCTTATGCTAATTAGAAATTACGAAGCAGTCGAAAATGTGGATGGGTGAAGAATTGCAGTCGGAACATGGCTATGGTATTCCGATCTATTTGTTGAGGTAAGTCTGAGTGAAAGAAAGGAATATTGTTCCGAGTCAATGGTGCCCCTCCCGAGTGGGAATGCGTTGAACATAATGTCCCGGTTTTCCGGGTGGAACGATCGGTGAATTGCTTTGGAGGCCAATTGTGCCGACTGGGATTTAAGCAATGGATGAATACTTAAGGAACATAGATGTGTAACTGCTTATTGTGGTATGTTAGCGATTTCCGAGTGGTTTATTAAGGCTAAGCATGTGTTTGAATTTCGAGGATGAAATTCTTTTGAGAGGGGGAGAACTGTAACATCCCGATTTCTAACTTAATTACCGATTGAAGTTAAGCTATTAATTAAAGGTTAATTATAGAATTAGGATTAATTGTTAATTAGAGTAATTGCTGATTTGGGTAGAAATAATTGAATAAATAATAATAATAGTGCCAGACGAAAGGATGCATGTGTCCCTAGGAGTATAAGACAACTTCAGCTCTCTTTTTCTCTCATTATTCACACTGGCAGCTCTCCTTGTGCGTGTATATAGTCTCTCCTTCCTCCCTATTACCTTCTTCCTCTCCTTCTTCTTCTACCTGGAGCTGTGGTATTCCAGTTGGAAGGCTGTGCGGGAAGTGCTTTGGAGCTGTGGAGGAGACGGACCCGTTGGAGGAAAGGAGCAACTCTGGTCCAGAATCAACGCTGAGCTCGAGGGCTGTTAGAGGAGGAGTAACGAAAGGACGATCGGTCAGCCTTGCAACTCGAGAAGCCTCTGAACTCTAACAGCAGGTAGGGGGCGCTTTGCATGTCAAGTGTATGGCTTATGACCGGGTCCCGAATGCTTGTTTTAATATGATATATTGTGAAATGTGTAGATCAATGCATGGTGATTTACTGATGGTGCATGCAGGTGGTGAGGGTTGTGTGACTTGGTTTACGACTGCCTGTTAATGCTTCTGTGATGCATGTTGTTAAAATCTGAGTTGTTGAGTGAATGTGTGTGTGTTCCCATTATCCCCTAATGCATGAAATGTGAATTGATGCATGATTTCCAGTTTGAATACCGTGTGGAAAGGTATGCTGACTCTGTTAAAAATGTTGAGTGGATGTGCTGTAATGTGGTTCCCTATGCTTGCTGTTGTGAGTTATAACGATAGAGGCATGTGTTGTTGCAATGGAATATGGGATTCCGAATGAATCTGATTGCTGTGTGGGGGATCGGTTGTGACCCATTGATGGTTGTGTGAGACGCGTCTGGTAACTTGGATGTTGTTATGGATTTGCATAAGATTGCATATGTGGGATGATTCCCAGATTCCTGACCAGTTCCATGAGGACGGGGGGTCGGAATGGCATCTAGAATCATGTAAGACGAGTTCCAGTCAGATTCCTGGTTAGATCTATGAGGACCCGTGGTAGCCGATGGAGCTAGAGCTGGGTCTCGAGACGTCACGGGGTGACCGGTGCCACACGGAAAGGGCTAGTGGACGAGGGACCGGGAAGGAATCTGCACTGAACTCACTGTTTAAGTCGGATCCGCATGCATGAGTCTATGAGCATTGTTAGTAAAATTATTGTGAATTGCATGGATTAAATGAATTGGGTGAATCCCGACTGAATGAACATACAGGTAATGATACTGTGGCCGAGTGCAGTGTGATGCTGTGTTTGAGAATACATGTGATTGTACGAATTCAGATTGAATGATGTGGTCTGGCTCTTGTGTTACTTGACAATATATGTATATGTATATTGCTATGAATTGAAATTGGCAAATCATATAATTGAGAATTGAGGTAAAGTCCAAGTCAATAGTTGTCACTTTATATGTAAAAGCTCACCCCTGCACCATTTTTCAGTATGAATGCAGGTTGGACTCTGAAGTGATGATAAGGTTCCAGGTCCGAGTGAGGGGTACTCCGATCGCGAGTGTTTATTTTGTATGTGTCATGTTTCGTCAGTTGTAGCCTTGGCCGGCTCGTAATATCAGTGTGGTGTAATGAACAGGAATATATATATATATATATATATATATACGTATAGGTAATTGAGTTATTGTAACCCGAGTGCATGTTTTTATATATATATATGTACCATGTTGGTAACAGGTGCTAAGGAATGAATGACGTTAAGGTAATGGGTATTCCGAGTGCATGATTATGTACGTACAATATGTTATATACGAGTGGTCGTGTTTTGGGTAGACCGAGGGATGCTGATGGTTAGAATACTGCTCAATTAATGATTTCCGAGTGGACGTAGCTGGGGAGTCAACTCCGAGTGGAACTGCGAATGGCTATGCATTCTTGTTCGAACGATGATGCCTCGATGAATTCCGAGTAAAATACCTTGGATGAACCGGTACTGTGTAAGATCTGATGAGAGGATTCCCGGGTGAAAATGAGGGCGGCCATTACCGAGCGAAAAATGTAAGTAAAAACCGGGTGAGGAAGGGTTCGTACTTTCCGAGCGAATTCATAAATAAATCCCGAGTGAGGCGGAGTTGTGGCTCCCGAGTGAAAACCTCGAGTGATTCTTTTCTGAGAAAGGAGTTCGAATAGTGGGTTAGAGTGAATTGGATCCTCAGTGTAAGGTAGTGGTAATCCGAGTGAAAGACGTAAAGTCCGGGTGAGGATTTATGTCCCGAGCGGTTGGGTCTCGAATAAGTCCGAGTGAGACTTAGCTACCTGACTTCCCAAGTGAAGTGCGGGTGTGAGGATCTGCCGAGTGAACCCTTGTCCACATCCGATTGAGAATTACCTTGTGCCGGTGTTCGCCTCAGCGAGATAGACCTGGCTCCAGCGAGTGCGTGTTTGGAGAGGCCTTGTGTTGGACTCCGCCCGAATGTCTTCCTCTCCGTTGTTGCATTATCCTGTCTTGCTTGGGCGGTGTGGGACCCCGTCTGAGCGAGTGGACGTTGTAGTGTACGTCGCCCCAGGCGTTGTCGCGCTTTGCTGAACTAGGCGGAGTGGTTCAAGTTTCACCCCCTCCTTAGGTTGCCATACATATGTGTCTTCCTCATCCTTCCCTCACCTGTTCCCTTATGCTGAGCTCCCAGTAGTTCCCTCGAAGAAAGGTTTGTCCTGTGAGAGTGAGTGGACGCTGATGTGAGGTTTGCTTAAGGAGTTTTCATCCGTCGTGGCATCGTTCAGGCCGTGTTGGATATCGCCTGAGTGAGTGGACGTTGTGGTGTAATCCATCCAGGCGTTGTTGTGCCTTGCTGAACTGGATGGGCGGTGTAATCACCTCCTCCTTCCATGGTTGCATTATGATACTTCGCCCAGGCGGCGTCGGGCCTCGCTTGAGCGAGTCAGTGTTATCTTAGTTTTCGCCCAGGCGCTGCCGTGCCTCGCTGGACCGGTCGGGTCGGCCCCAGCCTTGCTCCCTCCTCTGAGTGTTATACGTGTGAATATTCTTTTATTCCCTTGGCTTCCTCCCCTTATTTCTTGTGCCCGGCTCTTCTTGACTTGTTCTGGGAATTGAGCAAAGGGGGTACGGATCAAATTGGTTGAACTGCTGTGCTCCGCTAAGTCCGACTGGGTGCTTGCCCTTCCTTGCCTACCATCCCAATTGCAATCCGGTTGCCTTATGGTCTATTTGGTTTACTCAAATTTTGGAAAAATTTTCCCTGTATTGGTTCTTAATTATTTGTTAAATTAGGGTGTTACAGTCGGTATCTTAGAAGTCTTTGCAGTCAGCTTTTCGTTAATTCTTTTCGGTCAACCTTTTGGGAAGTCTCGCTCATTCGGTCTTTTGAACTCCTTTCAATCGGTTATAAGAAGACTCACTTGGATTTGTAAATTCTCGCTCGGCTTTATGCTTTCTCACTCGGATTTTTGTAATTTTTCCTCGGATTTGTCTTCTTCTCTCGAGTACGCCCTGTTCCTGCACCAATAAACAACTAATTGCCTAGCATTTGTATGCTGGCTGCTGAGTAAATTTATAAATAGTAATAAACTCTTGATTTATTAATGTTTTCAATCGTTTTCTTACAAAAGTAAAGCACTTTTGAAATAAATAACTAAAACACAAATAATTAACAAATCATTAAATAATATAGTCAAAACTAAACAATACTTAATAAATTATGTTAAATAAAAGGTGGAATAATTAAGTCTTTTCAAGACTTATCACATCCCCAAACTTAAATCTTGCTTGTCCTCAAGCAAATACTCAGATTATTTAACTAATCAAGTTGTTATTTAACACACTCAACCTTTCCTTAACTTAATTCATGCTATAATTATTAAATACCGATCATACTTTCTCAACTTCTAAAAGTATAATAACTTACACCTCCTTTGGGAAACAAGCTGGTGATGCTTTCCTCACTGGTCAGTGTTTAACTCTTCTCTCGGTGTATAGGGTGAATACAATGCACTCATCACCTGCATACTTGTTAGATAAACATAGGCTTGCAACAGTTCTAAACGTCATGCCATATGCCAACACAATCAGATCAGTAAGGGCTTTTTAAGCTTATAACGGGGCTGGGCTACAGGCTCAATTATTGTTTTCCGAGTGAATGTCAGGTTACAAGATGTATCCACTGATGCCTTAACTCAATTTTAACTTAACTGCCTCTACTTAGCAAGCTCCATTATTTTCCGAGTGAATGCTAATCTTAACACTTTCGGTGCTTTGCACCTTCTTTTTCTTTCAGTCCTTCGGACTTTTCCTTTTCTTTCTTCTTTTCCATCTTTTTCTGATCTCATTTCAATCGGTGCTTTACACCTTTTTCCTTGCTGATTTTTTTTTTCAGCTTTTCTATTTTTCCTTTCATTTGCCTCTATTTATTCCTCTATAACCAAGGTCGGAGTGTGTCCTTAATTGATGCTAGGCACACTCTTCATCCCCAAACTTAGAACTTGCTAGTCCCTAGCAATAAGTAAAACTGAGCAACACATCAACATAACATCCAGGGTAAATCAGTCGGTGTTTCAGGATAAAAAGGCTTGTAACGTTAGGTGAATAGACAGAATAAAAGGTTCTCAAGCTCAAACATAATTTTTGGGTCAAAAGATAATTAAATATATTAGGAAGGTTACTTTTTGGCCCTGGCTGAATTAACAAAGAAGGCTTCATCATTTCCGATTGGCAGGCATACAAACAATTAGCAAGTACTGAAGCAAATTCTATCTCACTAACTAGCATGCAAGTTCACTCGGAAAAGAACAAAACAGGCTCAAAAGCTACGAATATAATAGTTAATCAGCCAGTCATGTCCCCAAACTTAATGTAAGATCATACATTTAGAGTGCTAACTAGCATGCCGAGTAAATAATTAATTAATGATGAAAAAGTTATGGGCAGAGATCCTGAGTTAAACAAAACCGATCAGTTAATTTATCCGACTAAGCTTAAGAATCAGCAACTATAATTTATTAAGATGGAATTGAATTTAAACAATAAACATATTTTAGCAATTAATAAGTCAGAATATCAATTAAGGAGTGAGTAGGAAAAAATACTTCCCTTTTTACCTGAGTGGCTGTGGATGGGAAACACGTGGTCGGGTTGGGATGCATTAATTTACCTATACAATCAAAAAACAGAATAAAACAAGTAATTTTAACAAAGAAAGAAAGTTTCATTACAACTAAAATAAAAGCACATTCATTGTTCAGGAAACAGTTAGAATAATGTCAGGTTAATTACATAAAAACATCATAATAACACGTAGTAGCAACTCAAGCATCCTGATCTTCATTCTCTTTGTCCTGCTCTGAAGGTGATGAGAGGTCAGCTGCTTGGGATACGTCCTGTGAGGGAATATTGAATCTAATGGAAGCTAACCACACATCTCTGTCAGGTGGGGCTCCCATTTCTGCCGTGTGTTCTATCTTCATTTTCGTGGAAATCTTTCTGAGCATGAGATCATGGTTCAAGACCCGATCATAAATTCCAAGTTGTATCTTCTTTATGACCTGCAATTCCTGCAACACCACAGAAATGTCAGAAGAAGAAGAACCGGCTCCTGCAGATTGCCTGGGACGCTCGGACTCCTTGGTTGTAAACTTTATAACATGGTCTTCAGCAGCTTTAACACTTTCAACTTCTGGCAATTCATTCCTCTCAACTGCAGGGGATGCATTCCTCTCAGCTTTACTTTGACTGGGTACATGTTCAGAGGAATCAGATATACTGATGGTTGCTACTTCCTTTTCGTTATCCAATTGCTTTTTTCTCACACTTCCTTCTGCAAAATTTGGTCTAGGTTTTTGTAGGAGTCTCTGTGATCTTCTTTTCATAGTTAATGTTAAAAGAATGCTGATAAATAACCTAGATAAAAAATAAGAACAAAAATCCAAAAGAAACACAGCAAACCTAAAAAGGTGAGGTGCATGGCTATGAACAGTGGAAGAATATTAACAAAGAAGGAAGAAGATACTACACACGTTCTTAGAAGTGAACGAAATAAGTGAAATAAGTGGAAAGGTAGTACCTTTGTTAGAAATCAGAAAGTGCCTTTTCGTCTTCAACCCAAGTTCAGCGTAGGTACTTAGGGTTTTGAAGCTGAAAGGTTTTTATACTATTGAAGTTACTTATCCCAGAAACGCGTAAATATGTTCCAGCTTTATTTATTACTTTATTAATGTTATATTATATATATTTATGTATTTATTTATTTATTATACATTTATATTATTTTTTTTGACACTTTTACTCAGCTCACCTACTGAATAGGTGAAAGATCGAGTGAGAAAGGGAAGAAATGCCGAGTGGATTATAAAATATAAGTGACAAAGATGAAGAAGACGAGTGAATGAACAAACGATGGGAACAAACGAGTGAATAAAAGCAATAAGTAAATGAAAGAGTTAGTGGAAGAACAAATGGAAGAACGATACGTGAATGAATACAGGATTCCGAGTGGGCAGAAAAACGGGTGGGAGAAATAACAATGAAAATAAGTCCGAGTGAAAGAAAGAGTATGGAGAGATATAAGATGGTTGGAAGAGTGTATAGAAGAACGAGTGGAAGAATGAATGAGTGAATAAAGGATGAGTGAATTAAAGTGAACGAATGAATGAAAATCGAGTGATCCAACGTGAGGCAATAAATGGAAAACTGTAAAGGAAAAACACCGAGTGAAAATGAAAAAAGATAACGAGTGATAAAGAAGATACTGAGTGGTAAAGGATAAGTGGAAGAGTGAACAAACAAAAAGTGCAAAGAAGGAGTGAGTAAATAAAAACCCCGATGAATAAAAGACGAGCGGAAAAAAAAATGAGCAACGCCGAGTGAATGAAACAACAAATGAAAAAACGAATGGATAAAAGATAGAGTGCGGAACGAAAAAGAATGAGTGACCAAGTGAATTAGATTGAAGGTAGATGAAAAAGACCAGTGTATAAAAGAATGAATGGAATAACAAATGAGAATATTCCGAGTGAAGGAGATGAGTGAAGGGTATACCGATCGATGAAGGAGATGAGTTAAATGCAGGAGCGAGTGGAAGAAAGACTAGTGATCTAGTGAGAAACCGAGTGAATGAAAAAGAGACTACAGAAAAAAAACTCATGAAAGGGATACCGAGTGGAGGAACCTAGAAAGAGATCGGGCGAAGGAATAAGAAACTGAGTGACGAGTGAGTGAGAAAATTATAGAGAAATGGGTGAAAGAATCGAAAATGACAAGAGTGGAAAATCGAATAAATGAAATACCGAGTAAATGAAAGGCCGAGTGAACAAAACGAATACAGCGAGGGGCCGAGAGAATGGAGAAACTGGGGAAATGAAAAACAAAATGACAGGAAACTGAGTGACTGGAAATACTGAGTGGCTGAAAAAGAACAACGGAAGATGAAGCATTCATGAAATAATGAGTGAAAAAGATCGGGTGAATAAGTGTCGAATAAAAGAATGAAAGAGTGACCGAGTGAATAGAGAACGAGTGAAAGAGATCGGTCGATGGAATAAGAGACTGAGTAAGAAAGCCGAATGAGAAAAAAAATAGAAAACCGACTGAACACAAGACTGACAAAAATATACTGAGTGAATAGGAGACTAATGGATACAAAACTGACTGTGATAAGTGAGGAATTCGAGTGATAAAAGGCTGACTGAAATAAATCACCCTTCATCATCTGACCCGTTTATTAAATCAACGATCAGGAATCCTTTTTATTCAAGAATGACGAGTGAAGTTCAGTCGGAAAAAGGGCAAAGAGTGAGTAACAGTTATCCGAGTATACTATTCTCGCTCAAGCTCGGACTTCCTTCTTCAAAACTTCAAAAATTTTATTCAAACTTTATTCACTAAATTTTTATAGTTTTCTTTTCATTAAAAACACTCAAAACATAGGGCTGCCTCCCTAGAGCGCTTCTTTAAGGTCACTAGCTTGACCTTATGGCATCTAAGAAGATGTCTGCAGTAACAGGGAGGTTTTCTGCCTATCAAACTCTCCTCCAAAGTAGAGTTTGAGTCGCTGGCCATTTACCTTAAAAATCCAATCGGTAGTCGGGTCTTTTAGCTCAACTACACCATGAGGAAAAACCTCATTTATAGTAAAAGACCCCGACCACTTCGATCTAAGTTTTCCAGGGAAGAGTCTCAGTCAGGAATTGAATAATAACACCTGATCATCCTTCTGAAACTCTTTCTTATTAATCCACTTATCGTGCCACTTCTTTGTTTTCTCTTTATAAATGGAGGCACTTTGATAAGCGTTGAGTCGGAACTCCTCTAATTCATGGAGTTTCAAAACTCTTTCCTCCTGGGATTGGTCACACTCCATGTTTAATAACTTTGTGGCCCACCACGCCTTGTGTTCCAACTCCACAGGGAGATGGCAAGCCTTACCGTAAACTAATTGATACGGGGACATGCCAATCAGAGTTTTGAAGGCTGTTCGGTAGGCCCACAATGCATCATCTAATTTTACCGACCAATCTTTTCTAGATTTCCCGACCACTTTTTCTAAGATTCGTTTGATTTCTCTATTTGACAGCTCGACTTGTCCACAAGTTTATAGATGCTAAGGAGTGGATATCTCATGTAATACCTCATAGTGACGCAGGGCTTTTTCCATTATTTTATTACAAAAATGTGAACCCCCATCACTAATAAGTACTCTCGGAACTCCAAACCTAGAGAAAATATTATTCTTAATGAACCTAAGCACCACATGTGCATCATTGGTTCTGGTCGGGATTGCCTCCACCCATTTGGAGACATAGTCTACAGCAACAAGTATATATTCGTTGGAGAACGACTTTGGAAAGGGTCCCATAAAGTCGATACCCCAAACGTCAAATAATTCCACAATTAGAATGTTTGTCAAAGGCATGCCAGCTTTAGCAGAGAGACCTCCGCTCCTTTGACATTTATCACACCTTTTGACATACTCTTTAGCATCTTGAAAGATAGTTGGCCAATAAAAGCCACTCTGTAAGACTTTTGCTGCTGTACGGGAGGCACCATGATGACCTCCATAATAGGAGTCGTGGCAATGCCACAAGAGCCTTTCTTGCTCGGATTCAGGCACACATCGCCTGATCACTCCGTCTACTCCTATTTTATACAAAAATGGATCATCCCAAAGAAAGTTTTTGCTATCATGAAAATTTTTTTTCCTCATTTGGGATGTCCAACCATCAAGTACCACCGAGGCACTTTTAAAGTTGGCCATATCAGCATACCATGGCCCGGTGATAATTGCCATCAACTTCTCGTCTAGAAATTCTTCTTTAATTAAAACCGAATCCGACTCTCCTTCCAGACGAGACAGTTGGTCGGCAACTGAGTTCTCTACTCTGTTTTTGTCTCATATTTCTAAGTCAAACTCCTGGAGTAACAGAACCCACCTGATCAGTCTCGGCTTGGATTCTTTCTTAGCTAGTAAATACTTGATTGCCGAGTGATCTGTATATACAACAACCTTGGCCCCAATCAAGTAAGCTCAAAATTTATCAAATGCATACACCACAGCAAGAATTTCTTTTTCAGTAGTGGTGTAATGTATTTGATTTTTGTTCAACACTTTACTAGCATAATAAATTACATGAGTTAATTTTCCTACTTTCTGACCCAGTACAGCTCCGACTGTAAAGTCACTTGCATCACACATAAATTCAAATGGTAAAGACCAATCAGGTGCTGCAAGGATCGGAGCTGAAGTCAAACTTTGTTTTAATTTTTCAAAAGCCTTGACACAGTTTTCATTAAACGCAAACACATGATCTTTTACAAGCAAGTCAGTCAAAGGCTTAGCTATTTTTGAGAAATCTTTAATGAACCTTCTGTAAAAGCCAGCACATCCTAGAAAACTTCTCACTCCTTTCACGTTGATTGGAGGAGGAAGTTTTTCAATAATTTCTATCTTGGCTCGGTCCACTTGAATTCCCTCAGCAGAGATTTTGTGGCCAAGGACTATCCCTCCCTTAACCATAAAATGGCATTTTTCCCAGTTAAGGACGAGGTTAGTTTCTTGGCATCTCACCAGCACCTTAGATAGGTTGCTGAGGCATGAATCGAAACTATTACCAAAAACAGAGAAATCGTCCATGAATACTTCAATGAATTTCTCCACCATGTCCCCAAAAATGGCCAGCATACACCTTTGAAAGGTTGCTGGAGCATTGCACAAACCGAATGGCATGCGCCTGTAAGCAAATATTCCGTATGGACAGGTGAAAGCTGTCTTCTCTTGATCTTTTGGGTCAACCACAATTTGGTTATAACCCGAGTAACCATCAAGGAAATAGTAGTACTCATGACCCGACAGTCTCTCAAGCATTTGGTCAACGAATGGCAAGGGAAAGTGGTCTTTCCGAGTGAAGTCATTCAACCTTCTATAGTCTATACACATTCTCCATCCTGTGGTCGGTCTAGTAGCTATGACTTCACCTTTTTCATTTTTAACAGTTGTCATTCCTCCTTTCTTGGGCACCACTTGGACCGGACTGATCCAAGCGCTATTTGAGATAGGATAAATGGTTCCTGCATCAAGAAGCTTGACCACCTCTTTCCTGACTGCCTCTTTCATTATGGGGTTCAATCTGCGTTGTGGCTGTACTACAGGGGAATAATCATCCTCCATCAGAATTTTATGCATACAAAATGATGGACTGATTCCCTTCAAGTCAGAAATATTCCAGCCAATCGCAGATTCATGTGCCTTTAATACCCCAATTAGTTTGTCCACATCCTCATCGTTTAAGTCGGCATTAATAATGACAGGATGTGTGTCGTCCTCTCTCAGGAAAACATATTTCAGATGAGAAGGTAAAGGTTTTAAATCATATTTTTCTTTAGAAAATTCCTTTCCTTTCTCAGCTTCATTAATTTTCAAATTATTTTTCTTTTCTTTTTCAAAATCACCTACTTCTAATACTCCTAGTAGGATCAGTATTTCTGAGTGAGAGTCATTTAACTCCTCAGTCTCAGAGTCAAAGTCATCCTCTAAAAAAGTTCGTAAGGCCTCTTCCTCAGTTTTAAAAGCATTGGAGTCTGGTAACTTTTAATCTCTTCAATCATTAAACAATCCATCCTTTCAGTCGGATGTTTCATGGAATTGAAGACATTAAAGGTTACCTGCTCCTCCTAAACTCTCAGCATGAGTTCACCCTTTTCTACATCAATCAATGCTCTGCCAGTAGCTAGGAAGGGTCTACCTAAGATTAAAGGAATCTCTCGGTCAGCCTCCATATCCAACACTATGCAATCTGCTGGGAAGATAAACTTATCTACTTTAACTAACAAATCTTCCAGCATCCCTTGGGGATATTTAACGGATCTGTCAGCCAACTGCAAAGACACGCGAGTTGGTTGAAGGTCATTAATTCCCAGTTTTTTCATCAAAGATAGAGGCATTAGATTTATACTGGCTCCTAGATCACAGAGAGCACTTCCTACATGAATATCCCCAATTGCACACGGTATTGTAAAAGATCCAGGATCTTCTAGCTTTTGAGGAAGTTTCTTTTGAATGATTGCACTGCACTCCTGAGTGAGAGCAATCATTTCATCCCCCTTAAGCTTCCTTTTCTTAGACAATAGTTCTTTCAAAAATTTTGCATAAGAAGGCATCTCCTACAATGCCTCGGGAAAAGGGATATTTATGTGGAGTTTCTTGAATACATCTAAGAACCTAGCAAACTTCTGCTCTTCTATTTGCTTTTTAAACCTGTGTGGGAATGGAGCATTTCTCAGTTTTTCAGGAGTCAACTTAGAAGCTTCCTCCAGAATCAGATCAACCTTTTTCTTTTTCTTTTGGTGGACTTTATTTTCTTTTTTTGTTTCTGTTTCATTTTCAGCTTCATTGTTAACCTGCTCGGTTTCCTGCACTATTTCTTTTTCTTTATCTTTTTCTGAGCTTATTTCCTGACTCGGAGATGGAGAAATAATTTTTCCACTCCTAGTGATTATAGCCTTGTAATGTTCCCTTGGATTTACCTCGGTATCTCCAGGGAAATTACCTGCTTGCCTCTCAGCTAATTGCTTCGAAAGCTGTCCGACTTGATTTTCTAAATTTCTTATGGACGCTTCCTGATTTTTGAAACTGGCCTGAGTGGCCTGGATGAACTGAGAAAGTACATTCTCAAGTTCTGATTTTTCCTTAACAGGAGGGTGAGAGGGTTGTTGTGGTCTATTTGTGGGTTGATTTGGTGGAATGTTCTGATTCAAATGTGGACCTTTCTGCCAGGAAAAATTGGGGTGATTCCTGTAATTAGGATTAAAGGAATTAGAAGGATAATTCCTTTGATATTGTTGCTGCCCCATATAATTCACTTGCTCGGAAGGCACATTTGGATCACACATTCCATTCTCATGGTCTCCTCCATAAAAATCATAATTTATCATAGAAACTTGACTCGGCTTTTGGACTTCTGAAATCTGTATGCTTAGTTTCTCCAAAGCCTGAGTCATCAGTTTACTCTGAGCCAGATAAGCATCTTGTGCTTCTAGTTCTAATATCCCTCTCCCAGGGACTTGGCTCCTTTCACTAATCAGACATTCATTAGAAGCCATTACGTCAATCAGCTCTATGGCTTCTTCTACAGTTTTTATTGTTAATGAACCTCCAGCCGAGCCATCAATCAGGACCCTGGTAGCTGGCCTGACACCATTATAGAAAATAGTTACCTGTTGTACATCAGAAATCTGATGATGAGGACATCTCCTCAAACTCTCTTTATACCGATCCTATGCTTCCATCAAAGACTCACCTTCTCTTTGCTGGAAACACGTGATTTCATTGCGCAACTTTGCATATTTAGAAGGAGGAAAATATTTAATCAAAAATTTTCTTTGCAAGTCCTCCCAGGTGGAAATACTGCCTCTTGGTTGACTCTGCAACCAGGCTTTCGCTCGGTCCCTTAGAGAAAATGGAAACAATCTCAGTCAGATTGCCTCGTTAGGGACTCCGTTCATTTTTACTGTGTCACAGATTTGGAGGAAAGTTGCTAGATGCAAATTTGGATCCTCAACCTCACTTCCTCTAAACTATTCATTTCTTACTAACTGCAGTAGAGCTGGTTTAAGTTCAAAGTTATTTGCTGAAATTGGTGGCCTAAGGATGCTAGATTGCGATCCTTCTTCAGTCGGCCTGGAGTAGTCACCTAATGTAACTCTCCTCTGTTCCATTTCTTTTTGTTCTTTTTGCCTTTTCTCTTTTCTCAGTTTATGTTCTAACAAATCGATGTCAGGATCAAAGAAGAAAGGCTCTCCTCTGCTCCTTGACTGCATACAACAAATATCAAACAAAAGGACAATTCACAGCTATGACTACAGCTACATGAAAATATCAACTACTACAAACAAAATTGAAACTACGTACTAAATGCAAACAAAGTAAACGGTTCAGTCTAGTACCGGTCCAAGGATTGTTGATATTACTCAACAATCCCCGGCAACGGCGCCATTAACTTGATGCTAAAATCCCGAGCCATTAACTTGGTGGTGAAAATCTTAGTAAAAACAAAATATAACTCTCGGATTTATACTTTGGCAAGCGCACTAGTCGTTAAAATTGTAGAATATTTGATCGTCTCACAGGGATTGTGGTAAGTACCTCAATCTTGGACTAGTACAAGCTGAACCAACAGAAAATACATGAATTTCATTCGGTTTTTGGTTGTTTTAGTGTTTTATAGTTGTTTTTGTATTTCCAGAAACAGAGTTAAAATGAAATGTGAAAGGTGATTAATAGAAAACAGGTCAGGATTGCTTCGGTTCACAATTCATCAAGAAACATCCAATTAAAGTATAATCAAACTCCATAATCCAGAGGACAATCCTCTTGTGGTTATTCCCTAATTCCTTAGGTGAAAAACACTAATCCTTAAGCATCGAACCTTAATTCCTTAAGTGCTCAATTAACCTAAGACTCTAATGCGAAATTGGAGGTTGAACTCTAATTATTCACCTAAATTGATTAGGCCTGAACTAGTTAGAAAGCTGGAAGTTACCTAAGCTTCAACCATGATTCCTCATTGGCGAAGTTCTTCATCAGTTCTGGATTTGTCAATCCAGCAATTCTGTTCCACTCCTCAGCTTGTTCGCCTTAGGATCTAGAAGTCGATTCCCTCGCTCACAGCTTCAAGACTCCATTGCTAACCTTCGTAATCCCAACCTTAGGGAATTAGAACTCCATTGACTTCGGTTCCATCGAAGGATTGTGGAACGTCATGGACGAGAGGATTTAGAGAGAGAAAATTGTGTAGTGAGATGTACGAAGTTGTGAATGAATTGTATTCTATGTATCTGTCTCTGTTCTGGCTCTCTTTACAGAATATGTATAACCTATATATATAAGCTTCTACCTAACAAACTAACTTAACTGATAACTTAGGAAACTTAAGTTAACGACTAAACTAACTAGTTACACAGTTTACAGAGTGATCAACTAATTACAGCTCAGCTCTTAACAGGATCCAGCTCATCCTTAGCTAATTTACAGCACAGCACCAGCTAATTAACAGCTTACTACTTAAGTTACTAAGGGTGCAACAGTAGAAGAGAAGCCAATGGAAGCGGAAACAGCACTGCACCGAGTATGTTGTTGGAGGAAAGGAATAGTGTTTCCTCTACGCTTCAGCAACTGGGTTCTCGCTTGAACGGGTTAAACTCTCGCTTGAGCGAGCTCGGGATTGCACTGCAGTGTTGCTTTCTCGCTTAAGCGTTATGGCAAAGCTTGGGCGAATGAATGATGTTTTGAGGTCACGCTTGAGCGAACTTTGACCCTCGCTCGAGCGAATTTGTCTATCGCTTAAGCGAATTGTTTTTTCAATCAGCATTTTTGAACTGGACGCTCAGGTTCTTCTGTTTATTTTCAATTGGTTCCTTGTTCTCTTTTGGAGTCGGTATCTTGGAAGTCTTTGCAGTCAGCTTTTCGTTAATTCTTTTCGGTCAACCTTTAGGGAAGTCTCGCTCAGTCGGTCTTTTGAACTCCTTTTAGTCGGTTATACGAAGACTCACTCGGATTTATAAATTCTCGCTCGGCTTTATGCTTTCTCACTCGGATTTTTATAATTTTTCCTCAGATTTGTCTTCTTCTCTCGAGTACGCCCTGTTCCTGCACCAATAAATAACTAATTGCCTAGCATTTGTATGCTGGCTGCTGAGTAAATTTATAAATAATAATAAACTCTTGATTTATTAATGTTTTCAATCGTTTTCTTACAAAAGTAAAGCACTTTTGAAATAAATAACTAAAACACAAATAATTAACAAATCATTAAATAATATAGTCAAAACTAAACAATACTTAATAAATTATGTTAAATAAAAGGTGGAATAATTAAGTCTTTTCAAGACTTATCAATAAACAATAATAAAAGCATACTATATTAAAAACAAGAACCTCAAAATTATATTACATTTTCCAAGAAAATCAATCTAGGGGTTTTAGCCCTCCATAATTAAAATAAACTAAAAATAGGAAAGACTGAACCCGGAATGGAAGAACTCCTCCAGAAGCCTTCCTCTAATGCTTAAAAGAAAGAAAAGGAACTAAGAGAGAAGTGTGAAGTGAAGTGTCTGAAGATGTGTTCTGAAGCCTCTCGTTCTTCTCTATTTATAGGCAAATGAAAGGAGAAGCCAGCTAAGGAAAATGAGTTGCAAGTGGAAACTTTCGGTGCAGATGATTTCCAGCTATTTCCAAGTTGTTTCCAAGTTGTGTTTTTGTTGTTTCCAATGATTCGGCGCATGATTTCATTGATGAATCGATTCCTCCAGTTCATTTTTGCGTAAAATACAGCTCATGAATCGATTCCTAGCAAGGGGAATCGATTCCTAGGCTCATGAATCGATTCCTATAGGTTGGGAATCGATTCCCAGGTGAAAAACATCAAATGAATCGATTCATGTGGGCTGGGAATCGATTCCCAAGTGCATTTTTTATGTGTGAATTGATTCACACCCTATTAGTGCCGTTCCTGTTACAAGCGCACTAATAGATAGCACACTAATAGCCAATTTTCGTACTTTTGTTGCTCTTTTTTCACCATGTAAACTTTGGGACTTGTTCTTCTTGTTTCTTTATCATTTGATGGTCGTTTTTCTCTTGTTATTGACCCTTGGATTATCTTTGTACTTGTTCCTTAATTTTATTAATTTCTGCAAAATAAAATACCCAAGTAAATAAGAGAAAACCAACATTTATTAAAAATTAATCCTTAATTCATTTTAAAATCAAATATTAAATAAAGCTCATATGATGAAAATGTGTTAAAATGCAATATATTACACAATAAGTGATGGTAAATTATACACATTTAAAGTGAAGAATTAAGGATAAATCATGCATCATCAAAGGGAAAAAACATTGTCTATATTAAATGAACACTTTTGTTGGCCTAGAATGAAAAAAGATATTCAAAGACTATGTGCTAGGTGTATAGTTTGTAGAAAAGCTAAATCTAAAACATCACCTAATGGTCTTTATACTCTTTTACCTACACCTACTTCTCCTTAGATAGATATCTCTATGGATTTTGTGTTAGGATTACCTAGGACCCAAAGGGGCATGGACTCTATCTTTGTTGTGATAAATAGGTTTAGTAAAATGGCTCACTTAATTCCTTGTCACAAAGTGGATGATGCTAGTCATATTGCTAAGCTATTTTTCAAAGAAATTGTTAGACTTCATGGTGTTCCTAAAACTATCATTTCTGATAGGGACACTAAATTCCTAAGACATTTTTGGAAAACACTTTGGTCAAGGCTAGGAACGAAGCTTTTATTTTCTACCATTTGTCATCCTCAAATAGATGGCCAAACTGAGGTAGTGAACAGGACCCTTTCTCAATTTCTTAGGGTCTTAGTAAATAAAAACGTTAAATCATGGGATGAGTGTTTGCCACACATTGAATTTGCTTATAATAGGGTACAACACTCCACAACTAAGCATAGTCCTTTGGAAGTTGTTTATGGTTTTAACCCTCTCACTCTTTTGGACCTTTTGCCCAATTATGTTTCTGATTCTGTCCTTCACATGGATGGAGAGGCGAAGGCCAAATTCATAAAAGATTTTCATGAGAAGGTTAAAAACCAAATACAAGCTAAAACTGAACACTATGCTCGTTATGCCAATAAGAGAAGAAAGGAAGTAACCTTTGAGGTTGGAGATTGGGTTTGGTTACATCTTAGAAAAGAAAGGTTTCCAAATTTGAGAAAATACAAACTCGACCCAAGGGGTGATGGTCCTTTTCAAATTCTTAAAAAGATGGAAAATAATGCCTATGTCCTTGATTTGCCTGGTGAATATGGTGTGAGTGCTTCTTTTAATGTGTCTGACTTGTCTACGTTTGACATAGATGAAGAGGATGATGCTTCAGATTTGAGGACAAATCCTTTCAAGGAAGGGGGCATAATGAGGACACAACATGGGAGGATCCTCACACTACCTTGGACAAAGGGTTAGAGGCTTACAAGGGTCCCTTAACAAGAGCCAAGTCCAAGAAGGGCAAAGAGACCATCCACAAAGCCCTATATTCCTTCCTTACCTTGCTTAGTGAGCCCAAGCCCAATGAAGACACTTTGAGGATCTATTTGTACTCATCATGTAATATAGATCATAAATAGATTTTCTAGTGATTTAGGTTTTATTTGGACCTTACTAGGTCAATTTGGTCACTATTGGGCCATGTACTCTCGTTTGGGCCTTGTATATGCCATCTTCTTCTCTTTTCCTTTGATTGGGCCTAGGATTCATCATGGAGGCCCATTAGGAACACCTTGGCCGAATTCTCCAAAAGGCTATATATAGGTGTCTTCTCTTGTAAAAATTCATAACTTTTATTTTGAGAAATACAAACACTTTTGTGTGAAATTCTAGTGAGAGATTCTCCTCATACTCTCTAGGCTAAAGAGACTTTAGCAAGCTCTTATCTAAAGGGTCCTCTCCCTCCTTGGTGGCGAGTTAGAGTTATCTCCCTCTTAGGGAGTGGCCTCTAAAATCCTTCTTCCATTTCCCCTTAACCATCTCCTTCCACTTCATCCTTTTTCCTTTCACTTTCTCCTATCTCTTTCCTTTTTGTTTCCATTCGGTTTTTGAGTCTCTTGTATTTTGGAGTTTCAGCCAAGCCTTGGAAGTTTCATCATTGTTGCTCCAGAAGGCTAAGGAAGAGGAGAAAAGATCCTAGATCCCTCCCAAGGAAGATCTCCTTTCATGGTCCTCCTACATCAGAGGAGAGGTTGATAGGAATAAGACCTCCATTGAGGTTCAAACACCTCTATAGGTGTCACCCATCAAGCTAGTAAGGTAAAGAAGCGCTGTAGTGAAGCACCCCTAAATTTTGAATTATAATTACAAAAACACCTTTAGGTATTAAGTGAAAAAGCGTAAAATGAAAAAAAATAGATATATGAAAAATAAAAAGAGAATATATGAAAAAAACAAAGTGAGAATAAATAAAGTTCTTGCTGAAGAGAAAAAAAGAGTGTGAGAAAATCTTGGTTGAAATAAAAAAAAGAAAAAAATAGAGAGAAAATAAAATATATGAAAATAATCAAGTTGACTAATGCGTGTTGTGATATAGGTAATAGGCGTGTCTACGCCAAACCCAATGTACTTAAACTACAAACAACTCACAAACAAAGAAGCCTGGTCTACCTATGTTGGCCTAGCGTAGGGGTACGCCCAAGAAAGAATGGTCCTAAAAAGCTGAACCAGTGGCTTAGTGTGCTTACGTTATACCTGGCATACTTACGCAAGAGCCCTAGTACAAGGAGAAGAAACACACTTTAAAGCATGTGCATGCCCACACCCATTAGCGTAATGGTATGTTGTAGAAGAGGCAGTGCCAATTTTCTAGTCAGAGGCTCAACGTACATAGGTTGAACCCAACATATTGACAAGCATCGCATTGCAAGGCAATCATGGACATGAACTAGAGAGCCAACGTACCTACATTTTCCGATACATGAGGTTACGCTGGAACCTAGAGAAGAAGGCACATGGACTAGGGAGAAGGTGTATCTACACCCACTAGGGAGAAGTATACAAGTTCAATAGAGAAACAACATGCCTACGATGGCTATTTGCGTGCTTATGCCTAGAGAAAATAGTGGTCCTGGGAGTTGTGCACTGCTATAAGCGTACCCACACTTCCCAATACATGACTACACTAGGAATCAAGCATTTTTAGTGGTAAACAGACAAAGCATCAGTATGCCTATGCCCAGTTTGGCGTACTTACACATAGTTTGGCGTACTTATGCTCAGTTTGGTGTTCTCAAACAAAGAGCCAACGTGCCTACGTTAGAAAAAAGCATACCTACGCTAGGTATTTGTTCCAATTTCTTATGCCAAGCAGAGAGCCAACATACTTACGATGTGATGTGGCGTAACTATTCCCACTTCAACCCTATAAATAACTCCCTCAACATAGAAACCTTAACCACTTCTCCCTTACACTAAACTTTTCTCTTCCATACCCTTTAAACCTAACTAGTCATGCCTTTTCATTTCCCTATACTTTGAAACGTTTTAATTCCATTTAATTTTAGTTACAATCATTCATTGCACCCATTCTCATTCCACAACTGAAATTAGTTACACCTATTTGCATTTTTCATCAAGTCCTTTACCTTTTCATCTTACCTTTAGCTATTCTATATAAAGCCTTCCAAGTTCATTCCCATGGCCACCAGACCATCAATAAACATTATGAAGACTAAAAAAATTTGAGCTATAGAGCAAGAGAAAGTGATGAGGAAAGACATGGGGAAAAGATTTCCACTTCTATCAACCTCTCCCTCTCCTAAGAAGTGTAAAAAATCCAAAGGGGAGAAGGCTGAAAGGAGATCAAAGCACCATTATGACAATGGCTGAAGGAGGTTCAAAGGATGAATAAGATTATGAGCACCTTTTCAAGCTCAAAAGCATCATCAGAGACAGAGTGATCCTCTAAGAGGATGCATGAGGGTTGTTATGGATGCCAAAGGCTGGGGGTACTTCAATAAAATTCTGGGGAAAGGGTACCAAGAATTGACCAAGGATTTTTACTCCAAGATTAGGCCTAATGAGGACATAACATGGGAGGGTCTTCACATTATATTGGACAAAAGGTTAGAGGCTTACATGGGTCCTTTAACAAGGGCCAAGTCCAAGAAGGGCAAAGAGACCATCCACAAAACCCTATCTTCCTTCCTTACTTTGCTCGGTGGGCCCAAGCCCAATGAAGACAGTTAGAGGATCTATTTGTACTCATCATGTAATATAGATCATAAATATATTTTCTAGTGATTTAGGCTTTATTTGGACCTTACTAGGTCAATTTGGTCACTATTGGGCCATGTACTCTCATTTAGGCCATGAATAGGCCATCTCCTTCTCTTTTCCTTTGAATGGGCCTAGGATCCATCCTGGAGTCCCATTAGGAGTAGCTTCACCAAATTTCCTCAAGTGCCTATATAAAGGTGCTTTCATTTGTAAAATGTGATAACTTGCATTTTGAGAAATACATACACCTTATGTAAAATTCTAGTGAGAGATTCTCCCCCTTCTCTCTAGGCTAAAGAGACTTTAGCAAGCTCTTATCCAAGGGGTATTCTCCTCCTTGGTGGCGAGTTAGAGTTATCTCCCTCCTAGGGAGTGGCCTCCAAAATCCTTCTTCCCTTTCCATCTTCCTTCTCCATTCAACTTCCACCATTTTCCTTTCTCTTTCAACTATCCTTTTCCTTTTAGATGTTTTTCAGTTTTGAGGGGTGCTGTCATTGTACTTTCTGTAGAAATCCTAAGAAAGACTTTGAAACTAATTGTGGTAGAGGATGGGGTGTGTAAGTACTCCAAGATACTTAGTGGGTTCATAAGTCCTGAGAATAACACCATGGTTTAGAAGGTTCTTCAAGTATATTGCAAGGAGGGAACGAAATTTGAAACCACTATAAGTATCATTCCCGAATTCATTCATAAAAATTCTCTTCTACTTATTCTTATTATTTGGTGCCAATATATATTGTCATCCATTCAACCTGTGGCCTGTACTATTGAGATTATGGTGAAGAGAATGGTCCTAGTTTACTGTTTAATGGAAGGCCTCTATGTGGACTTGGGGGAGTTAATGCTCACTAAAATGATCAATACCACTAATAAGAAAGTCCACTTTCCCTACTGCTCTATAATTTCTCTACTGTCCAAGAGGCAAAAGATCAAGATCCATGAGAAGGAATACTTGAAGGTGAAGGCTGAGAAGGCATTGGACAGTGAATAGGTCCAAGAAAGGATCAATAACGTACCAATGAGGGACCGGCCTTAAGCACTAAGGCCTCAAACCTATCATCCATCAGTACCTACCATGACAAATGTGATGGTTAAACTACAGACCATTAAGAGAATGCAATTCAAGACCTACGACTTGGTGATCAACCATGACATGCTATTGATATGGGGGTGCCAACCAATCAAGATTAATGGTTGGCTTCTATTGTCTTCAGAACCAGCCCATGCATGATGCTGTTGAGGAGGAGGAGGAAGATGGGGAGCAAGGAACTGATGAGGAATAAGATATGGGTGTGTATCTTCAAACCTAGGATTGGGAAATCCAGGACCATTCTAAAATTCTCATTAGAGAGGAATCAGAGTAAAAATTTCTTATTCGTATTTGCTGGCCTAGTTACTTATACCTAAGGAATTATGATAGTGCTAAGGGTCACATTAATTTTGCATTGAATTCAATTGAAGATGGCACCTAAGGAATTAGGGTTAGTATAGGTTGGGTTAATGGTAATTACCTAAGAGATTAGGAGTTATTTATCTGTGAAATTGAATTCTGCTTTACTTGTGTCTGATGCTAAGTTCATGTAAATTTTTGAGTTATGGTGTGGTAAGTTTGATTCCAATTTATTTGTTTAGTTTAGATTAATGGCTGACATAATTCTACTAGTGATACTACTATTATAAGTTCACAAAAACAATATAAATATAGAAAACCTAAAAACATTATGGCTTTTTATGTAAGGTTCAGCTAAAGGTTTCCTAAGATTGTGATACTTAACACAATCCCCGTGGGATGACACAATTATTCTACATCTTAAGGATTAATGTGTTTGCCATAGAATTTCATCTCCGATTAGAAACCCTATATCAAGACAAGACAAACACTAAATAACTTGCATGCTAGGTTCTTTATGGTTTTTGAGTTTTCATGGCTTGTAATAACAGGTTATATTAATTTAAGAAAAATGGCTCAAAGCTCAAATCAAGGACAATGGTATTTTGTACAAGGTGGGTGTGAACACCTCTTTTTATCCAGCCAGTTTGTCTTGATGGCGAACAACACCACAAAGAACAATTGAAGACTCAAGATCAAACATACACAATTCAATTTACACAATTTAATTATGTTTGATGATAAGAAATTTGATGAACAACCAAGGATTTGAGTCAAAGCATTTACAAAGGATTAAAACAAAAGAAAAATGTTCATCCAAGTGCCAAAGGATCAAAGGAATCATGCCATATGCAATTACATCTCAAAAGGGTGAAACAAAGCATGGAAAAGCTTCCAACAACAGATAAATCGATTCATGATGAGGGTGAATCGATTCACACGTGATTTATGGCCCAGGATGTAATTGTTTGAAGCATGAATTGATTCATGATGAGGATGAATCAATTCACACATGATTTATGGCCCAGGATGTAATTTTTTGAAGCATGAATCGATTCATGATGAGGGTGAATCGATTCATGCTTGATTTATGGCCCAGGATGTAATTTTTTGAAGCATGAATCAATTCATGATGAGGGTTAATCGATTCACATTTGAATTATGGCCCAGGATGTGATGTTTTGAAGCATGAATCGATTCATCATCACCTTGAATTGATTCATGTGGCTGGAACACTCAAAATTTATGAAATTTTAGCTTATGAATCGATTCATTCAGTTCAAAATTGAGTTTCTGTAAGTGAAGACAACCCTGTGTCACATCACATCGCACTATGAATTGATTGCATGGTCCATTAAGTAGATAAATTACGCAAATTATGGATCAGGAGGGAATAATTTAAGCATCCACCATGCTTTAGAACTCCTATAAATAGGAGGTTAATTGAAGTTGAAAAGACACAGCAACAGAGAGAAGCATTTCCTTTCTATTTCCATTTCTTCTTCGCTCTTTATTCATACCGAAGAGAAGTAGTTCCTCTTCAAGTTTCCATTTCACCTCCTTGGTTCTTCCATTAGGCAAGCTTTCCTTAATTTTTTCTAAGAGTTAATTAGAAAAAAATGATTTGAGTATTTAAGATTGCAAATCCTCTTTGTGAGGATCATTATTTTGTGAGTCTTTTTTCAAATTGTATATTCACTCTATTAAAAGTTTATTCTTGTAGCATTTAATTTAAGAACTACGTAACCCTGATTTCTCGAAGGCTCGAGAATACGTAGGAGCGAGAATCAATTCCTTTTGGTCCCACTTTCATTTTCTTTTTTATATTTTGTTTCGCCTCGATTAATTTTATACTATTCATGCTAAATTTTAAAATACTAATTTATTATGAGAAGGTTAATTTAGACGAGACGTCTTGTTAACCTTTTCAAATTTTTTCGGATGTTATTCATTAAATAATAGTATTTTAAAAAGAGGTTAATTTAGACAAGACGTCTTGTTAACCCTTTTCAAATTTTCAACCGGTCATTTTTAATATTTTTAATAAAGAAGGATTAATTTAGATAAGATGTCTTGTTAGTTTTCTTTTATTTTCCATACTTTTTTTTGTTATTAGAAATTAAGGTTAATTTAAACGGGACGTCCTGTTAACCTTTTGTTTGTTTAATCAATTTATTTTATCCCCTCTTACTTAACTTTATTTTATGGTTGATTTGGACGGGACATCCTTTTAATCCTTACTCTCACTGTTTGATATTTTATTGTCATTGTTTGGTATTTTACTATCTCTGTCCAGTCAAATTTCTTACTGTAGCTGTTTAGTAAAGTTGTTCGATTTAAAATTAATTTGGATGGGACGTCCTGTTAATATTATTTCAAAACTTCCTCATCTGTTTTATCTGTTCCTTTTCTAAAGAAGATAAAATAATTTATGGGCTACTTATAATGTGCGTTATCAATTTGAGGTAACCGTTTTATAACGGACAGTTGTGAGGTGCTAATACCTTCCTCACCTGTAATTTGACTCCCAAACATGAAATCTCATTATTTATTGACCAGTGCTTTAACAATGGTTTTTTTGGGTATTTTGACCTTAAAAATATTGGTGGTGACTCCCTGTTTTTTGAAAGGATTTCAAAACCTGTTTTATTATTTTTTTGAGAGTCGGCCGTGCCGCCGTGATCCTGGTCACAACAGATGGCGACTTCACTAAGGACTTTGAGAGTCAAGCCAACCAAGTTAATAGCGCATGTTTTTAAATAGCCTATTAATTATTTAACTTCTTCCTGTATTTTATTTTCTGTCAATGCTTATATGTGGTTTCTGTTTATATTTTTTTCATTTATGCACTGTTAATGTAATTACTTGTGTGTTGTGAAGACTTTATTTTATTATTCTGTGTTTGTTCTCTGTACAGGATGGGTAAGGTACAAGTATTGAATGCCTCTTTCACACATTACACTCACAATCTGCACATACTTTTGAGTGTAACCCTATACCCGGGCCCAAATAAAACTTAAGTTTAGGGGAGGTTGATAGCGTTGTCATTTGGGATGTACGTCCTGTCTGGCTATCGTGAGAACCTCAGCTAGAGTTCGACTTATTCATGGTGTTCCATACCTAGCAGACTTCCTACTGTTGTGGTCAACACCATGAGTAGGATCTTGGCTCTAGTGACCTTTAG
This sequence comes from Clitoria ternatea, assembly GCA_037962975.1. Taxonomy (NCBI): domain Eukaryota; kingdom Viridiplantae; phylum Streptophyta; class Magnoliopsida; order Fabales; family Fabaceae; genus Clitoria; species Clitoria ternatea. Next base: position 114,906,398 of record CM075671.1, read on the forward strand.
ACAGTAGTGTAAGTCACCTAATGTGAGGTATCACTATTAGACAAACCTTAGAATCGATAGGAGGTCTTCAAAAAAACCCGACTTAGGGCACAAAGAGGCAGACTTTCCTCTACCTTTTCTCATTCTCATTTTCCCTTCTAATCCAAATTAGTGGACCACTTACCCGTTTGGCGGATTACTTTTTCCAAAAAATGACACACTTTTAACTAGTAATCCTTTAACCGGCAAGTCGTCTTTTCCTTTTACGTGTAGTCTTTGGGTCCTGGGTTATGGTTTTCTAAATCATAAAAAAAATGGAAATAAAAAATAAAAAAACATCAAAGGATTAAAATTTTTTGATGATAATTGGAAGGTCCGTAACCCACATGACTCTTGATTTGGCACGGGTTTTTCCGACCGCTACTTCCCCAAATGTAAAAAATGTTTTCCAAGAAGGTACTAAGGGAGTAGCGATTTACAAAACATGTCAATGGCTGATTTTTATCTTTTCTTTCTATTCTTGAAGGGATCTATTCAGAGCTTAGTGAATACCTTTGAGCAAGATATGGAAATTAACATGAGATCAGATAGTTATGGTACAAATATAACCGAACTGCTGTATGTTAAATCTAAGAAGGTTGACACGGCTAGTTTGCAAGTAATGGGGAAGAAATTGAATTTAACTCAGAAGATGGTTTTTTCAAGGAAATATGGAAGGATTCTAAAACTGTTAGAAGTGGAAGTACAAGTTGAGGCGATTACTACCTTGACTCAGTTTTATGACCAACCTCTCTGACTATTTACCTTTAGGGACTTTCAATTAGCTCCATCTATTGAGGAATTTGAGCGAATCCTGGGAATGCCTCTGGAAGGGCAGACGCCTTACCGTCATCTTGAGCACCACGTAAATGCCACCACCATCGCCAATGTCCTAAAGATCCATCCAAAAAAATTAAGAAGTGTACAACTAAACAGAAATCAGACCCTTGGGTTCACTCCAGAGTACTTTGAGAAACATATGCATGACGTGGCAGAAAAGAGGGATTGGGAAACCTTTATGGATACCCTGGCCGTTACTATTTACAGCATCGTTTTGTTCCCTAGCATTGACAATTATGTAGATTATGATGCTATCGACGTTTTCCTTGCTTGCAAGCATAGATTTGAAAATCCCGTCACTGCTATCTTGGTAAACGTTTACTGTACTATAGACTTCTGTCATACACAAGGCGGAAAGAGGGTCATTTGTCATCTACCTACTTTGTACGTGTGGCTTACATACCACGTCTTCAACCAAGTCGACAAGGTTGAATGTCGTATTTCTAATCTAAAGTTAAGCCAACTAGCAATGAAGAATGGGCGCGAGTAGGCCAATCATCTGGTAGGACTCATAGCCGAGAAAGTAAGATGGTATCCGTAATGGTTGAAGGTTGACGCCATTATTTACCACTATAGCGACCACCCGAATGTTCCACTCATGGGCACACAAGGGTGCATCAATTACAATCCTATTATAGCCAAGCACCAGTTAGCCTACCCGTGCTTGGACCACCCGATGAAGTGTTGCTCATTCCCTTCATCCTATACTACTCAGAGGCAAACTGCACCTTTGCTATTCGAAATATATTAGAGGCATGGAAAAGGGTTCATAAAAGGGGAAAGAGTTAGGAGTCAGAAGTCACGCTGTGAAAGAAGAATATTACTAATGGGTTCTGAATAAAGTCTCTATTGTCAAGTTACCATTTAGGAGTCCTTCATCTCTCCTAACAAGCACACTCGCTCCCTTACTTATCTTTGAAGATAAGGCGACCAAGGCAATAAAAGCTAAAATAGAAGAGCTGACTACTAAAAACAAGAAGTTAGAGGAGGAACTATTAAAGTCCCAGCAAGAATACGCCCTTCAAAGAAGAGAAAAATAAGCCATTGACACCATTATCTTTAATTGAGAGTTGACTGCTCAGAGGCATTGATCTTGTTTTCTTATGAGGTTTCTTTTAGTTTTTCGCTTTTTTCTGACCTCCTCAATGAAGGGAGTAGCGATTTACAAAGCATGTCAATGGCTGATTTTTCTCTTTTCTTTCTATTCTTGAAGGGAGCTATTTAGAGCTTAGCGAATACCTTTCAGCAAGATATAGAAAATAACATGAGATCAGTTAGTTGTGGTATAAATGTAACCGAACTGCTACATGTTAAAGCTAAGGAGGTTGACACGGCTAGTTTGCAAGTAATAAGGAAGAAATTGAATTTAACTCAGAAGATGGCTTTTTCAAGGAAATATGGAAGGATTCTAAAACTGTTAGAAGTGGAAGTACAAGTTGAGGCGATTACTACCTTGACTCAGTTTTATGACCCACCTCTCTGATTATTTACCTTTAGGGACTTTCAATTAGCTCCATCTATTGAGGAATTTGAGCGAATCCTGGGAATGCCTCTGGAAGGGCAGACGCCTTACCATCATCTTGAGCACCACGTAAATGCCACCACCATTGCCAATGTCCTAAAGATCCATCCAGAAAAATTAAGAAGTGCACAACTAAACAGAACTCAGACCCTTGGGTTCGCTCGAGAGTACTTTGAGAAACATATGCATGACCTCGCAAAAAAGGGGGATTGGAAAACCTTTATGGATACCCTTGTTGTTACTATTTACAGTGTCGTTTTATTCCCTAGCATCGACAATTATGTAGATTATGATGCTATCGATGTCTTCCTCGCTCGCAAGCATAGATTTGAAAATCCCATCACTGCTATCTTGGTAAACGTTTACTGTACTATAGACTTCTATCATACACAAGGTGGAAATAGGGTCATTTGTCGTCTACCTGCTTTGTACGTGTGGCTTACATCCCATATCTTCAACCAAGTCAGCAAGGTTGAATGCCCTATTTCTAATCTAAAGTTAAGCCAACTAGCAATGAAGAATGGGCACGAGTAGGCCAATCATCTGGTAGGACTCACAACCGAGAAAGTAAGATGGTATCTGCAATGGTTGAAGGTTGACGCCATCATTCACCACTATGGCGACCACCTGAATGTTCCACTCATGGGCCTACAAGGGTGCATCAATTACAATCCTATTATAGCCAAGCACCAGTTAGCCTACCCGCTGCTTGGACCACCCAATGAAGCGTCGTTCATTCCCTTCATCCTATACTAATCAGAGGGAAACTGCACCTTTGCTATTCAAAATATAGTAGAGGCATGGAAAAAGGTTCATAAGAAGGGGAAAGAGTTGGGAGTCAGAAGTCACACTGTGAAAGAAGGATATTACTAATGGGTTCTGAATAGAGTCTCTATTGTCAAGTTACTATTCAGGAGTCCTTCATCTGTCCCAATAAGCATACTCGTTCCCTTACTTATCTTTGAAGATGAGGCAAACAAGGCAATAAAAGCTAAAATAGAAGAGCTGACTGCTAAAAAATATAAGTTAGAGGAGGAACTGCTAAAGTCCCAGCAAGAATACGCCCTTCAAAGAAGAGAAAATCATGAGGGCAAGCAGATCATTGAGGAGGCCAGAAAAAAGTGAAAAACTGAAAGGGACCTCATAAGAAAACAAGATCAATGCCTCTGAACAGCCAACTCTCAATCAAAGATGAAAAGTCGTCAAAGGGACACCATTCTTGCCGATAAGCATCTTCTAAGGGATATGTAGTCACTGGCCAAAGAAAGCGAGCGAAACGCCTTGGTGCAAAAAGAACTTCTACAGTCTCAAATTCACAGGGTGGAGCATCAACTTAATGAGGTAGGAGAGGCTTGCCAACAAAAAATAAATGGCGAGCGTCGACACGTAATGGAAGTGGAACAAGTCTTTCGTGGATGAGTCGTTTTGCTAATCTGGCATATTTGGCCAATGGGACTCTGGAAGACCTCCCACTCCTGCTTAAGCAAGCTGAAGAAATGGCTATCCCTCTAACCACCCCCAAAGAAATTGTAACCTTTCTAAGTTACTGTAGGGAACAAATTTGTAAGATAAGAGCCATGTTTGCTCAAGCCAGGAACGACTAATCTATATTCCCCGCATTGTAACAAAGCAATTTTAGCAGTAATGTACTTTTTTGTGGAATTCAAAATAAAGGATTCTTTTGTCTCCCCAACTATCTCGTGTTAATTTCCATTCGCTGCTTTACTTAGTACTTTTGAATGTGACGTTATGAGGAACAGTCGAAGGATACTCGTCAAGTTCCGAATTGCTTCACGCACAACCACATTTACTTTTCCTTTACCACTATCATTTTAATTATTTGATGCTTTCTTTTTAACAAATTCCTGTATTTCTTTTATTTTCCATTAGACATCATGGGTAAGCATTCTTACCAGACCCGACTCCAAAAAAGACTCATGGCCAAAGCAGAAATCATGGACGAAAGTCTTAGAAATGAGTTCAACCAGTTAAAAGGATAGGTAGCAGAATTGACAAAGCCACTACAAAAGAGAATCACAGAGGGGGGCTCTTTGAAAGGTATCGAGAAAGCCCAACCACAACTAGGCACCCCGCTCCATCCCCTATACTTCGGTCCAACGAGGGCCCAAATTCCCAATCCCACAGCACCTCCTCTCATTATCAAGATAGGGAGGCTTAACCCTGTTATTGATCCCCAACCAACCAATAACATGTCTTTTGTTGAACAACACACTTTCATCGGCCTCGATGGCAACCCGGTGCCTTTCCCTCTTTACGGCTTACCACAGGGATACTTTCCACCACTCCTCACTAGCCCACATGACCCCAATAATCAACAAGCAGTGAATCCTCATACTGCACCTCCTGCCCAGCCAACGATACCACCACTCCAAGAGCCACAAGTCGTCCAAGCCCAAATTGCTCAAGCCCAAGTCACCTGAATAGCCCAGCTAGTCCATGCTACATAAGTTGCAGCCCAATCCCAGGATCCCACACTAAACACTAGCCCAACAAACCAACCCTATGCATCTGCACCCTTCTATCAGCCTTACAGTTACCCACATGGATACGCAAACCCTTACGCTGCTAATCCACAAGGAATAACTTAGATGATGAACCCAACTGTCAGCCATAACATGGTCATCGCTTCCTAACAAAAGGGGAAGATAGAAATCCTTAAGGAATGACTAAGGGCAGTGATGGGTGTAGAAGGTTTTGGATTAGTGGATGCCTCCAAACTCTGCTTGGTCCCGGACGTCATTATTCCTCCCAAGTTCAAAGTACCAGATTTTGACAAATATCAGGGAGTGACTTGCTCGAGGAATCACCTCATAATGTATTGCCGGAAGATGGCATCATACGCTTCCAATGACAAGTTGTTAATCCACTGTTTTAAGGATAGTCTAGCCGGGGCTCCCCTTACCTAGTATGCTCACCTTGAAAGAACCCGTATTCATTGTTGGAAGGACTTGGCAGACGCTTTCATGAAGTAATACAAATATAATTTGGACATGGCACCCGATAGAGTGCAACTACAAAATATGACAAAGAGAGATAATGAGACATTTAAAGAATACACGCAGCGGTGGCGCGAGACCGCTGTACAGGTGGACCCCCGCGATCAAAAAAAGAAGTAGTTGTAATGTTTATCGACACGCTCCAATCACCATTCTATGATAGGATGATTGGTAGCGTCTCGTCTAACTACTCTGACATTGTGACCATTGGAGAAGGGATAGAGATTGGGGTAAGGACGGGAAAGATTACTCGGGGCCCATCTGGGGCATCCACTGTGAAAAGACCAGTGCCAGGTGATGGTAGGAGAAGAGATGGAGAAACTAATTCCATCTCCAATGTATCCACATATAGCCGAAGTCGTCCATAACACAACCTCTTATCCTCCTTACTTCCATCCTCCCATTATTAGAACACCGATGCCACGGCCTATGCCATACCACCCTCCACAACAAGGAACTCAGCCACCCAACCCTAATCCTAATCCAAAGAGACCTAACAATGACCGCACCCCTATACAATTTGACCCAATCTGAATGACATACACTGACTTATGTTTTTCTAAATGATTAAAAGAAGAAGATCCTAACTCTCTATCTCTTTTAAGCTTTATTTGTAGTTGATCTTTAGCTACTTGTTGTGGAGTTAGGGGGTGTAAAACTATCTTCTTGCCATCTAATTTGAAGGTGAGGGTGTTAGTGAACCCCTCATGGATGACCTTCCTATCAAATTGCCAAGGTCGTCCTAATAAGATGTGAGTTTCCTCTATAGGTACTACATTATAGTTGACTTTATCTTTATATGTGCCTATGGTGAAGTTGATTAAGACTTGCTTATTAACTAACATTTCCCCTTTTTCATTAAGCCATTGTAACTTATAAGGTCTAAGGTGATCTATTAGTTCTAAGCCCATCTTATTTACTAATCTTTGGCCCACTACATTTGCACAACTCCCACTATCCACAATGAGAGAACATAGTTTGTCATTTATATAACATCTTGTATAAAAGATGTTCTCTCTTTGTGTAGTGTCATCTAGCTTAACATGACTACCAAGTAATCTTCTAATCATGTACAGCTCACCATCATCCCCTAGTATATGCTCACTGTCATGGGAATCATTATTTGATGTGTGATTATCAAAATCAAACTCTGATTGACTTGAGTAGGTTCCATTAGTTTTCAAAATCATGGTTCTTTTTGTTGGACATTCGGAAGCAATATGACCTCTACCAAGACATTTAAAACATTTTATGGTAGAAGATCTAGAGGATTGTGGTTTAGATGTGGGTTCATGCTTATCTTTTTGGTGCCTAAAGACTTTGTCATTCTTATGCAACTCACTTGGTATTTTGGAAGAAGAAGTGCCCACTTCCTTCTCCCTAGGGTTTCTCTTAATCTTACCCTTATTCTCTTGACCTATCCACTTAGACTTATAGGCTTTATTCTCTCCACTATAGGATTCTCTCTCTTTAAATTGGTTCTCTACCTTAGTGCATTGGTGTAGTAATTCTTCTATATCAACATAAGGAAGGAGTTCTACCCTATTTCTGATGTTCCTATTAAGGCCATGTAAGAACCTATGCATTAGGGTTTCTTCATCTTCTTCTAGATTGGCCTTAATCATGGCTATTTCTAAGGCTTTGTAGTAATCTTCTACACTTTTTGAGCCTTGGGTGAGTCTATTTAGCTTTGCTAATAGCTCCCCTCAATAATAGTTAGGAACATATCTTTTTCTTAGGAGGGATTTTAAATCTACCCAATCATCTATGGGTGGAAAGTCATCTCTCTTCCTCTCCTTACATTTTTGAGTCCACTAAACTAAGGCATAATTTTAGAATGAAAGAGTTGCAATCCTAATTTATTTTCTTCTTTTATTTGATGAGAATTAAACAATTTCTTAACCCTCATCTCCCATTCTAGGTAAGCCTCAACATCACTCTTACCATTAAAGGGGGAATTTCTAGTTTTACTTCTCTTAAGCCTATGTCTTCTCTTTTATGTTCATGGTGTCTTCTATGTCTAGGTTCATCCTCACTATCACTATTGTTATGTCTTTGATTTCTTTGATTTCTATGTCTAGTTATGGGGTTCTCATTATGCTCTAGCCTAGTTAACCTATTGTTGATGTTATTCAAACTATCCATTATATTATGGAGCATAAATTTGTTCTCTCTATCACTAGAAGACATCTTTTAAGGTTGTCAAAGAAATTGGAGACAATGAAAACAAAGTTATAAACAATCTAGTTGAGGATGCTTGATGTAAGGCAAGTATTAGAAAACACACAAAAATCCTAAAATACAAGTACTAGGTTTCTATCTTAAGGGGAACAAGAACCTAAGTTGTCTTGTACTAGGTTGTATCCTAGGTTGTAGTACTATGATTAGTTATGCAAGACCTAGGTTGTCTTTACCTATGTTCCTTATGAGGATCCTAGGTTGTAACTAATCAAGTAACTAACCCTAGGCAAGGCTAACAAATTCAGCTAACAAAGTAGTTATCTAACAAAATTAGTTTAACTAACTAACACCTAACAAACCCTAACTAGAGTTAGTTATTTAGTTATGGTAGTTTGAACTAGATCTAACAACCCTAACTAACAACTAACTTCAGTTATGGATTGGTTATTACAACTAAGCAATTCGGTTACAAGTAGTTATGACAACTAGAATTAGTTTCAAATACTAACTAATTAACCCACTTAGTTAAGACAAGTAGCTAACTAACAAAATTTAGTTAAGACCAACAACTAATTAACTACTTCTAGTTTTAATGAACTAACTAATTAACAAACACACAAATGCACATGCCACTAAAGGCTAGACGAAATTACTAGAAGAAAATTTTAAGAGTCCAAAGTCCAATGTCCAATGGGTGTCCGAATCCTACTACAAAATTTCTAAGAATTCAAATTTTCCTAAGCTTCTAATTAGTACAAGGCTTTTGCTTCCTTTACAATGGTCTTCAAATTCTTCTCTTGAAACGTAGAAACTCCATCACACCTACAAACAACATAAACAAAGCTCCACACGGAATTGGTTAGGGTAAAATAGAAACAAAAATCAAAACTTCACAAGTGTCTCTCTCAAGTGTATCCCTTTTATTAGGAATCAAGAGACTCAAGCAATTTCCACACCAATCTCAAGTGTCTCAAGATGCTACCCTCAATGGTATAGAGAAGGAAATTATCAAAGAATTATGAAAGGAAGAAAACTCAAGATGACAAAACTTAAGAAGAATGAATGACAAACTAAAAAGGCTAAATTAAAGAAAGCTACTCAAATGGATTCTTTTTGGATTTTTAATTATGACAAGACCAAAGCAATAAAAAGTTCAAATGAATAAAAGCATACTAATAGATTTCAAAAATGTAGTATGACAAAACAAGACAATCAAACAACTAAAAATGTAAGAACAAAGGGAAGGAAAACCTAAGCCTAGAAATTTTAGAATTGCACTACTAAGCAAGCAAGTCCAATTGCAATGTATCAGCTAGCACTACATTTCTTTATGGTTTTATGATTTCGAAATTAAGAGTCATAGTATGGTGTTTCACTTTTCAATTTTGTTAAAGAGAAACTTTCAAATATTTCTTTTGGTACCCTTGTCTACTTTTAGTCTTTAGGGTTTTTTTTCCTTTTTGCTTTTGGCTTTTGTCTAGTTTTTTCTCTTTTCTTTTTGCCTTTTACCAATTTGTAAATCTAACAGCACTTTTTATGTCAAAACCGAATTCACTTGTTACTCTTTTGCTTAGGGAAAATTGTGTAACCTTCTTCCATAAATATAATGGAAGGTGAATGACTCTTTTTTGACAAATTTTCTTTTACGCTAAACAAGATGCAAACCAAAACTTCAATGTGTCCTAATGTGCTTGAAAATGAAAATTTACCCTAGAAGAAACTAAGATTGGATTACTAATAACCTACAAGATGAGCTAACTTTTGGAGGGCCTTAAGGTGAGGCCTCCTAACACACAAGGTTAGAACCTTTTGGGAGTTAACCAAAGATGCTTGACTTAACTCCACCCACACAGTTTTTAGCACACTAATTGGTTGAAGCAACAAAAATTTCTAGAACTTCCAAATGGCACATACAAACACCTATTTGGCTCTAACTTTCAACAAACCAATAACAACCAAATCTAACAACTCAAGACCAAAACATACAAGTTCCTAACTCAAAATTTTGAAAGACTAAAACAAGATCAAGACATACCAAAACCGAAACTAGAAAGAACAATATGCAAAAATTGAAGAACAAGAAGAACTACCACAAAAACTCAAAAGAATTATAACTTTTTATGATTTCTCTATTTTATCATGGCATCAACAACTTCACTAACATGTACTGAAATTGAAATGTTATTCAACCAAGAGAATTCAAAACTAAAATGAACAAGGAAGAAGAAGTAAGAAAGAACTTCCCAAGCTCAAGATGATACTAAATAATGTAGGAGTTTCTTCTAAGCTCCTTAAGAATAGGTGGATCTAGGATCTTTCCTTATTCAACCTTCAAGCCAAGGTAATATTCTTCTTCTTCAAGAGGGAAACCAAAACACAAAATGAAAATAAATCTAAATAAGTGGACGGAATTGGAAGTAGAAGGAGGTGGAAGTGGAAGGGGAAAAGGTGGACGTGGAAGGTGGAAACCAAATGAATGGGAAAGGAAGGGTTGGAGGCCACTCCCAAGAGTGGGAGATAACTCCTAATCTCACCACCAAGGAGGGAGGGCCTCACTAATCCTAGAGAGAAGGAGGATAATCTCTCACTAAAAGTTTGCACTTAAGATGTCAAAATCTTAAAATGAATTAATGTGTGTCATTTTACAAAAGGAGAAGCCTTTATATAGGCTTAGGGGATTTTGGCTAAGGCATGGAAATGGGCTTGGCTAAATGGATCCTAGGCCCAAATCTAATAATTAGGAAAGGAGATGGCCTATACATGGCCCAATGTGAGAGTACATGGCCCTAAAAGGACCAATTGGCCTAGTAAGGCGCAAATAAAGCCTAAATGACTAGAGAATCTAATTATGACCTATATTACAAGATGAATACAAATAGATCCTCAAAGTATCTCCATTAGGCTTGGGCCCATTAAATAAAGAGATGAAGAAAGATAAGGCTTTATGGATGGCCTTCTTGCTTTTCTTGGACTTGGCCCTTGTGAGGGGCCCTTTGTAAGCCTCTAGTCCTATCTTTGTAAGATGGTGTGTGGGTCCTCCATTAGGATGTCCTCATTACCCTTAAAGCCAGTGGAACCCCCTTACCCTAAGGGGTATAATCTCAATGCCCGGTCCAATTACCACGCCGAAGCACCAGGGTATTCCACCAAAAACTGCATGGCATTGAAGTATAAAGTAAGGGACCTGATTAAGGTCGACTGACTTAACTTTTAGGAAGGCAGTCCAAAGGTGGCCACGAATCCCCTACCTAACCATGGGAATTCAGGGGTCAACATCATGGAAAATGATGAGGAGTGCGTCAGGAATGTTGCTGACGTAAGAATGCCGTTAAGGGTAGTTCATTCCCATTTGCTTAAAAAGGGATTGATCGAAGGGACCTGGAGTCAAGAGTATGATAATGACCAGACTACCAAGTTTCAAGGTTTTTGTGAGATCCTTTAAAGTCTTATGGACAGTCATATTGTGCAGGTCTACAAGCGCCATGGAAGCGACATAAATATGATCCAGGAACAGGTAGCGACACAAGTCCCTAAACCCTTGACAATTTTCTATAGCAGGAGCCCTCCAGCGGTTCCCATTTCTGTACAACCAATCATCAATGTTCAAGCACTTACCCCGCTTGCATTAAAGGATTTTCTAGTCGTACCTTAGAAGTACGACGCAGGTGTGTTCACTAGAGGCTCGGTGAAGAGTGACCCATCTTCATCGTCCATCACGAACATTGCTAGGGTAGGAGGTGTGACCCAAAGTGGAAGGGTATACATTCCTCCAGAACCAAAGAATGATAAGATTACCGGGAAAGCCAAAGTGGGTAGAGAAGAGACTAGTGGTGAAGCAATACAGGCTGTGGCTGATGAAAAAGCCCATGAATTCCTAAAGTTTATTCGCCATAGAGAATATCAAGTGCTTGACTAGCTGAACCACACCCCCGCCAAAATCTCCCTATTATCATTACTGATGAACTCTGAGCCACATCGAAAGATGTTGATGAAGGTGTTGGATGAGGCCCATGTTAGTCATGACATTCCCATTGACAAGTTTCAGGGAATAGTGGGGCATATTGTTGTAGATAACTATCTAACCTTCATTGACGATGAAATACCATCAGAGGGAATGGGGCACAATAAAGCTCTCCATATCTCCGCGAAGTGTCAAGATCATATCTTGGCAAAAGTGCTTATTAACAATGGGTCGTCCCTCAACGTCATGCCCAAATCCACATTGGTCAAATTGTCATTCGACGGTACATATATAAGGCCAAGTACCACGATAGTATGAGCTTTTGATGGAACTTGTAGGGAGGTCATGGGCGAGATTGAGCTGCCAATACAGGTTGGGCCGTGCACGTTCCAAAGCTATTTTCAAGTCATGAACATTACGCCTGCTTATAGCTATTTGTTAGGCCGACCATGGATTCATTCTACTGGGGTGGTCCCCTCTACCTTACATTAAAAGATAAATTTTGTCATTGATAATAAGTTGATAATCATTTCTGGTGAGAAGGACTTTCTCGTTAGTAAACCCCTGAAGACCCCTTATATCGAGGCAGTGGAAGAGGCTCTTGAGACCTCTTTCCAAGCGTTGGAGATAGCAAACACCACCTATGTGGTGGAATGAGCTACAATGGTGAGGGCTTACATGCCAAGTGCATCCTTAGTTATGGCGAAGATAATGCTTTGAGAGGGGTATAAACCTGGAAGAGGGCTAGGATGTACTTTGAACAAAGAGGTTGAACCTTTGCATTTGCTTAAGAATAGAAATGGTTTCAGCTTAGTATATCGGCCCATAGCCACTAATAGGCGAAGAATGGAGGTAGAGAAAAAAGAAAGAAGAGCTACCAGTCTTGCCGGTAGAGAGCCTTATACAACAAGAGTCCCCATCTGTGATATTTACCAGTACTTTTGGAGCGCAGGGTTGATGCCTCCAGACTAGGTGGCCGCCATTGAAGACAGTCTCTATGATGATGCTAATTTTGTGATTGCTTGCCCGCTGGGCTAAGAACTTTGTAACTGGAAGGCCGTCGAACTCCCTACGACTTTGAATGTTTCACCAAAGTAAGTTAATTATGCTTTTTATACTTGTTAGTCCCTCTACTATGCTTAAGGCTTTGGGACTCTTTCATGTAATAAGGGTAAAAAACTTGTTTTATTATTTCTCATCAATGAATGTGTATCAAATTTCACAATATCTTTTCTTGCTTTGAATCCTTTGCTCGCCCGTTTCATGACTTTGACCACCCTGTTGATTACACTGATGAAGAGGCCGAGCTAGCAAGGTTATTGCAACAAGAGGATAGAGAAATTCAGCCTCATCTGGAGTTAGTTGAAATTATCAATTTGGGGGATGAGGAGGATAAGAAAGAAGTCAAGATTGGCACCTCCTTGAGTAAGGAGCAAAGGGAAGAACTAATTAAGCTTTTAATAGAGTTCCGCGACGTCTTCGGTTGGTCTTACCAAGACATGCCCGACCTTGACACTAGCATTGTCAAGCATAAATTACCATTGAAGCCAAACTTCCCCCGATAAATCAAAACCTACACCGGTTGAAACTAGAAATGCTCTTAAGAATCAAAGAAGAAGTTAAGAAGGAGTTTGACGTTGGATTCTTAGCTGTGGCAAAGTACCCTCAGTGGGTGGCCAACATTGTCCTTATCCAAAAAAAGGATGGAAAGGTACAGATGTGTATGGAATATTGGAATTTAAATAAAGCTAGTCCCAAAGATGACTTTCCCTTACCAGAGATTGATGTTTTGGTTGACAATACAGCTCAGCATTCCATTTTCTCATTCATGGATGGTTTCTCTAGGTATAATCAGATTAAGATGGCACCTGAAGACATGGAGAAGACCACATTTATCACTCTATGAGGCACCTTTTGTTACAAAGTGATGTCCGTCGGGCTAAAAAAATACTGGGGCAACCTACCAAAGGGCGATGGTGACCCTCTTCCATGACATGATGCATAAAGAGATAGAAGTTTATATGGACGATATCATTGCCAAATATAGAACCGATGAAGGGCATATTGTTGATTTATAAAAGCTTTTTGAAAGGATGGGGAAGTTTATGCTCAGGTTAAACCTGGCCAAGTGTACGTTTGGCATAAGATCAGGCACACTGTTAGGTTTTGTTATGAGTAAAAGAGGAATAGAAGTTGATCCTAACAAGGTCAAAGTGATTCTTGAAATGCCCCCCTGTACAGAAACAGAAGTTCGAGGATTCTTGGGAAAGTTAAACTATATTGCTCGGTTCATCTCATAACTGACAACAACTTGTGAGCTGATCTTTAAGTTGCTTCGTAAGAATCAACAGGGGCAATGGAATGAAGATTGTCAAATGGCTTTTGAGAAAATAAAGCAATATTTACAGTAACCACCGATCCTGGTACCCCAACCCCTGGAAGGCCATTGATCTTATATCTGACCGTGTTGAATGAGCCCATAGGCTATGTGTTGGGTCAGCATGATGAGACCGGGAAGAAAAAACTACCATCTATTACCATAGCAAGAAGTTCACTAAGTGTGAAATGAGATATCCTGCTCTTGAATGAACCTGTTGAGCGTTGGCATGGGCCGCCTGACGTTTGAGGCTGTACATGTTATTGCACACTACTTGGTTGGTTTCCAAAATGGACCCTATCCACTACTAGAAAAACCTTTGGTAGCTACTATACGTTAGCGACCAAAGTGTGGCCGTCGCTAATTAGTGACCGAACTAGCGACCACATTCTAAAAGGGACTTGAAAAGGAAAACTGAGCAACCAAATCAGCGACTAACAACACCCCGTCGCTAACATAGGCAAACCACCTTTACTAAACCCGTCGCTACATACTACACCGTCATTTAGTCGGTCGCTAACTTAATTTCCCTACATTTTTTGGTTTCCCTCCATTTTTTGGTTTCCCTCCAACATTTTTATTGGCGCGAAACCTTAGCGATGAGTCTTAACGGCCGCTAGATCTTTGGATGCATCAGCGACGAACGCCTATCGTCGCTACTACAAGAAAAATACCTGATAGCTACTCCAAGTTAGCGACCAAAAGATGCGGTCGCTATTGTTCCCATTGCCACCTACGATTGGAGACGGCTCACTTATTGTAGCTAAAAGTTTGGGATATGTAGCGACCTACTAAGGCTGTCGCTAAGTTTTAGTGACCGTATTGGCGACCGCAACATAAAAAGGGACCTTGGGAAAAACATTAGCTACTACATCAGCTACCAATAGAATGTCGTCACTAAAATTGGTTTCCCTCCCCTATTTTTTTGTTCCCTCTAAGAGTTTTATTGCTCCTATTTTAGCGACTACCATTCACAGTCGCTATGTCCAGAAAATGCTACGATGGAGGCTTGCCTGTAGCTACTATTAAGCTTTTCATTCAAAATAAAGAGTAGTGACAGATGTTTACCGTCACTAGTTGAGACATACAGAGTGACGGGTTGCCTCCGTCACTAAGTTAAATCACTTATACGAGTTTACCCTTGCCGTCCCTAAACCTTGTTTCAGTTCTTCCACTCTAAACCTTCTCTCAAATCCCTAATCCCCTCCAACCCTCTCTCACTTCAGTCTTCCACTTCGACAGTCGGCGGTCTCATCCCTTATCGGCGGCAGAGAAAGCTCAACTCTCAAGCTCTCGTCCTGTTCCTCTACCCTCTTTGCTCGCTTTACTTTTTCTAGCCTTAAACTTTTCTCTTCTACCTTCTCTGCTTGCATTGCTCGGTTTGCTTCCTCTGATCACTCCTTCGGCTCCCTCTATCGCGTTTTTTGTGGAGGACATAGCCGTTGTTATCCTGTCGATTGAGGAGCTCATCTTCACTTCTAACCTCTATCGATTATCCCTCAAACCATCACATCCTACCCACGCTCTCTAATTTCATGCTATTTCAAGGTGCATTCATAAACCCTAAACTGAATTACATTAATTTGTGTATGAAACGTGTTCCCTGTGGCAAAGATTCAAGTTGCATTGATAATTTGTGTATGGTGCATATTCTGTGTAGCTATATGTGTATCATCAAGATTGTTGGGAAGATTTCCATTAAGTAAAATCAAGAGCCTGATTGAATTCAAGCTTAGTCCTTAATTCATTCACCCCAAAAATAGAAAAAGAAAGAGAGAGCTTAGTCCTCTGTTTATCATTAATATTAAATTGAAGGAAAATAGAGGCCAGGATAAATTATTCTTACTATGTTTGTTCTTTTGATAAAATTCAAAGTTTACAGGGGGTTGTAAGTTAATTAGACGATCCTCTCTAAGGTGCCTATGTACCAAATATTCATATATAGTTAGATTTATCTCTAGTAGTTATAATAGCTTAAACTAAGTTATAGTTTTATATCAAACATACATTACTTTGTTCTCCATATTCATTCTCCATAAACAAACATCAATTAGTGTAAAAAAAACTTATGTTGGACCATTATTACTTGCACCATAAGTTCCATTAGCCAGACCAAATTGTTGTGCTTCTTCAACACGCCTCTTTCTTTCAACTGAACAAGCAAAATAAAAGTCAAATTAAAAAGTTAAAATATGCTACCAATTCAACACGGGAACTACTATTGATTCTTATGCAACAAGATCGAAAATTTCTCTTAAAATGTTCAACACAAGTTACTTTAAAGCTAGACTATGTCCTTTTTTGGCTTCTTGTTTGTGCATGCAACAATTGAAGGGTAATCGTTTGAAAGAAGGAAAGAGAGTAGCTGGGTAGATTAATTTACTCATATTTCATAATCATAGAACCTCGAAATATTTAAAAAGGCATAAGAATATGCTACCAATTCAACACAGGAACTACTATTGGTTCTTATACAACAAGATAGAAAAGTTCTCTTAAAATGTTCAACACACAAGTTACTCTAAAGCTAGACTGTTTCCTTTTTGGCTTCTTGTTTGTGCATGCAACAATTGAAGGGTAATCATTTGAAAGAAGGAAAGAGACTAGCTGGGTAGATTAATTTACTCATATTTCATAATCATAGGAACCTTGAAATATTTAACAAGGCATAAGCAAAAGCAGGGAAATTCATGCCCAAGTCAAGCCTATGGTTAAATAATGAATTTGATATTACAAATATGATATAACCCAACACAAGCTATACTTCACAATAAAAAGTAAAGTTACAACACAAAGCTTCAATCGTATCATCTTTTGTCCTAAAAAATCTATGTATGGTAGGTTTGTTAACACTTAACATTCCTAGGCCAGGGGTAACATATGCCTCAAAACATATAACAGAATTCACCTACATTCAGAAATGACATCAATAAATGACCATTGGGTTCAAATCATAGTATAATCACTTAAAATACTTCATATATTAAACATATTTTATCAGCTTTTACTCAGTATTTTGTAAGGAAATAACTTTTATTTAGTTTTATTTTAACTTTTATATTCTACATACACTAAAAAACTACTATTTTGTGATATAATAAATAAACAAAAATAATTATTTCTTCTTTATAATTGCAAGGTGAATACCTCTATTTAGTTCTAATTTCTAATGACTAGTTTTGCAAAGCTACAATCTCATCATATATGATGGTTCCAATTTGGCCATTCAAAACCAGCACCACCACTTTACAGGGACAGATAATAATTGTTAGATAGAACAAAAGTTTCAAAATTAAAAAAATGAGGAAGACTAGGAAACAATAAATAACAAGTGTTCACCTTTCTCCTCTTGTTTCTTCTTCTTTTCTCTTGGCACATAACTTCCCTCTTCTTTAGTAATACAATCTAACTTTGATTTAGCATAATGAATTCACTGAAGAAGTTATTCAGACAAAAAGCTTTTAGAAACATTTTATTCATATAAAAATGGACTAGTAAAAATTAAAATACCAAGTAACTTCTAAGGAAAAGTGAAAAAAACACAACATCTATATCTTTCAATCTCATCCTTAATAATGAACCTACATGACGGAAGCAAAACACAAGATGGTTCTAGGGCCTACACGACATTGCTTTTTAAACTTTTTAAGCGTGAGTTTCAGGTCAAAATTGGGTAAAATCTTAGTTTAAGGCTTTAAGATGTAAATTGGGGGGATTCAGGTACAATTTTGGTATATTATTATACTATGAAAGAGTTTAATTTTGGTATATTATTAGTACGCTAAACTTTGAGAGTGTTCTGTGTTTTGATGATGAACTTGATATGTAATTTTCTTTACGTGTCTCTCTTTGTTTAGTGTCCTTGCTACTTGTAATTGTCCAACCACTTCTTGGTTTGTCATGCAAAGTAGCACACGTTACACGTGGTCTCTGATCATCTCTCTTCAGCTTTGTATTCATTGCTGACTTTTTTCCCCAGGTAATCCCCTAACACTTACTTTCTCGTTATGTGTATACATGTCGATTATTGTTTATTTGTAGAGAGTAGAGCTCATTAGGCATTGGTTTTGATGTGTTTATAATGTGTTTTATGCATATGTAATGTTATTTGTTAGTGGAGAGCAGAGCTCATTAGGCATTGGTTTTGTGTGCTGATAACATGATTTTTTATGCATGTGTAATGTTGTTTATTAGTGGAGAGCAAAGCTCACTAGGTTGTTATGATTATCTCTCTAAATTTTATATACATTACGTAGCATATATATTTAACTGTACTGGGAAGTTTTCTGTATGTAACAGGGTGTTTCTAAATTTGGGAAATGTCTAGTTTACAGGGGAGACTCTACCAAAATTTTGGCAGGTTCCCTGGTTTAGGATACGTAAAAAAGTATATTAAAGTTTAACAATGTAGGGTTTAGTCACGTGTGTACCCACTAGGTTCCTGTTCAAGATTCAAGGCAACCAAATGACATACCGTGTTGTGTTGGATCTTGAATTATCCCGGTTGGACAGTTTGTGATGAATTTGTAACCAGTAGGGCGTAACCCATAATCGTTGTTGTTTGTGTTCTATCTTGTATTGTTAATGTCGATTTGGAATTCGGGTTTGTGTTTCTTATTGTCTCTGGGAGCATGTCTACGTGCGGTGTATTATCCTGCACGTATCTTTGTATACTCAAGGACCAATGCGAAATGCTGCTGAAATTTTAAATGAACATCAATGACACAAGATAGACCACATACAACATCGACAGGTTACGGATGGTTGCATATTCATCCCGAATGGGATAGGGCCCCACCCACTTGCAACATCAAAAAGATAGAGAGTGATTCACGAACAACAGTCACATAATGTTTAAATTAAAGTAATAAAAACTATGCTTGTTAGATGTTGTGAATGGAGGTACCGACAAATCGGTGATGGATGTACAACCGGCTAGATCGCAGTCGACGAGTGACTCAAAAGATTCGTTGTCCATGCTCAAGGTGCAAATGCATGAGTTTTGAATACGTGGATGATGTCATGTGCCACCTAACTGAGAAGGGGTTCATGGAAACATACCACTACTGGTACAACCATGGTGAGCAGTTACCGCCCAGGCCGTCAGGCGTAACCGTGCAACAGTCTTACCACGAGGTCAAAGGAAACAGGGATACATACAACAACATGGAGCAGATGGTGATGGATCAATTTGGACCCTCCACCAGGAGTATGCTAGAACATGATGACCAAGCAGGGAATGAGGAGAACAATATAGAGAAGGATCCTAGTCCAGAGGTGAAGAGATTTTTTGATTTGCTGCGGCGGCTCAGACTCCATTGTGGGACGGGTGCGAGAGTCACGGTGAATTATCCGCCTCCCTAGCTGCTTTAAGCCTAAAGGCAGATTATAATCTTTCACGAGGTTGTTTTAATAGGATGGTCGATCTGATGGGTTCCACCATGCCTAGTAATCATCGAGTGTCATTAAACCTGTACGATGCTAAGAAAAGAGTGGCAAACCTGGGGTTGGGTTGTGTAAAGATAAAGTGTTATGTTGGCGGGTGTATGTTGTTCAAAAATGAGTTTGCAATCAAGAGTGTCATAAAATTTGTACATTATAATGAGGAACGCTACAAAACCGTCAAAGGAGAGGGAAGGTAACGAGGACGGCCAGGAAGAAAATTTGGTACTTTCCCATAACACTACATCTTCAATGCCTGTACGCCTCATTCTCCACTGTAAAACACATGCGATGGTATGCTCTGAACTAAACACAAGAGGGTCTTCTGCGCCATCCTTCCGACGTGAAAGCATGGAAGTGTTTGGATGAGCTATATCCAAACTTTTTAGGCGAGCCACGCAATGTACGACTTGGGTTATGTATTGATGGGTTCAACCCGTTTGGTCAATATGGAAGAGCGTACTCTTGTTGGCCAGTCATACTAACCCCATACAATCTGCCTCCTGATATGTATATGAAGATGGAAGTCATGTTTCTCACTGTACTGGTTCCAGAACCCAAAAATCTAAAGGCCGAAATAGATGTGTTTTTGCAACCGTTGGTTAAGGAGTTGTCACAATTGTGGGATGTCGGGGTGATGACATATGATGCGTCCTTGAAGAATAATTTCATGATACGAGCTATTTTGATGTAGACCATTAACGACTTCCTAGCGTATGGTATGCTTTCTGGATGGTCAACGTCTGGGAAGCTTGCTTGCCCTGTATGCATGGAACATACTGGGGGAATCACTCCCTGTTAGTGGCAAGACAAGTTTTTTTGACTGTCATAGAAAGTTCCTACCATTGGATCACCCGTTCAAGAGAAACAAAACCGCTTTTAAGAAGAACAAGTTTGTTAATGAACCTCCACCCCGTAGGTTATCTAGTGCACGGGTTTGGCAGAAAGTCAAAGAGTATCCGTACATCTGGGATAAGAAAGTTAAAGAGTTTACGGGTTATGGGAAGGAACACCACTAGGTGAAGCAGAGTATATTGTGGGATTTGCCATATTAGAAAGACTTGTTAAGACACAACATTGATGTGCATGCACACTGAATGAAATGTTTTCATGAATATTTTTGACACTGTGATAGACATCAAAGGGAGAACAAAGGACAACGAGAAGAGTCGTCTAGACCTTCCGATTTGGTGTTGTAGGAAGGAGTTGGAATTGAGGATGCGTGACGTGGGAGAATGTTTAAACCCCACGCAAAATATATTTTAACTAGGCCTCAATAGATTGTTGTTTGTGTGTGGATGAATGGGTTGACCCTGCCTGACGGATTCACTTCTAACTTGAGTAGATGTGTCGATGTGAAGGAGGGAAGGGTGTTAGGCATGAAAATTCATGTTTGCCATGTGTTTATGCAACAACTACTTTCGTACTCGTTTTATGCCTTACCGAAACTTATTTGGAAACCGCTGGTTGAGTTGAGTCACTTCTTTAAGGAGTTGACAGCAACTTCGTTAACTGAGGAGAAACTTGTGAAGATGGAGGAAAGTATCTTGGTCTTGATTTGTAAGTTGGAACAAATTTTTCCGCCAAGTTTTTTTGACTCGATGGAGCATCTCCATATCAATCTACCATACGAGGCCTTAGTAGGTGGCCCAGTGCAGTACCGTTGGATGTATCTATTCGAAAGGTGAATGCCACAACTATTTAATTTTGTTACAAATTGTTCCTAACTATAATAATGTTATGTAACTTAACATCTGTTTATGTTATTCTAGATTCTTACGCTCTTTAAAGGATAAAGTGTCAAACAAAGTGTGTATTGAAGCATCAATTTGTGAGACATACTTAGTGGAAGAAATGACCACTTTTGCTTGTTTCTATTTTCTGATGAAGATAGAAACTAGGATGAGTAGAATTCCCCGTAATCTTAGGGTGGCAACCCGCACAGGGTTGGATGATCAAATTTCAATTTTTAACTATCCCGGTCGGCCGGGGGGCAAGGTCACAAAATGTTACATTGATGAGAAAGATCAAAAGGTGGCTCACTTGTACATTCTTCTAAATTGCTCAGAAGTGGAACCCTATCTTGGGTAAGTCACAAAATTATATTTTACATTCTAAACTAGCTTTTATTGTATCTAAATTTTTGTTTCGTAAATAGCTTATATGTAGATATGCTAAAACTTGAGCAAAATGATATAACTGATGACCAAATTCATAGTGAGGTATCATCCAAATTCATCGGTTGGTTTGCACAACACGTAAGACCCGTGTACTATGTGTTTTTTAGTTGTACTTCTAACGTTAGGTATCTAACGATGACTTATGTGTTATGTTGTACATAGATTCAAGACCCTAACGACCATATTGAAGATCCCTTACTCTAAGCCCTTTCTTGGGGCCCGGTGAAAACTGTTAAGAAATGGCCCATTTACTACGTAAACGGCTACAAGTTTAACATTTTTTAATAGGGTGAAGGGATGCGTACCCATAACTACAGGGTTTGTATTAAAGGCATAACCAGACAGTTAGAGGAAGATTTTTATGGAGTGCTGACAGAGATTGTTGAAGTTTCTTTCTCTAGATGACTAAGAAGAGATATCGTTCTATTCAAGTGTGATTGGTATGACAACACAATCGGTGTAGGAACCAAGGTTGACAACAACTACGACTTGGTTAAGGTAAAGAAAAATGGTAGATATAAAGGGTTTGATCTCTTCATTTTTGCCCAACAAGCCGAGTAGGTTTATTACACAGACTTCTCAGGAGGGCATTGGGACTGGTACGTAGTAATCAAGGCCAAGGCCCGAAGTTAGATCACTGATAATGTCTCTGATGAGGTTGATGATGCTTATCAGCTTGCACCAAACAAGCTCAACGATAACATTTGTTGTTCAACATTGATCCAGTGATAATGGATGGGACACTCGCCACTACGGGGGGTGAACACATTGACAAAAATGTTATCTTCCAATCAAAACCGTCTAAGGCCAATTTGGAGATTGAGAAACCTATTGAAACAGATAGCCATAGTGACATTAAAACTGAAGGGGAATTTCAAACTGAAACAGACATAAAGTATATAGTTATTAAACATATATACATATCTTTACATTCTGAGACTAATATTTCTTTTAATGTCTTTATCCACAGATGACAGGACGTCGACTGCTCTTCAGTCGGGGTGGTAGCTCGAGGACCCCAGCATCCCGTCTGCAGATTCCCATCCCATAGTAGGCCACCACTCTACCACCATAACAGGGCAGCACTCCACCACTACAGCAGACCACTCCTTCACCACCACAATAGACTACTCCTTCACCACTATAGTAGACCACACCACAGCAGACCACCCCAGAGCAGACCACCCTTAGAGCAGACTCCTCCACTTGGTGGTTTGGAGGACCCTGCCCTCAAGCCGACCCCACCTCCGACATCCCCCCTACCCATGCTGGTCCCACTGCCGGCCGGAGATGAGTAAGTATATAATAATTCGTTTTAACCTTCTTAGTTGGTAACTTCTTTTCATGTTTTGTATGTTACTTGTATGGTAGTTTATTTAGTACTTCTATACATTGAATTGTACTTGGAACTCTTCTATTTGTAACAGGGCAATTGTTCAAAGTTGGAAATATTACATTTACAGGGGAGACTCTGCCAAAATTTTGGTAGCCTCCCTATTTTTCATAGTTTTATTTATTTCTAATTATTGGCTATTACACCTTTGTTGATAGTAGTCGTACTACCAAAGCGATTACTAAGGTTTTGAAGACCCAGTGGGATGGTCCATACATCTCTTGGACAGATGCTGGGAAGGTTGTCCAGGATAGGTGGTTTGGCACCTTCTCGGTAAGTTGACACTTCCCTTTGTTGTGAATTTATGGCTAATATACACCTGTTATAATTTTGAAATCTCATTTCATTTTACAGTATGATTATTAGTGGATAGAGGGTATGATTGATGAGATTAGGAAGGTCTTTGCTATAAATACCTCTAAAATCATCAAGAGTACCCTTTGGAAGGTGAGGGACAAGGGCGAGCGCCCTCGTTGGATCCCCAAGGACCATTGGGACGGGATGGTCCCGAAGTGGGGGGTGTCTTGTTCCAGCAGGCGAGTGCTCAGAACAAGGCAAATAAAACAGCTGATGTTGTAGCCTCTGTCTATACTGGGGCAGCATTTAGGTCCTTCAGCACAAAAAGAGATTTGTAAGTTTACATTTTTTACTGTTTGTTAATGAATGAGTTAATATGATATTTTAACAATTATAATTTTATTGTCAATAACAGGAGCAGAAGGAGCTCCGGGAGCCATCTTTGTTTGAGGTCATCTAAATGACCAAGAAAAACAAAGCCGGAGTGTGGGTTAACTAGAAATCCACAGACATGGTGGTAATTTATTTAACTTATGCATAATTAAACTTACAAGTTATATATTACTAATTTTTATCACCTATTTTTGTTTTACAGGAGGCTTACCTTGCCATGAGGGCTGAGAAGGAGGCGGAGTTGGTGGCCTCCACACCTGAGGGGGAGGTACCTCCCACCCTTTCTTATTCTGACAACAACGCCATCAATATGGAGGTTGTTGGCGGCGTAAACAAGAAATATAGGATCTTCGGATTGGGCGGTGTCAGCACGCAGTTGGTAAAAAAAAAAGACCTCTTCCTCTTCCTCTGGCCTTCCGACCGAAGTTGTTCAGGTAATTCAAAACCTGAACAACGAGCTACAGGAGGAGAGAAGTCAGAGGTAGCTTTTGGAGGAGCGGGCCGAGGAAACCGACAGCGGGCCGAGGATGATCGACGGCGGGCCGAGGAGCAGCACGCCGAGACTTGTCGAGAACTTGCTCAGCAGCAGGAGCTACTGATGCAGTTGATGGTGAGGCTACCTCCCTTTACTACCACAGGAACCCCCACCACCATGATTACTTTTTTATACTTTTTTATTATGTATAGGCATTGTATATTTGATTTATACCTTTTATATTATATTTCATTCAGTAGTTATTTTGTCATTCTCTATTTATTATTTTATTATGTCAATATTCGATATTTGTAATTAAATTCAAAGAAAAATGCCTTATTGTGATTATTAATAATAATTCAATCTATTTGATAATTAAATTTAAACCTTTATTGTGTTTTTAATAACAATTTAATATTAAAATAAATAATATTTAAAAAAATTAAAAAAACAAATAAAAGTATTAGCGACGGCAAAGTATGGTCGCTGACTACATATTTTTTAGCGACAGCGGTGTGTGGTCACCGAAGGCATACTTTTAGTGATGACGGATTGTGTTCGCTGACTACATTCTTTTAGCGATGACAATACGCTGGTCGCTGAAGGCATACTTTTAGCGACAACGGACTGTGGTCGATATTTGTAGGAGTAGCGACGGAATTATGTGGTCGCTGACGGGCACCCGTAGCGACGGTGTTGGTAACCAGCATAAGGACCGAGTTAGCGACGGTGTTACGCCGTTGACAAAATAGCGACAGGTTCGTTTAGCGTCACTATTGTGTCAGCGACTAAGGATATAGCGGCAAGTATATGTCCTTCATAAATGTCGTCGTTAATGGTGTTAGCGACTCCAGAAGTAGTTGTTAGCGACTGTATTTTTCCGTCGCTAACAAATTTTTTTTTAGTTGTGATCAAGTATATCTTTGAAAAGCCCGCCCTGACCGGAAGGATCGCTCGATGGCAAGTTCTATTAACTGAGTATGACATAACCTACGTCACTTAAAAGGCCATGAAAAGAAGTGCTCTAGCGGATTATTTGGCGCACCAACCCATCAATGATTACCAACCCATGCAGTTTGATTTCCCGGATGAGGATATCTTGGCACTATTTAATGTAGAAGGTGATCAGAAAGACAAATGGACTTTGAGATTCGATAGAGCTTCTAATGCACTGGGCATGGGATTGGGGCCATTCTGATCTTACCAGACAAGGAATTCATCCCTGTTTGCGCCAGACATTGTTTCGATTGTACTAACAACATCGCTGAGTATGAGGCGTGCTCTCTGGGGATCCAAGCAACATTAGATGCAAAAGTGAAGAAGTTAGAAGTCTATGGGGATTCCGCCTTGGTCATTCACCAATTAAGAGGTGAATAAGAGACTAGGGATAACAAGTTGATTCCTTACCAAGCTCATATTAAGGAGCTAATCAAGGAATTCGATGATATCTCTTTTCATCATGTTTTTCGAGATGATAATCAGATGGCTGATGCCTTGGCCACTCTCGCCTCAATGTTCAAAATAAGCAGTGACTACGATATGCCTTTCATCAAGATAAAGGAACATCGTGAACCCGTATACTACCAAGTAATAAAAGGGGAGTTAGACGGGAACCCATGGTATCATGACATTAAAAGATATATTCAAAGTCAAGAATACCCCGATAGTGCTATAGAGAACGATAAGAGAACCCTAAGACGGCTTTCCATGGGTTTCTTCTTGAACGGTGATATTCTTTACAAGAGAAATCATGACTCTGTCCTCCTTCAGTGTGTCGACACTATTGAAGCAAAAGCTAATGGGCATGCCATGTCAAGAAAGATCTTGAGGGCGGATATACGCTGTTTATATTCACGCACCCCCGTCATCCCTGAATGTCATGTCAGCACCGTGGCCTTTCTCAATATGGGGAATAGATGTCATCGGGCCCATTGAGCTGAAAGCCTCAAATGGTCATCGCTTCATTTTGGTTGCCATTGATTATTTCACCAAATGGGTAGAGGCAGCTTAATATAACAAGAAATGTTGTGGTCAAGTTTGTCAAGCGGGAACTGATATGCCGATATGGCTTACCAAGTCAGATCATTACTAACAATGGTACGAATTTGAACAATAAGATGATGAGAGAACTATGTGAGAGCTTCAAGATTCGCCATCATAACTCCTCTCCTTATCGGCCGAAGATGAATGGAGCGGTCGATGTAGCGAATAAGAACATTAAAAAGATCATACAAAAGATGGTTGTGACTTATAAGGACTGAAGTGAAATGCTCCCATTTCCTTTACACGGGTATTGTACCTCAATCCAAACTTTGACAGGGGCAACACCTTTCTCACTAGTTTACTGTATAGAAGCAGTCTTGTCCTTTGAGGTAGAAATTCCCTCTCTTAGGGTGATAATGGAGGAAAAACTGGAGGAAGCTGAATGGATCCAGGCTCGGCACGACCAACTTAACCTAATCGATGAAAAAAGACTAACTGCCATCTGTCATGGTCAGTTGTACCAAAGACGTATGAAGCGATCACTTGAAAAGAAGGTACGACCTCGACAATTCCAATAATAAGACTTAGTCCTCTAGAAGATTTTACCAAATCAGAAGGATAACCAGGGAAAATGGACACCTAACTATAAAGGCCATATATCATGAAAAAGGCTTTTTCTGGAAGAGCCTTAATACTCACTAACATGGATAATGAGGACTTGTCGATGCCCGTAGATGCAGACACAGTGAAGAAGTACTATGCCTAAAGAGGAAATGAAAAAAAAAAGTGAAAAATGAAAATAAAAATGCTCGCTAGGTTGAAAACTTGAAAAGGCGGCCTAGGCAAAAGTTAGAGCGACTTGGTGAGTCGAAAACCTGAAAAGGCGACTCAGGTAAAAATTAGGGTTTACATTCTTGTAGTATGACTAAAACCTCCCCACAAGAAGTGCAAGTCCAAGCAGGGGTGCGTGAATCATCGTCCAATTACCTTCTCAGAGGCAGAGTCGAAGGGTGAACATGAAGTCATGATAAGGGACCAAGGTTCTCCCTGTTCTCAGGGATTCACTGGAGGATCTATGAGTCTTCCCCATTTCACCTACCTTTGACCTTTTCTATTTTACTTTGTTTATTCCATTTATGTTCCTTGCTTTCCTTTCTCTAAACCTGTCTGATATACATGAATAAAACTTCACCCTTTTCAGTTCGTGTTTATGGCATGAGTTTTATTGACATAAAACATGTTTTTCTTAATAATGAAAAATGGTAAACATTTAAATTCGTGAGGGACAGGATGCCCCTATTACTCGATCTTGTCTCAGATAATTATCACAGAGACTCGGCCAGGCATGTGCTCTGAAGTTAGAGTCGTCTCATTTATTCTGCTTCGTTCATGAGTCATCCAGGGGTCGCGGTTCCAAGGAATTTACCCAAATTTCAATTTATTTTATCTCTGCATTACTTACCCTTTTTTCTGAAGGTTACTAAAAATAGACAGTCATGTCAGGCCTCAACACCTCAATCAAGTCCTCTTCCCTAGTGGAACTGCAACTGCCAAAACTGGCACGTTTCAAGCTTCTTCTTCAATTGTTAAAGCTGGTTTCTCTCAATCTTCAAATGGGGCACCCCTTTAAATTTCTACGGTACCAAGGATTGGACTTCTCAAGTTTTCTCAATGTCGAAGTTAGAAACTTTTCAAGATTTGGCCTTTTTTAAGCCCTTTATTTCCCCTAGTCATTTAATTCCTATCAAAAGGCCTTGGGAACCCACTCCTAGGCTATTCTTTTTCTCAATTTAAGTCAGAGGCATCCCCCCAAATCATTTGTTTTCTATCAAAAGGCCTCAGGTACCCCCTCCTAGGCTATTCCATTTCTCCATTTGAGTCAGGGGCATCACCCAAAATCATTTGTTTTCTATCAAAAGGCCTTGGGAACCCACTCCTAGGCTATTCCATTTCTCAATTTGAGTCAGGGGCATCCTCCAAATCATTTGTTTTCTATCAAAAAGCCTCGGGAACCCACTCCTAGGATATTCTATTTCTCAATTTGAGCTGGGGGCATTCCTCGGTCAATTATTTTCTTTAAAGCTTCAGGTACCCATTCTTAGGCTGTGTCCTTCAATCAAAAGACGTCAGGGCTGTGTCATTTACTCTTCTTCAAAGCTTCAGGTATCCATCCCTAGGTTATTCTATTTTCAAAATCAGGAAAAATCTTCCGATTTATTAACTTCAGTTACCAAACTTGGTACCTTGTTTATTTCCCCAATTCTCAAAGATCGGTATCCTGCTTATTTTTCCTATTGCCAAGGCTGGCATCCCGATAATTTTCTAAGGCACCAAAGCTGGCACTCCTATTTATATTTCTTTAGATTGTCACCATTGTCGCCAAAGCTGGCACTCTTGCTGTATTTCGTAAGTTATCGCTCCCATTTCATCTCTATCAAAGTTGATGCCTTGCTTTATTCTCTAAGCCACAGAAATTGCACTACTGTTGGTTCTCTTCAATGGCTAAAGAGAATAATATTTTACCCTCCTGGTTGCCAAAATTGGCACAACTTTGGCAATGTTTTTCTTGCCAGTTTATGAACACCTCTTTTTATCCAGCCAGTTTGTCTTGATGATGAACAACACCACAAAGAATAATTGAAGACTCAAGATCAAACATACACAATTCAATTTACACAATTTAATTATGTTTGATGATAAGAAATTTGATGAACAACCAAGGATTTGAGTTAAAGCATTTACAAAGGATTAAAACAAATGAAAAATGTTCATCCAAGTGCCAAAGGATCAAAGGAATCATGCCATATGCAATTACATCTCAAAAAGGGTGAAACAAAGCATGGAAAAGCTTCCAACAGTATGATGAATCGATTCATGATGAGGATGAATTGATTCACATGTGATTTATAGCCCAGGATGTAATTTTTTGAAGCATGAATCGATTCATGATGAGGGTGAATCGATTCACATGTGAATTATGGCCCAGGATGTGATTTTTTTGAAGCATGAATCGATTCATCATCACCTTGAATCGACTCATGTGGCTGGAACACTCAAAATTTATGAAATTTCATCTTATGAATCGATTCATTCAGTTTAAAATTGAGTTTTTGTAAGTGAAGACAACCCTGTGTCACATCACATTGCACTATGAATTGATTGCATGGTCCATTAAGCAGACAAATTACACAAATTATAGATCGGGAGGTAATAATTTAAGCATCCATCATGCTTTAGAACTCCTATAATTAGGAGGTTAATTGAAGTTGAAGAGACACACCAACAGAGAGAAGCATTTCCTTTTTGTTTCCATTTCTTCTTCGCTCTTTATTGATACCAAAGAAAAGCAGTTCCTCTTCAAGTTTCCATTTCTCCTCATTTGTTCTTCCATTAGGCAAGCTTTCCTTAATTTTTTTTTGAGAGTTAATTAGAAAAAAATGATTTGAGTATTTAAGATTACAAATCTTCTCTATGAGGATCATTATTTTGTGAGAGTCTTTTTTCAAATTGTATATTCACTTTATTAAGAGTTTATTCTCGTAACATTTAATTTAACAACTACGTAATCCTGATTTCTCATAGGCTCGAGAATACGTAGGTGCGGGAATCAATTCCTGTCAGGCCCACTTTCATTTTCTTTTTTTATTTTGTTTCGCCTCGATTAATTTTATACTATTCCTGCTAAATTTTAAAATACTAATTTATTATGAAAAGGTTAATTTAGACGAGACGTCTTGTTAACCTTTTCAAATTTTTTTGGATGTTATTCATTAAATAATAGTATTTTAAAAAGAGGTTAATTTAGACAAGACGTCTTGTTAACCCTTTTCAAATTTTCAACCAGTCATTTTTAATATTTTTAATAAAGAAGGATTAATTTAGATAAGATGTCTTGTTAGTTTTCTTTAATTTTCCACACATTTTTTCTTATTAGAAATTAAGGTTGATTTGGACGGGACATCCTGTTAACCTTTTGTTTGTTTAATCAATTTATTTTATCCCCTCTTACTTAACTTTATTTTATGGTTGATTTGGACGGGACGTTCTGTTAATCCTTAATGTCACTGTTTGATATTTTATTGTCACTGTTTGGTATTTTACTCTATCTGTCCAGTCAAATTTCTTACCGTACCTGTTTAGTAAAGTTGGTCGATTTAAAATTAATTTGTACGGGACGTCCTGTTAATATTATTTCAAAACTTCCTCATCTGTTTTGTATGTTCATTTTCTAAAGAAGCTAAAATAATTTACGGGCTACTTATAATGCGCGTTATCAATTTGAGGTAACCGTTTTATAACGAAAAGTTATGAGGTTCTGATACCTTCCTCACCTGTAATTCGACTCCCGAACTTGAAATCTCATTATTTATTGACCAGTGCTTTAACAAAGGTTTTTCCGGTATTTTTCCCTTAAAAATATTGGTGGCGACTCCTTGTTTTTCAAAAGGATTTCGAAACCCGTTTTATTATTTTTTTGAGGGTCAGCCGTGTTGCTGCAATCCTGGTCGTGACAATAGGATTTATTTGGCTCTAAATGACTAAGAAACGAGGCCTTTATCATTTCCATATGTATCATAAATACATGCACAAGCAAGACAGAAAGCAAGTTATGCCACACTATTATCAAACAAGCACACTCAACAATAAATACACGCACAAGTCTTACAATAACTTAGGAAAACATCATCAACATATCCTCAAACTTAATTTATCACAAAGATATCAAATTATCATCATAGGCAACAAGTGTGAACTAATAATCAAAGCATAGCAAGCAATTGCAAGAAATGTTAAGTTCTAATCAGTAATATCAAAATCTCACACATGTTATGCTAAGGACAGCCAAATTCAAGAATGTGATGTGAAAGTCCCCAAAGGGATAGAGAGAACTTCTTTCTTGCCAGTTGGTTGATGTAGATGCTAAGTGTTGCATTTATACTGGGAACTAACAGAAAAAGGGATGAAGGATATACAATTGAGAGAAAATACAACACACATAACATTTTTATGCATTTCATTTTTTTCATTGTTTTTGTGTTTTCTTTTCAAATTACAACAAAATTGCATAAAAGTAAAGTAGCCTATGAACTGAGAATACAAAAATTGAAATAACAAGAAAACATTAAATTTTAAAATTTTGTTTTAAATTTTTGGGCTTTACTTAGGCTTCGTTATTGGAAATATGCACTAAGAGCCTATATAGGACACATCGTTTTGAATAAAGCATTTTTTGTTAAATAGTTTAACAACCTTTATTTATCCTTGGAGTAATAGGTCATATGAGAGTTATTCCTAAAATGTCCCTAGCCAAGTATTTACGTGGGGACATGTAAATACACTAAGACTAGTGTGTGAGTGTACTGATTATCTGATCTCATAGATCATGGATATAGATGATATCAAGTCTTCACACGGGTACACATTAAGAGTAATGATGTACTGGACAGACCCACCATGAGAATGTTGCATGGATTGTTACATGAATGTGATAAACGATTCTCAATGTGATAATGGTGTATATGGTCCTTCGACCTGAAGTCACCAGGATTCCAACATAAGAAGTTTGTTGTTTTAATACAATCAAACATCTTCTATAACAAGAGGACTATAAAGGTTGTGACTAGGCAATGAAAAAATTATGCAGAGGGATGTAAGTGATGTAGATGGGATTTCTCTCTCCTATGTGATAGGAGTGATATCTATAGGCCACTTGATTGAGTGAGACTAAGGAAATGCATGACCATGCTAGAAAGAATAAATATTGGATATTTATTCGAATAAAGTCTACTTTGGTATCAAGTAAAATAAATTGGGCCGTACAAGGATGACGCGACCATGCCTTGGGCCCAATTAGGAAATCGTGACAAAAGGAACAAACATATAAAATAATTATCACTTATAGGTTATGTTGATATTAAATAACATTCAAACATAATGATGCATTGCTAGATGCCGCTCTTATTTTATATCAATAATAAAATAGTTTATTATTAATATGACCGAGTATTTTACCTATAGGGTCATATACATAGAGTAAACCCATCAGAAAATAGCTTTTATTTTAGTTAGACTACAATAAAGCTATTAGGCCTAACTCATTTAGAATGAGTAAGGAGCCCACTCTTTAGAGAGAACAAATTAGGTCAAACCTAAGACTATAAATAGAGTATAAGATGCTCATAGGTGGTTCAACCAAAAAGAGACACAAAATGCAAAAGTTGCCAAAGCTACATGCCGTCAAACTAGCATTTGGAAGGTGTAGCGTTTTTGGTGGGAGTACTCATGTGGACTCCTAAAGGACGAGGCTATGACTGCTGCGATTTTCTTCAAGAGGTAATCCTAAAACACAATATTTTTTTTTGTGTTTGTCTTATGCTTTGAAATACGACACTTTGCAAATCCTATGGGAATCCTTATTTTTCCGCTGCGTATCCGAGTGGGATTCCCTAACAGTGGTATCAGAGCCTAGTTGCAAAATTGTATTTTGGGTAAATGTTTGTTTAAATAACATGTGAAAAATTTTCTATTACGGAAAGAATTGTAAATGTTGAATATTTTTGTAAAGGTTGCATCTTTTATTAGATATGTTGTAAAGGTTGTATTTTTAATGAGATACACTAGTGCAAAAAGCAGCTATAAGGACGGGATATGAGCACGGTTCTAGCAAATCTATGTTTGAAACCAGGCGGTGGCAATTTTGTAAATATGAGGAATTTCATAAAATTTATAAAACGCATATATAAGGACGGGTAGAGGAAAACCGTGTTTATAGGGATACTATAAACACGGGTATTCCAGGTCCATGGTTAAAGAATTTTATTTTTTTTAAAAAAATTTATTAAATTGAGAAACAAACACGGGTTATCTTAGGTCCGTGTTTAAATCTTTTTATAATTTTTTTAAAAAATTATTTAAAACGGAGAAACAAAGACGGTTGGGTGGGTAACCGTGATTATGGGCCATCTGTAAACACGGTTAGTGGTGAACCGTGCTTAAATGTTAGGATATGAACACGGTTCTGAGTCACCCGTGCTTAAAGGTTGCGCATACTCTCCAATGAAACTTCACCTTTTGGCTTTTCATTTTCCACCTCTCCCTCCCTCTATTTCTATAACTCTTCTCTTCTCTTCTCTTCATCATTTGAATCTGTATTTCATTTCCCATGGCCAAGAAAATGAAGCTCCCTTCTCTCCTCAACAAACCTTCTTCTTCTTCCTCTTCCTCTTAGCCTTGGCCCTCTTGTCACCAACCAAGAACCCTCTCTTTTAGAACCAACAACAACGACACCACTTTGAAAACCATCAACGCCGCTTTCTTAGATGCCACCTTCGAGAGCTCCGAATCCTTCTTCACCGACGACGTCTCCCTCGCCACCGACGAGTCCGCCAGCTTCTCAACCGCCTTCGAAGAACATTCCAGAACACTTGACTCAATAGAAACCGTCATCCGTGGTTTGCGTTCCGACCGTTTGTTCTTCGAGCCTTAGGAAACAAGTTCCATAATTGAGGCTAATAAATCTCCAACAACCTCAACAACATCATCAGCAACGTTACCCATATTCAAGGACAGTGTTGTCCTGTCCTTGGAATCCCAATACATACGAAGCATGGAACTAACCTGAGAGAGAACAAGACGAGATTTGAATTTGAAAACGTTGGATCTGAAAACGTTGGATCTAAACCCAGCAAACAGTGCTACTTTTTTGCATATTCAAATAAAAAAGGGCTAGATACGAGCACGGTTCAAAGGAACCGTGCTTAAAAGTGAGCTACAAAGATGGTTAGAAATAACCGTGCTTAAAAGACACATACAAGCACGGTTCAAAACCGTCCTTAAAAGTCCCTATCTACAAGCACGGTGGGAACAAGCACGGTTCTGGAACCGTGCTTAAAGGTCCAACAGAACCGTGCTTAAAACCCCTTTCTCCACTAGTGATATTATGTAAAGGTTGTATTTTTTTATGAGATATGTTGCAAAGGTTTCACCTTTTGAAAACTAGTATTAATTTATTTTTATTTTGTGTATATTGATTGCTTTTCTCAACATTTTAATTAAAGAACATGTTTTTGGGATGTGTTTTTTTATATGAACATGTTATATGTTGCAATGGTGATTGTTTTATATGTGTTCTAATTATAAGGCATGTTTTATGTTCGTTTAGTTAAAATAAATCAAGGGTTGTATACAATGCATGTCTATATGCTTTCTTTGTCTAATATGAATTGTTCATGCGAGATTGTGTTTAGAAAGTTTAAAAGTTAAAACCTAGCTATAATGAAAACTAGGATTCAAAAGTTGAAACCTAGCCATCATGGTATTTTATTTATTTGTAAATGTTACAAATAAAATATTTGATTTTAATATTATATTTTAAATTCAACTTGTAAGAGTTGTAATCAAATTTTAAATGTTTGTTAAATTTAAAGTTTGTAAGAGTTACAAATTTAAATAATTTATTCTTATTAATTTTAATACGATTTACATCATATGTGATCTTTTTAAAATCAATGTAATTTGTAGGAGTTACAAATTGATTTATATTTATTAAATTTGATATGATTTGTAATTGTTACAAATAGAAGATAAGATCTTTATTAAATTTAATAATTTTAAAATCAAATACTTAATCCTTAATAAATTTGATAGGATTTGTAAAAGTTGCAAATTAAAGATAACATCTTTATCAAATTTAATAGGATTCAAAATAAAATATCTTGAACTCTAGAGATAAGGTTTAAAATTTAAACCTTGATCATTCCTAAAAATAGGATGATTATTGAGACTCTAGAGATAAGGTTTAAAAGTTAAACCTTAACTATTCTTATTTTAGGATAATTGTAAGGGTCAAAAGATAAGGTTTAAAAGTTAAACCTTGGCCATTTCAAAATTTAAGATTTCAAATTATTTGAAATCATAATAGAATATTTTGAGCTGTTAATAGTCAGTGGGACGTTCTGGCTAGGAAAGACTTGGTACTTAAGCGGTCACTTCAGACCCACCTCTCTTTCCTGGGAACTAACTTGATTACAGTACTAAATAACCAAGGGTTGGGCGATCAACCAAAGCTGACTCAACACTAGGCCAAATATGGATCTTGGCCACTAAAAAAATCTTCCAATGGGATTTTTTCTGATTTAGTGAGGGTATTTGTTTTGAATCAAAATAGTGGGAGACAATATATTTATTTAATGACCAAAATTTAAATATGTTTTAAATAAAAGTGATAGATTTGCATGTAATTTGTTTTAGAATAACCATGACAAACCAAATATTGTTTTTGTTACAATCAGTCCTTTGGAAAGACACTTTATCTGGAAAAATGCCCAGATAGGTATTGAGACTTGAGAATTATCTTCAATAAAAAGGAAGCGGTTGTGGTGCCCTTAATCCAGTAAATAAGTTATAAATATTAATAATTAGGATAATAAAAGTGAGGATAACTTTTTCACGTTTTTAAAACATGAACGAGGATGAAGAACACCATCATTATATTTTTAAATGACTAACCCTGGACCTATTCGAAACCCTAACTCATATATAAAGATATGAGAAGGTATATGGTTTAATGAACAACGGATTGTGTATTTTAACTCAAGGATATGAATTAATCAAAGAAAAGTGTGAAAGATGCATAAAAGAATGTTAATTTATGTTAGAAAAATATTTAAATCAATTTGATAAAGGTGCCATGTCACATTAATGCAGCATCCAAAAATATAAATTTTTCATGGAAACAAAGGTATGAATTGATTCGAGCACCCCGGGAATCGATTCAAGTGCTTCTGGAGTCCAAACAGTGAAAAGAGGGTCCTTTGAATCGATTCAAGATCGCATGAATCGATTCAAACGATCCTGGACATCATGAACAGTAAAAACAGAGTGCTTTGAATCGATTCATGTGTGGGCTTAAATTGATTCAAAGTGTTCTGGAAGTATGAACAGTAAAAACAGTGATGATTGAATCGATTCATGCACTATTCTGAATCGATTCACATAAGTAATTATGCAGAAAAATCCAATTTTTCAACTTCCAAACTCCTAACTTTCTCATATGAACTCCAATTTCTATCAAATTTTAACACCAATTAAAATACACCATTTGTGATGCGTAGCAACTGGCCGCACTCAAAAATTCCTTAAAACGATAGACTTATGCAAATAAATGCGACTAGCCTATTTTGAGGCATTTTTGTACAATTCAAGGGATAATTCTTAATGGAATTGACCCACTCCAGTTTCTACAAGCCACAAATCATGAATTGGTGCCATTCAAACCATCTCATGCATTCTAACCCTCATAAATCTCTACTTGACCCTATTGGTTCCTTATTTATGCATGAAAATCACATAAATTTCAACGCATTCTGGTTTCAACATCAAACTAATCCTTCCAACACATAAGTTGACTCAATCATCATACATTAATCATTAAATGGAAACTCAACAAAGGTCATAATTCATTAACCATGCATCGTCTTTCAATATAGACATCAAGATCAATACCATGCGTTACAAAATAGTTATCTACTAAATCTAAAAGATTCTATAGCATTCATTTCCATTCTAGGATCTCAAATATCAACAAGCCATCATCAATATTCATTTGTCATCATTCACACAAGTTACTCAAATTATATTATGGCCATACAAGGTAATAACATATATACATCTCAAAATAATATACAAAGCCATAAACACAAAACTATGTTGGCCAAGGCATCATTACCAAAAGAACCTTCTTTACACAACTTCTCCCCACATGAAGTGCCTCACTCCATAGTCATACTCCACAGCGCAAAAGCTAAAAAGATAGACCACATGGAGAGTGAGTATACTTTCCCAATGATGAAAATCCAATAATTATGATAATATAGATATGAATGCAAATCAATATCTTTCCTATCAAGGAGTTTAATTTACAATGAAACCAACCAATCCATAGAATCCATTAAACACACATGTTCACATACAAATATGTGGTAAGTCCATCATTAAGGACATATCATATAAGACCATATCATCAATTTATGATTTCATAGAAGTTACACCCATCAACAACATTAGCATAGTGACCAAAGTAGATTTCATATTTATCTTATAATAATCCCAATAGGGTATCTCTTTCTCGATTCACTTCACTCAAATGCCATGTTCCTATGACTAATGCATATGTCGTGTTTAAAATGCATATGCAACAGATCCGATTTTCATTTCATCAAGTGATTGCAACCACTATAATCCTTCAATTAATATTGATTTCCCGCCAGGCATCAGGTACTCCTTTTTCATAACCTCGCAAGGCTTAATCGTGACCGGAACCACGTTTCATTTTAATTCATATCGGTTTCCCACTACACATGGGGTACTCCCTTCTCATAAATTCCTGCAGGATTTTCTCTTGGTGATCGTAACCACACATATTCATTTTTAATGGTCCCACGGAGCCTATCATTTCATCTGCCAGGTGATTGCAACCACCGGCTCAATTTAACATAAACCCACAGGTTCTTTTCATTTTCAAGTACCAAGTGATCGCAACCACTTTTCAATATCATCATACTAGTCTCACAAGACTTCTCTTTATGATCGCAACCACATTCAGATGATATGCTATGCATGTTATGTATGCAATAATGCTCATGCAAGCTTTAACCTCGCAAGGAATATCTCACCCTCTCAATTAAGGGTATAATTCATACTCTACATCACAGTTAGGGACACACAATCACACATATATATAATTGTTCTAGCCAAGGCATACCATTTATAAAACTCATGAACTTCTCTAGCCAAGGATCTCATATAACTGTTCATCCACACATGGAAGCAATATCATGTCATCAAATATTCTACAAATTCTAACCTCAGCAAGGTATCATTCTACAATCAATTATTACCAGAGCCATGATCAATTTCATATTACACATGTAACATCCCAAAATTTTAAAGTAAATGATTAATTAAGGAAATAAATATTAAATAATGGAATATGGATAATTTAATGTCCCAAAATATTGGAATTAATTAAATTAAGATTTTTTGAGACTGTTGGTAATTTACTGGGACTGAATAAGCTGAAAACTGACCCAATTAAAATATGGGTGTTGGACCATGTATCTCCGATTGGGATGATATTAGTCAGGGCTGTTAAGAATATTATTGGGAGTCTGAATATGTATTCAGAATAATTTTCAGATTAAGTATTGAGCCCAAACAAAGATCTTGTTTGTTATAAAACGATGAATCTTTTAATGAAAGGATTAAAATAAAACACAAAACTCTATTTCCCTTGGCATTTCACATTAGCTTGCTGAATGCATTAGCAAAAACACTTTCCTTCTTCTCCTTCCTCTTTATTTCCTCTCTCCTCTTCTTCCAAAAACCCTAGCCAAGGTAGTGATTCTTCTTCTCCTTGCCATTTTTGTTCTTAAAGAAGACTTGGAGCTTGGAGTTCTTTCTCCCTTCCTCTTCCTATTTTCGTTGGCCATTCTCTCTCTTTGGCTCCATTTTCATTCTTGGTGTGAAGTAAGTCATCCTCACTATTTTGTTTGGGTTTATGGCCATAGGTGTAACGCCCCGGCCGCTTTTCAGGAATGAACGACTCGCCCCACAAACCAACACGAGACCTTTCCAATGTGCTTTTCTCCTCACTCACACATTTCCTGAGAACTTCCCAGGAGGTCACCCATCCCAGAATTACTCCAAATTAAGCACGCTTAACTTTGGAGTTCTTAAGTGATAGGCCACCGAAAAGGCTAATGCATTTGTTGGTATAGGTAGTACGAATTCATTTCTTTAAGCTATCCTCGACTGTATAGTCTCATACCTATACAGTCTTTGGATCCCTCTCATTCCAGTATGTATTCGATTCGTTCATGTGTCCCTCCCACTGGAAGCCTGCCAGGAGCCGCTCCTTGTCCGTGCCCATGCACCGGCGACCACTCCCCGCCCTCAACAGTGCCCGGGATGTCACATGCCCACCAGCTTCCGCCTGGTTCGTCCTCGAACCATACCATAGTAGGAGAGGCTAGGCTCTGATACCACTGTAACTGTACCGATTAAAATCGTGGACCGATCGGTAAAGCGTTTGAGGAGCAAGGACGTACAACTGGTGGACGTAAAGTGGCAGCAAGACGAGTATACCTCTTATACCTGGGAACGCGAGGATGCTATGAGGCATCAGTACCCCGAGTTGTTCAATCAAGGTGAGTTACCGAGTGAATTTCGGGGACGAAATTCTTTTAAGTGGCGCAGTGGAAGTGTGGTGGGCCCATAACCCACAGGTCCCTAGATCAAAACCAGGCTCTGATACCAAAATGTAACACCTTAATTTTCAATTAATGGATAAAACGGGACCAGGAGGAAAAAAATTTTTTTTTTGAAATTAGGGTGGATTCAAAGGCAATGTTTAGTTGAGAATTAAGGAGGGTAGAATTAGGAAAGGAGGAGGGAAGGAATGCAAACCATCCACAAGGCAAACAGCGGAAGATGCAGGACGTGAGTAAACTCGACAGCGCCTACTCGCTTAGGCGAGGTCCAATATCGCTCGAGCGCGTCAACCCCACTCGCTTAGGCGAAGTTCGCATGGATTAAGCGCGACCCGCCAGAGACCTTTCCCTCGCTCACACTCGCTGGAGTGAGCACTTAGCCGCTGAGGCGAATAACTCCACTCGGTATTCCTATCACTCAGATTTCAGAATCTATGTTCACTCGGAAAGTCCTTGCTCTCGCTCCTCAGTCCATTTTATCACTCAGGTATTTCACTCGCTTTGTACTCGGTACACTTGATACTTCTTACCCAGGTTCCCTTACTAAATCAAGTCTCACCCATGGATTCTCTAGCTCCCAATAAGTTTACTATAATGGGTTTCACTCAGAATCTTATAGGTCACTCTTCAGTCGGAGAACACTCACTCAGAAGACTCTCACTCGGAATCATGTTGCTATTCTTCACTCGAGAAAGTCCTAACAGTTTATTACACTGAGGGGTTTCGGGTCAATCCCACTCGGAATTGTACGACCCCAATCACTCGGTACATCTAAACCTTTCTTCACTCTGGGTAAAATCACTGCCTCGCCTCTCCACGACAATAACTTAACCCCATTTTTACTGGAAGTCATACCAACCTCACACACTCAGGAAACATGAATATATATATATATATATATATATATATATATATATCACACGGACATCATGCACAGCACAGAGTAAACATACAGTTTGATATAGATATATATATATATATATAGGAGTGTATATAAATAATTACAAGCATGTTGTCATACTCTCAACCCGAGAGTGATCAAATTCTGATTTAAAGAGACTAAGATCCAACACGAGCCAGCCAAGGCTTAACCAAAACCTTATACACAATATCTACATATACACAGATATTTCTATAGTGCATAGTATTCCACTCGGCATGCAGCACCACCTTCACTCGTTGCTCCGAGAGACATTCACTGAAAAATATTGCCACAGTAGGGGATGATTATCTTAGATATTAAATGATAGATACTGACTTAGATTATCCCTCAGTTATGCATCAGTATCACATACTCATATATATAGCAATAATCAATAACATAATAAAGTCAATCATTCAGATACACAAAATGCACCTACCGATCAGATCCCATCAACTATCACTCGGTTATATGCACCTACCATTTCATTATCATTATCACATGCATAATCAAATTCCAATCAACATCAGCAATACATGTATACAGATTATTTCACTCGGTTCTGTATTTGTGTGTTATCGGTTTTCATTCGTTGCAATGTAGGCTCCCAGCCTTTTATTCAGCTCCCAGCTGACTTGGCCATTTTACAGGTACCAAACCGTTTGCCCATAAGGTGACACCAACGCTTTCAGCGCCAACGGCGGTGTTCACAGGCAGCCCTGAGTCCCACTCAATAGGCCACCTCGAGTCCCACTCAAGGATTTAACAGCGTCCCACACTTTAATAACCGATGGTAGTGTCCCACACTACATGCTCTCAGCATTAACGCATCCCATGCGCCACACGCGGATTTATCACACAACACAGAGTGCATATACACAATCTTTCACTCAGCAATACATGCATCACATGCAATCGGTTTCATAACTCAATATATTAATACAATAACACATGCATCAGTGTGATATATTATCAGATTCACTAAGTCAACATTTTATCACATGCAGTCAGCATTTTAAACTCATAACAACTTGCATGTCACATAAACCACACGGTAATCATCATCAGCACTTCTGCACATCCTTTTCATACAATCATTCATCATTCTTAAGGCTATCAACACGTATTTCATGGACGGAACTAAACATGCAACACCCAACTCTCACTCATCATGCACCCGGGTATCACACACTCCTCATGCAAGCATAACACACAATCAGAATATAGAAACAGCAAGCGTCAACACTCGGAACCCGTCCATAACCCATGCATTTAAGATGTAAGATACCCCCTACCAACGAGGTACTCCGAGAGGTTCCTTAGTTTCTGACGTTGATCTTCTACTCTGTTTGCCTCGTCCCCACTCCCACTCGCTTGGTTTCCCTTGAGCGCAGTCGTACCGGGGAACAGAAAGCTGTTCGTCGTCCCTTCGATGATCGTTCCTCGCCAGCCGCAGGAAACTCTGACCTTCTGCGGCACCGTCGTCGTGGGTTCCCAGAAATAGAGAATAAGGAACAGGAAGAAGAAGGAGAAGACGAAGAACGAAGAAGGCGAAGAGAGGATGAGGAGAAAAGAAGAGAGAGCGAAGCAGCAGAGAAAAATGAATAACCACAGTGGCACAGGCATATGTATATGCGTACGAAAAGAAGGAGAGTGGGGTGGGAAAGCGTGAATCACAGCCCCACTCACGTGACTCGCCAATCATAAGCAGCCAACCATTACTAACTAAGCATAATTAATCTGCCATTATTTCTTAAGTTAGATTAATTAAGTTGATTATAATTAACAAATAATTTCCTACTTTGAAATTATAATTTTAATGGTTCAATTTCATTCGGTATTTAACTTCAAAATTGGGATGTTACAATAGAGGTATGTTATTATGTTGGGAGAGCAATATTTATAGGTGGGGTGTTTAATGGAAGCAATTAATGCATAAACCCTAAAGTGGGTTGTCATACATGCATGTTTTAAATGAAATAAATACGGTAGATGAACTTGTGGTTGGAAGAATACGAAAGATTGATGAGCATTTATGAATGTGGTTGGGTTTTGGTGGAAACCCTAACTTTTAAGGTTTAGGGAAAATGGAAAATGTGAATTAGACAATGCATTTTGAGAGGAAATGTATAATTTTGAGAATATGAATATTGGTAAATGGACTAGCTTTAGGTATGTTGGGCTATGATTGTTTTGTAGCCTTTAAACATAATGAATGTGGCTTGATGGGAAGAAATTCCCGAAGCCTAACAAATGATGGAAATGATGTCTATAACATGTTCTAAACA
The DNA here is from genome assembly GCA_037962975.1 of Clitoria ternatea. Taxonomy (NCBI): domain Eukaryota; kingdom Viridiplantae; phylum Streptophyta; class Magnoliopsida; order Fabales; family Fabaceae; genus Clitoria; species Clitoria ternatea. The sequence continues at coordinate 114,948,955 of CM075671.1, forward strand.
TGTTATGAAATTATAGATATGATTATGGTTAATTAGAGTTGGATTTGTGTCTTAAATGATTGATTAATTAGGATTTTACATGTATAATTATGTAGGACCCCTTCCAAATGACGAGGTGGGTGCGTCGTATCAACTGGAATTCTTCTCTTGAGGTAGGAGAGGAGTCTTTATGTTCTAAATGCATGAGTTTAATAGTATTTGATTGTCATATGTGACGATATGCATGTTTGCCTTTCTTGAATTGCTATGAGGAATTGTAATGTTGTGTATGATATTGGTGATGTGTTTTGGCAACATGCTTTGGTGCATTTAGAATATTCAGGGTGTGCTATATGGTAGTGTGGATTGTTTGATAATATGATGTTATACTCATGTCCACCATAAATATGAAATAAGTGTTGATGATGTTTGATTGAGAATAGGTGTGAATGAACAACATGCCTTGAATGATAGTGAAAGATTGATGTCATTATGTTGATGATGGAATTGAATGATGTGAATGAAAACTATTGAAAATAGCACACAAAAGTTTAAACTAATGATAATAACTAACAATAATAAATCCACAAAAAACCTTATGGTGATGTTGGTAATGATGATGATGATGATGATGATTTTTGATGAGTGGCATGTATAGGATGCATAGAGTGAGAAATGCATATGATTGGCATTTGCATCCATGGCATACTGCATAGCTGTCGGTGTTGGAATTTTAGGGGATTCCCCCGGTTGGCCCAAAGGGAGGGTGGCTCTGTGCATGAGCAATTTGTTATTTCCCCTCTGACTCGGTGTGTAAGTCACAAAGCCGCCCATGTTGTGCTACGGGGAGCCACATGTGGTTGACCCTTGGGGGTGGCTTTTGATGAGCAGGTATCCCCGGTGGTCCTTGGGATCACAATTGCCATGATATTACTCCTGGTTGGCCCGCAAAACCATATATTGATTATGTTGTTATCGAGGTCATGGTGAAAATGACTAGGTCTTGCATATGTGTTATATTCCCACAGTCAGATTTGTAATTGTTGAGATATTCCATTGTGCATATGCATTAGCTGAAGAGCATTTGCATATAGCAAGGAAGTATGCTAAAGAAGATGAGTTATAATGATGTTTGTATTGAGGATGAGATAATGTATTAAGACAACATAAAAGATATGAATACCAAATAATAATTTTAGTAAAGTGTTGAGTTGTGTAATGGTCCAATTGTTGAAGGACTTGATTATGTATATGCTTGTATACCTTGCCTGAATTATAATGTCATTTGTGATATACATATGATAGTATTATGTAGATGAATAAGATGATGAATGATGGGTGTATGCAAATTATACATGTTTTGATGCATATGTACATAATCATATGGTATTCATATTCATTCTTTTGGAATGTATGACTCACTCTCCCATGTTGTCCACTTTTTAGACTTATGATGCAGGGCACTCATGGATGAAGTGAATCTTTTGAAGTGCATTTTGTGGGAGAAGGTAAATAGGTGTATAGGAAGTGCCTTGGCCAGTAAATCTAGGTTTTGTATAGTATATAGTGTATATGTATGCTTATTTTGCCATCTAGATTGTAGCTTGATTATTTTGAGGATCATGTAGGAAAATTGGACCTTGGTGTGTATAGCCAATTTTCATTAATGACCCAAATGATGTAAGAGAATGAATTATGATACTTGTGGATGACAAATATTATGAATGAATGATGTATTTTACAATTTGTAGCGTTCCATGAAGTTTATGTAAAAATGGTTTGAATCCTATGCACTAAATGAATGAGAATTGAACATGATGTGTAAAAACCATTTGATGAACTTATAAATGCATGATGGAGTGTATCTAATGCATTAGGATAGGTTAGAAAGGTAGGAAACAAAATTTGATATGCTAAGTTGTGTGAAATTCATGTTTCTACGTATGTTCTGTAGAACTCGCTCAAGCGAGTGGAAATGTCGCTCAAGCGAGATCCCCTGTAATAGTGGGGTGACCTCTGGCCCAAATTCGCTCAGGTGAGTGATAATCTTGCTCAAGCGAGATCTGCTTGGAATCAGAGGTTAGCTACTAGAGTTATTTCACTCAAGCGGGTAAGGCCTTGCACGACCAAGAGTGAGGTGGGTAGCTACTGGACCAATTTCGCTTAAACGGATGGTCAGTGTTTGGTGTCTCGCTTAAGCAAAAACAATACCTGATGCTACTGGAGTAATTTTGCTAAGGCAAGAACGCCTTGCCCGAGCGAAGAGGGAACCATTTAGATACTAGAGTAATTTTGCTTAAACAAGCATGGCTCGCTCAAGCGAGATTGACCCCTGATGCTGATTTTCCCTTTCGCTCAAGCGTGTTGCCAGCTCGCCCAAGCGTGTCCACATGAACTCGCTTAAGCGAGTGTGGCACCCGCTTGAGCGAGTGGTGCCTGGCTCCTTCAAACATTTTGGCCTTTAATTATTTTCATTCTCCATTGCATTAAACCTTCTTTTGCATCAATCTTAATAATATCTTTGACATATTTAAAAGTCATTGAACCTCATGAAATCCATTCTCTTTAAATCCAATCATACAAGATCAATTTGAGTTATTCTTTCCGTTGTTTTTAATTGAAAATATCTCTTTAATTATTTCTAACTCACCCTCTCATATCTCCATATACGAGAGAGGTTTTACATAGATCTGGGGTGTTGAATTAAAGCTTCACCACTTTATTTCTTGTCTAATAATGATTTATAAAACGCAAAAAATTTACCCGTATTTTTCCCGAGCCCCATAACCTGGTATTAGAGCATTGGTTGCTCTTGATACAGACATGATTGTTGTTGTTCAAGTGATTATTGGTTATGATTAGATCATATAAGCTATAATTGATTGAGATATATTTGTTTATCATTGGATTGAGATTGATGTCTTTGTTGTTTGAGTCCGGCCAAGAGTCCTTACACTATTTACCTTCAATAATGAATATGTTGTGATTATGTTTTGAGATCGATATAATTATATGATGTGAAGCATGGCAGACTAATGAATGTTGAAATCTTTGAGTTTATAGATTAAGAATTTATTGTTTGGTCTAGTACACTCACGTGTGAGCCATGTTTTAATGTATAGGCTTAAAATATAGCTAGTAGACCAAATCGTGAGGTTGCTGCTATGGCAAATGCCTTGAATCGCTTTGCTGATCTCTTGCAAAGATAAGGCCAACTGAATATGGGACAAGGCTCCCAAGGTCTTGATCTATTTCTCAAGAGGAAACCTTCAGAGTTTCATGGAGGTTATAAGCCTGAGGATGCTTATGTCTGGATCAACGATTTGGAAAGGATTTATGCTAGCTTCTAGTGTTTTGAAGCACAAAAAGTGGAGTATGCGGTCTTTGTGATTCACGATAAGGCTGAAGCTTGGTGGGGTCTTACTAGGGGATGCATGGTGTCTGCTGATATTCCTTTGGTTTGGGAAAACTTTAAGGTGGAGTTCTTGAAGAAGTATTTCCCGGATAGTTACAGAAGTAAGAAAGAGCTTGAGTTCATGGAGCTTAAGTAAGATGGCATGATTGTGGAGGAGTATGCCTCCAAGTTTGAAGAACTTTGTGTATTCTATCCGCCCTATCAACAAGAAGGTACTGAGGCTTCCAAATGTGAAGTTTAAAAATGGGTTGAGGCCTGAGATCAAGCGGGCTATTCGACATCAAAAGATAAGAAGCTTTCCGACGCTTGTGAACAAGTGTCGAATTTATGAAGAAGATGATGTGGCCCCTTCGAGTCATGGTAAACATTAGCCTAAGTTGAAGGGCTAATTCTCTAGTTTCAAGAAGCAAGGTCACTTCAAGAAGAACAAGTTCTTTCATGGTGGATCCTCCAATGCAAGAGGATGTGGTACATTCAGGGGTGGTTACGGTGGTGGTAACCAAGGTCGCGACAATGTTCGAAGCCTAACTTGCTTCAAGTGTGGTGCTAATCACTTGGCAAGAGATTGTCCATAAGATGATGTGGTGTGCTACCAACGCAACCAAATCAGGCATATTTTGATGATGTGGTGTGCTACCAATGCAACCAACACAAGATTGTCCATAAGTATGCAAAGTAGTTTTGATGAATGACAAAGTATTCATGATGATGATGGAATGGCGAAGGTTCAGAAACAAGAAGGTTCAAGCACAAAGACAATGGCTAAGAACAAAGAGATGAAGATGCCTTATAAAGAGTTAAAGAAATATGAGCTATGGAAGACAAGGTTGATGACATGAACTAAATGATGAAGAACAAGCTCATAAGTTGAAGAAGAATCAAGGAAACAAGCATGAGGATCAAAGGAATAAGCCATGGGTCAATACATATCAAGAACATATCAAAGACCTTGAAGAAGTACATGTGCTAATCGATTAAACCATTGCCATAATCGATTACATAGGTTCTGGAATGAACATAATCAATTACAGATAAAAGGCTAATCGATTACCAATTGAAAAGGTTGAAGACTGAGCATCAGGTATTTGGAATAATCGATTACAAGGAAGAATCTAATCGATTACAGAGCTTCTGTTTTGTCCCTAACCGATTACATTAGTACCTAATCAATTACCATGCTGCGAGACATAATTAAGAGCATCAGGTATCATTCATAATCGATTACCAAGGCAAGGAATAATCGATAATGTGTTTAAATGTTGAAACAGGTTTTGATAATGACAAACGTGAAGACTAAGGCAAAGACTCCTAAAGGAAGAAAGGATGTTACCATGAAGCCAATATGATGAATTTGCAACACATGAATACAAGCCATATGCAACATTAAGTGTCATCATCAAAAAGGGGGAGAATGAAGTTGCATATGTAAGTATGAAAAGTAGTTTTGATGAATGACAAAGTATTCATGATAATGATGGAATGGCGAAGGTTCAGAAACAAGAAGGTTCAAGCACAAAGACAATGGCTAACAACAAAGAGATGAAGATGCCTTATAAAGAGTTAAAGAAATATGAGCTATGGAAGACAAGGTTGATGACATGAACTAAATGATGAAGAACAAGCTCATAAGTTGAAGAAGAATCAAGGAAACAAGCATGAGGATCAAAGGAATAAGCCATGGGTCAATACATATCAAGAACATATCAAAGACCTTGAAGAAGTACATGTGCTAATCGATTAAACCATTTCCATAATCGATTACATAGGTTCTGGAATGAACTATCGATTACAGATAAAAGGCTAATCGATTACCAATTGAAAAGGTTGAAGACTGAGCATCAGGTATTTGGAATAATCGATTACAAGGAAGAATCTAATCGATTATAGAGCTTCTGTTTTGTCCCTAACCGATTACATTAGTACCTAATCGATTACCATGCTGCGAGACATAATTAAGAGCATCAGGTATCATTCATAATCGATTACAAGGAAAGACATAATCGATTAGAAGGGTTTTGTTTCATATCTAATCGATCACAGTAGAAATGCTAATCGATTATCTGCTGCATAATACTGAAGATTTCAAAAGCTAATCGATTATAGCTCGAAGGCTAATCGATTACCATAGTGTCAGAATGTAGGAAAATGCTTTTAAGTGGAACTCCAGCTTATTTCTTCACTCCCACTTTATGCCCATGCTAAGGTATCCGTTGGAGACAATGTGCAACGGCTGGAAACCCTAAAATGGCTATAAATGAAGCATGGATTCAAGCAAGAAAAGAACACACAAGAGGGGAGACCAAGGCACAACACAAGGCAACAAACATTTCTCTTCTTAAGGTCTTCTTACTAGATTTCTCTTGTATATTCTGCAACTCTTGTTTCTAAACTTGCATATTGCTTAAGAGTTGTTAGATTGTGAGCTTTAATTTGCATATCCTCTCTTGTTGAGAGTTAGAATTTATAAGAGCCTTTATTTGTGTATCTACTCTATTGAGAGAGTTAATTGCTTGTAAACCAAACACCAAAACACCAAGGTTTTTCACTCTAGGTTGAGTGGTCACAAAGGTTGGGGTTCAACCTTTGGGTATTGAGAGATTGTGAGATTGGGTGGGTTGCCCTTTGCTTGTGAGGATTAAGTTCTTGAGTGTGGGACACTAGGAAGCTGCAATTGCTCAAAGCTTGTATCTCAAATCTTCAATAGTGGAATCCTTCAAGTGGGTTGCTTGAAGGCGAGACGTACACCGGGTTGGTGGAACTCGTTAAATTTGGTTTGCATTTCTCTCTACCTTGAACTCTTTATACAACTGCGCATATAAACTGTTTGTTGAAATGCTTGAGCTGAATGTGTGAATCAAAGTTGTTGTTCAAGTAGAAAACTAACTCTGCATGCCAAGTGTTTGATAATGTGCTTGAATCAATATTTGGTGAAGTTCTTAAAAATTGGAATTTGCTATAACTTGCCAAGTATCTAGAACATTGTTTCCTATCAACTCTTGTGTGATACTTACTTGATTGCTATTACTTTTCACATACACACAAGGTGTTTAATAAATTGAATGAGCTGAATCTTTATAGGAAACATCACATTATTGACAAATAAATCTGTGCACTCCAACTGTTTGATAAATCGCTCTAGCCAATAACTTGCTTGTTTATCACACTTTAAGCTTTATATTACCATTACACATCAAGTGTCTTATAGTGTGATATGTGCATAAAAGTTATTGTATCTTCATTATTGCATCATTTGTATATTACTAACCATTTCCAAGGGGATTCCGCGCAAAAATTTGAAACACTCAATTCACCCCCCCTCTTGAGCGTTGAGGCTTTGGCTAACAAGTGGTATCAGAGCTTGACTCTTGCCACAAGGCTTAACAGCTGTAGGAGATCAAGATGGCCTCTACCTCTTATGATGAATTTCCATAAAATGGCACAATAAGTAGACCTCCAATCTTCAATGGCAAAGACTATGCTATTTGGAAAGAAAGGATGAAAATCTTTATCCAATCCTATGACCTCAAGGTATGGAATGCTATTCAATTTGGTCCTTTCATTCCTATGCATATTGTCAATAATATAGAATGTATGAAGCCCATGAACTTGTGGACTATGGAAGAAGAAAGGAAGGTACAATTTAATCTTAGATCTAAAATTCTTATCACATTAGCACTAGATCCTAATGATGTTTCTAGAGTTATTGCTTGTAACAATGCTAAAGAAATATGGGAAACTCTTGAAACAATATATGGAAATACTAATGATGATCAAGATGCAAGAATTGGTACTCTTTCTAGCAAACATGAAGAATTCAAAATAGATTCGGAAGAAGAGACCATGGAATCGAAAGTGGAATTTACCAACCTTTGCCTTATAACAAAGCACTCTGAAGATGATGAGGTAAGTTCTCTAAACGAATCTAGTAATGATGAAAGTGAATTTGATAAAGATGAATTGCTAAAAGCATTTAAAGAATTGCATGAAAAATTTATCTTGTTATCAAAGAAATATGCATGCTCTAAACAAACCATTTTGACTCTTGAAAAAGAATTGCATGATGTTCACATAGAAAAAGAATATCTTAGAGTTCAAAATGATGAATTAGTAGCTTCAAATGTATCTCTTAGAACTTGTAATGATAATAATGATTGTGTGATTATTGATAAATGCATGCTTCTTGAAAAAGAGAACAAAGAACTAAAAGAAGCACTTAGCAAGCTTACAAGTAGTCAAAAGAATCTAAGTGCACCTATTAAAAATCAAAGGCATACACTTGATAGAAGAAAAATAGGTCATTACAAGAACCATTGTACATCATACAAAGAAAAATCCAAATCCTCCCTAAGATGCACAAACCATGAAAGAAAAGAGAACTCAATGTCTAATTGTTTTAAAAGGAAAGTATATAAAAGAAACCATTACTATCATACTATGACTTATTCACTGAATGCAATATGTTTTTATTGTGGAATATTTGGTCATATATCATCCAATTGTTTTGTAAAGAAATCCCGTCAAAAGTGTACAAGAAAGGTATGAATTCTAAAAATAACTTTGAAATCCCAAAATAACAAGGAAGGACCCAACTCTCAAAGGGTACCTTAAATTTTTTGAAATCTTGTAGGCAAACTTCCAAGCAACAATTTCTTATTGATGAATGACCAAATCTCATGGCCTAAGGAGATATCAAGGATCTCAAAATCCATTCCAAAAGACAAAGGAGAAGATTAAAGCAAGCCAAGATTATGATGACTCATCATACATCTAAAAGGTACCATTCAAAACAAGGAAATGGACAAGAAGCTTCAATGTGACTCACACAAGATGGATTGCACCGACAAAATCCAATGGACAACACTAAAGGTGGTACAACAAAAGGTGCAAGCAATTATCATATAATCAATGTTAACACTCATTCTTGATGAATCTTGATGTGTGAAAATCTAACTTTGATTTGATATATGATTGAGCACGAATAATATGAAATCTTGAGATGGATGAACAAATAATCTTAGGACCCCTTAAACTTATGAAATCCTTAGAATCAATGATGTATATGTATATAGTAATTGATGATTAGTAATGATTGATGATGAGTTTTGATGAATGATTGCTTGAATAACATAGTACATGAAAATCTTGAGATTAAAGATGATTATGCACAAACATACATGAATATTTGATAATGTTTAAACCCTTGATGATACATGAACTCTTGATGATATATCATGAATTCTTGGTTATTATATTGATTCTTAATGATGCATGAATTTTTGATTGAATATGAATTCTTGATGATGTATTGAACAAGAGATATGTTGTTTAACTAGTGGTATCTAAATAACAAACATCTTCCTTTAACAATGGTATGAATTGAATTAGTAAGAGGAAGAGATCATGAGGACATAATCTTGATTATGTGCTTATCACTATGCCTTGATAATATATACATATATTGTGTGTACAAGTGGTATCTATGCTTTGACAATCTATGCAATTATATTCCTAGAGATAAAGCATGTATGTTACAATAAGTGATTGCCTAGACTTTAACTTCATGATTGTAACATAATAGGCATGAACATGATGATATGTTAAGAAACAATGCATGATCTGATAAGTAATAATGCATGCTATGATCATATACCATGTATGTGCAAGTGGTATCTATCTCGATCAACATTATAATTCTTATCTATGTCGTATGTTTGATGATGCATGATCTTGACTGTGAAAACAAGTTTGAAAAATATGCATCATTGAGATTGAAAAGAATTTTTGAATAACATTATGAACAATGATGATTGCTAAAAATCTTGTGTTGAATGCTTAAATGTTAGTAATTGATATCAAGAGCTTAAATTAGCAAATCCATCAAGTGGTATCATGCATAACATCTAGATAACAAATGGTATGACATAGATGAGAGTATGACTTGCATTACACACGATGACCATGATATGCTTTTGTGACTTATCTATATGCGTTACTAATTATCTATGCAAAATGCTTTCTCCTACATATTTGATAAATGCCATATGTGAATGCTTGACTAGACCTATATGTAACATCATAGGCATAAGATAAGAAGAGATTATTTGAGATACAAAAGTCATATGGAAAAGAGTGAATATATTGGCATATGTTATAATACACTTGCATGAGTAAGCCAACAAATTGTTTTAATCACTCCATCTTTGCTCTGATATCTAGACATAAATGAAATTGCATCAACTAGTGGTATCCATTGAAAGGGAAAGATTGTTACACTTGATTATTTGCCTATGTTTGAAGTTAATGCTCACTCTACCACTATGCTCTGAATCATATGAATTATGTTAATCAATAAAGTAGTATCAACATCTATATTTATCCTTGTTAAATTACATGATTAAGGGGGAATTTCATAACATTTCTTTATAACAAGTGATATTTATTGATGATATGTTATCTCTTTATCAAGTGGTATGGAAGTCTGAGTAAATCATTTTTAGAAAACTCCTTCCTAAAATAATACTACATCAAAGACCCAAAAATTGGTACAAACTCTTGTGAACTCAATGCCACTAACAATATGCTTTGCAAAGAGTTTGTTAAGATTATATAGGATGACTCAAAATGGCAAATCCAACTACCAAACTGGGAAAACAAAGAATTGATCAAGGAATGCAACATGGATGAAGCAAAATACCACACAAGGATGTGAAAAAGGGCATAAAACTTGCAAAATACCAAGGTATGATTGAATTTTTACTCTACCATTATGATCTGTGAATTATACAAATCATATTAACAAGTGGTATGAATAACAAATCTCACGAGCTGAATATATCACTTCATCCCTGCTCTGATACCTAGATATAAGTATACATTGTTGAAAAGTCTTCTATATTACTGCTCTGATACCTAGAAATGCATCAAGCAATATTAATAAAATGATTAACAAGTGGATTGTTATGTGCAATGGTATCTAACCTTTGAGTGGTATTTATTCATATTATGGTATCTATTATTTCAACAGTAGTATCTATTAAAAAGAGGAGATCATATGCTTTAAAAAGTAAACAAATGGTATCAGACTTGATTAAATTGACCTACAAGTGATATCAAACTTGATCAAATTGGTATAATTGATTTCAGATGTTAATAAGTGGTATATTGTTTATAAGTGGTATCAATTACAGTAGTAAGGGGGAGTATACACATGAATGATTATCCTTGATTTCACTTCTCTGTAATTATATTTATGGCACTCATACTTTTACTCATATGCTTACTTGGAAGAATATCATTGTGCGTTTTGATAATGCCAAAATAGGAGAAAAGTATGTGCTTATTAGAAGTGATTATGAGCTTATGTGTCCATCCTAATTGAGAAAATTACTTGCTTACTTATATTTGACTTGTTTACAACTGTGCAAATAATGATATGTGTGCTTAATCATGTGACGCCTCTCATACTTGAAAATGATACTCACTACATGATTAAAATAAGTTAGCAATGAATCATATGCTTACTTGATGAATAAATTATGTGATTGCTTATTGACTTTAGATGCAATAAAATGGTACATATCATTTATCATGCTTTAAGCTTTGATTTGAAATCCATATGAAATACTTGCTCTAAGTCTCTCTTATTCAAATAAATGAGCTTATATGTTGATGGCATAGATTATGACTAAGATAATGATCTTTTTGATGATGCCAAAGGGGGAGAGATTAGTGAAAGGATTAGTGATATCAATTGCATGATTAAAACAAGCTGGTATAAGTTACAAGATTAAGGGGGAGAATAACACTTAAACAATATTGACATAATGGACTTCACTAGCATCCATTACATCACAAAGGGGGAGAATACATATAAACATTGATTGTCATTATTCTGTGAAACTAATACCCCACGAGATGAACATTGGTTGTCAGCATCAAAAAGGGGGAGAATGTGTTTAAATGTTGAAACAGGTTTTGATAATGACAAACGTGAAGACTAAGGCAAAGACTCCTAAAGGAAGAAAGGATATTACCATGAAGCCAATATGATGAATTTGCAACACATGAATACAAGCCATATGCAACATTAATTGTCATCATCAAAAAGGGGGAAAATGAAGTTGCATATGTAAGTATGCAAAGTAGTTTTGATGAATGACAAAGTATTCATGATGATGATGGAATGGCGAAGGTTTAGAAACAAGAAGGTTCAAGCACAAAGACAATGGCTAAGAACAAAGAGATGAAGATGCCTTACAAAGAGTTAAAGAAATATGAGCTATGGAAGACAAGGTTGATGACATGAACTAAATCATGAAGAATAAGCTCATAAGTTGAAGAAGAATCAAGGAAACAAGCATGAGGATCAAAGGAATAAGCCATGGGTCAATACATATCAAGAACATATCAAAGACCTTGAAGAAGTACATGTGCTAATCGATTAAACCATTGCCATAATCGATTACATAGGTTCTGGAATGAACATAATTGATTACAGATAAAAGGCTAATCAATTACCAATTAAAAAGGTTGAAGACTGAGCATCAGGTATTTGGAATAATCGATTACAAGGAAGAATCTAATCGATTACAGAGCTTCTGTTTTGTCCCTAACCGATTACATTAGTACCTAATCGATTACCATGCTGCGAGACATAATTAAGAGCATCAGGTATCATTCATAATCGATTACCAAGGCAAGGAATAATCGATAATGTGTTTAAATGTTGAAACAGGTTTTGATAATGACAAACGTGAAGACTAAGGCAAAGACTCCTAAAGGAAGAAAGGATATTACCATGAAGCCAATATGATGAATTTGCAATACATGAATACAAGCCATATGCAACATTAATTGTCATCATCAAAAAGGGGGAGAATGAAGTTGCATATGTAAGTATGCAAAGTAGTTTTGATGAATGACAAAGTATTCATGATGATGATGGAATGGCGAAGGTTCAGAAACAAGAAGGTTCAAGCACAAAGACAATGGCTAAGAACAAAGAGATGAAGATGCCTTACAAAGAGTTAAAGAAATATGAGCTATGGAAGACAAGGTTGATGACATGAACTAAATCATGAAGAACAAGCTCATAAGTTAAAGAAGAATCAAGGAAACAAGCATGAGGATCAAAGGAATAAGCCATGGGTCAATACATATCAAGAACATATCAAAGACCTTGAAGAAGTACATGTGCTAATCGATTAAACCATTTCCATAATCGATTACATAGGTTCTGGAATGAACTATCGATTACAGATAAAAGGCTAATCGATTACCAATTGAAAAGGTTGAAGATGGAGCATCAGGTATTTGGAATAATCGATTACAAGGAAGAATCTAATCGATTACAGAGCTTCTATTTTGTCCCTAACCGATTACATTAGTACCTAATCGATTACCATGCTGCGAGACATAATTAAGAGCATCAGGTATCATTCATAATCGATTACAAGGAAAGGCATAATCGATTAGAAGGGTTCTGTTTCATATCTAATCGATTACAGTAGAAATGCTAATTGATTATCTGCTGCATAATACTGAAGATTTCAAAAGCTAATCGATTACAGCTCGAAGGCTAATCGATTACCATAGTGTCAGAACGTGGGAAAATGCTTTTAAGTGGAACTCCAGCTCATTTCTTCACTCCCACTTTATGCCCATGCTAAGGTATCCGTTGGAGACAATGTGCAACGGCTGGAAACCCTAAAAATGGCTATAAATGAAGCATGGATTCAAGCAAGAAAGGAACACACAAGAGGGGAGACCAAGGCATAACACAAGGCAACAAACATTTCCCTTCTTAAGGTCTTCTTACTAGATTTCTCTTGTATATTTTGCAACTCTTGTTTCTAAACTTGCATATTGCTTAAGAGTTGTTAGATTATGAGCTTTAATTTGCATATCCTCTCTTGTTGAGAGTTAGAATTTGTGAGAGCCTTTATTTGTGTATCTACTCTATTGAGAGAGTTAATTGCTTGTAAACCAAACACCAAAACACCAAGGTTTTTCACTCTAGGTTGAGTGGTCACAAAGGTTGGGGTTCAACCTTTGGGTATTGAGAGATTGTGAGATTGGGTGGGTTGCCCTTTGCTTGTGAGGATTGAGTTCTTGAGTGTGGGACACTAGGAAGCTGCAATTGCTCAAAGCTTGTATCTCAAATCTTCAATAGTGGAATCCTTTAAGTGGGTTGCTTGAAGGCGAGACGTACACCGGGTTGGTGGAACTCGTTAAATTTGGTTTGTATTTCTCTCTACCTTGAACTCTTTATACAACTGCGCATATAAACTGTTTGTTGAAATGCTTGAGCTGAATGTGTGAATCAAAGTTGTTGTTCAAGTAGAAAACTAACTCTGCATGCCAAGTGTTTGATAATGTGCTTGAATCAATATTTGGTGAAGTTCTTAAAAATTGGAATTTGCTATAACTTGCCAAGTATCTAGAACATTGTTTCCTATCAACTCTTGTGTGATACTTACTTGATTGCTATTACTTTTCACATGCACACAAGGTGTTTAATAAATTGAATGAGCTGAATCTTTATAGGAAACATAACATTATTGACAAATAAATTTGTGCACTCCAACAGTTTGATAAATCGCTCTAGCCAATAACTTGCTTGTTTATCACACTCTAAGCTTTATATTACCATTACACATCAAGTGTCTTATAGTGTGATATGTGCATAAAAGTTATTGTATCTTCATTATTGCATCATTTGTATATTACTAACCATTTCCAAGGGGATTCCGCGCAAAAATTTGAAACACTCAATTCACCCCCCCTCTTGAGTGTTGAGGCCTTGGCTAACATATTTGCCCTAATTGCCCATTGAATGCGAGGAATGTTAATGTTAATACTCCTGTACGTATGAATCCTAATGGTAACTGTGGAGGCCATGGTGGCTTTGGAGGCCGTGGTCGTGGAAACGGAAATGGTCATAATGGTGGCCGCAACGGAGGCCATGGTGGCAACTATAATAGTGGGAGAAATGGCAATGGCCATGGTGGAAGAAATGGTAATCGTAATAGAGGTGATCAACCATAAGCAGCTGGTAGAGTATTTGCCGTTACTAGTGAAGAAGCCGCTCAAGCTGAAGATCTTGTTCATGGTGAATATGAAATCCTTGGCACTACAGTACATGTTATATTTTATTCTGGTGCTACGTACTCATTTATTTCTAAGGACTATGTGAGGCACTTAAAGTTGCCTATTTGCATGATGAGAGGTTCTATAATGGTGACTACACCGACCGGTACTTGTTTGAGATCGGCGACTCGATGTGAGAATGTCGAGATGACCCTTGAGGGTAGGAAATTTGTTGTATCTCTCGTATGTCTGCCTATGAAAGACTTGGGCATTATTCTAGGCATGGACTGGTTATCCGCTAACAAAGTCTTGATGGATTGTCACAACAAGACGGTGATCTTCCCGACTTTGAATGTTGAAGGCTTTGATGTGTAAGGTATCTCTTAGCTTTTCATGATGTTCTGCATGGTTGATGGGAATGGTACTTCCCAATCTCATGAAATCCCTATTGTTTCAGAGTTTCCCGATGTTTTTCCAGATGAAATTCCTAGATTACCTCCCCTATGAGAAGTAGAATTTTCTATCGACCTCATTCCCGGTGCTGAGCCTGTTTCTAGAGCTCCTTATAGGATGTCTCCTATGGAGTTGACCAAACTCAAGAAGCAAGTCAAGGAATTGCTTGAACGGGAGTTTATTCACCCAAGTGTGTCTCCTTGGGGTGCTCCTGTGTTATTGGTGAAAAAGAAGGATGGAAGCATGGGATTGTGTATTGACTATCGCCAACTCAACAAGCTAACTATCAAGAACAAATATCCTCTTCCTCGCATTGGTGATCTTTTGGATCAATTGAAGGGTGTCATTGTATTCTCCAAGATAGACTTACGTTCTAGATATCACTAAATTTGGGTGAAGACCGAAGATATCCCAAAAACTACTTTCTGAATGCGATATGGACACTATGAGTATGTAGTGATGCCATTTGGAGTCACAAATGCTCCTGTGATTTTTATGGATTACATGAATCGTATCTTCCACGAGTATCTTGACCAATTTGTCATGGTGTTTATTGATGATATTTTGGTATACTCTAAGAGCCATGAAGAGCATTAAAGACATCTTCGTCTTGTATTGTCTATTCTTTGAGAGAAAGAATTGTATGCTAAGCTCTATAAATATGAATTCTCGATGAGTGAGATTTCTTTTCTTGGTCATGTGATTTCTGGTGATGGAGTTACCGTTGATAGATCGAAAGTTAAAGCTGTTATGGCTTAGGAAAGACCGATATCTATGACGGAGATAAGAAGTTTTCTTGGTCTTGCCGGTTATTACTGGAGGTTTATTGAAGGATTTTCCCGCTTAGCCTTACCATTGACGAAGTTGACTCGTAAGAATCAACCTTTCGTGTGGACCCGTGAATGTGAAAAAAGTTTTCAAGAGTTGAAGTTGAGGCTTACTACCGCACCAGTGTTAGAATTGCCCGAGTTGACAGATGATTTTTCGGTGTATTGTGATGCGTCTAAGCTTGGTCTTGGATGCGTGTTGATGCAAAAGGAGCGTGTGATAGCCTATGCCTCGAGACAATTGCGACTGCATAAGGTTAATTATCCTACTCATGATCTTGAATTGGCGGCGGTGGTGTTTGCTTTGAAGTTGTGGCGACATTACTTATATGGTTCTAAGTTTGTGGTCTTTAGTGATCACAAGAGCCTTAAGTACTTGTTTGGCCAAAAAGAACTTAATATGCGCCAACGACGATGGATGGAGTTTCTAAAAGATTATGAATTCGAGTTAAGGTATCATCCCAGAAAGGTAAATATGGTTGTCGATGCTTTAAGCCAGAAGTCGTTGCATATTTCGATGATGATGGTGAAAGAGATGGAGCTAATTGAACATTTTAGAAATTTGAATGTGGGCGTGGAGACATACTCCAAAGAAAATGTCTCTTGAGATGCTAAAAGTCACGAATGAATTTCTTGAATATATGAAAGTACAACAACCCAATGATAAGTATCTAATTGAGATGAAGAAAACCCAAGAGAAAGGGAAAGATTTGTTTCTAGTGGAAGGTCAAGATGGCGTTTGGCGTGTGAAGGGCCGAATTTATGTTCCCTCAAGTGGTGATGTGAGGAAAAGTGTACTTAAGGAAGCTCACAAAAGCGTATTGAGCATTCATCCTGGTTCCACCAAGATGTACCAAGACTTGAAGAAGAATTTTTGGTGGCCTAGTATGAAGTGTGATATGGCGAACTTTGTAGCATCTTGCCTTGTTTGTCAAAAGGCTAAGGTGGAACATCAGAGACCATCTGGTTATTTGAGACACTTGGAAATCCCTTTTGGAAATGGGATAGCATAGCTATGGATTTTGTTTCTGGACTACCCAAAACTCGTGCTGGAAATAATGTTATATGGGTGATTGTAGATCGGTTGACAAAGTGTGCTTACTTCTTGCCTATGAATAGGAAGAGTTCATTGGAGAAATTAGCCCAGTTGTACATAAAGGAGATTGTTCGGTTGCATGGTATGCCATTTAGCATTTTATCGGATCGTGACCTTGGTTTACTTCTCAATTTTGGGGAAGTTTGCATAATGAGTTGGATTCTAAGTTGAAACCTAGTTCCACTTATCATCCTCAAAGTGACGGACAATCTGAAAGAACGATACAAAGCCTTAAAGATTTGTTGAGGGCTTGTGTATTGGAACACGGTGGATGTTGGGAGAGATTATTACCGCTGATTGAGTTTACATACAATAACAGCTACCATAGCTCTATTGGTATGGCTCCCTATGAAGCACTTTATGGAAGAAAGTGTAGAACGCCTCTATGTTGGCTGGAGACTGGTGAAAACTTGGCTTTAGGGTCAGAGATTGTTCAGGAGACTACCGAGAAAATTAAAAGAATATAAGAGAATATGAAGATTCCTTAAGACCGACAGAAGAGTTATTATGACATGAGACATAAACCACTTGAATTTCAAGTTGGTCACCATGTATTCCTGAGACTCTCGCGTGATAAAGGGATTAGAAGGGCATTGAAGAATGGAAAGTTAAGCCCTCAGTTCATTGGACCTTATGAGGTCTTGGAGCGGATTGGCGATGTTGCTTATCGGATTACACTTCCTCCATATCTCGCTAATCTACATAATGTATTCCATGTGTCTCAGCTGAGGAAATATGTCCATGATCCTCTACATGTAATTCCTATGGACGATGTTGATGAACGAGATGATTTACCATTCCTCCTATTTCTGTCCGTATTGTCGAGCATTCCGTGAAGAGATTACAGAACAAGTTGGTGCCTTTGGTGAAGGTTGCTTGGAAGCATGGAAATATGGAGACGTTCACATAGGAACGTGAGGACGATGTCAGAGAATGATACCTTGATGCATTTGAATCCGGTATGTTAAATTTCGAGGACGAAATTTTCTTTTTGGTGGGGTGGATTGTAACATCCCAAAATTTTAAAGTAAAGGATTAATTAAGGAAATAAATATTAAATAATGGGATACGGATTATTTAATGTCCCAAAATATTGGAATTAATTAAATTAAGATTTTTAGAAACCGTTGGTAATTTATTGGGACCGAATAAGCTGAAAACTGACCCGATTAAAATATGGGTGTCGGACCAAGTATCTCCGATTGGGATGATATTGGTCAGGGCTATTAAGAATATTATTGGGAGTCTAAATATGTATTCGGAATAATTTTCAGATTAAGTATTGAGTCAAACAGAGATCTTGTTTGTCCTAAAACGATGAATCTTTTAATGAAAGGATTAAAATAAAACACAAAACTCTATTTCCCTTGGCATTTCACGTTAGCTTGCTGAATGCATTGGCAAAAACACTCTCTTTCTTCTCCTTCCTCTTTATTTCCTCTCTTATCTTCTTCCAAAAACCCTAGCCAAGGTAGTGATTCTTCTTCTCCTTTCCATGTTCGTTCTTAAAGAAGACTTGGAGCTTGGAGTTCCTTCTCCCTTCCTCTTCCTATTTTTGTTGGCCACTCTCTCTCTTTGGCTCCATTTTCGTTCTTGGTGTGAAGTAAGTCATCCTCACTATTTTGTTTGGGTTTATGGCCATAGGGGTGTGTTATTATGTTGGGAGAGCAATATTTATAGGTGAGGTGTTTAATGGAAGCAATTAATGCATAAACCCTAGAGTGGGTTATCATAAATGCAAGTTTTAAATGAAATAAATGTGGTAGATGAGCTTGTGGTTGGAAGGATATGAAAGATTGATGATTATTTATGAATTTGGTTGGGTTTTGGTGGAAACCCTAACTTTTAAGATCTCGGGAAAATGGCAAATGTGAATTGGCCAATGCATTTTGAGAGGAAATGTATAATTTTGAGAATATGAATGTTGGTAAATGGACTAGTTTTAGGTATGTTGGGCTATGATTGTTTGGTAGCCTTTAAACATAATGAATGTGACTTGATGGGAAGGAATTCCCGAAGCCTAAAAAATGATGGAAATGATGTCTATAACATGTTCTAAACATGTTATGAAATTGTAGATATGATTATGGTTAATTAGAGTTGGATTTGTGTCTTGAATGATTGATTAATTAGGATTTTACATGATTGATTATATAGGACCCCTTCCGAATGACGAGGCGAGTGCGCGTATCAACTAGAATTCTTCTCTTGAGGTAGGAGAGGAGTCGTTATGTTCTAAATTCATGAGTTGAATAGTATTTGATTGTCATATGTGACAATATGCGTGTTTTCCTTGCTTGAATTGCTATGAGGAATTGTAATGTTATGTATGATGTTGGTGATGTGTTTTGGCAACATGCTTTGGTGCATTTAGAATAATCATGGTGTGTTATATGGTAGTGTGGATTGTTTGATAATATGATGTTATACTCATGTCCACCATAATGTGAAATGAGTGTTTATGATGTTTGATTGAGAATGGGTGTGAATGAATAACATGCCTTGAATGATAGTGAAAGATTGATGTCATTGTGTTGATGATGGAATTGAATGATCTGAATGAGAACTATTGAAAATGTGACATAAAAGTTTAAACTAATGATAATAAGCAACAATAATAAATCCACTAAAAACCTTGTGGTAATGTTAGTAATGATGATGATGATGATGTTTGATGAGTGGCATGTATAGGATGCATAGAGTGAGAAATGCATATGATTGGCATTTGCATCCATGGCATACTGCATAGCTGCCGATGTTGGAATTTTAGGGGATTCCCCCGGTTGGCCCAATGGGAGGGTGACTCTGTGCACGAGCAATTTGTTATTTCCCTTTTGACTCGGTGTGTAAGTCACGAAGCTGCCCATGTTATGCTACGGGGAGCCACATGTGGTTGACCCTTGTGAGGGTGGCTCTTGATGAGCAGGTGTCCTCGGTGGTCCTTGGGATCACAGCTGCCATGATATGACTCATGGTTAGCCCGCAACACCATATATTGATTATGTTGTAACCGCGGTCATGGTGAAAATGACCAGGTGTTGCATATGGGCGATGCAGTTTGGGACCAGTAAAAGATTGGTGAAATGAATGCAATATGAGTATAAGTGTACACATTTTACTACTACAGTAGGGGTATGGTTAGATGATCATACTTGAATCCCACAACCGGTGTTATATTTCCACAGTCAGGTCTGTAATTGATGAAATATTCTATTGTGCATATGCATTAGCTTAAGAGCATTTGCATATAGCAATGAAGTATGCCAAAGGAGATGAGTTATGATGATGGTTGTATTGAGGATGAGATAATGTATTAGGACAACATAAAAGATATGAATACCAAATAATAATTTGAGTAAAGTGTTGAGTTGTGTAATGGTCCAATTGTTGAAGGACTTGATTATGTATATGCTTGTATACCTTGCCTAAATTATAATGTCGTTTGTGATATATGTATGATAGTATTATGTAGATGAATAAGATGGTGAATGATGGGTGTATGCAAATTATACATGTTTTGATGCATATGTACATAATCATATGGTATTCATATTCATTCTTTTGGAATGTATGACTCACTCTCCCATGTTGTCCACTTTTTAGACTTGTGATGCAGGGCACTCATGGGTGAAGTGAATCTTTTGAAGTGCATTTTGTGGGAGAAGGTAAATAGGTGTATAGAAAGTGCCTTGGCTGGCAAATCTTGGTTTTGTATAGTATATAGTGTATATGTATGCTTATTTTGCCATCTAGAATGTAGCTTGATTATTTTGAGGGTCATGTAGGAAAATTGGACCTTGGTGTGTATAGCCAATTTTCATTAATGACCCAAATGATGTAAGAGAATGAATTATGATACTTATGGATGACAAATATTATGAATGAATGATGTATTTTACAATTTGTAGCATTCAATGAAGTTTATGTAAAAATGGTTTGAATTCTATGCACTAAATGAATGAGAATTGAACATGATATGTAAAAACCATTGGATGAACTCATAAATGCATGATGGAGTGTATCTAATGCATTAGGAGTGTATCTCAAGCGAGATCTGCTTGGAATTAGAGGTTAGCTACTAGAGTTATTTAACTCAAGCGGGTAAGGCCTTGCACGACCAAGAGTGAGGTGGTTAGCTACTAGACCAATTTCGCTTGAGCGGATGGTCAGTGTTTGGTGTCTCGGTCAAGCGAAAACAATACCTGATGCTACTGGAGTAATTTCGCTTAGGCGAGAATGCCTTGCCCGAGTGAAGGGGGAACCATTTAGATACTGGAGTAATTTCACTCAAGCGAGCATGGTTCGCTCAAGCAAGATTGACCCTTGATACTGATTTTCCCTTTCACTCAAGTGTGTTGCCGGCTCGCCCAGGCGTGTCCACATGAATTCGCTTAAGCGAGTGTGGCACCCGCTTGAGCGAGTGTGGCACCCGCTTGAGCGAGTGTGGCACCCGCTTGAGCGAGTGGTGTCTGGCTCCTTCAAACGTTCTAGCTTTTAATTATTTTCATTCTCCATTGCATCAAACATTCTTTTGTATCAATCTTAATAATATCTTTGACATATTTAAAAGTCATTGAACCTCATGAAATCCATTCTCTTTAAATCCAATCATCCAATCAATACATACATTATCATCATACAATGCATCATACATTTAGAAAATATACTCCTCTCCTACCTTAAGAGAAGTATTCTCCCGGATTCGATGATCCCGCCTCACAATTGTTATCAATTCCTATATCAATCAATTGTAGGACCACATCAATCATCCACTCAAGCATTATTCTCAATTCTTATAATACAATACATGTATATACACATGTGACTCTCACCATGTAATAATTATTTATGAACTTCATTCTTTTACTTTATTAGGCTTTGGGAATTCCTTCCCTTAAATCAACACTCATTATGAATAAAAAGGGTCAGAACATAAATTACCCATACATATCACTTCTACACCCAACTCCTTAAGTGGGTTTTTTTTTCTTATCAATGTTTCCCAACCACCATCATAAATCATCATCTATGGCAATCTCTCATCATTAATGACATTCTCACCATCATTTAATGCCTTTCTCGTCCACATTACACATTTCCCCCAAAATCATAGGTTGGGGTTTTATTAAAAACCCAACAAACATCATAAATGCATATGGTTCATCATCTTCCATCCCAAATTTTTGTGTACCCCCTTCAAGGCTTATAAAAACTCACATTCACTTCACCCCACCTTAGGGTTTTCACATTTAAAGCTTCTCCCAACAACCCATATACAATTAATACTCTCCCAAGCCTTAATAACCCAAAACCTAGGGTTCAACACCATGAAAATGATGGAGGGCTTACCTTAGCCAAGAAACAAAAATGAGAGCCAAGGGAGAGGAAGGAGATGACGAAAATAGAAGAAGAGATAGGAGAGACTTCAAACCACCAAGGTCTCCTTCTTGCACAATGAAGAAAATAAAATTTGAGAGAGTAAGAGGCACCAACTTGGTCTAGGTTTTTGGAGAAGAAGAAGATGAAAATGAATGGGAGAAAAGAGAAGTGAAGAGAGAACAAGTGTGTGTTTGCCAAAGAAAGGGAAAATCCAACGTGAAAGAGAAAGGAGGGTAGGGTTTTAGTTTTAACATTTTTCCCTTTCACTTAAAGTTTCTCCGCTTTAAGATAAACAGGATCTCTATTCGGGCTCAATACATTATCTAAAAATTATTCCGAATACATATTTGGATTCCCAGTAATATTCTCTACAGCCCTTACCAACAACATCTCGATCAGAAATACTTGGTCTGACACCCATATTTTAACCGGGGATAAATTTTAGCTCATGAAGCTTAGTAATTTATAAAAAATCATAATAAACTCAAATTAATTTATTTCTATATTTTTGGGGCATTAATCTTTCCATAAATAAATAATTGTCATTTATTTCCCTTAATTGGATATTTACATAAAAATTGGGATGTTATAATCCACCCCACCTAAAAGAAATTTCATCCTTGAAATTTGACATACCGGATTCGAATATATAAGGATATCGTCCCTTAATATCATCTTCACGTTCCCATATGAATGATGCATAAATCTTGGTGGATTATATTCTTTGGCAAACACACCAATCGTTAAATTTGTAACATATTTGATCGTTGCCACAGGGATTGTGGTAATTACCTCAATCTTGGACTAGCACAAGCTGAACCAACATAATGCAATATAATATTCATTCTGTTTTTTTATTTTTATACTTTCTATATTTTTGTATTTTTAGAAACAATAAAAAAAATGAAGTGTGATTAATGGAAGATAGGTTAGGATTGCTTCAGCTTACAATTTCATCAAGAAACATGCAATCAAGGTTTAATCAAGCTTCATACTCAAGAGGACAATTCACAGATGGTTAATCCCTAATCCCTTGGGTGACTAACACTAATTCCTAAGCATTAAACCCTAATCCCTTAGGTGCTCAATGACAGAGAAATCTAATGCGATATTGGAGGTTGAACCCTAACTATTCATCTAATTACTAGGCCTGAATTAGTTAGGAAGCCAGAAGTTACCTAAGCCTCAACCATGATTCCTCACAAGTGAGATTCTTCATCAGATCTGGACTTGCCAATCCAACAATGGAACTCCACTCCTCAGCTTGTTCTCCTCATGATTCAGAAGTTGAATTCCTCAATACACTTCAAGAATTCATTGCAAGCCTTCGCAATCCCAACCCTAGGGGTTTAGAAACCCATGGAAATGGATTCAGACGAAGGAATGTAAAGAGACATGGACAAGAGAATTTTAGAGAGAGAAAAGGATTAGAGAGAGATTAGAAATAGGAAAATGAATCATGTTATTACTTCTGTGTGTGTCTCTCTCTCCTTTTACAGAGTATGTAAAAGTATATATAGGTAACTTACAGTTAGCTAACTAACTAACTAATTACAAGAGACACTTAATTAATAATTAAACTAACTAAACTAATAACATGATTACAGAGAAATAATTAATTACAAGACATTACTTAAATTACTAGGGTACATCAGTAACTAACAACTTAAACGATAATTAATGGGATCACTACAGCACTTTATTTGAAGGGAAAAATAGTGAACTGAATAAACAACCTCATGCTTGAGCGTGATTTACTGGCACTTAAACGAGGTCGTTAATTTATGCATTCTGTGACTTCACGCTTGAGCGTGATCGAGATGCGCTTAAGCGTGAACTTGAGTTAATGAATGCAATGGAATCACGCTTGAGCGTGACTGAGTGGGCTTGAGCGTGATGGAGGTTTGCATACTGTGACTCCCTTTTACGTGAATTGCATGATGAGCTCATGCTTGAGCGTGGAACTTAGAAGCTTGAGCGTGAGACTTTAATTCCTTACTGCACCTGATAACTAAATACATGCCTAGCATATATACGCTGGCTGTCCAGTGTATGTACGCTGGGTTAGTGAATTTACAAATAAACAATTTCCTTAACTACTTTATCTTTTTGATCATTTTCTTGCATAATTCAAACACTTTTGAATTAAATAAATAAAACTAGAATTAATGACAATTTGTTAAATAATAATGCCAAACTAAACAAAATTAAATGGATTAAGTTAAATTAAAGGTGAAATTATTAAGTCTTTTCAAGACTTATCATATTCCCAAACTTAAAGCTTGCTTGTCCTCAAGCAAGGACTCAGATTAATTAAATCAATTGCACTTACTCAAGACAATCAACCTTTCCTTAACTTAATTCACACCATAATTATTGAATACTATTCATTCTTTCTTTTTGCAAATTCTAAAAATATAATTACTCACACTTCCCTTGGGAACAAGTTGGTGATGCTTTCCTCACATGGCTTAGTGTTTCACTCTTCTCTTAGAATATAGGTTCAATTGTATGCACTCATCACCTGCATAATTGTCAGATCAACATAGGCTTGCAACAGTTCTAAATATCATGACATATGCTAACACAATTGGATCAACAAGAGCTTTTTAAGCTTGTAATGGGGTTAGGCTACAGGCTCCATTTTTGTTTTTCTAGTCAATGTTGGGTTAAAAGATGTGCCCATTGATGCCTTGCCTCAATCTTAACTTAAATGTCTCTATTAACCAGCTCTTTTGATTTTATTTTTCTCAGATGAAGGATAACTTAACTACTTGTGGTGCTTTGCACCTTCTTCTCTTTCTGTCCTTTGGACTCTTTCTTTCTTTCTTTCTTCTTTTTCTTTCAATTTTTTTCAATACCATTTTTCTTCTATATAGGAATTATTTTGCTGATTTTTCACTTTTCTTTTTCTTTTGCCGTTCTTCCTTTCATTTCTCAAAATCCTCATCTATAATTAAGGTTAGAGTGTGTCCTTTAATTTTTGTTAGACACACTCTTTATCCCCAAACTTAGAACTTGCTAGTCCCTAGCAATAAGATAAGACTCAGCAATTCATTAATGGAACATCCAAGGATAATTCACTTGGTTTTTCTTAGATACATAGGCTTGTAATGTTAGGTATATAATTAGAATGAAATGGTCTCAGGCTCAAAATATAATTGTTAGGTCAAAGGATAATTAAAAATAAGGATGGCTAAATTTGGTCCTGGCTAATTTTCAAAGAAGGCCTTCATAATTTCCAATTGGAAAACATATAATCATTTAGCATGCACTAAAGCAAATTCTGTCTCACTAACAATAATGCAGACACACTTAAAAAAATAATAAAGGCTCAAAAGCTAATACATTACAGGTAATTAGCCAATCATGTCCCCAAACTTAATGCATGATTATAAATTCAGATTGCTAACTAGCATAATGAATAAACAAATAATTAATGATGAAAAAAAATTATGGACAGGGATCATGAATCAAGTAATGCCAATCAATTAATTCATCGAGTTGATACTTGAGAATCAACATACTTTAAATTATTGAGATGAATTCTAACTCAAACATAATTGAAATATTTCATAAGTGAATAAGATCAAACTATAGATCACTTCCCTTTTTACCTTTATGGCACGGATTTGGTAAGCAAATGATTACAATAAGTAAGCAATACAATTAGAAGTACAAAATAAAATTAAACAAGAAGAAGGAAAATTAATTTCATTACACTGAAAAGAAATACATTGTTCAAAATAAAGTGACTTCAATAAAGTTATTACATTCCAAAGGTAAATGCTAGATAAAAATAAAGTAAACATTAGTCTTCTTCCTCAGCTTCCTCCATAGGCTCATCAGTTTCTGGCTCAGGGTGAAATGGAAATACTGTTGGCATTGGTGCAGCTTCAGGGGGGAGGGTGAATCCAATGGAAGCTAACCATTGATCTCTATCAGTTGGTACCCCCATTTATTTAGTAGGGTCCAAGTTCAATATGATTGCAATCTTTCTTAGCATCTGATCATGATTCATGACCAGATCATAGGTCCCTAACTGCATTCTTTTCATGGCCTGCAATTCCTGCATTATCAAAGCAAAGCTAAAAGGACTACCTGGATCTGTTGGTGGTGGCACAGAAGATCTTGATGTGGGATTTCTGAGACGTCTTGGTTTTTGAGGCACAAAATCATCAATATGGTCTCTCACCCACTGCTTATCCATGACCTTTCAGGTTTCACCCTTGTCTCCATAATCCAAATTAGCCTTGTTCTTTTAGGCCAACAGAGTAATAAATCAACACCAACCTCTTAATGGCAATCTCAGTAGCATGAGCCACAGGTTGTAGGGATGAAAGGATATAGTGGCACCATAAGAGGGGGAGATGATTCAAACAACTCTTCCTGATGCTTTTTGGTGCACCATTCACTTTTGTTATATATGCAGCTCCTTGTTCACAAGATTCCTCTAAAATTTCTTTCCTAAGATTTTCATTTTCAGCCCTATGAAAGAATCTACTTTCCAAGTGTAATGACATCCTTCCTCATCCAATATAGGTACTTTCAACAACTTATTCAATATATGACCAGATAGAGGAATGGTGACTCCTCTCAAGAAGGACGAAAAAGGAAACTTATCCTCAATAGAATTGGCCCTTAGATTGGCATAAAATTCCCTAGTAAGTTCCTGGTAACCATTCCCTAATTCTCATTAAAAAATTGCCACCCTCTTGCTAACATGGAAGCTTTCACAGTGTGGTCAGAACAAGTTTCTTCCTTCAGGACTAGATGTCTATCCCTTATTACTACCCTATGTTTGAACTTATTCTCATAATCTTGGGCGCCCTTGGAATCTCTAAACCTATACCCATCAAAACCCTCAATTGTTTGAGACTTCTTTTCTTCCTCAAGGCTTTTACTCCTTTCAGGTGGTGGAGAATTAGGGATACTGATAGTAACCACCCCCTTTCCTTTCTCGTTTGGGGTTTTCTTCACAATTTCTATTTCAACAATTTTTTCAGGTTTTCTAAAAATTCTTTGTGATCTTCTGACCATTGTGAGTGTTAACGATGTTATTTATAAAGCATAAATGGATACAAATACACAAACAGCACATCCACACAAAAAGAAAATGTAAGATGAAAAGATATGGTGGATGCAAGAAATTTGAAATTGAAACAAAGAACTCCTAAAATCGTAGTTATCAACTGAAATGAAAGAATGAAAAGATACTACCTTTCAAAGGAATCCAGAGATTGTGCCTTTTTCTCTTCAAAACCCAAGGTTCCAACGTAAAGAGTTACGGTTTGTATGCTAAAAAAGGTTTTATACTGCTGAACCCATTACATGAGGTACACGTAGTTACACTGAACCTTGGGCTATAAACGCCTAAATTAAAGCACACAGGAGGTAATAGGTATGAATCACGCTGCAAGCTTGCACTATCACGCTTAAGCGTAAGGCATAATCATGAATCATGCTCAAGTGTACATTACTTCGCTCAAGCGAGGAGAAAGTACCATGGGGCACGCTCAAGCGCTAAGGGACCATGCTCAGGCGACAAGCTTGGAACAACAAGCTTTCAACTTTCTCAAGCCCGAGCACGCTCAAGCGTAAGGTAAGGCGCTTAAGCATGGGACCCTTTTCAGTATCAGTGGTATGCTAGGAAGCTTACGCTCAGTTATGAGTAAATGCACACTCAAGCGCATATGCAAAATATGTGACAGGTCTTGTATAGACTCAATCACGCTTAAGCTTGATATTGTTTCGCTCAAGCGCGTAATATTCAGGGACAGTCACGCTCAAGCGTGAAGTGGTCACGCTCAAGCTTGAGCAGCTTAGGGACATCACGCTTAAAGCGTAAAAGGGCAAGCTCAAGCGCCAAATTAGTCCAGGATCACACTTAAAGCATGGAGGCATACACTCAAGCGCATGAGCATAACAGTAGAGAAACTACCACGATCACGCTTAAGTGTGACTAGTTCGCTTATGCGAGATGAAAGTATTACAGACGCGCTCAAGCGCTGAGGACAACGCTCAGGCGACAACTAATTAGGGATCATATGGCTTCACTACCATATGAAGAGTGGCTAATGCTTAAGCGTGACTAATGCTCGCTCAAGCGCATAGCACATCAAGACCTACTCTTCCTGATCTCGCTTAAGCGTGATCAGTCCTCGCTCAAGCGCGATGCATTCTTATGGATGACAATCAAACAATGCTTAAGCTCGCTCAAGCAAACAAGAGTTCGCTCAAGCGCCAGGGAACATTTTTGTCCATGCTTGAGCGTGCAAGGGACTCGCTTGAGTGCCAGGGGGTCTGATGCTGATTTAATTATGCGTAAAAATGACCAATTTGAAATGAATGTACGTGCACCCCCTGGTCCACAATTTTATTATTTTATTGGAGTGCGTATGTACACTGGAATTCAAAGTATGTAAACTTAAACCTTATTCAAAATTTTACAAGTTTATTCATACCTTGATCAAAATTTTTAGTTTTCATTTACTATTTTAAAACACCAAACACAAACTACAACAATCAAAAATGTAGGGTTACCTCCCTCAAGCGCTT
The DNA here is from genome assembly GCA_037962975.1 of Clitoria ternatea. Lineage (NCBI taxonomy): Eukaryota > Viridiplantae > Streptophyta > Magnoliopsida > Fabales > Fabaceae > Clitoria > Clitoria ternatea. The sequence continues at coordinate 114,977,750 of CM075671.1, forward strand.
CTTTAAGGTCACTAGCTTGACCTTTGACAGACACCTAAGATGATGCCTGTAAAAACATGGAGGATTTCTGCCTATCAAACTCTCCTCCAAAGTAGAGTTTGCGTCTCTGGCCATTCACCTTAAAAGTTCTTCTAGTGGCTGGTTCTTTCAACTCAATTCCACCATGAGGGAAAACCTTATTCACAATAAAAGGTCCAAACCACTTTGATCTTAGTTTTCCTAGAAAGAGTTTCAGTCTAGAATTGAATAACAGGACCTTATCATCCTTTTGAAACTCTTTTCTATTTATCCACTTATCATGCCACCTCTTAGTTTTCTCTTTATAGATTGAGGCACTCTGATAAGCATTGAGTCTGAACTCCTTAAGTTCATGGAGTTTTAGAACTTTTTCCTCTTGAGAATGGTCAAAATCCATATTTAACAGCTTTGTGGCCCACCATGCCTTATGTTCTAACTCCACAGGGAGATAGCAAGCTTTACCATATACCAATTGATAAGGTGACATGCCAATTGGAGTCTTAAATGCTGTCCTATAGGCCCACAATGCATCATTCAATTTCACAGACCAATCTTTCCTAGACTTCCCTACCACTTTCTCTAATATTCTCTTAATTTCCCTATTAGAAAGCTCAACTCGTCCAAGTTTGTGGATGATATGGAGTAGACACCTTATGGAGTACCTCACAATGCCTCAGGGCTTTTTCCATGATTCTATTGCAGAAATCTGACCCTCCATCACTAATGAGGACTCTAGGGACTCCAAATCTAGATAAAATGTTCTTCTTTACAAACCTAAGTACCACATGTGTATCATTGGTTCTCGTAGGGATTGCCTCCACCCACTTGGAGACATAATCCATAACAACAAGGATATACTCATTGGAGAATGACTTTGGGAATGGTCCCATGAAGTCAATGGCCCAAACATCAAATAGCTCTACAACTAAAATATTTGTCAAAGGCATGCCAGCTTTAGTAGAAAGGCCTCCATTTCTTTGGCACTTATCACACCTTTGCACATATACTTTAGCATCCTGAAAAATTATTGGCCAATAAAAGTCACATTGCAACACTTTTGTTGCTGTTCTGGAGGCACCATGGTGTCCTCCATAATAGGAGTCATGCCAGTGCCACAAGAGTCTTTCTTGCTCTGATTTAGGCACACATCTTCTGATAATTCCATCTACTCCTATCTTATAAAGAAATGGATCATCCCATAGAAAGGTTTTACTGTCATGAAAGAATTTTTTCTTCATTTGGGATGTCCACCCTTTAGGTACCATAGAGGCACTTTTAAAGTTGGCCATATCAGCATACCATGGCCCTGTGATAATTACCATCAGCCTCTCATCTGGGAATTCCTCTTTAATCAAGATAGAATCTGATTCACCCTTTAGATGGGAGCGTTGATCAGCCATTAAGTTCTCTACTCCCTTTTTATCTCTTATTTCTAAATCAAACTCTTAGAGTAAAAGAACCCACCTGATCAACCTTGGATTTGATTCTTTCTTAGCTAGCAAGTACTTAATTGCTGAATGATCTGTATACACAATGACCTTAACACCAATCAAGTAAGAAATAAATTTATCAAATGCATACACCACAGCAAGCATTTCTTTTTCAGTAGTGGTGTAGTTTATTTGATTTTCATTTAATACTTTGCTAGCATAATAAATTACATGTGTTAATTTTTCTTTCTTTTGTCCTAGCACAGCTCCTATAGCAAAGTCACTTGCATCACACATGAGTTCAAATGGTAAGGACCAATAAGGTGCTGCAAGGATCAGAGCTGAAATTAATCTTTGTTTCAAATTTTTAAAAGCCTTGACATAGTTTTCATCAAAAACAAAAGCATGATCTTTCACAAGTAAACCAGTCAAAGGCTTTGCTATTTTTGAAAAATCTTTTATAAATCTCCTATAGAAGCAAGCACATCCTAAGAAACTCCTCACTCCTTTCACATTGATTGGAGGAGGAAGTTATTCAATGATATCAATCTTGGCTCTATCTACTTGAATACCCTCAGCAGAGATTTTGTGGCCAAGGACTATCCCTCCTCTAACCATAAAATGACACTTTTCCCAGTTGAGGACAAGATTAGTCTCTTGACATCTCACCAGCACCTTAGATAGGTTGTTCAGGCATCTGTCAAAGCTGCTTCCAAACACAAAGATGTCATCCATAAACACCTCAATGAACTTCTCTACCATGTTCCCAAAAATTTCCAGCATACACCTTTGAAAGGTTGCTGGTGCATTGCACAAACCAAATGGCATACGCCTATATGCAAAGATTCCATATGGACAGGTAAAGGTTGTCTTCTCTTGATCTTTTGGATCAATCACAATTTGGTTGTAACTAGAATATCCATCAAGGAAGTAGTCATACTCATGACCTGACAGCCTCTCAAGCATTTGGTCTATAAATGGTAAAGGAAAGTGGTCTTTTCTAGTGGAGTCATTAAGCCTTCTATAATCTATGCACATTCTCCAACCTGTAGTTGGTCTAGTATCAATGACTTCACCTTTTTCATTTTTAACAGTGGTCATCCCTCCTTTCTTAGGCATCACTTGGACTAGACTAATCCAAGCGCTATCTGAGATAGGATAGATAATCCCTGTATCAAGGAGTTTAACCACTTCTTTCCTTACAGCTTCTTTCATTATGGGGTTTAATCTTTTTTGTGGCTGAACAACAGGGGAATAGTCATCCTCCATCAAAATTTTATGCATACAAAATGATGGACTAATTCCCTTTAAATTAGAAATATTCCAGCCAATAGCAGACTCATGTTTTCTTAAAACCTCTATCAATTTTTCTACATCCTCATCTTTTAATTCAGCATTAATGATTACAAGATGTGATTCATTATCTCCTAAGAAAACATATTTCAAATGAGAAGGAAAAGGTTTCAAATCATGCTTTTCTTTAAACACTTCCTTACCCTTTTCAAGTTCAGTATTATTTAATTTTTCTTTCTTTTCATTTTCTAATTCACCTACTTCACATGCTTTTAGTAGGTTCAGCAACTCATTATGTGAGTCATCTAACTCCTCAGTCTTGGAGTCAAAATCATCCTCAAGAAAGGCTTGTAAAGACTCTTCTTCAGTTCTTAACAACATAGGAGTCTTATAACTTTTAATTTCTTCAAGCATAAAACAATCCATCTTCTCAGCTGGATGTTTCACAGCATTAAAGACATTAAAAGCTACCTGCTCCTCTTGAACTCTCAGCATGAGTTCTCCCTTCTCTACATCAATTAAAGCTCTACCTGTAGCTAAGAAGGCTCTTCCTAAGATTAAAGGAATCTCTCTATCAGCTTCCATATCCAAAACTATAAAATCGGCTGGAAAGATGAACTTATCTACCTTAACTAATAGATCTTCCAGCATCCCGTGAGGATATTTGATAGACCTATCAGCCAACTGTAAAGACATGCGAGTTGGTTGCAAGTCATTAATTCCTAACTTCCTCATTAAGGATAAAGGCATGAGGTTAATGCTAGCCCCTAGATCACATAAAGCACTTCCTACATGAACATCCCTTATTGCACAAGGTATTGTAAAATATCCAGGATCTTCTAGCTTTTGAGGAAGTTTCTTTTGAATAATTGCACTGCACTCTTGAGTGAGAGCAATCATCTCATCTCCCTTTAGCTTTCTCTTCTTAGACAAGAGCGCTTTTAAGAAATTAGCATAGGAAGGCATCTTTTGTAATGCCTCAGCAAAGGGAATATTTATGTGAAGCTTTTTAAACACATATAAGAACTTAGCAAACTTTTGCTCCTCTATCTGTTTCTTGAATCTATGTGAAAATGGAGCATTCTTTAATTTCTCAGGAGTTAGCTTGACAACTTCCTCCAAGATCAAATCAATCTTTTTCTTTTTCTTTTGATGAACTTGGTTTTCTTTTTCTTTTTCTATTTCTACTTTCTTTTCAATTTTATCCTTAACTTGTTCATCGACTTGCTCTTTTTCTTTTTCTACTTCTTTTTCTGAATTATTTTCCTAACTTGGAGTAGAGAGAAGAACTTTCCCACTCCTTGTGGTTATTTCCTTGCAATGTTCCCTAGGATTTACCTCAGTATCTCTAGGAAAATTGTCTGACTATCTCTCAGCTAACTGTTTTGATAGTTGTCCAACCTGGTTTTCCAGATTTTGGATGGATGCTTCTTGATTTTTAAAGCTGGCCTGAGTGGCCTGAATGAACTGAGATAGCACATTCTCAAGTTCAGACTTTTCTTTAGAGGGAGGGGAGAAGGTTGTTGTGGTCTAGTTGTGGTTTGATTTTGTGGCACGTTTTGATTCAAATGTGGACCTTTCTGCCATGAAAAATTGGGGTGATTCTTATAGTTAGGATTAAAGGAATTATAGGAATAATTCCTTCGATACTGTTTCCCCATGTAATTAACTTGTTCAGCAGGCATATTTAGATCACACATCCTATTTTCATGGTCTTCACCATAAAAATCACAACTCATCATACAAACTTGACTAGGCTTTTGAAGTTTTGAAATCTGCACACTTAGTTTCTCTAAAGCGTGAGTCATCAACTTACTTTGAGCCAAATAGGCATCTTGTGCTTCTAATTCTAATATCCCTCTCTTAGGGATTTGGCTCCTTTCACTAACCAAACATTCATTTGAAGCCATAACATCAATCAACTCTATAGCTTCTTCTATAGTTTTTATGGTTAATGAACCTCCAGCTGAGGCATCAATCAAGACTCTAGTTGCTGGTCTTACACCATTATAGAATATGGTAACTTATGTACATCAGGAATCCTATGGTGAGGACATTTCCTCAAACTCTCTTTGTACCTATTGTAACATCCCAGTTTTGAAACTAAATGCCGAATGAAGAATAAACCATTAAGACTTGATTTCAACTAGAAAATAACTGTTAATTATATTTAAGCCATTAAAAATATAAAAAAAAATGGTGGTGGTCAGGGGATGGGGTGGAGTGCGCGTGGCTGCTGAGCTCACACTCTCCCATCCCACTCTTCTCTTACTTGTGCGCATGTACATATATATATAAAACGTAAGCCTATGGCGATGAACACACACACTATCCCTTCAGACTCCTTCCTCCGTCACTTCATCCTCTACTTTTCTCTCTTCATCTCCATCCTCCTTCTTCCTCCATCTCACTCTTCACTCCTGGAGATCTTGATTTCAGTACTGGAGAACGGACCACACTCCATCCCAGAATCAGGCGCAGGATACGACAAAGCCAAGGAAGACCAAACGAACCAGGAGAAGGACATCGGACCCAACGACAAGAACGGAAAGGTTTCTGAGGTTCTTCTAAAGGTAGGGGGCGCTTGCATGTCGAATGTATGGTCTAAGAACGGTACCGGATGAACGTACTGCTGAGTGTGGGTATGTGTGTGTGCATGTATTCATAATTATTAAAACTGATGCATGATTTAAGATTCTGATAGTGATTTTCGTGGCGATGGTGTAGCCTGTTAGTGGATGATAATGATGGATGATATGCATGGATCTATTTACTTGTCACTATGAAAAATATGTATGTGCATGCTCTTAATTGGATTGTTCAATGTTGTTAGTCTGATGACCGATTGTAACATGCGCTGGAGTGATTGACTGAATGATTACGAGTAGTGTGGGGAAATCCGCTTTGCTTAATGACTACGGTGAAGGTGTTCGTGGCGCGATGATGTGTATTAATGAATGTGTTAGTTGCATGAGTGAGAGTGGGGCGACCCATAGAAGGTCAAGAACCCCAAGGGAAACGACTTCCAGTTACCAACCCTGGCTAGATCCCGATAGTGCTCGTGGTAGCCGTTGGAGCTAGAGAAGAGAGTCTCGAGACGCCGTGGGGAGGCCGGTGCCACCTGGTAAGAGCTGAGGGATGAGGGGCCAGAAGAAAAGGGGACCGTAACTGAGAGTCTATACCCGAGTCGGATCCGCAGGCATGCATATAGAAATAAGGCCGATTGTGGTGATGTATAAATCTATGTATATATATGTGTATGATTTGAATGCATGAATGTAGATGTGCGTAGGAACTCTGAGTGCATGAATATATATATATGGATGTGGGATAAACTCTGTGTATTATATGTGTCATGAATATTGTTTAAACTGCGTGAACTTGGTTACTTGAGAAAGGTTGAATGATGGCAAGAGCGTGTACTGATGCTGATACCGAGTCTGTGAGTATCATTTTACATGTAAAAGCTCACCCCTGCAGTGGCCATTTTTCAGTGAATGTCTCTCGTGAGGAGGATCAGAAGCAGAACTGGAACGCTGAGCGAAGTGTTGATGCATTTGGAAGGCTTAATTAAGGCGATGTTAGATTAAGCCCTGACTGGTTCATACCGGATGTTAATGTTTTGGGATAAATAGAACTTTATGGACAAGGAGAAATCCGATTTTGTGTTGTAAATATTGACATACACTCTTATGTATATATGGATGTATGGTTTTGTGTGTGTGATGCTATGTGCTACCTTGTTTCATAATTGTGCTTTAATGGATACGCAGGGACAGTATGATTGAGCAGGCTATAGCCAAGTCAGAGTGAATTGAGAATTGTCTTAGGAAAACTTATGTCGGATACGTTGGGCGGAGTCGTACCCCGCCCGAAGTATGTGGATATTTCGCCCAAGCAAGAGGACTCGCGCTGGAGCGATGTAGTTGTTAGAATGGGACACCGTTCAATTACCCTTCCTATCCGTTGTGATGCTAACGCAATCCAGACCCCGGTGCTGACCCCTGATTTGGGAGTTGTGGTTGAGTCCGCCCAGGCGTTGTCATAATTAGTTGAGTTGGGCGGAATAGGTTCAGACTCCTCCTTCCTCCACAATCTACTACCGCATTTGTACCCTGTAACTTCCCGTTTTTCCTGAGTGAAGTGCGAGCGTGAGGATTTACCTAGTGAACCCTTGTCCATATCCGATTGAGGAATTACCTTGTGTTTGTGTTGAAGAGGCGTTGTGCTGACCTCGTTTAGGCGGTGTCATACCTCGCCCAAGTAACTAGGACGGTTCGCCCAAGCGCGTGGGACCATGCTGAAGCAAGCAGATATCAACTTGAGACTTCGCCTACGTACCTTCCTCCTCTATTGTCGCATTATTTTGCCTCGCAGGGTGGTGTTGGACATCGCCTGAGTGAGTGAATGTCGTGATGTAGTCCGTCCAGGTGTTATTGTGCCTCGCCGAACTGGACGGCGGTGTAATCACTTCCTCTTTTCTTCACAAACTACTCCTGCATATGTATATCTCTCTTCTTCTTCCCTTACCTGTCCTCTGAAGCTGAACGTCCAGCGTTCTCTGAGAAAGGGTCAGCCCGTAGGAACGAATAGACGCTAATGTAAGGTCTACTTAAAGAGTTTCACGTCTGATGTTGCATTGCCACACATCGTTTAGGCGGTGTGAGACAAGGTTGAGCGAGTCACCTTCGCCCTGGAGTCCGCCCAGGACAAACATACCCCGCCTAGCCAGGTAGGATGATTCGAACTCCGCCCTTCTACCGAGTGCTACGCGTGTGAATGTATTAACATTCTTCCCTTATTTATTTCCTCCTATTGAGTGACCAGCGTTACTCGAAGGAAAGTTTTCCTTGTGGAATTCCCTCCATCCGCTGCTGCATTACCATACTCCGCCTGGACGGTGTCAGACCCCGTCCGAGCGAGCAAACGGTGTTGTGTAATCCGCCCATTGTTGGTGTGTTACGATAAACCCAATAAGCCAGTTCCAGTTTTAGCTTCTCTGTAGGTTGCTATATGCGTGTGAATGCTCTTCATTCTTCCCTTGCCTGCTTCCTTCTATATCGAATAATACGTGCCTGTTTTTGTGAAAAAAAAAAATTTCTTATATTTTTGGAATTATTAGTCGCAAATAAATAAGGTGTTACATTTTGGTATCAGAGCGGACCGAAAGGTCCAAGGCCAAAGTATGCTTACCGAGTGTAAGCGGTGGTGTGTGTGTCTTTTTGATTGAATGGTTGAAATTGTTCTGATGCTAGTTGACTTGAGGACAAGAGGTTGTTTTCCCCTGGTCCGATTGTGTGTATGACCTAGGCGAATGATATAATGTGCTAAGCTATTAATTGTTGGACTAATAACCAGATCGGTAGTAAGTGGCTCCGTATACTTATCCTTAAATGTCAATTTCAGGATAAGGAATGGTGCATCGTCAAAGTATGAAGGCTATAGCCACAGCATTCCAACGCTTTGCGGATGTGTTTGAAAAGGCAGGGCCAGACTCGACCTGAGGATGGCCATGTGCTGGACCGCTTCCTGAAGAGGAAGCCGAGTGAATTCTTAGGAGGACGGAACCCTGAGGCGGCGTTCAAGTGGACTCAGGAATTAGAAAGGATTTTTGGAGGTCTTCGCTGTACTGAAGCCCAGAAGGTGGAATGTGCAGTGTATATGCTGCGAGATGAAGCGGAGAACTGGTGGAAAATAGCCAGAAGCCGATTCCCCGAAGATGATAATCAACTGACGTGGAACGATTTTAAGGCCTGCTTCTTAGAGAAATACTTTCCCGACACAGTGAGGAGTCGGAAGGAGCTGGAGTTTATGGAGTTAAAACAGGGCTCCATGACTGTGGAAGAATACGCGACAAGGTTCGAGGAATTGTGCCTATTCTATCCGCCCTTCCAGCAGCCAGGAACGGAGAACTCCAAGTGTCTTAAGTTTGAGAACGGATTGAGATCGGATATCAAGAGGGCCTGCAGATACCATGAAATCCGGAGTTTCCCTGCATTAGTGAACAAATGTAGAATATTCGAAGAGGATGACAGGGCCCATTCGGGCCAGTGCAGCAGAGCCAAACAGCACCTGAGGCCTCAGCAATCACGTTTCAAGAGGCCAGGCAACGTGAGGAGGAATAAACCCTTCACTAGATATCAGAATCATGGTGACCGAGGGAGACAAATGAGTAGATGACCAAGATATGGCGGATGCTTTAAATGCGGCGGTGACCACTTTGCTAAGGATTGCAATGATACAAATGTTAAATGCTACCACTGCGGAGAGAAGGGACACGTTCGTCCTGACTGCCCCCAACTCCGCCAGACAAACGCCAATGTACGTCAAGGAGGATCTCAAGATAGAACCCGAGTGAATGATAACCAACGACCTAGTGGCAGAGGCAACAGAACCAGAGGAAACATGATGCGTGCTCCGAACAGCCGAGAGAGGAATACCGGTCCGCCAGCAGCAGGAAGGATCTACACCATCAATGCAGAAGATGTTGCACCAGCAAATGACCTAGTACAATGTAAGTGCTCACTTGGAATGAATACGCTTAATGTTGTTTTCGATTCGGGAGCTACCCATTCTTTTATAGCTGATGAGTGCGTGGAACGGTTGAAGTTACCAACTGTGTCTATGGATCGGACTTTGGAAGTGGCCAGCCCTACTGGCGCTAATGTGTTCACATCGTCAATATGTAGAAATGTAGCATTTGAGTTGTATGATCGGAGTTTCACCTTTGATCTGATTTGCATGCCTTTAAAGGGTCTTGATATCGTGCTTGGAATAGATTGGCTTTCTGCCAATAAGGTATTAGTAGATTGTAGAAACCGAGAGTTAGTTTTTCTGAAACAGCCCACTGAGAACGACACGGCACCAGGTATAACCCAACTATTTATGATGCTTTGTCTAACCAAAGATGAGAGTGAGACCCTAGTGAACGAAATTCCGGTTGTCTGCGAATTCCCAGAAGTGTTCCCTGAAGACGTTCCGAGTGTGCCTCCCAATAGAGAAGTCGAATTCTCTATAGACTTGATCCCTGGAGCCGAGCCGGTCTCCAGCGCGCCCTATAGAATATCCTCAACTGAATTGGCAGAGTTGAAGAAACAAGTGGATGAGTTACTCGAGAAGCAGTTCATTAGACCAAGCGTGTCACCATGGGGCGCACCTGTGCTACTTGTTAAGAAGAAGGATGGTAGCATGAGACTTTGTATAGATTATCGACAGCTTAACAAACTCACAATCAAGAATCGATACCCACTGCCTAGAATTGATGATTTAATTGACCAGCTGCGTGGAGCCTCAGTCTTCTTGAAGATCGACTTACGATCGGGATATCACCAAATTCGAGTGAAAGACTCGGACATTCCTAAAACTGCCTTTAGGACTCGGTATGGTCACTACGAGTATGTAGTGATGCCGTTCGGTGTGACAAACGCCCCTGCTGTTTTCATGAATTACATGAACAGCATATTCCACTCCTTCTTAGATCGGTTTGTTGTTGTCTTCATCGATGACATTCTAGTTTATTCTAAGACGTCTGAGGAGCATGAAGGACATCTCCGAGCGGTACTCCAAGTGTTGAAAGAGAAACAATTGTTTACAAAGCTCTCGAAGTGCGAATTCTGGATGGATGAGATCCACTTCCTCGGGCATGTGATTTCCGAGCGAGGCGTCTCGATGGATCCTGCGAAGGTAGCTGCTGTAATAGCATGGGAGAGGCCCAGGTCGGTCTCGGAAATAAGAAGTTTTATGGGCTTGGCAGGTTATTATAGGAGGTTCATCGAAGGTTTTTCTAAATTGGCATTACCCAAGTTGTTTACCTAGGTAAGTACCGACTGAATTTCGGGGACGAAATTCTTTTTCAGTGGGGCAGAACTGTAACATCCCAGTTTTGAAACTAAATGCCGAATGAAGAATAAACCATTAAGACTTGATTTCAACTAGAAAATAACTGTTAATTATATTTAAGCCATTAAAAATATAAAAAAAAATGGTGGTGGTCAGGGGATGGGGTGGAGTGCGCGTGGCTGCTGAGCTCACACTCTCCCATCCCACTCTTCTCTTACTTGTGCGCATGTATATATATATATAAAACGTAAGCCTATGGCGATGAACACACACACTATCCCTTCAGACTCCTTCCTCCGTCACTTCATCCTCTACTTTTCTCTCTTCGTCTCCATCCTCCTTCTTCCTCCATCTCACTCTTTGCTCCTGGAGATCTTGATTTCAGTACTGGAGAACGGACCACACTCCATCCCAGAATCAGGCACAGGATACGACAAAGCCAAGGAAGACCGAACGAACCAGGAGAAGGACATCGGACCCAACGACAAGAACGGAAAGGTTTCTGAGGTTCTTCTAAAGGTAGGGGGCGCTTGCATGTCGAATGCATGGTCTAAGAACGGTACCGGATGAACGTACTGCTGAGTGTGGGTGTGTGTGTGTGCATGTATTCATAATTATTAAAACTGATGCATGATTTAAGATTCTGATAGTGATTTTTATGGCGATGGTGTAGCCTGTTAGTGGATGATAATGATGGATGATATGCATGGATCTATTTTCTTGTCACTATAAAAAATATGTATGTGCATGCTCTTAATTGGATTGTTCAATGTTGTTAGTCTGATGACCGATTGTAACATGCGCTGGAGTGATTGACTGAATGATTACGAGTAGTGTGGGGAAATTCGCTTTGCTTAATGACTACAGTGAAGGTGTTCGTGGCGCGATGATGTGTATTAATGAATGTGTTAGTTGCATGAGTGAGAGTGGGGCGACCCATAGAAGGTCAAGAACCCCAAGGGAAACGACTTCCAGTTACCAACCCTGGCTAGATCCCGATAGTGCTCGTGGTAGCCGTTGGAGCTAGAGAAGAGAGTCTCGAGACGCCGTGGGGAGGCCGGTGCCACCTGGTAAGAGCTGAGGGACGAGGGGCCAGAAGAAAAGGGGACCGTAACTGAGAGTCTATACCCGAGTCGGATCCGCAGGCATGCATATAGAAATAAGGCCGATTGTGGTGATGTATAAATCTATGTATATATATGTGTATGATTTGAATGCATGAATGTAGATGTGCGTAGGAACTCTGAGTGCATGAATATATATATATGGATGTGGGATAAACTCTGCGTATTATGTGTGTCATGAATATTGTTTGAACTGCATGAACTTGGTTACTTGAGAAAGGTTGAATGATGGCAGAAGCGTGTACTGACGCTGATACCAAGTCTGTGAGTATCATTTTACATGTAAAAGTTCACCCCTGCAGTGGCCATTTTTCAGTGAATGTCTCTCGTGAGGAGGATCAGAAGCAGAACTGGAACGCTGAGCGAAGTGTTGATGCATTTGGAAGGCTTAATTAAGGCGATGTTAGATTAAGCCCTGACTGGTTCATACCGGATGTTAATGTTTTGGGATAAATAGAACTTTATGGACAAGGAGAAATCCGATTTTGTGTTGTAAATATTGACATACACTCTTATGTATATATGGATGTATGGTTTTGTGTGTGTGATGCTATGTGCTACCTTGTTTCATAATTGTGCTTTAATGGATACGCAGGGACAGTATGATTGAGCAGGCTATAGCCAAGTCAGAGTGAATTGAGAATTGTCTTAGGAAAACTTATGTCGGATACGTTGGGCGGAGTCGTACCCCGCCCGAAGTATGTGGACATTTCGTCCAAGCAAGAGGACTCGCGCTGGAGCGATGTAGTTGTTAGAATGGGACACCGTTCAATTACCCTTCCTATCCGTTGTGATGCTAACGCAATCCAGACCCCGGTGCTGACCCCTGATTTGGGCGTTGTGGTTGAGTTCGCCCAGGCGTTGTCATAATTAGTTGAGTTGGGCGGAATAGGTTCAGACTCCTCCTTCCTCCACAATCTACTACCGTATTTGTACCCTGTAACTTCCCGTTTTTCCTGAGTGAAGTGCGAGCGTGAGGATTTACCTAGTGAACCCTTGTCTATATCCGATTGAGGAATTACCTTGTGTTTGTGTTGAGGAGGCGTTGTGCTGACCTCGTTTAGGCGGTGTCATACCTCGCCCAAGTAACTAGGACGGTTCACCCAAGCGCGTGGGACCATGCTGAAGCAAGCAGATATCAACTTGAGACTTCGCCTACGTACCTTCCTCCTCCATTGTCGCATTATTCTGCCTCGCAGGGCGGTGTTGGACATCGCCTGAGTGAGTGAATGTCGTGATGTAGTCCGTCCAGGTGTTGTTGTGCCTCGCCGAACTGGACGGCGGTGTAATCACTTCCTCTTTTCTTCACAAACTACTCCTGCATATGTATATCTCTCTTCTTCTTCCCTTACCTGTCCTCTGAAGCTGAACGTCCAGTGTTCTCTGAGAAAGGGTCAGCCCGTAGGAACGAATAGATGCTAATGTAAGGTCTACTTGAAGAGTTTCACGTCTGATGTTGCATTGCCACACATCGTTTAGGCGGTGTGAGACAAGGTTGAGCGAGTCACCTTCGCCCTGGAGTCCGCCCAGGACAAACATACCCCGCCTAGCCAGGTAGGATGATTCGAACTCCGCCCTTCTACCGAGTGCTACGCGTGTGAATGTATTAACATCCTTCCCTTATTTATTTCCTCCTATTGAGTGACCAGCGTTACTCGAAGGAAAGTTTTCCTTGTGGAATTCCCTCCATCCGCTGCTGCATTACCATACTCCGCCTGGACAGTGTCAGACCCCGTCCGAGCGAGCAAACGGTGTTGTGTAATCCGCCCATTGTTGGTGTGTTACGATAAACCCAATGAGCCAGTTCCAGTTTTAGCTTCTCTGTAGGTTGCTATATGCGTGTGAATGCTCTTCATTCTTCCCTTGCCTGCTTCCTTCTATATCGAATAATACGTGCCTGTTTTTGTGAAAAAAAAAAATTTCTTATATTTTTAGAATTATTAGTCGTAAATAAATAAGGTGTTACACCTATCCCATGCTTCCATCAGAGATTCACCCTCTCTTTGCTGGAAACAAGTGATTTCTATACGCAACATGGCGTATTTGGAAGGAGGGAAATATTCAATCAAAATTTTTCTTTGTAAATCCTCCCAAGTGGATATACTGCCTCTTGGTTGGCTTTGCAACCAGGCTTTTGCACGGTCCCTTAGAGAAAAAGGAAATAATCTCAATCTTATTGCCTCAGCAGGGACACCATTCATTTTCACTGTATCATAAATTTGGAGGAAGGTTGCTAGATGCAAATTTGGATCCTCAACCTCACTTCCTCCGAATTGATCATTTCTAACCAACTGCAGCAAAGCTGGTTTGAGTTCAAAGTTATTAGCTGCAATTGGAGGCCTAAGGATGCTAGATTACGATCCTTTTTTAGTAGGCCTAGAGTAGTCACCTAGTGTAACTCTCTTCTGTTCCATTTCTTGCTGTTCTTTTTGCTTTTTCTCCTTTCTAAGCTTACGCTCTAACAAATCAATATCAGGATCAAAGAAGAAAGGCTCTCCTCTGTTCCTTGACTGTATACACCAAATATTAGACACAAAAACAATTCACAGCTACACACTAACTACTGCTACACTAAAAACAAGAATTAAACTACTACTAAATGCTAAACAAAATTCAACGGTTCAGTCTAGTACCGGTCCAAGGATTGTTGATATTACTCAACAATCCCCGGCAACGGCGCCATTAACTTGATGCATAAATCCTGGTGGATTATATTCTTTGGCAAGCGCCCCAATCGTTAAATTTGTAATATATTTGATCGTTCCCATAGGGATTGTGGTAATTACCTCAATCTTGGACTAGCAAAAGTTGAACCAACACAATGCAGTATAATATTCATTCTATTTTTGTTATTTTTATACTTTCTATGTTTTTGTATTTTCAGAAACAATAGAAGAGACGAAGTATGATTAATGGAAGATAGGTTAGGATTGCTTCAGCTTACAATTTCATCAAGAAACATGCAATTAAGGTTCAATCAAGCTTTAGACTCAAGAGGACAATTCACGGACAATTCATAGATAGTTCCAACATGCATGATGAGCTCACGCTTGAGCATGGGACTTGGAAGCTTGAGTGTGAGACTTTAATTCCTTACTTTACCTGATAAACAAATAAATACCTAGCGTATGTACGCTGGCTGTCTAGTGTATGTACACTGGGTTAGTGAATTTACAAATAAACAAATTTCCTTAACTACTTTATCTTTTTGATCATTTTCTTGGATAATTTAAACACTTCTGAAATAAATAAATAAATCCAGAATTAATGACAATTTATTAAATAACAATGCCAAACTAAACAAAATTAAATGGACTAAGTTAAATTAAAGATAAAATTATTAAGTCTTTTCAAGACTTATCAAGGTGTGATTAATAAAATGAAGAATGGCTTGATAATGATGATGTTGTAGACACCAAGTGTTAGATTAAAATATATGAGTCTTGGTGATCTTGGGTAGAAAATAATGCTATGTGTCTTGTAAAATGTAGGACCCATTCCGAACGACGAGGCAAGAACGTCGTATCGCTCAGAATTCTTCTCTTGAGGTAGGAGAGGAGTTTTTTATTCTAAATGCATGAATTGAGTAGTGTTTGATTGTCATATGTGACAATATGCATGTTTTCCTTATTTGAGTGGAAACTATGATTTGTGGTTGATAAACATGATGATGATGATGAATATGCTTGGCAACATGTAATGTACATTTGGAATATTTATGGTATGCTAAATGGTGATGTTGAATTGTTTGGCTAGTGTAATGCCTTGATGATGATGTGATTGTGTTGTGTTCACCATGAATGTTGAATGGGCATTACCCATGATAAAAGAGAATGAATATGGATGATTAGCATGCCTTAATTTATTGATTATTGATTTATGAGTATTGATGATGAAAATTGTATAGCCATTGTGATTAGTACAAGATGAATTTGTATTGTGATTCATGAAAGTATTGAGATGCTATATTGAAAATGTATAACAATGGCAATGATTGATTAAAATAAAATCCACCAAGACTTTGAGTGGTGATGTTTATGAAGGTGATAATTGATGAGTGGCATAGTTAGGATGCACAGTTGTGAGAATGCATTATGATTTGCATTTGCATTAAATCCTTGGCATACTGAATAGCCACCAATGTTGGAATGTTAGGGGATTCTTCCGGCCGGCCTAGTGGGAGGGCGTTTCGGTGCACGAGTATATTTATTTTCCCCTATGACTCGGAGAGTAAGTCACAAAGCCGCCCATCTATAGCTATGGGGAGCTGCATGTGGCCGACCCTGTAGGGGGTGGCTCTTTGATGAGCAAGTGTGCTCGGGGGTCCTATGGATCACAGCCGCCATGGTATGAATCATGGCCGGCCCGCAACACCTTTATATTGATTATGGTGTTTACCGCGGTCATGGTGTAAATGGCCAGGTGTTGCAAGATGGGCAATGCGGTTTGGCACCAGTAAAACATAATGATATGCATGCAATTGATGATATATGTGTACATATTTTTCTACTGCAGTAGGGGTATGGTTATATGATCATACGTGATCTACAATTTGGTGATTACTCCTACAGTCGGATTCACAATTGATAAATTACTCCATTGTGCATGTGCATTAGCTTAAGAGCATTTACATATAGCAAGAAGGTATGCCAAAGGTGATGAGAAATGGTGATGGTTGTGATTGGGTGAGAAAATACCAAAAGACAATATAAAAGATATGAATACAAATACCTATATTGTGTATGGTGATTTTGTATGTGATAGCCTAATATGATGAGGGGTTCAATTGTTTGTATATAAATGTATACTTTGTTATGATCCATAAGGACGATTGAGTTATGTGTATGATTGGTGACATGTTGATAATTATGATGATGAATGATATGTCGATGCAAAGTATACATGATATTGAATGCATATGCACACAATCACATTATATTCATTTTCATCCTTTAGAATGTATAACTCACTCTCCTATGTTGTCTATTTTTAGCTTTGTGATGCAAGACACTCATTGAAGTGAGGTTAAATTTTCGGAAATATGCATTTTGATGTCGGAAGTAAATTAGTGTATAGGAAATGCCTTGGCCGGTGAGTATTAACTTTTGTATAGCCTATAATGGATGGTGTATGCTTAATATGTATTTGGGTTGGTGTATATTCATTTTGGGGATCATAGGTGAAATTGCACCTTATGTGGATGGCTAATTTTTTATTATGACCTAGACAATGTATGATATTGGCTATAGGGCTGAAGTTATTACCCAAGTCATGAATGGATGATGATAATTCATGAAATACAATGTTTTATGAAGTGTATGTAATGTTGTGTTTTAATGTTCATGCCTATTTGAGGAACCAATAGGGTCAGATTGTGTTTTATGTGGTTTTAATGGTATGTAATGACTCCAATAGCTTAAATTCATGATTTGTGACTTGTAGAAATTGAAATGGACCAATTCTGTTGAGAATAGGTTCTTGAGTTGCACAAAAATGCCTCAAAATGAGTAAAACATATTTATGTGCATAACTCTCTTGTTTTTGGGAATTTTTGAGTGCGGTCAGTGACCACACGTCACAAATGATGTATATAAGTTGGTGTCAAAATTTGATAGGCATTGGAACTCATATGAAAAAGTTAAGGGGTTAGAAGTCCAAAAATATGACTTTTTCTGCATAAAATGGTCTCTGTGCTATCATGAATCGATTTAAGCTTTGCATGAGACGATTCAAGGCACGCTGTTTTTACTATTTCTAAGTCCAGAACAACTTGAATCGATTCAAGCACCCGTATGAATCGATTTAAGGCTCACTGGAATCACTATACATAAGGTCCAGGAACATTTGAATTGATTCTTGCGAACTTGAAACGATTCAAAGGGGGCCTGTTTTCATTTTGGGACTCCAGTAGCGTTTGAATTGATTCATGGGATACCTGAATCTATTCATACCACTGATTCTTCAATTTTTCATGTGTTTTACTGATAGATGAGTTCCATTTAGCTATGGTTCAAATATATGTATATCCATGGGTGACTTCAATTACCACTTTTAGCCATCAATGCAAGTCTCTTTAACACCTTTCCTCATTCTTTTCCATAACTCTCTAATCGATTATGCTTTCCGCTATCCCTTGTTGACAATCCTATGGTTGATTGTCCAAGGTAGACTCTTGACTTAATTTACTCACTTTCTCATATCTTTATATATGGGATAGGTTATTTAAAATGATCCGGGGTTACTTATTAAATATTTATCTCGCGGTTTCTTCTATTCTTTAATTACTTTAAAATCGTGAAAAATTTACCCTCGATTTATTATTCCAATATTTCTCTGAGACCTTCATTTTTGGGACGTCAAATGGTTCATTAACATGCACTTAATTCAACCCCTCATAGGTTATTCATCAACATATATACACATATATTATTATCAATAGCCAATAATTTCTTATTCACATCATTTCACTATAAACATGGCAAGGCAAGCAAGAGTATCATGATATACATACATCACTAATTATTCTACTCATGCATTTAGAATGTAAAACTCCTCTCCTACCTTGAGAGAAGAACCGTAATGATTTGCATGTTCCAAACATTTCGCTACATCATCATCTGGAACACAATCTACACATCAAACATATATGCATTCATTCAATCATGAGCCATCACAAGGCCTTCATTATAATTCTAAATAATTTCTCCCACGTCATCAAGCTTAGTAACAAGTCCTAAACTTGTCAAAACATCTATTTATACTCTTATATTAGGCTTCGAGAATTCCTTTTCCAAAACCAAGATTTTCCAAGTCTAAAAGGGCCAATCAAACCTAACAACAACATCTCTCCCATCATTACTTAAACTATCCATTTTCCATTCAAATTCATCATGAGCCTCTTAGCTTCTTTCAAAGCATCATCAATCAATAATTTTATATGTCATTTATCATGGCCCAATAACTCATCAACCCACTGATTATTTCAGTCATCCCACTATCAATGACCATCACAAGCACAACATCATTATCTTAGTTCAAAAATTCATCATCATCAACCAATAATCAATCTCATCCTTCCCAAAAACTCAATCCAAGAGCCTAAATCATTTTTAACTATCAATTAAGCCAAAAGCATCAATTTCCATTCTTAGGGTTTTCCTCTAAAATCACCCAAAAACCATCATTCCCAACCATTTCATTTAATCATAATAACCTCATTAACCTCTCAATCTCATATAACATAAAACCATCAATTAAGGGTTCCATTTCCAAGCATTTAAGCCTAGGGTTTTCACCAACAATCCATAATCATCAATTTTAACTATTTATATACATCCATAGGCTAACAACATTAGATTCCAATCATTATCAACATCAATAATAATCCCCAATGGTTATCCCACCTAGGGTTTGGTTCAACATACCCCCATTCATCAAAACAACATCTAACCTCCTATTACAATACTTCAATAACTCAAAAACTATCAATAAAAGCCATGGGTGGTCAAAAATCATACCTCTCCTCCAAGCCCCAAGGTGAATACGAAAATAAGAGGAAGAGAAGAGGAGATGAGCCAAGCTTTGCCTCCATGTCCAATACAAGCTTCATAAACCCAAGGGATCCTCTTAATTTTAGGTGGAAATGGCCATGGGTGGTGGTGGTCACATTTGGCAAGAGAAAGGAATGGAGAAGAAGAATAAAATGGAATGTTTAGAGAGGGAGAAGAAGTTGCCGAGAAATGAGAGGGAGGAAAGAAGGAGTTTTTGTTTTAACTTAATCTCTTTATTAAATTTTTACTGTTTTACAACATACAGGATCTCTGTTCGGGCTCAATACTATATCCAAAAATTATTTTGAAGACATATTCGGATTCCCAATAATATTCTTAACAGCTCTGACCAATGGCATCTCAACCGAAGATACTTGGTCCGACACCCATATTTTAAATCGAGTATAATTTCATCTCCTTAAGTCTCAATAAATTATAATTAACCTTAATAAATCCCAATTTTATCATTTCAACATTTTTGGGACATTTATCAACCTATTTATAATTATTTAATATTTATTCCTCATATTTAATCATTTTTTATAAAATTCAGGATGTTACAGTCCTGAGCGATTTTCATCTTCTCTTGGATCATCTTAATTTGTTCAGTGGTCTCCTCAACAATCTCAGGCCCTAAGGCTAGAGTCTCACCAACCTCAAACCAACAAAAAGGAGTTCGACACTTCCTTTCATACAACGCCTCATATGGTGCCATACTAATACTAGAATGAAAACTATTATTATAAGTAAATTCAATCAGAGGCAAGTATTTCTCCTATGAACCACCGTGCTCCAAAACACAAGCACGTAACAAGTCCTTAAGACTCTGAATAGTCCTCTTGGATTCTCCATCCTTCTGAGGATGATAAATTGAGCTTTGCTTCAATTTAGAACCCATCGTCTCATGCAAGCTTCCCTAAAATCGAGAAGTAAAATAGGGGTCACAATCAGAGACAACACTAGATGGCATATCGTGCAATCTCACAATCTCCTGAATATATAGTTGTGCCAAATTCTGCAAAGAACTCTTCATGCTGATCGGTAGAAAATGTGCACTCTTAGTTAAGCGATCCATAATTACCCAAATTCCATCACAATTGGATCTTGTCCTTGGAAGATCGGACACAAAGTCCATAGCAATAGCATCCCACTTCCAAACGGGGATATCAAGTGGTCTCAAGGTACCAGAAGATCTCTGATGCCTTACCTTTGCCTTCTGACAAATAAGGCATGAAGCCATAAAACTAGCAATGTCACGTTTCATTCTGGGCCACCAGAAATTCTTCTTTACATTTTGGTACATCTTGGTCGCACCAGGGTGGATACTAAAAATGCTTTTGTGAGCCTATTCAAGCATAGTGCTCCTCAAATCACCAAAGGAAGGTACATATACTCGGCCTTTCACATGCCACATACCATCATCACCTTTCACATGAAATAAGTTTCTTCCATTTTCCTGAAATCTCCTCATCTCATCTAGATACTCATCATCTACCTGCTTCCTTTTCACAAGATGGAGGAATTTGTTGTATACCTTCAAGGTAGCAAAATACATCTTATTTGTAGATTCAATCTCGGTCCCAACATTCAATTTGCGAAACTCCTCAATCAACTCAAGTTCCTTGACCATCATGGCCGACACATGTAAAGACTTCTGACTAAGAGCATCCATGACCATATTAGCCTTTCCCGGATGATACTTCAATTTGAAATCATAATCCTTTAGGAATCCCATCCATCTTCTTTGACATATGTTCAATTCTTTTTTATCAAAGAGGTATTTCAAGCTTTTGTGATCACTAAAGATCATAAACCTTGAACCATAGAGATAATGATGCCAAATTTTCAAAGAAAATACGATCGCCGCCAACTCTAAGTCGTGAGTAGGATAATTAACTTCATGAGGTCTCAACTGGCGTGAAGCGTAGGCTATAACACGTTCCTTCTACATTAAAACACATCCAAGACAATGCTTGGAAGCATCATAATACACCACAAAGTCCTCTTGTAGATTAGGCAATGCCAAAATAGGCGTAGAAGTGAGTCTCATTTTCAATTCTTCAAAACTCTTTTCATATTCAACATTCCACATAAAAGGTTGGTTCTTTCTTGTCAATTTTGTTAAAGGCCTTGAAAGACGAGAAAAACCTTTGATAAATCTCCATTAATAACCAGCAAGACCAAGAAAACTTCAAATCTTCGTAACAGATGTAGGCCTAGGTCGTGCCATAACAGCCTCAACTTTAGAAGGATCAACAGAAACACCTTTTTCAGATATCACATGTCTAAGAAATTAGACACTTGCCAACCAAAATTCACATTTAGAGAACTTAGCATACAACTGATTCTCTCTAAGAATGTTCAACACAAGTCTCAAGTATTTTTCATGTTCCTCGCGGCTCTTGGAATATACCAAGATATCATCAATGAACACCACCACGAAGCGATCAAGGTAATCATAAAAGATACGATTCATGTAATCCATGAATATAGCTGGACCGTTAGTCACTCTAAATGGTATCACAACATATTCATAATGGTCATATCGCATCCTAAAAGCAGTTTTGGGAATGTCTTTGGTTTTTACCCGAATTTGATGATAACCAGAACGCAGATCAATTTTTGAAAACACTACAACACCTCTCAAATGATCCAACAGATCATCAATACGAGGCAAGGATATCTATTCATTATCGTTATTTTATTTAATTGGCGGTAATCAACACACAACCGCATGGTTCCATCCTTCTTCTTTACCAAGAATACAGGAGCTCCCCAGGGTGATACACTGGGTCAAACAAATTCCTTCTCAAGTAACTCCTCGACTTGCTTTTTAAGTTCCGTTAACTCCATAGAAGACATCCTATAAGGAACGATAGACACAGGTTTTGCATTAGGAACAAGATCGATAACAAATTCAACCTCTCGTGGAGGTGGCAAACCGGGCACCTCTTCGGGAAACACATCCAAAAACTCCAACACCATCAGAATATTAAAGGGATCGAGACCATTAGTCCCATTGGCAAGAGATAATAGTATGCAAAGTTAAGCTATACCTCGCATATCGAATTTCTTAACGCTTAAAGAAGGGAAGATAACAGTTCGTTATTGTTAATCAACCAAGACTTTATTAGCGGAAAGCCAATCCATGCCAAGAATGATCTCCAAACCTCTCATTGGCAAACATATGAAAGAGGTAATAAATCATCTCCCTTCTAGAAGCATATCAACATCGTCACAACGAGCAATCGACTTAGGACAAGTACTGGTTGGGGTACAAACCACAAGAGCATTTTTCATTAAGTTCACCGGCAATCTCAATTGCCACACATAACCCTAAGATATGAAGGAATGGGTAGCACCCAAATCATAAATAACATGTATAGAATTACTGAGTATTTCACACTTACTTTCAACCAAGTCACATGAATGGGAGCAATAGCACGATTAGGAGTATTAGCTTGCACAGGAGCCCGCCTCGTGAGTAAAGGACACACAAGATGAATATGTCCTACTTGATCACAATTAAAGCATATCACATCCTCACGGTGAACACACTCACGAACATAATGAGGACCACCACACCTATGACATTTCGGCCCATTGGCATTTGTATTGCCCCGGTATTAAAGTGAGCACCTCTTTGAAAATGTCCCCTCGTGAAACTTCCATGCTTCTTGAACTTAGAAGATTGACCCTTCAACTTAAAGTCAAATTTAGAATGATGAGGTGGTGCATGCTCTTCATAAATGTGGCACTTATTCACAAGTACCGTGAAACTCCGGATCGCTTGATGACAAATTTCCCCCTGTATATCAGGGCGCAGACCATTCTTAAATTTCACACACTTTGAGGCTTCAATCCCCTCTTGCTGATAAGGAGGGTAGAACTCGCATAACTCTTCAAACTTGAAAGCATACTCTTCCACAGTCATGGTGCCTTGCTTAAGTTCCATGAACTCAAGCTCCTTCTTGCTCTTATAACTTTCTGACACATATTTCCTCATGAGCTCAAGCTTAAAATTTTCCTAAGTCAAGGGAATAGCAGCAACAACCATTCTACTCTTGGTGAGTCTCCACCAAGTCTCAGCTTTATCCCTCATCATGAAAACAACATACTCCACTTTCTGGAGCTCAGTGCATCTGAAACTATTAAAGATTCGTTCAACATCCCGGATCCAAACATAGGATTTCTCGGGCCTAAATCCACCATGAACTTCAAAGGGTTTCCACTTCAAGAATTTATCAAGGCCTTGAGTGCCTTGAGCATCAGGAGTAGCTTACCTTTTCATTTCTTGTCTATCCTGGTTCTGTGACTTGAGAAGGTCAACAAAACAATTCAGAGCTCTAGCTATAGCGTCATCATTATCTTGATGACGATGAGCCATTCACAAGATCTATAACCATAACATTAAATTCAACTAACATCAGCAAACTAGCTCATAGACATGTCTATAGTCTTATACTATAGCAATTCACTACATCAATAAACCTTGGTTCTCCGTTATGGAGTCCAACATCATTCAACTTGCATCCATACCAATCAAAGGCATATTATCACATTATAATGTCATGATCATTCATATAATCACAAGAATTCATCATTGAGATAGAATAGTGTGAAGAAAGCTTGGCCAGACTTATGAAAATCAAGTATCAATCATAATCAATTCATATAAATTCATACAATAATGGCAATCATTCCACCAAAAGCATATAATGCTCTGATACCACCCAATGTAGCACCCTTAATCCAGTAAATAAGTTATAAATATTAATAATTAGGATAATAAAAGTGAGGGTAACTTTTTTGCATTTTTAAAACATGAACGGGGATGAAGAACACCATAATTATATTTTTAAATGACTAACCCTAGACCTATTGGTAAGCAATTTCTTATAGATCATATAAAGAAATGAGGTGTTCAAGGAAAGAGAATCAAGTTTGTATAATATGAACTCAATGGAATGTTTGTGCTAAGTTTAAACACAATGATTGTAGTATAGTATAGATGTCGTTCCACTAAGGAGGTGTTGGTTTAAAGATTTTAGTTCTCAAATTGATTTTGACAAAAGATTTGTTTTGATTTTGTTGTGCAAAAGATTGAATACGAAAGAAACAACAAGTATGAAAATAATGACAGTAAAGTGTTTTGGTAGAAATCAGATTTGGAAAACTGGGATTGGTTTCATCGTATCTTACCTTTCATAAGCTAAATAAATTTGCATGTATGTAACTTGAAATGATAATTTCTACTTCATAATCAAAGTCATTTGTATCGATCCCTCGACTACAAAATTCATAAGAATGATTTCAAACCGCTGATCCCTCAGTCACTTTAAAAACATTCCAGCATTACCGATCGATTGTTTCGACGTTCATTGCGTTAGATGCCATCCCTAGTCAGCTACTCACAACAAGTATTTCATTCAGATCTGCTCTTAAAAGTTACTTCCCAGTATACTTAAGAAAACATAAAACAAGAAAATAGTGATCAAATATCTTCAGGCATTAATGGCAGAATGAAATACAGAAAATACCAAATCTCATTAACATACATAAAAACTTACAGCAGCATTACTTCAGGTTTAAATTGATTACAACCAATCCCAATAAAGGAAAATTAGTTACTCATGCTTTGCATTTTCACTTCAAGAGATTTTGGAAATGAATACAGAAGGTAAAAGGAATAATGGGGAACTTGGATTTTGCAGGAGATGCAGGGAATGCTTGATGTCCTCGATGTCCTATTTTCTGCTTGATTTATAGGGGTTATGCTTCAGTTTCCCTTGCCCACTTGCATCGAGCCCATGAAGGAATAATTGGTGTTAGACACACTCAAAATCCTATAAAATTTCTACTATGCAACATGATAACATACGAAATGACTCTTGGAAAAGACAATTCAAAAGAGTAAAGATATATCCTAATCCTATAAGATCCTATAATGATTGTATACATGCTAGAACTAACTCTTAGACAACTATGAACAATGATTGACCAATTCTCTTTACTACGGATAGGAGAAAAAGGGTATGATTCTTCTATACTTCTAAGGTCATTTTGAGGCTTAGAACTGATGATGGGTAAAGTCAAATTATCACTAATGCTAGAAAAATTATCACTAATGATTGGAATGGACAAACTGTTATTGGACATAGGAGTAGGTAAACTATGATGAAGGTGATTATCTATTGAAACACTAAGGTTGCTTAAAGATAAGCTATTATTCTCTACCTTATGTTCTCTATTTTTATTTTCACCTTTGATTACTTTTTTTCTTTTTCTTGTACCTATCATATTCTTTCCAATAAAGTTTCACTTTGTCATCCATAGTTCTATTATGTTTGTGCTTAATTTCTCTATTTCTTTTTCATTTCTACACAAACCAATTTTTAAATTTCCAATGGTATCACATTCTAAAATATGAACCCAAAGTTCTTTTAATTTCCTAAGGATTTCCTCAAGAACCTTTTTTATCTTTTTATTTTTTTCTATGGAAGAATCATGCTTAGACTCATAAGAATCTATTTTAGAATGAAAGACACATAGTTGTTCAGTTAAAACCTCAAATTTATTAGGTGTTTTGTCTTTCCTATTTCTTTGCCTAGTTTGATAATTTCTATTTTCTAGGTTATCTTACCTAGAGTTGATTTTATTAAGATTTTTCATTATTGCTCTAAGCGGGGAGTTATCTCTATCACTAGACGACATGTTGAAATTTATAAAAATAGACAAGAAAAGCAAAGATATACTAGTCAAGGATGTATGCAAGACAACAATTAAAAATGCAAAAATGAAATTATGATGCAAGGGAAAAATCCTAAGATGTTTAAAATGGAAAATCAAATATTGTGGTTGATGCTTTATCAAGAAGGCACTTTTTGCTTGCCTCTCTTGAGTCAAAAATCATTGGACTTAATGAAATTAGGAATTTGTATCAAGGTGATCTTGATTTCTCTAAAATCTATAATTTATCTAGTGAAACCACATCTTAAAAAGGATTCTACATTTTAGATGGTTACCTCTTTAGGTCCAACAAAATTTGTATTCCTAGGAGTTCTTTGAGAGATTTATTGCTTAGAGAAAGCCATAAGGATGGTTTAATGGGTCATTTTGGAAGGTATAAGACATTATCTATTTTAAATGAACATTTTTATTGGCCTAGAATGAAAAAAGATGTGTAAAGACTATATGCTAGGTGTATAGTTTGTAGAAAAGCCAAATCTAAGGTATCACCTAATGGTCTTTATACTCATTTTCCTACACCTACTTTTCCTTGGATAGATATTTCTATGGATTTTGTGTTAGGCTTACCTAGGACGCAAAGGGGCATGGACTCTATCTTTGTTGTGGTAGATAGGTTTAGTAATATGGCTCACTTCATTCCTTGTCAGAAAGTGGATGATACAAGTTATATTGCTAAACTATTTTCAAAGAAATTGTAAAACTTTATGGTGTTCCTAAAACTATCATTTCTGATAGGGACACTAAATTCCTAAGCCATTTTTGGAAAACACTTTGGTCAAGGCTAGGAGCGAAGCTTCTCTTTTCTACCACTTGTCATCCATAAATGGATGGTCAAATTGAGGTAGTGAACAAGACCCTTTCTCAATTACTTAGGGTTTTAGTAAATAAAAATGTTAAATCATAGGATGAGTGTTTGCCACATATTGAATTTGCCTATAATAGGGTACAACACTCCATAACTAAGCATAGTCCTTTTGAAATTGTTTATGGTTTTAACCCTCTCATTCCCTTAGACCTTTTGCCCATTGATGTTTCTAATTCTGTCCTTTACTTGGATGGAGAGGCAAAGGCCAATTTTATAAAAGTGGTTCATAAGAATGTTAAAAACTAAATTCAAGATAAAAATGAACACTATGCTCATTATGTAAATAAAAAGAGAAAGGAAGTTACTTTTGAAGTTGGGGATTGGGTTTAGTTGCATCTTAGAAAAGAGAGATTTCTAAATTTAAGAAAATCCAAACTTGATACAAGGGGTGATGGTCCTTTTCAAATCCTTAAGAAGACGGGAAATAATGCTTATGTCCTTGATTTACCTGGTGAATATGGTATGAGTGCTTCTTTTAATGTGTCTAATTTATCTCCTTTTGATATAAATGAAGAAGATGAGTCTTCAAATTTTAGGACAAATCATTTTGAATAAGGGGAACATAATGAGGACATAACATGGGAGGATCCACGCATTATTTTGGACAAGGGCTGAGAAGTATACAAGGGTTCTCTAACAAGGGCCAAGTCCAAAAAGGGCAAAGAGACCATCCAAAAAGCCCTAGCTTGCTTCTTTACCTTACTTAAAGGGCCCAAGCCCAATGTAGATACTTTGAAGATCTACTTGTACTCATCATGTAATATAGTTCATAATTAGATTTTCTAGTGTTTTAGGGTTTATCTGAACCTTACTAGGTCAATTGGTCACTTTTGGGCCATGTACTCTCATTTGGGCCATGTATAAGGCCAATCCTTTTCATTTTCCTTGAATAGGCCTAGGATCCATGAAGGAAGCCCAATAGGAGCACCTTGGCCGAAACTACCAAATGCCTATATAAGGGTGCTTTTCTTTGTAAATTGGTATACATGAATGATAAGAATTTTAGCATACTTTGTGTACTTGAGAGAGAGTTGAGTTTCTCCTTTTCTCTTGGCTAAAGCGAACTTTAGCAAGATCTTATCCAAGGGGTATTCTCCCTCCTTGGTAGCGAGATCTAGGAGTTATCTTCCCCTAGGAAGTGGCCTCTAACACACTATTTCCATCTTCCATACCTTTTCCCTCCCATCCTCCACCTTTCCCTTTCATCTTCATTCCTTCTTTTCTCCAAAATTCCATAGTTTAGACTCTTTTTCCTTTTGTGCATTTTTGTCCAAGCATGGAGGTTTCCAAAGTCAAGGCTCTTGAAGGCTAAGGAAGAGGAAGAATAACCAAGATCCCTCCTAAGGGAGGTCTCCATGAAGATCCTCCTACATCATATGGATATCTTATAAATCAGGAAGGAGGCATATTGCTAAGTGACCAAGCTTCTTATGAAAAGGCCAATGCAAGTTTAGATTCTAAGACATGGAATAAGACCATAGAATTTGAAATGGGTTCCATGTATATTAACAAGGTATGAACCTTGGTTGACACATCTAAAGGGTATAACTTATAGGATGTAAATGGGTTTTCAAAAGGAAAACTAAAAATGGATGGTAATAAGAGTACCTTTAAAAGCAAGATTGACAAAATTCAATTAGCTTAAAATCATTTAGATCCTACTTGTTATAGCAGTATACCACCATTATGAGATATGGTAGATAGATGTCAAGATGGAAATTATCTTGAGGGTGTGTATATGACACAACCTAAAGGCCTTTTATGCCTGAAACATCTAGGAAGGTACGTGAACTGTAAATATTCCATTTATGGACTAAAGCAAGCTTTTAGAAGCTAGAATCTTCATCAAAGAATGAAGATAAATCTTATGACTATAAAATGGTTAGTAATTGCATAATTATAGTTCTAGTATTACATATAGAAGACATGTTTCTTCTATAACTAATATTCTCATTCTATAGTCAAGAATATCCTTAAACACTTAAGAAAGACTAAGGATTCAATCTTGATAAATGGAAGATGAGCTCGTTGTAAAGGTTACATCGATCCCAACCTTTTGAGTAATTCGAATGACTTAAGATTGCAATCAAAATATATATGTGTTGTCAAGATGGTTGTGATGTATGCTTAAAAGGTTCAAAGCAAGAAACAATCATTGGTTATACTAACAAATCTAAGTATTTTGCTATGTTAAATTACAAAAGAAGTAAATTTACATTTAATCATTTCAAATGTTTTGTACCCTATGAGTTTCCATTGTGATGACAATGGAACCATAGAAAAATATAAAGAAATGGATTAATCCAAGCATATACTTGAATAGTTCTATCTTTGGAAGATATGAAAATATGCAATGTGCATACCAACAAAATTGTTGGGAACCCACTAGTAAAACCGCTTGCACAGCAAAAGCATGAGGGCATTGTAGACGTCATTGGGCATTAACCTTATCGGATCTAAGTGCAAGTGGGATATTGTTCGAAATATGCACTAGGAGCCTATATAGGATGCATCATTTTGAATGAAGCATTTTTTGTTAAATAGTTTAACAACCTTTATTTATCCTTGGAGTAATAGGTCATATGAGAGTTATTCTTAAAATGTCCCTAGTCAAGTATTTACGTGGGGACATGTAAATACATTAAGACTAGTGTGTAAGTGTACTGATGATCTGATCTCATGGATCATGGATATAGATGATATCAAGTCTTCACATGGGTACACATTAAGAGTAACGATGTACTGGACAGACCCACCATGAGAACGTTGCATGGATCGTTACATGAATGTCATAAACGATTCTCAATGTGATAATGGTATATGTGGTCCTTCGACCTGAAGTCACTACGATTCCTACATAAGGAGTTTGCTGTTTTAATACAATCAAAAGTCTTCTATAATAAGAGGACTATAAAGGTTGTGATTAGGCAATGAACAAATTATGCAGAGGGATATGAGTGATATAGATGGGATTTATCACTCCTATGTGACAAGAGTGATATCTATAGGCCACTTGATGGAGTAAGACTAAGGAAATGCATGGCCATGCTAGAAAGAATAAATATTGGATATTTATTCAGATAAAGTCTACTCCAGCATCAAGTAAAATAAATTGGGCTGTACAAGGATGACGCGACCATGCCTTGGGCCCAATTAGGATATCGTGACAAAAGGAAGAAACATATAAAATAATTATCACTGATAGGTTATGTTGATATTAAATAATATTTGGACATAATGATGCATTGCTAGATGTCGCTATTATTTTATATTAATAATAAAATAGTTTATTATTAATATGACCGAGTATTTTACCTGTAGGGTCACACACATAGAATAAGCCCATTAGAAAATAGCTTTTATTTTAGTTAGACTAAAATAAAGCTATTGGGCCTAACTCATTTAGAATGAGTAAGGAGCCCACTCTTTAGAGAGAATAAATTAGGTCAAACCTAAGCCTATAAATAGAGTATAAGATACTCATAGGTGGTTCAACCAAAAGGAGACACAAAATGCAAAAGCTAAACGCCGTCAAACTAGCATTTGGAAGGTGTAGCATTTTTGGTGGGAGTACTTGTGTGGACTCCTAAAGGACGAGGTTATGACTACTTCAATTTACTTCAAGAGGTAATCCTAAAACACAATATTTTTTATGTTTGTCTTATGCTCTGAAATACGACACTTTGCAAATCCTATGGGAATCCTTATTTTTCCGTTGCGTATCCGAGTGGGATTCCCTAACCTCCATATCTTTTTCCTTATCAGTGCCTTACTCCCTAGTTTCCTCTTCCTCCTTAGCAACATCATGCATGGGGTGGTTCTGATTCATCAGATACTCAATGCTGAGGGGTGTGTCCATTAGTGGTACAGTGAAAACAATGGGAACCAGCCTATGCATGATGCTGCTAAGGATGAGGAGGTATCCAACGTATGGCACACTAGTGAAGTGGACCTGGATCAGAGAGTGAGCATATGGACGTTGGTATTCAACATGTAAACATTGAGTTGTTAACCTTGGTCTAATGGTGAGGCATTACAGGCGTATGGGGTTAGCGTAAGACCAACGTGGAAACACTTGGCTCGTGGAAAGCAATGATGCTGAGGATGTGGCTGGGCATGGCAATGCTTGGTCCTGGAGTGGCACCTGATTATGGTAGTATTCCTAGCGTATACTCACGCCAATAGGCTAGCCATGCGTGGATCTTGAATGTGGCATGAGTGTTGACTGTGAGTGTTAGCGTGTGAGTAGCGTATGAACGTTGAGGTTCTGGAATGTGGCACAGGTCTTGCATAAGTGACCAGCGTGAGCCAACGCTCATAGGCGTATGGACGCGTGGTGTGGCTTAGTTGTGCATGAACGTGAGTGTATAGGCCAGCATGGAAGTCAACATATACACGCTATGGTACTGGATCATGGCACTTGTTTTTGGTTGTTTGGCGCTTGATTCCTATAATTGCTCCCTTGTGCCTTACCTGAAACATACATAACAACCAAACCTCCAACGTACTAACATTAGTTAAAATACACTACGTTGGGTCCAAAGTACATATTTTGAATAATTAACATATTAAACTAAAAATGCAATAATTCTTAACTAAAAATACAACTGTTGAGAACAAGTTTGGTTGAAAAAGTTATCCCCTGGACCAGACTCTAAATAACGTTATTATAACTAGACCCTAGGATTTATTAATAACACACACCAATGTATTTAAATTAAATAAAGTCTACTTATGTGTGACCTAATCTGTCTATTTAAGTGTTTTAGGAATTATATATATCAAGTGCACAGGTTGCAAATAAAAGAAGGAGCCTCATAAAAGCATAAGTCTGATCTATCAAATGATAAATTTTAGATTCTATCCAAAAAGTCTAGTTCAAGGATTCTCAACCATATGAACCACCAGAATCAAATCTTAGACTTTTGAGGCATTAAAAACTTGCATCGTGAACGTTACTCCAAAGTACAAATCACAACATTCTAAAAACCTTTTTAGTGATGCATTGGAAGTTAAGCTCTTATAAAAAAGAATGTGCTTATCAACAAAAGAGATAAGAGACAAATCAATAGACCAACCAATGCAATTTTAAGGAACTCAATGTAACTGCTCTGTACACTTCAGAAAATCTAAACCAAGTCAGCATTTATGTCAAAACAAATTAGAAGAATTGCAGTATTGATCTCTATGTGTTTTCTTGAAGAAAGAAAGACAACAATTGGATTTATTTTCTAAAGTTATCAAGGAGCACCTTATTCATGCAAGTGTTAAAGCTTTTTGCTACCAGACTCTTGAACATCCCTTCAGATCATCAAAAGGTTTGGTATTTGCGCTCAAAGCAAAACTCCTTCAAAGGATTTCTAACGTCCGTATGTCCTTTCTAGATCATCAACGATCATCTCAAGTGATCTATATATACTTGAAGAAATTCATTTTTAAAGAAAAGAAGCCTATCAAGAATATTTGTTCTCTGTGATCAAATTCTTTAAATCTTTTCTTAGTATTTTAGAAGACAAAAGCCTTCTTTGTTGTTCTGCTCCTTGAAGACCTTGGTCCTTTTGTATTCTTAACTTAGTGTGTTTGTTCATTCTTGTATAATCCTTCATACACTAAGTTCTGAAAAACACTCTTGTACTTTACCTTTACAAATTAGTTTGTATAAAAGTCTAGTGTGTTACCAACCTTAGTTTCAGTGGGAAATAATTATGGCCTAAAGAGGCTTTTGAAAGAATACTTGGGTTGTTGAGCTAGGAATGACTTGTTGAAAGAATACTTGGGCTTAAGCCAGGAGTGGCTAGAGTCAAGAATACTTATGGCACTAGTCTGGTGCTGTTATTATAAAAGGATATTTTTATAATAGTGGAAATCCTTCAAGTTAGAAGGGACTAGACGTAGCTTCTATGTTAAAAGTGAACCACTATAAATTCTTGGTGTTCTCTCTTCTCCTTTCTTTGCTCCCTTCACGTGTGCTTTAAAAGCCTTGTTACTGTTTACTTAAAGGTTCAAATTTTCACAAAAAGAGTCTAAGACTTATTCAACCCCCTTCTAAGTCTAACTTTGAACCATCAACAAATAATTCATAAAGTTAATAAAATCCTAACTTTATTGAATATTTACTTATTCTGCCTCTAAATTTATAGTTAATATTATTAATTAAACAATTACGACGAAAAACTACCCAAATAAATAAGCGTTTTCAGGTCTTATCAAACCTAGCATGCGAGTTATTCAATGCTTCTCTTGTCTTGATATAGGGTTTCTAAGGGACTAGCAACATTTAAGTTTGGGAATGAAAGTGTGCCTACACATTACATTCAGAAACACTTTTGTTTTCTAAAGGCATGAAACATTAAAAAAAAATTGGAAGGCTTGAAGGTGTAATGATTCTAAAAGGTGTTGTGTTAAGTGAAAAGGGAAGTCTAAAGGATAATTAATTATGTATGGCTTGAGCAAATCTTTGAAAGAAAACGTGAAAAATGAAAAATCAAAAAAATCCAAAACAAAAAGTAGCACCATCTCTAAAAAAAATACACCTTCCTCTACAGTGGAAAAGAAAAGGAAAAGAAGAAGGGTAAAGAAAAGTCAGTTTGCAAGTCAAGCACTAGATAAACATATCTAAATGACCTTGCATTTGTTAAGGTACGCATTATGAGCTTTTATGCTTTTTTATTTGTATCATTTTTTTGCTTATCAATAAAATAAGTATTTCAGTTTAAAATTATTTTAAAGCATATTTATCCACGGAGTAATAGGTCATATGAAAGTTATTCCTAAAATGTCCCTAGTCAAGTATTTACGTAGGGACATGTAAATACATTGAAACTAATGTGTGAGTATACTGATGACCTGATCTCACAGATCATAGATATAGATGATATCAAGTCTTCACACAGGTACACATTAAGAGTAATGATGTACTGGACAGACCCACCATGAGAACGTTGCATGGATCGTTACATGAATGTCATAAATGATTCTCAATGTGATAATGGTATATATAGTCCTTCGACCTAAAGTTACTATGATTCCTACATGAGGAGTTTGTTGTTTTAATACAATCAAACGTCTTTTGTAACAAGAGGACTATAAAGGTTGTGATTAGGCAATGAAAAAATTATGCAGAGGGATGTGAGTGATATAGATGGGATTTGTCTCTCCAATGTGACAAGAGTGATATTTGTAGGCCACTTGATGGAGTGAGACTAAGGAAATGCATGGCCATGCTAGAAAGAATAAATATTATATATTTATTCGGATCAGGTCTACTCCGGTATCAAGTAAAATAAATTGGGCCGTATAAGGATGACGCGACCATACCTTGGGCCCAATTAGGATATCATGACAAAAGGAACAAACATATAAAATAATTATCACTTATAGGTTATGTTGATATTAAATAATATTCGGACATAATGATGCATTGCTAGATGCCACTCTTATTTTATATTAATAATAAAATAATTTATTATTAATATGACAGAGTATTTTACCTATAGGGTCACACACATAGAGTTAGCCCATCAGAAAATGTTTTGTTTTATTTTAGTTGGACTAAAATAAAGCTATTAGGCCTAACTCATTTAGAATGAGTAAGGAGCCCACTCTTTAGGGAGAATAAATTAGGTTAAACCTAAGCTATAAATAGAGCATAAGATACTCATAGATCGTTCACCCAAAAAGGACACAAATACGTAAAAGTTGCAAGAGCTACACTCTGTTAAACTAGCAGTTGGTAGGTGTAGCGATTCTGGTGGGGGTGCTCATGTGGACTCCTAAAGGGCGAGGCTAAAACTGCTTCGGTTTTTTTTACAAGACGTAATCCTAAAACGTATTTTTTTGTTTGTCTTATGCTTTGAAATACGGTGTTTTGCAAATCTAATAGGAATCCATGTTTTTACCGCTGGGAATACCAAGAAGGATTCCCTAACAGTGGTATCAAAGCTTGGTTGCAAAACTGTGGTTTGGGCAGTTGTTTGTATTTCATGATGATATGTTTTTATTTGCAAGAGCTTTCAGAAAATATGATTTGCAAAATCGTCTCTTGTTTGAAGCTTTACGTTTTTGTTTTGCGAAAATGTTTTATGAAATTAGGATTTAAAAATGAACAAGCATGATTATGTTGCTATTTTGGGTTATCATATATGATGCATATTACTACAATGATTAATCGTGTATATGGTATGATCTCTGTTTTGGCTTGATACATATGTTTTTGAGTTATTCTTTATAAATTATATATGATGCATGTTATAAAGTTTCTCAATTTTAGTATACATGTTGTTGCCATTTAAATTTGTATGATGTATGAGTTTATGTAATTTTTATATTTGATACATGTGTTTTACTCATATTATGGTCATCGTACAAATTATGAATCAATTGAGCTGGTCTTTGAACATGAATGGTTTATGTTATGGGGTGTTGAGTGATAAGGTTTAAATGTTAAACCTTGGTCGTTCCTTAATCTAGGGTTCACGAGTTGAAACCTAGACGGCCGCCTTGGAAAGGCATTGCATGTTGTCATAGGCGTAAGTTGAATTCTAGGTTTTAAAACCCTAGATGTCGTTGCCTCTATGTGCCTTGACGGCTACATTGTGAAGTGTTCGCAATAAGGAATTAGGGTTTCAAAGTGGTTAAAACCCTAGCCAAAATTTTAGAGTTGTTAATGGTCAGAGGGATGTCCTAGCTAGGAAAGACTTGGTACTTAGTGGGACCCCCGTACATTCTCTGTGTAGCGCCTTATTACCGACCCCACGTATTTAATTGCCCGTTTTAAAAATTAATTACTCTTTTAATGCTTTTAAATGGGTTATAATCAATTAATTAACACGTTGCAAGGTGAATGGTTATGGTCTTAGTTATATTATTTAAATACAGCCTGCGTGTTGTGCCTCTCTCTATTCTGTTGTATTTCTCTTCTCAACCCTTTACTCGTATGTAAAGCGAGTTTCTCTTTAATCATGTAATCATGATCGGGCCAACAAAGTAGAGACCTAGAAGAAAACCAAGGAGTGGTGACTTTAAGAGGATGGTGGATTCAAGAAGTAGGACTTCATGAAGCCATGGAAACATAGTTAGTCTAGGTTTATTTATTTATTTATTTATTTTTCTTTTATGAAGACCATAACCATCTCACAATTTCGTTTGCATGCTTTGGGGATAATTTTATTACGTTAAAGCATTTAACAAAGGCGATAATTTTAAAATAAATTAAAAATCCCTCAAAACAATATTAAGTTACAAACGCCTTCCAATAAGTACACTCGTCAATACTAATGTTAATAAATAATGGGTCTGCCAAAGCAGGGTACTATCATTTATATTAGTAAGACGCGATGGGATAATGGTAATATCCAAACTGTTTTATTGGGCTTTAACTTAACTAAGTTTTCAATTCGATTGAATATAACTTAGAGGCGTAAACATTGGGCTAAATATTCATAAGATGAATAATCGATAATGGTTACTTAACCTAATGACTAAGAGTTGTATAAAGATACAATTGGAAAAAGTTTCCTACCTAAAGAACCAAGTATTAGGTGATCAGCCAAAGCTGATTTAACACTTGGCAAAATATGGATCTTAGCCCACTACAAAATCTTCCAACAGGATTTTCTGAATCGTGGAGGGTATTTTGTTTTGAATCAAAATAGTGGGAGACATATTTAACTTCAATAACCATAGTTTAAATATGTTTTGAAAATGATACTTACTACATATTTTCTGTTTTAGATAAGCATGACATCAAACACACCTTCAAACCTTTCGTTGCAATCAATCCTAGACAAGGAAAATTTGTCTAGGTCTAACTTCCTGGACTGGTATAGAAACTTGAGGATTGTCCTCAAACAAGAGAAAAAGCAATATGTCTTGGAAAGTTCAGTTCCAGAACCACCTGCTGCAAACGCCTCTATAGTTGACAAAGATGCTTATAAGAAGCATCAGGATGATGCTTTAGATGTCCAATGCTTTATGTTGGCTACCATGTCTCCTGAGCTTCAGAAGCAAGATGAGCATGTGGAGGCTTTCGATATGATCGAAAACCTAAGGAAGCTATATCAAGGTCAAGCTGACCAAGAAAGATATGAAGTTTCCTCAACCCTGTTTAGTTGTAGACTTGAAGAGGGAGGTTCTGTAGGACCTCATGTGCTCAAAATGATTAGGTACTTGGAGAATCTAGCTAGGCTAAGATTCCCCTTCCCTTAGAAGTTAGCTACCGATCTTATTTTGAAATCATTACCTGACAGTTTTAAGTCAGTCATCATGAATTATAACATGAATGCATTGGATAAAATATTGCCAGAGCTACTCAATATGTTGAGGACTGTTGAGCCCAATATTTCTAAATGAAAGGGCAAGGCCATAATAATGGTCAATTCTGGAAAAGGTAAAGGAAAAAGCCTGTATAAAGGCAAAGGAAAGGTTGTTACAGGAAATGGCAAGAAAATTTGGAAAGGCAAGGATAAGCCAAGTACATCAGCCTTAAAACCTGTGGGCGGGGTGGCTAAGGAAGGTAAATGTCACCATTATGGACAAAAGGGACACTAGAAAAGAAATTGTCCAAAGTACCTAGAAGAGCTTAAGAAGAAGGGAAGTGAGACTTCCACTTCAAGTATTTTTATTATAGAAATTAATATGTCAACTTCAACATCATGGGTATTAGGTACTGGATGTGGATCTCATGTTTGTCTTAATGTGCAGGATCTAAGAAGAAGTAAGTAGTTGATGAAGGATGAGGTAGACCTACTTGTTGGAAATGGAGCAAGAGTTGTTGCATTAGCTGTAGGGACTTATTTTTAATCCTTGCCCTCAGGGTTAGTCCTTGAATTGGACAATTATTATTTTGTTTCGGCAATAAGGAGAAACATTATTTCTGTTTCTTGTCTTGATAAGAAAGGGTTTTCCTTTATAATAAAGAACAATAATTGTTCTGTTTATTTAAATGACATGTTTTATTATTGTGCAAATTTGAGTAATGGACTTTATGTTCTAGATCTCGAAACCCCTATCTATAACGTTAATACTAAAAGGGTTAAAACAAATGATTTAAACCCAACTTATCTTTGGCATTGTCGCCTAGGACATATAAATGAGAAATGCATTTCTAAACTCCATCAAGATAGATATTTAGAATGTTTTGATTTTGAATCAATAGATGCATGCGAATCTTGTTTATTGGGGAAGATAACTAAGACCCCATTTACCGGGAAAGGTTAAAGGGCGAGTGATCTTCTTGGCTTGATACATCGTGATGTATATGGGCCCATAGGGACAATGGCTAGGGAAGGTTTTAGTTACTCCATCACTTTTACTGATGATTTCAGTAGATATGGATTTATGTTTCTCATTAAACATAAATTAGAATCCTTTGAAAAGTTTAAGGAGTTTAAGCATGAAGTAGAGAACCAACTTGGCTAGACAATTAAAGCACTTTGATCCGATCAAAGTGGTGAATATTTGAGCCTAGAGTTTGATGAATATCTTAAAGAGTGTGGGATTATATCTCAACTTACTCCCCCTGGAACACCAGAATAGAATAGGGTTTCTGAGCGAAGGAATAGAACCTTATTGGACATGGTTGGATAAATGATGAGTCAAACTGACCTCCCTAACTCCTTCTGGGGACATGCTTTGATCACAGCAGCTTTTACACTTAACCATGTTCCATCTAAGGTTGTCATAAAGACACCATATGAGATATGGACTGGGAAACGACCTAGGATGTCTTTTCTTAGGATTTGGGGCTGCGAAGCTTATGTGAAGTGTCAGATTTCTGACAAACTTGGACCTAAATCAGATAAATGTCTTTTTATGGGATACTTAAAGGAAACTAAGGGTTATTACTTCTACAATCCTACCAAGGGCAAAGTGTTTTTCGCTCGAAATGTTGTATTCTTATAAAGGGAATTCATCTCTAAAAGAATTAGTGGGAGGAAAGTAGAACTTGAAGAAGTTCAAGACCTGCAAGGCATTGAAGAGCCAATGGTGGAAATAGAGCCAAAACCATAAAATATTGTGATAACTCCAACTCCAGTAGAACAAGACTTGCGTAGATCAGGTAGAATACGTTAATAGCCTGAAAGATATGGATTTTTTATAACTCAGGAAGGAGATGTGTTATTAATGGATCAAAATGAGCCAATATCTTATGAAGAGGCCATTGCAAGTCTAGAATCTGAGAAATGGCTAGAAGCCATGGAATCTGAAATGGACTCCATATACACTAATCAAGTTTGGAACTTGGTTGATGCACCTGAAGGGGTAAAACCTATAGGATGCAAGTGGGTTTTCAAAAGGAAAACTAACATGGATGGTAATATAAGTACCTTTAAAGCAAGGTTGTTGGCTAAAGGTTTCAAGCAAATAATGGTATAGACTATGATGAAACTTTTTCCCCATTTGCTATGCTAAAGTCTATTCAGATTTTGCTTGCTATTGCTGCATACCATGATTATGAGATATGGCAAATGGATGTCAAGACTGCTTTCCTTAATGGAAATCTTCTTGAGGAAGTGTACATGACACAACCCAAAGGCTTTGTTAAGCCTGAAGCATCCAAGAAGGTGTACAAACCGCAACGTTCCATATATGAACTTAAGCAAGCTTCCAAAAGCTGGAATCTTCATTTTGATGAAGCTGTTAAACAATTTGGCTTTACTAAAAATGAGGATGAACCTTGTGTCTACAAGAAGGTTAGTGACTGCATAATTTTTTTCTGGTCCTATATGTTGATGACATACTATTTATTGGAAATGATATTCTTACCCTTCAGTCTGTGAAGACTTGGTTGGGAAGTTGTTTTTCTATGAAAGACTTAGGTGAAGCAACCTACGTATTGGGAATTAAGATCTATAGAGATAGATCAAGAAAACTTCTTGGCCTAAGTCAGAATACATACATAGACAAAGTGTTAAAAAGGTTTAACATGCAAGATTCCAAGAAAGGAACTTTGCCTATGGCTCATGGCATAAGCTTATCAAAAGCTCAATCTCCTTCCACTGAAAGAGGGAGAATGGATGAATAACATTCCATATGCATCTGCTATTGGATCAATCATGTATGCCATCATATGTACTCGACCAGATGTCTCGTACGCTTTAGGCATGACGAACAGATACCAGTCTGATCCCGGTGAAAGTCACTAGACTGCTGTCAAGAATATCCTAAAGTACTTAAGAAAAACTAAGGATTCATTCTTGATATATGGAGGGGAAGAAGAGATCATTGTAAAAGGCTACACTAATGCTAGCTTCCAAACTGATAAGGATCACTCAAGATCGTAATCTGGGTATGTGTTTTGTCTAAATGGTGGCGCTATAAGCAGGAAGAGTTCAAAGCAAGAGACAGTTGCTGATTCTACTATAGAGTCTGAGTATATTGCTGCCGCAAATGTTGCAAAAGAGGCAGTATGGATCAAGAAGTTCATAACGGAACTTGGGATTACTCCTAGCATTGTGGACCCTATAAGTCTCTACTGTGACAACAGTGGAGCAATCGCACAAGCTAAGGAACCTAGATCACATCAACGATCCAAACATATACTTAGGTGTTTTCCTCTCATTTGAGAGATCCTTGATCGAGGAGATGTAAAGATATGTAACGTGCATACTGATGAGAATATTGCTCACCCACTCATAAAACCTCTTGCGTAACAAAAACATAAGGGACACACTAGATCATTAGGCATTAGGCAAATGTCTAATTGGCTCTAGTGTAAGTAGGAGATTGTTGGTGTATGCACTATAGCTTTTATGCTTTTTCATTTTATCATTTTTCTGCTTATCAATAAAATAAGTATTTTAGTTTAAAATTGTTTTAAAGTGTATTTATCCTTAGAGTAATAGGTCATATGAAAGTTATTCCTAAAATATCCCTAGTCAAGTATTTACGTGGGGACATGTAAATACATTGAGGCTAGTGTGTGAGTGTACTAATGACCTGATCTCACAGATCATAGATATATATGATATCAAGTCTTCACAAGGTACACATTAAGAGTAATGATGCACTGGACAGACCCACCATGAGAATGTTGCATGGATCATTACATGAATATCATAAACGATTCTCAATGTGATAATGGTATATGTAGTCCTTCAACCTGAAGTCACTACGATTCCTATATGAGGAGTTTGTTGTTTTAATATAATCAAATATCTTCTATAACAAGAAGACTATAAAGGTTGTGATTAGGCAATGAACAAATTATGTAGAGGGATGTGAGTGATGTACATGGGATTTGTTTCTCCTATGTGACAGGAGTGACATTTGTAGGCTACTTGATGGAGTGAGACTAAGGAAATGCATGGCCATGCTAGAAAGAATGAATATTAGATATTTATTCGGATCAAGTCTACTCTGGTATCAAGTAAAATAAATTGGGTTGTACGAGGATGATGCGACCATGCCTTGGGCCCAATTAGGATATCGTGACAAAAGGAACAAACATATAAAATAATTATCACTTATAGGTTATGTTGATATTAAATAATATT
Organism: Clitoria ternatea; assembly: GCA_037962975.1. Taxonomy (NCBI): domain Eukaryota; kingdom Viridiplantae; phylum Streptophyta; class Magnoliopsida; order Fabales; family Fabaceae; genus Clitoria; species Clitoria ternatea. The sequence goes on from CM075671.1 coordinate 115,019,114, forward strand.
CAAACATAATGATGCATTGTTAGATGCCGCTCTTATTTTATATTAATAATAAAATAATTTATTATAAATATGACCGAGTATTTTACCTAGAGGGTTACACATATAGAGTAAGCCCATCAGAAAATATTTTGTTTTATTTTAGTTGGACTAAAATAAAGCTATTGGGCCTAACTCATTCAGAATGAGTAAGGAGCCCACTTTTTAAAGAGAACAAATTAGGTCAAACCTAATTCTATAAATAGAGCATAAGATGCTCATAGGTCGTTCACCCAAAAGAGACACAAATACGCAAAAGTTGCAAGAGTTACACGCCGTTAAACTAGCAGTTGGAAGGTGTAGCGATTCTGGTGGGAGTGCTTGTGTGGACTCCTATAGGGTGAGGCTAAAACTGCTTCTATTTTTTTTATTAGTGGTAACCCTAAAATGCAAATTTTTTCTGTTTGTCTTATGGTTTGAAACACGGCGCTTTGCAAATCTTATGGGAATCCTTGTTTTTCCCGCTATGAATACCAAGAGCGATTCCCTAAGAGCATTGACCAGAAAAACCAAGAATAACTTGTAGCCTAGCCTCATTACAAGCCTACAAAGTCCTTGTTGATCCATGTGTATGTATTTATATGTATGATGGTTAGAAAAGTTGCGAGCTTACCTATTGTTTTGCAAGTAAGAATGCATGATAGACAGCCTAAATATTGAGTGCTGAGTGAAACACTTCTCTGTGTGAGATGTTGGCATCATTATTCCATCTTCCATTTAATGATATTGCTTTTAGATTATTAAGGATCATGAAAAAGGATTGACACGTGTGTGCTGTAATCTTGGCTTATGTAGGTGTGGCTTGGTTGTTAAGGTACATTTAGTATTTGAGATAAAAATTTTAGTTATTTCTTAGGGACAAGCAAGTTTTAAGTTTGGAAATGTGATATGTCTTGAAAAGACTTATTTATTTACTTATTTTTTATAAATTATTTTTTAATTTTTTGTCAATTAAGTATTAATTAGGCATTTAAATACTTTTCATACAATAAGTTACACAAAATTAGAATTATTTGAATTTTATCAAAGTTAGTATGTTTTTTTGGTGAAATGTAACTCATAATATAGGCGTAGGTATGTTGGTCATGTGTTCCTTACGTGCGTGCAGGCCCATGTTGCCTAGGAACCCAGCGTAGGAACTCCCCATGAGTGTGGCCCTATGTTGGGGAAGCTAATATGCCAGAAGGAAGAATTAACAAGTCAACATAACCACACCAGTGCCAACGTAGGTACGCGTAAGAGATACCATCAGATATACATTGAACCAGGATCCCAACGTGGCTACGCGTACCCGACGTAGACCCATGCCTACAAGTACAATGCACCTAGGAAGCATCAAATGTTAAGCATGCCTACGCTCAACCTAACGTAGGATAAGGCCAGGCACACCATTGAGCCAAGATCATCTGTACACAGGTATTCCCACCAGTATACGCCTACGCTAAATAGGGACTCTACCATCAGGTCTTACCAGAGTTATGGCGTACCTACACCTATGTCTTGTGTCTCTTACGCTAACTCATAGGAACCATCAAGACCCTAAGGGTGTCTATGCTCAGGCCAATGTGCCACTACGCTAATGAATCAAGCACCAGATTTCACAAGCTAGTAACCCAGCGAACATACGCCAGTGCCCCACATGCCTACACCGAGCTATTGATTTATGGTGCCAAGGCCAGTGTACCCATACGCTAGACCAGCGTAGGAACGCATGTGTGTGTGATACCATGTGCCAAGTCCAAGTGATGAATAATCAAAACCCAAGGTCTAGGAATACATGTAAGACTTAGTAAAAATAATATGGCCTAAAAAGAACAAATAAAAACCTAAACATATTCATGGTAATCAATTACATGATTTAAGAAATCATTTACAATAAAAGATTTTTGTAAAAACTACAATTTTACATGCAGTAATCGATTACAATACATATGTAATCGATTATAAGGTTTAAAAATTCAAAAATCAAAAGGTGCAATTGTTCAGAATCAAAATTTAAACATGGTAATCGATTACCACCTTATTGTAATCAATTACAAGGTGTAATGTTTGGAAAATTTGAGTTTTTAAATGTGTAATCTTTTGAATTGCATCTTTTCAATGCTTTTTCCAAATTATAAATAGACCATGAATTCATTTGCAAAATCATTTAATTCTTCCAATCTTTCTTTAACAAGTAATAAGGCTATATTATCTTTATTGAGTTATTTAGCATTTCAAGTTGTTCATTTGCTCTAATAGAGAGAAATCACTTTAAGTTATCACTTGCTTTGTGAGAATTATTGTTGCTTAGGTAAAGTTTCCCAAGTGGTGTTATCACTTTAAGTTATCACTCTAATAGGGGACTTTTGATGTTGACGCTACGCGTCACAGCCACGCGTAGCGTCAGAGCTGCGTGGACTCCAAAGCCAAGCTGGCCAAGCACTCACCTAGTGACCCATTATTGGCCACTCCACTCTGCACAAATGGCCAAACTGAAAGTGGAGACAGGTCCATATGGCACTGCATGATTGAATAAAATATTCCAAGATGGCCACTACCAGCGGCGTTTAATGGAGGCTGAGTCAGGGGCCCAGTTACTGGTCGACAGGCTCCATTCTACAGCTTTTGGTCCCTATGCTTTTGCCAACCTTGGGTCCCCTTTTCACTAGGCTATTCAACTCGAATTTGTATAAAATTTTATACACAACATATCTACCAAAATATCAATTATGTGGCAAATTTTCAAGCCCAAATTTCTTCCCGATCAAAATCTAAGCTATAGGGTAGTTTTATGCATATTTTAGGCATTTTACATGACGTATCAAAATGCAATTGTGTAACACCCTTGGTTAACTAAGATAATCTCTTCCAGTAGATTAACTCAGTTAACTGAGAGGTTACTAATTTTTAGAAAAATATGGAAGTTTTTTTGTACAAGATAACACATGGTGGAACAAAAGCATAATATATACATGACTGCATCATATGTATATAAAATAGTCTCTTCAGATTTGTACAACTGAAATATGAATGGGGTACATAGGAACCCTGTACAAAACATTACTACAAAACATCAAAATAACATAAACTAGCCCTAACCACTAGTCTCAGTCTCCTATGAAGTCCTTGTCTAACTAAGGGGACTCTGGCTGAGCTAAAGTGGATGCGATCTGGGTCGAGTCGGACTGGTGAGATGGTCCCGTAGAATCTAGGCTGGGTGATAGTTGATCAGTGGGTGGTCAGATTTGGTCGTACTAACCATTGGTGTAAACCTTATAGGTCTTGAGTAGGAGACTTTGAGTCTCTACCGACATATGCTCCTAAACCTCCATCTCTCCATATCTGAAGCTTCTAAATACATAGCGAAGAAAACCCTGGAACGATCCCATTGTCATCGGGCAAGATAACGCTCCATCGGGTACACAATGGAGACTCTGGGTCGTACCTCTAATAGATCTCGTGGTACGTGGGGTGCTGCAGGTTGAGAAGGGAAAAACTGCTGAAGTGTAACTAGAGGGATAACTGGGTCTAATGGATCTACAGGTATCGGCTACATTAGCATATCAGAGGGAATTTCCTCTGGGTTCTCATGATCTACCTAGTCTTCCTCATGAATTACACTCTAGTACAGTACCCGTACCTGGCCAGAGGTCTAGAATGGATAGCTGTAAAGGTAAGTATCTGCCTTCATAACAATCGGGGAGTGTCATCACTGACACCCACCCCGCATAATACAATTATTCAGAATCAATTCTCGCCCACTCTTTTTGGGTCCCTAAGTTACCTTCTAAGTCATCTCACCAGTCTTATTCTTCTGACCATTTCAGTTTCCCATCTCTCTCTCGGGGTTACTAACATTTATATAATCAACACACAATCATAATTTCAGCATAGTGATGCGATGCATGAGTCCATTTTATTATTTCAATTTTCTTCATTAGTCATCATGATGCATGTAGGCCCATTTTCCACTAATCAATCTCATATACCAATATCTGTGTGCACAACAATCCCACCTTATCCTTCCTGCCCAACTAGAGCGATCAAAGCTCTCCTCGTTCTAGTTTTCACAAATGGGTAAGGACCTGCAGTCCAATCATCACAATATCTGTGTGCACAACAATCCTACCTTATCCTTCCTACTCAACTAGAGCGATTGGAGCTCTCCTCGTTCTGGTTTTCACAAATGGGTAAGGACTCACAGTCCAATCATCATAATGGCTATTCAACAGCCATAGAAACCCCCGCCTCTTGTCAAAGTATATCAGTGTTTGCCACGGGCTGTCTGTATCGGGCGCGAATCTGAGCCATTGGATGTTTGTCCCCGATATACTCCCAAGACCGTCCTCAGGGGATCAAGACACCTGTTGTTTCTCCAGTGTACCCATCACTGTATACTCTAAGGGATCATTTCAACATCCCTCCTTAACTCCACATGTAATGCACAAATCAATAATTTATTTCTCATTCATTGGTCCTCGGTAGGGTCCCCTAAATGACTCCCTTCCATTCCTAATGTCGAGTTCTTTTTCTTTATTCAATATAATTAAGTTTTCTCTTTTTCTTTATTTTAGTAATCTTACTCGACACTTAAGAATGAAATGAGATTTCATACGTTCTCGACAATTAGGGTACATTGGTCCTATAACGCCCATAATTCATCCCAAATCTGAGTCTCACACTCTTTCACATTTTAATCATTTTGGAACCCTTACCGATACCATTTTCTATATCTCTTATTTACAAATTTTCTTAGCTAGTTATCCATACATCACACAACATCCATCAACATAACATGTTTATGAGAGACTCCATTCAACCAATATATCCATAATCATATCATATCAATAACCATTTAATAGTATCACATCATCCAAGACAATACATATTCCTAATGCTTACCCGTGTAACGTGTACAAGCAACATATTCATGAGAAACTTTACTTAAACATTCATCAACATATCACATCAACAATTATACAGTGACACCATGACATATACAACAACGCGTGCCTTGAATTTTACTATTTATCGGTATTAAATTTGATATATTAGCCTTTACATCGGGTTATTACTAGACGTTTTAAGTTATACATTGGGTCAGGTTACTTTTTGAGATATTTGGGTTATCTTGAACCATTTATGTTTCTAGTAATTTAATCAGGTAGAATTGATTTATTTTGTAATTTAATTCCCTAATGTCCAATTATGAATCCTTAGGTCATCTACAAGTGAACTCATTGTCTATTTTATTTCATCAATCTAATTGGCTTTATTTGTTGAATAACTTATTTTCTTGGTCATTAAACAGGTAACTAATCCTTTATGTTCCAGCAGCACTTTAGCGATGTTTTTCTTTAACTTAAGATTACCAAATTTTGTAATTCTTACTTTATTTCTATTATTCTTAGCTACATTAACTAAATTATTCCCTTAACTGCATTCTTTTGATTAACTAAATTTATTTCCTCTATGAGTATCCATTAGCTGTTTAGAAATCTAGGTACTACCTTGACCTTGATATCACAGACTTAGTCTGCCATTACTAAAAGTCATCATTTAATTAATGGGTCTTGTTTTTGTTTATTATAAATCTAAGATCTAAGTCCTAAAATCCTTTCTTATTTAATAAATTAATGTTTCTAGATATAAAAACTCCTTTAATTCCTTTCTCCTACTTTTAATGGTTACCTAAATTTCTAACTCCTAACATCATTTTCTTTTATTAGAATTCTAAAGTCTAGACCTATTTCATTTAAGCGTATATTTCTTTTCCTAATTAATTCATTAGGATCCTTTTCTATAATATACTCCGAATTAGGCTCTAGCTATCCACACTAGTGGAAAAAAGACTTTTCTCACCGGACTTTTTACACCGGTTGTAATATAACTGGTGTAAAAAATAACACTGTGCTAATTTTATAAATAATTTAAAACTTTACACCGGTTTATACTTTAAACCGGTGAGAAATGGTAGTGTTTACATCGGTCATATTTTTGGACCGGTGAGAAATAGTAAAGTTTATACCAGGTTTACTTTTCGACCGGTGAGAAATCTTTATTATACACCCGAACGCCTCCCCCTCAAAGTCGTCCCCTTCGTCTCCCTCTCTTTGTCGAAACCTTCTTTTCCCTAAAGAAGTGTTCTCTTCCCCAACCCAATTTTCCTTAACACTTAACCACCTACATCCCTCTTCTCTCTCCATCGCCATTAGACACCACCGCCTCAACGTCGTGCTCTTTTGCCTCCATCTCTGCGGAACACACAATTATAACCTACAAGCCCCCGACGCACCCTTCTTCGATTGGAGCTTCTTCCTTTGACAAAACCCTCACGCCTCCTTTCTCCTTCGCGTATGGTGCCCAGACTGTGTCGTCGTCGGTTGTAGTGATTTAGGGTTTAGGGTTTACAGAGCCCCGTTTCATATTCAAAGAGTTCCCTTCCCTGTGGGCCTGGTTTTTGTTGTTGCTGCTTCGTCTCCTCGCCTCCACCATCTTGCTTCTTCGTTGTTGTTCATTTGTCTTACTTTGATGGAGATTATTGGTCTTAGTGCTGTTATGGATATGGCCAGGAACATAGAACAAGAAAGTGGCAGAGATTATGAAAGGAACTTCCAAAGACATTATAATGATGCAAACGGTATATTCCTTTTCAATCATAATATATTATAAATTGAAATTCCTTTTAAGAGCAATAATGTTTATCTCATTTGTTTATTGAAGTCTTTGTCATCATCCACCGCGATGGGCGATGTTTTTGATGGTATAGGACGTCCCACAGATAATAGGTAGATGGTCAAATTGTTTCACTCCTATTTTTTAATATAATTTGGTATTTTAAATATTCATGCTTTATCTAGTCTAGATCAATTGAAAATCGTTGTGTGCATTTCTACAGAATGGCATTATCGACCCTGATTGTAGGTTGATTGGACTACGCTTGTATGATAGCTTGTTTAAAGTATGTAACTTTCCTTATTCACTATCCTGTGAAATATTAGATTAGAATGGCCATACATTTTGGTTTCAGCATTCCATTTAATTATTTTATTAGCAAACTGTTCATTGGTTTTGTAGGTTATTACCTTTGACAATAAAGGGCAGCTCAAGGAAGCATTTAATATTAGGTAATGTAGTGATACTTCTCTAGAGTTAAACAAACCATGAAGATCTGGACTCAACAGAAAAACTGATTCAATTAATTAATTCATTTTTATACCTGTTATTCTCAATTGGAAAAAGTTGCTCATTTTTTACAAGAAGTGGAGCAATATTTGGCCATATTTTTTTAGACATTTTCAGGATAAAGGGGACCGCGAAGACGATGTGTTGACGAAGATCAAGCTGCTATGGCTTAGAACGAAAATTAAGGAGGTCTGTCATGTGTTGTTGATACTTAAATGCATACTAATCACTTTGTTTTATATTTTTCTGCATTAGTTAGAAAATAATAAAGTGGGACAAATGTTAAGTGTTAGAAAAAAAATATGATTGAAGTAAGGAATCTTCATATATACAGTATATCATTCCTCTAAGTTTGTTGTTTATGGCTGCTATTTTGTATAAATTTATTAAATACAGATCTTTTGCAGATTGATGAAGAGTTACAGAGACACAACACACTTGTTGAGGTGATCAGAAGGACTCCATCTAAAATTAGTGAAATTGTCTCCCGGAATCGTAAAGTCTTCACCAACGAATTCTTTCTGCATCTTGATATAGTAGCTGATTCTTACAATAACAATCTCCAAACACAAAATGGTGAGATTAAATGCTTTGAATTCCTAGTTAATGATTTTTAATTATATAATATATTTAGCTTTTAATATTTGGTTAGCCATTTTATATATATGCTTTGAATTCCTAGTTAATGACTATTTTTTTTGTCTGTGCTTCTCTTTCTCTGAACCTTGTGCAATAGCCAATAGTGTTTTTAATCTTTGACTTCAATTTTTCCACTGCCCCCACTTCTCAATTTTTCTGCTTGGTGCTGGTAAATCAGACATTTCTAGGACTTGGTCTCAGAGGTGTCAAATTTTCAGTTTTTATAATCATCTAGAGTTGTTGAGTTCTTCCTCAGAGCCCTTATTGCTACTACTAGTTTTAATGTAAATTAGTGTGTTTCTTACAATTATTTGGGCCGTGTTGTGAGAGTTGTCAACTTTGAACCCTTTCTCCCAATTCTCTCATGTTAATAGGCAGCATACGACAGATGGATTTTTCTACAAGTAGTAATACTGATATTAAATTTTTAGCTCTTTAGAATTTGATATCTTTGTGACTTAATAACTATAAGGAGAATTCAGTCTCGTTTAATTTTGTAATCTTTCACTCCCAAATTTTGTAATCTTTCCTCAAGGGTTCTATTCTTATTTTCATGTATTATCTATTTATATATTGCAAAGCCTGCGTGTAGTAATGGAGTAAACCCATTTAAAATCAATCACTTCAATCCCCTACTTCATAAAAATCCAATCGTTTTAGTCCTTTCTTGGGAATTAAAATGATTGATTTTAAAGTCAAGAGACTAAATATTGATGCTTACAAAGTTAAGGACTAATTTGGTGGTTTACTCCGTGGTAGTGATTGTTCTTTGGAAGTTAGATGATATTTGAAGGGTCCTATATATATGTTGCTACTAGGGGGTGTAAAATACTTCAGTTCAAAATTATTGTTGGTACTTTCTAGTCCTTCATGATGTCTAGATATGGAACTCAAGTCAACTTTCTATGGCACTGCATTAAAGCTTTGTATTCGACATATCCTAATTGTAGAAAAATGAAAATGACTTCAAAAGGACCTTATTCCTAAAATCCTTAGGAAGCTACATCCCATTCTGTACAAGTTCTGTAGATATATGCTTCAATAGTATAGAATGGTTTTGTCTAATAAAAGATGAGAGCTTTACATAGTTTTAAGATAACTTTAAAAGGCTAAAATATCACTAGTTTTGTAGACATGGAAACATTATCCCTTTTCCATGAAGATTGAATTCCTCTTAGAAACTCAATCGAAGAAAGAAATGAAGGAAGAAAGTGAGAGGCTTTAGATAAAGAAGACCCTTGCAAGATAATGAATGAACATCAAGTAGTGATATTCATGGAAAGTCATTGGCTTGCTGAAATTGTGTTAATGGCAACCTGAAAAGTGGGTTGAGGGAGACTTATATAATGTTAGTTGAAGTTTGATCTGATTCACCTTTAATTAATTGATTGTATCATCAGTGCTATTTATCTAATTTAATTAATGCTTTATAGTATACCTTATATGTTTGGAACTATTAATACCTTCAAGAATTAGTATAATGGGAATATGTGAACTTCATTACTAACTAGTATTTGTTTATTCACAGGGACCCTCGGGAATATTGTAAGGAAGTGGAGACAACACTTTTGTCTTGTACCAAACTGCTGATTCTTCATGGAGACGTAGAGCCAGTCCTATAGATTCCTCCCAAAGCATTAATCGTTTGTTTTTATTTTTAATTGTATTTTCATTTTCAATCTGTAACAGATTTTTAATTGTGTTTGGAAATTGAATTAGAATACATAATGCTGTCATTGTCATTTCCTTTCTCAGCAATTAGTATTTCTGAATTCTGCATTTTCCTTTGTAATTTTTTTATATTATCTTGTAATTTGATAATTTTTAATAAAAGTTATATGATTAGAGCTTTCTATTTGGATATAACGAGGACATTCATTGTAGCATAATAATTTGGTAGTAGAAAAAAGGGAAAGTACTAAATATAAAAGAAAAAAAAGAGTTTTTACACTGGTTGTAGTTTCAAACCGGTGTTAAAAGTCTATTTTTGTACCTGTTGTTACGAGTAGGACCGGTGTGAAATATAATATTTACACTGGTTATTACCAACAGGACCGGTGTAAATATTATATTTTACACCGGTTGTAATCCAAAGGCCCGGTGTAAAATCTATTTTTCTCACCGGTCTTAAAACCGGTGTAAAAAGTCCTATTTTTCTCACCGGCTTCATCTACACCGATCCTACAACCGGTGTAAAAAGCCAAAAAGGACCGGTGTAAAAAGCTTGTTTTCCACTAGTGCCATTTCTTTTTATTCTAGCCTTATTTAATCTATTAAAATATTTAACCCTAAAATTTTATTTCCTAATCAAATTTCTCTTGCTAAATTCATTTTATTAAATCAAGCTCTTAAAGTTCCCTTTAAGTTTTCCATAACTACCCCAAATGGGATTCTAATATCCCCCCCTTTTTTTCTACTTAGCTTACTTAGCCCATTAAAGCCTAAAATTTTATTACCTATACAATCTTTTCACAATTTAATTACACTTCATTAAATTCCAAAGGTCTTTTTTCTTTTTCTTTTTATCTTACTTCAAATGGTCACTAAAATTGGTCACTAAATTTTTCTAACTCTCAATTATTCATTTTATTAAATTTCAAAACTCCTTTTATTTTCATTTCTTTTCATTAGTTCATGAAAATTTTCATGAAAATTTTTGATAAAGCTCTTTTAAGTAAAACTTCCACAAAAAAATCAATTCATTTATTTAAGTAACTTTTTATGAAACTTCATAATATTTCAAAATGATGCCACTTTTAAAAGCTTAATGAAATAAAATGTCTTAACTGTCTGATCGGTAAATCTTCTCAAAGTGCGTGATATTCTCAAATCGACTTCGGCGGTGCTTAAACGATCAATTAAATTCCTAATAACGGGGCTTACCAGGAAATAAATTACAAATTACATAATAACACCACTAAATTAAAATTAATTAATACAACCATATCGAATAAAACCGAGGTCGCCTAAACACTAAATCTCTAAATTTCCATTTTCTTATCCGATCACGATAAAATCCTTTGAGCACGTGAACGTCCAATTACACCAAATCAATTTCTAAAATACTCACTAAATTAAAAATGTAGTAATTTTAACGGTCGGTTATGAAAATCTTCATGGTTTAAGATCTAACCGTTGGATCACGACAAAATTTGAAACGGAGGTCCCCGAATACGCAAACAACATTATAAGGAAACCAAAAATGCAATCAAATGAGGAAGAGACCCCCTTTACCTCATGATATAGCCGTTGTCCATAGATGAGAAAACAGTGTGTTGCCAAAAATTCCGCTGAACGCTCCTAGTGCCTCCCTATCGTCGTCTAAACTCCCGATCCTATGAAAAATTACATATGTGACCAAGAGGAACAAGGGCTCATAGTTTTTAGCTTTTCAAACTGCAATGAAGAGGCTTACAAAACATGTATGAAAATGGGCAAACTTAGAGAAAATGGTAACAAGGGTTTTAGGAGCAAGAAAATTAAACCTTACCTTGTCTTGGCTCAAGAAGCTTCTTGATTTGAAGCTTAATCAAGGAGGAGGAAGCCAAGTTGATTTTCTTGAAGTCTCAAGACTTGAAAGAGAGTGGTGGTTTAATGGAGGATGGTCATGGGTAGGGTGGAAAAAGGAGAAGGGAGGAGGTTGTGATGGTTAGTGGTGGTAGTAAGCTTTGGTCATGAGAATGAGAGGTTGTTGTGGTGGCTAGATTGGTGTCTAGAAGAAGAAGAAAATGGAGAAGAGAAATGATGGGGTTGCTGCCGTAAAGGAAAGAGAAGAATTGGAGGAGGTTGTGATGAGTTTTCTTGAAACAATAAAGTGATGGAAGGTTAAGATGTGATGATGATGATTTGTGTTGCATGAAACATTATTGGCTAATGAGGGAGGTAAGTAGCTGAGTGGAGGGGGAAAGTCTGGTGGTGACACCTCTCTAATGAGGTGTCGTGGGGTGGTGAGGTGTGGAGGGCAGATGTCACACTATGGTGGTGCTGAAAAATTAATTTGTTACACGAAGAATTAAAGTATGTAGAATTTTTATGAACTAGAAAATAAGGACGTTAAAAATAAATATGGGTTGATTCATGTGGTGAAAATCTCAAAAATGATCAACAAAAAGTTTGTATATCTTATTTTTCTACTTAAATTGATATATCATTTGCGGCAATCCAAGATTGATAGCCCAAAATATGCCTGATTTATGACAGGATGCTTCAGAAGCTCTTAAATCAGCTAGTGTCTTGATAATAAATTCACCATTAATACTACTTTGAGAATTCGGTTTCATGCCCTTCATAACAATTGTAGAGATCTTTGATACGGATCCATAGCAAAAAGAACAAAGCAATTCAAGCACTGGACGAGGGAGATATGTGAATTTGCCTACAGATAGCCAACATTAAAACGAAACAGCCAAGGGGTCAAAAAGATTTATTAACTGTACCGATCTAGAGGGATTTAGCCTTCAATGTCTTCATGGAAAACATAGATAATTTTGTTACAGAGATTTTGACACCAAGTTTCTACAAATCAAAGATTGTAGAAGGGAGTTATGAATTTTTTCTGAATCATGTGCAGGCTAAAACGTCCTAACAATGGAATTTTGAGGCGAACACACTTAATCTTCGATTTTGGGGTTGACAAAGTGAGAAACAGAGTTTAGGGCTAGAAACCAAGGTTGGAGATCTTTTTAAAACAAAGAGATTAACACCAAAGTCATTCGATTCCAAGGTCGTATACAAAAGTTGGGTCCAAAACACTGAAGGTATACGGGTCGGATTTTAAAACGATTTATAAAGAAACCAATTTATGTAAAAACGTGGGTGATAGAGTCTGAACCGGGCATCGGCCTTTTCAGGAAAAGTTTCTAAAACATCGAAACAAGTCACCAGAGACCTCCCGTATCACTATCGGATATCCTGAGGTATATGAACGGTCAAATATAGGAGACGTTAAGGGCTTTGATTTGGCCGGTTAGGCAAAGTCAGACACCCTTGATTCTTTAGAAAACGGTCCTAACAGGATTAGTTTCCCTATTGGATCACTAGTCTCGTACCAAACAATCAAAATTTGACCTCAGGCTATGTCCCATAGTTCAAATCCGGGGGACCAACGACATTTCTTATTAAAATATTAATAATAACTAATTAATTTCTTAACTAAACCTCATTATAAATAAACTCTCATATTTTAAACTTATTTATTAATAATATTAAGTATCAAAATAAATATTATCTACTTACTTCATTTTATCTTAATTGACTAAAATCATTAATAATAAAATCCATTAACCAGTTAAGTAATGTATTATCTACTAATCATTTTTATTAAAGAGTTTAATTAATATCTTATGAGATCTTGGGCTCTAATAATCATCTAACCTTAAAATCTAACTTGATACTTAAATGAGTCTAAATATCCTCAATCAGTTATGGCCACTATTAACAGATAATTAACTAACATTATCTATAAATTACCAAGATTAAACATCATTCATAAATCATTATTTCTAGCATCAATAACAAGAATACATACACACACATACATCTCATTAATGGTCCTAATGTTAAATCAAACATAATTATCTCTTCACATAAATCACTACCTAGTCAATAAATTCCTCTAAATTTCACCAATTCACACAGCCTCTCTTACTCACTTATTTTACTTGACTAAGCTATTCCCAACTCACATTCTCTTAGGTCTCTCTTCCTCATGCTCAGAATAATCTAAGGGTTAGGTCAAAGCCTCAACTCTCCTAAAAGACTTAGTAAGGCACTTCTCGAAAGTCCAAGAGTCTGGATTCCTATTATAAAAAATTAGGGCTGTTACAAATTGGCTAAGTTTTGGTCTAAACTCTCTAGAGACCTAAATTCACATCTGTAAATATGACTTTCTCCAAAGGGTCTCATCCAATAACTCTTTTCCTAGATCAAGATATGTCCTAGTGGCAATTCACACCCTTTCTGGCTAACCCAAGCATGCCAAATTGCAGACTAGGCCTAATTGGCAATAACCAACCATGCACACAAGTTTCATACATACATTATGGATTGTAGATAACCTCTACATGAAGTCTTACCCACTAAATGAAAATATGACCTATCCACTTCCTTGTTTTGTATTCAATTCACAATATTAATGATACACGAGTCATATTTTCATTCCAATGAGTCATTATTCTCATAATATCATCATTCATTCATCAATATAACATAAAAATCATTGTGCCATAATTGACATCAATTATTGTTAAGGTCATAACCAAAAATTAACCTTCTAAACACTAAGGTCTAATTTTCACACATGACCCTCAAGGTCAATACCCATAACTATCCAAATATTATATACAAAACATAAACATTGTGCATTTCCACAAACACAATTGTCGGCCAAGGCACAAGGCTGCCTTTTCCATATTTACCTTCTTCACCAAAAAGCTTAACCTCCAAAAAGCATAGGTTTCCAAGAAAACCTATATCAACCTTTAAAATAGCAACTAAGAGGTGAGTAACATATACCAAATGAATTAAAGTCATACCTTATGATAGTACATATACATATACTTATGCATAATATATGTTCTTCAATAGAACCATATAAACCAAACACACATCATCTTATTTCACTTCAATATAGTACATGTCTCAATCAACATATTTACATTCTACATCAATCATTAGCTATCTTACCAAGTATAACCACACAATTAAGGTTAGTACCACAATTTCTTTCCCTTCATTTATCAATCATCCATAGCTACCATGGCTACCAAACTCGGCATATCCCCAGCTATATGCAAATGCTTGTTAAACCTTGAATATTGTTGGGTCTTTTAATTGGTAAGCGCAACGATTGTAACATCCCAAAATTTATAAAAATGATTAATTAAGGAAAATAAATAAATAATTATATATGAGTTATTTTATGTCCCAAAAATTTGGAAATAATTGAATTGGGATTTATTATGGATATTTATAATTTTTTGAGATTTAAGGAGCCAAAATTATACCCGGTTGAAATATAGGTGTCGAACCAACTATCTTGGATTGAGATACCGTTGGTCAGGGCTGTTAAGAATATTATTGGGAATCCGAATATATCTTCGGAATAATTTTTGGATAAAGTATTAAGCCCGAACGGAGATCCTGTTTATTTTAAAATGAAGAAATTTCAGTGTAGAGATAAAAATTTTAAACCAAAACCCCATTCCCCTTTCTACTTTTCACGTTGGGTCCTTTAAGGCAAACACACTTGCCTTCTTCACTTCTCATTCACTCCCCTTCCTTCTTCTTCTTTATTTTCCTTCTTATTCTTCCTCTCTAAAAACCTAGATAAGATTGGAATCCATCTCTTCCTACTATTTTCGTTTTATGGAAGCTTGAAGTCTCTTCTTCCTCCTCTCCCTCATTTTGGTGTGGCCCCCTCCTTCTCATGAAAGCTCACTTGTTTCTTGGCTTGAGGTAAGTTCCTCACCATTTTTGTTGAGCTTACGCCATTGGTTATGAGTTTATTTATTGAGAGAGTGTAAAATATGCATGGGTTATGGATTAGAGACCATTTTTAGGCAAAACCCTAAGGTGGGGTGTGATTAATATGTGGTTTTGTGAGGGTGTACATGGGTACACGAAAATGGCAAATATTATAATGGAAGATAATGAGTGATGATGGTGATTGTTCGATTCTAATGGCACCCAAACCCTAGGAATTGGGGAAAGTGTAAAATGCGAGTAAAATGTGTGTTTAATGATGTTAGAGAATGATATTAATGATGAGAGGTAGCCATTGATGATGGTTGATGAATATTAATAATGGTGGTTGGGTTTTAATGAAACCCCAGCCTTAAGAATTTGGGGAAAACATGTAATGTTGGTTTAAGAATTGATTTTAGGTAGAAATATAAGATATTTAAAGTATGGGTATTGTTGATGATAGGGGATGGCATTAATGGAGGTAAGTGGTTAATGATGATGGTTGAAAGTCACTAGTATAGGAACCTATAGATGGGTATGGCCTTTAAATGAATAATAATGAGTTGAACACCAAAACTATGATGGTTGCGATGGGGTAGACAAATGAAATAAGATTGTGATTTAATAAGGCCTTAGGCCATAATATGTGGTGGATTGATGAAGGTCTTAAAAAGAAGCTTATGATGACTTATATGTGATTGGGAGTAATATTGGTGAAGGATGTGACATTGTTGTTGTTGGGTTGGTTAGCCCTTTTGAGATTTAGAAAATCTTGGTTTTGGGAAAGGAATTCCCGAAGCCTAACACATGTGCATGGATTAGTGTGCTGGCAGGTCTAGAACTTGTTACCAAGCCTTAAGGGATGTTTGTGATTGTTTAAGAATTATAATGAAGGCCTTGTGATGGCTTATGATTGAATGAATACATATATGTGTGTTGTGTAGATTGTGTTCTGGATGATGGTGCGGAATGATCGGAGCATTCGGATTACGGTTCTGCTCTCGAGGTAGGAGAGAGGTTTACATTCAAATTACATGAGTAGAACAATAGTGATTATTGTATGTGAGTAATACTCATGCCTGCCTTGCCATGTAGATATTGAGATAATGTGAATGGAAATTTAATGATTATTGAGAATAGTGCATGAGAATGTGTAATGATTGTCATGAATATATATATATATATGATAAGTTAATTTTGAATTGATTAATGAAATTGGAATGAAAATTATTGAGTAGGGATGTTTGAGGCAAGTTTTAAATACCTAATAAGAGGTGTATGATGTGTTGAATTTATCCAATTTGGATTTGTATGAGTTTTGGTATATACGGTTGTGGAATTCTTACGTTTTTGCTCTTGAACTTATAATCTCGCTCAAGCGAGAATCCCCTGTATCAGTATTATGGCCTTTCGCCCAATCTGGCTCAGGCGAGGGAGTGTCTCGCTCAAGCGAGATGTGTGTGGGATTAGTGGAAGAGATATTGGAAGAATCTCACTTAAGCGGGTGTGGCCACGCTTGAGCGAGCGAGAGAGGAAATAATCCTGTGTGAATTTCGGTTAAACGAATAATGATGCAAGCTGGATCTCACTCAAGCAAGCCAGCCTTGATGAGGACTGGATGTTTTTTGCTCAAGCGAGTGTGAGTCGCTTGAGCGAGCACAGGGGTCCGATACTAAAACCCTATTCGCTAAAGCGAGTGACTGGTGTTGGTGTGTCTCGCCCAAGCGATGCAAGCATGAAATAGATACTGGAGTATTTTCACTCGAGCGAGTGGCTGGCCTTGGGAAGCATCGCTCGAGCGAGTGAGCCTGAAATTAGTCATTGGAGGAATCTCGCTCAAGCGAGAATGGCCCGCTCAAGCGAGATCCGGGTCTGATGCTGAAAACCCTTCTCAGTCAAGGGAAATTGGGGGCGCTCAAGTGACCCACCTTAATCTCGCTCAAGCGAGTATGAGTCTCACTTGAGCGAGTTACCCAGAACTGAGTTTATTCTTTTTCTTTATTTTGGGCTTATGTTGGACCCCTTTCCCTCATATTGTATGATGCTTGAGGAGACGTATATGGGGTATTTAATAAAGATACAATACGGTGGTGATTTGAAATTGTAGTTACATTGGAGAAATGGTTTATGATATGTTTACAATCTAGAATGGAATAATGAGAGAATAATAATGAGAAATATGATGATGGGGTTATGAGCTACACCCTAGTGTGATTATGAAACCGATGAGAGAATAATTAAATGACGAGGTGTTTGTTAGAAACCTATGTATCGGAGATGATATCGGTATCGGGTGATAATAAAAGATGTTGTGATCATTCCTTGTATAAAGGATGAATGTTATTATTGATGAAATTACGAAACAATCGTTGTATTGTACACAAGTGTGATCTTATACGTATGGTCTAAAATTGTATTGATGGATTGTTGTATTACCATACTAGATATGAGACAACGGTGATGAACAATGAGATAAAAATCCACTAAATGAATATGTGACAATACTGATGAATATTATATGATGTAACGCTATTGTGGTTAATCGTAAGCATTGACTTGTGTATATGATATAAAATACATGTGAAATACGTTGAGATGAAAACACACATTTAGTGATAAAACAAATGATATGCCTTGAATGTTATGATGATTGTCATTATTTTTTATTTCCATGCATGGATTGTTATGAAATGATATTGTAGCCATTGAGATGCTAAGTATATGAATAAAATGCCTTAAGGGGCTTTGTAAATGATTGTATGTTATTGATTGAAAATGATAAATTAAAATATATCCCTAAGTGAGAGGGTGAGATATCCTTGTGAGGTTGATTGGCATATGTATTATTGCATTTTGCATTCATGGCATGGCATAACATTGAATATGTGGTTGCGATCATAATGATGAAAGATCCTGTGGGATTCTATGAAGGGAGTACCCCTTGCGAGGCAGGAAACCAACGTGATGATGATATGATATTGAGCCGGTGGTTGCAATCACCTGGTTGTTGAAATGAAAGGCCCTATGGGGACCATTGTGGATGAATACTCGTGGTTACGATCACGAGGAGGGAGTACCCTTTGCGATGCGGGAAACCATTATAAAATGATTGAAATGTCATTGCGATCATAATGAGACATCCTGCGGGATTGTGTGATGATAAGCCAATGGTTGCGATCACTTGGTACTTGAAATGAAAAGGGCTTGCGAGTTCCTATGATATTCTATGGTTGTGATCACGGGGAGGGAGTACCCCTTGCGAGGCAGGAAACCAATATGATGATGATTATAAATGGTTGCGATCACTTGAGATACCATGTGCGAATGGGTGATTGAAATAGATCCATTGCATATGAATTAAATAGTTAACATATACATTAGCCATAGGTGCATGGCATTTGAGATGGGATGACCACGAGAGATGAAAAACCCCTTGCAAGGAGGAATTAAGTAAAGATTTAGTAATTGATGATGATGATTTATGAATACCCTTGATGATAAGTGGCAATGTGATTGTGTACGTGCTTGTGCTTTCTTATGTTGTGAATTGTGATTCATGAGGCTTGTATGCGTACTATAACAATGTGATGATGATTGAATGATGAATTAATAATTTTATAGCAAAGCACACATGATGAATGAATGCATGTACACTTAATCATAATATATTATATTTGTCATTTTGAATGTATAACTCACTCTCCCATGTGGTCTCCTTTTTAGCATTGTGATGCAGGGTTGTCATGGGATGAGATAAGATTTATGAATTGAAGCTTTTGGCAAAGGTAAATAGTGGTATTGGAAGTGCCTTGGCCGGCATCAATTATGAATTTTGATGTAATGAATAATTGTGTATAATGATATTGATGATTTGGTGATTTGGATATGTACAATATAATGTTTTGTATTTATGAATGGTGAATATATGTTTAGTATGTAAGTGATGATTTGACGAGTACTCGAGGAATTGAACTTGAACAATATACATTGATGATGGTGATGTTGTATTAATGCCACTAGGCGAATAAATGTATTAATTATGAAATATGGACAGTAGCGATAGTTGTGGCATGACCCCGGATGTATATGTATATATATATATATATATATATATATATATAACTTAGGCAATGCAAGTGTATGTTGTGAGTGAATAAATGGGTTATGATATAATAGGTCTTTGTTAGGTAGTCGCATGCCTTGAGCGAGCCTTTTCTCATATCGTCATATATGGGACTAGGCGTATGCTCGGTATACACATTTTTCTTCTGCTATAAACTCTATTATTTTGTATACCATTATGGGCAATTTAGTTACTGATCCAGTATATTTTATCGAAATCTCACTCTTCGGTTTTCTATGGTTTGGGTCTTGGGGTAATCGTTGTAATGTTTTGAAATTATTTTAAACGCGAAAAATTTACTCGTATTTTTATTAATTATTATCTTGATTACATCGTGATTCAAATCTGGAAAATCGGGGTGTGACAAAGGTGGTATCAAAACATGTTCTACTCTGTAAAGATGTTGTAGATTTTGCTAGAACATATTTGCTTTGTATTGAAGCTGTTGATTATTGTTGGAGCATGGTTGCTCAATATTGAAAGGTTTTGGTGATGATTAGAGATAGATGCTCATTGTTCAAATTTAGTTCCTTAGCATGGGTTTAAGGGTGATAATTGCCGAGTGGGTGATATTATATCAAAACATTGGTTGCCTTATAAGGATTTATGAATGACTAATTGACTAGGAATTGACTATTGGGGCATTGTTTACCCATTTTGGATTCTTCGTAGATTATTAATAATGGGCTATGGTTAATGTTTGTGGAAATGTGCCCAATTTGTTGTCAAGGATGTGTGATGCACTAGTAAAGCGTAGTTGCTCATTAATAATCATGAATGATTCATGAGATTAAATATGTGTGGATGAATTCCTCCCTATAATTGATATGATTGTTTGTGTAAGTCTGGCCAAGTTCCTTACCCTATTTCCTTCCATTGACGAGTATATTATGATTATGCATTGGTGTTTATACATTGAGTATAGAATTGATTTGATGATAGATCCATGTTGAATGTTAATCATGGAAATGAAATATTGAATTGATGAATATGAGATATGAAATGTGAGTTGATACGGTGGTAGACTATATCTCTTGAAACCGGAATGTGCATATGCACCTTGAAATTGAATTGTTGGTTAGGTCTCTTGTATGATTCATACTTGTGACTCTTAGCCGAGGTATGCTTGTTGAATGAAATAGAACTCATATTCTTGAGTTGATTTAATGAATAATAGTGAAAGAGTTCCTTAAATATGGGTAACTATGAATAAAAAATGGATTTCATATCCTTAGGCATAAGGACCCTACATATACATTATTATGCAATAGATATGCCATGTCTCTCTAGTTTGGGAACATGAATGAATGGTAAATGATATGCATAATTACATATATGATTGAATTGCATAAGGACTAGGATTGTCAAAGACGGATGTCCCAAAAGATTTAAATTGAATTCGATTTTGATGTGTGAAAGCCAAATGAATGATTAATTAAATTACGACTTGTGAGATGTGATATCTCTAACTTGACTTGGTATAATTTTATGTGAATGAGTCGTGTGAAATTAGATCCTTCGGTGGTTTAGGCTCAATGATATTTTGTGGAATGATGATTTGATGTTATGATTAAATTCCACAATGGATACTAAATAACCCTTTGATTTTACTAAGTATGATGATTGGCTAAGCTTTATGGTTAGTTGACCTATAGTGAAGTTGATTGGGAAATAAAGTCTTGAGGCTAAAACTATCAGGAGGTGGAATGCGAATAATGAATATAAACCCTGAATAGTGGGTGAATAATAATGATGAAATTTGGGGTATGAGTTGGCATTAGCAATGATATATGATTTTATGGTATGACCTTAGGCTAGATTGTATATCCTTGACGTTTTGATCATGAAATTAGCTATGGATTATGATATGGCATAGGGATGACATGCATGATTGTGAGTCGGTGAATAGAAGTTTGATCATGTCATTACCTCCCTTTTAATTTGAAAGATGCTATATTGATGATAGAAACCACATAATGATGTGATATGATATGGGTTATATGTCTGGTTTTTAGACCTTAGTTGTGATCTGTGAGGAGAATCTCTGATATGAAAACTTATTATATGATAGTGAGCCCTACTTTAACCTTGAGGTCACATACTTAATGTGAGTTTGGTGATTCATTTAGGCTGGAATTGAAATATAGCCGACAATGTGTGAATGAGACAAATGATTATTAGGCTATTTGATCATGGCTTCTAGATGGATAAAGCCTGATGATGGGGTATTTACCCTATGATGATTGGAAACCTATGGTCGATACACCAATTTATGGTGATGTTAATTAATATTTGACGATTGGTATGGCGTGAATTATACCAGATTATGTATAATGACGATGAGATACGAATGTGTTGGTCATGGACTTGTGTGAATTGTCACTAAGTCTCCTATGGATTGATGTTATTAGAGTAAGTGTGGTCGATGTGAGCAATGGGAATACGACGTACTTGTTTTGATAGGAATTTACATGCCATAGGCACTGTGGCAACGTGCACTTATGCGCCGACCTCATGTGTTTGTGGTAACCACTACGGGATTGGGACGCCTTCCTGTATGTCGGATGCAGTAACACGTAGGTCGGGCAGGTGTAGGGTTGTAACTGCTTATGGTGAATGTACTAAGCCTATATGGTCGTACTGAGTATGAACATGTGAGCTCTGTTGGATGAATTATGATTAAAGATATATGACACGCTTGGAAGCAGAAAATTTTATGTTAGGAATGATGAAATAATGATGAACATGTCTTGATGGACTTTGGGAAGTCCGATGGTATTCCATGGTGTCGTTGAACTCTGATGGTGTGCGGCCTGAAGTATGGCCTTACGATAGGTATATCAATGCTAAATTTTGAGGATGAAATTTCTTTTAGGTGGGGTGGATTGCAACATCCTAAAATTTATAAAAATGATTAATTGAGGAGAATAAATAATAAATAATTATATACGAGTTATTTTATGTCCCAAAAATTTAGAAATAATTGAATTGGGATTTATTATGGATATTTATATTTTTTTGAGATTTAAGGAGCTGAAATTATACCCGGTTGAAATATAGGTGTCAAACTAAGTATCTCCGATTGAGATACTGTTGGTCAGGGCTATTAAGACTATTATTGGGAATCCGAATATATCTTTGAAATAATTTTTGGATAAAGTATTGAGCCCGAACAGAGATACTGTTTATTTTAAAACGGAGAAATTTTAGTGAGGTGATAAAAATTTTAAACCAAAACCCCATTCCCTTTTTTACTTTTCACGTTGGGTCCTCTAAGGCAAACACACTTGCCTTCTTCATTTCTCATTCACTCCCCTTCCTTCTTCTTCTTCATTTTCCTCCTTATTCTTCCTCTCTAAAAACCTAGATAAGATTGGAATCCATCTCTTCCCACCATTTTCGTTTTATGGAAGCTTGAAGTCTCTTCTTCCTACTCTCCCTTATTTTTGTGTGGCCCTCTCCTTCTCATGAAAGCTCACTTGTTTCTTGGCTTAAGGTAAGTTCCTCACTATTTTTGTTGAGCTTATGCAATTCGTTATGAGTTTATTTATTGGGAGAGTGTAAAATACGCATGGGTTATGGATTAGAGACTATTTTTGGGCAAAACCCTAAGGTTGGGTGTGATTAATATGTGGTTTTGTGAGGGTGTACATGGGTACACGAAAATGGCAAATAATATGATGAAAGATAATGAGTGATGATGGTGATTGTTCGGTTCTAATGGCACCAAACTCTTGGAATTGGGGAAAGTGTAAAATGCGAGTAGAATTTGTGTTTAATGATGTTAGAGAAAGATATTAATGATGAGAGGTAGCCATTGATGATGGTTGATGAATATTAATAATGGTGGTTGGGTTTTGATGAAACCCTAGCCTTAAGAATTTGGGGAAAACATGTAATACTGGTTTAAGGATTGATTTTAGGTGGAAATATATGATATTTAAAGGATGAGTATTGTTGATGATGTGGGATGGCATTAATGGAGGTAAGTGGTTAATGATGATGGTTGAAAGTCACTAGTATAGGAACCTATAGATGGGTATGGCCTTTAAATGAATAATAATGAGTTGAACACCAAAACTATGATGGTTGTGATGGGGTAGACAAATGAAATAAGATTGTGATTTAATAAGGCCTTAGGCCATAATATGTGGTTGATTGATGAGGGTCTTAAAAAGAAGCTAAAGGGTTATGATGACTTATATGTGATTGGGAGTAATATTGGTGAAGGATGTGACATTGTTGTTGTTGGGTTGGTTAGCCCTTTTGAGACTTAGAAAACCTTGGTTTTGGGAAAGGAATTCTCGAAGCCTAACACATGTGTATGGATTAGTGTGCTGGCAGGTCTAGAACTTATTACCAAGCCTTAAGGGATGTTTGTGATTGTTTAAGAATTATGATAAAAGCCTTATGATGGCTTATGATTGAATGAATACATATATGTGTGTTATGTAGATTGTGTTCTGGATGATGGTGCGGAATGATCAGAGCATTCAGATTGCAGTTCTTCTCTCGAGGTAGGATAGAGGTTTACATTCAAATTACATGAGTAGAACAATAGTGATTATTGTATGTGAGTAATACTCATGCCTGCCTTGCCATGTAGATATTGAGATAATGTGAATGGCAATTTAATGATTATTGAGAATGGTGCATGAGAATGTCTAATGATTGTCATGAAAATATATATATATATATATATATATATATAATGATGATAAGTTAATTTTGAAATGATTAATGAAATTAGAATAGAAATTATTAAGTAGGGATGTCTGAGGCAAGTTTTAAATACCTAATAAGAGGTGTATGATGTGTTGAATTTGTCCAATTTGGATTTGTATGAGTTTTGGTATATATAGTTGTGGAATTCTTACGTTTTTGCTCTTGAACTGATAATCTCACTCAAGCGAGATGGATTCTCACTCAAGCAAGAATCCCCTGTATCAGTATTATGGCCTCTGGCCCTATCTTGCTCAGGCGAGGGAATGTCTCGCTCAAGGGAGACATGGGTGGGATGGGTGGAAGAGATACTGGATGAATCTCGCTCAAGCGGGTGCGGCCGCACTTGAGCGAGCGAGAGAGGAAATGATCCTGGGTGAATTTCGCTTAAATGAATAATGATACAAGCTGGATCTCGCTCAAGCGAGCCAGCCTTGATGAGGACTGGACGTTTTTCACACAAGCAAGTGTGAGTCGCTTGAGCGAGCACATGGAGTCTGATACTAAAACCCTATTCACTCAAGCGAGTGGCTGGTGTTGGTGTGTCTCGCCCAAGCGATGCAAGCATGAAATAGATACTGGAGCATTTTCGCTCGAGCGAGTGGCTGGCCTTGGGAAGCCTCGCTCGAGCGAGCGAGCCTGAAATTAGTCATTGGAGGAATCTCGCTCAAGCGAGATCTGGGTCTAATGCTGAAAACCTTTCTCACTCAAGGGAATTTCGGGGCGCTCAAGCGACCCACCTCAATCTCGCTCTAGCGAGTATGGGTCTCGCTTGAGCGAGTTGCCTAGAACTGAGTTTATTCCTTTTCTTTATTTTGGGCTTATGTTGGACCCTTTTCCCTCATATTGTGTGATGCTTGAGGAGACATATATGGGGTATTTAATGAAGATACAATACGGTGGTGATTTGAAATTGTTACATTGAAGGAATGGTTTATGATATGTTTACCATCTAGAAAGGAATAATGAGAGAATAATAATGAGAAATATGATGATGGGGTTATAAGATACACCCTAGTGTGATTATGAAACTGATGAGAGAATAATTAAATGACAAGGTGTTTGTTAGAAACCGATGTATCAGAGATGATACCGGTATCGGGTGATAATAAAAGATGTTGTGATCATTCCTTGTATAAAGGATGAATGTTATTATTGATGAAATTGTACATAAGTGTGATCTTGTACTATGGTCTAAAATTGTATTGATGGATTGTTGTATTGCCATACTAGATATAAGACAACGGTGATGAACAATAAGATAAAATTCCACTAAATGAATGTGGGACAATATTGATGAATATTATGTGATGTAACGCCATTGTGGTTAATCGCAAGCATTGACTTGAGCATATGATATGAAATACATGTGAAATATGTTGAGATGAAAACAGACATTTAATGATGGAACAAATGATATGCCTTGAATGTTATGATGCTTGTCATTATTTTTTATTTCCATGCGTGGATTGTTATGAAATGATATTATCGCCATTGAGGGGCTTTGTAAATTATTGTATGTTATTGATTGAAAATGACAAATTAAAATATATCCTTAAGTGAGAGGGTGAGATATCCTTGCGAGGTTGATTGGCATATGCGTTATAGCATTTTGCATTCATGGCATGGCATAACATTGAATATGTGGTAGCGATCATAATGATGAAAGATCCTGCGGGATTCTATGGAGGGAGTACCCCTTGCGAGGCGGGAAACCAATGTGATGATGATATGATATTAAGCTGGTGGTTGCGATCACCTGGTTGTTGAAATAAAAGGCCCTACGGGGACCATTGTGGATGAATACCCGTGGTTACGATCACGAGGAGGGAGTACCCCTTGCGAGGCGGGAAACCATTTTGAAATGATTGAAATATGGTTACGATCACAATGAGACATCCTACGGGATTATGTGATGATAAGCTAGTGGTTGTCATCACTTGGTACTTGAAATGAAAAAGGGCTTGCGAGTTCCTATGATATTCCGTGGTTGCGATCACGAGGAGGGAGTACCCCTTGCGAGGCGGGAAACCAATATGATGATGATTATAAGTGGTTGCGATCACTTGAGATACCATGTGCGCATGGGTGATTGAAATGGATCCATTGTATATGTATTAAATAGTTAACATATGCATTAGCCATAGGTGCATGGCATTTGAGATGGGATGACCACGAGAGATGAAAACCCCTTGCGAGGAAGAATTAAGTAAAGATTTAATGATTGATGATGATGATTTATGAATACCCTTGATGATAAGTGGCAATGTGATTGTGTATGTGCTTGTGCTTGCTTATGTTGTGATTTGCGATTCATGAGGCTTGTATGCCTACTATAACAATGTGATGATGATTGAATGATGAATTAATAATTTTATAGCAAAGCACACATGATGAATGAATGCATGTACACTTAATCACAATATATTATATTCGTCATTTTGAATGTATAACTCACTCTCCCATGTGGTCTCCTTTTTAGCATTGTGATGCAGGGTTGTCATGGGATGAGATAAGATTTATGAATTGAAGCTTTTGGCGAAGGTAAATAGTGGTATTGGAAGTGCCTTGGCCGGCATCAATTGTGAATTTTGATGTAATGAATAAATTGTGTATAATGATATTGATGATTTGGTGATTTGGATATGTACAATATAATGTTTTGTATTTATGAATGGTGAATATATGTTTAGTATGTAAATGATGATTTGACGAGTACTCGAGGAATTGAACTTGAACAATATACATTGATGATGGTGATGTTGTATTAATGCCACTAGGCGAATAAATGTATTAATTATGAAATATGGACAGTAGCGATAGTTGTGGCATGACCCCGGATGTATATGTATATATATATATATATATTTATATCTTAGGCAATGCATGTGTATGTCGTGAGTGAATAAATGGGTTATGATATAATAGGTCTTTGTTAGGTAGTCGCATGCCTTGAGCGAGCCTTTTCTCATATCATCATACATGGGACTAGGCACATGCCCGATATACACATTTTTCTTCCACTGTAAACTTTATTATTTTGTATACTGTTATGGGCAATTTAGTTACCGATCCAGTATATTTTATCGAAATCTCACTCTTCGGTTTTCTATGGTTCAGGTCTTGGTATAATCGTTGTAATGTTTTGAAATTATTTTAAACGCGAAAAATTTACTCGCATTTTTATTAATTATTATCTTGATTACATCGGGATTCGAGTCCGAAAAATCGGGGTGTGACACTAATCGTTTGTAGTTTTCAAATTAGATATCGTCCTACTGGGATTGAATATTCAAGTAATTTACAATAATTTCTAATTACTATGGCAAATTTATCAAAACTTCTTAACAAAAGAATAGTTTATAAACAAGACATACAATGTTCACAAAATTTGATGATTGATTTGTTCATGTGGTAAAAAGGTGATAAAGATAAAATCTATCTAGAAAGTTGAGATGTAATTCAGAATAATTCAGATGCTTGGAGTGAAAACACAGATTGACAAATTAAGTTGGAATTAGGATCCTCGCACTAAAATATAATGAAATTATTACAAACATACATATTTAATTATCAAGTTCATGTCATTGCAGCTTAAAGTCATTATAACTGATCCTTCATGATATAAATTCTAAGTAGTTACCATAAAGTCCGATCCCTCGTGAGCTTTCTTATTAAAAACTTGCATTAAGTCCTGGCCTTATGGCAACAATAATCACCAACTCTATCCCTAGTAATTGACATATTAAGGGTATTTCAACTTTTACTTTCATTAAAACAGGTTTTAATTTGGCATGAATAATCATTCTCCCGTTTGACATTCATACTAATAAAATAAGTTTCAATATGCATGAAAATCATTCTCCCGTTTGATATTCATACTCACAAAAGATTGAAATACTAACATGGTACTTGAATCATAAACATGCAGAGGTTATAATCACAACATCATATAATAGATTGATTCACCAAATTCCAACATAAACAATTTAGTTACACATGGTAAAAGTAAAAACAACACTTACAGATGTTGACATTACGAAGGTGTGGAAACACTTCACGATACATAAATTCACAGTACTACAAAACACTCTCAAGTATCTAAAAACCACTCTAAACTTACAAACTCTCAAAAGAACACTTAAAACTTGAAAGAAAGTAGGGAGATTCTGAATCTTCGAACTGAATTGGATCAGAATGGGATGCCATGAATGCCTTGGAATTGACCTATTTATAAGGCTAAAAAAAGGTCCTGACGCTACGCGTTAGGTTCCTGACTCAGCCTCCATTAAACACAGCTTGAAGTGGCCAAGATTGAGATTATTTAATTCTAATCATAAACAGACATTGGGCCAATTGTCTCCCACTACAATTTGGCATCTGGTGTAAGTGGGTTGGCCATTATTTGGGCCACTTGGCAGAGTGCTTTGCCACCTGGAAGTGGAGTCCACGTAGCTTCTAACGCTATGCGTGGCTGTGACGCGTAGCGTCAGCATCAGAAATTCCCACGCTACGCGTGGTGTTGATGCTACGCGTCAGCTCTCCTGATCTTTAATTTTCTCTTGAATTTCTTTAATTTTTCACTGCAAAACTAGAAAAAATTGATCAAGGCAGATAAAATTCAATAATTTCTATTTATTACAATTAAAACCTAAATTTCTTAGAAATAAAACTAATTTTTATTATTTTTTACACAATTTTATTAAGAAATTTAATGTAAATTTGAGGACTAACAAATACCCTCAACTTGAGACATTGCTCGTCCTCGAGCAAGAGAAAAACTTTAAAAATAAATTTGGGATCAAATTTTGAGTTAGTCCAAAAATTTACCACAAGAAATAATTTACAACTTACCATTTAAAATAGTCAATGAATAAATATCTTAATGTAAGAAAGACTTAAAAGATAAAATTTACACAATATCATATTAATAAAACAAGCTTATTTCAAGGTTTACCTCACAAGTGTTTATCTCTGAAAAAGGGAAACTTGTTTCACTCAATCGATCATAAAGTCAAGCAAATTTAATTTTGATTTTCATCTAATCAATGGTTAATCATACAGAGTCAAACCAGAATCACAAGGTCTTTTCAAGGGTTGTAATGAGGCTTGGCTATAAGAAATTATTGTTTTTCTTGGAATTCAAACACTTGAAATCATAAAAAAGCATTTCACAATTTCTAGGTTCTTTCTTGGCCCAAATCTCACTTCCCTTCTTGGTAGATAACCCCAACTTGATTCTTTTTCATCATTCTTTTTCTTTTTATGCATATCTTTTTGTTTTCAATTTATTTTACATGTATTATTTTTGAAAAGGAATTAAGTTCAAAAATTTTCACTCCCCAATTTTGTAAGAACACTTAAAATAATTTTCTACGTTGATCATTTGCATTTTTAATCAATCAAGTAAAGGGAATGATCAAAAATTATTAAGGGCTAAGGGTATCAAAGAAATTGTTTTTTAGGCTCAAAATTGGCTTTCAAAGGAAAATTACGATTTTACCACCAAAAATGTGCCTTGATCATATTCTTGAATCCTCTATACAACAACACAAATCAAAGATTAAAGCAAAATCAATTTGAATGAAGTTATATCGAAACCCTCAAGTGTTTAAAGATCTCTCAGCTCACCGGGTTTTCGAAATTAGTTTGATTATTAATAAGAGTATTGTATTTTAATTTTATCAAAATGCCTTAGTTACAATTAAGAATTTACTTATTGATTATGAAAAATTGTTTATTGTATAAAAATTTCAAGTAAGTAAAATTTTTAAATTTTTTCAAAATTTGATTATTTTATTTAGAAACATACTTAAAAACTTAAATAAAACCTAATTATCACACATATCACACACAGAATAAAAATCTAAATATATATAATCCAAAATGTAAATATAAATATCAAATTAAACTAAAATGTATGAAAGTGCAAGAAAATGTGAGATAACACTATCAATCCTCCATCTAGTCATCCTCATCATCCCCCTCCTCAACAGCATCTCCTTTAGTATCAGCATGTGCTCCAGACGGTCCATCAGCCTCATGATATGTAGGCAAATCACCAGGCCAAGCAACATGAGTAGCAAAATTGGCTGGTGTCATAAATGGTGCCCCCTCTCCCTGTATCCTGTACTGATAAAATGCATCATGTATGTGTACATAGGTACGGTGAGAAGCACCCATCATCTGCATCATATGCTGATGCTCTATGGTCATCCTAGTAAATCCTTCGGTGATAGCATCAACAGATGGTGGCTGGGCCGATCTCCTGCGTCTAGGTCTGGGCTGAGCCTCCTGCTCCAGAGGTGGAAGCTCACACTTCTGAAAAAAATAATCTCTGTTCACTGAAACCTTGGGGACTCTCCCCAAAGAGCTAGTGAACTCTGGTGATGGCACAATAACTCCTTGCCTCCTCAGTAAGGCAAAAATGATGAGAAGGAAAGGCACAGGGTGATTCACCTTATACCTAAGGGCATAAAGGTGAATCTGCTCAGATATAAGCTCAGCAATATCAATGGTATGGCCCTAAAGGATAGAATAAAGAAGGCAGGAGTGATCAACTAGAAGAGAAGAAAGGTGGGTAACAGGAGTAATGTTATGAAGCATAAGATGAGACAACGCCTGAGCTATAGGGGTCAGCTGGGTCTTAAGAAGGTTTGATGGAGTTCTTCCAACCTTACTAAGGTTAAAGAAGATTTCATCCTTGCTCAGGAAATGAGCAACCTGATCCAAGAAATATCCTAGATCACCATCTTCAGTAGCGACCTTGTTTCTGTTTTCCTTCCAGAAACAAGTATCACTCTCGAGAGTAGGCTCCCAAAGATTACCCAATAGGGTACTAATAGTGTCCCTATCATATGTAATGTGTCATCCCCTTACTAAACTCGTCCTCTGTTGACTGATATTCGGTGAGTCCTGGCGTGTCCTAAAAGCATTAGCATAAAACTCCATGACCAAGATGGGATTCCCCTCAGTAGGTAGAGAAAATAGGGGTCCCCATCTCCTCCTTTGTATCTCATCCTGCATCTCAAGATAATCTCCAGCACTAAGATCAAGGACTCTCTCCTAGATGAGTCTCTGGCCTTTGATCTGATGGAATCTTGCCCACTTAGCGTTGATCCTAAATCTGGTGGAATCTCAGGGTCCCAACTGCTCCTCCTCTTGAAGATCAGGATCTTCAGAGGTGCTATCAGTATCTGTGGTCCTCCTCTGTCTCTTGGGACCAGTGATGAGAACTGATTTCTTAGGTGCCATCTACAAAAGAAATTTTTAAATAAATCACAAATTTATACAAACAAAAATAAAACACTCATCCAAAAATTGTTTTTAATTTTTTCTTTTTTAATAAATCATGCATAATAAATAATGTAAAACATCAAAAAATTAACATGCATATTTTTGGATTTTTAAACGTATAATACAAATAAAACTCGAACAACATGCATTTTTACATACAAATTGATAAAATTGTAATTCACATACATATTTGAACAAATTTTTATTTTGAAGAAAGAAAATACAACAATAAATAAATTTTTTAATTTTTAATTTTTAATTTTTATAAACAGAATTTAATTTATTTTTTACAAGAAAGTATAACAAACAATACAAACTAAGAAATTTTATTAATTTAAAAGAAAAACAAACAAAAAAGATAAAAGAAATAAAATAAAATTTTTATTTTCATTTTTCAAATTTTAGAAACAGAAAACAATATAATCCCTAGTAAATGATTTTTATATTTATTTTTATTTTTCTAGAAAAATCAAAACAAAGGCCTGACGCTACGCGTGGGTTAGACGCTACGCATCAGGTTGTTCTTCCCACGCTACGCGTCACTGGACGATACGCGTGGGGTTACAGTTTATGCCTCACGCTACGCGTCACTAGGACGCTACGCGTGGGCTTGCAGAAACAGAAACTGCAAAACGGAGTTACGCAACAACAACCCCTCCAAACATCATCCAATCCATACATTGACCTATTTCTAAAAGCAACCAATCCCAATGGTTTTCTAATCCTAATCCTAACCACATGCAATTCTAGGAATTGAAAATCAAAAATAGACTAAAATGCAATTCTAGGAATTAAAAATCAAAAATAGACTAAGGAAAAAAGAGAAGATTACTTACTTGGGATCCTTTTAAATTTTGAAGAAAGAGAAGATAATGTGGGTGATTGAGAGTGCTTGAGAGGGTTGGACTTTGAGAAATAGGGTTTCTAAGAAAAATGAGGCAGAGAGGGAAATTTAGGTTTAAAAACCTAAATTGAGCCTCTCTGGTTTAGTTTTAAAAACTGAACGCTGGCCCTGACGCTACGCGTGGCTGGGACGCTACGCGTCAGGTTGAAATTTTTACCTCCACGCTACACGTCACTAGGACGCTACATGTGGGGTTCTATTTTTCAAAATTTTAATTTTCAAAAACTTTTTTTTTAGTTTTAAAATCCCTTTTTTATTAAAAATCAAAGTTAAAATTAAATTTAAAACACACATTTTTTATTTTTTATTTTTTAATCACAAATAAAAATTAACGAAGAAATAATGGGTTGCCTCCCATTGAGCGCTTGATTTACTGTCTCTAGCTTAACACCCTGCATATCACAAATCGGTTAAATAACAAATGGTAGTGAGTCTTTTGATTTCACCACCCATATATGGTTTCAATCTTTGCCCGTTAACCATCCAACTTCTTTTGGAAGTTGGATCTTTAATTTCAACTTCTCCATAAGATTTAACTTCCTTAATTACAAATGGGCCTGATCACTTAGATTTTAATTTACCAGGAAATAGTCTTAATCTTGAATTAAAGAATAAAACTTGCTGACCTTGTTTGAAGTGCCTATTTTTTATTTTCTTGTCATGGTAAGCTTTCACTTTATTTTTGTAACTTCTAGATGACTCATAAGCATTAGTTATCATTTCCTTCAACTCAAGTAACTGTAACTTTCTTTTGTCAGCTGCAACATTTGGATCAAAGTTAAGGAATCTTAAGGCCTAATGTGCTTTATGTTCCATCTCTACTGGAAGATTACAAGCTTTTCCATAGACCATTTGGAAAGGAGAAAGGCCAATAGGAGTCTTAAATGCAGTTCTGTATGCCCAGAGTCATCATCAAGCTTTTGTGACCAATCTTTTTTGGAGGAAGACATAGTCTTTTCCAAAATTCTTTTCACTTCATGATTTGAAATTTCAGCCTGTCCATTGGTTTATGGATGATATGCTGTGGCCAGTTTATGTCTCACTCCATAATGGTGTAACACCTTTTGAAGAACTTTGTTACAAAAGTGTGATCCTCCATCACTGATCAAAGTTCTTGGTGTTCTAAACCTACAGAAAATGTTTTTCTTCAAGAAATTCACTACAGTTTTGGTGTCAGCATTAGGTGAAGCTATTGGTTCTACCCATTTTGAAACATAATCAACTGCCAAAAGGATATATTGATTAAATTGAGAGTAAGGAAAGGGTCCCATGAAATCAATACCCCAACAATCAAATACCTCTACCTCCTGAATGTTTGTGAGAGTCATTTCTTGCCTTCTATTGACATTACCTGTTCTTTGGTAATTATCACAAGCTTGCACAAATGAGTGAGAATCCTTAAAAATAGAGGGCCAATACAAACCTGATTGAAGATTTTTGCAGCAGTTCTCTCACCATTAAAATGTCCTCCATAAGGTGATTTGTGATAATTCCACAACACATCTTTCTTTTCCTAATCGGGTACACAACGACGTAACAAATTATCCACACCAATTTTGAATAGATGAGGGTCATCCGAAACAAAGTATTTTGCATCTTTAAATTTTTTTTTCTTTGTTGCCATGTTAAATCATTTGGAAGAATTCCCGGTGCTTTAAAATTGGCCATATTAGCAAACCATGGCCGTTTTGTTATTTCAAAAAGTTTTTCATCAGGAAATTCTTCCAAGATGTCTTTTTCTTTAGCAGTAACCTCATTATTCATCAATCTAGAAAGATGGTCAGCAACTACATTTTCATTACCCTTTTTATCTTTGATTTCAAGATCATATTCCTGAAGGAGCAGAATCCATTGGATTAACCAAGGTTTAGAATCAGTCTTGGTCAACAGGTACTTGATTGCAGCATGATCAGTAAAAACAATTATTTTTGATCCAATCAAGTATGATCTAAAATTTTCTAAGGCATACACTACGGCTAGTAATTCTTTTTTAGTAGTTGCATAATTTATTTGATTTTCATTTAAAACTTTACTAGCATAATGTATAACCCTAAAAAAATTTTCATATCTTTGACCTAAAACTTCTCCCACAGCATAATCACTTGCATCGCACATAAGTTCAAAGGGTAAATTCCAATTAGGAGCAACAATTACAGGGGCAGAAACCAATTTTGCTTTCAAGGAATTAAAAGCTTCAAGACATGCTTCATCAAACTTGAATTCAACATCTTTATTTAGAAGATTTGTTAAAGGTTTAGCAATTCTTGAAAAATCTTGAATAAACCTTCTATAGAATCCAGCATGTCCTAAGAAACTTCTAATACCTTTTACATTTACAAGGGGTGGGAGTTTAGAGATTACTTCAATATTGGCTTAGTCTACTTCAATATTTTGTGACCAAGTACAATTCCTTCTTTCACCATGAAGTGACATTTCTCCCAATTTAGCACCAAATTTGTTTCAATACACCGCCTCAGTACGGTGTCCAAATTGGTAGACATGATTCAAATGAATTCCCAAAAATTGAGAAATCATCCATGAAAATCTCAATGCTCTTTTCAATTAGATATGCAAAAATAGCAAACATGCATCTCTAAAAAGTAGCAGGTACATTACATAATCCGAATGGCATCTTTCTATAAGCAAATATGCCAAAAGGACATGTAAAAGTAGTCTTTTCCTGATCAAGAGGGTCAACAACAATTTGATTATATCCAGAGTATCCATCAAGAAAACAATAGTAAGCCTGTCCAGACAATCTTTCAAGTATTTGATCTATAAAAGGGAGTGGAAAATAATCTTTTCTTGTTGCTTGATTTAATTTTCTATAATCATTACACATTCTCCAACTAGTAACAGTTCTTGTTGGGATTAATTCATTTTTATCATTAACAATTACTGTCATACCACCCTTTTTTGGAACAACTTGTACAGGACTTACCCATGCACTATCAGAAATGGGATAGATAATACCTACTTTCAGCAATTTCAAAACCTCCTTCTTGGTTACCTCTTTCATGGTTGGATTAAGGTACCTTTGAGGTTAAGCAACAGGTTTAAAATCATCCTCCAACAAAATCTTATGCATGCAGTATGATGGACTTATACCTTTCAGATCTTCAAGTATCCATCCAATTGCTTCTTGATTTCTTTTCAACACTTCTACCAGCTTTTCTTCTTCTGTTTCACTTAACAAATTACTAATAATTACTGGTTTTAGATTACCTTCTTTCAAAAAGATATACTTTAGGTTGGAAGGTAGCACTTTCAATTCAGGCCTCTGGATTTCTTCAACAGGTACTTCTTGGATTTCTTTAATTTTTCTCGATTCAAGGGAAATTTCTTTCCCTTGATCAAGGTCTTCAAGATACTTGTCCACCTATTTTTCTTCTTCTTCACTCAAACATTCCACAGAGTTAGTTAATAACTTATTTAGAGGGTTAGAAATTGACATACCTTTGGATATGGAAAGGCAAACTTCGTCGAGAACATCTACCTTAAAACAGTCTTGTTTTGAGTTGGGATGTTTCATGGCTTTAAAAACATCAAATGGTCTTTCCAGGATCAGGGGGACTTCAGCATCAAATGTTTCATGTCAGTTTCCTATTGTCCACATCAATAAGCACCCTAGCAGTCTTCATAAATGGTCTTTCCAGGATCAGGGGGACTTCAGTATCCTTTTCCATGTCTAAACCCACAAAGTCAATGAGGAAGTAGAACTTGTCAACTTTTACAAGTACAACTTCCACGATACCGTAGGGTATCTTGATTGATCTATCGGTCAATTACAGAGTCATTTTTATTATCTGAGGATCAAGATCCCCTATTCGCTTCATCATATTTAGAGGCATTAGATTAATGCTAGCCCCTAAGTCTAACAAGGCTTTCCCAACATTTACACCTTCAATGGAGACAGGAATGGTGAAACTTCCAGGGTCTTTCGACTTTTCTGGCATGTTATATTGCAAATTAGCACTGGAACCTGCTTCAAGTTCAACAATTTCCTCATTATAACTCCTCTTTTTGGTAAGCAATTCTTTCATAAACTTTGCATATATTGGCATCTGTTCCAATACCTCAGAGAATGAGATGTTTATGTATAATTGCTTGAAGATTTCAAGGAATCTTTTGTATTCCTTTTCCTTATCTTTCTTTGATGGTGTATATGGATAAGGTAGATCCTTAACTGGAGGTGTCTGACCCAAATATTGATTTTTTTGTTTTTATTTTTCATCATTTTCTTCATTTTTTTCTTTATTCTCTTTTTCATTTTTTTCTTTTTCTTCTTTTTATTTTTTCTTTTCTTTTTCTTTTTCTTTTTCTTTACAATCATTTCCTACAACTTTTCCTCTTCTTGTAAAAATAGCCTTACATTGTTCTCTTGGATTTTGAGTATTTGTAGAAAAACCAAAGCTTTTCATGCCGGCTACTTCTTTTGCTAACCGTCCCAATTGCATATCTGACGCTTTACGTCGGGCCTCATTTGTTTGAATATATTGTAGTAATTATTGGATAGATTCCTCTATCCTAGTTAGCCTTGCTGTTTGATCAGATTGTGCTTGTTGTTGTTTGACTTGATTGTTAGGAGGTCTGTTGGAAGGTCCAGCATCTTGTTTCCAGCCAAGATTCTGATTCTGCCAACCCTGCGGGTAATTGTTAGGAAAAGAATTACCAAGATTAATAGGAAAACTACCTAAAGGTATTCTTTGGTGAATTAGGAAATTGGCTTATTCTTTGATCATTCCACCAGGGGCACAGTAACCACATGGTTGTTCGCCCATGCAATGCATACATTTTTTCTATTGACCGGGGGGTGGTGATGATACTTGAGTAATTTGAAGTTTTTCCAATTGTTTGCTCATTGCTTCCATTTGTTGTGTTAGCAATTTTTACTGAGCTAAAACTGCATCATTTACTCCTAACTCAAGCATACCTGGTTTCCTTAATGTACTACTTCTTTCATGCTTTTCTTGATGGTCACTGGTTGACATGGACTCCATGATTGATATTGCCTCTTCAACAGTTTTATTCATTAAAGAACCACCTGCACATGCATCTAACATCATCTTTAACTGAGGTAATAAAGTATGATAAACGATTCTTACCTTCCCAACATCATCCAAATTATGGTTTGGACATTTCCTAAGAAGTGCTTTGAATCTTTCCCATGCTTCACCAAGTGATTCATCATGATTTTGTGAAAAGGAATGTATGGCTGTCATTGTTTCAAAATATTTTGAAGGTGAATAAAATCTTTCCCAAAATTTTGTTTCAACATCAGACCAGTTTGCAAAACTACCAGGTGGACAAGATTTAAACCATTCTTTAGCTTTCCCAATCAAAGAAAAAGGAAACAATCTCATGTAAACAGATTCTTCTTGATTGGGTTTGAAACCAATTGTGCTGCATAACTCATAAAAAATAGTTAAGTGTTCATAAGGTTCCTCATTATTTAAACCATCAAATTGATTATTTTGAATAATGTTTAGAGTGGCTGGTTTAATTTCTACAGTAGCAATAGGTCCTTGGTATATCCCCGAAACACGGGGTGGTCCATTGATAGCAACAAACTGTCTAACTGTTCTTCTTTGTTCAGTAGCCATATTTGATTTTTCAAAATTTTCAAAAGAAGATGAAGTTAAAGAAGAAGAAGTAGTTTGTGTTTTTTTAGATTTTAAAGCTTTGAGTTTCTTTACAAATTTCTCGAACTCAGGATCAAAGAACACTTTTCCTGCACAAGATCGAGTTTGCATAAACAAGCTAAATACAGAAAGTTGGTGTAACAATGTTAAGAAAATTGAATAAATGAATGAATAAAATAAAATTGAAAATTTAACTAAGGTAAAAAATATTTTACCATGGTAATTAAAAATTTACTATTTTACTGAATCAATTCAATTCCTGACGACGGCGCCAAAAAACTTGTTAAACCCTGAATACTGTTGGGTCTTTTAATTGGTAAGCGTACCAATCGTTTGTAGATTTCAAATTTAGATATCGTTCCACTGGGATTGAATATTCAAGTAATTTACAATAATTTCTAATTACTATGGAAAATTTATCAAAACTTCTTAACAAAAGAATAGTTTATAAATAATACATACAATATTCACAGAATTTGATGATTGATTTATTCATGTGGTAAAAAGGTGATAGAGATAAAATCTATCTAGAAGGTTGAGATGTAATTCAAAATAATTCAGATGTAAAAACACAGATTAACAAATTATGTTGGAATTAGGATCCTCGTACTAAAATATAATGAAATGATTATAAACATACATATTTAATTATCAAGTTCATGTCATTGCAGCTTAAAATCATTATAACCGATCCCTCATGATATAACTTCTAAGTAGTTACTGTAAAGTCTGATCCCTTGTGAGCTTTCTCAGTAAAAGCTTGCATTAAGTCCTAGCCTTATGGCAACAATAATCACCAAATCTATCCCTAGTAATTGACATATTAAGGGTATTTCAACTTTTACTTTCATTAAAACAGATTTTAATTTGGCATGAATAATCATTCTCTCGTTTGACATTCATACTAATAAAATAAGTTTCAATATGCATGAAAATCATTCTCCCATTTGATATTCATACTAACAAAAGATTGAAATACTAACATGGTACTTGAATCATAAACATGCAGAGGTTATAATCACAACATCATATAATAGAATGATTCACCAAATTCCAACATAAACAATTTAGTTACACATGGTAAAAGTAAAAACAACACTTACAGAGGTTGACATTACGAAGGTGTGGAAACACTTCATGATACACAAATTCACAGTACTACAAAACACTCTCAAGTATCTAAAAATCACTCTAAACTTACAAACTCTCAAAAGAACACTTAAAACTTGAAAGAAAGTAGGGAAATTCTGAATGTTCAAACTGAATTGTATCAGAATGGGATGCCATGAATGCCTTGGAATTGGCCTATTTATAAGGATGAGAAAGGGTCCTGACGCTACGCGCCAGTATGACGCCACGCGTCAGGTTCCTGACTCAGCCTCCATTAAACACAACTTGAAGTGGCCATGATTGAGATTATTTAATTCTAATCATAAACAGACATTGGGCCAATTGTCTCCCACTACAATTTGGCATCTAGTGTAAGTGGGTTAGCCATTATTTGGGCCACTTAGCAGAGTGCTTGGCCACCTGGAAGTGGAGTCCATGTAGCTTCTGACGCTATGTCTGGCGTCAGCATCAGAAATTCCCACGCTACGCGTGGTGTTGATGTTACGCGTCAGCTCTCCAGATCTTCAATTTTCTCTTGAATTTCTTTAATTTTTTACTGCAAAACTAGAAAAAATTGATCAAGGCAGATAAAATTCAATAATTTCCATTTATTACAATTAAAACCTAAATTTCTTAGAAATTAAACTAATTTTTATTATTTTTTACAAAATTGTGTTAAGAAATTTATTGTAAATTTAAGGACTAACAATGCTCTTATGGCTAATGCATATGCACAAAGGAATCATTATCAAATCACGGATCTGACTGTGGGAACAACATCATATAATATGTGGGTCAAGCATAGGTATGTTATGATGCCTCTACTGTAGTAGTAAATGTGTACACTTATATCTTAAATCTTGCATGCATAACATCTTTCTTTTACAGGTACTAAACCGCTATCACCCATATGTAGCACTAATCACCCCGTGACTTGCAGATCAATAACATGGCCTCACTTACCAAAAGTGCTACGGCCCCTCTCGAACACACATCGAGAGAATCGTGCCCCATAGGAACACCAAGGTCACTTACTCATCATAGAGCCGCCCAGCCCTGGCCCCGCCACATAGGGTGCCTCGCCACTAAACTCTAGACAGCTTCATGATTAAAGAATCACTAGGGAACAACAATGGTTTTACCCGTGCACCAGGCTGTCCTCCCACTAGGCCCACCTATTAGAACCCCTAACATTCCACATAGACAGCGTATGATATGCCATAGATGCGAATGCCAATCAATGCATTTCTCACACTATGCATCCTAAAATGCCACTCCATAATCAACAACTCATCACCATCACTTAGTGGATTTTAATATCCTCATCATTCTTAATTATTATGAATTATTATTGGATTTCATTCACATCAATATTTAGTGGCAAATATTATCTTTCAAATTACATGTCATGGGATGTCAAATATAATTGCAATTAATTCAATCATGGTCTCAATGCCATTCACCAACAAGTCACATTACCAAGAATCAAACTCAATATCATAATCATCATCCCAACAACATTCACCACATAACACAAACCATTTTAAATGCATTCCAAATCACATAAACAACAAGATATTCATCCAAACCAAATTATGGAAATACACTTATACATATACATCAATAATGGATGAAATCATGCATTTAGAAATGTTACCCCCTTCTACCTCAAGAGAAGTAGAAATCACCGCAGTCCGAAGACCTCGCTTCATCGATGAGGTCGTTTCCTACATCACACAATGTACCATACAATTATTTTCTATCCAAACCACCAAGATTTAAATGTTCTTAATTAACCATTTAGTGTTTATACCATTTTAAACTTCAAACCTCTTTTATTTCATTTCGTCCACCACAACCACCATGGGTTTGGTGCACATATCCATTTATTATGCATTTTAAGCTACATCCATTAATGGGTTTCCTTATTAATGGTTTCCCAACCACCAGTATTAATCATCTAACATTATTGATGGTCATCACTCATCATTAATAGCCACCAACCATTATCAATGGTTATTTCTCTTCATTAATAACATTCTTTAACATCATTAAATATACATTCCACTCACATTTTACATTTCCCCCAATTCCAAGGGTAAGGGTTTCATTAAAACCCAACAACCATCATTAATGTGCATCTTCTTCTACTATATTTATTGCCATTTTATGTACTCATTTATACCCTCATAAAGCTTATATTAAATGCACCCCACCTTAGGGTTTTGCATTATTAACGTTTCCCAACATCAAACCCATACACATAACACTCCCACAAACCATAAATACCCATAACCTAGGGTATGAACTCACTAAAAATGGTGAGGAACTTATCTCAAGTCGAGAAAAGAGTGAGCTTCAAGAAAGGAAGAAAGAGAACACAAAAATAAGAGAAGAGGAAGATAACTCAAATCACCATCATCTCCTTCAAGCTTGTGTAAAAATGAACATGGAGAAGAGAGGGAAAGCTTACACCACACTTAAGGTTTTAGAGAGGAAGAAGATGAAGGAAAAATAAGAGTGTAGAGAAAGAAGAGTGAATGAATATTTGTCTTTGTTAAAATGGAACCCAACATGAATAAAGAGAAGAGGTGGAAGTTTTTGTTTTAATTTTCACCTCTTCATTAAAATTTTACCGTTTTATAACTAACACGATCAATGTTCGGGGTCAATACTCATTTGAAAATTATTGTGAAGGTATATTCGGACTTACATTAATATTCTTAACAGCCCTGACCAACAGTACCCCGTTCGGAGATACTTGGTCCGACACTCATATTTTAATCAGGTATTATTTCCAGCTCTTTAAGCCACAATAATCATAAAAATTCCCAATTTAATCATTTCTAAATTTTGGGACATTAGATAACTCACATGTAATTATTTACTAATTATTCCCCTTAATTAATCATTTATATAAATTTTGGGATGTTAGATCGTGACTAGTTAGTAAAAAGTAAAAATAACTATAGTATAACTAGGTGACGAGCCTTGGTCATTCACTTAAGGACCTCAATTACTAGACTCAAAATAAAACACATAATATGGGGGGATTTTAATTGTAATCAAGAGTGTATAACAAATTAAAATAGAAAATAAAATCAATATGCAAAAATTATCGACCTACAGTTTCTACTCCATAAAAACAAATTTAGTAACGAAATAAATCCCA
The DNA here is from genome assembly GCA_037962975.1 of Clitoria ternatea. NCBI lineage: Eukaryota > Viridiplantae > Streptophyta > Magnoliopsida > Fabales > Fabaceae > Clitoria > Clitoria ternatea. The sequence continues at coordinate 115,061,389 of CM075671.1, forward strand.
ATACCAATTTGTGAATTGAATTTAAAGAACAAGTGTCTTTAACTCGAATTCCTTGAATGATTTTTAAACAAGCGTCTTTGACTAATTCGATGAGGTTTTTCTCAATCCGATCTCAAAAGTTCAAACTAAGTAAACACACATTTTGAGATCATATGATTAAGAAATCCGACAAGCGTGAATTATTTAGAATTGTATCCAACCAATCTGAGATTGAATTATAAATATAGTGACAGGATTGAAAAGGTAAAATTAAGATTCAAATTTGGATTAAGACGCAAAATGTTACCTCATCACCTTGCGAGCTCAAAACCGTAAATCAATCTAAAAAATATTATTCCATCATATTGTAAACACAAAAGTGAATGTAATGGCAATCAACATGAAAAGAGACAAACAAAAACAAAAACTAAATTTAAAGATTTATTAAATGAAGAGTGTAAAATGTAGAAAAGAGGTAGGTAAAAGATAAATGAGCACTCTTTTTAATGCCAACTATATAGAATTAGGCAAAGGGATATAAAACATAATTAAACCCAAAACCTAAGCTAATGATTCAGAAAGATAAGTAGGATACAAAACATAATTAAGCATAAAACCTAAATACAAACTACTAATGAACACTTAATTCCTTGTAATTTCTACAACAACATGTGGAAGCCAACTTTAAATGCTTGGAACTTTTAACATAGAACTCAAAATCCAGCAAATGAGGTATTGAGTTAAAGCTTTTTGAATCAACTACAAGAATGACTAAAAAGCTCTATAATCATTAAAATGTATGACCAAATTAGTCATCAAAGGTCGAAAGCTCTAAAATGAAATAATTAAGTAGAATTACTAATTAGGGCCCAAATAGTCCCAAACCAATAAAACTAGCCTAAAATAGTGAAGTAATCATAGAATTAGTGTTAAGGGAGCATGTTAAGGAAACTAAACTGCCAACATAATATGTCTCATCAAATAATTCCATACTTAGAACCTTTGCACTCATAGGCAAATCAAAGAAAAAAGACTCAGGACAAAAAGACTCAAAACACAAAACACGCTTAATGGGAAAGAAAAATAGCAAACTCATCAATGAATAAGGGACGAACTAAGTAATATACATGATGTAATACTTAAGGAATCAAAGAATCAAGACATCATAGATCTCATCTTGATCTCTAATAATTATCTAGCCTTAAAATTAAACTCAACACTTAAATAAATTTAAATATCCTCAATCAGCTATTACTAAAATTAACAGATGGTTGACTAAACCAAAAATCACTTATAAATTACTAAAATTAAACATCATTCATTAATCATTATTTCATCAGTTCAGCATCGCTAACAAGAATACATTCATCTCATTAACAGTCTCAATGTTAAATCAAACATGATTAAATCCTCATATAAATTACTATCAAGTGAATAAATTCTCTTTCAAACTAAACACCACTATTAAACGCAGCTTCTATCACTTGCTTATCTTATCTAACTGGGCTGTTCCTACTCACATTCTCTCAGGGTCTTATTCCTTCTCACTTATAGCGATCTAGGGATTAGGCCGAGGCCTCAACTCTTCTAAAAGGCTTAGTAAGGTACTCTCAGAGGTCCCGAGAGTCTGGGTTCCTATTCTGAAAAATTAGGGCTGTTACAGTTGCAATTTATTATATTATATTTTACAGGTAGATATGATGGTTGACATTGCTGGTATTATTTCTAAGGAGATCTTCCCATTTGCTCAGTCTAATCCGAAGACCACCATTGTTGGTGCTACACTAAAGGGGACCTTGGGATTCCCAACCTTTATTATCAGTTTCTATGAAGCTCATGGGGTCGATGTTAACCCCATCTCTGCAATCCGTCTATCTATTGACCATAAGTTTATTGAATTAAACAACAGAAAAGTGTCATCTACTACTGGTCCATCATCTTCTACCCTTTTAGTTGCCACTAGACTTTCTTCTTCTACAACCGTACCATCCACACCATCATCATTTACCTCATTGCTGGAGACTATCCTGACGCAACTCATATTTATACAAGATCAACATGTTCATACTCACTTATAGCAGGCATCACTTAACAGAGGACTCATTCACCTCCATTCGGCTATTTATTAGGGTAGTACCTCAGGATCTCAGGGCTAGTGAATGGACCTAGACCAGTTTGCTACTTACCTAGCCTGGCCTGGGGAAAGGTTTTTTTCTACAGGAGGGGGTGAAGCCACTGATGCTGCAGTTAGAGCCACTGATACTGCAGCAGACCTATCATCAGAGCCAGCAGTTCAACCTCTAGTTGACCTAGATGACCCACCAGTGGAGTCAACAGGCACTGAGCACCAGGTGACATAGCAGGAGCAGATTGAGAATCAGGAGTTTGTGGAGCAGCTTGACAGAGTTATCAGTGATATTGTAGCTGGCAACATATGATCAGACTCCTGATAGGTTCTATAGTTTATTTTGTTATTTTATTTTAGCACTTTATTTTCAGTATTTTACTCTAGTTCGTTACTTTTATCTACTTTTTGTTAATACAGTTGATGATGCATGATTTATCTTTAATTCTTCACTTTAAATGTGTATAATTTGCCATCACTTATTGTCTTATATATTACATTTTAACACATTTTCATCATATGAGCTTTATTTAATGTTTGATTTTAAAATGAATTAAGGATTAATTTTTTTAATAAATATTGGTTTTCTCTTGTTTACTTGGGTATCTTATTTTGCAGAAATTAATAAAATTAAGGAACAAGTACAAAGATAATCCAAGGGTCAATAATAAGAGAAAAATGACCATCAAATGATAAAGAAACAAGAAGAACAAGCCTCGGTGAAAAAAAAGCTACAAAAGCATGAAAATTGGCTATTAGTGCGCTATCTATTAGTGCGGTTGTAACAGGAACCGCACTAATAGGGTGGGAATCGATTCCTACACCAAATCAGCCCATGGGAATTGATTCATGCACTTGGGAATCGATTCCCAGCCCACATGAATCGATTCATTTGATGTTTTTCACCTGGGAATCGATTCCCAACCTATAGGAATCGATTCATGAGCCTAGGAATTGATTCCCCTTGCTAGGAATCGATTCATGAGCTGTATTTTACGCAAAAATGAACTGGAGGAATCGATTCATCAGTGAAATCATGCATCGAATCATTGGAAACAACAAAACGCAACTTGGAAACAACTTGGAAATAGTTAGAAATCATCTACACCGAAAGTTTCCACTTGCAACGCGTTTTCCTTAGCTGGCTTCTCCTTTCATTTGCCTATAAATAGAGAAGAACGAGAGGCTTCAGAACACATCTTCAGACACTTCACTTCACACTTCTCTCTTAGTTCCTTTTCTTTCTTTTAAGCATTAGAGGAAGGCTTCTGGAGGAGTTCTTTTATTCCGGGTTCGGTCTTTCTTATTTTTAGTTTATTTTAATTATGGAAGGCTAAAACCCCTAGATTGATTTTCTTGGAAAATATTGTAATATAATTTTGAGGTTCTTATTTTTAATATAGTATGCTTTTATTATTGTTTATTTCTTCATAATCTTACTCTGCTTATTTAATTCCATTCTGTTTAATTAAATTTGTATGCTTAGTCAGTTTAATTATTCAAATGGAATAAAATAAGATTTTAAATTAAAATAGATTAAGAAAATATGCATGCTTAATGAATATTTTCATAATCACTTTTAATAATCATGGTTTGCTTAATTCCATAATTTGAGAATAAATTATGTATGTAGGCGATGTTCTTACATATGCTCAATAATTCCTATATTTTACGATCTTGACTCCTTTTGCTTAATTAGGATGCTTGATTAAAATATTCATTTTTAAATGAAAGTAAAGGAATTATGAATTGAAAAAGACGCTTAGTTAATTAATTCAAATTGAGCTAAGAAATCAACAGTAATGAAAGTATATAAATTATCTTTAGTGAACCAAGGATAAATTTATTTACAATATTCCAAGAAAATCAATCACTTGTTATTTATTGTTTTAAATCCTATATTTACTTTGTTTTAGTTTTAATTGTCATAACAAAATCAATCAAAACCCCCCCAATTGTATTTGTATGTTTGTTAAATTTCTATTTGTAAAAATTAATTTTAAACTTGATTTTTTTCCTAAATTTCTGTGTTGATCCTTGAGAGAACGACCTAGGTTGACACCCTAGTACTACATTAATTAATTTTGATGTACTAATTTGACGGAACCACGACAAACACGTCAAATTTTGGCACCGCAGCTGGGGGATCAATGATCTTTAGGAAAATTCTTGTTTTAAATTAATTTTTTATAAAAATTGAAAAATTATTAAAAAATAATTAAAAAAATAAAAAAATAATTTTTTAATTTCTATGATTTAGGATTCTTATGATTTATTGCTCATGATCATCAAATATCTTGTTGTATGCTATGTATGACTAGAAGAACTTTTGAGCATTTATATTCATTTGATACTGAAATTGATAGAACTTTTCATAGATTAATTAGAGAAGCTAGATTTAATAATAACTTTGTTGATATTGATAGTGATAGTATCTCATCTGAATCTGCTGAAAGTACTACTGCTAGTTTTTCTGATATGGATGAACCCCGTGAAAGAACTCTTAGAGAACTAGCTGCACCTGAATTCACGTACGAAAGTTTGTGTATTCAATATCCTGAAGAGGATATCCCTTTTATGCTTAAGACCGGACTTATACACTTGTTGCTTAAGTTTCATGGTCTTGCGGGTGAAGATCCGCACAAACACCTCAAAGAATTCCACATTTTATGCTCCACAATAAAACCCCAAAACGTTCAAGAAGACCATGTCTATCTTAAAGCGTTTCCTCATTCTTTAGAGGGTGTTGCTAAGGATTGGTTGTACTACCTTGCTCCAAGATCAACCACAAGTTGGAATGACTTAAAGAAAATGTTCTTGGAAAAGTTCTTTCCTGCCTCTAGGACAACTGCAATCCGTAAGGACATATCTGGTATTAGGCAACTCTCTAGAGAAAATCTTTATGAGTATTGGGAGAGATTCAAGAAACTCTGTGCAAGTTGCCCTCACCACCAAATTTTTGAACAACTTCTTCTTCAGTACTTTTATGAAGGTCTGCACCACGTTGATCGCAACATGATTGATGCGGCAAGTGGAGGAGCTTTAGGAGATATGACTGCCGCTGAAGCAAGAAACCTGATTGAAAAGATGGCATCTAACTCTCAACAATTTGGTGTGAGAAATGATTCTTTCAAACCTATGTTTGATTCAAATTCTAGTTTATCCGGAATTAAATTAGAGAACAAACTGGATGCTCTCACCACTCTGGTTACACAATTGGCAGTAAATCAAAAATCCATGACTGCTAAAGTATGTGGCATCTGCTCTTCACAAGAGCACCCCACTGATTGTTGTCCTTCTCTACAAGAAAAGGATAATAATAGTCCCCAAGCCTATGTAGCTAACATCTACCATGATAGACCACCACAACAACAACAAAACCATGACCTTTCCACCAACAGATATAATCCAGGTTGGAGGAACCATCCAAACTTGAGATGGGGTAACCAACAACAAAATACCCAACCTCCATTTCAAAGACCTACACCTCAACCATCCACAAATGGCCCTTCTTTGGAAGAACTAATGGCTACACAAAACTTGGAGTATCAACAGAGGAATGATGCTACCATCCAGAGTTTAAGCATCCAAATTGGGCAACTGGCTTCATCATTAAGCCAGTTACAATCTCAAAACTCTGACAAATTACCATCTCAACTAGCTGCAAATCCCAGAAATGTGAGTGTAATTCAGTAAAGATCAGGTAGAAACCTTGAATTACCCATACCCAAGGAACCTGAGAAACAAACAGATGTTCCCACAACAGTTGAGAATGATGTACCTTTTTCAAACACAAGCAAGCCTGAGATAAAACCACCCTAAAATCCACCTCATATCCCTCTTCCTTTCCCACCAAAAGCAATTCTAAGCAAGAAGATAGAAGAAGTGGACAAAGAAATTTTGGATACTTTCAGGAAAGTGGAAGTAAATATACCTCTTCTTGATGCAATCAAACAAATTCCCAAGTATGCCAAATTTCTGAAAGAATTATGTACCCACAAGAGGAGACTCAAGGGTAATAAAAGGATAAGCATGGGAAGGAATGTATCTGCATTACTTGGTAAGGAAGTTCCAAATATCCCGGAGAAATATAAAGATCCAGGTACGTTTTCTATACCCTGTATCATAGGCAATAACAAATTTGAAAATTGCATGTTAGATTTAGGAGCTTCAATAAATGTTATGCCTATGTCTATTTTCAAATCTTTATCTCTTGGAAATTTACAACCTACTGGTGTAGTAATTCAGCTAGCCAATAGAAGCACTGCTTACCCTGCTGGAGTTATAGAGGATGTTTTAGTTCAGATAGAACAACTTGTTTTCCCTACTGTCTTTTTCGTACTTGATATGGAAGAAGGTACGCCTCAAATTCCTGTTCCTATAATTTTGGGAAGACCATTTTTGAAAATAGCCCAAACCAAAATAGATGTTCATTCTGGAACTCTTTCTATAGAATTTGGTGACACGAGAGTTCAATTCAATATTCTTGATGCCATGAAATACCCAGCTGAAAATCATTATGTTTTCCAAATTGACATTATTGATGAACTAGTTTTTGAACATTTTTTTAACGTTGATTTGGAATACATAGATGATTCAAACAATTGTTTTGCATGCAATGATTCTGGAAGTTGTGATATTTGTGCTGAAATTGATAAATACGTAATTTCTAATTCAGAGTCTTTAGATATACCTGTTAACCATAAGGAGCTGAATGCAGGATTTCAAGAAAACTCTAACAAAATTTTTGAAGTGCAAGCAGCGGAATCCAAATCTACTTTGTTAGTTCCATCTATTTTACAGGCACCTAAGTTAGAATTGAAGCCTCTACCTGAGAACCTCAAATATGTATACTTAGGGGATGATGAATAGCTCCCGGTAATAATTTCCACTTCTCTTAATGAAAGTCAAGAAGAAAAATTGTTGTAGGTATTGAAAAGACACAAGAAGGCTATAGGCTAGACATTGGCAGACATTCTTGGAATTAGCCCATTTATGTGCATGCATAGGATATTTCTGGAGGAAAATGCTAAAGAAGTGAGACAGCCTCAAAGGAAACTCAACCCTGTAATCCTTGATGAGGTTAAGAAGGAGATTACCAAGCTTCTACAAGCAGGAATTATTTATCCTATCTCTGATAGCTGATGGGTGAGTCTGATTCAAGTGGTTCCTAAGAAAACAGGGATCACAGTTGTGAAAAATGAGAAGGATGAATTGATCCCTACCAGAGTGCAAAATAGTTGGAGAGTCTGTATTGACTACAGGAGACTAAACCAAGAAACAAAGAAGGACCATTTCCCTTTACCCTTCATTGATCAAATGCTTGAGCGTCTTACAGGTAAATCTCATTACTTTTTTCTTGATGGATTCTCTGGATATTTTCAGATTCATATTGCACCTGAGGATCAAGAAAAGACCACATTCACCTATCCCTTTGGCATATTTGCTTATAGGAGAATGCCATTTGGCCTATACAATGCTCCTGGAACTTTTCAAAGATGCATGATAAGTATTTTTCATGATTTCATTGAAAATTACATAGAGGTGTTTATGGATGATTTTACTGTTTATGGATCTTCATTTAATGCATGCCTTGATAGTTTGGATAAAGTTTTAAACAGATGTATTGAAACTAACCTTGTCTTAAACTATGAAAAATGTCATTTTATGGTAAAACAAGGAATAGTTTTAGGGCATGTAATCTCTGAGAAAGGAATTGAAGTAGATCCTGCCAAGATAGAAGTTATATCACATTTAGCTTACCCCTCTTGTGTTCGAGAGGTTCGTTCTTTTCTTGGCCATGCAGGTTTCTACAGAAGATTCATAAAGGATTTTAGCAAGAAGGCTAGACCACTATCCAGTTTACTTCAAAAGGATGTGGTATTTGAGTTTGATGAAAAGTGTAAGGAGGCTTTTAATTGCCTGAAGCAAGCATTGACTACTACCCCGATAATTCAAGCACCTGTTTGGACAGCCCCATTTGAGTTAATGTGTGATGCTTCTAATTATGCATTGGGAGCCGTCCTTGGTCAAAAGATTGTTAAGCAGCCTAGGGTCATCTACTATGCATCTAAAACTTTAGATGTCGCCCAGGTAAATTATACCACTACTGAAAAAGAGCTCTTAGCCATTGTTTTTGCATTAGATAAGTTCAGATCTTACCTACTCGGTTCTCGAGTAGTTGTCTTTACTGACCATGCAGCTCTGAAGTACTTGTTGAAGAAAGGTGAGTCCAAGCCAAGATTAATTCGTTGGATGCTCTTGCTCCAAGAGTTTGACTTAGAAATTCATGACAGAAGTGCAACACAAAACTTAGTGGCAGACCATTTAAGCAGAATTGAGAATGCTCCTGACTTGGCACCTATTCGGGACCATTTTTCCGATGAACACATTATGAGTATTTCTAACTCTTTTGATACACCTTGGTTTGCTAACATTGTAAATTATCTTGTTGCCTCTGTTTTTCCACCATATGCATCCAGGAACCAAATTTCAAAATTAAAAAGTGATGCAAAGTATTATATATGGGATGACCCGTATTTGTGGAAATTGTGTAATGATCAGGTGATTCGAAGATGCATTCCCGATCATGAGATAGAATCAGTTCTTCGATTCTGCCATGCTTCACCAGTTGGTGGATATTTTGGTCCACAAAGAACAGCAAGGAAGGTGTTGGACTCTGGTTTATACTGGCCCATAATTTTTAAGGATGCATGGAGAATTTGTAACACCTGTGAGAAATGCCAAAGAACTGGAAACGCTATCACATGGCGTCAATAGATGCCTTAGCAACCTATGTTGTTTTGTGAAGTATTTGATGTTTGAGGCATTGATTTTATGGGTCCATTTCCTCCATCCTTTAGTTTTAATTACTTTTTATTAGCTGTAGATTATGTTTCTAAATGGGTGGAAGCTAAAGCCACTAGAACTAATGATGCTCGAGTTGTTGTGGATTTTGTTAGATCTCAAATTTTTTACAGGTTTGGCATCCCGAGAGCAATCATTAGTGATCAAGGAACACACTTCTGCAACAGGACCATGCAAGCTATGCTTAGAAAGTATGGGGTTATTCATAGAATCTCTACTCCATATCACCCCCAAACTAATGGACAAGCAGAAGTCTCTAACAGAGAAATCAAAAGAATCCTGGAAAAGATAGTACAGCCTAACAAAAAGGATTGGAGCAGGAAACTGGATGATGCTCTTTGGGCACATAGAACAACTTTTAAGGCACCTATAGGAATGTCTCCCTATAGAATTGTTTTTGGTAAAGCATGTCATCTTCCAGTAGAGATTGAGCATCGTGCTTATTGGGCTATAAAAGCTTGCAACTTAGCACTTGATCAAGCAGGTGAAGAAAGAAAATTACAACTGAATGAGCTTGATGAGATCCGGTTGGCAGCTTATGAGAACTCAAAGTTCTATAAGGAGAAAACAAAGAAATTCCATGATAGCTCAATAGCTAGAAAGGATTTTACTACTGGACAAAAAGAGCTACTGTTTAATTCCCGGATGAAACTGATGGCTGGAAAATTGCGCTCCAAATGGGAAGGACCTTTCATTGTTACTAATGTATTTCCCCATGGAGCTGTTGAAATAAAAAGTGAAAACTCCAATAAAAGCTTCAAGGTTAATGGACAACGTCTGAAGCCATTTCATGAAAATCCTTCACTTGTGGATGTTACAATGGAGGAACATACTTTGGGGAACCACTTCTTGATCCCCCTTGAGGGAGTTTTTCTTACCCATCTCTTTACTTTTTCATTCTGTTGTCTATTTTGCATGCTTTGTCTTACATTGAGGACAATGTATGATTTAAGTGTGGGGGTGGGATTATTCTTGTATGATATTTTTGTGTGTGTTTCTATTTTCGTGTGTGAAGTGTTTTTGTGTGAAAAAAAAACCAAAAATATACCTACCTTAAGGAATATTTTGGAGCTCTAGAATCAAGTCAAAAACAGGCATCCAATTAAGAATGAGGATGTGCAAAAAGGAGTCGCAACTCTTGTTTCAAGTGTTAAGCAATAGTATAAAAAAATGATGATGAATGAAAAAAAAAATATTTTGATGATTGCGACCAAAAGAAATTAGAACAATAAATGTTTTACCCTCACTGTTTTCCAGTTAAATTATTTGTTCCTTATTCTTTTTGGTACTTGCCACAAATTCCAAAATTTTACCACTTATTTTAACCTTGGCCACATTACAACCATGGAAAGCCCTGTTGATCTATACATGCATTTGTGTTGATTGTGGAATTGAGAAATTTGCCAAATTTATGGGACTGTCTGTTTTTAGGAAATATTTTGAGTGTATACACAAACCCAAAACACTTGAGAGTTGAGAGTATGTCTTGTGAGATTCTGTCACTTATGATCTTCTTTTTAGTTTAATATAATTTTCACATGCCTAAGTGTTTAAATGATTTTTATACATATCTTGATGCTCTGTATCTTGCATGATGAATAACTCTTATTTCTCTGTATATTCCTAAAGATTTCATATTAAACATGCTAGTTTTGTGTGTTTACTATTTTTCAACTTAATGTTTTCAATAAACTGTGATACTTGTTTTTATTCTGATTTTGCCCGGGAGTGCAAAAGAATAAGTGTGGGAGTATTTGATGATGCATGATTTATCTTTAATTCTTCACTTTAAATGTGTATAATTTGCCATCACTTATTGTCTAATATATTGCATTTTAACACATTTTCATCATATGAGCTTTATTTAATATTTGATTTTAAAATGAATTAAGGATTAATTTTTTTTAATAAATATTGGTTTTCTCTTGTTTACTTGGGTATTTTATTTTGCATAAATTAATAAAGTTAAGGAACAAGTACAAAGATAATCCAAGGGTCAATAATAAGAGAAAAATGACCATCAAATGATAAAGAAACAGGAAGAACAAGCCCTGGTGAAAAAAAGCTACAAAAGCATGAAAATTAGCTATTAGTGCGCTATCTATTAGTGCAGTTGTAACAGGAACCGCACTAATAGGGTGGGAATCGATTCCTACACCAAATCAGCCCATGGGAATCGATTCATGCACTTGGGAATCGATTCCCAGCCCACATGAATCGATTCATTTGATGTTTTTCACCTGGGAATCGATTCCCAACCTATAGGAATCGATTCATGAGCCTAGGAATCGATTCATGAGCTGTATTTTACGCAAAAATGAACTGGAGGAATCGATTCATCAGTGAAATCATGTGCCGAATCATTAGAAATCGATTATTTTACGCAAAAATAAAGCATGCTCTGTCTTACATTGAGGACAATGTATGATTTAAGTTTGGGGGTGGGATTATTCTTGTATGATATTTTTGTCTGTGTTTCTATTTTCATGTGTGAAGTGTTTTTGTGTGAAAAAAAAATTAATAAATAAAGGTTTTGTGTGTGTTTTTGTTTAAAATGGCATGTTTTATTGGAATTTTAGGATATGCATGAGTAACAGGTAATTTCTTTCATGTTTGATATGAGTTTAATGATATGTTATAATTTGAACTCAAGCATTTTTGGTATGTTGAGAATAACATGATAATTGAGAGATGATCATATATGATTGAATTATGCCTTGTGAGATTTTTGAGCCTTAAAATTTGATGGAACACATTAAACCATCTTAATTCTTTCATGTGTGATGTATTCCTGAATGCTTACATCTCAATCTTTGTCTTATTTCTTGATGATACTTGAAACTCATGTGAATGTATTTGAAATGACACAGGCATTGTGTTCAATTGAGCCACTAATCCATATAAGCCTACCATGAATAAATCATCCTTTGTTAGCCCCTTTGAGCCTATTTAACCATTTCTTTATTGCAGCTCAAATAAGCCATGAAAAAAAAAACCAAAAATATACCTACCTTAAGGAATATTTTGGAGCTCTAGAATCAAGTCAAAAATAGGCATTCAATTAAGAATGAGGATGTGCAAAAAGGAGTCGCAACTCTTGTTTCAAGTGTTAAGCAATAGTATAAAAAAAATGATGATGAATGAAAAAAAATATTTTGATGATTGCGACCAAAAGAAATTGGAACAATAAATGTTTTACCCTCACTGTTTGCCAGTTAAATTATTTGTTCCTTATTCTTTTTGGTACTTGCCACAAATTCCAAAATTTTACCACTTATTTTAACCTTGGCCACATTACAACCATGGAAAGCCCTGTTGATCTATACATGCATTTGTGTTGATTGTGGAATTGAGAAATTTGCCAAATTTATGGGACTGTCTGTTTTTAGGAAATATTTTGAGTGTATACACAAACCCAAAACACTTGAGAGTTGAGAGTATGTCTTGTGAGATTCTGTCACTTATGATCTTCTTTTCAGTTTAATTTAATTTTCACATGCCTAAGTGTTTGAATGATTTTTATACATATCTTGATGCTCTGTATCTTGCATGATGAATAACTCTTGTTTCTCTGTATATTCCTAAAGATTTCATATTGAACATGCTAGTTTTGTGTGTTTACTATTTTTCAACTTAATGTTTTCAATAATCTGTGATACTTGTTTTTATTCTGATTTTGCCCGGGAGTGCAAAAGAATAAGTGTGGGAGTATTTGATATAGCATGTTTTATCTTTAATTCTTCACTTTAAATGTGTATAATTTGCCATCACTTATTCTCTAATATATTGAATTTTAACACATTTTCATCATATGAGCTTTATTTAATATTTGATTTTAAAATGAATTAACAGTTTACTTAGCAGGTATATGTTTTGGATTTCACTACTAGTGTTTTATATAGGCGCGATATTTTGATGCATGCCTGGATATGAATTATAGTTTCTTTTGATACTAGTTAAAATTATTAGTATTATTATTATTTTGGAAATAAAAAGGTGGATTAGGATGTAAAAGAATCAATTATTGCAGAAGATAAAGACAACTTTATTTTGAAAAATAAATAAGTTTATATGTTGAAACAGGTTTTGATAATGACAAGCATGATGACAAAGATAAAGCACAAGAACATGAACAATACATATCAACAAGAAGTAATGTGTTTGACAATTGATAAGCATTTGATGTACATCCAGGAAGAACATGTTTGTTTAATGACAAACTCACAACAAGGATCAAATACCAGAAATATGTGACATCCTACGTCAATTTATATTTATTTTTACCCGTTTAATTAATTTCATAATAAATTTTTCTCAATTAATTAATTTAGTTATACCTTAATTCAAAATAAGATTTATTTTCACTAAACAGGTTCAAAATAATAATTATATGGCATCACAAAACTTTAAAACCCAATTAAGTTTGAAAGAAGTCAAAGGCCTAAAACAGGGGCATGTTGCTACGCGCAAGCCCCACGCTACACGTGAACTCCCAGTTGCAGCCCTAGAGCTACGCGTCAGGCTAACGCTACGCGTCAAGACATCAGTAGCAACACCTGATGCTACAGCACATTCTAGGCCCATCGGCCAACTTCTAACCTACCCAATTGGCCCGTTTCAAGTCCGATTGCCACGAAACTTCGTGGGCCATGTGTTTTCCTCATTCCAGAACTGTTGGTGCCGTCCGTTCGTAAAAATTCCAACATATACGTGAGTTATGCGTGAAATGCAATTTTATCCTTCTATGTGCAAAACCCTTGCACCAAACACCCTAAATGGGTCTCAAATGGCCGAAGGCCAATACATGCAGTTCCTAAATATCTTAGAGGACCTATTGGTATCCTCCAGGGGTCCAGAAACCCATCGGATCTCCAAATCACCTATCTAGTTTCTTATATTCACAAAACTAACTATATGTGTAATTTCTAAAATTCATCCTTTCACCATTATATCTTCCCACTACCTTATACATAAATCATAAACTAGTCATACACACCACAATCATGCATAACACAGTACCCACCAAACACTCTCAGTCATACAATGGCTCTGTGCCACAAATTCACAATAATCTATGCATTAACCAACAACGTCCCTAACTCACCCAGATCGTCATCATATCACACATTCCATTCTCATTCTAGCACGCACACACATACACACACATATATATGTATGTCACAAACCTGCCCATATCACATAATGACTTAGTGCCACACGATGCACAACGTAAACTAATACCACATAACATCATTACCCATCCTCATCAATAAAGTAATATAATTCACCATCTTACAAATCGACACACAAGTACATAACCATATAAATATATTTCTTCCCTTGTGACCCTGGCCTCATTTAGCTCTCGCCTCCGTGGTGTGCATCCATACCTGTAACCAGTCACTAAAACCACAATACAGGGGGTGAGTGATTGGAATTAGAATTAATACAGAAATAAACATCAAAACTGAAAGAGGATAATCTTATAGTTACGTTCTATTTTTATCAACAGTATTCCTTGCTACCTTTTCAGGCATGAATTTCTAATATTCCTGGGTAAGACACAACGTGTGAATCGATTCCCTTTAGGTGTGAATCGATTCATGCTATGAATTTTATATATATTGGCCCTGTTACACGTAGGAATTCATTCATGCAGCTATGTGATGCTGTGTGAATCGATTTATGCACCTGTTGCATGAGTTTTGATGCTTTGTTTCACCCTTTTTGATATATGGTTGCATGAAGCTTGGTTCCTTTGATCCTTAGGCACTTTGATGAACATTTTTCTCTTATTTTAATCCTTTGTAAATGCCTTGACTCAAGTCCTTGGTTGTTTATTAAATTTATGTTATCAAACATAATTGAATTATCCATAATTATATATGTTTGATCTTGATTTTTCATTTGCTGTTGTCATTTATCAAAACCTGAGTCAACATAAAATACATTCTCCCCCTTTTTGATGATGACAATAAATGTTCATCTCTTGGGGTGTTAGTCACATAACAGTTTATGGTATAAAAATCACATAAAAGACTCCCCTTTACAAATGCATTTTTATATACCACTTGTTATATACCACTTGTTAATGTAGAATCATACAAAGTCATATTGAAGAAGAATACCACTTGTTAAAGATAACATTTATATCCATGCATGTATCAGAGTGTATTTGCCACTTGTTAAATAATCTCCCCTTAATAATATACTACTTTTCTCTCCCTCTAAATCAAATATAAATAAGTTGTAATATCTCTCCCTCTTTGACATCATCAAAATATAATAAGAGATTTTATTAATACGAGAAATAACAAGTACATCAGATTGAAACATTAAAGGCAAAAATACAATAAATAAGATAATTCAGGGCTAAAAGAAATGAAGGGTAACAATTTATTGAGCTAAGTCTTTATAACGCTCATTCATATTATTCTCCAAATGATCAAATCGTTGTTCAACAGCATCAAAGTGATTATCGATGTGTTGAGTGAGTCTAGTAAATAACTCCTCAGTTGATGGTGCAACTTGTGGAGCGGGTGCTTGCTGTCCAACAGGTTCTTCACCTTCACTAAGTGCATTTTCAGGAGAATAATGTCATTCTTCATTCCTATAGTTCCAGCCCATTTTGGTGAGATGTTGACCACCAATTAGTCCTTTTGAACCAACCAACTCCTTCACTTCATTTGAAAGATCAACTTAAAAGTGTAGAAGAAGTTTGGTGATGAAAGTAGCATAAGGGAGGCGAGTGAGTTTTTGGGCATCACACATATGTTGCTTTATTAGTCCAATCCAGTTAATTTCCTTTTGGTGCAATATTTCCCATAGAATAAGGATTTGGTCCTCACTTACCCTTGCATTATTACTACCTTTGGGGAGTAGGATTTTTACCAAGCAATAATGAAGAAGACGGTGCTCTATGTCCATTTGCCCAACTATGCTTGTTGAGGAAGAGGAGAGCTTTAGAATGGTTCTTGCCTCTAAAGGGTTATAGTTCTATTTGGGAGCGAGTTTCTTTCCAATAAATTTAGCATTACTCAATGGGAGCTTACCAACCAAGTGAAGAATATGGTCATCAAGATGAATGGTGACTCCTTTCACCTTGGCTATTTGACGACCATTTAGAATTCATAGAGTGAAGTAGAACGCTCAAATGAGTTCAGGATAAATGAAACTTTCTTGAAGAGCAACAAATTCAACAAGACGTTGTTGTTGAAGAACTTCAAAGAAGAAGAATCCATTATCATGGAAGAGTGGAATGTCAAGCCAGTGTGGAGGTACAAGAGATTTTTCTGAGAACTTCTCAAGATACCTTGTTAATTCCTTTTAGGTATCAAATAGGCGAGAT
Source organism: Clitoria ternatea (assembly GCA_037962975.1). Lineage (NCBI taxonomy): Eukaryota > Viridiplantae > Streptophyta > Magnoliopsida > Fabales > Fabaceae > Clitoria > Clitoria ternatea. Next base: position 115,077,708 of record CM075671.1, read on the forward strand.
AAATCAGTAGCTTATGGAGCAGAGGACCCAACAATATCAGTTCTTCTTTTTCTTCTTGGCTTGGAAGAGGAAGCCATGGATTTTGAAAGGTTAAAGAGAGAAGAAAAACGATTTAGAGAGAAGAAGGAAATAAACTTTTGGAATTGGAATGCAAGGTGTGCAAAGAAAGCAAGATTCTGACCCTTATTTATAGGGTGGAACATGTTTGAATAGATTCAAAATGGGTATGAATCGATTCAATTTGCTAAAAATATGAAATTTTGGCCACTGAACCACGTGTGAATCGATTCATGTTAGTGTGAATCGATTCATGTAGTGCATTTTGCGTAAATTTGAAAGGTTTTTAAGCATGTAAATGTATGGCACTTTGTAAAGGAGTCACGTGAAGGCTTTAACATGTTTTCCTTATCTATCTTTAAAAGCTTTGTAGAAGAATCTCTGAAGGCTTTGGAAAATTCAAGTCACATGCAAGAATCTTTGATCTTGACAAAAATTATCACATGCAAAGTTTATGGTGCCTAGGAGTTCATTCCTTCGAGACTTTCTTTTTGAAATTTGAAATGCTTTTTGAATATATATTAAGAATCAATATAGAGATATATGCAAAAAAAAATCTTTAAAGATATAGTTTGTTTAAAAAGACTAAGTTCAAGAATTAATATCTATAAAAAAGAATGAAAGAAATTGATATGAATTAAATTTTAAACACAGTTTGAAATTTCCAAAAGTCCTAATTCTCGTCTAATATATATGAACTGCTCTTTAGCAGGGGCTTTAGTAAAAATATCAGCTAGTTGTTTAGCTGTTTCAACATATTCAAGAATGCAATCCCCTTTTAAGACATGATTCCTTATGAAGTGGTGACGAATTTCTATGTGCTTGGTTCAAGAGTGCATAATGGGATTTTTGTAGATGTTAATTGCACTAGTGTTATCGCACTTAATGGGTACTTGATCTAAGACAACACTGAAATTGAGAAGTTATTGTCTCATCCAAAGGATTTGAGTACAACAACTCCCAGCTGCAATATATTCTGCTTCAGCTGTAGATAAAGCGACACTAACTTGTTTCTTGTTATGCCAAGAAACAAGAGAACTACCAAGCAAGTGACAAGTACCACTAGTACTTTTTCTATCTAATTTACATCCAGAAAAGTCTGAGTCAAAGTAACCTAATAATATGCATTCGACACCTTTTGGGTACCACAAACTAACATTTTGAGAGCCAACTAAATATTTCATAATTCTTTTGACGGTAGTTAAATGAGATTCCTTGGGACATGCTTGAAATCTAGCACACGTACACACAACAAACATTATATCAGGCCTACTCGCAGATAAGTAAAGCAAGGATCAAATCATACCTTGATATTTTGTGATCTCAACGTCCTTACCCTTCTCATCTTTGTCTAAGTAGCATGATGTGCTCATGGGTATTGCTATTTGGTTAGCCTTGTCCATTTTGAATCTTTTGAGAAGTTCTTTACAATATTTGGACTGACTAATAAAAGTCCCTTCTTTAGTTTGCTTAATTTATAGTCCAAGGAAGGAAGTAAGTTCTCCCATCATAGACATTTCAAATTCATCCTACAGAATCTTGGCAAACTCTTTGCAGAGAAGTTCTTTAGTGGCACCAAATATAATGTCATCAACATAAATTTGTACCAAAAGAATGTCAGTGTTTTTGTGTTTTATAAATAGCGTAGTATCAACCTTTCCTCTTTCAAAATTGTTTTCTAAAAGAAACTTACTAAGTTTTTCATACCAAGATCTTGGAGTTGTTTTAAACCATACAAAGCTTTTCTTAATTTTAAAACATGGTTTAGAAATTTGTGATTTTTAAAACTAGGAGGTTGATCTACATAAACTTCTTCTTGAATATAACCGTTTAGAAAAACACTTTTGACATCCATTTGATATAATTTAAAGTCCATACAACATGCAAAAGCTAACAACAGCCTAATTGCTTCTAGTCTAGCAACGGGAGCATATGTTTCTTCATAATCTATTCCTTCTTCTTGATTATACCCTTTGGCGACTAGCCTAGCTTTATTTCTAGTTATAATTCCATTTTCATCAAGTTTATTCTAAAAACCCATTTAGTGCCTATTATTTGATGATCATTGGGTCTTGCCACAAGTTCCCAAACTTGGTTTCTTTTAAATTAGTTTAATTCTTCTCGCATAGCCAACATCCATTGTTCATCAATAATAGCCTCATTAATGGTTTTAGGTTCAATTTGAGAGACAAAGGATAAATGATTACAAGCACTTCTAATAGCATTACGAGTACTTACACCTTTTGTTATTTCACCTATAATGTTGTCCAAAGGATGATCTTTTAAGTGATCCATTCCTTTTGTTGCGGTTCCTCATTTGGGGTTTCTTCTCCTTCATTGTTGACCTCTTCTTTTTCTTTGTTGTTCAATGTCATCTCTTAGAAGGTACCTGCAAGATCACCAACACTTCCTTTCTCGGAGGAATTTGGTTAACTTCATTAAATTTAACATGAATAGATTCTTCAATAGTACAATTTCATTTGTTAAAGAGTCGATATGCTTTGCTAGTAGATGAATATCCTAGAAATATTGCCTCATCAGATTTTGCATCAAACTTCCCCAAATTATCCTTTCCATTGTTTAACACAAAATATTTACATCTAAATACATAAAAATAAGAAATTTTTAGTTTTCTTTGCAAAGCTCATAGGGGGTTTTCTTAAAAATAGGCCTTATTAGACATCTATTCATGACATGACAAGCGGTATGTACTGCATCGGCCCAAAAATGTTTAGCAATATTGTTGTCATTTAACATAGTTCTTGCGAGCTCCGCTAACGATCAATTTTTTCTTTCAACTACTCCATTTTTTTTATGGAGTTCTAGGAGCCAAAAAATTATGTTCAATGCCAAATTTTTCACAGAACTTTTCGAAAGGTTGATTTTCAAATTCTCCCATTTGATCGGTTCAAATGGATGCGATTTTTGAATTTTGCTCATTTTGGATAATCTTAGAAAGTTTCTTAAATGCATGATATGCTTCATTTTTATGAGTAAGAAATAATGTCTATGTATATATAGAATAATCATCCACAATCACAAGACCATAATAATTTCCACCAAAACTTTTAACTTTTGAAGGTCCAAATAAATCCATGTGTAAAAGTTGTAAAGGTCTATTTATTGAAACAACATTTTTTGCTGGAAAAGATGCCTTTACTTGTTTCCCCTTTTAATATGCATCACAAAATTTACTTTCAAATTTCAATTTTGGTAAACCAATTACTAAGTCTATCGAAACAAGTTTGTTTAAATGGTCTATATGAATATGGGCAATTCTTGTATGCCATAGCCATGATTCATCCTCTTTAGTTATGAACCATTACACATCATTTGAAGCAAGACAATCAAGATTAATCATGTATATGTTATCAACTCTTTGACCAATGAATTTTACTTCCTTGTTTAGTTTATTTTCAAATATGCAATAGTTTGATTCAAATACAATTTTATATTCTTCATCACATAATTGACTAATACTAAGCAAGTTATGTTTAAGTCCTTCAACATATAACACATCATTAATAAAAGTGGAAGAATTTTTACCAATATTTCTGATTCCAAGAATTTTTCCCTTAGTGTTGTCTCTATATGTGACAAAACCTTTATTTCGGGGAGTGAATGATATAAATCTACTTTTGTCTCCCATTATATATTTGGAACACCCACTATCCAAGTACCAATGGGTGTTGCTTGCCTTAAAACATACCTACAAAATATATCAAGTTAGAGATCTTGGTACCCATTTATGTTACGTCCTCGTAGGTTAGTTTACGGTAATGTTCCCTTAGGAACCCATACTTTCTTCACAACCTTTGGCCCTAATTTTCTAACATAACAATTAGAGGCACTATGTCCTTTAAGACCACAATGATTGCATTTCATAAAAGGTGAAGATGATTTACTAGGTGGTAGAAAGAAATTCTTGTAACGTTTCTCTTTCTTGTAAATATTAGATCCTGAGTTGAATCCTAATCTAGTTTTATCAAACATGCAATGTTGTTTTCCAAGTAAAGTATTTAAGTTGTCTCTACCATTGATGAATTTTTCAAGAGTTTTGTTTAAGTCAAAAACTTTCTTTTCCAATACATCATATTTCTTGAAGAATTCACAAGGTTTATCTTTAGAGCATGCTTGAATATTAACAACTTCCTTTTTCAAAAATTCATTTTCTTTACCAAGTTCTACAATATGCATTTTAAGTGTGTCAATTGTTTTTCTTGATAACTTATACTTATTTGAAATTTTAGCAAATTTGTCATATAATTCTTTAAAGGCATCAAGTAATTCATCTTTATCTAAGTCATGGAAGCTTACCTCATCTTCTTCATCTTGATGGTTGGCCATAAGGCATAGGTTGACTTCTTTATTTTTTGATTTTTTCGTGCTACTTACATTGTTTTCATCCCATGCTATGTATGCTCTTCTCTTTCCTTTCCGATTTTTATTTTTCTTTTTAAGATTTGGACAATCCGCCTTGAAGTATCCTTCCTTACCACATTCAAAACAAGTAGGTGAAGAATTATTATCTTTAGGAGTAGATTTCTTACCGTTGGAAGTGAAGTTCTTTTGTAATCGTTTGTTTCTTATAAATTTTCCAAAACGCTTCACAAATAGGCCTAACTCATCATCATCATCGTCTAGGTCACTTTTGGATTCATCCTCCTCGATTGAAGTGGCTTTAAGAGCTAGTCCCTTTTTCTTAGACGACCTTTCTTCCTCCTCTGTAATTTTTAAATCTTTTAGTTCTTGATCTTGTTCTTGAAGCTTACCAAATAGTGTAGCGAGAGATATCTCATTTATGTTGGGAGATTACTTGATGGCAGTAACAAGAGGTTCCCATTCCCTAGTAAGACTTTTTAGAACTTTATGGATGAGCTCCTTGTTAGTATAAGATTTACCAAGAGTAATAAGATGATTAATAATCAAAGTAAATCTCTTTTGAAGTTCTAAAACAGTTTCACCGGAATTCATTCTAAAGCTTTCATATTGGCTAGTCAAGGTACTGATTTTAGAGTCTTTAACATCATTAGTTCCTTCATGAGTAACTTGAAGGATATCCCATATTTCTTTTACAGATTTACATTTTACAACTCTAAAAAATTTGTCAGGACCTAAGGCAAGAGTAATAAGATTTTTAGCTTTGTAATTGTCTTGAACTTTCTTTTCCTTCTCACTCGTCCAATCATCCATGTGTTTTTCAATTTGTCTACCATCAACAATATGCATAGGTATAAAAGGACCATTTTCAATAGCATTCTTTATTTTCAAATCAATTGATTGAACAAAAATTTTCATCCTTTCTTTCCAAAAAGCGTAACCCTCACCATTGAAAGCGGGAGGTCTATTTGTGGCACCACCCTCAGGAAAAAGGTTAAGAGAAGTAAAGGCCATTTTTTCTCTTAAAGTTGTTAAGCTTGATCTACCAAGAGTCAAGCTCTGATACCAAGTCTCACTAGGGAATGCAACCTCTTGTCATCGCCATCAAGCAATCTCTAAATGTAAATAAAATGCCTTTTACTACTTTATTTGTAAGCTACAAGAACAAGAGCAGGAACTTAAAGACTTGAAGAATGTAGAGGAGGAAGAAAAGACCTCCAAGAAAAAGGGACTAGCTCTTAAAGCCACATCAATTGATGAGGATGAGTTAGAAAGTGACCTTCATGAAGATGAAGAGCCGAGTCTATTTGTGAAGAGATTTGGAAGGCTCATGAAAAACAAGAAGTTTTAAAGGAACTTCACTAATCAAGGTAAGAAACCTTCTACTAAAGAAAATAATTCCTCACCTACTTGTTTTAAGTATGGAAATGAAGGTTATTTCAAGTTGAATTGCCCAAACCTTAAGAAGAAAAACAAAGATTGAAAGGGAAGACGAAAAGCCTACATATCTTGAGATGACAATGATGTGTGTAGCTCCAATGACTCAGACAATGAAGAAGCCAACCTATGTTTAATGGCCAATCACCAAGAAGAACAAAATGAGGTAAATATTCATGACTTAGACAAGGATGAATTAGTTGATGCTTTTAAGGAATTAGTTGATGCTTTTAAGGAACTATATGTTATCTAGGAAAACTATTGATACTCTTGAAAAACATTTTAATGAACTTGGCAAAGAAAATGAGACATTGAAAAAAGAGATTGACAATGTTCAAAATTGCTCTAAAACTAGACCATGTGATTTTGCCAAGAAATGTAAAAATCTAGAAAAAAAGTCTTGGACTTAAACAAGACCCTTGAAAGGTTCACATATGGTAGAGATAATCTAAATGCATTGCTTGGAAAACAAAGGTGTATGTTTGAGAAAACTAGACTAGGATTTAACACCATTAAGAAAGAAAAATATTACAAAAATTTCTTTGTACATCCTAGAAAATAATCATCACCTTTCTTAAAATGCAATCATTGTGGAATTAAAGGTCTTAGTGCTTCCAATTGCAATATTAGAAGATTAGGACCAAAAGTTATGAGAAAGGTATGGGTTCCTCAATGAACTTCATCTCAAACTAACCTATAAGGACCTAACATAAAGTGGGTACCAAAATCTCTAACTTGATTTGTTTTGTTGGTATGCTTCAAGGCAAGTAACACATATTGGTATTTGGATAGTGGATGTTCTAAACACATGATGGGAGATATTAGTAAATTCACTTCATTTACTCCTAGAAGAAAAGGCTGTGTTACTTATGGAGATGACACCAAAGGAAAAATTCTTGGTATCAGAAATATTGGTAAAAGCTCCTCTACTACTATTAATAATGTTTTATATGTTGAAGGACTCAAACATAACTTGCTTAGCATTAGTCAATTATGTGATAAAGATATAGAGTTCTATTTGAATCGAATTGTTGCATAATTGAAAACAAGCTAAATAAGGAAATCAAGTTCATTGGTCAAAGAGTCGATAACATTTACATGATTGATCTTCACTATTTTCCTTCAAATGATGTGTAATGCTTCATGACTAAAGAGGATGAATCATGGCTATGGCATAGAAGAATTGCTCACATTCATATAGACCACTTAAATAAACTAGTTGCTAAAGATTTAGTAATTGGTTTACCAAAGCGAAAATTTGAAAGTAAATTTTGTGATACATGTCAAAAGGAAAACAAGTAAAGGCATCCTTCCAAGATTAAAATGTTGTTTCAACAAATAGGCCTTTACAACTTTTTCACATGGACTTGTTTAGACCTTCTAAGGTTAAAAGCTTTGGTGGTAATTACTATGGATTTGTGATTGTCAATGATTATTCTAGATAGATATGGACATTGTTCCTAGCTCATAAGAATGAAGCATATCATGCATTTAAGAAACTTGTCAAGGTTATCCAAAATGAACAAAATTTGAAAATTGCATCCATTAGAACCAATCATGGGGGGAATTTGAAAATCAACCTTCTGAAAAGTTTTGTGAAAAATATGGCATTGAACATAATTTTTTAGCCCCTATAACTTCACAACAAAATGGAGTAGTTGAAAGGAAAAATTGATCTTTAGCGGAGCTAGCAAGAACCATGTTGAATGAAAACAATATTGCAAAACACTTTTAGGCCGATGTAGTTAATACCACTTGTCATGTTATGAATAGATGCTTAATAAGGCCTATTTTAAAGAAAACCTCTATGAGCTTTACAAAGGAAGAAAACCAAACGTATCTTATTTTCATGTATTTGGATGCAAATATTTTGTATTGAATAATGAAAAGGATAATCTAGGAAAGTTTGATGCAAAATCTGATGAGGCAATCTTTCTTGGTTATTCATCATCAAGTAAAGCGTATTGAGTCTTTAACAAACAAACTAACATAATAGAAGAGTCCATTCATGTTAAATTTGATGAGATTAACCAAAATCCTTTAAGAAAAGAAGATGTTGATGAACTTATAGATGCTCTTGAAAAGATAACTTTGGACAACAATGAAAAAGGAATGATCAATGAAGATGAAGAAGAAGCTTCACAAAATAACGCACAGTAACCAAGTACTCAAAAGGAGTGGATTACTTCAACACATCATCCAATTGACAACATAATAGGTGATATCTCAAAAGGTGTAAGTACTCGAAATACCATTAGGAATACATGTAATCATTTCGCCTTTGTTTGATAAATTGAACCTAAAACCATAGATGAGGCTATTATTGATGAACATTGGATGTTGGCAATACAAGAAGAATTAAATCAATTTGAAAGAAATCAAGTTTAGGAACTTATGCCAAGACCCAATGACCATCAATTAATAGGAACTAAATGGGTTTTTAGGAACAAGCTTGATAAAAATGGTATAATAACTAGGAACAAGGCTACGCTAGTAGCTAAAGGGTATAATAAAGAAGAAGGAATTGATTATGAAGAAACATATGCTCCTGTAGCTAGATTAGAAGCAATTAGACTACTATTAGCATTTGCATGTTGTATGGACTTTAAACTTTACCAAATGGATGTCAAAAGTGCTTTCTTAAATGGCTACATACAAGAGGAAGTATATGTGGATCAACCTCCTGGTTTTGAAAACTACAAACTCCCGAATTATGTTTTCAAACTTAGAAAAGCCTTGTATGGATTAAAATAAGCTCCAAGAGCTTCGTATGAAAGATTGAGCAAATTCCTTTTAGAAAACAATTTTGAAAGAGGAAAGGTTGATACTACATTATTTTTCAAGCCCAAGAAAAATGACATATTATTGGTTCAAGTTTATATTGATGACATTATATTTGGTGCTACTAATGAAATGCTCTACAAAGAGTTTGCTAAGATTATGTAGGATGAGGTTCAAATGTTAATGATGGGAGAACTCGCCTTCTTCCTTAGACTACAAATCAAGCAAACAAAAGAAGGGATTTTCAGTAGTCAATCCAAATATTACAAGGGATTGCTTAAAATATTTGACATGGATAAGGCAAATAAAATGACCACACCAATGAGCACAGCATGTTATTTTGACAAGGATGAGAAAGGTAAGGATGTTGAAATTATAAAATATTGAGGTATGATCGGATCTTTACTTTACTTAACTACTAGTAGACCAGATATCATGTTTATTGTATGTATGCGTGCAAGATTTCAAGCATATCCCAAAGAATCTCACCTTACGGTTGTCAAACAAATAATTAAATATCTTGTTGGAACTCAAAATGATGGCTTATGGTATCCTAAAGGTGCTGAATGTATTCTTGTAGGATATTCTAACTCTGACTTTGCAGGATATAAACTTGTTAGAAAAAGCACTAGTGGTACTTGTCATTTGCTTGGTAGTTCCCTTGTATCTTGGCATAGTAAGAAATAAGTAAGTGTTGGTCTATCCACAGCTAAGGCAGAATATGTTGCAGCTGGGAGTTGTTATGTTGAAATCCTTTGGATGAAGCAACAACTTCTAGATTTTGGTATTATTTTAGATCGTGTGAGATAGTTATGTACAATTAGCATATTCCTTTTCCTTTTAGCATGCTCTTTGAATTCCTAGAAAAATCAAGAATTTTTCTTGTATAACCTAGCCTCATTATAACCTTTTGAAGACTTCTTGATCCTTTTTGTCTGTATGATTTCTTTCTAAAATGAAATGAAATACAATTCTAACTTATGCATAATGAGCGGGAATGAGTAAAACACTCACCTATAAGAAATTGAACGGATTTCTTGCTTTTACAGCAATTGGTTACTTTCAACTTAATTTGTGATTTACAGACTTTGGTATTTATCTGATTAAATATTAAAGGCACCATGAGATGATACTTGTATATATATATTAAGTTGTCATATTTCCTTATGCACTGTTTTGATTTAAGGAAACCATGTATTCACCTTGATATTTTGATACCTTTTGCTTGAGGACAAGTAAAGTTCTGAGTCGGGGAGAGTTGATAAATGCCTAAATTATGTACATTTCGTGACCAATTAGGCATGATTCTAATAGAAAAGTAATGTGTTTGGATTATTTATCAGGTATTAATTAATGAAATTGAAATCCAGAAAATTTTGTTGAGATTGATATAGATATGCATATCTAATCCCAAGTTTTTGTGCAATAATAGATGAAAAGGATGTCGAAGATAAGAAGGAAGAAGTTATGAAGAAATTCCCTATTTAAAACTGAGAAAAGCCCAAGATTTAACTGACCTGCTTGAGTGAGCTTGAAATTCGCTTGAGCGAAGCAATCACTTGAGTAGAGGACAACATCGCTTGAGCGAGTAAGAGGCAAAAAAGAATTGAAGCATTAGGTGTTGAATTCGCTTGAGCTATCTCTCATCCGCTTAAGTGAAATAAAATCAGAGACCAAAATAAGAACAATTCGCTTGAGCGAGCAACTTTGGCTCAAACTAAAATCAAGCAGAAGCGAATTAAAAAGAAACCACTTGAGCGAGCTTATATTTGCTCAAGTGAAATTCTTCTAGAAGCCAGTTCAAAAAAAATCGCTTGAACGAGCAATCCTTTGGCTCAAGCAAATACAAAATAGGGGAAACAAATATAATGTGAACTCGCTTGAGTGAACTACCCACCCAAGTGAGTTATCAAGGGAAACAATGGATGTAGAAGGTTTCTTCAAGCTGAAGGATTCTTATTCGCCTAAGTGAGTTTAAACCTGCTTAAGCGAATTGATTGAGTATAAAGAGAAAACTTAGGAAATTTTGAGAGGGATCGCAGATTGCACAATTTTCTCTTCACTATTAGTTCTTCACTAAAGATGTAGGGATTCTTTCCTCTTCATCTTTCCATTCTTTTATCATTTTGTTCGGTTGTAATGGCTACCATGAGTAGCTAAACGTCCCTTTGGGATTTGATGTAATTGATTCGAACCCCGATGCATGCTTGATATATTTTTATATATTTGGTACCTTCGTTCTATTGTTTTTGGCTTTTCATTTTATGCTTAATATTGGATCTATCTAATCAATAGTTTCTTGATTTTAGTTTTCTTTGGTTATTAGGAAATGATCTGTGAAAATGAATCTAAATGGAATGCTCATTGTGGTGATTATTAGGAATAATAATCAACAAAACGAATGTCGAAACAATCGTCCTTAATGTTGGAATATTTTTAAAGTGATCTAGGAATCGATGGTTTGGAAATATTCTTATGAATTTCATAGTCGAGGAATCGATATGAATGAATTTGACTGTGGTGTAAAAAGTGATAATTTGAAAATCATTTAAATAACTCTATACGACGTGTCAAAGGGTGAGATAGATGAAATCCAATCCCAGTCTTTAATATTTGTTTACATTGAATCATTACTGCTTTCGTAAATTTTACACTATTTATTTTTTTAATTTCATGTTTGTTTTCATATAATTTTTTTATATATTTCCCGTCAAAATAGTTTGAATTATATTTACTAAACAACCACCCCTCAGTGGAACGAGACTTTATTATACTACGATTAACGTGGATAAACTTACCATAAGCTATATCAAGAAAATACTATCATAAGCTTGTTCTATACCAATAGTATAAGATTGCATATGATCTGTATCTGCATTGCATACATTACATATCTATATAGCTTCCCGATATGGAATGTTGGGGTTCCTCAGGTTGGCCCAGTGGGAGGGCAGCTTAGTGCATGAGTATCTTTATTACCTTAGTGATTCCATTATTGAATCACGAAGTTGCCTACGCTTAATCATGGGGGATTGCATATGGTTAACTCGGTGAGGGGTGGCTCTTTGAGGAATAGGTTTCCCAAGTAGTTCTATTGAATCACAGCTGCCATAGTGATGAATCATGGTTGGCCTGCAACACCATTTTACGATATCTTTGATGTTGTTGCCACTGTCATTATGATATGACTAATGTTGCACTATAAGTGATGTAGTTTGGTACTAGTAAAATATTGATTGATGTTCATATGTGTACATATTATTGTTCATACTATAGTATAAACCCAAATTGGTGATTATTTTCCCACAATCGGCTCCGTATTTGTTGAGTTTGATTCCTTGTGCATATGCATTAACTTAAGAGCATTTGCATATAGCATAGTGATATGCTAGAAAGAGATTGAGATATTGGAAGATGATGGGTGATAGATGAATTTGGTAATTGAAAATCTAAACACTTAACAAAGTAAAATACTTGAGATAAATTATATGTTAAATTGTGATAATGCTTGTGATGGCTCAATAAGAGGAAGGCCAATATGTTGTGAATGTGTATATGCTTGTTATATGGTGGTTGATGAGCACTAAGTGTGCCTATGATGATATATCGATGATGACTTGATGATAATTAATGCTTGTGTTGCAAAGCAAACTTGTGGTTTATATGCATGCACACATGATCAAAAATATTTGAATTCATTATTTCAAATAGTTGTACCTTATATTGAGTGATTTTTGTGTGTCAAAAAGATCCCAATAAGCGTATGAGGTAGTGAAATAAAATAAAATAAAATAAACTAAAATAAAATAAAAAAGTCAAGTAAAATGATAGAAACAAGGAAAAAGATAAGTCTATGAAATAAATGACGGAGGAAGTAGAAGAAAAGAAAAAAAGCTAATAAATCAAAGCCTAAAAATAAAAACAGTAAAAAAGGCTAATAAATTAAAGCATAAGAAGAAAGAAAAGAATAAACAAAAAAAAACTTACCTTCTTTTTTGAGTCAAAGAGAAAATTTGAAAACCGCCTTCAGATTCGGTGGTGTCTCTTGTTTCTTCTAAACTAAGACTCTTGTAGAAGAAACCAAATCTTTTCTAATGTGGAAGATGGATTAAAGCTGCAACCACATCTTATACTAAGAAATAGGCTATCTCCATTGCCCCTTTCCCATCCCCTCCAAATGTTACAAGGTGTTACTTATATAGTAACATAACAAGCCTAGCTCCCCTAAGAGTATTTGATGTAAGACTAAATAAAGCTAATAATTTAGATTTTAGCAACTCATAATCTTAGAACTTTCATTGTGGGACTAAATCTAATCTATTTTTATTATCTCTTTTCTTTCTTTTCTTTCCTCTTCTTTTCTTTCTTTTTTTCCTTTGTTTTTTTTACCCCGTACAAAAGGGGATGTTCACACTTTTTTTCTTAAAAATTAAATCCTATATTAGATTTATTTTTTATAACTATATATTTTTATTATTTTATTATGTGCCCAGACAAAATTGGGTAGCAATAACTTGCCCCTCTTTACTTTTCCCTTGTTGTATTATAGTAAGGGATAAGTAATGACTAAGCGAACCAATTTTGTCCAGGGCGCCAACTTTGGTGACATGGAAATTTAAAGAATTCCATGTTCGGTGACAGGAAATTAAAAGGGTGCCAGCTTCAGCGGCAAGGAATTTAAAAGATGCCATGTTCGGCGATAGGAAAAATTAAAATGGAGCATTGTTCGGTGATTGGAAATTTAAAGGATGCCATGTTTGACAACAGGAAAGTAAATGATGCCCTTTTTGGGGATAGGAAATTTAAATGATACTATGTTCGGTGACTGGAAAATTAAAGGATGCCATGTTCAGCAACAAGAAAGTAAAATAGTGCTCCGTTCGGTGACAAGAAATTTAAATGGTGCCCTGTTCGGTGACTAGAAATTTAAAGGATGCCATGTTCGATAACAGGAAAGTAAAATGGTTCCCCATTCGGTGATGGAAAATTTAAAGGATGCCATGTTCGGCGACAAGGAAATTAAAATGGTGCCCTGTTCGTCGACTGAAAATTTAAAGGATGCCATGTTCGGTGATAGAAAAGTAAAATGGTGCCCTATTTAGTGACTGGAAATTTAAATGATACCATGTTTGACGACAAGAAAATTAAAATGATGCCTTGTTCGACGACTAGAAATTTAAGGATGCCATGTTTAGTGATAGGAAAGTAAAATGGTGCCCCGTTCGGCGACTGGAAATTTAAAGAATGTCATGTTCAGCAACAGGAAAATTAAAGAATGCCATGTTCTGTAACAGGAAATTTAAATGGTGCCATGTTCGGCGACAGCAAAGTAAAATGGTGCCCCATTCAGTGACTGGAAATTTAAAGGATGCCCTGTTCGGTGATAGGAAAATTAAAATGGTGCCCCGTTCAGCGACTGAATATTAAAAGGATGCCATGTTTAATGACAGGAAAATTAAAGGATGCCATGTTCGGTGATAGAAAATTTAAATGGTGCCATGTTCGGCAACAGGAAATTTAAATGATGCCTCATTCGGTGACTAGAAATTTAAAGGATGCCATGTTCGGCGATAGCGAATCTAAATGATGCCATGTTCGGTGACAGGAAATTTAAATGGTGCCCGATTCGATGACTGGAAATTTAAAAGATGTCATGTTTGGCGACAGGAAATCTAAATGATTAAATCCGAGGAGAAACCTCTAGAACTACAATCTTTATAGATTTTAGGGCGATACTTATGGATGAAATAGATGAATAAGGCGACCTTCTCTTCAGAGCATATATGCAGCTTGGTCCCTATGATGCCTGTCTAAGGTGCTAATAGATAAAAGAAGCATCTCGCTCCCATGACTTTTTCTTAAAAAAAATAATTGTTATTCCCTTATTTTATTTTGTTAAAAACATGTTTTGTCATATCAATGAAACTAATATACAAATGCGTATTGAAAAGGTAGTAATTTTATTCATGTGAGTTAATCAAGTACGGGGAAAGAGAAATCAGTTGTAGAAAAAAAAGGCAAACATGGTCAGAGAGTTTGGTAGGGGGTTAAGTAAGGTAGGTTTGCAGATCCTCTAGTGAATCCCTGAGAACAACAAGAATCTTGATCCCACATCACAACGACGAGTTTATCCCTTGATCTTGCTTTTGAGAAAGTAATTCAACTATAGTTTTTGTGCCCCTAGTCTGGTTCTGCTCTGCTTGCATGGGGAATTTTAATTACTTTGCCAAGATCTTGACCCTAATTTTTGCTTAAGCCACCTTTCTAGGTTTTTGACTCACCAGGTTGCTTTAATTTTTTTCTAGGTCGCCCTTTCAGGTTTTTACCCTAGCTAGCTTTTCTTTCTTTATGACTTGTTTTTTTTAATCAAGGTTGTGTCCTTCACAATAAAAGGTTTAAGCTGGTTATACTAAAATCGAGTCTGCTTGGCTTCCTTTGATTTAGTTTCATCCTTTGGGGGACTGATGTCACTTCAAATAGGTAACTTTGCCCCAACACCATGTACCGAAGAGAATGGGGTGAGCTTTTTTTGGCCTTAATGAAAGGGACCATTCCGAGTCTTATTTTTGGCTTTTCTTTTTGTTAATCCTTCATTTTCTTAATTTTTTTTGACCTTCAAATAATCCCCTTAGTACCTTTATTTTGCTCTAGCCGCTTCATTCGACCTCAGCCAATGTGGAGAAGAACCATGATGCGAATGGTATTGTTAGCAATGACTCAACATGGTAGACCATTTCGTTGGTTACATTGGCATGGGATGCAATTATACCCTTTTAAGATTGGAGTACTGATTGTAACAAGGATGAAGCATTGTTTTTGTTGTGTTCCTGGCTTGATGACATTCGTGCCCCGTTATAGAGAGGTGACAACTTGCTTGAGGATTTGAACGTGCCCCGATATGACAATGCGAGGGCATCGACTTACCCCAATATGTATGTGCGTAAGGTGCAAACCTTGATTCTTTTTCTTATTTTTTTATTTTTTATTTGTTTGTTTGTTTTTTCTTTTTTTTAGCAAGGCATCTCTTGGTTGTGTCTATATTTATGGGCATCAATAAGTCATCTCCATACATGTTGGTGAATATCGAAGCTTCCTTAAATGATAGATATACCCCTGTTCATTTTGGGACTTGATAGTGTTATCGTCCACATAGACTTATATTTCATCATGTCATGAAACAAGGTTACGATTGCTCTTTGATAAATTGCCCCAGTATTTTTTTCAAATCAAAAGGCATCAATAACTTAATTAAATTTCCCTGTTGTTCTTGACTTAGGGAAATGCCAATCTTAACCTCTTTTATTCTCTTCATTCCCCAAGTTGATGGTCTCAATTACCTTTTGATAGGGCTGAATTTCTCTAGCCTCTTATTCCAACATCTTGGTTAATTTGGACGAGGGACCATAGTCTTCCTTACCCTCTTTGTTAACACAATCAACCAAATATTCAAAGTTGTGAAAGGGGATCACGACCTTACTATTTTAAGTGGATCATTTTCGAATCTACCTTTGGGTGATTAATAGAAATGGTCGAATAAGGGATAAAGGGAATGGGAATTGGTAAAAGGGTGCAAACAAAAAGATATTCAAATTCAAATACACATTTATTAAAGGAAATTATTAAAAATAGGACAAAACATGCTTCACCCTTATTGTAAAAAAGAAAAGACCCCAAAGCTTTAGGCATAACAATGGGAATATCAAATTATTAAGGGAATTACAAATTATTTTGAACAAGAAATTAAAGTCGTGGGGAGCTCAACAGCCTCCCAGTTACAAAATTTCATGCCCAGTGAACAACGACTCACAAAGCTTGCGTCATCACAGGAATTATCTTCAATAGCAACCACTTGATCTTCTTCCACAACATTAACCCCAGAGCCTGTTGGCGTATGCACTACGAGCTATTAATGTATCAATTTTAACTTATCAATAAAATTAGTATTTTCAGTTTTAAGACTAATTTTAATGCTATTTATCTTAGAATAATAGGTCATATGAGAATTATTCCTAAAACATCCCTAATCAAGTATTTACATAAGGACATGTAAATACATTAAGATTAGTGTGTGAATGTACTGATGATTTGATCTCACAAATCATGGATATATGATATCAAGTCTTTACACAGGTACACATTAAGAGTAATGTTGTACTGGACAGACCCACTATGAGAACGTTGCATAGATCGTTACATGAGTATCATAAACGGTTCTCAATGTGATAATGGCATATAGTCTTTCGACCTGAAGTCACTACGATTCCTACATAAGAAGTTTGTTGTTTTAATACAATCAAACATTATTTGTAATAAGATGATCATAAAGATTGTGATTAGGCAATAGATAAATTATGCAGAGGGATGTAAGTGATGTAGATGGAATTTGTCTCTCTTATGTGACAGGAGTGATATCTATGGGCCACTTGATGGAGTGAGACTAACGAAATGCATGGCCATGCTAGGATAAATAAATATTAGATATTTATTCTATAAAGTCTACTCTAGTATCAAGTAAAATGAATTAGGCCATACAAGGATGACGACGACCATGCCTTGGGCCCAATTAGATATCGTGACAAAAAGAATAAATATATAAAATAATTATCACTTATTGGTCATGTCGATGATAAATAATATTCAGACATAATGATGTATTGCTAGATACCGCTCTTATTTTATATTAATAATAAAATAGTTTATTATTAATATAACCGAATATTTTACCTATAGGGTCACACATATAGAGTAAGCCCACCAGAGGATAGTTTTATTTTAGTTGGACTAAAAATAAATCTTTTTGGGCCTAACTCATTTAGAATAAGTCAGGAGCCCAATGTTTAAAGAGAGCTCAGGTCAAGACCTAAGCCTATATATAGAGCATGAGATGCTCATAGGCTGCTGCTCAAAAATTAGATTATAATCAAATTGCCGTACTAGTATTCGGAACTTTGTTTTTCTAGTGGGAGTGCTCGTGTGGACTTTTAAGGGCGAAGCTACAATTGCTTCGATCGAGGAACTCGTTTTGCGTGTACAAGAGGTGAACCCTAAATAAAAAAAATTTAATTTTGCATAATGCCTTGAGACATTTGTATTTGCAATCCTTTTTGGGAATCCTTTATGTTTTCACTGCCTGACCCTGATGGGATTCCCTAACAGTGGTATCAGAGCCAGGTTGCAAAGCTATGTTTTGGGCATTTATTTACGTTTCATGATGGCATGTTTTTCATTCTACAAAAGCTTTTAAAATTTTTTGATTTATGAAATCGTTTTCTTGTTATAAGCTTTATGTTCTGTTTTGCGAATTTTGTTTGCGAAACTTGTTTTGAAAAACATTCAAGCGTGGTTATGTATGAAATAATATCATGATTCGTATGCTCTTATATTTCCTATAAATTGTATGAGATACTATTTATAGGCTTTCCCATTTGAAGTATGCGTTTCTGTTATTTTAGAGGCTTGTATGATATTTACATTTTTAATTTTCCGTATGTAATACATGTGTTAAATTCGTTATTAATCATTGTCGTCATACAAACTACATTTTGATAATGCGTTGATCTCTGGGCATGAATAGTTCATGTTATGGGGCATCAAGTGATAAGGTTTAAGTGTTAAACTTTGGCCGTTCCTTAACCTAGGGTTCAAATGTTGATACCTAGGCAGTCATCATGAGAAAGGTGCAATTTGAATTCTAGGTTTTGAAACCCTAGACGACGCTTCCTACATGTGCCTTGACGGCTGTGTTGTGAAGTGTTCACAATAAGGAATTAGGGTTTCAAAGTGGTTGAAACCCTAGCCGAAATTTTAGAGCTGTTAATGGTAAGTGGGACATTTTGGCTAGGAAAGACTTGGTACTTAAGTGGTTACACCGGACTCATCTCTCTTTCCTTGGAACCAACCTGACTACAGTACTAAATTTTCGGGTCGGGGCGCTGCCCCGTACCCCGCAAGGGGCGGCCACCCCTTGACCGATTACCGACCCACGTGTTTAACCCACCAACAAAGTAGAGACCTAGAAGAAAACTAGAGTGGTGACTCTAAGCGCTTTTGACTTTGAAAGGAACTAAGGAGTGATGACTCCAAGAGTATGGTGGGTTCAAGAAGTAGGACTTCATGAAGCCTTGGCAACATAGTTCCTTTAGGTTTATTTATTTATTTATTTATTCTTATAGGAAGACCATAACCATCTCACAATTTTGTTTGCATGCTTTGGGGATAATTTTATTGTGTTAAAGCGTTTAACAAAGACGGTAGTTTAAAATAAATTAAAATCCCTCAAAATAATATTAAGTTACAAACGCCTTCCAATAAGTACACTCGTCAATACTAATGTCAATGAATAGTGGGTCTACCAAAGCAGGGTACTATCATTTATATTAGTAAGACGCGATAGGATAATTGTAATATCCAAAATGTTTTATTGGGTTTTAACTTACTAAGTTATCAATTAGATTGAATAAACTTAGAGGCGTATACATTGGGCTAAACTTTTATAAGATGAATAATCGGTAATGGTTACCTAACCCAATGTCTAAGAGTTGTATAAGATACAATTAGAAAGGAGTTTCCTACCTAAATAACCAAATATTAAGTGATCAGCCAAAGCTGACTTAACATTAGGCCAAATATGGATCTTTGCCCACTAGAAAATCTTCCAACGGGATTTTTTGATTCATAGAGGGTGATTTTATTTTGAATCAAAATAGTGGGAGATGTGTTTAATTTTAAGACCAAAAATTAAATATGTTTTTAATTGATACTTACTACATATCTTTCTATTTTAGATAACCATGACATCAAACACACCTTCAAACCTTTCATTGCGATCGATCCTAGACAAAGAAAAATTATCTGAACCTAACTTTCTAGACCGATATAGGAATTTGAGGATTGTCCTTAAATAAGAGAAAAAGCAGTATGTCTTGGAAGATCCGATTTTGGATCCACCTGCGATTAATGCCTCTAAAGATGACAAGGATGCTTACAAGAAGCATCAGGATGACGCTTTAGATGTCCAATGCCTTATGATGGCAACCATGTCTCCTGAGCTTCAAAAGCAACATGAGCATATAGAGGCTTTCGATATGATCAAAAACCTAAGGAAACTATATCAAGGTCAAGCTGACCAAAAATGATATGAAGTTTCTTCAGCCCTATTTAGCTGCAGACTTGAAAAGGGAGGTTCTGTAGGACCTCATGTGCTCAAAATGATTGGGTACCTGGAGAATCTAGCTAGGCTAGGATTCCCCTTCCCTAAAAAGTTAGCTACTGATCTCATTTTGAAGTCATTACCTAACAGTTTTAAGTTAGTCATCATTAATTATAACATGAATGCATTGGATAAAACATTGCCAAAACTACTCAATATGTTGAGGATTACTGAGCCCAATATTTGTAAAGGAAAGGGCAAGGCCATAATGATGGTCAATTTTGGCAAAGGTAAAGAAAAGGGCATACATAAAGGCAAAGGAAAGGCTGTTATGGGAAAAGGCAAGGTAATTTGGAAAGGCAAGGATAAGCCAAGTACATCAGCCTTAAAACCTGTGGACGGGGTGGCTAAAGAAGGAAATTGTCACCATTGTGGATAGAAGTGACACTAGAAGAAAAACTGTCCAAAGTACGTGGAAGAGCTTAACAAGAAGGGAAGTGAGACTTCCACTTCAGGTATTTTTGTTATAGAAATTAACTTGTCAACTTCAACATCATGGTTATTAGATACTGGATATGGATGTCACATTTGTCTTAATGTGCAGGATCAAAAAAAGAGTAGGCAGTTGATAAAGGGCGAAGTGGACCTACGCATTGGAAATGGAGCAAGAGTTGCTGTATTAGCTGTAGGCACTTATTTTTTATGCCCTCAGGGTTTATTCTTGAATTAGAAAATTGTTTTTATGTTCCGGCAATAAAAAGAAATATTATTTCTGTTTCTTGTCTAGATAGGAAAGGGTTTTCCTTTATAATTAAGAACAATAGTTGTTTTGTTTATTTGAATGACATGTTTTATTGTTGTGGAAATTTGAGTAATGGACTTTATGTTCTCAATCTCGAAACCCCTATCTATAACATTAATACTAAAAAGGTTAAACCAAATGATTTAAACCTAACTTATCTTTGGCATTGTCGCCTAGGACATATAAATGAGAAACGTATTTCTAAACTCCATAAAGATGGATATTTAGACTCTTTTGATTTTGAATCAATAGATACATACGAATCTTGTTTATTGGGGAAGATGACTAAGACCCCATTTACTGGAATGGGTGAAAGGGCGAGTGATCTTCTAAGCTTGATACATAGTGATGTATATGGGCCAATAGGGATAATGGCTAGGGGAGGTTTTAGCTACTTTATCACCTTTAGTGATGATTTCAATAGATATGGATTTGTCTTTCTAATGAAGCATAAATCAGAATCCTTTGAAAAGTTCAAAGAATTCAAACATGAAGTAGAGAACCAACTTGGCAAGAAAATTGAAGTACTTCGATCTGATCGAGGTGGCGAATACTTAAGCCTAGAGTTTGATGAATATCTTAAAGAATATGGGATTATCTCTCAACTAACTCCTCCTGGAACACCACAATGGAATGGTGTTTCTGAGCGGAGAAATAGAACTTTGTTAGACATGGTTCGATCAATGATGAGTCAAACTGACCTCCCTAACTCTTTCTGGGGACATGCTTTGATGACAGCAGCTTTCACACTTAACTGTGTTCCATCTAATGCTGTCATAAAGACACCATATGAGATATGGACTGGGAAACGACCCAGTATGTCTTTTCTTAAGATTTGGGGCTGTGAAACTTATGTGAAGCGTCAGATTTCTTACAAACTTGGGCCTAAATCAGATAAATGTCTTTTTGTGGGATAACCAAAGGAAACTAAGGGTTATTACTTCTACAATCCTACCGAGGGCAAAGTGTTTGTTGCTTAGGATGCTGTATTCTTAGAAAGGGAATTCATCTCTAAAAGAATCAGTGGGAGGAAAGTAAAACTTGAAGAAGTTCAAGACCTACAAGGCATTGAAGAGCCAATGGTGGAAATAGAGCCGGAACCACAAAATGTTATGATAACTCCAACTCCAGTAGAATAAGACTTGCATAGATCAGGTAGAATATGTCAACAACTTGAAAGATATGGATTTCTTATAACTCGGGAAGGAGATATGTTGCTAATGGATCAAAATGAGCCAACAACTTATGAAGAGGCCATGGCAAGTCCATAATCTGAGAAATGGCTTGAAGCCATGGGATCTAAAATGGACTCCATGTACACTAATCAAGTTTGGTCTTTGGTTGATGCACCCAGAGGGGTAAAACCTATAGGATGCAAGTGGGTTTTCAAAAAGAAAACTGACATGGATGGCAATATAAGTACCTATAAGGCAAGATTGGTGGCGAAAGGTTTTAAGCAAATTCATGATATGGACTATGATGAAACCTTCTCTCTAGTCGCTATGCTAAAGTCTGTTCGGATTCTGCTTGCTATTGTTGCATACCATGATTATGAGATATGGAAAATGGATATCAAGACTGCTTTCCTTAATGGAAATCTTCTTGAGGAAGTGTACATGACACAACCCGAAGGCTTTGTTAAGCCTGAAGCATCCAGGAAGGTGTGCAAACTACAACGTTCTATATATGGACTTAATCAAGCTTCTAGAAGCTGGAACTTCATTTTGATAAAGTCATTAAACAATTTGGCTTTACTAAAAATGAGGATGAACCTTGTGTCTACAAGAAGGTTAGTGACTACACAATTGTTTTTCTAGTCCTGTATGTTGATGAGATACTACTCATTGGAAATGACGTTCCTACCCTTCAGTCTGTGAAGACTTGGTTGGGAAGCTATTTTTCTATGAAAGACTTAGGTGAAGCAACCTACATGTTGGGAATTAAGATCTATAGAGATAGATCAAGAAAACTTCTTGGCCTAAGTCAGAATACATACATAGACAAAGTGTTAAAAAGGTTTAACATGCAAGATTCCAAGAAAGGAACTTTGCCTATGGCTTATGGCATAAGCAACTAGTGGAAAAAATGGATATAATCACGGTTAAAAATGGCCTTTATTCACGGTTAAAGAACCGTGGTTGTTGCAGCCGTGGTAGTAGATGAGGGCCTTTAACCACGGTTAAGAACCGTGGTAATAAATCACATCTGACCTTGGTTAAGAACAACCGTGAATATAACTTACTATTTATATTCACGGTTATCGAGCATAACCGTGAATATAAGAACTAAAAGGTTTCAGTTACAAACTACTTATATTCACAGTTATGCTAATAACCGTGGATAAAGTGCATCTATATTCACGGTTGTCCAGTATAACCATGAATATAGATTCTATTTATCCACGGTTGTCCATCATAACCGTGAATATAAGTACTAAAAGGTTTTAGTTACAAACTACTTATTATATTCACGGTTATGCTACTAACCGTGGATAAAATGTATGTATATCCACAGTTGTCCATCATAACCATGAATATAATAAGTAGTTTGTAACTGAAACCTTTTAGTACTTATATTCACGGTTATGATGGACAACCATGGATAAATAGAATCTATATTCACGGTTATGGTTGTAACCGTGGATAAATATAGTCTATGTTCACGGTTGTTACCATAACCGTGAATAAATACTGAGGTTTTTTTTTAATATGGTTTCTGTTTTATCGTTTCCCAAAACTGCATTCACACAACCAGTACAGTATACAACATGCCACAGCAACACTATATAAAAAGAGTGGTATGTATATAACAATTTATTTTCTATATCATTTCATAACAACCTAAAAAATGAAAGTATATACAATTAAGTTAAATGTAATCTAATAAAAGTAAACCCTAAATCCTACTAGATACATATATAAAAGAATAAAGATCCTATATCTAGCTTCGCCTAACTTCAATGAAGTGTGAGGCCCATTGCTTTCTAACATCATCTACAAGTGCCTTTGGGAAATATGACCGGTCCTTAAAGTACTACAAACAATGCACAAAACAATTAGAACAAAAGCTTTATTTATTACATGAAATTGATGAAATTGGTAGAAAAGTAGTCCAAATGATGAGACTTACATCTGTCCATGCATCTACTAAATGTTGTTGGACAATGGTCAGCATAGTGTCATTGACGAAATAGCCACACTCGAAGGTACCCTTCTGCCTGTAAGACTACAATGGACGTATAGTATAGAATAAGTGAATTCAAAACTTAAAAAATGTATTGAAGATTTGAATGAATACGATTGACTTACTTTTGGGTGCACCCATGCAACTTTTCTTCCGTTGGACTTGTTTCCAATCCGTAGATTGTATCCAACCACCGCCCTACGTCAAACAAAACACAAGATAAGTTAGAATCGTATAGTTCTAAAAATGATGTAATCGAATTTGTACTTATTTTTTAGGGATTAACTTACCGGTCTACTATATCTTTTAGGTCTTGTGGAACTGTCCGATGCAAACTATCAAAATGCAGAGCAAGATAGTCCTTCGGACAGATCACCACAAGCGTCCAGTGAGCCTTGTAGTTACCAGTGATAAGTGAGACTTCAAAATGCAAAAATTCATGACAATAATTATGGAATAGAATATTACCCTTTATGATAGGGGCCCATGTATACAGGCTTCCCAGACTCAAACATCCAATTCTGGATGTATGCCTGGGTGTCCTGCGGGGTGTTTCCTTGCTTCTGTATGAGTGAGGGCTCTAAAAAACCATAAGTTCCTTGGAAACCCAAGTCCACACAGAGTTTTGACAGAAACCTAAACAAGTTAAGACATGGTTAGCGACAAATAACTTGTATAATGAAAAAATTGGACAAAAAATGATATACTTACAGCTCCCACAACTGAATGATGGAGGCGTTCAGCATCGACGTCCCCGAAGTAATGTCACACATGTCAGAATGTGTGACGTAAAGTGGAAGATCACTTGGACGTCCAAACACTAGTGGCTGCCATGGGACCTAAATAGTGTCCTCTCCTTGCTCATACCCGATGCGCCATAGCATCCGGATGGGATCCTTGGCCGGGTCTGGCTTCTTCAATGTCTGTTCCTGTTGAACAATTGACAACTATCACATTTTGTACCATAATTGACAATATAACAAAATTAGTTAGTGTTTAGGGTTTTTACCTGTCCAGGGGCAATCACCAGAAGTCTGTCGGGCTATATCAGAAAGTGGCCCACCGCCTGACCGATGGTCTTCACCTCCGGAGTTGCCACTGGCACAGCAGCATCCTCCTCGAGGACGAGCACAATAGAGACCCTGGACATACCATCAGGTAATGTTTGATGGTGAACCACAGGGCCTAAGTTGTAAACCATACCAGTGGCAACTGGCTCCTCCGACCCGTCAATGAACAGGTCACATTGACAGGTGTCTAGTGGCTCGACCCCATCATCGTCAGGGTCAGCCACAGCGCACAACCCCTTAGTGCTAACCTTCCGTATCTACATATTTACACATCAAGCAGAAATTATTCAACAATGAAATAAAGTGATTACAAACAATAAAACCGAGGAAATTAAATAAAGAATCTAACCTGTGGGTCGCTAGCGGGTGCAGTAGTCTCCTGGTGGTGGCTGAGTGAGGCCTTTATCTCCTCCCTGAATTGGGCCATCTCCTGGTGGAGCCTAGATATCTCCTCCTGGTACTCAGCCTTCACAACAGCCACCTTCTGCTCCACTATTTTCTCAAGGGAGGGGGCAGGGTCGGGAGCACCGTAATAGGAGCGGAGGCCTGTGAAATGTGAATGATTAGCCCATAATTGTTTAACAGATAACAAAATGAAAGCATAGAGTTATTTACCACTTACCTACACCTCGACCAACAGCACGCACTCTTCCTGGGTGCTCTGGCCTGCCGATGGCGGTAGTCAAAATATCCTCCCGTCCATGGGCTACGAAAGACCCTTGGGTTGATTGCTCAACCAAGGAATCCTGAAACCAAACAAGTTAGTATTCACTTCCCTCACGTAAACCAAAAAATAGACACTGATACAAAGGGGAATACTTACTATCCGTGAGGCAACCTCCTGAGCTTGTGAGGAAGTGTATTCCCCACTCTTCTTGATCTTAGCCCGCTTCCATTTGTCGTGGCGTGTAGGTGGGGAAGGGGGATCCACAATACCAGTGTCAGTCTGACACTGACTCAGCCTCTCCTGTGCCAGCCGCTCCTCCAACCTACGGTAACCCCCACGTGATAGTGTGTGTGGGCAGTCATTTAGCTTCCTAGTCTCCTGGGCTTTCTTTCTGGTCTCCTACAACAAGAAAAAAAAAATCAGAGTTAGCCGTTTAAATTATACATAATTTAATCATCTAAAAACCAATGTACCTGAAACTCGGCAGAGTGTCTAGATGCAATAAAAGTATCCCAGTTCTCCTGATCGATGAATGGATATTTCTCTCCAGGGAACTTTCCTTGGTCGTCCCCGAATACATACCTACAATTCAGGTACATTTAAACTAAGGATTGCTTTAATTTGGTGAAGCGTTGATTAAGAATTTAAAGTTTAATATACCTCGTGGTGAGTATGGATTTGAACGACCTCCATCGCTCAGCCATAATACCGAGGACCTTCCTCCTCGCTATGTCAGAAGATGGTATGTCAAAAGAATCCTACATGAAAGGAGTTAGTCCATAAAGGAGTCCTTATTAAGAGTTACATGAAATAATACACTAAAATAAAACTTAAATAATATCTAAGTTACCAGAACATCACTCCATAGCTGGTTCTTCACCACCTCCTCGACATTATCCCAGTTGGGGATAATGATGGACACCTTCGACCGAGCTACAACCCCCAAATAACTGCTAAACTTCGTGGTATTCGGTCCACTAAATCTACCGGTGTTGACATCCATGTCAACAAGTAGCCTTTCTCCCCGGTGATGCCTAAGTGCAACGTCTGGCATCTGGGTAACACCTCTGCTCTTCCGAGCAGAGGAACCACTGGCCTGTGAGTCAGACCTGGATCGTCCATCCTGGTCAGCCATGAGTATCTGTCCAATCAAGGAAACAAAACTGTCAAATATTTAATATAACATTTAAAACAATGAATAACTAATATAACATGTAATTCAATGAATCACTAACAAGATTAATACCCTATTAAGATGAAATATTTTCCCACAAGCCTTCATGGTGGTCATGACGACTGGCAACTACATCATCTATGTCATGTTCCACGATAGATGTTGGAATACGTGTTGTAGTTGATGGAATTTCCATAATATCAAGATTGGGGTCTGCAATGTGTCTACCTTGGATAACAATTGACCACCGTTTGTCAGCTGGGTCAGCAACATAAAAAACTTGCTTCACCTGTGTTGCCATTATGAATGGTTCGTCCTTATGCCCTATCTTGTTGAGGTCCACCAACGTAACTCCTAAATCATCAGTTTTGACATCATTCTTATTGTCAACCCATTTACATTTAAACACAGGAACAGTGAAGGGACTGTAATCAACTTCCCATATATCTTCAATCACACCAAAGTAGCATGACTCAGCCATCACAGGGTTATTGTCCTTTGAAGTTGAGAAACGCATTGACTGAGCCACAACCATCACTCTACTGTTTTGATTTGTACTCTTTTCATCCTGTGTCCTTGTATAAAATGAATAGTTGTTTATGTCATACCCACAAAAGGTGAGGACATCAAAGTTCGGGCCCTGTGCTAGTCGATGTAATGTCAAGGATGCAGATGCATCTTTCAGGACGGTCTTTTGGAACCACTGCATGAAACTCTCGTTGTGTTCATTCAACAACCACTTTTCAGTCATTTTAGGGTTGGTTTTCTTGACTAGCTCCTTGTGTGTGGCTAGATACGGTTGCACGTCGTCCGTGTTGTTTAAAATATACAAGTGTGCCTGAAGGACATCAGCACGTGGCATGCTCTTCATTTTTTTTCCAATCGTTCCTTTCCCATCCAATCTCCCTTCATGACGAGTCGTTGGAATACCAATGCTTGCAGCATGTGACATGTATTCAGTGCAAAACTCAATTGATTCCTCTATAATATATCTTTCCACAATTGAAGCTTCGGGACGACGTTGGTTCTTCATATACCCTTTCAATATCTTCATATATCGCTCAACGGGATACATCCACCGTAAGAACACTGGACCACACCAACGGACCTCTCTCACCAAATGGATGATTAAGTGGACCATTATGTCAAAAAAAGAGGGCGGGAAATACATTTCAAGCTGACATAATATAAGTGATGCTTCCTGTTCCAACACATCCAATTCGCCAGGCACGATTACCTTGCAACATATGGCATTGAAAAACATACATAACCTTGTTATGACATTCTCACATTTTTAGGAAGAATGTCACGAATGGCAATAGGCAGAAACTACTGCATCAACATATGACAATCGTGAGACTTCAACCCAACTAACTTCAAATCTTTCATGGAAACACAAGAGTTGATGTTGGAGCCATAACCAGACGGAACTTTCACACTTCGTAACGATTCATACAGACTTTGCTTTTCTTTTCTGGATAATGTATGACATGCTGGAGGCAAATATGTTCTTTTGCCCTTTGATTGTGGATTCAAATCCTGACGTATACCCATCA
Source organism: Clitoria ternatea (assembly GCA_037962975.1). Taxonomy (NCBI): domain Eukaryota; kingdom Viridiplantae; phylum Streptophyta; class Magnoliopsida; order Fabales; family Fabaceae; genus Clitoria; species Clitoria ternatea. The sequence goes on from CM075671.1 coordinate 115,105,964, forward strand.
ACTCTAAGTCCATACGCGAGTTTAGGCCATCCTTAGTCTTCCCGGGTATGTTTAAGAGTATACCAACTAAACTGTCGCACACATTCTTCTCCACATGCATTACATCAATGCAGTGTCTTACATCAAGCTCCCTCCAATATGGCAGGTCAAAAAACACTGACCTTTTCTTATAGTTGTTTTGTGTCGGGTGCTGTTTTTCACACTTACCAAATTGCACGTTGACGTCTTTCACCTTTTCATATGCCTGGCGACCAGATAGTGGTGGAGGAGCCATTTCAAAATCTTGGGCACCGTTAAACGACTTCTTCAACCTTCGAAATGGATGATTCGCTTTAAGAAACCTTCAATGTCGAAGATAAACATTTTTCCTACCATGATGCAACCGCACAGAACTAGTCCCCTCCTCACATACTGGACAAGCTTTATGACCCTTCACGCTGTACCCGGATAAGTTACCATACGCTGGAAAGTCATTGAACGTGCAAAATAGCATGGCACGTAATTTGAATGATTGCCCGGTAAACCCATCAAACACTTCAACCCCGTCTTCCCATAACCTTTTGAGGTCTTCAACCAATGGAGTTAAATATACATCAATGTCGTTCCCCGGTTGTCGTGGACCAGAAATCATCATTGATAACATCACATATTTTCGCTTCATACACAACCATGGTGGCAAGTTGTAAACAAACAACAAAACAGGCCACGAACTATGGTTTATGCTCAGGTTCCCAAACGGGTTCATGCCGTCTGTGGCTAGTGCAAGCCTAACATTTCTTGGTTCATGGGCAAATTCCGGAAAAATCGTATCCATTTTCTTCCATTGTGATCCATCAACCGGATGCCTAAGTAGTCCATCAACAACCCACTTATCAGCATGCCATCTCATAAGTTTTGCATCATCTGCATTGGCAAACAGACGCTTTAGTCTTGGAACTATAGGTAGATACCACAACACCTTTGCAGGAGACCCTTTAGTGCATACCTCATCAGAATTTGCCTCTTTCTTCTTATACCGTGACACCCCACACCTAGGATATCGATGCAGCATTTCTAACTCACCCTGGAATAATACACAATCATTTGGGCATGCATGTATTTTCTCATACTCCAAACCCATAGGACACAACACCTTTTTGGCCTCATAGTTATGATTCGGCAAGGTGTTTCCAGGTGGGAGTATTTCTTTCAACAACTTCAGTAAGTCAGTGAAACTTTTATCCGTCCACCCGTTTATGGCCTTCAAATTAAACAATCGCAAAACTGCTGATAACCTCGTGAAATTTACGCAGTTTGGATACAACGGCTGCTCAGAGTCCTCACACAGAGTCGTATATACATGAGCTTTCTTAAAACCTTCTACCCCCACATCACGAATCATATCCTCGAGTCGGTCATCCATGTTGACATCGGTGTCATGCATCGAGCTTCGATTTTCAGTTTGAGAGCTGTTACTTGGCACCACCACATCTTCACCATGCCATATCCAACGTGTATAACTACACAGAAAACCGTCACACAGTAGATGTTCTCGCACCTCTTCCAAGTCTACCCGACGCAGGTTCAAGCATTTAACACAAGGGCAAAAATAATTTCCATTCACCTCCACTGCATTCCTCGCTACGAATTCTATAAATGATTCAACTCCCCCCTCGTACTCTAGACTTAGGCGTGTTGCAGTTATCCAACTCCGATCCATGCCAACTGTTTACAAGGTGCTATGATCAAACTCACTTTTTCTTCAAAGGTGGTGGTCCTATACCCATTCAGGATGACAATTATTTTTATACGTCATTCATATATACAGGTTAGGTTAGGAGTTATTTTAAAATTTGATGAAATTTCGGCAGCATTTCACATTGGTCTCTAAGTACACAAAATGAGAGTGGTCAAATCAAATTCAACCACAACCAAATATGCACCCAGAGAACAACATAAAATGCAAGTTACCGAAAGTTTATCAAATTTTAAAATAACTCCTAACTTGTACATACTAACAATGACGTATAAAAAATAATTGTTTATCCCAAACTGTGCAAACGGACAATTCAAGATTCAACACAAACGATGACATTAATTAATTTAATGACCATTTGTATCGAATCTCAAATGGGGAACTATGGTTCACTCATATGCACAACAACTTCCATACTAGTTAACTAGTTAACTAGTATGAGCCTACGAGTTTGCAAGATTGCAAAACCACATACATACAATAGACAGAAATAACATTATATACGAGCAACCAACAAGAACAACAATAAAAGTAAATGAAAGTTGAGCTTGCACACAAGGTTGATACTTGATGTTGTTGCTAAACTCTAATAAAGAAATTGGGTCAAGTATGGTGCATGCATGACGTATTAGAATTCTGTATTCAATTGGTTGTTTCTATGATTTTTTAGTCGGTTGTGTTCCTGGGCGAAACAAGCGTTCTTTAGGAATTTGGTTTAATTATATATGTCCGACTCAACCCCTAACTCATCCATAATCTATTAATAATTTAGCATTTATTCTCTATTAATATTATGATTCATCTCATGCTTCATAGTTCACCAAATTTCAGCAAGTATATCCATTAGTAATTTAGCATCCCATCTCTATTCATATTTTAATTTATCTCATGCATCACAGCTCTTAGAATATCAGTAACCAACATAGAACCAGACCAATATAGTCCCTATAAATCTGCCTATGCAGCCAACATCCCATCAAAATATATCAAGTACATCTCTCCATTTTCACAACCATGTATCCCCAACTGATTATGAAACTGACACAAAATCAACTTATACACCTCAATTTTTTCAACAAGTCCCTCATCCAACACCAATAAAAATTGAATGTCTACCTCAGCAACCAACACCAATCTTTAATCCAACCTTCATTACACAAAAATAAAAGTGACCCAAAAATATTACCAGCAAGTGTAAAAGGAACAGAGACACAGATACAAGCTTTAACAGAGACAATGTCACAAGCATACAACATTGTTACACACACAGTGTCACAGGCAATGTCAAAATACCAGAAACAGAGTTCACGTCGAATATAAAAACATAAACTCTCAGACAACGAATATATTACACATATATTCACGGTGAATATATTACACATATATTCACGGTTGAACAAAGAACTGTGGATAAATGTTAACTATTTATCCACAGTTACGACCCCAACCGTGGATAAATATTAAATCTATATTCACAGTTATATATACAACCGTGGACATATAGTACCCAGTAATTAAACCCTAAAACCTGAAGTATATATCCACGGTTGAAAATACAACCGTCATTATAGACATCAATATATATCCACGGTTAACATCATAACCCTGATCATACCATGAATATATATCCACGGTTGTGCGTACAACCGTGGATATATATTTTAGGTACTATATTTCCACGGTTAACTTCTCAACCGTGAATATATATTGACATGTACGGTGACGGTTATGATGTTAACCGTGGATATATAATTTTCTCTGATTATATCATTCACCTTATAATTTCAAAAATGCCACCGCGCATGTTTTTATCACTGATCCACTACAACCCGTGAATATATCCCGTTGTTATATCCAATTTTTGCACTAGTGAGCCTATCAAAGGCTCAATCTCCTTCCACTAAAGAAGAGAGAAAACAGATGAATAAGATTCCATATGCATCTGCTATTGGATCAATCATGTATGCCATGATATGTACCTGACCAGATGTCTTGTATGCTTTAAGCATGACGAGCAGATATCAGTCTGATCCCGGTGAAAGTCACTGGACTGCTGTCAAGAATATCCTAAAGTACTTGAGAAAAACTAAGGATTCATTCTTGATATATGGAGGGGAAGAAAAGCTAATTGTAAAGGGTTACACTGATGCTAGCTTCTAAACTGATAAGGATGACTCAAGAACGCAATTAGGGTATGTGTTTTGTTTAAATATTGGCGCTGTAAGCTAGAAAAGTTTGAAGCATGAGACAGTTGCTGATTCTACTACAGAATCTGAGTATATTACTGCCTTAAATGCTGTAAAAGAGGCAGTATGGATCAAGAAGTTTGTAATAGAACTTGAGGTAGTTCCTAGCATTGTGGACCCTATAGGTCTCTACTGTGACAATAGTGGAGCAATTGCAAAAGCTAAGGAACCTAGATCACATTAGTGACCCAAGCATATACTTAGGTGTTATCATCTCATTCGAGAAATACTTGAACGAAGAGATGTTAAGATATGTAAAGTACACACCGATGAGAACATTGCTGACCCACTCACCAAACCTCTTGCATAATAAAAGCATGAGGGACACACTAAATCATTAGGCATTAGGCAAATGTCTGATTGGCTCTAGTACAAGTGGGAGATTGTTGGTGGATGCACTACGAGTTATTAATGTATCAATTTTAACTTATCAATAAAATTAGTATTTTCAGTTTTAAGACTAATTTTATTGCTATTTATCCTAGAATAATAGGTTATATGAGAATTATTCCTAAAACGTCCCTAATCAAGTATTTACATGGGGACATGTAAATACATTAAGATTAGTGTGTGAATATACTGATCATTTGATCTCACAAATCATGGATATATGATATCAAGTCTTTACATAGGTACACATTAAGAGTAATGTTGTACTGGACAGACCCACCATGAGAACGTTGCATGGATCGTTACATGAGTATCATAAATAGTTCTCAATGTGATAATGGCATATAGTCTTTCGACCTGAAGTCACTACGATTCCTACATAAGAAGTTTGTTGTTTTAATACAATCAAACATTATTTGTAATAAGATGACCATAAAGATTGTGATTAGGCAATAGATAAATTATGCAGAGGGATGTGAGTGATGTAGATGGAATTTGTCTCTCTTATGTGACAGGAGTGATATCTATGGGCTACTTGATAGATTGAGACTAACGAAATGCATGGCCATGCTAGGATGAATAAATATTAGATATTTATTCTGTAAAGTCTACTCTAGTATCAAGTAAAATGAATTGGGCCATACAAGGATGACGACGACCATGCCTTGGGCCCAATTAGATATCGTGACAAAAAGAATAAATATATAAAATAATTATCACTTATAGGTTATGTCGATGATAAATAATATTCAGACATAATGATGTATTGCTAGATACCGCTCTTATTTTATATTAATAATAAAATAGTTTATTATTAATATAACCGAATATTTTACCTATAGGGTCACACATATAGAGTAAGCCCACCAGAGGATAGTTTTATTTTAGTTGGACTAAAAATAAAACTATTTGGGCCTAACTCATTTAGAATGAGTCAAGAGCCCAATGTTTAAAGAAAGCTCAGGTCAAGACCTAAGCCTTACATAGAGCATGGGATGCTCATAGGCTGCTGCTCAAAAATTAGATTATAATCAAATTTCTGTACTAGCATTCGGAACTTTGTTTTTCTGGTGGGAGTGCTCGTGTGGACTCCTAGGGGCGAAGCTACAATTACTTTGATCGAGGAACTCGTTTTGCGTCTACAAGAGGTAAACCCTAAATAAAAAAAAATTAATTTTGCATAATGCCTTGAGACATTTGTATTTGATATCCTTTTTAGGAATCCTTTGTGTTTCCGCTGCCTGACCCTGATGGGATTCCCTTATAGAGCCCTCATGGTTAGGCAAGGGATTTGTAGCCATATTTGAATTTCCTTCCTGGAAATTAAGTGTCGGTGCCCCAACATGATAATCACACCAAGCATTTGGATTGTATCCCTTGGGATAAGGTGGTTCAAGAATTTTGGAAGAGCAGGGAACCACAAGGAAGTTTTGGATAAGTTGTGGCAATAGCTCAGTATAACTCATAGGGATTAGGTCAAACTAAATAGGGTCACAATCATTGTTTTCCCTTCTCTGGTTTTGCTTAGGGTTTGGTAGTCGAGTTCATTGTTGTAGTGGTTGTACTGGCATGCTGGTGATTATGTGGTGGCATGGGTGATTGATAACGAGGTGGTGAGGGGAAAGGCTGGGGGAGTAACTGTCAGTAGTAACGACTACTTAAGGATATGACGTGAACTGATATGGGTTGGCAGGGGGAAAATGAAAGGTTGTACAACTTTTGATGAGACTTCCCTAGATCATAGGTAATAATATTAGTCTCATCATTCTTTTTTTCTGATTTGCATATGTTTTTTCATAGAAGGCTCCCCAGATGACGTTTGGGGAATTTTCCTTGTCCTTACCCCACTTTCTACTCTTTTCCTAATGATGATGATATCAAAAAAAATTGAAGACATGCTTCCGATCATCCTATCATAGAAAGGAGCTTGAAGTGTGTCGATGAATATTGCCACGATATCCTTCTCCAGCAGCAGTGGATCCACTTATGCGGCCATCTCTCGCGAACGCTGGGCATATTCCTTGAAAGACTCATTATTTTTCTTAGTCATATTTTGTAATTGCAGATTATCAAGTGCCATGTCCAGGTTATATTTATACTATTTTAAGAAAGCATCAGCTAAGTCTCTCAAATAGTGTATGCGAGTGCGTTTTAGATGCGTATACCAAGTTAAGGCAGCTCCTGCCAGACTATCGTGGAAGTAGTGAATAAGTAGCTTATCATCAAAGGCATGGGAAGCCATCTTTTGATAATACATGGTCAGATGATTTGAAGAACAAGACGTGCACCGGTATTTGTCGAATTCAGGCATTTTAAATTTAGGAGTATTGAAGAAAAGTCTGGAAAATGTCAAATCATTTAAACCAGACTTCATGAGATTTATTGATAATCAATATTGCACATTCTAATTTAAATAGAGTCATATCATGTTATTATTTAATATGTAAGTTTAAGTGTTTCTAGAAAATATAAGAACTGTGTTACAAAAGATAGGGGGAGTACATATGCCAAAAGAATCTTTAAAAGTCTTGTCTCATCATAAACTCTCTTTGATCCAAACTTAGGAAAGACTTGAAGTCTGAAAATCGTTCTTAAAGAAAAAGATCATTGCATCTGAATACATACCAGACTTAGCTTAGAACAGTTTGTCTTATTCTACAAATTCTGAATATCAGATCTTGTCTTTCTCATAAAAAGCTCCTAGACTTATCAAAGGCGTTCGAATATCTTGTGAATCATTGGATCTAGAATTCACTTTAAAGGAAGTTCTTATTCAAGTTTGGTTCAAGGAATCTCAACAGTCAGAAAACATCCTCAAAAGCGCTTCAAAGCAAAGATTCACGAAAATTAAGAATGACAAAGCAAGGTAGATTATGCTCTAACAGCGTCAAGTCTTTCATCCGTGCCTTATAGATTGAGAGATTCTCTAAATAAAAGCTTCCTCCTTGGTGAAACTTACACTACCTCTATCCTGCCTATGATCGTATACATCTCAAAGCTTTCTATTCTATAATTACGTGCTCAGAACGTCTCTATATAACAAAAGAAATCTTGTTGTCCATTGTGCAATATCCTACCCATTGGGTATATCATATCTTAACAGACTTATATTAGATATATTCTCTCTTCGGGCTCTTTAGAGAAATTCTATATAAATAGAACCAATCTCTTCAAAAAGAATAATGAGCAAGAAAGTGTAAGAAAAGACTCAGGAAAGAATAAAAATACAAAGAATACAATATGGAAAAAAAAAAAAGAGCTTGCTAAAGAAAAGGAAGATGGGCAAAACACACTAAGAAATGTATGGATAAAGAAGAGAAAGTATGAATGAGCAACAGATGCTTATATACAAAATCCCAAGAAAAAGAATGAAATGGTAATCTGCTCAAGAAGAGGAATTCAGACTAAGAAGAATTGCCATGAAGAAAATGAAAGCTCGCTATGTGCACTCCTTCTCTCCCGAAAACCATAGCAACCAGAGATATGCAACCAGCTCATATCTCTCTACTCTTCAAAGAGCATATCATCTCTGGTCATGCTTTCAGGCTCACTACCTCTCGTACTCTTGTTTCATATTACACAGGTACTAAGTCAAATGAATAGATAAGTCCTTATCTTCCTTCACGGACCAACTCATGTAGTTGATCACTTATCTTAGCTAAGTCAGAAGGCTTATTTGTAACATCCCAATTTTGAAGTTAAATACCGAATGAAAAACAAACCATTGAGATTTGATTTCAAAGTAGGAAATTAACCGTTAATTATAATTATTTACCAAACAGATTTAAGCCATTAAAATAATTATTGTAAGGTGGAGATTCTCGTAACTCAACTACCTTAACTCAGAAACAATAACTGATTAATTATAAATAATAATGATGGCTGGATGATTGAGTTCAGTGCGCGTGGCTGAGTGGAACTGCTGGACTCACGCTCTCCCACCCCACTCTTCTCTTCCTCGTGCAAATATATATATACATAAGCCTATGATCACGAAGGTCACTCACCTTTCTTCAGACTCCCTCTTCCCCTACTGCTTCATCCCCTCTTCTCTTCTAGTGTCTTCTCTCCTCTTCCTAGTTCTTTGTCTTCTCCTTCCCTGTTCACTGTCCCATTCCTGGAAACGTACGACGATACTACAGAAGACTTGGAGCTCCCTCTGCTGGTAAGGGACAATCGTCAGGGTGGAAGACGAACAGCCCCTGTTTCACAGTGTAACTACGACCAAGGAGGCCTGAACGAGTGTGAGCCTGAGCGAGGCGAACAGAAACAAAGGACCGACATCGGAAAATAGAAGAACCCCCTCGATTTCCTTCAGTAGGTAGGGGGCGCTTTACATTTCAAATGCATAGCTCGTGAATAGGTTCTGAGTGATTTCTTATGCATGCATGTGTGTTTAAGGGAGTTTGTGATGAAATGTATATCTGATAGATAGCTGTTGTATACTGAGGCATGCGATGATTGAATCCGATGGTAGGTTGCTTATATTTGATATATGGACACTGTTGGGATATGGATGCATGTGTATGTCATGAGACTGTGTGTGAATGTAGTGCATGCTCCTTAAATTGCCATACTGAGTCTAGTTAATTATTCACTTGTGCATGCATGACGTGGAAACATATTGTGTGACTTCTGGGTGTTCTGTTCGGGGGACGATGGGTAGATCCTGATTGCTATCCTATATTGCCTTGCATGCGAGTGTTGAAAATGAATCGGTGTTGCTATTAGATGATGAATGAATTGCATGCAGAGTGTGGTTATGATAAATGAAAGGAGGAATAATATTGCATTGGCAAACACACACGAAAGAATGTAATTAAAAGACCTTGAGTTAGACTCAAGGCAGTGCCGAGTGCACTAGCGTTGGACGCTTAAAGTCTTGGGTTGGACTCAAGCAAGCTACCGGGTTGGACTCGGAGCTGCCCGTAGCACTACTGTGGTCGCTTGGAGCGATTGTGTTACATGTGAGGGCAAACAGTTTGGTACCTGTAAAACGGCCGAACCAGCTTGGAGCTGGAGGAAAAAGGCTTGGAGCCTATGTTGCAACGTAAAAAATTAGTCAAGTGGGGGTCGGATCCGACTGTAGTGGACCTGTGTGCACTAGATATATATATATATATACATATATGTATGCTCTTATGCTATGATGAATTTATTGTGTTGCATGTATATATATGTAAGTCAGAAGTGATATAATTGAGTATTGATTGAATGAATTCCAATTGCATGATACTGTTATGGATAGATAATCTGGAGGATAGTTAACGTATGGTTGCTTAAAATGTGATGTTGTGTGATGGAAAGCATGCGGGTTCCCAAGTCACTAACTGTCATTTTAATTGTAAAAGCTCACCCCTGCTGTGGCAATATTTTCAGTGAATATTCCTCGGAACTACGAGTGAAGTGGAGCTACTTGCCGAGTGGACTGGTTGTGCACCAACGAACTATATGTGTTTATGTAGATACTGTGTGTAAGGGTTTGATTATGCCTTGGCCGGCTCGTGTCTGATGTTAGTGTTTTGAAACAGAACAAATCCTTTTGGGTTGGGAAAACATGATAATGTGTTTGTAATTATCGATATACACTCTTATATATATATGGTTATGTGTATGCCATGCTGCATGTTTATCCCATTTTGTGCATGATGTCTGATTAGTATACACATGTTCATGTCTCCAAGTGCGTAAGAATGGTGAGACTTAGTGTGAAGGAAGCCAAGATACGACCCAGAGAGTGAATCCACAATCCTGTTGCCGAGTGAGGGAAGAATTAGACGTTCCGAGTGAATGATGTTATATAACTCCATATGGGGATCGCTGTGGACATTTCCCCCAAACGATAAGCTGCTAGGATATCTGAGTAGAGAACTTAAACGTATTTCCGAGCGAAAACTGGTTGAGTGAGTGTTTTTCCGACTAGAGAGTAAACTTCCAGATTTCGAGTAAGATCCGTGTAGTGAGATTAGAGAAGGTTAGGAAGTTCTCAGGAGAGGTTTCAGTTAGTAAGAGATTTTGGGTAGGAAGGACTATGCTTGCCGAGTGAAAAATAAGTGAAATACCCGAGTGGCGAAAGAATGTGAAAGTTATTCCGAGTGAGGAGTTCTCATAGATTTCGAGTGAGTGGCTAAGGGAATTATTTCTCGAGTGGTCAATGTTTGTGAATCGAGCGAACGAAGTTATGGAGTGTGATATGTTCTTCGAGTGAAGCTGGTACGTATAGGGGCCAATTCGGGTGAGTTGAGAGTGGATCTTCCGAGTGAACCAGACGTTGAAATCCAAGTAAAGCAATACCGAGTGAAGTGAACGAATACCGAGTGAACTTCTCGCTCCAGCGAACAGGGTACTCGCTCCAGCGAGTGTGAGTTGCGAAGGCTATTGTGTGGGCATCACTTAGGCGAATCACTCCTCGCCCGAGCGACTAGAGCTGTTTCGCCCAAGCGTGAGGGATCGCGCTGAGGCGAGCAGATGCTAGTGTTGGGCTTCGCTCGAATATCTCCCTCTTCCATTGTTGCATCGTCATGTCCCGCTCGGGCGGCGTTGGACCTCGCTTGGGCGAGTAGACGTTGTTGTAGGATTCGCCCAGGCGTTGATGTGCTTCGCTGAACTGACTGGATCGGTTCAAGCCTTATTCCTTCCACAGGTTGCTATACATGTGAATATTCTTTTATTTTCCCCTTGCCTTCTTCTTCCTTTATGTCGATCTTCTAGCAGTTGCTTTGTGGAAAAAATTTCCCTGTCTTTTTGGGTTTATCCGTTTTATTAAAATTAGGGTGTTACATTATTTATTTAAATTGAAATAATTTATCCAATCCTCTGGTAGTACAGGTCTTGTGTGTTGCTAGACTCTATTAGTATGGGAAAAACTGTTGTCTTAGAGAGGCTTTTGAAAGAATACTTGGGGTTCGAGTCAGAAGTGGCTCATGAAAGAATACTTGGGTCTACCTTAGGAGTGGGTGCTTGCAAAATAATACTTATAAGAATCAATAGGGGTTTGGTGTGTTGTAGCATGGGTTATGCTTAGGCCAGGACTGGTCGGAGTCAAGAATACTTGGGGCCAGGAGTGGCCAGAGTCAAGAATACTTAGAAGCACAGGGTGTGCTTTAGGCCAAAGTGAATACTTGAAGCACGAGTTGTGTTTAAGCCAGGAGTCGCTGAAGTCAATAATACTCATAGGCTCAGTCTGGGCTGTTTATGTAAAAGTTTTTTACATAGTGGAAATCCTTCAGATTTGAAGGTACTGAATGTAGTCTCAAAATTAGAGGTAAACCAATATAAATCACTTGTGTGTTGTCTCTCTCTCTCTTACTTTTTATTATCAAAAGTCTGGTGCATTATCATTATTATACTCGATAGTAAAAGTTTGGCAAAAGTACACTCGTTCAATCAAACAATCACACTGTCCGTATAAGCGAAAGTCTGGTCCCCTGTGCATATTACATTAACGCTTAAATATCACTTTTTGGTTTGAAAAATGAATAGACTTATTCAACCCCCCTTCTAAGTCTGTTCTCCAAACCATCAGGGAGGTATCACCATATCTGGGACTAGACAAAATTTAGATGCGTTTGTTAAGCCAAAACTTCCCACACCTTCCATGAGGCGTAGGCGCTCCTCGAGAATCTCCATCTTTCCCTTAGGCTAAGGAGTTGGAACTGTAGGATTGGTATTTTGCATGACGACAAGGTGAGGCATCATATACCCATAGGGATAATTGTGCTACGATTAGAGGTGAGGCTTGGGTGGTGTCTAACATTCAGGATTTGATTGGGTCAGACCTTGTGGGTTTAGGATAAGCTAAGCTATTTGAACTACCTATGGCTTGGTACTTGATTAATCGGTGGAGTAAATATTTGGGTAGGATTCTAAACCTGCGGATTTATTGTGGTTACTGCATTCCCATCTTGTGGACCTGGGATTACAAGAGGAAAATATCCAGGAGGTAAACCATTTTGTGAAAAGGGTATGAGGTTACGATCCTGATCGGTGAAAGTTTGAGGAGGCATGTATCCATATGGCATGCCATAAGATGGAAATGCGTGATGCGAGGATCAGCAGCTTGGCCACAGTTTCCGGTAGTGGGTGGAGCATCCTTGGTTTGGGTTAGAATGAAACTAAGAGGGTACAACAGAGGAGTTGGTTGTTGCTCACTGTTTGTGAAGAGGCCCTCTCTACGACTCTCTTTTCTAGAAGCATGGTCAACTCAGTTATCTGTTCCCTTAACTTGTTAACCTCGTTCTTTAAGTTCTCAGTCTCGTTATCCGTCTCAACCATGAGTCTTTCCTAAAGCCAAGTTCTGTAAAGGTGTCTCCCCGTGATTTCTCTTCCTTTTTGTTTTTTGTGTTTTTTTTATTTTTTTTCTTTTTTATTTTTTTGTTTTTTTAAATGTGTTAGTCAAAAAGCAAAGAAAAAGAAAAAGACGACAAAGAAAGAGAAAAAAACAAATAATGATTGAAGCAATCATGAGCCTTGACGAGCATTCTTTCACCGTTCCTTAGAATGTCTCGTTCAGAAGTACTAGATTAAGCTAGTAGGATACTTGCCAAGTTCAGATTACTTTCTAAAAAAAGAAAAGGAGAAGAAAAAAACTCAACTTGTGGGCTTGTCATCATTATTTCTTAAAAATATTTTCCGTATCGAAGAATAAGCTACAACCCTATCAGATAGTCTACTTTGTTTTATATTATTTTTGTTATGAAACTTTGCATAAAAATTTATGATCCAAAGAGCCTATAACTTAAAGAGTGAAATTAAACGAACTAGAGAACCATTTGCCCCATGTCGAATTATTGGGCTATAAAAACATTTGTTGGGAAAAAAATCTTTTAATTTATTTTTAAAAAAGAAAGGTAAAAGGACGGTTTCCCCTTGTTTTCTTTAAACAAGGTTTGTCTGAAGGCCTCTTATTGGTTCTAAGGTTCCTCTAAAAGTGTCCTATCACATTAGATGGCTATTTTAAATTACTAAAGGCCACTAGAGCTTAGACTCTACCCATGATTTTGACCATAACGGTAGAAAGCTTACCAGGTGCAGGCCCCATGAAAAAGTCACACTCTAACTGAGGCTCTCGCGATGTCAGAAATGTCCCAAATGACACTGCTACACAACCTCCCCTAATCTTAATGTTTTATTCAGACCCTTGGGTGTAGGATCCCAATCGAAATGTTTGTGAAAAGTGTGAGTGTAGTGTATGGGGGCATACATACATGTACCTATTAAGACTTTGGCAAGCGCACCAATTTATCATTGTACTTTTCAAAAATTTATAGATATCATTCCTACAAGGATTGATGGTTTTCAGTAAAAGATAATAATTTTTATTTATTGATGGTAAAAGTATCAGTACTTATTAACAAAAGAATATTTCATATACAATGTTGTACACTATTCATAAATTCCAAGATTGATTTATACATTGATCAAGAGTAATGTAACATTGTAAAACTATCTAGAAAATAACTGGAAAATTAACACCTCAGAATAACAGTTCCAATACTTGAGATATAAAATAGAATGATAAACTATGTTGGAATTAGGATCCCCGCACTATAAATAAAACAAAGTAACTATAAATATGTATATTTAATCATCAAGTTTATGTCATTGTAGCTTAAAATCATTAAACCTGATCCCTTGATGAATAAATTCTAAAGAGTTACCATAAAGTCTGATCCCGTAGATGCTTTCTCAGTAAAAACTTGTTTTAAGCCTGGCATTAACACAACAATAATTACCAACTCTATCTATAGTAATTGGTATATTAAGGGTATTTCAACTTTTACTTCCGTAAAAAGTGATTTTAACATGCATGAAAATTGTTCTCCTGTTTGAAGTTCATACTAATAAAAGATTGAAATACTAACATGAAATTTGAATCATAAACATACAATATTCATAATCACAACATCATACTCATAGATTGGTTCACCAATTCCAACATAAACAGATTAGTTACACATGGTGAAAGTAAAAACAACACCTACAAGTGGAGACATGATGAGCAATAACTTGAACTTGAAAAGAACTTCATAAAATGGAAAGAAACTAGACCTAAGACAATAATCTCAAGTATATGGAAGCTGTTTTCATAACTCAAAGCTCTAGAATGGGATGAAACGCTTTGAATTCATAAGTATTAGATGCTGAAACCCTCAGAAATGAGCCCTATTTATAGTGGGAGGATTTGGACCCGATACTACATGTGGTTGTGGCGCTGTGCGTCAGGTCTCTGACTCAGAATGCATTAATCTTTTCCTAATTTTCAGCTATAATTCACCATTATTCTCTATTAATGAGCAAACATAGTTTCCCTTGTCTCCCACTGAGTTCATGCTTCATGTCTGTAGTGGATTGGCCATTATATGCAAAGGTGTGGCCCTTTTTCTGAGTGAAATCCAACTTGGCAGTGGGATACACGTAGCATCTGACGCTATGCGTGGGACTGACATGTAGCCTCAGCCCTGTTTCCTCATGCTACGTGTCAGGGGACACTACGCATGAGCTCACAGTTTTTGAAATCCCAAATTGGGGTTACACAATAACAATCCCACTCTTCATATTCTTAATCAGAAATAACATTATAACCAATCCTAAGGGTCTGTATCATCCTATACTAATCTAATCGGCATGCATTCTAAGAAATCAAATACAAAATTAATAGAGATTAAGGATTGAGAGACTTACTTGGATGTTTGATGAAAGAATAAATGAATGTAGGAGGCTATGAGAGTTTGAAAATTTTAGGTTTTATAAGAGTGAGAAGCAAAACGGGAAACTTTAGGTTTGAACTTTTTGAAATGGGCTTCTCTATAAAATGGGCTTTGTTTTTAAAAAAACTGAACGCAGGACTTGACGCTACATGTGGGTGGGGCGCTATGCGTCAGATCTAAACTTGGTTGGAATTAATTTATTTTATCATTTACAATAACTATTATACCTCCCTGTTTTGGTACCACTTGAACCAGGCTTATCCATGCACTATCAGAAATAGGATAGATGATATATGTAACATCTTGAATTTTATAAAAATGATTAATTGAGAGGAATAAATATTAAATAATTATAGATGGGTTAATAAATGTCCCAAACATATTGAAATAATTAAATTGAGATATATAAGGATTATTTATAATTTATTGAGGCTTTAAGAGACAATTATACCCGATTAAAATATGGGTGTCGGACTAAGTATCTCTGATTGAGATGCCGTTAGCCAGGGCTCTTAAGAATATTATTGGGAATCTGAATCTATATTCGGAATAATTTTTAGATAAAGTATTGAGCCCGAACTGAGATCCTGTTTGTTATAAAACAGGAAACATTTTAATGATGGACCAAGTTAAAACTTAATTCCTCTTTTCTCTTCTTCATTTTCACGTACATCATCTCCTCCCATCTCCCTCATTTTCGTCACTTCCCTTCTCCTTCACACAAGCTTACCCTTTTCTCTTCTTCTTCCATGGAATTCACCATTTTTGTGAGTCTTCTTCCATACCCAACCAACCTTGCCCCTTCCTCTTCACCTTGGAGGTGATTTTGTTGCTTGGAAGTTCTTCTCTTCTCCAATTTTTGTGTTCATGCTAGGCCTTGGGATAGCTTGGAGCTTAAGGTAAAATTTCTCCACTCTTTTAATGTTTTTGGCCCTAGGTTTTGGGTTCTATTTGATTAGGAGAGTGCCTTATGATTGGGTTTAGGAATGGGAGCCATTTTCATGAAAAACCCAAAGGTGGGGTATGATTTATTTGTGTTTTTGTATGGATGTAAAGGGGTATACGAAAATTTCATGGTTAGAGGTGAAAGATGATGATTGTTAGTAGTGATTGTTGGATTTTAATGGAACCCTAACTATAGGAATTAAGGGAAATGAGTAATAATGCCATGAAAGATAATTTTTAGTGAAAACCCATGATAATGTGTGTATGGGTGTTGTTAATGATGGAGATTGATGGTTATTAGAAATGGTTATTGAGTTTTGATGAAAAACCCTAAGTGTGGTGATTTGGGGATTTAGGCTAAATTGATGATTTTGATGGTTTTGAATACTCTAAAATGATTTATATGAAGGGAATGAATCTTTAGAATCATTGGGATTGATTAATGAGGTTGATGATATTTTAAACTATGTTCATGAGGTTGTGTAATATGATATATGCATGTATGTAGGAATGATGGTTTGAGGTGTTGGGTTGAGAATGAATATTAGATGTTATTGTGACAATAATAGTTAAAAACCATTGATAAGAGATACTTGAGTTGATAAGTAGTTAGGCCATGATAAATATCTCAAGAGTTTGTTAATTGATGATGGTCTTGAATAGGGCCAAGAAGCTTATAATGGATTTGAATAAATTATGATGATAGTTGAGTGAATCACATGAGATATTGTATACCTTATGGATAAGGGCCATGATGTTGTTGTTGTTGGATTTGTTTAACCCCTTGAGGCTTAAAGAATCTTGGTTTTGGGAAAGGAATTCCTGAAGCCTAACCTAAGCGTATGAATTGGAGTTTAGACAAGTCTAGGACTTGATAATGAGTTTTAAGAGATGATGTCTTATGATGGCTTATTAATTGCATGTGTATATGTGTGCAATATGTAGGTTCTATTTCAAATGATGAAGTAGAGCGTTCAGAGCGCTTGGATTACGATTCTTCTCTTGAGGTAGGAGAGGAGTTTTACATTCCAAATACATGAGTAGAATAATTGATGATTAATGTATGTGTCGTTACTCATGCTTGCCTTGCCATAGTTGTATTAGTTATGTGATGAATATCATGCTTGGCAATGGTGGATTCTTGAGAATGATATATATATATATAATATATATATATATATATGAATTGATGATGTATGTTTAGTGCCCCTTTAATGGGAGTAATGCATTGTTGATGAATAACCCATGAGGGGTTGAAGTATGTATATACCATGTGAATTTAGAATTCCATGTGATTTTGATGAATGGATATTGCTAATGAGAGGCTAAGGCCAATTGATGGCATTAATGTTTACATTGATAGAGAAATTGCTCAAAATGTGAAACTAGGTATTGACATTAATGCATAATTGAGGAACTCATAGAGCCAAATAGAGTTTTATAAGAATTGAATGGCATGGGATAGCTCCAATAGCTTCCATATATCAATTTAAACTTGTGGGAATTAGAATGGGTCAATTTGAGTGAGAAATGACTCTTGAGTTTCCTTAAAATGGCTTAAAATGGGTAAAAGACGTTATATGAATAAGTCACTCATTTTAAAGAATTTTTAAGTGAGGTCAATGGCCACACGTCACAAATGATGTATATTTATTGTGGTTAAAATTTTGTAGCATTTGGAGTTCATATGAGAAAGTTAGAGGGGTTGGAAGTCCAAAATTATGCATTTTCTACATAATTTTTGCATTCTGATATGTCGTAATCGATTACGAGGATCAGCGTAATTGATTACAGGCATTCTATTTCAGGCATAATTGATTAGCTTTAGTTGTAATCGATTATAGAATTAGCATAATCGATTACCATAATCGAATACAAGATTGGTGTAATCGATTACGACAGAATTGCACAATAAGCATCCTTTACAATTTTTGGCCTGTTTAGGCATCTTAATGACATTTTTGGCCTCCGACTTCTTCATGAAAGTTATAGATAATTGTATTACGGAGGTGTGTGAATTTGTCTCACTTTAATTGTAGTTATCTAACTTTCATTAGGCGAAAAATACTGAACCCACTACGTTGAAAAATTCAAGTTTAAGAGGGTTTCGAACCCAACTTTTTATGGTGGTCAAATTGGGACTAATAGGTGATATTTGTGACATGTCCCATTATTATTAAGACTAAAAGTGAGCTTCTCTCTTAGGTCTTAATGTTGTAATTTGTCATGAGCTTAATAGTATCCAAAACCCCTTTATTATGTAAAAGTAAGAGATTATGTTAGGGGTATATGATGATGGTGTGTCTTGAGGTGTTTGATATTAATTGAAACATGTTATGAAAACATGAATGTTCACCATCAATGATATGATATGATATGATGATTGATAATGAAAAATAAATGTTATGGTTGTGTGACACACCCTTAAATGATGATGAGACTAATAAAGGGACATTTGCTTGATAATGTGTTTATGGTAACTCGATGAATCGGAGATGATATCAATAATATATAATGATGGATGATGTTGTTAATCATTTCCTTGAGAAAAGGATGATTGTTATTATGAATAATTGTTGAATACCTTGTGTGTGATACAAGTGTGATCTCGTATGTATGGTTTAAAATTATATTGGTGAATTATTATGAATGCCACACTATATATGAAACAATGGAAATGATCAATGAGATAAAAATGTACTAAGAAATTATGTGGTGATGTTGATGAATGTTATTGATGATAGTGATGCCATTGTGATTTGTTGCAAGTATTGACTTGCATGTACGGTATGAAATATGTTGAAATGAAATGCCACACTTAAAATTTAAAAACAATGGCTAAAACCAACAATGATAAAATCCACTAAGGTGTGTATGGTGGTGTTGGTGATTATGATGATGATGATTGATGAGTGGTATTTAGGATGCACAGTGTGAGAAATACATTTGTTTTACATTGTATTACATCCATGGCATATCATAGCTACCAGTGTTGGAATATTAGGGGATTCCCCCGGTTGGCCCAGTGGGAGGGCGGCTCAGTGCACGAGCATTTCTGTTGTTTCCCCTGTGACTCGGTGTGTAAGTCAAGAAGCTGCCCATACTGAGCTACAGGGAGCTGCATGTGGTTGACCCTTGTGGGGAGAGGCTCTTAAGGAGTAGGTGTCCCCGTTGGTCCTTTGGATCACAGCTGCCATGTTGAGAATCATGGTTGGCCCACAACACCTTATATTGTTGATTATGTTGTTTACCGCGATCATGGTGAAAATGGCCAGCTGTTGCATTATGGGCGATGCGGTTTGGTACTAGTAAAAATTGGTGATTATGCATGCATTATGATATATATGTACACATTTTACTATTACAGTAGGGGCATGGTATGTGATCATGCTTGGCCCACAATTGGTGTTTATTCCCACAGCCGGATCCGTATTTGTTGTTGTTATTCCATTGTACATATGCATTAGCCTAAGAGCATTTGCATATAGCATGGTGATATGCCAAAAGGTGATGATGGATGAGATTGAGATGTGATGATGATGAGATGGGTAAATGAATACCTAAAAAACAACATGTAAAATATGAATACAATGAAAATATATTGAATATAATAATGTTACATGTGATGGCCCAATGTGATGAAGGGCTTGTTTGTCTATGGTTGATGACAATGATGTTGGCCCGTTGTGGCATTGAGAAAAGATGTATGTATGTGATTGCTTTGCTATGAGTTGATGGATGAATACATAATATGTATATTATTGAAATGAATAGATTATGATGATTGTTGATGATTCTAGCAAAGCATATATGATGTTAATATGCATATACACATAATCTCAATTGTATTCATATTCGTCATTTGAAATGTATAACTCACTCTCCCATGTTGTCCATTTTTAGTATTGATGCAGGAATATCATGGGATGAGGATATTTTAAAAGTAAAGCTTTGGTGAAGGTAAATAGTGGTAATGGAATGCCTTGGCTAGCAGTGGTTGTAAATTATTTCATTGTGAATAACATATATATAATAATGTGATGACTATTGATATTGGGTGATGTATTATGAATAATGATATAAGTAGATGATATACCGATGTTTGAGGTATTTGAATTCATACCCACTTGATGAATAAAATGATGTTGGATATGTAGCCCATTCTAGGATGTATAAGTGTTGATGATATATGATTTTGAGGTTGAATCAAATATGGTCAATTATGAAATTATGGACATTGGAGATGTATGTTGCATGACCATATATATATATATATATATATATATATATTTTGGCAATGCATGTTTATGATTTATGTGTAAGGTTGATTGTGGTCTATTAGGCTTGTGTTGTATATTTGCATGCTTTGCCGAGCCCTTTTTTCATATCTTCATATGTGGGACTAGGCGTATGCCCGGTATACACATTTTTCTTTCGCTGTAAATTTTGTTATCTTTTATACCATTGTGGGAAAACTATTTAACGATCCAGTTATAGATTATCATATCTCACTCTTTGGTTTTTTGTGGTTCGAGTCTTGATGTAGTCGTGATGGTGTTTTGAAATTATTTCAAACGTGAAAAATTTACTTGTATTTTTATTATTTAATTATGTTGATTACATCAGATTCGAGTCCAAAAAATTGGGGGTGTTATAATATCTACTTTCAGCAATTTGAGAACCTCCTTCTTTGTTACCTCTTTCATTATGGGATTGAGGCGTCTTTGAGGTTGAGCTACAGGCTTAAAATCATCTTCTAATAAAATCCTATGCATGCAATAAGATGGACTTATACCTTTCAGATCTTCTAGAGTCCACCCAATGGCTTCTTGATTATTCGTCTATACCTCCACTAGTCTTGCTTCTTCTATTTCAGTTAGTAAACTACTAATAATGACTAGTTTAAGATTACCCTCATTTAGAAAGATATACTTGAGGTACGAAGGTAACACTTTCAGCTAAGGTTTTTGGATTTCTTCAATAGGTGTCCCCTGGAGTTTCTCTATCTTTTTAGTTTTAGGGGAAATATCTTTCCCTCTTTCCAGCTCTTCCAAGCACCTATCTATCTGTCTTTCCTCTTCCTTATTTAAATAGTCAACAGAGTATATTAATAATTTATTAAGAGGATCAAAATAAGACATACCTCACTACTAAAAAAAACACTAATAGCTACTTAGAATTAGCGACCACTTGACACCGTCGCTAATTAGCGACTGAGTTAGTGACCGCTATGTGAAAAGGGACCAAAAAAAGAAAATTAGTGACCACCTTAGCGACCAACAAAATACCATTGCTAAAATGTGCAAAAGTCCATCACTAACTCCGTCGCTAAAACAAACTGTCGCTAGTCTGGTCGATATCTTTCATTTCCCTCCTTTTTTGGTTTCCCTCCAAGGGTTTTTGTTGCGCACGTAAAGTAACGACTGTTCTGTGTTGTTGCTAACCACAGAAAATGTAGCAACTGTTTATGCCACCGTCACTATATTTCCTTCATGTTTTCTTAGAACTTACGTTAGCGACAGCTATAGCTTTCACTAAAGTTAACATAGCTTCATAACTAGCCACGGTCTTCTTTATCCGTCGCTAAGTTTACCTTCCCTCCAAAAATTTTGTTCCCTCCATAAATTTTGTGCACTCAATATAGCGATGGTAATTTTCTGTCGTCACTGATGGAAGTCCTGTTCCACTTTAGCGACGGTGGTTGCGTTGGTCGCTAAGCCCTATTAGTGCCAGGTAGCGATAGGTTCCCTGTCGTCATTCGATTTGGATACTTTAAAGATGTTGGAGGGGATACAAAAAAAGTTAGAGTATTCAAATTTAGCTAAGGGCTATTTTAAGTCCTAAATATTTATGATAGCGACGGGTATAGGAGACCGTTGCTAGTTTGTCCACGTTTTCAAGTTTAATTGAATTTAGTCACGGTGTTAGTGATGGGCTGTATACCATCGCTAAATGTTATAACTTACTCGTCTTCAACCTTCCCCTCTTTCAGTTTTCGACGAACCCTAACCTCTCTACTTCTTTCTGCCTTGGTGCCCTCCCCTACCCTCTGTCTTCCTCACCGTGCCTTCCCTTGCTTGAGCGCCAACACAACCGACCCACATTGCAATTCTCTCTGCCTTAGTTCCCTCCTCTACCCTCTGTCTTCCTCACCGTGCCTTCCCCTTCCCAAGATTTCCATCCTCCTCAGACGAAGCTTTCCTTACCTTCCTAAGATGGCCTCTGGGGTGACCTCTACAAAGTAGGCTTTCCCCTCTCTCCGATGAAGCAGGTTTTCCCACTTTCTCTGGCGGCTCACTAATGACTGTCCCTCGTCTCTGTCGTCTTTCACTCCCTCAGCAACTAGGTAAGTGTTGTCTGTGGTTTGTGTTGTATTACACCAGATATTTGTTACCCCCATTAAAGGATTCTATTAACTTTAGTATGGTAGTAGAATCTGGTAAACAGAATTAGATACCAAAGCTTTTTCCTGATGCTGCATTCTTGGTAATTCTTCAAGATAAATGAACTAATTTAAAACTTGAATCTTTTTGAACTTGTGCATATTTTATTCCTTGTATATACTGACACCTGTAAATTCAAATATATGGTTCTTAACTATGTTACTGCTTCTGATGATAAATTACATCTTGCTTCTAAAGTCTAAACTAGGAACTAGGATTTAATTCTAGATGGCTAATGACTGACTGACTATTATTGTTGAAACTTAATCTCTAAACTAATAAAGAACATGTAAAGGAAATTACTTGTGTATATGTATAGTTCTTGTTTTGGATCAGTCTTTATGAGCCTCTTTGTTTTGGAATAAAACTCACTTCATTCTGATTCATGAAATGCTTTTACCTTCATTCCATATCCTAAACCTGTATTATTGTCAAGTTTATTGACCTTTATGATTTAGCTAAAGATTCTAAACAATTAAGCTATCGAATGTCATGCTCATGGTTGACTTATGAAGGTCTCATATATCATGTTTTGAATTTCACTTGAAATCATCTTCGTCCAGAAATCACTGACTGTATTGTTGTTCATGGCTCATGTGATTTGTTTGTTTGGTGTTTGTAATAACTTCTATTGTGTGTTTTTAGATTCTACTTATGTGTTTATGATAATATAGTTAATCTTGATATTCTTTTATATAATGTGGGGTTTATGGGAAGAATTTTAAGGAGATTAGTTTTGTTTGGTTAAAAAATAATGGAAGGGAATGAGGGATTTTGCTTCCTTTGTTCGGTTTAAATCTTAAGGAGATGAGGGGAGAGATTTTGATTACTTAGCTGTTTGGTTCAATAATTTAGGAGTGGGGTAGGGAGAGAAAATAAATGTTATTTGGTAGGATTTATCTCTCTTCTCCTCCATTAAAATCTCCTCCTCCTCTTCTATCCTATGAACCACACACTCTGGATGTGATTCTTAATGCCCTACACTTCCTTTAGGTTAGTTGTTATTTTCTTTTTTCTTCCTATGGTCATCATGGTGTAAAATGAAAGGTTTAATACACTTGTGTGATTTTCTATGAAGTTTTTCGAGTTGCACTTGCAGTCCCTTTCTTTGTTGTTTAGGCTGATCTGATATGCATGATGCCAATGTAGTGATTTTAGAGGCAGTTCCATAAATGTGATCAATTATTACTTGTTCTTAACTGTGTAATTTATTGCTGCCATCCTTTGCTGAGAGTATATAAAAGGCGCCATATCATTTAATATATGAAATTTCTTGTCCTGGTAGCATCTACGCCATGGCTTAACATTGGAAGTCTTTTAACTCCTGTAAGAGTGTGTGTGCACACATGCACATTGCAAGGAATAAGATTTTTTAATGCTGAAATTGTGTCTTGGAAATACTTAATAATGTATTATATGGTAGATTGGTAATAAAAGTGATTTAGGATGTTAAGATTAATGTGCTAATTTATTGTAAGGAGTGTTGGTATCTGTAACAACAATTTAGGTTTATTTTTATTGCCACTTGTTATAGTGTTTTGATGCTATTGATGGATCAATGGTAGAGTTCAAACTAATTTATAAAGCTAGCTTGGTTTCTTTTTTGGATTTTCAGATATGATGGATGTTGATGGTCTACTAGAATGAATAGTTTTTTGCTTTCTTAATGGGTATAGTAATAGTTACACTATAATTCAATATGAATGAAAATGGATGGATAAACTTGAGCTTCAAATGATTGTTCTAGATGAAGGAAACTGTATAAAGTGTTCATTTTAAGTTTTTACTTTTTATTCATAAATTCCATTCAACAATATATGCGGTAGGCATTTGGGATTAATCTCTGAAACATGTTGGATGTCATCAGCCCATTGAATTGCAGCAAGCTAGGTTCATGTAGTGGTGGTTTGATGATTTATTTTTGCCTATGAGTTTATAACATAAAGGAAGATGGATCCTTTATGGTAGGAACCTAAAGTTGTCTGCCCTCCTAAGAATGCTGTATATATATGTATCTTCCATTTTTTAAATGAACATAATAGAATGTAATTATTTCGTTTCCTTCTTCCAATCCTAAAAGCAGTCCTAAAATAGGTTAGTCGTAAAGAATCAGAATAAGATTAGTAATTGATTGTTTATCAATTATCTACTGTATTTAATTTCTTTTTGGCTTGCCAAGCTTAAATTTTATTTACTTTTTGTATGTTATTTTTCATATAGGGGTTGTGACTCTTTGACAGATTATTATAGAGACTGAGGATCAGTCTAGGATAAAGATAGGGACAAGGAGACCAACGTTGGTTTTGTATTTATATGTTTGTTTATTTATAACTGAGTTGCTTTTTAAAACTAGTTGAAAAGGTGTCAAACCTGGTTTTGGGTTAAAAAGCCAGTTCTGAACTATTTTAGAAACAGGTTCATGACTAAAAAAATAGTTTTGGATTATAAAACAAGTTCTCCAAAGGTAAACACTAGTTTTGGCTTTAAAATTGATTCTGTACTATCTTAAAACTAGTTCAAAACTGGTTTTACAACCGGTTCTAAATCAGTTTTAAAACTGGTTCTGAATAGGTTATCTGTAATCCAAAACCAGTATGGTTTGGTTCAGCTGAACCTTATTTCTGGTTCAACTTGATTATCGACAGGTTCTGTGTAGAACTAGAACCATGAGCAGGCATATGTTAAATATTGTGTTTAGCATAGTAGTCAATCGTGAATTGCGTCAAATTAAACTATGTATCCAGCATACCAATTATTTCAGGGATCTAGAGTTCCCATGCTGTAGGTGAAAAATCTGTTAATGGATTTTACTTAGGAATTAATGTAAGCCACATTGCTAATTATGGTAGGATTTGTTATCACTACACTATAGCTTTGAGGTATAAGTTACTATAATAATAATAACAATATTAATAATATGATTTATGCATGGTACTCTTTTTTTGTTAGTCTTATCATGATTAGTATTCAATGTGTTGTGGATTGATTTATGTGTGGTCCTGCTTTGGAATCTGTTTGTTAAGTTTGCTTTGATTTGTTTTGCATTAAGGTTGTTTAGTACTAATTATTGAATTGCAGACTTTCTTCTTTTGGGAGCAAAACAGGAAAAATATTTGATTTTAAATATATATCAGTAATTGAGTTGTTAGCTATTTGATGATTCATTGTGCAACACCTTTGAATTACTGTTATTGTATACCATATGTTTTCCCCCTTTGTGATGCAACGTGAGTAATCTGTCTCATTCACTTTATGCACTAATTTTGTTTCTGGGTTTGTTGAACCTGAGCTTCAGGAAGTGAGAATATTACCTTTGTCCTGAATTACAATTTTTTTTTCTTTTCATGTTCCAGAATTTATCATGTAGGTGGCAAACTCTTCTCGCTTTAATTTTGTAGAAAATTGAGCTCAAAAACATCTTTAGTGTATTAAAAATGAATTTGACTGAATTATTTTTTGTCATACTAATTAAGTTGAGAAGACATCCATACATGAAATTGTGATAATAACCCTAGACTATCTTATAGTGACATTTTTTTATATTGTCAATGTATTCTGATTAAATTAAGATAAAATGAAATCATTATTTTTAATGATATTTCATTTATTAAATTTTTTAAAAATTTAATTCATCCCACCATATGCATTTATAACATGATCTTTAATATAAATAAATGAAATCATTGTTTTAAAAAAAGACTGTTTTGGTGGTGAGTTAGCAAGATTTTAATTAATAAGTATAGAGTAAAAACTTACATTCAGAGTCAATTTTCACCTATTTACTTCCATTATCTATTGCAGCAGTAAATTCCTCTCCATCATCCTCATCATCTTCAAATTCAGAAATTGGTTTGTTGATTTGGCTTGCTTTTATTAGACTGTCCTTGTTGCAGCTTAGTTCAGTCTCCATTATTTGTTCCATGTGATGTATTTCCTGCAAGGTTTTGATTGTATCTACCATTTTGGTCTAAATCGTTTCTTGCCTTTGATTGACGTGCACCAGTTCCATCTATATTTTCATTCTGTAAAGCATTGAATCTAGAACTTGAACCCAAGCCTAATTTTCATTCTCATTTATATTATCTCTTTTTTCTCTTGTTGATTTTTCGGGAGTTGATTATATGTCATTCTTTGCTTTTGAACAATCTGCCAAGGACCTTCACTATTTGTGTCCACCTTGTTTTTTTTACCTATTTCCTATGTCTTCTTGATTCAATTCTGGATTCCACTTGGTAAAAATTGAAATCACCTTTTCAGTTTTACATCCTTCCTTGTAACGTCAAATTTGCCACAAGACAAAGTAAGTGTAAGCCTTCGTATTCGATTTTATAATACTTACCTTTTAGCTCAAAGATGGTAAGAAGGGGTTTTGTGAGGTTTATCTCGACACAAATCCTAACATACTTTCCTGTTGCCTGAGAGCATGTTGTTCTATCAACTTTAACAGCATATGATTTTGTATGCCTTTGTTATTGGGGCTGCCATTCAGTTCTTGTATGTCATTTCTGTTATTGATAGGTAGTAGTTGCCTTTTCATGTGTTTTCTATTGGAACTTGTGTTGTGCCATTGCATTATTGTTGGTTCATCTCTTTTGGAATTTGATGGTTGTGTTTTATAGAGGGGATGTTAATGTATGAGCCTATTGATCTTCATGATTTGATTTTAGATTTGTTAGTTAATACCTCAAATTCAATTCAAGGTCTGTATACCTCAAGTTGTTTGTATTCATGCCTTGAAATATGTGCTCTAGCATGTTAATTCCTTTTATCCTTAAACATATTTTTTAACTTTATAGTATATGTTTTTGTTTATGTGTTTTATTCTTTTCTAGTTTTCTTCACATAACTTTTTATTGATTTTAGTTTTTATATTATTTAGTATGTTAAAATTGGTTTATGAAAGTTAAAATTTATATTTAAAATATAATATGTTTAACATAATTATTAAGCAAATAAAAATTTTATGTCATTCATTTTCATTTTAATCTCCTCATCTTATTATATCCTTTAACTTTTTAAAATGGACCTTATATTTTTATATTAGATAATTCATTTAGAAAGTAAAACCAATAAGAAAATTGAGGGGTCAAAATTTAACTAAAATATGAAGATTAAAAATATATTTAAGCCTTGTTTTATCCTGAGAATTTATTAAAATTAATATATACTTTAAAATTTTATAAATATTTATAAAAATATGTTCACTTTTAGTTTAGAGAAAAATAATTCTTTGTCAAACGATTGATATTCCCAAGTAAACTTTTCACAACAATTGTTTAATTTTAAATGAAAATGTTCCATTGCACTTGTGCTTCATTAATCATATATTATTGAGTAATTAGTAATCAATTTTCCAATGGAACACTTTATCCAATGCCACCTTAGCTGCAATTTGCTTTGTGTGCGTCTCTTTGTTTAGTTTCCTCGCTACTTCTATGTGCTCATTTCTCTCCTTGAAGATTATGTCAGCCTCCAACATACTTGTCTTTAGAGGCATTTTTTATGGACTTGTCTATTTCTGCAATTGATGTAACAAAATTGATATAGGCCAAGACATGATCAGAAAATTCTGTATAATCAACCCTTATAATGTTTAATAATTCAAATTGTGTATAATCAACCTATATATAAAGCTATGGTAAATCTTATATGTTGATTCTTAACTACTATTAAAAACTTGTTTAAATAAACTTTTCCCAAATAATTTGTTGTGTGTTTTCATATTTCATTCTAACATAAAATTTATAATTGTTAACCACATCTTGGTTTGTCATACAGACCAATACACCTTACTCGCAATCTCTGTTCATTTCTCTTCAGTTTCGTCTTCATCGCTGACTCTCTTTCGCAGGTAATCCCTTAACGCTAACTTTCTCGTTATGTGTGTTGTATCTTTTGATATGTATGCATGACGATTGTTGTTTGTTAGTGGAGAGCAGAGCTTATTAGGCATTACTCTTATGTGCTGATAACATGTCTTTTTATGCACGTGTATTATTGTTTGTTAATGGAGAGCAGAGCTCATTAGGCATTGGTTTTATGTGCTGATAACATGATGTTTTATGTATGTGTATTCTTGTTTGTTAGTAGAGAGCAGAGCTCACTAGGTTATGGTGATTACCTCCCTCAATTTGATATACAATGGGTAACATAAATATTGAATTGTACTTGAAAGGTGTCTGTGTGTAACAGGGCGTTTCTAAAATTTGGAAATGTCTAGTTTATTCGGTAAGCTCCCTGTTTTAAGGTATATAAAAAAGTAGGTTCAAGTTTAACAATATAGGGTTTAGTCGTGTGTGTACCCATTAGGTTCCTGTTTAAGATTCAATACAACTGGCTGACATACCGTACTTGTTGTGTTGGATCTTGAATTGTCCCAGTTAGACAGTTTGGGATGAATTTGTAACCAATAGGGCGTAACCCATCACTGTTGTTTGGGATCAATCTTGTGTTGTTAATGTCCATTTTGAATTTTGGTTACTATGTTTCATATTGTCTTCGGGTGCATGTCTACGTGCGTTGTTTCACATCATACGTATATCTGTGTACTCAGGGACCAATGCGAAATGCTGCCGAAATTCCAAATGAACATCAACAATTCAAGATAGACGGTAAACAACATCGACAGGTTACAGATGGTTACGTATTCATCCTGAATGGGATAGGGCCCCACCCACTTGCAACATCAAAGAGATGGAGAGTGGTTCACGAACGATAGTCACATAATTTTAAAATTAAAGTAACTAGAACTCTGCTTGTTAGATATCGTGAATGGAGGTTCCGGTAAATTGGTGATGGATGTACAACCGGCTAGATCACAGTCGGCGTGTGACTGAGGAGTTTATGATAGGGTTGTTGGAGTTTATTTCGTTCGCTACGGCGAACACGCCTGGTTTTAAAGCGACTCAGAAGATTCGTTGTCCGTGCTTATGGTGCAAATGAATGACTTTTGAATACGCGGATGATGTCATGTGCCACCTAAGTGAGAAGGGGTTCATAGAATGATACTACTGCTGGTATAACCATGGTGAACAGTTACCGCCCAGGCCATCAGCTGTAACCGTGCAACAGTCTTACTATGAGGTCGTAGGAAACAGGGATACGTACAACAACATAGAGCAGATGGTGATGGATCATGTTGGACCCTCCACCGGGCGTATGCTATAATATGATGACCAAGCAGGGAATGAGGATGACAATGTAAAGAAGGATCTTAATCTGAGGGTGAAGACATTTTATGATTTGTTAGCGGTGATTCAATCCATTGTGGGACGGGTACAAGAGTCATACTGAATTATCCGCCTCCCTAGCTACTTTAAGCCTAAAGGCAGATTATAATCTTTCAAGAGGTTGTTTTAATAGGATGGTCGATCTAATGGGTTTTGCCATGCCTAGTAATCATCGAATGCCATCAAACATGTACCATGCTAAGAAAAGAATGGCAAACCTAAGGTTGGGTTGTGTGAAGATAGAGTGTTGTGTTGGCGGGTGTATGAGTTTGTAGAAATGAGTTTGCAGACAAAAGTGTCATAAAATATGTACATTGTAATGAGGAGCGCTATAAAATTGTTAAAAGGAGAGGGAAGGTAACTAGGACGGCCAGGAAGAAAATGTGGTACTTCCCCATAACACTGCGTCTTCAACGCCTGTACGCCTCATTGTCCACCATAAAACACATGTGTTGGCATGCTTTGAACCGAACACAGGAGGGTCTTATGTGCCATCCTTCTGACGGGAAAGTATAAAAGTGTTTGGATAAGCTATATTCGGACTTTTCAGGCAAGCCGTGTAATGTACGACTTGGCTTATGTATTGATGGGTTCAACCTATTCGGTTAATACGGAAGAGCGTACTCTTGTTGGCCAGTCATACTGGCCCTATACAATCTGCCTCCTGATATGTGTATGAAGAGGGAGGTCATGTTTCTATCTGTACTGGTTCTAGGACCCAAAAATCCAAAGGCGAAAATAGACGTGTTTTTGTAACCGTTGGTTAAAGAGTTGCCATAATTGTGGGATGTCGGGGTGATGACATATGATACATCTTTGAAGAACAATTTTATGATGCAGGCTATTTTGATATGGACCATTAGTGACTTCCCGACATATGGTATGCTTTCTGGATGGTCAACTTTTGGGAAGCTTGCTTGCCTTGTATGCATGGAACATACGAGGGGAGAATCACTCCCTGTTAGTGGCAAGAGTAGTTTTTTTGACTGTTATAGAAAGTTTCTATCATTGGACCATCCATTCAGGAGAAAGAAAACCGCTTTTTAGAAGAACAAGGTTATGAATGAACCTCCACCCCGTAGGTTATCTGGTGCACGGGTTTGGCAGAGAGTCGAAAAGTATCTGTATATATGGGATAAGAGTGTTAAAGAGTTTGCGGGTTATGGGAAGGAACACCACTGGGTGAAGCAGAGTATCTCATGGGATTTGCCATATTGCAAAGACTAGTTGTTAAGACCCAACATTGATGTCATGCACACTAAACGAAATGTTTTCATGAATATTTTTGACACTGTGATGGACATTAAAGGGAGAACAAAGGACAATGAGAAGAGTCGTCTTGACCTTCCGATTTGGTGTTCTAGGAAGAAGTTGGAATTGAGGGATGCAGGACGTGGAAGAATGTTTAAACCGCATGCAAAATATGTTGTAACTAGACCTCAACAGATTACTCTGTGTGTGTAGATGAATGGGTTAACCTTGCCTGAAAGATTCACTTCTAACTTGAGTAGATGTGTCGACATAAAGGAGGGCAGGGTGTTTGGCATGAAAAGTCATGATTGCCATGTGTTTATGCAACAACTACTGCCGTACGGGTTTCATGCCTTACCGAAACCTATTTGGAAACCGCTGGTTGAGTTAAGTCACTTCTTTAAGGAGTTGATGGTAATTTTGTTAACTGAGGAGAAACTTTTAAAGATGGAAGAAAGTATCCCGGTCTTGATTTATAAGTTGGAGCAGATTTTCCCACCAAGTTTTTTTGACTCGATGGAGCATCTGCCTATCCATCTACCATACGAGGCCTTAGTTGATGGCCCGGTGCAGTACCGTTGGATGTATCCATTCGAAAGGTGAACACCAGAACTATTTAATTTCGTTGCAAACATGGTTTCCTATAATAGTATTTTGTAACTTAACATTTGTTTATGTTGTTCTAGATTCTTACGCTCTTTAAAAGACAAAGTCTCAAACAAAGCGTGGGTTGAAGCATCAATTTGCGAGGCATACTTAGTGGAAGAAATGACCACTTTTGCTTCTTTCTATTTTCCGACGGAGATAGAAACTAGAATGAGTAGAATTCCCCGCAATCTTAGGGTGGCCATACATAAAGCACTGGATGATCAAATTTTAATTTTTAACTATCCCAGTCGTCCTGGGGGCAAGGTCATAAAATGTTACGTTGATGAGAAAGATCAAAAGGTGGCTTACTGGTACATTCTTCTAAATTGCCTAGAAGTGGAACCCTATCTTGAGTAACGGAGCAACTTATACTTTGCATTCTAAAGCTAGCTTTTATTGTACCTAAATTTTTATTCTTTAATTAGCTTATATGAAGATATGCTAAAACTTGAGCAAAATGATATAACTAATGACCAAATTCATAGTGAGGTATCATCCAAATTCATGGTTTGTTTGCACAACACGTAAGACCCGTATACCTTGTGCTTTTAGTTGTACTTCTAATGATAGGTATCTAACGATGACCTATATGTTGTGTTGTACATAGATTCAAGACCCTAATAACCATATTGAAGATCCCTTACTCCAAGCCCTTTCTTGGGGGCCAGTGAAAACTGTTAAAAAATGGTCCAGTTACTACGTAAACGGCTACAAGTTTAACATTTTTCAATGGAGTTAAGGGATGCGCACCCATAACTACGGGGTTTGTGTTAAAGGCACGGCCGAACAGTTAGAGGAAGACTTCTATGGAGTGTTGATAGAGATTTTTGAAGTTTCTTTTTCTGGAAGACTAAGAAGAGACATCATTCTATTTAAGTGTGATTGGTACGACAACATAATCGGTGTAGGAATAAAGGTTGACAACAACTACGACTTAGTTGAGGTTAAGAAAAATGGTAGATATAAAGGGTATGATCCCTTCATTTTTGCCTAACAAGCCGAGTAGGTTTATTACACAGACTTCCCTGGAGGGCACTAGGACTGGTATGTAGTAATCAAGGCCAAGGCCTGAAGTCAGATCACTGATAATGTCTCCGATGAGGTTGAGGATGCTTATCAACTCGCTCCGAACGAGCTCAACGATAGTCATTTGTTGTTCAATATTGATCCAGTCATAATGGATGAAACGCTCACCACTACGGGGGTGAACACATTGATAAAAATGTTATCTCCCAGTCAAAACGATCTAGGGCCGATTTAGAGACTGAGGAACCTGTTGAAACAGATAGCCATAGTGACACTGAAACTGAGGGGGAATTTCAAACTGAAACAGACACAGAGTATGTAGTGGTTTGCCATATTTATACATATCTTTGTAATAGGGACTAACATTTGTTTTCATGGTTCATTCTACAGATGACAGGACGTCGACTACCCTTCAGCCGGGGTAGTGGTTCGAGGACCCCCTGATCCCGTCTGCAGGCCACCACCCCTTTACCACATGGCCCTACCATCCCACAGAAGGCACCACTCCTTCACTACCACAATAGACCACACCACATCAGACCATCACTCCCTCACCACTATAGTAGACCACCCCACAGCAGACCACCCCAAGGCAGACTACTTCACCTGGTGGTTTGGATGACACTGCCCTCGAGGCCACCCCACCTCCGGCATCCCCCTGCCCATGTTGGTCCCACTGTCAGCCAGAGACGAGTGAGTATACTATAATTTGTTTGAAGTTAATTGATAGCTTGTTAGTTTCTTTGTATATAAAACTCACATAGTTGTATGTTAGTTAACTTAGTAATTGTATAGATTGAACTGTACTGGAAACTTTTCTGTTTGTAATAGGGAAACCGTTTAAATTTGGAAATATTATATTTATAGGGGAGACTCTACCGAAATTTTGGTAGCCTTCCCGTGTGTAATTGATTTATTTATTTATAGTCGCACTACCAAAGCGATTACTAAGGTTCTAAAGGCCCAGTAGGATAGACCATATATCTCTTGGACAGATGCAGGGTGTAACATCCTAAAATTTTAGAAATTTCATTATTAGTATGAGATTAATTAATATTATTTGATGCCCAAAATACATAGGATAATTAATTATGCGACAATTATGACTTGTCAGTAAATTAAAATTTACTGAAAATGGACAATTTAACAGATGGTGTGGGACCCACTAGGTTAATTGGAATATTTGATGGGTCTAGAATAATTAGGGATTTATTATGGTTACAGTGGTATGTCCAAAATAATTTTCGGTGTTTGGGAAATATTTATTCGCACACGATGTATTAAATAAAACGGCAAAATTATGAACCCAATAGAATTTAAGAAAATGCAAAATTCCTTCCTTTTTTCCCTTTACTTGACCGTAGCTCTCCTTCTCTCCCCCCCTTTATGCTTTTATCCAATGGATAAAAGGGAATTCATTAACCAATATGCAAAAGACAAAATTTTATGGACCAATGGACAAAAGGGTGCAACTTAGTTTTTCTCTCTCCTCCCTCTCTTCATATTTTCGTTGGGGCTTCTTCTCCACTTCATTCTCCTTCATTTTTTTTACTTCTTCTTATCCTTCTAAGCTACAAAAACCGTCCACCCTTCTCTTCCTCTATTCTTTGCCAAAATCAACACTTAACCTAAGATTCATGATGCATTAATAGGACTTTGCGGCATTGCAACATCCACTTCATCCTTCAACTCTATTTTCGTGTTTAACAAAAGCTTGGGAGAAAGGTTGGTGATTTTTACCCTCTTGAATTTCTAGTTGTTGTTTTGGGGATTTTGAAGCATTATAATAAGGTATTATGAGTTGTTTAGATGTATATGTGCATGTGGAACGCAACATTAGGATAGAAGACCATTGGGCTTGTTGTTGATATACAATGATGATTTGAATGTGGTGTTGATGATTATTAATATTGGAAATGGATAATGATAAATGAAGAAATCAAGAGTTTGGTGAAGTTTATGAAAAACCCTAAGAAATTGGAATTAGGGCTTATGGTGAAACATATGAAATTTGAGAAATTAATTGTCATGGTATTGTTTTGAATATAGAAATACATTTTTTCTGAATGAGTAATGGTGATTTTTGGTATTAGAAGTCAAAAGACCAATGAAGGTGTTGGTACTCTAACTATGGAAATTGGTGATGGTTATGTATGTTAGTGTTAACACCCCGTTTTTCCGGACTCGAATCCCGATGTGATCAAAATAAAGATTAATAAAAATACGAGTAAATACGGGAAAATTTTTTTTTCGCGTTTGAAATATTTATAAACACTTCGACAATTACATCAAGACCCGAACCACAGAAAATCGAAGCGTGAAATTTAATAAACTAAACTGGATCGGGAACTAACTTGCCCATAACGGTATACAAAATAGTAGAGTTTACAGCGGAAGAAGAATGTGTATACCAGGAAAAAGCCTAGTCCCATATATGACGATATGAGAAAAGGCTCGGCCAAACATGCAAATACTTGATATATACTTATTGGATCAAAACCCATCTATTCACTCACAACGTACACATGCATTGCCTAAGATAAATATATATATATATATACATATACATCCGGGGTCATGCCCCAACTACTACCACTGCCCATATCTCATATGTACCTATTTATTCACCTAGTGGCATTAATGCAAGCATCACCATCGTCAATACACATTATTCAAATTTCAATTCCTCTAGTACTCATCAAATCATCTCTTACATACTAAATATATATATTCACCATTAATGAATATGAAAGATTATCTTACACATATCCAAAATCACTGAATCATCAATATCATTATATACAATTTATTCAATACATTAAAATTCACAATTGATGTCGGCCAAGGCACTTCCACTACCACTATTTTCCTTCACCAACACGTCAATGTAAAATCTAAACTCATCCCGTGGCAACCTGTATCACAATGCTAAAAAGGAGACCACATGGGAGAGTGAGTTATACATTCAAAATGACGAATATAATATATATTGTGATCATGTGTGCTTTGCTATAAAACCATTAAATCATCATCACATTATTATAATAGGCATACAAACATCATGAATCACAATTCACAACATAAGCAAGCACAAGCATTTACACAATCACATTGCCACTTATCATCAAGGGCATTCACAATCATCATCATCATTTTATTAAATCTTTATTCACTTCCTCCTCGCAAGGGGTTTCTCATCTCTCGTGGTCATCCCATCTCAAATGCCATGCACCTATGACTAATGCATATGTCAACTGTTTAATGCATATGCAATGGATCCATTTCAAACACCCATGTGCACATGGTATCTCAAGTGATCGCAACCACTTATAATCATCATCATATTGGTTTCCCGCCTCGCAAGGGGTACTTCTTCCTCGTGATCGCAACCACGGAATATCATAGGAACTCGCAAGCCCTTTTTATTTCAAGTATCAAGTGATCGCAACCACTGGCTTATCATCATACAATCCCACAGGATGTTTCATTGTGATCACAACCACATTTCAATCATTTCATAATGGTTTCCCACCTCGTAAGGGGTACTCCCTCCTTGTGATCGCAACCATGGGTATTCATCCACAATGGTCCCCACAGGGCCTTTCATTTCAATAACCAGGTGATCGCAATCACCGACTCAATATCATATCATCATCACATTGGTTTCCCGCCTCGCAAGGGGTACTCCCTTCATAGAATCCCCCAGGATCTTTCATCATTGTGATCGCAACCACATATTCAATGTTATGCCATGCCATGTATGCAAAATGCAATAATGCATATTCCAATCAACCTCGCAAGGATATCTCACCCTGTCATATAGGGATATCTTTTAATTTAACATTTTTTATCAATAACATACAATCATTTAGAAAGCCCCTCAAGGCATATCATTCATATACTTAACATTACCGCTCAACATATCTCTTGTATATACATTTCACATCAAGCAGGCGAGTCAATATCCGAAATCATCCATAATGGCATCACATTATAATCATCATTCATTAAGTTTTCATCATTATCACCACGTACTTAATTTGTGGATTCTTGTAATATTATTCATTGCTATTGTTTCTCCTATATATATATATATATATATATTAGTGTGGCATTTACACATTTCGTCATTATAATACAAACCACACATACAAGACCGTACTTATACCACTCACAATGGTATACAACAAAATCATCAACAATAACAATCATCCTTTACTCAAGGAAATGATCCGTAACATTATTCGTTATTACCCATTATCATTGTCATCTCCGATTCATTGGTTGTTAACAAACACCTCATCATTTAATCATTCTCTTAAAGAGTTCATAGTCACCCAAGGGTATATCTCTTAACTCCTTATCAAACCCTTATTGTCATCCTTCCATTATTCATTTCTAGGCGGTGAATATATCATAAGTAATTCATTTTCGATGGTATCGATCAATGTCAATCACCACCATGTTTCATCATTAAGTACCCTATACATGCCTTTAATCATCTCACCATAGAAGGAAAAAGGGTCAACCACATGCCCAAGACAAGAAAATGGAATAAAATCCAACTCTGGGGAAACCCGCTCAAGCGAGATTCACCTTCGCTTGAGCGAGATCGGCAATGCTCGCTTGGGCGAGCCCCTTCGCGTGAGCGAAAATTGTCCAGCAACGTTTCTACGCTCGCTCGCTTGAGCGAGACTCCCTCACACTCGGTCACTCACTCGAGCGAGAATCGTCCAGTATCAATTTCCACCATCGCTCGTTTGAGCGAGATACTCGCTCGCTTAAGCGAGAATCGACCAAAGGCCATCCTTTCGTTCCTTACATATCTCGCTTGAGCGAGGCACACCAATGCCAGCCACTCGCTTGAGTGAGATCGTTCTAGCATCAGACCCCCCGTACTCGCTCAAGCGACTCACGCTCACTTGAGCAGAAAACGTCCAGCATCATTTCCTCTCTCACTCGCTCAAGCGGGCCTATTTGCGTCACACACGTCTCGCTTGAGCGAGACACTCACTCGCCTGAGCGAGATTAGGCCAGAGGCCATGTAACCAACATAGAGGATTCTCGCTTGAGCGAGGATATTAGATCATGCGTAGAAAACATGAGAATTCACAACTCAACATACCAAAACTCACACCAACCAGAATTGATCAAAATTGATATAGCAAATTCATCATACCAGGCGTTTAAAACTTGTCCCAAATCTTCATACTCAATAATATTCATTCCAATTTATTAATCATGTTAAATTTAAACTTATCATCATTATATATATATACATTTCCATAACAATTCAACACATATTCTCACACCATTCCCAAAAATCATCAACTTGTCATTCATATTACCTCAATAAATATATGGCAAGGCAAGCATGAGTATTAAACATATACATCAATCACTATCAATCTACTCATGCAATTTGAATGTAAACTCCTCTCCTACCTCGAGGGAAGAGCCACAACCAAATGCACGCTCCGAATATTCCGCCACATAAATTCGAAACACAATCTACACATCACATACATATGCATTCATACAATCAATAACCATTTCAAGGAATTTCTCATAAATTCTAAATAATGACTCGCACATTGTAAAGCTTATGAACAAGTTCCAAACTTTGTAAAAACATCAATTTATGTCATTTTGTTAGGCTTCGGGAATTCCTTTCCCAAAATTGAGATCCTCTAGATTTTAAAGGGCCAACTATACTCATCAACAACAATATCACCCTCATCATTCATAATGCATTACTACTACCCATTTTCCATTCAAGTTCATCATGAGCCTCTTAGCTCCTATCAAACCATTATCCATCAACAATTTCATATGGTATACCCAATGGTCTAAGATCTCATCAAGACACATGCTTATCTTACTAACCCCTCACATTCACCATGGCTTTGGTGTTCATATCCATCACTCTTGGTTATCTACCATTATCATTATTACCACAATAACAACTCCACACATTGGGCATCATATATTCATTTTCAAATATCAATTCCTTTACTCAACCATATACATGTATACTCACATGCTCACATCTTCCAAACCTCAAGATTGGGACCTCATTAAAATCCACTCAATTCAATAATCCTACCAAACATTTCCAAACATTATCTCTATCCACAAAACCATTCTCATGATAACCACATCATTAATTTCACCCTCTATGCTTAAAGCCCAAATCACCAATACTTAGGGTTTCATTAAAACTCAATGACCAATATTAATATTCATCAACCATCATTAATGGCTATCTCTCATCATTAATATCATTCTCTAACATCATTAAACATATATTCTACTCACATTTTACATTTTCCCCTAATTCTAAAAAGTTAGGGTTTCTCTAGAACCCAACAACACTCATTAATACCCATTTATTCCTCATCACCTTCCAACCATACATTCATCTTCCTCATTTATTACCATTAAGGTTACCATTTATGACAACCAACTCTAGGGTTCCACATTGAAAGCTTTCATTTATTACCCCATTTCATATACATTACTCCCCCAAGCCTTCAAACTCATAAGCATGATATTAACTTCATCAAGGATGGTGAGAAAAGCTTACCTCCTCTTGAAAACGAAAATGGAACCAAGGGAGAGAGAGGCCAATGAAAATGAAGGAGAGGAGAAGAAGATTCAACCTTCAAGCTTGAAGCAACCAAAATAGAAGAAGGAGGAAGGGCACGTCATACATGGATTTTGGAGAATAGAGGAAGAAGAAGAAGAAGAAGAGAAGGAGAAGAGATGAAGAGAAAGAGAATAAGAAGGAAAGGGTGTATTGCCCTTAGAGAAGGGTTCCAATGTGAAATGAAGAAAGGAGAATGGGTTTTGCATTTTAATTTTTAACCCCTTCATTAACTCTATCGTTTTATAACATACAGGATCTCCGTTTGGGCTCAATACTTAATCCAAAAATTATTCTGAATATAGATTCGGATTCCAATAATATCCTTAATAGCCCTGACCAATGGTATCTCAATCAGAGATACTTGGTCCGACACCCATATTCTAATCGGGTATAATTTTATCTCATATAAGCTCAATAAATTATAAATATCCATAATAAATCCCAATTTAATTATTCCAATATTTTTGGGCACTCATAAATCCATTTATAATTATTCAATATTTATTCCACATATTTATTCATTTTTATAAAATTCAGGATGTCACAGTAATGGGCATGAGTAAAGTTGATATAAGGACGCGGGATAAGAAATTTGGTATGTGTTGGCAAATTTAGATGTTATGTTATGCCCTTTTAATATAATTGAATTTGACTAATAGGAAGGGATTCCCGAAACCTAACAAAGTAAAAGGATGAAGTTTATAAACAATTACCACATGATGATAATCATGTATATGTGTATATATTCAATTGTATTATAATAATTGAGAATAATGCTTGAATGAATGATTAATATGGTCCTACAATTGATTGATGTAGGATTTGATAATACTTGTGAAGCGGGATCATCAAACCTGGGAGAATACTTCTCATAAGGTAGGAGAGGAGTGTATTTTCTAAATGTATGATACATTGGGTAATGATAATGTACGTATTGATGCATATTTGCATGTTCTTCCTTGATTGGTTGTAGAACCTTATGTGTGATATGAAATTGAGATTGACTTGACCCTTGTGATGATTGATTGTGGAATGATACCTTGATGAGGTTATGAATTATGGAGTGTGTTGATGACATGTTAAATGTTTTCCATATGTGGATTGACAACTATATGAAATCCTTGGCTAGAATAAACCTTGAGTATTATGAATGGTATGCCTTGGAGAATAATGTATATATGATTGTGTGTCACTAACTATGACGCTGAATATGAATTTTACCCATAAATCGAGAGGGTGAGATATTCCTTGCGAGGTTAAGGCTAGCATGAGCATTATTGCATTCATAGCATGCATAGCATTTGATTTGAATGTGGTTGCGATCACACACCAAAAGTCTTGCGGGACTAGAATACGAATGATTATAATGGTTGTGATCACTTGGTACCTTGAATGAAATTAGCCTTGTGGGACTATGAAGGGAGTACCCCATGCATGGCGGGAAACCAATATGAGATAAATGATTATAGTGGTTGCGATCACTTGGTGAAATGAAAATCGGATCCGTTGCATATGCGTTCCTAAACACGACATATGTATTAGCCATAGGAACATGGCATTCGAGTGAAGCATAATTGAGAAAGGGATACCCTATTAAGAATGTTGTGAGATATACACATGAAATCCACTTTTGGTCACTAACTATGCTTGTGTTATTGATTTGTGTAACCCCTTGTGAAATTCATGAATGGTGATAATGGATGTGATGAAATCATGAATTGGTGATATAGTCTTATTTGATGTGTCCTTGATAATGGACTTGTCATATTTATATATATGAACATGTGTGTTCAATGGGTTTTATAAATTGGTTAGTTTCATTGTTGTTTGAACTACTTGATAGGAAAAGATATTGATTTGCATTCATATTTATATTATCATAATTGTTGGATTGTCATCATTGAGAAAGTATACTCACTTTCCATGTTGTCTATCTTTTTAGCTCTTGTGTTGTAGGGTATGACCATGGAGTGCGGCACTTCATGAGTGGAAGAATAGTGTGAAGAAGGTTTTAGTAAAAATGCCTTGGCTGGCACGTCTTTGAATTGATAGCTTTTGTACATCCCTTTTTAGAAGTGTTTGTATATGGCATTATTTTGTATAGCCATGTTATAGTTTAAAGCCTCATGAGCATGATTATGGTTGGATACCAATGACTTGACATCCTAGAGTGATAATGGATACCTTAGGATCATTTGAACTGAGCTTGTGATCATTTTGTATCTCTAAGTAATGCATGATGATGCTTGACATTGAAATTGATAGTCACTATGATGACATAGATGTTTATGTTGAAGGACAATTCATGATGGAATGAAATATAAATCTTGCTAAGTTGAGTCTTAATGGTTGATGTATGTTTTAGTCATGTTTGATGCTTGATTTAGTGATTGAATTTGATGTAGGAAGGGTTTTGATATGTTTTAGATATTCTTTATATGTTTTATACCCTATCATAAGTGTATCTTGATGAAAATGTTCCCGAAAATCATAGGCATTGCAAAAACTAAGGTCCCAAAGGCATGCTCTTTTTAAAACGGGAAAATGATGGAACAGGGGGCCAACCACGGCCAGTGGCAGGTCCTGCCCTGGTGTGCCTTTGTCTTGCTAAACTTTGACTGTCAGGCAGAGCGAACCACGGCTAGTGGTTTGTAACCACGGCCAGTGGTGGGGTCTGCCTTGGGAGTGCATTTTTTTATGAAAATTTTCCATGGAACCAGTGACAACCACGGCCAGTGGTTTGCCACCACTGCTAGTGGTTGTGTCCAAATGCTAAATTTTCAAGCTTTCATGCCATTCCGGGTTAGGATTCATATGTCTTTACTCCATGGTATGTTTATGCACGTAAATGTTCATGTTTTTACTAAACTTTGGCAATCAATTAATGTATTCTTGGATCTCCTTTTACGCCCACTCTTTTTCCCGAATTAACATACGTGTTCCACTAAACACTTGTATGGTGATTATGTAACTGGTTACTCTAAGTTAACATTTTTTTTATAAATCATTTACCTTCTCATATTGTCACATATAAGATGGGTCTTTAAATAGTCCAGGGTTGATTGTTAAAGTCTTTAACTGTGGTGTTCTTCTTCCATTGATCATTTCTTTTAAACCATAAAAAATTATCCTGATTTCCATTACCAAAGTATTAACATCTGTATCTTTATTTATTGGATTAAGGGTACCACATTGGGTGGTATCAGAGCATGACATGCATTTAGTGAATCTTTATCATTATTGTTTATTCTTATATGGGTTGATTGTGATTGATATTTGATCTATATAAGTCCGGCCAAGCTTTCTTCACACTACTCTCTCTCAATGATAAATTCTTGTGATTATATGAATGCTTATGACATTATGATATGATGATATTCCTTCTATAAGGCTTTAATGTGAATTCATTGATGTTGGACTCCAAGATGGAGGGCCATAGCTTATTTATATGATGTATTGCTATAGTATGAGACTATAGGCATGTCTATGAACTAGTTTACTGATATTAGTTGAATTTAATGTTATGAATATAGATCTTGTGATGGCTCGTCGTCGCCAAGATAATGATGACACTATAGCTAGAGCTTTGAATCGCTTTGTTGACCTTCTTGAGTCACAAAACCGTGATAGATAAGGTGTGGAAAGGCAAGCTACTCCTGTTACTCAAGGTACTCAAGGCCTTGATAAATTCTTGAAGCGGAAACCCTCTAAATTTCATGGTGGATTTAGGCCTGAGCAAGCCTATGTTTAGATCCGGGATGTTGAGTAGATCTTCCATAGCTTCGAATGCACTAAACTCCAGAAAGTGGAGTATGTTGTTTTTATGATGAGGGATGAAGTTGAAACTTGGTGGAGACTCACCAAGAGTAAAATGATTGCTGTTGCAACTCCCTTAACTTGGGAGAACTTCAAGTTCGAACTTATGAGGAAATATATGCCTGAAAGTTATAAGAGCAAGAAGGAGCTTGAGTTCATGGAACATAAGCAAGGCACCATGAATGTGGAAGAATATGCTTCCAAGTTTGAAGAGTTGTGTGAGTTCTACTCTCCTTATCAGCAAGAGGGGACCGGAGACTCAAAGTGTATGAAATTTGAGAACAGTTTGCACCTTGATATTTAGAGGGTGATTTGTCATCAAGAAATCCGAAGCTTCACGGTACTTGTGAATAAGTGCCGCATCTATGAGGAACATGCTCCACCTCATCACTCTAAATTTGATTCTAAGTTGAAGGGTCAATCTTCTGGTTTTAAGAAGCATGAAAATTTCTGAAAGAGGCATTTTCAAAGAGGCGCTCACTCTAATGCCAAAGCTAGGGGCGGTGGACATGGTAACACTTTTGGTCAGGGCAATGCAAATACCAATGGACCAAAGTACAATCGGTGTGGTGGACCTCATTTTGCCCGTAAGTGTGTACACCGGAATGATGTGGTATGCTTCAATTGTGACCAAGTGGGACACATTCGTCCTGCATGTCCTTTGCTTGCAAGGCAGAATCCTATGCAAGCCAATACTCCTACTCATGCCAACACTCCTACTCATGTGAACCGTGGAGGCCACAATGGTGGTCGGGGATGCGGTAATGGGCACAATGACGGCTGAAATGGTGGCCGTAGTGAATATTGTAACACCCCAAAAATAGGGGTAAATTTTTCACGATTGAAAACTAATTATAAGTAGAAGAAA
Source organism: Clitoria ternatea (assembly GCA_037962975.1). Lineage (NCBI taxonomy): Eukaryota > Viridiplantae > Streptophyta > Magnoliopsida > Fabales > Fabaceae > Clitoria > Clitoria ternatea. Next base: position 115,149,919 of record CM075671.1, read on the forward strand.
ATGTGATATATATGAAATGTCAAGTAATTACCCTGGATCATTTAATAACCTATCTCATATATGAAGATATGAGAAGGTACTAGAGTGCTCCTTGGGCGATCGAACTTAAGAATCGTCATAAGGGAAAAACGGAAGATATAACTAAAAGTGAGGATTATAAAAGTCTATATGAAAAAAGATTGAAAGATGCATCATTAATTCGTTTAAATAGTGATAATACAATTTCATAATAGTAATAATGTTTCTAGAGGTCATGGGACCCAAAGCATGCAAGGAAATTGGATAAAAGAAGCAAAAATGAAGAAAGTAGGATCAGGGTATCTCACTTGAGCGAATCCCTGTCTTGCTTGAGTGAATCCCTGTCTCGCTTGAGCGAGACCCATATGGGTCGCTTGGGCGAGGCCAGCGAGCGTGAGCGAAAACGCTTCAGAACCATCACCACGCTCGGTCGCTTGAGGAGGCATGCTCACTTGAGCGAAAAAGGGATAGAACCTCACTGCCCATATTTCGCTCGAGCAAGGCCAAGCTCGCCTGAGCGAAATCCATCCAGTAACAAACCACATAACGCTCGCCTGAGTGAAGGCAAGCCCGCTCGAGCGAGGAACGTCCAGAATGCACACACCAAGTGCAGAGTCGTTTCGCCTGAGCGAGAACCACTCTCGCTTGAGCGAGATTAGGCCAGAGGCCATACAACTGATACAGGGGATTCTCGCTTGAGCGAGGATCCATCTCGCTTGAGTGAGATTATCAGTTCATGTGCAGAAGACATGAAAATCTCACAACCTTACATACAAAAACTCATCCCAAGCAGAATTGATCGAAATTAACATATCACATACATCATATTAACCATTTAGAACTTATTTCAAGTAATCATATTCAACAAATTCCATTCTAATTCATTAATCATATCATAATCAAGCTTATCACCTTATATGCTTCATTGAACACAAAATCTTAAGAAATACTTCATTCATTCATCAACTCTAACGGTATTCCGAATCATGTTTATCATGCATACATTGTCAAGGTCGTTAATGAAAATTAGCCATACACACAAGGATCTATTTTTCCTACATGACCTCCAAAATCAGCATTCATCACATTAACTTATAAAATTGAGCATATATATATAAATCATACACTTTACAAAATGACAATATGCTGGCCAAGGCTCACCCACTTTCTTCCATATTTACCTTCATCAATACTCGACCTCCAAAAGAGTAGGGTATCATCATACCTACATCAAACTTAAAAATGGAAACTAGGAGGTGAGTAACATAATCCCAAATGTATCAAAGTCATACATTATGATGATACTTATACATGCCTACATATAATACATTTCTCAAGAGACATCACAAGTTTCTTTCATATACTATATGATTCCATTTCAACATGTTACATATTTGAAGCAATACATCCACAACACACTTATCCACATCATTGGCATTCTCAATAACGTCACCATACACATAATGTTAGTACCACATTTCTTTCCCCTTTATTTATCAATCATCCGTCGCCACCATGGGGTATCAATTAGGCATATCTCCAGCTATATGCAAATGCTCATATAGCTAATGCATATGCACAAAGGAATTATTATCAAATGCGGATCCAACTATGGGAAACATCAACATACCAAATGTGGGTCAAGCATAGGTGTGCTACTATGCCCCTACTATAGTAGAAAAATATGTACACATACACTTCAATTCATGCATGCTTAACAACATATTTTTCTTGTACCAAACCGCTCTCGCACCTATGTAGCACTAGTCACCCCGTGACTTGCGGATCAACATCACGGCCTTACTTGCCAAAGTGCTACGGGCCCCTCCCGAACACACATCGAGAGAGCTGTGCCCCGTCGGACACTGAGGTAACTTACTCATCACACAGCCGCCCGCCTATTGGGCCCGCCATATAGGGTGTCTCGTCACCAAACAATGGACAGCTTCTGTTAGGAATCCCTAGTGTATGAGCAGCGGAAATACAAGGATTCCCATAGGATTTGCAAAGCGCCATGTTTCAAAGCATAAGACAAAACTACACAAAAAGTTACGTTTTAGAATTACCTCTTGAAGAATATCGAAGCAATCGTAGCCTCGTCCTTTAGGAGTCCACACGAGTACTCCCACCAGAAATGCTACACCTTCCAAATGCTAGTTTGACGGCGTGTAGCTTTTGCAACTTTTGCGTATTTTTGTGTCTCTTTTGGGTAGCCGCCTATGAGCATCTTATGCTCTATTTATAGGCTTAGGTTTGACCTAATTTGCTCCCTAAAGAGTGGGCTCCTTACTCATTCTAAATAAGTTAGGCCCAATAGTCTTATTTTAGTCCAACTAAAATAAAAGTTATTTTCTGATGGGCTTACTCTATGTGTGTGACCCTATAGGTAAAATACTCGGTTATATTAATAATAAACTATTTTATTATTAATATAAAATAAGAGCGGCATCTAGTAATACATCATTATATCCGAATATTATTTATTAACAGCATAACCTATAAGTGATAATTATTTTATATGTTTGTTCCTTTTGTCACGATATCCTAATTGGGCCCAAGGCATGGTCGTGTCATCCTTGTATGGTCCAATTTATTTTACTTGATACCAGAGTAGACTTTATCCAAATAAATATCCAATATTTATTCTTTCTAGCATGGCTATGCATTTCCTTAGTCTCACTCCATCAAGTGGCCTATAGATATCACTCCTGTCATATAGGAGAGACAAATCCCATCTACATCACTCACATCCCTTTGCATAATTTGTACATTGCCTAACCACAACCTTTATAGTCCTCTTATTACAAAAGACGTTTGATTGTATTAAAACAATAAACTCCTTATGTAGGAATCGTAGTGACTTCAGGTCAAAGGACTACATATACCATTATCACATTGAGAATCGTTTATGACATTCATGTAACGATCCATGCAACGTTCTCATGGTGGGTCTGTCCAATACATCATTACTCTTAATGTGTACCCGTGTGAAGACTTGATATCATTTATATCCATGATCTGTGAGATCAGATTATCAATACACTCATACACTAGTCTTACTGTATTTACATGTCCCCACGTAAATACTTGACTAGGGACATTTTAGGAATAACTCTCATATGACCTATTACTCTAAGGATAAATAAAGGTTGTTAAACTATTTAACAAAAATGACTTATTCAAAATGATGCGAACCTATATAGGCTTTTAGTGCATATTTCCAACAATCTCCCACTTGCACTTAGAGCCGATAAGGTTAATGCCCAATGACGTCTATAGTGCCCTTATGCTTTTACTACGTAAGCGGTTTTACTAGTGGGTTCCCAACAATTTTTTTGGTATGCACATTGCATATTTTCACATCTTCTAAAGATGGAACTATTTAACTATATGCTTGGATTAATCCACTTCCTTATATTGTTCTATGGTTCCATTGTCATCACAGTGGAAACTCATAGGATACAAAACATTTAGAATTATTAAATGTAAATTGACTTCTTTTGTAATTTAACATAGCAAAATACTTAGATTTGTTAGTAGAACCAACGATTGTTTCTTGCTTTGAACCTTTCAAGCATACATCGTAACCATCTTGACAACACATATATTTTGATTGCAATCTTAAGTCTTTCAAATTAATCAAAAATTGACATCGATGTAACCTTTACAACGAGCTCATCTTCCATTTATCAAGATTAAATCCTTAGTCCTTCTTAAGTGTTTAAGGATACTCTTGACTATAGAATGAGAATATTATTAGTTCTAGAAGAAGCATGTCTTCTGCATGTAATACTAGAACTATAATTGTGCAGTTACTAACCCTTTTATAGTCACAAGATTTATCTTCATTCTTTAATGAAGATTCTAGCTTCTAAAAGCTTGCTTTAGTCCATAAATAGAACATTTGCAGTTCACATACCTTCCTAGATGTTTTAGGCATAAAAGGCCTTTAGGTTGTGTCACATACACATCCTCAAGATGATTTCCATCTTGACATCTATCTACCATATCTCATAATGGTGGTATACTGCTACAATAAGCAGGATCTAAATGGTTTTTAAGCTAATTGAATTTTGTCAATCTTGCTTTTAAAGGTACTTTTATTACCATCCATGTTTAGTTTTCCTTTTGAAAACCCACTTGCATCCTATAGGTTTTACCCTTTAGGTGCGTCAACCAAGGTTTATACCTTGTTAATATAAATGGAACCCATTTCAAATCCTATGGTCTTATGCCATGTCTTAGAATCTAAACTTGCATTGGCCTCTTCATAAGAAGCTTGGTAATTTAGCAATATGCTTCCTTCCAGATTTATAAGATATCCATATCTTTCAGATTTGGTGACATATCCTATTTGATCTTACACAAGTCTTGTGCTACCGGAGCTAAGGATTTCACAACACTTTGTGATTTCTACTCCAAGTTCATCCTTGACTTTTAAATGCTTTGTGATACTAGAATTTCTTCAAGTTCTACCATCCTCTCAATGATTCTTTAAGGGATGTACTCTTATTCAAGAATACAACATTCTAAGCAACAAGCCTTTTATTCTCAGATGGATTGTAGAATTGATAACCCTTAGCTTTCTTTGGGTATCTCACAGAAGACATTTATCTAATTTGGATCCGACCTTGTCAGAGTTGGATGCTCTATAGAAGCATCATAGTTCCAAATTATTAGTAAAGACATACTAGGTTTCTTCCTAGTCCATATCATATATGGTTTCTTTAAGAAAGTCTAAGATGGAACATGGTTAAGTGTGGAAATTTTGTTAATAAAGAAACGTTGAAGGAGTTAGAGATGTTTGATAATAATCAATAATCAAACTATGTCCAACAAGGTTTGACTTTTCCCCGTAGAGATGCTATTAAGGCATTCCATGAGGAATGAGTTAAGAGGTAATCTCTCACTCTATTAGATAGTTATCAAACTTATAACTCAAATTATTTGCTATCTTGATCTAATTAAGAGCTTTAATTGTCTTGCCAATTTGGTTTTTCACTTCATTATGAATTCTTTAAACTTTTCAAAGACTTTCTAACTTATGTTACATAAATCTATACTCATTGACTTTTCAATTAGTATGTTGAAGTATTGAAAAATATATCTAGTTATTGTTCTAATAGGCCCACATACATCGTTATGTATTAGATAATAGATTACTCATCTTTTCAATGAATGAGGTCTCAATTATCTCTCCAATAAATAAGATTTACATGTCTCCATTGATTCCAAAATCAAAAAGAGTCCATATAACCATGTTAATGGTATTTAGAAAATGTGTTTCTTATCCATTTGCCTTAGAAGACAATACCATGTAAGTAAGGTTCAAAATCACTTATTTTTAACCTACTTTGGTAGTTGTTATAAATGGGTGTTTTGAGATTTAGGATGTGGAATCCATTACTCAATTGTGCATCAACATCCATTTGAAGAAATAAAGTTATTTTATAATAAGAAAAACATTTCTTGTCTAACAAGAAATAATATGCACAATGTCTAGTTCAGTAACTAGCCCAATAGGTAAAGATCTTATCTTTATTGTAGCAACTTTTGCTCAATTTTATACAGATTTCTCCACCCTTAACAAATGATCTACTTCCTTGATCTTTCAAAATTTGAGATCTACTACTAGTATCTGATACTAATGTTAGTGAAGTAAAATAACTTGACTTCTATAACATGACCTGTAGTGGAAGTCTTACTTCCCTTTCTTTTGAACTCCTTCAAGTTCTTTAGACAAATTATTTCAATGTCTTATTTTGGCTAAAACTAGAAACAATTTCCTTTCTTGATCACCTTTTAGACTTCCAGACTAACTTGCCCTTAATAAAGTCTGTATACGATCATATCGTATATCTCCCATATATTCATATTGCCTTTTATAGCTCAGAGTTTATGCAGACTCCATAGGGTATTCAAGACCCAACCATAGATGATATATAAGCCAAACATGACACACTGTCGCTTCATCTTTAATGAAGATAATTCTCAAGTCTCAATACCTATCTAGGCATTTTTTTAGATAAAGTGTCCTTCCAAAGGACAGATTGCAACAAAACAATATTTGGTATATCATGGTTATTCTAAAACAAATTACATGCAAATCTATCACTTCTATTTAAAACATATTTAAATTTTGGTCATTAAATAAATATGTTGTCTCCCACTATTTTGATTCAAAACAAATACCCTCCCTGAATCATAAAAAAATCCCATTGGAAGATTTTTCTAGTGGGCCAAGATCCATATTTGGCCTAATGTTGAGTCAGCTTTGGCTGATCGCCCAACCCTTGGTTATTTAGGTAGGAAACACATTTCCAATTGCATCTCATGCAACTCTTGGATGATTGAGTGGGTAACTCTTTACCCTTATTCATCTTATGAATTTAAGCTCAATCCTTACGCCTCTAAGTTATTTTCAATCCAATTGAAACAATTAGTTAAGTTTAGGCCTAATAAAAACAATTTGGATATTACAATTATCCCATCGCGCCTTACTAATATAAATGATAGCACCCTGCTTTGGCAGACCCACTATTTATTGATATTAGTCTCGACGAGTGTTACTTATTAGAAGGCGTTTAAACTTAATATTAACGCTTCTAGGTTCTTCAATCTGATTAAAGTTACCTAGATAAGTCCAATAACAAATGGTTGGATAATCCAATTATCCATCATCCTTTACTAATATCGATAAAAACACCCTGCTTTGGCAGAACCTACACTTTATTGAAACTAGCATTGATGACTATTGTTTATTAGAACGCGTTTTAGACTGTTCATACCTTTAGGCTTTTCCAATCCAATTGAAAAAAGTCTATTTGAATAAACTTAATAATACTTGGATAATCCAATTATCCAATCATGTCCTACTAAACATAAATAAGGCACCCAACTGTGACGTGACCTGCACTTTATTTATATCAAGTTAGACGTCATTACTTATTAGAAGGTATGATTGTCGGGCTTGAGGGATTTCAATTTTCTTATTGTTCATTACCGACTTTCATTAAACGCTTTAACGCAAAATAAAACCCGAAAACATGCAATCAAAAATTATGAGATGGTTATGGTCTTCCTAGAAAATAAAATAAAATAAAATAAACCTAAAGGAACTATGGAGTCTTGACTTCATGAAGTCCTACTTCTTGAAACCACCATCCTCCTAGAGTCACCACTCTAGGTTTCTTCTAGGTCTCCACCTTGTTGACTTTTCCAAGATTACAATGTAATAAAGAAAACTCGTTTTACATACGAGTGAAGGGTTGAGAGAAGAAATTTAAGAATAGAGAAAGGCACAGCACGCAGACTGTATTTAAAATTAAATAAAAAAAATCTAAGACCATAACCATTCACCGCTGGACGTGTTAATTAATCAATTAATAGAGTAATCAATTGTATTTAAAATAAAATAAATTTTAAAACACATAATTAAACACGCGGGGTCATAAAAGGAAAACTATGCAAAGAAGTTTGGCGGCTCTGTTGACCGTTCAACAGACAGGGTCAAGGGGTGTTCCAACCCAAAAATTTAGTACTGTAATCAGGTTAGTTCCCAGGAAAGAGAGGTGGGTCCGGAGTGACCGCTTAAGTACCAAGTCTTTCCTAGCCAGAACGTCCCACTGACCATTAACAGCTCAAAATATTCGGTTATGATTTCAAACAATTTGAAATCTTTAATTTTGAAATGGCCAAGATTTAACTTTTAAACCTTATCTTTTGACCCTTACAATTATCCTAAAATAAGAATAGTCAAAGTTTAACTTTTAAACCTTATCTCTAGAGTCTCAAAAATCATCCTAATTTTTAGGAACGATCAAGGTTTAAATTTTAGACCTTATCTCTAGAGTTCAAGATATTTTATTTCGAATCCTATTAAATTTGATAAAGATCTTATCTTTAATTTGTAACTTTTACAAATCCTATCAAATTTATTAAGGATTAAATATTTGATTTTAAAATTATTAAATTTAATAAAGATCTTATCTTCTATTTGTAATAATTACAATTATATTAAATTTAATAAATATGAATCAATTTATAACTCCTACAAATCACATTAATTTTAAAAAGATCACATATGATGCAAATTCTATTAAAATTAATAAGAATAAATTATTTAAATTTATAACTCTTACAAATCATATTAATTTTAAAAGGATCACAAACAATGCAAATCCTATTAAAATTAATAAGAATAAATTATTTAAATTTACAACTCTTACAAACTTTAATTTTAACAAATAATTAAAAATTTGATTTGTAACTTTTACAAATCAAATTTAAAATATAATATTAAAATCAAATATTTTATTTGTAACATTTACAAATAAATAAAATACCATTACGGCTAGGTTTCAACTTTTGAATCTTAGTTTTCATTATGGCTAGGGTTTAACTCGTAAACTTTCTAAACACAATCTCACATGAACAATTCATATTAGAAAAGAGAAAGCATATAGACGTCATTGCATACAACCCTTGATTTCAATTTAATTAAATAAACATAAAACATGCCTTATAATTAGAACACATATAGAACAATCACCATTGCAACATACAACATGTTCATATAATAAAGCACATCCTAAAAACATGTTCTTTAATTAAAATGTTGAGAAAAGAAATCAATATACATAAAGCAAAAATATATTGATATTAGCTTTCAAAAGGTGCAACCTTTGCAACATATCTCATAAAAAAACAACCTTTATATAATATCTCATTAAAAATGCAACCTTTGCAACATATCTAATAAAAGATGCAACCTTTGCAAAAGGATTCAACCCTTACAATTCTTTTCATAAAAGAAATTTTAATTTTAATTTTACATTTTCTTTAAACAAATGTTTGCCCAAAACAAGGTTTTGCAACTAGGCTCTGATACCACTGTTAGGAATCCCTAGTGTATGAGCAGCGGAAATACAAGGATTCCCATAGGATTTACAAAGCGCCATGTTTCAAAGCATAAGACAAAACCACACAAAAAGTTACGTTTTAGAATTACCTCTTGAAGAATATCGAAGCAATCGTAGCCTCGTCCTTTAGGAGTCCACACGAGTACTCCCACCAGAAATGCTACACCTTCCAAATGCTAGTTTGACGGCGTGTAGCTTTTGCAACTTTTGCGTATTTTTGTGTCTCTTTTGGGTAGCCGCCTATGAGCATCTTATGCTCTATTTATAGGCTTAGGTTTGACCTAATTTGCTCCCTAAAGAGTGGGCTCCTTACTCATTCTAAATAAGTTAGGCCCAATAGTCTTATTTTAGTCCAACTAAAATAAAAGCTATTTTCTGATGGGCTTACTCTATGTGTGTGACCCTATAGGTAAAATACTCGGTTATATTAATAATAAACTATTTTATTATTAATATAAAATAAGAGTGGCATCTAGCAATGCATCATTATGTCCGAATATTATTTATTAACAACATAACCTATAAGTGATAATTATTTTATACGTTTGTTCCTTTTGTCACGATATCCTAATTGGGCCCAAGGCATGGTCGTGTCATCCTTGTACGGCCCAATTTATTTTACTTGATACCGGAGTAGACTTTATACAAATAAATATCCAATATTTATTCTTTCTAGCATGGCCATGCATTTCCTTAGTCTCACTCCATCAAGTGGCCTATAGATATCACTCCTGTCACATAGGAGAGACAAATCCCATCTACATCACTCACATCCCTTTACATAATTTGTACATTGCCTAACCACAACCTTTATAGTCCTCTTATTATAGAAGACGTTTGATTGTATTAAAACAATAAACTCCTTATGTAGGAATCGTAGTGACTTCAGGTCAAAGGACTACATATACCATTATCACATTGAGAATCGTTTATGACATTCATGTAACGATCCATGCAACGTTCTCATGGTGGGTCTGTCCAGTACATCATTACTCTTAATGTGTACCCGTGTGAAGACTTGATATCATTTATATCCATGATCTGTGAGATCAGATCATCAGTACACTCATACACTAGTCTTAATGTATTTACATGTCCCCACGTAAATACTTGACTAGGGACATTTTAGGAATAACTCTCATATGACCTATTACTCCAAGGATAAATAAAGGTTGTTAAACTATTTAACAAAAATGACTTATTCAAAATGATGCGAACCTATATAGGCTTTTAGTGTATATTTCTAACAGCTTCATGATTCCCAGAATCACTAGGGAAATACAACAATATACCTATGCACTGGGTCGCCCTCCCACTAGGCCTGCCTAGTGGAACCCCTAACATTCCACATAGACAGCGTATGATATGCCATGGATGTAAATGTCAATCAATGCATTCTCACTCTATGCATCCTATCATGCCACTCCACATTCAACAATTCATCACCTCGACATAGTGGATTTCTTATACTCATCATCCTCCACCACCACCAACATTCATTGGATTTCACACACATAATTAGTTAGTGGCAATCAATATTCATTAGTTCACACATTGTGGGATGTTCAACCACATATCAATCAATACAACCGTAGTCTCAAGCCATTCATAACAAACTCATTAGCATCAATCAAAATAACACCATACTCATCATCCTAAAAGCATATGCCACACAACACTAATTATCCTAAATGCATTACAATCATATAATCGTCAAGTCATCCATCCAAGCAAAATTAGTAATACACAATTATATACACACATCACTAATGGATGAAATCATGCATTTAGAATAGTTACCCCCTCCTACCTCAAGAGAAGTAGTAATCAACACGGTCCAATGGTCCCACCTCGTCAATGGGGTTGTTTCCTATATTATATAATATAACACTTTAAATTCCCAAACCTCATTTATTTCACTAATTCCACCATAACCATTATGGGTCAGGTGCCTCTATTCATTATTATGCATCTTTAATATCAAACCCATTAATGAGTTCCCACATTAATGGTTCCCAACAACCATCATTAATCATCAAACTTCATTAATGGTCATCCACCATCAATAATATCACTTCACCTCATTAATAACATTTATCTAACACACTAAATGCTTATCTACTTATATTTTACACTTTCCCCAAATCACGAGGTTAGGGTTTCACTAGAAACCCAACAACCATCACCAGTGCCCATCATCTTCCTTGCCATATACATACACTCATAAATACTCATTTATAACTCTCATGAATGTTAGTACACCTTAGAGTTTCACACATTAATGGCTTCCCAAATCTCACCAATACACATTTAACACTCTCCTAACAACCCAACACCATAGCCTAAGGCTTAGAATACCAAGAGGATGAAGGAACTTACCTTAAGCTCCAAGGAAACCTAAGCCCTAGCACCACCATGTCAATAGAAGAAAATGGAGAGAGTTTCAAGCCCCAAGCACTTCCCAAAGTGAAGAAGAAGCCAAATTGATTGGGTATAGGACGAGACTCACAAATTTAATGAGTTTTGTGGGAGAAGAAGAGAAATGAAGAGGTTTATATGAAGGGGAAGGGGAGTGACAAAAATTACAGGGAAAAGGGATAGTAGAGTTGCAATGTGAATAAGAGAGGGAGAGAATGAATTTTTGTGTTTTAATTGGACCCTTCATATAAACTTCTACGTTTCAAATCAAACAGGATCTTCGTTCAGGCTCAATACTTTATCTAAAAGTTATTCCGAATATGTATTCAGACTCCCAATAATATTCTTAACAGCCCTGACCAATATCATCCCAATCAGAGATATTTGGTCTGACACCCATATTTTAATTAGGTATTATTTTAGCTCCTATAGCCTCAATAAATTATAAATAATCCTCAAAATCTGAGTTTAATTATTTTCAATATTTTGGGACATTTATTAACCCCATATATAATTATTCAACATTTACTCTCCTCATTTAATTATTTATATAAAATCTAGGATGTTACAATCCACCCCACCTAAAAGAAATTTTGTCCTCGAAATTTAACATACCAAATTCGAGTGCATCAGGGTATCGTGCTCTTATATCGTCTTTACATTCCCATATGAATGTCTCCATATTTCCATGCTTCTATGCAACTTTCATCAAAGGTACCAATTTGTTTCGTAGCTTCTTCACGGAGTGTTCAACAATATGAATGGAAACAAGAATGATAGTCAAGTCATCTCGCACATCAACATCATTAACTGGGATTACATGCGAGGGATCAGGAATATACTTCCTCAACCACGACACATGAAATACATTGTACAGATTCGCAAGGTGCGGAGGAAGTGCAATCCGATAAGCCACATCACCAATTCGTTCAAGAATCTCATAAGGTCCAATAAACTTAGGACTTAATTTCTTACTCTTCAAAGCTCTTCCAATACCCTTATCTCTTGATACTCTCAAAAACACGTGTTCGCCAACTTGAAACTCAAGTGGCTTCTACCTCTTATCATATTAACTCTTCTGACGATCTTGGGTAATTTTCATCTTTTCTTGTATCATCTTAATCTATTCATTTTTCTCCGTAATCAATTCTGGCCCCAAAGCCAAATTCTCACCAGTTTCAAGCCAACACAACGGAGTTCTACATTTTCGACCATACAACGCTTCATAGGGAGCCATACCAATGGAACTATGATAACTATTGTTGTATGTAAATTAGATTAGTGGTAGGAATCTTTCCCAACAACCACCATGCTCCAATACACAAGCCCGCAACAAATCTTCAAGGCTTTGAATTGTTTGCTCAGATTGTCCGTCCGTTTATGGGTGATACGCCAAACTAAGCTTCAACTTATAACCCATTGCCTCATGTAAGCTTCCCCAAAATCGGGAAGCGAACCGCGGGTCACGATCTGACACAATACTCAAAGGTACACCATGTACCCTAACGATCTCCTTAATGTACAATTATGCCAATTTCTCCAAAGAACTCTTCATGTTCATGGGCAAGAAGTGATCACACTTCGTCAATCGATCCACGATTACCCATATAGCATTATTTCCAGTACGTGTCCTAGGCAATCCATAGACAAAGTCCATAACAATGTCGTCCCACTTCCAAACAGGGACATCAAGAGGTCTTAAATAACCAGATGGCTCCTGATGCTCGACCTTGACCTTTTGACAAATAATGCAAGAGGCTACGTAATTAGCCACATCCCACTTCATATCGGGCCACCAGAAATTCTTCTTTAAATCCTAATACATTTTTGTGGAACCAGGGTGTATGCTCAATACACTCTTATGAGCTTCTTCAAGTACCAACCTTCTTAAATCACCACCAGATGGGACATAAATTTGACCCTTTACTCGCCAAATGCCATCATGACCTTCCGTCAAAAATGAATTCTTCCCATTAGCTTGAGCTTTCTTCATCTTAATCAAGTACCCATCCTTCGGTTGTTGCAATTTCACGGTTTCAAGGAATACATTTGCTACCATCAAGACCTCAAGGGACATCTTCTTTGGGGTATATATTTCTACACCCACGTTCAAGTTTCTAAATTGCTCAATTAGCTCCTTTTCTTTCACCATCATAGCAGAAACATGCAACGATTTCTGACTCAAGGCATCGGCAACCATATTTGCCTTCCCGGGGTGGTACCTCAAATCAAACTCATAATCTTTCAAAAATTCCATCCATCTTTGTTGGCGCATATTAAGCTCCTTCTGATCAAATAAATATTTGAGACTCTTGTGATCACTAAAGACCACAAACTTAGAACCATACAGGTAATGCCACCACAATTTCAAAGCAAACACCACCGTCGCCAATTCAAGATCATGTGTGGGATATTAACCTCATGCGGTCATAATTGTCTCAATACATAGGCTATTACATGTTCATTTTGCATCAATACACAACCAAGACCAAGCTTGGAAGCATCACAATACACCACAAAGTAATCCAATAAATTGGGCAATGCCAATACAGGAACAGAAGTGAGTCTAACTTTCAACTCTTGGAAATTCCTCTCTCAATCAAGATTCCACACAAATGGCTGATTCTTACGGGTTAGCTTCATCAACGGAAAAGCCAAATAGGAGAAACCTTCAATAAATCTCTGATAATAACTGGCAAGACCAAGAAAACTCCTTATTTCAGTCATGGACGTTGGTCTTTCCCAAGCCATCACGGCTTCAATCTTAGATGGATCAACGGCAACACCATCTTTGGAGATAACATGTCTAAGAAATTGGACCTCCGACAACCAAAATTCACACTTAGAAAGCTTTGCATATAACTCTTTCTCGCGAAGAACGCTCAATACAAGACGAAGATACTTCTCATGTTCTTCATGGCTCTTGGAATAGATAAGGATGTCATCGATAAACACCACCACAAACTTGTCAAGATATTCATGAAAGATGTGATTCATGTAATCCATGAAAATTGCAGGTGCATTCGTCACACCAAATGGCATCCCCACATATTTATAGTGGCCATATCACGTTCGAAAAGCAGTTTTAGGAATATCTTCGGTCTTCACTCGGATTTGGTGATATCCGGAACACAAATCAATTTTTGAGAATACAACAGCATTCTTCAATTGATCTAGAAGATCATCAATGCGAGGTAGTGGATATCGGTTCTTAACGGTCAACTTGTTAAGTTGTCAATAGTCAACAATAACATCATACTTCCTTTCTTCTTTCTCACCAATAAAACAGGCGCACCCCAAGGAGATACACTTAGGCGAATAAACTCTTGCTCTAACAACTCTTTAACTTGTCTCTTCAACTCGTCTAACTCCATAGGAGACATCCGATATGGAGCTCGAGAAACAGTTTCCATAACCGGAACAAGATCAATAGAAAACTTCACCTGTCGTTGGGAGGTAAACCAGGCACCTCATCAGGAAATACATCCGAAAATTTAGACACAATGGGAATATCAAGGGATTGAATAGTATTTTCTCCATCCATCATGCATAGTATAAAAAGAATTTGAGATATACCTTGCACATCAAAGCGCTCGGTATTCGGAGAAGGAAGGACAATGCTTCGATTCTGACAATCCACCAAGACCTTGTTGGCAGATAACCAATCGATTCCCAAGATAATTTCTAAGTCCTTCATAGGAAAGCAAATAAGAGATACGACGAATCTCCTACCTTCAAGAATCATCTCAACATCACTACATCCAGTGACTGCCCATAAAAAAGTATCGGTCGATGTAGACACCATGATAGAACATCTCATCATGCTTATTGGTAATTTTAATTGCCTCACACAATCTTCCGAAATAAAGGAGTGTGTCGTACCCAAATCAAACAATACGTCAACATAATTACCATGTATTTGGCACTTACTTTGGACAAGATCCTCGGCCTGTGCAGCTTCTTCACCGATCATGGCAAAGACTCTTCGAGCAGTTTATTGGTTAGCACCATGATTGTGACCATTCTAGCCACCATTACCATTACCTCGGGTGTTGCCATTACCATGACCATTGCCACCATTTCCGTTGCCATTACCATCACGACCACCATTGCGGCTGTCATTGTCATTTCCACGACCACGGCCTCTAAAAGCGCCATAGCCTCCACGGTTTGCATCATTACGCGCCACCACATCTGTGGCATTCAAGGGACAATTAGGACGGATGTGCCCCGGTTGGTTGCATCTATAACATACCACCGTCTCCTCATGATTACATTCACGAGCCAAGTGATTTCTGCCACACCGAAAACAACAAAGACCTTGGCCATTACCTCGGCCACCATTGGCACCGTGTCTTCCACCACCACATCCACCTCTAAGTGAAGAGGAGCCATACACAAAATGTATATTACTCTTAAAGTTGCCTTTCTTCTTGAAGTTAGGGGATTGACCCTTCAATTTATAGTCATGCCCCGAAGAACTCTTAGGAGCCACATCATTCTCTTCAAAGATCAGACATTTGTTCATAAGAGTAGGAAAACTCCTAATCTCTTGAAGACATATAGCCTTCTTGATCTCCTGACGCAACCCATTCTCAAACTTAACATATTTCGAAGCTTTGGTACCTTCCTATTGGAAAGGAGGGTAAAACACGCATAATTCTTCAAATTTTGAGGCATATTCCTCCACTGACAAGCTTCCTTGTTTGAGCTCCATAAATTCAAGCTCTTTCTTTTTCTTGTAGCTCTCTGGGAAATACTTCCTTAAAAACTCCACCTTAAAGCTCTCCCAATTCAACGGAGTATGAGCAGCAATCATATACCCATGAGTGAGAATCCACCAAGATTTAGCTTCATCTCAAACCATAAATACCATGTACTCAACTTTTTGAGCTTCCATACACTCCATCCTAGCAAATATTCACTCCAAGTCACGGATCCAAATATAAGCGTCTTCCGGTTTATAACCCCCATGAAATTCGGAAGGCTTCCGCTTGGGGAATCGGTTAAGTCCATGACTTGGTTGACCAACGGGTGGTTGTTACTGTTCAAGGATATCGGCAAACCGATTGAAAGCTTCAGCCATAGCGGCTGCGTCAACATTACGCCTATTCGCCATCAATTAATCTACATTATAACATAAACATATTTAGAAACCTTGTGTTTCTTTCCTCAATATATACCAATCATTATCAATTATCATTAATACATGTATCATTATAATATATTTGTAATTCGAAGGTAAGTATGGAAAGGAAATGCCTGGCCAGGCTTAATAACGATCACACAATCATTACCATTCATAATATGAATTAATGGGCAATCTTTGCCCCAATAATGCTTATCTATAGTAACACCATCATAACATTAATCAGCTAGTGCTTTTATGAGGCATATCAATGATTCAATGGCAATCAACAACATTTCAATGTCAGACAATTTCAATTCAACAAGAGAGTCACTCAACCTTGGTATTTCATTCACATATAACAAGCAATGAGCATTAACAAATGCTCTGATACCAGGATGTAACACCCCGAAAATAGGGGTAAATTTTTCCCGATTTAAAAATGATTATAAGTAGAAGAAAATGTGATATATATAAAATGTCAAGTAATTACCCCGGATCATTTAATAACCTATCTCATATATAAAGCTATAAGAATCGTCACAAGGAAAAAGTTGAAGATATAATTAAAAGTGAGGATTATAAAAGTCTATGTGAAAAGAGATTGAAAGATGCACCATTAATTCATTTAAATAGTGATAATACAATTTCCTAATAGTAATAATGTTTCTAGAGGTCATGGGACCCAAAACATGTAGGGAAATTGGATAAAAGAAGTAAAAATAAAGAAAGTGGGATCACGGTATCTCGCTTGAGCGAATTCCTGTCTCACTTGAGCGAGACCCACATTGGTCGCTTGGACGAGGCCAGCGAGCGTGAGCAAAAACGCTTCAGAACCCTCACCGCGCTCGCTCGCTTGAGCGAAAAAGGGACAGAACCTCACTGCCCACATTTAGCTCGAGTGAGGTCAGGCCCGCCTGAGCGAAATCCATCCAGTAACAAACCACATAACGCTTGCTTGAGCGAAGGCAAGCCCGCTCGAGCGAGGAATGTCCAGAATGCATATGCCAAGTGCAGAGTCATTTCACCTGAGCGAGAACCACTCTTGCTTGAGGGAGATTAGGCCAGAGGCCATACAACTGATACAGGGGATTCTCACTTGAGCGAGGATCCATCTTGCTTGAGTGAGATTATTAGTTCATTCACAGAAGACATGAAAATCTCACAACCTTACATATAAAAACTCATCCCAAGAAAAATTTATCGAAAGTAACATATCACATACATCATGTTAAGCATTTTGAACTTATTTCATGTAATCATATTCAACAAATTCCATTCCAATTCGTTAATCATATCATAATCAAGATTTTCACCTTATATGCTTCATTGAACACAAAATCTTAAGAAATACTTCATTCATTCATCAATTCTAATAGTATTCTGAATCATGTTTATCATCCATACAATGTCAAGGTCATTAATGAAAATTAGCCATACACACAAGGGTCTAGTTTTCCTATATGACCTCCAAAATCATCATTCATCACATATTACAAAATTGAGCATATATATATATCATATATGTAACATCTCGATTTAATAATTAATTGCCGAATAAAAATAAATCATTAAAATAATAATTCCAAAGTGGGAAAATTATTTATTAATTATAATTGACTTAATTAATTTAACTTAAGGAAATAAAGGCTGATTAGTTGTAACTATGTGCGTGTGACGCGTGTAGGAGTTGTTGTGGTGCACGATTTCCCACCCTACTCTTCCCTTCTCCGTGCATGCATATATGTGCTACTGGGCCACTTTATTATTCATTTTTCCCTTCAGACTTCTCTCCCTTCCGTTCTCTCTTCTTTTCTTCTTCTTCTTCGCTCTTCGTTCTTCTTCTCCTTCCTTCGTCAAGCATGAGGGTGAGGAAGTCGAATGGAGAGTTTCTCCTTCGATGACACAAGAACGACACATTGTTCCTTCCCTGTTCTTTCATTTCCCTTCGTCGACTTCCCTCCTTCTCCCTCTCCTTTACTCGAAGCTGCCTGGGTCTTAGTGGAGATCTGCACTACGAACTACTTCGGGGTGGTTGGAGCATTCACCAGCGTTGTGATGGAGCTACTCTAGAGAGCCAACCGAGAGCTGGGTGTCTTGGGCCTCCCCTGTCCTTGCATGCAGATGTACTAAGAGTGACTCAGTGTTCCTCTAGATCAGAGTATCGTGTTGACCGACTGGAAGCTTCACTCCAGGTAGGGGGAGTACCTTATATCTTAAATGCATGGGTTATGGACGGGTTCCGGGTGCTGATGATTGTTGTTTCTGTATTCTGACTGTGTGTTGTGCTTGCATGAGGAGTGTGTAATACCCAGTGCATGATGAGTGAGAGCTGAGTGTTACATGTTTAGTCCCGCCCTTGAAATGCATGCTGATAGCCTTGAGAATGTCGAATGATTGCATGGAAAGGGTGTGCTGAATTATTGATGATGATTACTATGTGGTTTATATGACATGTGAGTTGTTACGAATATATTGACTCAGTGAATCTGATAATATATCACACCGATGCATGTATTGCTGTGTTAATCTATTGAGTTATATACCGATTACATGAGATGCATGTGCTGTCTGAGTTCTGGTGATGTGCTATACCGATTGCATGAGATGTATGTGCTGTTTGAGTTCTGATGATGTATGATGCCGATTGCATGAGATGCATGTATTGCTGTGCATATAAACTCTGTGTTGTGTGATGAATCCAGGTGTGGCGCATGGGATGCGTTTGTGCTTGGAGCACGTAGTGTGGGACACTACCATCGGTTATTTAAAAGCGTTGGACGTTATGAAATCCTTTTGAGTGGGACTCGGGCGGCCCGTGAACACCTCCGTTGGCGCTGAGAGCGTTGGTGTCACCTTATGGGCAAACAGTTGGGTACCTGTAAAATGGCCAAGCAGCTTGGAGCTGAATTGATAGCTGAGAGCTATTTATAAAAAGGATGGGAGCCTACGTTGCAACGTCAAAACCGATTACACTCAAATACGGAACCGAGTGAAATAATCTATGTATATGTACTACTGATGTTGATTGGAATTTGATTATGCATGTGATGATGTTAATGAGATGATAAATGTATATAACCGAGTGAATTATTCTGTATGCATATGCTGTTGACCCTGATTGAAATCTGTTCTATGAATATATGTTAATATTATTGAAATGTTATGTGTATATAGCTGAGTGAGAACTGTTGGATTCTGATCGGGAAATGTTGAATATGTGCGTTCTGATTCATTGGCATTATAATGTTACTGGTTGTTGTTATGTTAATGTTATTGAAAGGATATGAGTATATGGCCGAGTGATAACTGGTGGATTCCGATCGGTAAAGATCTTATGTGTGTCCTGGTTGATTGGCATTGTTCTGACCTTAATTGTTGCCATGTATAATTATGTGTACATATATTGTTGCATAATTGTGGGACGATCCAAGTCAGTATCTATCATTTAATATTTAAGATGCTCACCCCCTACACCATTTTTCAGTATGTGCAGGTCGGGCTCGAAAACGATGATAGGGCCTCAAGTTCGAGTATGGTGCACTCCGACTGTTGAGTGCTTGTATTGCGTTTATTATGTTCAGTCAGTGTAGCCTTGGCCGGCTCTCATGTAAAATGACGATTAAAGATATTCATTTATAAAGATTGATTATAAGAAGTATAGTCATGGTGTCACTTGTATGGTATTGTAAGTATTGGTAAATGTATAATGTTAAGATAATGAGTATTCCGAGTATATGGTTACATATATATGGGTCGGTAGATTAGATTTGTGGGCAGGTTTATATTTCTGGGAACATATATTTATACATAAGTGTTTTATGTTTATTTGATGCTTCTTACTGACTGGGATATAACTGATGTTGTATAAATAATTCTAAGTTAATGAACCCTGAGAGGAATATAGGAGGTTTAGTTCCATTTCCGAGTGAAGCTCTAGTGAATGAGCCATCTTTCCGAGTGGTGAAGACTTAAAAAGATTCTGAGAGAAACTCCTTTGATGAACCTATTCTGTGTGATTTAATAGGGGAATTTCCGAGTAATACTAGACGTGATTATTTCGAGTGAATGATGTAAAATCCGAGTGAGTGAGGATCTGTATCCCGGGTGGTTGAGTTTTGAATAAGTCTGAGTGGGACTTAACTTCCTGTTTTCCCGAGTGAATGTGTGAATGTATACCGAGTAGTGAATGTGTAAGTGATCTGATTGTGTTAAGATTGGAATACATCGAGTGGTGTTTGATTGGGAAATATTCCGAGTGACAGTTAAGGATCCTGTGTGGGATAACTCCCCTTACCCGAGTGGATCGTGTGTATGAACTGGGTGCATAGATGTAAGGAGCTAAGGCATGGGAAGTATGTGTGATGAAGTTGTTTCTGAGTGAATGAAACCCTTGTACCGAGTGACCGAATGCCGAGTGTGGCCTCTCGCTTTAGCGAATGTGGGATTCGCTCCAGCGAGTGTGGTTCTGAGGGAAGGCTCTGGTGGTTTAGCTTAGGCGAATGTGTGCTCGCCTGAGTAAGTTGGGTTGCCTCGCTCAAGCGGAGTCGGATCTCGCTTGAGCGAGTGGGCGCTGTTTATGGGATTCGCCTGAGCGTTTCTTCTTCCGCTGTCTACCTTTTTGGGTCGGTTTTGTTTCTCTTGCCTTCCTTTCCCGTATTTCCTTGGTGCCCGGTTATTCTTGATTTAATTGGGAAAAATTTTCCTTGTTTTTAGGTTTATTTATTTTATTAAAATTAGGGTGTTACATTTTGGTATCAGAGCAGACCAAAAGGTCCATGGCCAAGGTTTGCCTACTGTTAGTAGGCGGTTGAGTGCATTATGCCAGATTGTCATAATTGCTTGTGATATTCCGTTAAATGTTGATACATGTTCAATCATGACTTGTGTAACGATATATGCTTATGATCTTCTATTGGATTTGGTATATGTTTGACTATGAATGGTGTGGTTGTATGCCTGTGCATTGTTGAGGAATTTGAATGTGTGAGGAATAAATGGTATATGATGTATATGATTTGCGGTATAAGAGATGTGTTGTAGTTTCCTAAATTAAAAATCTGGGTGTGAGATAAGTGAGTAAAGGTGAGGTCGGGTATATGTTAAATTCGGATTGCGCCTCGGTGGCTGGCTGAGGAAACCGAGTGAATGGTATTAGGCCTTATAATAATATTTGAATGTTGTGAGGTACCCATCGTGGGATACTGGATAAATAGTGACCCCTTATGAATTCTAAGTCTAATAATTTATTTCTCTTGTGAGTGTTGAGCCGAGTGAAGCAATTGCATAGTAACTCATTGAGACTTGAATGATTATCGTGTGCATGTGTTGATAGCTGTGCTGTGATTAAGTAATAGTGCGTACAACTCCTGGATTTGTGGTATTTGTAAACTGTTTAGTGTTGTGTGACTCCGTCCATGAGTGCATGTTAATATTCCTGCGAATGCCGACTGAATGCTTGCAAATAAGAGTGTTACCATTATTACCGAGTGCGTGAGTTAAAAGGGGATGATTCTCCGAGTTCTATTTGCAGTTTCATGTTCAAATGTATATGAATGGGAATGCCATGATGATTTCCGAATGCATGATATGTGAGTCAATCTATTGATTTCCATTTGGAATGTTGTGTTGAAATGCATGCTGACTTCATTAAAAATGCCGAGAGGATATGCTGTAGTATTGTTACCCTGTTTTGCTTGTTGTGAGTCACTATGACAAACGCCTGTGATGGTGTGATGAAACTGTGAAATTCCGAGTGAATCTATATGTCGTGTTGAAACGGTTGTGACCTATTAATGGCTGCGTGAGACGCGCCTGGTAAGCTTGGATGCTTGTATGAAATTGCATGAGAATTGCATACATGAAAGGATTTTCAGTCACAAATTCCTGGCTAGTTCCCCGAGGACCTGTGGTAACCGATGGAGCTAGAGCTGAATCTCGAGACGTCACGAGGTGACCGGTACCACACGGAAAGGGCTAGTGGACGAGGGGCCGGGAAGGAATCTGCAACTGAAATCACTGTTTAAGTCGGATCCGCATGCATGAGTGTATGAACGTTGCTATTGAGACTAACATGATTTGCATGGATTTGAATGATTCGAGTAGATTCCGACTTGATGATGTTGTATGAGTGAGTTCCGACTGAATGAATATGCATGTATTGATGCTGTTGCCAAGTGTGATGTGATGTTATAATTGAGAATGTATGTTATGGTGCAATTTCCGATTGGATGTCTGTGTGCACACTTATGATGGTCAATGAGCTCTGTGTGAATTATATGAACATGTGGATATGATATTGTGAATGAAATCCTTAATATAGTTTGGAATTGGTTTGGGTAAATCTGATTGGATGAGTACATATATATATCGATGCTATTACCGAGTGCAATATGATGTTATGGTTATGGTGCATGTTGTAGTGAACAATAATATAGCCATGAATAATTGGTATGAAATCCGACTGAGTGTCTGTATGTACATTAGTGCCGTTGCCGAGTCTATGGCGTATTATGACAGCATATGTGATTGTGAATTACTTAATCCTGATTGAATTGCATGAACCTGAGTGAGTGATGTTATTATATAGCTGAGAATTGAGAATTTAATCCGAGCCATGGTTTTGTGAAGAATAAGATTTAGAGGAAATATTTACCCGGTGTTGGCTAGGAGCCGATTGTTGTATTGTCATCATACTGTTTTACAGAAGTGATAAATAATTTTCATGATTTTGCCGCGTGATATACCCTATGTGATGCATAATGATGATGTTGATATAGATGTATTGCTTATAATGTGTGAGGACTGCCATTAATTATCGTGTGAATTAGTATTAGTCGAGTGAGTCTGGTCAGTATAAGGCATGCTGTCCTGAGATGACTCTTCAGGCCATAGGTATTGTGGCAGTGTACACGTTGCAGTGACTGTGTAATTGTTGTAACCCTATCGGAATGAGACGTCATCCTATAAGTCGGATGCAGCAATTCATAAGTCAGGCAAGTGAGGCTGTAACTGCTTATGGTGATGGTGAGTCTATCGGACTGCTTTGAGTGAAGATGAGAGTTGTATTAATTGAATAATAAGTGGTTATGTATCAAAATGAAGATAGAGGGTTTGTTTAACCTTGATGGGTTGCCTCCAAGAGGATTAGAGGGTGCTGGGTAAAAAGTGACTACTAAAATGATGATTAGTTATTGAAACAAGAGGGGTGATCAAGTCTGTCACTGAAATTGGAGTTTTATAAGGTTAACCGAGTGATACTGTCAGTTTAATAAGGGGACCAGGATCTTGAGCCAAGGTAATCTGGAAGGTGAGGAATTGCTCGGGAAAGATTAGTATATTCCGAGTATGAGAAGGTAGAGATAATTCCGAGTGAAAACCTTCCGGGAGAAAGGACTACTGAGTGAGGTTATGGTGTTCCGAGTAAAACCTCATAGGGAGGATCATTATTAAGTTAAGGGAATAGTGTCCGAGCGTAACATTCTGAGTAAGGTAAAATTCGAGTGATGTGACTCGGAGTGTACCATTTTCGAGTGGGATGGTACCGTGTGGAACGATGTTGAGTAGAGAGATATCGAGTGTAGAATCCCTAATACCCGTGTGATGTTTCACCGAGTCATCTTTCTCCAGGAGAAAAGTACTTCTGGTCGAAAAATGGAACTTAGAGTGTGCAAGTTTCGGAGTGAAGGGTCTCCGAGGGGAGTAGATATCCGAGAGAAGGATTTAATTGAAGTCGTACTCAGGTCAGTGATTGGGACTGCTGGGCTGAACTCAGGTTTGGTTTCAAGGTAGGCTCGAATTACGAGTGAATTTCTGGTAAGTGGAAAGATTTCCGAGTGAGAATTACCCTTGAACCCCGAATGATATTTTGTGTGAGAGGACCGAGTGATATTCTCAGTATGTAAGCATGAAATTAGTTGAAGGAATAGTTAAAAACCTGAGATGTTAGAACTGAGTGTGGCGCCTGTACGAAGTAAATCCAGGAAAATTGTGCTAATTGAAGCACATGGAAACTCTTTTGAGTGTTAATTTTAGGTTAAGAAAGGAATTTTTGTGGTCGGATTTTGAGAATCCGAGGGTTTAATCTGAGGCGAATAGGTTGGAAGTGAGTATTAGTGGGAATCGGTAATGCTGTTTACCGACTAAATTCTTCCCAACTGGTTGATAAACATCTAGAAGGTGTCTCGAGTGACACAATTTTGAGCCTATGCTCTGTGTGAGTTCATGGCTGTGCCGAGTGACTCATTCAGTCGGGGAACCCGGTGGTGTAAATATGCCGATTGGAGTTGGGAGTGTAGGGCCGAGTGGCCAAAGAACTAGAGGGTGCCATTGATTGTGGTGTTTGGGCTGAGTTAAATGGGGTAACTTGTATGTTTTAAAAATTGAGTCCCCAAATATATTGAATTCTATGATGAGGTTGTAATCAGGTAGGACCTGACTTTTGTGTTTTACCGACTAGAATTGTGGGGCGGTCGGTAAACCGCTTGAGTGGTGAAGCTTTATCGAGTGAAATTGTGATCCGGTCGGTGAATGTTTATGGAAGCACAGTCGTGTAAGTAATTGAGACAACAATTTTCTGAGTTACTTATTTAAGGTGAGTCGCCGATTGAATTTCGAGGACGAAATTCTTTTGAGAGGGGGAGAACTGTAACATCCCGATTTAATAATTAATTGCCGAATAAAAATAAATCATTAAAATAATAATTCCAAAGTGGGAAAATTATTTATTAATTATAATTGACTTAATTAATTTAACTTAAGGAAATAAAGGCTGATTAGTTGTAACTATGTACGTGTGACGCGTGTGGGAGCTGCTGCTGTGCACGATTTCCCACCCCACTCTTCCCTTCTCCGTGCATGCATATATGTGCTACTGGGCCACTTTATTATTCATTTTTCCCTTCAGACTTCTCTCCCTTCCGTTCTCTCTTCTTTTCTTCTTCTTCTTCGCTCTTCGTTCTTCTTCTCCTTCTTTCGTCAAGCATGAGGGTGAGGAAGTCGAATGGAGAGTTTCTCCTTCGACGACACAAGAACGACACGTTGTTCCTTCCCTGTTCTTTCATTTCCCTTCGTCGACTTCCCTCCTTCTCCCTCTCCTTTGCTCGAAGCTGCCTGGGTCTCAGTGGAGATCTGCACTACGAACTACTTCGGGGTGGTTGGAGCATTCACCAGTGTTGTGATGGAGCTGCTCCAGAGAGCCAACCGAGAGCTGGGTGTCTTGGGCCTCCCCTGTCCTTGCATGCAGATGTACTAAGAGTGACTCAGTGTTCCTCTAGATCAGAGTATCGTGTTGACCGACTGGAAGCTTCACTCCAGGTAGGGGGAGTACCTTATATCTTAAATGCATGGGTTATGGACGGGTTCCGGGTGCTGATGATTGCTGTTTCTGTATTCTGACTGTGTGTTGTGCTTGCATGAGGAGTGTGTAATACCCGGTGCATGATGAGTGAGAGCTGAGTGTTGCATGTTTAGTCCCGCCCTTGAAATGCATGCTGATAGCCTTGAGAATGTCGAATGATTGCATGGAAAGGGTGTGCTGAATTGTTGATGATGATTACCGTGTGGTTTATGTGACATGCGAGTTGTTACGAATATAAAATGCTGACTGTATGTGATAAAATGTTGACTCAGTGAATCTGATAATATATCACACCGATGCATGTATTGCTGTGTTAATCTATTGAGTTATGATATCGATTGCATGAGATGCATGTGTTGTCTGAGTTCTGGTGATGTGCTATACCGATTGCATGAGATGCATGTGCTGTTTGAGTTCTGATGATGTATGATGCCGATTGCATGAGATGCATGTATTGCTGTGCATATGAACTCTGTGTTGTGTGATGAATCCGCGTGTGGCGCATGGGATGCGTTTGTGCTTGGAGCACGTAGTGTGGGACACTACCATCGGTTATTTAAAAGCGTTGGACGCTGTGAAATCCTTTTGAGTGGGACTCAAGGTAGCCTTTGAGTGGGACTCGGGCTGCCCGTGAACACCTCCGTTGGCGCTGAGAGCGTTGGTGTCACCTTGTGGTCAAACGGTTGGGTACCTGTAAAATGGCCAGGCAGCTTGGAGCTGAATTAATAGCTGAGAGCTATGTATAAAAAGGCTGGGAGCCTACGTTGCAACGTCAAAACCGATTACACGCAAATGCGAAACCGAGTGAATAATCTGTGTATATGTACTACTGATGTTGATTGGAATTTTATTATGCATGTGATGATGTTAATGAGATGATAAATGTATATAACCGAGTGAATTATTCTGTATGCATATACTGTTGATACTGATTGAAATCTGTTCTATGAATATATGTTAATGTTATTGAAATGTTATGTGTATATAGCCGAGTGAGAACTGTTGGATTCTGATCGGAAAATGTTGAATATGTGCGTTCTGATTCATTGGCATTATAATGTTATTGGTTGTTGTTATGTTAATGTTATTGAAAGGATATGAGCATATGGCCGAGTGATAACTGGTGGATTCCGATCGGTAAAGGTCTTATGTGTGTCCTGGTTGATTGGCATTGTTCTGACCTTAATTGTTGCCATGTATAATTATGTGTACATATATTGTTGCATAATTGTGGGACGATCCAAGTCAGTATCTATCATTTAATATTTAAGATGCTCACCCCCTACACCATTTTTCAGTATGTGCAGGTTGGGCTCGAAAACGATGATAGGGCCTCAAGTCTGAGTGTGGTGCACTCCGACTGTTGAGTGCTTGTATTGCGTTTATTATGTTTAGTCAGTGTAGCCTTGGCCGGCTCTCATGTAAAATGACGATTAAATATATTCATTTATAAAGATTGATTATAAGAAGTATAGTCATGGTGTCACTTGTATGGTATTGTAAGTATTGGTAAATGTATAATGTTAAGATAATGAGTATTCCGAGTATATGGTTACATATATATGGGTCGGTAGATTGGATTTGTGGGCAGGTTTATATTTCTGGGAACATATATTTATACATAAGTGTTTTATGTTGATTTGATGCTTCTTACCGACTGGGATATAACTGATGTTGTATGAATAATTCTAAGTTAATGAACCCTAAGAGGAATATAGGAGGTTTAGATCCATTTCCGAGTGAAGCTCTAGTGAATGGGCCATCTTTCCGAGTGGTGAAGACTTAAAAGGATTCTGAGAGAAACTCCTTTGATGAACCTATTCTGTGTGATTTAATGGGGGAATTTCCTAGTAATATTAGACGTGATTATTCCGAGTGAATGATGTAAAATCTGAGTGAGTGAGGATCTGTATCCCAGGTGGTTGAGTTTTGAATAAGTCCGAGTGGGACTTAACTTCCTGTTTTCCTGAGTGAATGTGTGAATGTATACCGAGTAGTGAATGTGTAAGTGATCCGATTGTGTTAAGATTGGAATACATCGAGTGGTGTTTGATTGGGAAATATTCCGAGTGACAGTTAAGGATCCTGTGTGGGATAACTCCCCTTACCCAGGTGGATCGTGTGTATGAACTGGGTGGATAGATGTAAGGAGCTAAGGTATGGGAAGTATATGTGATGGGGTTGTTTCTGAGTGAATGAAACCCTTGTACCGAGTGACCGAATGCCGAGTGTGGCCTCTCGCTTTAGCGAATGTGGGATTCGCTCCAGCGAGTGTGGTTCTGAGGGAAGGCTCTGGTGGTTTAGCTTAGGCGAATGTGTGCTCGCCTGAGTATGTTGGGTTGCCTCGCTCAAGCGGAATCGGATCTCGCTTGAGCGAGTGGGCGCTGTTTGTGGGATTCGCCTGAGCATTTCTTCTTCTGTTGTCTACCTTTTTGGGTCGGTTTTATTTCTCTTGCCTTCCTTTCCCTATTTCCTTGGTGCCCGGTTATTCTTGATTTAATTGGGAAAAATTTTCCCTGTTTTTGGGTTTATTTATTTTATTAAAATTAGGGTGTTGCAATATACTCTACAAAATGACAATATGTCGGCCAAGGCTCACCCACTTTCTTCCAAAAGAGTAGGATATCATCATACCTACATCAAACTTAAAAATGGCAACTAGGAGGTGAGTAACATAATCCCAAATATATCAAAGTCATACATCATGATGATACTTATACATGCCTACATATAATACATTTCTCAAGAGACATTACAACTTTTGTTCACATACTATATGATTTGATTTCAACATGTTACATATTTGAAGCAATACATCCACAACACACTTATCCACATCATTGGCATTCTCAATAACGTCACCATATACATAATGTTAGTACCACATTTCTTTCCGCTTTATTTATCAATCATCCATCGCCACCACGGGCTATCCACTAGGCATATCTCCAGCTATATGCAAATACTTTTATAGCTAATGCATATGCACAAAGGAATTATTATCAAATGTGGATCCGACTGTGGGAAACATCAATATACCAAATGCGGGTCAAGGATAGGTGTGCAACTATGCCCCTACTACAGTAGAGAAATGTGTACACATACACCTCAATTCATGTATGCTTAACAACATATTCTTCTGGTACCAAACCGCTCTCGCCCCTATGTAGCACTAGTCACCCCGTGACTTGCGGATCAACATCATGGCCTTACTTGCCAAACTGCTACAGGCTACTTGTAACATCCCGATTTTAACTGAAGTACCGGGTGAAATAAAGCCATTAAAATAATAATTTCAGAGGTAGGAAATTGTTTAACTAATTACCATTAACTTAATTAATCAATTGATTGCTGATTTAAGTAGGATTAACCATTAGTGGTTGCTGATGGGACTGGGTGACGTGAGCAGACTGCTGCTTCACGTTTCCCCTACCCCACCTTTCCATTCCTTGTGCATGCATATATGTAGTGGTCGATGGTCCCTTGCCATTCATTCTTCAGAATTCCATCTTCGATTTCTCTCCTCTCCCTTTTTCTCTTTCTCTTTCTCTCTTCTTCTTCTTCTTCTTCTTCCCTGAACGAGTGGAAGTATCGAGCGAAGCAGCTAGGAAAAGGACCAACGCCCAGGCTGAGGAGTCTCTCGGAGTCTCGTAGTTGGTAGGGGGAGTACCTTATATGTTAAATGCATGGGTTATGGACGGGTTCCGGGTGTTGATAATTATTGTACTGTATTCTGTTGTATGATATACTTGCATGTGGAGTGCGCAATACTGGGTGCATGATGAGTGAGGGTGAACGTTGCATGTTTAGTATCGTCCTTGAGATGCATGCCGATAGCTTGGAAAATGTCGAATGATTGCATGGAAAGGGAGTGTTGAGTGATTGATGATGATAACCGTGTGGTTTATGTCACCTGTGAGTCGATATAAATATAAAATGTTGATTGCATGTGATTAAGTGTTGGTGTAGTGGATCTGATAATATTCATACTGATGCATGTGTTGTTTGAATCCTGATGCTGCTGAATACCGATTGCATGTTATGCTTGTGTTGATTGAAATACTTTATTGAAACTGATATTGGTTGACACCGATCGCATGGGACGCGTGTGTTACTGTATTCATCTACTTGAGCTACGTTTCTGTTTGCATGGAAGTATGTGTGTTAGGTTAATATGTTGAATTCCAAATGTGTATTACTAACTGTATGTGAAGTGTGTGTGGCTGAGTGAAAAATTGTACGTATGAAGGCTATGTTGTGTGATGGATCCGCGTGTGGCCCATGGGATGCGTTGTGCTGGGAGCACGTAGTGTGGGACACTACCATCGGTTTACTGAAAAGCGTGGGACACTGTGAAATCCTTGAGTGGGACTCAAGGTAACCTCTGAGTGGGACTCGGGCTGCCCGTGAGCACCTCTGTTGACGCTGAGAGCGTTGGTGTCACCTGTGGGAAAACGGTTGGGTACCTGTAAAATGGCTAAGCAGCTGGGAGCTAAATGGATAGCTGAGAGCTATGTATAAAAAGGCTGGGAGCCTATGTTGCAACGTCAAAACCGATTACACACGAACGCAGAACCGAGTGAAATAACCTGTGTATATTGATTACCGATGCTGTTTGAAATGAATTATGCAAGTGACGATGTTAATGAGATGGTGAATATATATAACCGAGCAAACTGTTTTGTGTGCACATGATGTTGATGCTGATTGACATATGTTCAATGAATGCATGTTAATATTATTAAAAGTTGTGTATGTATAGCCGAGTGGGAATTGTTGAATCCTGACTGAGAAATGTTCAACAGGTGCATTCTGATTCGTAGGTATTATTATGTCATTGATTGTTGTATGTTAATGTTATCAAATTGATACGTGCATAAGGCCGAGTGATAACTGGTGGATTCCGATCGGTAAGAGTTTGACGTGTGTCCTGGTTGATTGGTATTGCTTTGACTTTGATCGTTGCCATGCATGACTGTATATATATACATATATAGCTGTATAATTGTGGACAACCTGAATCAGTATCTATCACTTAATATTTAAGATACTCACCCCCCTACTGTGGCAATCTTTCAGTGAACATCTCTCACAATGAGGAGTGAATGAGGAGCTGAATACCGAATGGAGTGCTGATGCACTAAGGAGGCTGATGTTATGAATATTCTGTTATATGTTTTGCTAAGCCTTGGCCGGCTCATGTTAAGCCTTAGTTCCTTTTATTAGAACCTGAACCCTTTGGAGTAGAGGACATGATGTGGTGCCTGTAATTAATTATAATTGTTATGATGCATGAAACCCTATATTGTGCATGAGAGTTCGAGTAACCTATGCATGCGTATTTGTTGTGGGTGAGAGGTTAGTGTGACTATAAATCGAAATGGAGTTGAGTGATGGCGTGGGAAGGGAGTTAGTGACTCCATCCGAGTGAAAGGAAGACTAGGTAATCCCAAGTGAATGAGGCAGTGTGATGCCAAGTGAGGGTTTACCAACCATAGAAAGACACCTGAGACTCTAAGTGGATCCATTATAATAAATTACTAAATAGCTGGAAAAATCGAGTGAGTCCCGACTTAGAGGGAAAATCAGAGTAGGAAAGATTCGGGTACCGAGCGAGAATCGATCCTGATACCCTTAGCGTAATAACTGTTAAGGTTTCCCGAGTGAAGAGTGAATAAGTATTTCCGAGTGAGAAGTCTTCATAAATTCTGAGTAAGCGGCTTGGGGAATCATTTGCGGGTTGCCAATATACATATATGTAACCAATCGAGGGGAAATGGGGAGTGTGATATACTGTCTGGAAGGAACTGGGGTGCATTAGGGTCAATCCAAGTGAATTAAGAGATGGACCCTCCCGAGTGAACCATATACTGAAACCAGAGCGGGAAGATACCGAGTGGAATGATAGGATACCGAGTGTAGTTACGCTTAGGCGTTTCTTCCCTTCGCTGCGCGAGAGTCCTTTTCCCTTGTTCTCTTCCTCCCTCTTCTCCTCGATGGGTCGGATTTGTTACTCTGAGTGGGCTATGTACGGTTTATTAACTTTAAAATTTGGAAAATTCCCCCTGTTGATTTTATTTATTTAATTAAAAAAGTAGGGTGTTACATTTTGGTATCAGAGCAGACCGAAAGGTCCAAGGCCAAGGTATGCTTACCGAGTGTAAGTGGTTGTGTGCATTGTGACCGAGTGGTCATCATTATTGTGGCAATGGTTGAACCTGATTGATATTGTAATATTGATTTACGGATAGGAGGTTGTTTTTCTCCTGGTCCGACTGATTGTATAACATATAGAAATAGCATAATGAGCTAAAGTTACTGAATGTTAGACTGAGTTTCGATCGGAAGAATATAACCTTGTAAACTTATCCTTGAAGGGGTGTGAATTTCAGGATAGGTCATGACGAATCGTCAAAGCATGGAGGCTATAGCCACAGCATTCCAACGCTTTGCGGACGTGTTTGAGAGGCAGGGCTAGCCTCGAGCAGAGGATGGCCAAGTGCTGGATCGCTTCCTGAAGAGGAGGCCGAGTGAATTTCAGGGAGGACGTAACCCCGAGGTAGCTTATAAATGGACTCAGGAATTAGAAAGGATTTTCGGGGGCCTTCATTGCACCGAGGCCCAGAAGGTAGAATGTGCAGTGTTTATGCTGCGAGACGAGGCGAAGAATTGGTGGAAGATAGCTAGAAGCCAATTTCCTGACGATGATACTCAGCTGACCTGGAATGACATCAAGACATGCTTCTTAGAGAAGTACTTCCCCGACATAGTAAGGAGTCGGAAGGAGTTAGAGTTTATGGAGTTGAAACAGGGTTCCATGACTGTGGAAGAGTATGCGACTAGATTCGAAGAATTGTGTCTATTCTACCCAACTTTCCAACAACCCGGGACGGAGAGCTCTAAATGCCTCAAATTCGAGAATGGATTGAGGTCAGATATTAAGAGAGCCTGCAGATATCAAGAGATCAGGAGTTTTCCTGCATTGGTGAATAAGTGTAGAATATTCGAAGAAGACGACAAGGCCCACTCAGGCCAGAGCAGCAGAGCAAACCATTACTTGAGGCCCCAGCAATCCCGCTTCAAGAGGCCAGACAACGCTGGTAGGAACAGAACTTTTTCCAGATTTGGAGGTCGGAACCAACCAGAAAGACGACCAGTTATAGGGAGCGGAAAATGTTTCAAGTGTGGAGGAAATCATTATGCTCGAGACTGCAACAATGATGGTGAGATGGTGTGCTTCCATTGTAATAAGAGGGGACACATTCGCCCTGACTGCCCCCAACTCCGTCAAGCAAATACAAATGCGCGTCAGGGAGGTTTCCAAGAGAGGAACCGTGGACACGATGGTCAAAGACCGGGGGGCGGAGGCAACAGGGCTAGAGCAAATATGATGGTTGCCCCAAACAACCGGAGGAGGAACACCGACCAACCTGCTGCTGGAAGAGTCTACGCCATCAGTGCTGAGGAAGTTGTGCAGGCGAACGACTTAGTGCAAAGTAAGTGTCTACTCGGTAAATATACACTTAGTGTAATTTTTTATTCTGGCGCCACCCACTCCTTCGTGGCTGACGAGTGTGTGAGACGATTGTGATTACCGACTGTAGATATGGATCGGATTTTGAAAGTAGCCAACCCGACTGGCCCTAAGGTGTTGACATCAACGATATGTAAGGACGTAACGTTTGTGTTGGACGATCGGAGTTTTACCTTCGATCTTGTGTGCGTGCCTCTGAAGGGCCTTGATATCGTGCTCGGCATGGATTGGCTTTCAGCCAACAAGGTGTTAGTGGATTGTAGAAATCGAAGGATAATCTTCCCGAGGCAGCACAATGAGGACTACACGGCACAAGGTATAGCTCAACTATTTATGATGCTTTGTTTAACCAAGGGTGAGAGTAAAGCCTGAGTAAACGAAATTCCGACTATCTGTGAATTCCCAGAGGTGTTTCCCGAGGATGTACCGAGTGTCCCTCCCAATAGAGAAGTCGAATTCTCTATAGACTTGATCCCTTGAGCCGAGCCAGTCTCCAGTGCACTGTATAGAATGTCCACGACGGAATTGGCCTAGTTGAAGAAGCAGGTGGATGAGTTACTCGGAAAATAATTCATTAGGCCGAGTGTGTCACCATGGGGCGCACCTGTACTGCTTGTTAAGAAGAAGGATGGCAGCATGAGACTATGTATAGATTACCGGCAGCTAAACAAACTCACAATTAAGAACCGATACCCGTTGCCCAGAATTGATGACTTAATCGACCAACTACGTAGAGCCTCAGTCTTCTCAAAAATCGACCTACGATCGGGATATCACCAAATCCGGGTGAAGGATCGGATATTCCTAAGACTGCCTTTAGGAATCGGTATGGTCACTACGAGTATGTAGTGATGCCGTTCGGTGTGACAAACGCCCCTGCTGTCTTCATGAATTACATGAACAGCATTTTCCACCCATATCTAGACCGATTTGTTATCGTTTTCATTGATGATATCCTAGTCTATTCTAAGACCCCTGAGGAGTATGAAGAACACCTCCGAATAGTACTTCAAGTACTGAAGGAGAAGCAGTTGTTTGCAAAACTTTCAAAGTGCGATTTCTGGATGGATGAGATCCACTTCCTCGGACATGTGATTTCCGAAGAAGGTGTCTCGGTGGACCCTACGAAAGTGGCATCTATAATGGCATGGGAGAGACCCAAGTCGGTCTCAGAGATAAGGAGCTTTATGGGCCTGGCTGGTTATTATAGAAGATTCATTGAAGGTTTTTCTAAGTTGGCTTTGCCCCTGACTAAATTAACTCGGAAAAACATTCCCTTCGTATGGAGTTCCGAGTGCGATAGCAGTTTCTGAGAGCTGAAGGACAAGTTGACGACTGCTCCAGTGTTGGCATTACCTGACTTGCAAGAGAGCTTCGTGGTTTATTGTGACGCCTCAGGACTCGGATTGGGATGTGTGTTAATGCAGAAGGACCGAGTGATAGCTTACGCCTCTCGGCAATTGAGGCCTCACGAACAGCATTACCCGACCCACGACTTGGAGCTGGCAGCCGTAGTCTTCGCATTGAAGATATGGAGGCATTATTTGTTCGGAGCCAGATTTGAAGTATACAGCGATCACAAGAGCCTCAAATACCTATTCGACCAAAGAGAGCTGAACATGAGGCAGAGGAGATGGATGGAATTTTTAAAGGATTATGATTTCGAGCTAAAGTACCACCCGGGTAAGGCAAACGTTGTTACCGACACGTTGAGTCGGAAATTCCTTCATATAGCAGTAATGATGGTAAAGGAAGTGGAGTTGTTGGAACAGTTCCGAGACATGAACCTACATGTTGACATCCCCTCCTCTCGGAAAATAACGATCGGTACGCTGAGAATCGCCAATGAATTCTTGAAATCCGTGTGCGAGCAGCAACAATCGGATTCCTACTTGGCTGAAATGATGGAGACACAGGCCAAGGGTAAGGATTTGTCCTTGACTGAGGGACCGGATGGAATTTTCTGAGTGAGAAACAGGATATACGTGCCAGGTGGAGGAGAATTGAGAAGAATGGTGCTTGATGAAGCCCACAAGAGCCTACTCAGTATCCACCCGGGTACCACAAAGATGTACCACGATCTAAGGGCATAATTCTGGTGGCCCGGATTAAAGAGGGATGTGGCAGAATACGTGGCTCGGTGTATCACCTGTCAAAGGTCGAAGGTCGAGCACCAGAAGCCGTATGGTGCATTGCAACCCCTGGAGATTCCCGTGTGGAAATGGGACTCAATTGCTATGGACTTTGTCATGGGATTGCCCAAAAACCAAGCGGGCCATGATGCGATTTGGGTCATTGTGGACCGACTGACGAAGAGTACACACTTCCTACCTGTGAACATGAAGTACCCGTTGCATAAGTTGGCTCGGATTTATATTCACTTCCGACTGCATGGTATACCGACTTCTATCGTATCGGATAGGGACCCTAGGTTCACGTCCCGGTTTTGGACCAGCCTGCACCAGGAATTGGGTACGAAGCTTTGGCTAAGTTCCGCTTACCACCCCCAATCGGATGGACAATCCGAGCGAACGATTCAAAGCCTGGAGGACTTGCTAAGGGCGTGTGTGTTGGAGCACGGTGGGAATTGGGAGCAGTACCTTCCCCTGATCGAGTTTACATACAACAATAGCCACCACAACAGTATCAGTATGGCACCCTACGAAGCACTTTATGGTCGAAGATGCTGAACCCCACTCTGCTGGTCGGAAACGGGTGAGAGTCTGCTATTGGGGCCAGAAATTGTAAAGCAAACATCAGAGCAAATCCGAGTGATAAGGGAAAGGATGAAGGCGTCCCAGGATAGGCAGAAGAGCTACCATGACAAACGGACCAAACCACTAGAGTTTTTAGTCGGAGATAGAGTGTTTTTGAAGACTTCACCGAGTAAAGGAGACGGGCGAGCCTTGAAAGGGGTGAAATTGAGCCCCCGATACATTGGGCCTTGTGAGGTGTTGGAATGAGTCGGCTCCATGGCATACCGAATAGCGTTACCGACTCACTTATCCCGATTGCATAATGTGTTTCATGTATCCCAACTAAAGAAGTACTTACCCGATTCTACCCACACAATGCCTGACGACGAAGTGGAAATCAGAGAAGACCTAACCACTGTAGCTGTACCGACTAGAATCGTGGACCGATCGGTAAAGCGTTTAAGGAGTAAGGACGTGCAACTGGTTGAAGTCGAGTGGCAACAAAACGGGTATGTCTCTTATACCTGGGAACGAGAGGATGTAATGCGGCAGCAGTACCCCGAGTTATTTACCAAGGTGAGTCACCGAGTGAATTTCGAGGACGAAATTCTTTTGAGAGGGGGAGAACTGTAACATCCCGATTTTAAATGAAGTACCGGGTGAAATAAAGCCATTAAAATAATAATTTCAGAGGTAGGAAATTGTTTAACTAATTACCATTAACTTAATTAATCAATTGAGTGGTGATTTAAGTAGGATTAACCATTAGTGGTTGCTGATGGGACTGGGTGACGTGAGCAGACTGCTGCTTCACGTTTCCCCTACCCCACCTTTCCATTCCTTGTGCATGCATATATGTAGTGGTCGATGGTCCCTTGCCATTCATTCTTCAGAATTCCCTTTTCGATTTCTCTTCTATCCCTTCTTGTCTTTCTCTTTCTCTCTTCTTCTTTTTCTTCTTCTTCCCTGAACGAGTGGAAGTATCGAGCGAAGCAGCTAGGAAAAGGACCAACACCCAGGCTGAGGAGTCTCTCAGAGTCTCCTAGTTGGTAGGGGGAGTACCTTATATGTTAAATGCATGGGTTATGGACGGGTTCCGGGTGTTGATAATTGTTGTACTGTATTCTGTTGTATGATATACTTGCATGTGGAGTGCGCAATACTGGGTGCATGATGAGTGAGGGTGAACGTTGCTTGTTTAGTATCGTCCTTGAGATGCATGCCGATAGCTTGGAAAATGTCGAATGATTGCATGGAAAGGGAGTGCTGAGTGATTGATGATGATAACCGTGTGGTTTATGTGACCTGTGAGTCGATATAAATATAAAATGTTGATTGCATGTGATTAAGTGTTGGTGTAGTGGATCTGATAATATTCATACTGATGCATGCGTTGTTTGAATCCTGATGCTGCTGAATACCGATGGCATGTTATGCTTGTGTTGATTGGAATACTTTATTGAAACTGATATTGGTTGACACCGATCGCATAGGACGCGTGTGTTACTGTATTCATCTACTTGAGCTACGTTTCTGTTTGCATGGAAGTATATGTGTTAGGTTAATATGTTGAATTCCGAATGCGTATTACTGACTGTATGTGAAGTGTGTGTGGCTGAGTGAAAAATTGTACGTATGAAGGCTATGTTGTGTGATGGATCCGCGTGTGGCCCATGGGATGCGTTGTGCTGGGAGCACGTAGTGTGGGACACTACCATCGGTTTACTGAAAAGCGTGGGACACTGTGAAATCCTTGAGTGGGACTCAAGGTAACCTCTGAGTGGGACTCGGGCTGCCCGTGAGCACCTCCGTTGATGCTGAGAGCGTTGGTGTCACCTGTGGGAAAACGGTTGGGTACCTGTAAAATGGCTAAGCAGCTGGGAGCTAAATGGATAGCTGAGAGCTATGTATAAAAAGGCTGGGAGCCTACGTTGCAACGTCAAAACCGATT
Organism: Clitoria ternatea; assembly: GCA_037962975.1. NCBI lineage: Eukaryota > Viridiplantae > Streptophyta > Magnoliopsida > Fabales > Fabaceae > Clitoria > Clitoria ternatea. The sequence goes on from CM075671.1 coordinate 115,187,943, forward strand.
ACACACGAATGCAGAACCGAGTGAAATACCCTGTGTATATTGATTACCGATGCTGTTTGAAATGAATTATGCAAGTGACGATGTTAATGAGATGGTGAATATATATAACCGAGCAAACTGTTTTGTGTGCACATGCTGTTGATGCTGATTGAGATATGTTCAATGAATGCATGTTAATATTATTAAAAGTTGTGTATGTATAGCCGAGTGGGAATTGTTGAATCCTGACTGAGAAATGTTCAACAGGTGCATTCTGATTCGTAGGTATTATTATGTCATTGATTGTTGTATGTTAATGTTATCAAATTGATACGTGCATAAGGCCGAGTGATAACTGGTGGATTCCGATCGGTAAGAGTTTGACGTGTGTCCTGGTTGATTGGTATTGCTTTGACTTTGATCGTTGCCATGCATGACTGTATATATATACATATATAACTATATAATTGTGGACAACCTGAATCAGTATCTATCACTTAATATTTAAGATACTCACCCCCCTACTGTGGCAATCTTGCAGTGAACATCTCTCGCAATGAGGAGTGAATGAGGAGCTGAATACCGAATGGAGTGTTGATGCACTAAGGAGGCAGATGTTATGAATATTCTGTTTTGTGTTTTCCTAAGCCTTGGCCAGCTCATGTTAAGCCTTAGTTCCTTTTATTAGAACCTGAACCCTTTGGAGTAGAGGACATGATGTGGTGCCTGCAATTAATTATAATTGTTATGATGCATGAAACCCTATATTGTGCATGAGAATCCGAGTAACCTATGCATGCGTATTTGTTGTGGGTGAGAGGTTAGTGTGACTATAAATCGAAATGGAGTTGAGTGATGGCGTGGGAAGGGAGTTAGTGACTCCATCGGAGTGAAAGGAAGACTAGGTAATCCCGAGTGAATGAGGCAGTGTGATGCCAAGTGAGGTTTACCAACCATAGAAAGACACCTGAGACTCTAAGTGGATCCATTATAATAAATTACTAAATAGCAGGAAAAATTTGAGTGAGTCCCGACTTAGAGGGAAAATCAGAGTAGGAAAGATTCGGGTACCGAGCGAGAATCGATCCTGATACCCTTAGCGTAATAACTGTTAAGGTTTCCCGAGTGAAGAGTGAATAAGTATTTCTGAGTGAGAAGTCTTCATAAATTCCGAGTAAGCGGCTTGGGGAATCATTTACGGGTTGCCAATATACATATATGTAACCAATCGAGGGGAAATGGGGAGTGTGATATACTGTCTGGAAGGAACTGGGGTGCATTAGGGTCAATCCGAGCGAATTAAGAGATGGACCCTCCCGAGTGAACCATATACTGAAACCCGAGCGGGAAGATACCGAGTGGAACGATAGGATACCGAGTGTAGTTACGCTTAGGCGTTTCTTCCCTTCGCTGCGCGAGAGTCCTTTTCCCTTGTTCTCTTCCTCCCTCTTCTCCTCGATGGGTCGGATTTGTTACTCTGAGTAGGCTATGTATGGTTTATTAACTTTAAAATTTGGAAAATTCCCCCTGTTGATTTTATTTATTTAATTAAAAAAGTAGGGTGTTACACTACTCCCGAACACACATCGAGAGAGTCGTTCCCCGTCGAACACCAAGGTAACTTGCTCATCACAGAGCTACCCGCCCACTGGGCCTGCCACATAGGGTGCCTCGTCACCAAACTATGGACAGCTTCGTGATTCCCAAAAGCACTAGGGAAATACAACAATATACCCGTGCACTAGGTCGCCTTCCCACTGGGCCCGCCTAGTGGAACCCCTAATATTCCATATAGACAGCGTATGATATGTCATGGATGCAAATGCCAATCAATACATTTTCACTCTATGCATCCTATCATGCCACTCCATATTCAATAATTCATCACATCCACGTAGTGGATTTCGTATACTCATCATCCTCCACCACCACCAACATTTATTGGATTTCACACACACAATTAGTTAGTGGCAATCAACATTCATTAGTTCACACATTATGGGATGTTCAACCACATATCAATCAATACAACCGTGGTCTCAAGCCATTCATAACAAACTCATTAACATGAATCAAAATAACACCATACTTATCATCCCAAAAGCATATGCCACATAACACTAATTATCCTAAATGCATTACAATCATATAATCGTCAAGTCATCCATCCAAGCCAAATTAGCAATACACAATTATATACACACATCACTAATGGATAAAATCATGAATTTAGAATAGTTACCCCCTCTTACCACAAGAGAAGTAGTAATCAAGACGGTCTGATGGTCCCGCCTCATCAATGGGGTTGTTTCCTACATTATACAATATACCACATAATTATTTTCTATTCAACCACCAAGACTTAATGCTCATAGTTATTTACTTGGTGTTTATATCACTTTAAATTCCCAAACCTCGTTTATTTCATTAATTCCACCATAACCATTATGGGTTAGGTGCCTCCATTCATTATTATGCATCTTTAGTATCAAACCCATTAATGGGTTCCCACATTAATGGTTCCCAACAACCATCATTAATCATCAAACTTCATTAATGGTCATCCACCATCAATAATATCACTTTACCTCATTAATAACATTTATCTAACATAATAAATGCTTCTCTACTTATATTTTACATTTTCCCCAAATCATGGAGTTAGGGTTTCGCTAGAAACCCAACAACCATCATCTTCCTTGCCATATACACACACTCATAAATACCCATTTATAACTCTCATCAATGTCACTTCACCTTAGAGTTTCACACATTAATGGCTTCCCGATACTCACCAATACACATTTAGCACTCTCTCAACAACCTAACACTATAGCCTAAGGCTTAGAATACCAATAGGATGAAGGAACTTACCTCAAGCTCCAAGAAAACCTAAGACCTAGCACCACTATGAAAATAGAAGAAATTAAAGAGAGTTTCCAAGCCCCAAGCACCTCCCAAAGTGAAGAAAAAGCCAAATTGATTGGGTATGGGAGAAGGCTCACAAATTTGATGAGTTTTGTGGGAGAAGAAGAGAAATGAAGAGGTTTATGTGAAGGGGAAGGGGAGTTATGAAAATTAGAGGGAAAAGGGAGAGTAGAGTTGCAATGTGAATAAGAGAGGGAGAGAATGGATTTTTATGTTTTAATTAGACCCTTCACATAAACTTCTACGTTTCAAATCAAACAGGATCTCCGTTCGGGCTCAATACTTTATCTAAAAATTATTTTGAATATGTATTCAGACTCCCAATAATATTCTTAATAGCCCTGACCAATATCATCCCAATCGGAGATATTTGGTCTGACACCCATATTTTAATCGAGTATTATTTTAGCTCTTACAGCCTCAATAAATTATAAATAATCCTCAAAATCTGAGTTTAATTATTTTCAATATTTTGGGACATTTATTAACCCCACATATAATTATTCAACATTTACTCTCCTCATTTAATTATTTATATAAAATCTTGGATGTTACAAATATAATGGTGGAAGGCATGGTAATGGCCGTGGCAATGGCAATGGTGCACGGAATGGTGATGGAAATCGTGGGAATCACCAACAAACTTCCGAAAGAGTGTTTGCTGTGATCGGTGAGGAAGCAGCACAAGCTGGTAACTTGGTTGAAAGTAAGTGTGAAATACTTGGTAATTCTGTGCATGTTATTTATGATTCGGGTGCGACCTATTCTTTCATCTTTGAGGATTGTGTGTGGCTAATGAAATTGCCGGTGAATTTAATGAAAAATTCTCTTGTGGTTTCTACCCCAATCGGTACTTGTCTTAGATCGGTTGCTCATTGTGATGATGTTGACATGCTCCTAGAAGGGAGAAAATTCAGCACTTCTTTTATATGTTTGCCTATGAAGGGCTTGGAGATTATTCATGGCATGGATTGGCTTTCTGCCAATAAAGTCATTGTTGACTGTCAACAACGGACTGTCATCTTCCTTTCTTTAAGTGTTGGGAAATTCGATATTCGAGGTAGAACTCAACTTTACATGCCGCTATCTCTTGCCGATGAGACTAATGGTCCTGATCCCCTTAGTATTCTGGTGGTGTCAAAATTTTTAGATGTATTTCGCAAAAAGGTTCCTGGTTTGCCACCTACTCAGGAGGTTGAGTTTGCTATTGATCTTATTCCCAGTGCGGAATCCATTTCTATAGCTCCTTATAAGATGTCTCCTATGGAGTTAGCTGAACTAAAAAAGCAAGTTGAGGAGTTACTTGAAAAAGAATTTGTTTGACCTAATGTATCACCCTGGGGAGCTCTTGTTTTATTGGTGAAGAAGAAGGACGAAACTATGCGGTTGTGTGTTGATTAATGCCAACTAAACAAGATGATAATAAAGAATAGTTATCCTTTGCCTCGTATTGATGATCTACTTAATCAATTGAGAGGTGTCGTGTTGTTCTCAAAGATTGATTTGCGTTCTGGTTATCACCAAATTCAGGTAAAGACCAAAGACATTCCAAAAACTACTTTTAGAATACGATATGGCCATTATGAATATGTTGTGATGCCATTTAGAGTGACAAATACTCCATCCGTATTCATGGACTACATGAATCATATCTTTCATAAATATCTTGATTGATTTGTGGTGGTATTCATGTTGGAAATATGCACTAAAAGCCTATATAGGACGCATCATTTTGAATAAGTCTTTTTTTGTTAAATAGTTTAATAACATTTATTTATCGTTGGGGTAATAGGTCATATGAGAGTTATTCCTAAAATGTCCCTAGTCAAGTATTTACGTGGGGACATATAAATACATTAAGACTCATGTGTGAGTGTACTGATGACCTGATCTCACAGATCATGGATATAAATGATATCAAGTCTTCACACGGGTACACATTAAGAGTAATGATGTACTAGACAGACCCACCATGAGAATGTTCCATGGATCATTACATGAATATCATAAACGATTCTCAATGTGATAATGGTATATGTAGTCCTTTGACCTGAAGTTACTATGATTCCTTCATAAGGAGTTTGTTGTTTTAATACAATCAAACGTCTTCTGTAACAAGAGGACTATAAAGGTTGTGGTTAGGCAATGAACAAATTATGAAGAGGGATGTGAGTGATATAGATGGGATTTGTCTCTCCTATGTGACAGGAGTGATATCTATAGGCCACTTGATGGAGTGAGACTAAGGAAATGCATGGCCACGCTAGAAAGAATAAATATTGGATATTTATTTGGATAAAGTCTACTCCGGTATCAAGTAAAATAAGTTGGACCATACAAGGATGACGCGACCATGCCTTGGGCCTAATTGGGATATCGTGACAAAAGGAACAAACATATAAAATAGTTATCACTTATAGGTTATGTTGATAATAAATAATATTCGGACATAATGATGCATTGCTAGATGTCACTCTTATTTTATATTAATAATAAACATAATAATAAAATAGTTTATTATTAATATAACCGAGTATTTTACCTATAAGGTCATTGTTAGTCCTCAAATTTTCAATAAAAGCTTAAATAAAAATTTCATAAAAATTATAAAAATAAGTTTAATTTGTTAGAAAATTAGGATTTAAATTCAATAAATGGATGTTGTTGGAAATAAATCTGCCCTTGATCAATTTTCTCTAGTTTTACAGCGAAAAAGTTAAGAAATCAAGAGAAAATTACACTGGAGGAGCTGACGCGTAGCCTCACCCCACGCGTAGCATCAAGAGCTACTTTTGATGCTGACGCTATGCATCAAAGCCACGCGTAGCGTCAGTGCTGCGTGTTCTCCACTCCCACTTTGGCCAACCACTCCACTTGGACTCAATAATGGGCACCCCACTCAGCCCAAGGGCCACCCCAATCAGCATAAATGGCCAAAAACTCGTGGAAACATGTCCAAGTGGCCAGGCATGATCAAGATTAATTATTGAAAGTGGCCATTATCAAGTGTTTAATGGAGGCTGAGTCAGGAGTCTGACGCGTAGCGTCACAGGGACGCGTAGCGTCAGCACCCTTGCTCAGCCCTATAAATAGGGCCATCCAACACCATTCATAGCATCCCATTCCATACACTTCTCTTCTCTTCTCTCTTGTACTCGACTCTGAGTACTTTCTTTTGTGAGTAGTAGTTCTAGAATAGTTTTCTAGATACTTGAGTGTGTTTCGGTGTATTGTGATCGTTGTATCGTGAAGTTTCCATCGTCTTCTTCGTAATGTCAAACTCTGTAAGTGTTGTTTTTACTTTTACCATGTGTAACTAATTTGTTTATGTTGGAATTGGTGAACTAATCTATTGAGTATAATGTTGTGAATTCGACCTCTGCATGTTTATGATTCAAGTCCATGTTAGTATTTCAACCTTTTATTAATATGAACGTCAAACGGGAGAATGATTTTCATGTGTATCGAAACTGGTTTTATTAGTGTAAATGTCAAACGGGAGAATGATTATTTATGCCGTATTGAAACTAGTTTTGACGAAAGTAAAAAGTTGGAATACCCTTGGTATCTCAATTCTATAGGGGTTGTTAACCATTGTTGCCATAAGGCCAGGTCTTAATGCAAGTTTTTACTGAGAAAGCTCACGAGGGATCGGACTTTACGGTGAATTCTTAGAATTTATATCACGAGGGATCGGTTATAATGATTTTAAGCTGCAATGATATGAAACTTGATGATTAAATATGCATGTCTTGAGTTCCTCATTGTTATTCTAGATTAGGGATCCAATTTCCAACATAATTTGTTTATCTGTGTTTATCTCAAGTATCTTACCTATTCTAGATTGCAACTCAACTTTTTAGATAGATTTTATTTTCTTTTTATCTCATGAATCACTCAACCATGCTATCTTGTGAATATTGTATAAACTGTATATAAATCATTCTTTTGTTTATAATTTCCTTCACATTTACCATAGTAAGTAGAAAATTACTGTTGTTATTGGACTTTCAATCCCAGTGGAACGATATCTAAATTTCGAAAACTACAAACGATTGGTGCGCTTGCCAATTGACAAAATCCGTTTACACCGAGGGTTAACAGTCATACACATAGAGTAAGCTCGTTACAAAATAGCTTTTTATTTTAGTTGGACTAAAATAAAACTATTGGGCCTAACTCATTTAGAATGAGTAAGGAGCCTACTCTTTAGATAGCAAATTAGGTCAAACCTAAGCCTATAAATAAAGCATAAGATGCTCATAGGCGGCTAACCAAAAAGAGACACAATACGCAAAAGTTGCAAAAGTTATACGCCGTCAAACTAACATATGGAAGGTGTAGCATTTCTGGTGGGAATACTCGTGTGGACTCCTAAAGGACGAGGCTATGACTGCTTCGATTTGATTTTCTTCAAGAGGTAATCCTAAAACGCAATATTTTTTCTTGTGTTTGTCTTATGCTTTAAAACACGGCGCTTTGCAAATCCTACGGGATTCCTTGTATTTCCGCTGCCCATGCACTAGGGATTCCCTAACAGTGGTATCAGAGCCTGGTTGTAAAACCGTGTTTTGGGTAAATGTTTGTTTGAAGAACATGTAAAAAACATTTCTTTTACGAAAAGAATTATAAAGGTTGAATCCTTTTGTAAATGTTGCATCTTTTATAAGATATGTTGCAAAGGTTGCATTTTTAATGAGATGTAAAGGTTACATTTTTATGAAATATGTTGCAAAGGTTGCACCTTTTGAAAGCTAGTATCAATTTATTTTTGTTTTATGTATATTGATTGTTTTTCTCAACATTTTAATAAAAGAACATGTTTTTGGGATGTGCTTTATTATATGAACATATTGCATATTACAATGGTGATTGTTTTATATGTGTTTTAATTATAAGGCATGTTTTATGTTCATTTAAATAAATTGAAATCAAGGGTTTATGCAATGCATGTCTATATGCTTTCTCTTTTCTAATATGAATTGTTCATGTGAGATTGTGTTTAGAAAGTTTAAGAGTTAAACCCTAGCTGTAATGAAAACTAAGATTCAAAAGTTAAAACCTAGTCGTAATGGTATTTTATTTATTTGTAAATGTTACAAATTTGTAAAAGATGCAAATCAAATTTTAACTGTTTGTTAAATTTAAAGTTTGTAAGAGTTACATATTTAAATATTTTATTCTTATTAATTTTAATAGGATTTGCATCGTTTGTGATCCTTTTAAAATTAATGTGATTTGTAAGAGTTACAAATTTTAATAATTTATTCTTATTAATTTTAATAGGATTTGCATCATATGTGATCTTTTTAAAATTAATGTGATTTGTAGGAGTTACAAATTGATTCATATTTATTAAATTTAATATGATTTGTAATTGTTACAAATAGAAGATAAGATCTTTATTAAATTTAATAATTTTAAAATCAAATATTTAATCCTTAATAAATTTGATAGGATTTGTAAAAGTTACAAATTAAAGATAAGATCTTTATCAAATTTAATAGGATTCAAAATAAAATATCTTGAACTCTAGAGATAAGGTCTAAAATTTAAACCTTGATCATTCCTAAAAAATAGGATGATTGTTGAGACTCTAGAGATAAGGTTTAAAAGTTAAACCTTGGCCGTTTCAAAATTTAAGATTTCAAATTGTTTGAAATCATAACCGAATATTTTGAGCTGTTAATGGTTAGTGGGACATTCTGGCTAGGAAAGACTTGGTACTTAAGCGGTCACTCTGGACCCACCTCTCTTTCCTGGGAACTAACCTGATTACAGTACTAAATTTTTTGGTTGGAACACCCCTTGACCCTGTCTGTTGAACGGTCAACGGATCCGCCAAACTTCTTTGCGTAGTTTTCCTTTTATGACCTCGCGTGTTTAATTATGTGTTTTAAAATTTATTTTATTTTAAATACAATTGATTACTCTATTAATTGATTAATTAACACGTCTAGTAGTGAATGATTATGGTTAGATTTTTTTATTTAATTTTAAATACAGCCTGCTTACTGTGACTTTCTCTATTCTTAAATTTCTTCTCCGAACCCTTCACTCGTATGTAAAATGAGTTTTCTTTATTACATTATAATCTTGGAAAAGCCAACAAGGTGGAGACCTAGAACAAAACTAGAGTGGTGATTCTTGATGGATATGACCTTGAAAGGAATAAAGGAGTGGTGACTCCAGAGGGATGGTGGTTTCAAAAAGTAAGACTTCACGAAGTCAAGACACCATAGTTCCTTTAGGTTTATTTTATTTTATTTTCTAGGAAGACCATAACCATCTCATAATTTTGATTGCATGTTTTGGGGTTTTATTTTGCTTTAAAGCGTTTAATGAAAGTCAGTAATGAACAATAAGAAAATTGAAATCCCTCAAACCCGACAATCATACCATCCAATAAGTAATAACGTCTAACTTGATATAAATAAAGTGCAGGTCGCGTCATAGTTGGGTGCCTTTATTTATGTTTAGTAGGACATGCTTGGATAATTGGATTATCCAAGTATAACTTATTAAGTTTTATTCAAATAGACATTTTTCAATTGGATTGGAAAAGCCTAAAGGTATGAATAATCTAAAACGCGTTCTAATAAACAACAGTCATTAATGATAGTTTTAATAAAGTGTAGGTTCTACCAAAGCAGGGTGCTTTTATTGATATTAGTAAAGAATGATGGATAATTGGATTATCCAACCGTTTGTTATTGGACTTATCTAGGTAACTTTAATCAGATTGAAGAACCTAAAAGCGTTAATATTAAGTTTAAACGCCTTCTAATACGTAATACTCATCGAGACTAATATCAATAAATAGTGGGCCTGCCAAAGCAGGGTGCTATCATTTATACTAGTAAGGCACGATGGGATAATTGTAATATCCAAATTGTTTTTATTAGGCCTAAAATTAACTAAGTTTTTCAATTGGATTGAAAATAACTTAGAGGCGTAAGGATTAGGCTTAAATTAATAAGATGAATAAGGATAAAGAGTTACCCACTTATTCATCCAAGAGTTACATGAGATGCAATTTGAAATGTGTTTCCTACCTAAATAACCAAGGGTTGGGCGATCAGCCAAAGCTGACTCAACACTAGGCCAAATATGGATCTTGGCCCATTAGAAAAATCTTCTAACGGGATTTTTTATAATTCAGTGAGGGTATTTGATTTGAATCAAAATAGTGGGAGACAACATATTTATTTAATAACCAAAATTTAAATATGTTTTAAATAGAAGTGATAGATTTGCATGTAATTTGTTTTAGAATAACCATGACAAACCAAATATTGTTTTGTTGCAATATGTCTTTTGGAAGGACACTTTATCTGGAAAAATGCCTAGATATTGAGACATGAGAATTATCTTCAATAAAGATGAAGCGGCAGTGTGTCATGTTTGCCTTATATATCATTTATGGTTGGGTCTTGAATACCCTATGGAGTCTGCATAAACTCTGAGCTGTAAAAGGCAATATGAATATATGGGAGATGTATGATATGATCGTATACAGACTTTATTAAGGCCAAGTTGGTCTGGAAGTCTAAAAGGTGATCAAGAAAGGAAATTGTTTCCAGTTTTAGCCAAATAAGACATTCAAATAATTTGTCTAAAGAACTTAAAGGAGTTCAAAAGAAAGGGAAGTAAGACTTCCATTACAGGTCATGTTATAGAAGTCAAGTTATTTCACTTCACTAACATTAGTATCAGATACTAGTAGTAGATCTTAAATTTTGAAAGATCAAGGAAGTAGATCACTTGTTAAGGGTGGACAAATCTATGTAAAATTAAGCAAAAGTTGCTACAATAAAGATAAGATCTTTACCTATTGGGCTAGTTAATAAACTAGACATTGTGCATATTGTTTCTTGTTGGACAAGAAATGTTTTTCTTATTACAAAATAACTTTATTTCTTCAAATGGATGTTGATGAACAATTAAGTAATGGATTCCACATCCTAAATCTCAAAACACCCATCTATAACAACTGTCAAAGTAGGTTAAAATAAGTGATTTTGAACCTTACTTACATGGTATCGTCTCCTAAGGCAAATGGATAAGAAACACATCTCTAAATACCATTAATGTGGTTATATGGACTCTTTTGATTTTGGAATCAATGAAGACATATAAATCTTATTTATTGGAGAGATAACTAAGACCTCATTCATTGAAAAGATGAGTAATCTATTATCTAATACATGATGATGTATGTGGGCCCATTAGAACAATAACTAGATATGTTTTTCAATACTTCAACATACTAATTGAAATGTCAATGAGTATGGATTTATGTAACATAAGTTAGAAAGTCCTTGAAAAGTTCAAAGAATTCATAATGAAGTGAAAAACCAAATTGGCAAGACAATTAAAGCTCTTGATTAGATCAAGATAGCAAATAATTTGAGCTACAAGTTTAATAACTATCTAATAGAGTGAAAGATTACCTCTTAATTCATTCCTCATCGAATACCTTAATAGCATCTCTACGGGGAAAAGTCAAACCTTATTGGATATAGTTTGATTATTGATTATTATCAAACATCTCTAACTCCTTCAACGTTCCTTTATTAACAAAATTTCCACACTTAACCATGTTCTATCTTAGACTTTCTTAAAGAAACCATATATGATATGGACTAAGAAGAAACCTAGTATGTCTTTACTAATAATTTGGAACTATGATGCTTCTATAGAGCATCCAACTCTGACAAGGTCAGATCCAAATTGGATAAATGTCTTCTGTGAGATACCCAAAGAAAGCTAAGGGTTATTATTTCTATAATCCTTCTAAGAACAAAAGGCCTGTTGCTTAGAATGTTGTATTCTTGAATAAGAGTAATCTCTTAAAGAATCGGTGAGAGGATAGTAGAACTTGAAGAAATTCAAGTATCACAAAGCATTTAAAAGTCAAGGATGGACTTGGAGCAGAAATCACAAAATGTTGTGACATCATTAGCTCCGGTAGCACAAGACTTGCGTAGATCAAATAGGATATGTAACCAAATCTGAAAGATATGGATATCTTATTAATCAGGAAGGAGGCATATTGCTAATTGATCAAGTTTCTTATGAAGAGGCCAATGCAAGTTTAGATTCTAATACATGGCATAAGACCATGGGATTTGAAATGGGCTCCATGTATATTAACAAGGTACGAACCTTGGTTGATGCACCTAAAGGGTAAAACCTATAGGATGCAAGTGGGTTTTCAAAAGGAAAACTAAATATGGATGGTAATAAGAGTACCTTTAAAAGCAAGACTGACAAATTCAATTAGCTTAAAAACCATTTAGATCCTGCTTTTTGTAGTAGTATACCACCATAATAAGATATGATAGATAGATGTCAAGATGGAAATCATCTTGAGGATGTGTATATGACACAACCTAAAGGCCTTTTGTGACACCCCAAAAATAGGGATAAATTTTTTGCAATTTTATATTTATTAATCTATAAAACTTATGAGCGGTGAAACCATTTATCAATTACCCTGGATCTATCAGAGACCTATCTCATATATGAAGATATGAGAAGGTAAACTAAAGGAGTAATTTTTAAGAATTCCATATTTAATAATAGCGGAAGTATAATTAGTAGAATAGTATTATGGAATTAAATTCTTAAGAGATCACTTATTTTGAAATTAATAAACCAAGGTTATTCCAAAGTGTTCATAAAGTAGGATAGAATCATGGATTATTAATAAGAAAAGGAAATTAACATGTTTTAAGCATTTTGGGAGAATCAGGTCCCCCTCGCTCAAGCGAAATCCCAATTCGCTTGAGCGAGCTTCGCATAGCACGCTTAGGTAAAACATAAAATGCTGAGCGAAAGAAGAAAATAAAGATTCAGGGGTCACTTCGCTCAAGCGAATCCTAACTTGCTTGAGCGAGTATTGCAATCCTCGCTTGGGCGGAGCCAGCGAGCGTAAGGCGGAAAAACGCCCAGAACTCTACCCACGCTCACTCGCTTGAGCGGAACCAATTCCGCCTGAGCGAAATTACTCCCGAGAGCAATTTCCTGATAAACCCGAGAGCAAACCTGAGACCAAGACCCCCTCGTTTGGGCGAATCCTCAGCTCGCCTGAGCGAACACCAACCAAGGTCCAAACTCTGATTCTAATGCGATTTCGCTTTGGCGAATTACACACCCGCTCGAGCGAAAATGGAATAATGGCCTAACTCTGATGCTAGGACAATCTCGCTTGAGCGAGTCCATTTCTCGCCTAAGCGAGAATCATCCAGAGACCAAAAATTCGACACAGGGCATTTTTGCTTGAGCGAAAGGACCTCTCGCTTGAGCGAGTTTAACAGAAAAACAGGGGAAAGGCAGAAATCACACAACTTACTATGCCAAAACTCATTCTAATCAATTCTATTCAAATTTAATACTTAGTACATATCCTATTACATGTTTAAAACTTGTTTGAATCAATCATATCTGTAAATTTTCCATTACAACTAATTTAGGTTACAAAGATCAACCCAATCATCATTATACTTTTCAAAACTAATATTTCAAATATCAACTTCATCCATTCATCAAATTTTGGAGGATTTTATCAGTCATTCATTCATAGGGTCATAATTAAAAATGGGTCATCAACAAATGATCTCATTTTCCACCATGACCTCCCAAAATCACTATCGTTTATACTTATACATATTCGTCAATCATACCATTATCTATTCTAATCCAGATTATGCAAAACATAGATGGTATTATACACCTTACATCCATTCTACATAATCACAATATCAAACATTGCCGGCCAAGGCATTCTTTTACCAAAATGGAACTTTCTTCACACTTCTCCTCCTCCAATAGCTCCAAAGCCATACCTACAACACAGGAGCTAAAACAAATATACCACAGGGAGAGTGAGTATACTTTCTCAATGACGAAAATCCAACAAATATAATAATATATGCATGAATGCAATACAACTATCTCCTTCTCAAGAAGAGTTCATTTAATATCAAGCATACAATCAATAAATCTTATTCTAACACACTTATCCCATAATTCTCTTAGAATCACGTCTATCAATTTCACCATTACAATTTAGTAAGTGAAAGAGAATTTCCATTCATATGTCAACAGCAAAGTATCATACTATACCATGCTTTCAAATTAATGCTCATGCTAATGTCATGGAATGCATATGCACGGATCCGATTTCATTTCCTCGGGTGATCGCAACCACCATAACATATACTCATTCTCAATGGTTTCCCGCCTCGCAAGGGGTACTCCCGCCTCATGATCGCAACCATGGGCATTTCATATCATTGGTCCCGCAGGGCCTTTCATTTCAATACCAGGTGATCGCAACTACCGGTCTAACAATCATAGGAACTCGCAAGCCCTTTTTCATTTCCATCATCAAGTGATCGCAACCACTTATCAACATCATCATGATATGCTTGTCATGCCATGTATACAACAATACTCATACATGCCTCAAGCTCATTAACTTATCTTACCCTCTCATCAAGGGTACATTCATTCTCAACCACACAATTTCCCACCAAATCATACACAAGAATCAACCTTCATATGTACTCAATCAAGTATCATACATAATAAGTCATTCATAGCCTCACTTAGGCTTCGTCATGTAGACACTAAATTCACATCATCACACACAATTCACTTCACATACATATAATATCACCTTTATCTAAGCAAACATGTCATACTACATTAATACATACATTATCAACATAATTCTCATGCATTTAGAAAATACACCCCTCTCCTACCTCAGGAGAAGTAGACCTCTGGGGTTGATGTTCCCGCTTCACCAGTATTGCCAAGCCCTACACCAATCAATTATAGGGCCACATCAATTTTTTTTTCATTCAAACACCAATTTAATATACATATACATAAGTGTACACATGATTCTTATCATGTGGGAATTATTTATCAATTTCATTCATTTGCTTACTTAGGCTTCGGGAATTCCTTCCCTTAAATTACAATCCATTAGTATTAAAAGTTACAACCTAATGAATAAGTTATTCCATCTATTAAGTCCCCACCAATACCTTGGTGAGTTTCCTACCCATAATGACTTCAAATCAACTTTATCCTTATTTAATGTGTCCACCACATCATTTATAATACTCTTCCTATCAACAATTGCCAACTTCTTCAATAAATGTTATTATCTCCAATATTTTACTCTTTCTCCTAAAATTCAAGTTTTAGGTTTTCACCAACCCACCAATCTTCATAAATGCTCATATACCTCCTTCTTTTCCCACTATAATTACAACTACCTCACTTATCACTCATAAGCTTGTATTTATGTCAATCCTCCTTAGAGTTCTCACTTTTGGAACCCTCCTCAACAATTCTCATACATTTGATGTGTTCTAACCTTAAAACTACCATTAAACTTCAACTATATGCTTATATACATGGAAAATGATCATAATCTTACCTCAAGAGAAGAAAAGAGTAAGTTTGCAAGAGATGAGAGAGTTCACACGAAATTGAGGAGGAAGGAGAAGAAAATAATTTAATTTCCAAGCTTCCTTGAAGTCCTTAAAAGTTATCAATGGAGAAGGAAGAAATATCTCTCCTTAATTTAGGGTTCAAAGGCAAGAGAAAGGAGAATTATAAAGAAGAAGAAGATATGAAGAAGAAGATAAGAAGAAGAGTATCAACGTGAGAGAAAGGGTGCAACCGACTTTTTGAATGGGAAGAATGAGAATTTAACATTTAATTTATTAACCCTTCATTAATTCTTCCGTTTTTAAACAAACAGGTTCGCCGTTCGGGCCCAAAACATATTCTAAAAATTATTCCGGATATAAATCTGAAATCCCAATATCATTATCTACGGCCCTGACCAACGGCATCTCAATCGGAGATACTTGGTCCGACACCTATATTTTATCCAGGTCAGTTTTCAACTCAACCGGTCGCCATAATTCACCAACAATTTCAAAAAAATCTTGTTTAAATCTTTTCAAGAATTTTGGGATGTTTAATAGCCCATACTTAATTATCCAACATTTATTTTCCTAATTTATCTTCCTATTTTTTTAAAAATTCGGGGTGTTACAATCCACTCCCCCTAAAAGAAATTTCGTCCTCGAAATTTAACTTACCGGACTCAAAAACATGAGGATACCGCTTACGAATATCATCCTCGCGTTCCCAAGTGAATGTTTCTATATCTCCATGCTTCCATGCCACTTTTACCAATGGTACCATCTTATTCCGCAGTCTCTTCACGGAATATTCAACAATGCGAACAGAAACTGGAAGGATGGATAAGTCATCTTGCACCTCAAGATCATCAACAGAAATCACGTGTTGAGGATCATGAACATACTTTCTTAACTGAGACACGTGGAATACATTATGAAGATTTGCAAGCTGTGGAGGGAGTGCAATCCGATATGCGACGTCTCCAATCCGCTCTAAAATCTCATAGGGTCCAATGAATTTAGGGCTCAGTTTCTTGCTCTTCAAGGCTCTTCCTATACCCTTATCACGCGAAACTCGCAATAACACATGATTACCAACTTCAAATTCTAGTGGTTTTCTTCTTTTATCATAATAGCTCTTCTGCCGGTCTTGAGCAATTTTCATCTTTTCCCGGATCATCTTGATCTGCTCGGTAGTTTCCTCAATAATCTCAGGCCCTAAGGCTAGATTCTCACCAACTTCAAACCAACATAAGGGAGTTCGACACCTCCTTCCATATAATGCCTCGTATGGTGCCATACCAATACTAGAATGAAAACTGTTATTGTAAGTGAATTCAATCAGAGGTAAATATTTTTCCCATGAACCGCCATGCTCTAAAACACAAGCACGCAATAAGTCTTCAAGACTTTGGATAGTCCTCTCAGACTGCCCATCGGTCTGAGGATGATATGCCGAACTTAGCTTTAGCTTTGAACCCATCGCCTCATGTAGGCTTCCCCAGAATCGGGAAGTAAATCGGGGATCACGATCAGAAAAAATGCTTGATGGCACGCCATGTAATCTTACAATCTCCCAAATGTACAACTGTGCGAGATCTTGCAAAGAGCTCTCCATACTGATTGGCAAGAAATGGGCACTCTTTGTCAAGCGGTCCACAATCACCCATATTCCATCACATCTGGACCTCGTTCTTGGTAATCCAGACATAAAATCCATGGCAATTGCGTCCCACTTCCAAACAGGGATATCAAGTGGCCTCAAAGTACCTGAAGGTCTTTGGTGTTCTACCTTCGCTTTCTGACAAGTAAGGCAAGAAGCTACAAAGTTAGCAACGTCACGTTTCATTCCAGGCCACCAAAAGTTCTTCTTCATATCGCGATACATCTTGGCTGCACCAGGGTGGATGCTAAGCATGCTTTTATGTGCTTCCTCCAGCACTGTGTGTCTCAAATTATCAAATGAAGGTACATACACACGACCATTTACTCGCCATATACTATCAACGCCTTCCACAAGAAATAGATTTTTCCCATTTTTCTGAGATCTTCGCACCTCTTGTAAATAATCATCATCTTTTTGTTTCTCTTTCACAAGCCTCAAAAACTCATTACTTATTTTCAGGATAGCAAAACATAACTTCTTGGAGGATTGAACTTCAGTTCCAACATTCAAATTTCGAAATTCTTCAATTAATTCAAGCTCTTTAGCCATCATAATTGATATATGCAAGGATTTCCGACTAAGAGCATCAGCAACAACATTAGCTTTTCCCGGGTGGTACATTAATTTAAAATCATAATCCTTCAAGAATTCCACCCATCTCCTTTGTCGCATATTCAATTCTTTTTGGTCAAAAAGGTATTTCAAACTTTGGTGGTCACTGAAAACCACAAACCTAGAACCATACAAGTAATGACGCCAAATCTTCAAGGCGAATACAACCGCAGCCAGCTCCAAATCATGAGTCGGGTAATTAATTTCATGAGGTCGTAACTGGCGTGAAGCATAAGCTATTACACGTTCCTTCTGCATTAGCACGCATCCAAGTCCATGCTTGGAAGCATCACAATATACCACAAACTCCTCTTGTAGGTCAGGCAACGCTAAGATAGGAGCAGAAGTTAATCTCATTTTTAGCTCTTCAAAGCATTTCTCACATTCAACCGTCCATACAAAAGGTTGGTTCTTTCTTGTTAAATTTGTCAAAGGTCTCACAAGACGAGAAAAACCTTCAATAAACCTTCGATAATAACCCGCAAGTCCCAGAAAACTTCGGATTTCAGTAACCGTCGTAGGTCTTGACCATGCCATAACGGCTTCAACCTTTGAAGGATCCACCGAAATACCATCTTCAGATATTACATGCCCAAGGAACTGAACACTCATCATCCAGAATTCACATTTAGAGAGCTTGGCATACAACTGGTTCTCTCTAAGAATGTTCAGTATCACTCTCAAGTGTTCTTCATGTTCCTCGCGACTCTTGGAATATACGAGGATATCATCGATAAACACCACAACAAAATGATCCAAGTATTCGTGAAAGATATGATTCATATAACTCATGAATACTGCTGGAGCATTAGTAACTCCAAAGGGCATCACGACATACTCATAGTGGCCATATCGCGTCCTAAATGCAGTCTTAGGAATATCTTCGGCTCTCACCCGAATTTGATGATAACCAGAACGCAAATCGATCTTTGAAAATACCACCGCACCTCTCAATTGATCCAACAGATCATCAATGCGAGGTAAAGGATATCTATTCTTTATCGTCAACTTATTCAATTGGCGGTAGTCTACACACAATCGCATAGTCCCATCCTTTTTCTTAACTAACAAAACAGGAGCTCCCCAGGGTGACACACTGGGTCGAACAAATTTCCTCTCAAGCAGCTCCTCGACTTGCTTCTTTAGTTCAATTAACTCCATAGGAGACACCCTATAAGGAGCAATAGACACTGGTTCGGCACCAGGTACAAGATCAATAGCAAACTCAACCTCTCTTGGAGGTGGTAAACCAGGTATCTCATCAGGAAACACGTCCAAAAATTCAGACACCACGGGGATATTAGTGGGACTGGGATTACTTGTCCCATCAGTAAGAGATAGCAACACACAAAGTTGAATTATACCTTGTACATCAAACTGTCCCCTATCAAAAGAAGGGAAAATTACAGTTCGTTGCTGACAATCAACTATAACTTTATTGGTAGAAAGCCAATCCATACCAAGTATAATCTCCAATCCCTTCATAGGCAAGCAAATAAAAGATGCAACAAATTTTCTCCCATCTAGAAGCATATCAACATTATCGCACCGGTTAACCGATTTAAGACAAGTACCGGTTGGAGTGGTAACCACAAGAGCATTTTTCATTAAACACACCGGCAATCTCAATCGCCGAACACAATCCTCAAATATAAAAGAGTGGGTCACACCAGAATCATAAATGACATGAACTGAATGTCCAAGGATTTCACACTTACTTTCAATCAGCTTTTCTGCTTGTGCTGCTTCCTCACCGGTTACAGCAAATACTCTCCCGGCATTAGGTTGACGATCTCCTCCATCCCTATTTCCATCATTAGCATCATTACCGTTTCCTCGACCGTTGCCACGTCTTCCACCATTATAGCCACCTCGGCCACCTCGTCGACCACCGTTATTTCCATTACCACGGCCTCGACCACCATTATAACCTCCGCGGGTTGCATGAACAGGCGCATTAACACGATTAGTAACATTAGCTGGTATCGAAGCCGGTCTTACAAGCATGGGACATGCAGGACGGATATGTCCCACCTGATCACAATTAAAACATACAACATCTTCACGATGCACACATTCTCGTACATAATGAGGTCCTCCACATCTATAGCATTTCAACCCATTTACATTTACATTTCCCCGGCCAAAAACATTACCACGTCCACCGCCTCTAGCTTGGACATTAGAAGGAGCACCTCTCAAAAAACGTCCTCTTCTAAAACCCCCTTGTCTTTTGAAATTAGAAGCTTGACCCTTCAGCTTAGAGTCAAATTTAGAGTGTTGGAAGGAAGCATGTTCTTTATAAATGCGGCACTTATTCACAAGCACCGTGAAACTTCGAATCTCTTGGTGACATATAGCCCTCTGGATATCGGAGCGTAATCCATTTTCAAACTTCACACATTTAGATATTTCAGTTCCCTCTTGTTGAAAAGGAGGGTAGAATTCACAAAGTTCCTCGAACTTGGAAGCATATTCTTCCACCGTCATCGCGCCTTGCTTGAGTTCCATGAACTCGAGTTCTTTCTTGCTCTTATAACTTTCGGGCACATATTTCCTCATAAGTTCTCGCTTAAAGTTCTCCCAAGTTAAGGGAATCGCAGCAGCATTCATTCTATTCTTGGCGAGTCTCCACCAAGTCTCTGCTTCATCCCTCAGCATAAAAACAGCATAATCCACTTTCTGGAGCTCATTACATTCAAAGCTGTCGAAGATCCGCTCAACATTTCAGATCCAACCATAGGCTTGCTCGGGCCTGAATCCACCATGAAATTCAGTAGGTTTTCGCTTTAGGAACATGTCAAGGCCCTGAGTACCTTGAACCACAATAGGAGCAGGTGGTCTTTCTGCCTCTTGTCTTTCACGGTTTTGCGATTCAAGAAGATCCGCAAAACGATTCAAGGCTCTAGCTATAGCGTCATCATTATCTTGACGACGACGGGCCATCACAATGTCTAAAATCACAACATAAAATTTAACCAATATCAGTAAACTCATTCATAAAATTTCCCTATGATCTCACACTATAATATTCTATCATAAAAAATTTAAATTGTGACCCTCCCCTATGGAGTCCAATAGCAACCATTTCATATTAAAGCCCATATGGCAGCATCATCATATCGTAACATAGTATGCATTTCTAATACATAAAAATCATCGTTGAGGGAGGATAGTGTGAAGAAGCTTGGCCGGACTTATAGCAATCACATTCAATCCATCAATAATTCATACATAAATCAATTCACAATAACCATGATTCCTCAATCACATATCATTTTCCACTAATAACAATGGCTAAACACAATAATACAGAGCAAATAATGCTCTGATACCAAGTTGTGACACCCCAAAAATAGGGATAAATTTTTCGCAATTTTATATTTATTAATCTATAAAACTTATGAGCGGTGAAACCATTTATCAATTACCCTGGATCTATCAGAGACCTATCTCATATATGAAGATATGAGAAGGTAAACTAAAGGAGTAATTTTTAAGAATTCCATATTTAATAATAGCGGAAGTATAATTAGTAGAATAGTATTATGGAATTAAATTCTTAAGAGATCACTTATTTTGAAATTAATAAACCAAGGTTATTCCAAAGTGTTCATAAAGTAGGATAGAATCATGGATTATTAATAAGAAAAGGAAATTAACATGTTTTAAGCATTTTGGGAGAATCAGGTCCCCCTCGCTCAAGCGAAATCCCAATTCGCTTGAGCGAGCTTCGCATAGCACGCTTAGGCAAAACATAAAATGCTGAGCGAAAGAAGAAAATAAAGATTCAGGGGTCACTTCGCTCAAGCGAATCCCAACTTGCTTGAGCGAGTATTGCAATCCTCGCTTGGGCGGAGCCAGCGAGCGTAAGGCGGAAAAACGCCCAGAACTCTACCCACGCTCACTCGCTTGAGCGGAACCAATTCCGCCTGAGCGAAATTACTCCCGAGAGCAATTTCCTGATAAACCCGAGAGCAAACCTGAGACCAAGACCCCCTCGTTTGGGCGAATCCTCAGCTCGCCTGAGCGAACACCAACCAAGGTCCAAACTCTGATTCTAATGCAATTTCGCTTGGGCGAATTACACACCCGCTCGAGCGAAAATGGAATAATGGCCTAACTCTGATGCTGGGACAATCTCGCTTGAGCGAGTCCATTTCTCGCCTAAGCGAGAATCATCCAGAGACCAAAAATTCGACACAGGGCATTTTCGCTTGAGCGAAAGGACCTCTCGCTTGAGCGAGTTTAACAGAAAAACAGGGGAAAGGCAGAAATCACACAACTTACTATGCCAAAACTCATTCTAATCAATTCTATTCAAATTTAATACTTAGTACATATCCTATTACATGTTTAAAACTTGTTCGAATCAATCATATCTGTAAATTTTCCATTACAACTAATTTAGGTTACAAAGATCAACCCAATCATCATTATACTTTTCAAACCTAATATTTCAAATATCAACTTCATCCATTCATTAAATTTTGGAGGATTTTATCAGTCATTCATTCATAGGGTCATAATTAAAAATGGGTCATCAACAAATGATCTCATTTTCCACCATGACCTCCCAAAATCACTATCGTTTATACTTATACATATTCGTCAATCATACCATTATCTATTCTAATCCAGATTATGCAAAACATAGATGGTATTATACACCTTACATCCATTCTACATAATCACAATATCAAACATTGCCGGCCAAGGCATTCTTTTACCAAAATGGAACTTTCTTCACACTTCTCCTCCTCCAATAGCTCCAAAGCCATACCTACAACACAGGAGCTAAAAAAAAATATACCACAGGGAGAGTGAGTATACTTTCTCAATGACGAAAATCCAACAAATATAATAATATATGCATGAATGCAATACAACTATCTCCTTCTCAAGAAGAGTTCATTTAATATCAAGCATACAATCAATAAATCTTATTCTAACACACTTATCCCATAATTCTCTTAGAATCACGTCTATCAATTTCACCATTATAATTTAGTAAGTGAAAGAGAATTTCCATTCATATCTCAACAGCAAAGTATCATACTATACCATGCTTTCAAATTAATGCTCATGCTAATGTCATGGAATGCATATGCACGGATCCGATTTCATTTCCTCGGGTGATCGCAACCACCATAACATATACTCATTCTCAATGGTTTCCCGCCTCGCAAGGGGTACTCCCGCCTCATGATCGCAACCATGGGCATTTCATATCATTGGTCCCGCAGGGCCTTTCATTACAATACCAGGTGATCGCAACCACCGGTCTAACAATCATAGGAACTCGCAAGCCCTTTTTCATTTCCATCATCAAGTGATCGCAACCACTTATCAACATCATCATGATATGCTTGTCATGCCATGTATACAACAATACTCATACATGCCTCAAGCTCATTAACTTATCTTACCCTCTCATCAAGGGTACATTCATTCTCAACCACACAATTTCCCACCAAATCATACACAAGAATACACCTTCATATGTACTCAATCAAGTATTATACATAATAAGTCATTCATAGCCTCACTTAGGCTTCGTCATGTAGACACTAAATTCACATCATCACACACAATTCACTTCACATACATATAATATCACCTTTATCTAAGCAAACATGTCATACTACATTAATACATACATTATCAACATAATTCTCATGCATTTAGAAAATACACCCCTCTCCTACCTCAGGAGAAGTAGACCTCTGGGGTTGATGTTCCCGCTTCACCAGTATTGCTAAGCCCTACACCAATCAATTATAGGGCCACATCAATTTTTTTTTCATTCAAACACCAATTTAATATACATATACATAAGTGTACACATGATTCTTATCATGTGGGAATTATTTATCAATTTCATTCATTTGCTTACTTAGGCTTCGGGAATTCCTTCCCTTAAATTACAATCCATTAGTATTAAAAGTTACAACCTAATGAATAAGTTATTCCATCTATTAAGTCCCCACCAATACCTTGGTGAGTTTCCTACCCATAATGACTTCAAATCAACTTTATCCTTATTTAATGTGTCCACCACATCATTTATAATACTCTTCCTATCAACAATTGCCAACTTCTTCAATAAATGTTATTATCTCCAATATTTTACTCTTTCTCCTAAAATTCAAGTTTTAGGTTTTCACCAACCCACCAATCTTCATAAATGCTCATATACCTCCTTCTTTTCCCACTATAATTACAACTACCTCACTTATCACTCATAAGCTTGTATTTATGTCAATCCTCCTTAGAGTTCTCACTTTTGGAACCCTCCTCAACAATTCTCATACATTTGATGTGTTCTAACCTTAAAACTACCATTAAACTTCAACTATATGCTTATATACATGGAAAATGATCATAATCTTACCTCAAGAGAAGAAAAGAGTAAGTTTGCAAGAGATGAGAGAGTTCACACGAAATTGAGGAGGAAGGAGAAGAAAATAATTTAATTTCCAAGCTTCCTTGAAGTCCTTAAAAGTTATCAATGGAGAAGGAAGAAATATCTCTCCTTAATTTAGGGTTCAAAGGCAAGAGAAAGGAGAATTATAAAGAAGAAGAAGATATGAAGAAGAAGATAAGAAGAAGAGTATCAACGTGAGAGAAAGGGTGCAACCGACTTTTTGAATGGGAAGAATGAGAATTTAACATTTAATTTATTAACCCTTCATTAATTCTTCCGTTTTTAAACAAACAGGTTCGCCGTTCGGGCCCAAAACATATTCTAAAAATTATTCCGGATATAAATCTGAAATCCCAATATCATTATCTACGGCCCTGACCAACGGCATCTCAATCGGAGATACTTGGTCCGACACCTATATTTTATCCAGGTCAGTTTTCAACTCAACCGGTCGCCATAATTCACCAGCAATTTCAAAAAAATCTTGTTTAAATCTTTTCAAGAATTTTGGGATGTTTAATAGCCCATACTTAATTATCCAACATTTATTTTCCTAATTTATCTTCCTATTTTTTTAAAAATTCGGGGTGTTACACCTTTTATGCCTGAAATATCTAGGAAGGTATGTGAACTATAAATGTTCCATTTATAGACTAAAGCAAGCTTTTAGAAGCTAAAATCTTCATTAAAGAATGAAGATAAATCTTATGACTATAAAAGGGTTAGTAAGTGCACAATTATAGTTCTAATATTACATGTAGAAGACATGCTTCTTCTATAACTAATATTCTCATTCTATAATCAAGAATATCCTTAAATACTTAAGAAGGACTAAGGATTTGATCTTGATAAATGGAAGATAAGCTCGTTGTAAAGGTTACATTGATGCCAATCTTTTGATTAATTTAAAAGACTTAAGATTATAATAAAATATATGTGTTGTCAAGATTATTGCGATGTATGCTTGAAAGGTTCAAAGCAAGAAACAATCGTTGGTTCTACTAACAAATCTAAGTATTTTGCTATGTTAAATTACAAAAGAAGTCATTTTACATTTAACCATTCCAAATGTTTTGTACCCTATGAGTTTCCACTGTGATGACAATGGAACCATAGAACAATATAAGGAAGTGGATTAATCCAAGCATATACTTAAATAGTTACATCTTTGGAAGAATTTAAAATATGCAATGTGCATACCAAACAAAATTGTTAGGAACCCACTAGTTAAACCGCTTACGTAGTAAAAACATGAGGGCACTGTAGACATCATTGGACATTAACCTTATCGGCTCTAAGTGTAAGTGGGAGATTGTTGGAAATATGCACTAAAAGACTATATAGGACGCATCATTTTGAATAAGTCTTTTTTTGTTAAACAGTTTAACAACCTTTATTTATCCTTGGAGTAATAGGTCATATGAGAGTTATTCCTAAAATATCCCTAGTCAAGTATTTACGTGGGGACATGTAAATACATTAAGACAAGTATGTGAGTGTATTGATGATCTAATCTCACAGATCATGGATATAAATAATATCAAGTCTTCACACGGGTACACATTAAGAGTAATGATGTACTAGACAGACCCACCATGAGAACGTTGCATGGATCGTTACATGAATGTCATAAATGATTCTTAATGTGATAATGGTATATATAGTCCTTTGACCTGAAGTCACTACGATTCCTACATAAGGAGTTTGTTGTTTTAATACAATCAAACGTCTTCTGTAACAAGAGGACTATAAAGTTTGTGGTTAGGCAATGAAAAAATTATGCAGAGGGATATGAGTGATATAGATGGGATTTGTCTCTCCTATGTGACAGGAGTGATATCTATAAGCCACTTGATGGAGTGAGACTAAGGAAATGCATGGCCATGCTAGAAAGAATAAATATTGGATATTTATTTGGATAAAATCTACTCCGGTATCAAGTAAAATAAATTGGACATGACGCGACCATGCCTTGGGCCCAATTAGGATATCATGACAAAAGGAACAAACATATAAAATAATTATCACTTATAGGTTATGTTGATAATAAAAAATATTCAGACATAATGATGCATTGCTAGATGCCGCTCTTATTTTATATTAATAATAAAATAGTTTATTATTAATATAACTCAGTATTTTACCTATAGGGTCACACACATGGAGTAACCCCATCAGAAAATAACTTTTTATTTTAGTTGGACTAAAATAAAACTATTGGGCCTAACTCATTTAGAATGAGTAAAGAGCCCACTCTTTAGAGAGCAAATTACGTCAAAGCTAAGCCTATAAATAGAGTATAAGATGCTCACAGGCGGCTAACCAAAAGGAGACATAAAATACGCAAAAGTTGCAAAAGCTTCACGCCGTCAAACTAGCATTTGGAAGGTGTAGCATTTCTGGTGGTAGTACTCGTGTGGACTCCTAAAGGACGAGGCTATGACTACTTCGATTCGATTCTCTTTAAGAGGTAATCCTAAAATGCAATATTTTTTTTGTGTTTGTCTTATGCTTTGAAACGCGGCGCTTTGCAAATCATATGGGAATCCTTGTATTTTCGCTGCTCATGCACTAGGGATTCCATAACAATTCATTGATGACATCTTGCTATATTCCAAGAGCCCTGAGGAACACGAGGAACATTTGAGACTAGTGTTGAACATTCTTAGAGAGAACCAGTTGTATGCTAAGCTCTCTAAATGTGAATTTTGGTTGGTGAGTGTCTAATTTCTTGGACATGTGATATCTGAAGAAGGTGTTTCTGTGGATCCTTCTAAGGTTGAGGCTGTTATGGCATGGCCTAGACCTATATCGGTTACTGAAATTTGAAGTTTTCTTGGTCTTATCGGTTATTACCGAAGGTTCATCAAAGGATTTTCTCGTCTTGCTAGGTCTTTGACGAAATTGACTAGAAAGAACCAACCTTTTGTGTGGACTATTAAATGTGAGAAAAGTTTTGAGTAATTAAAGATGAGACTTACTTCTATGCCTATTTTGGCATTACCTAATTTACAAGAAGATTTTATGGTGTATTGTGATGCTTCTAAGCATGGTCTTGGATGTGTTTTGATGTAGAAAGAACGTGTTATAGCTTATGCTTCACGTCAGTTGAGACCTCATGAAGTTAATTACCCCACCCATGACTTGGAGTTGGCAGCGGTCGTATTTTCCTTGAAGATTTGGCGTTATTATCTCTATGGCTCGAGATTTATGGACTTTAGTGATCACAAAAGTTTGAAATACCTCATTGATCAGAAGGAATTAAATAAGTGTCAAAGGAGATGGATGGAATTCCTAAAGGACTATGCTCTTAGTCAGAAGTCCTTGCATGTGTCGACCATCATGGTCAAGGAATTTGAATTGATTGAGGAATTTCGGAATTTGAATGTTGGGACCGAAATTCAATTTTCCAAGAAATTGTGTTTTGCTACTTTGAGGATATGCAATGAATTTTTAGATCTTGTGAAGAGGAAACAAGTAGATGATGAGTATCTGAATGAGATGAAGAAATCCCAAGGTGATGGGGAAAATCTATTTCCTGTTAAAGGCGTTGATGGCTTATGGCGGATGAAAGGTCATGTATATATACCTTCTTTTGGTGACTTGAGGAGTACGGCACTCGAAGAGGCTTACAAAAGTATCTCTAGTATCCACCCTGGTGTAACTGAGATGTTCCAAGATGTGAAAAAGAACTTCTGGTGGCCCAGAATGAAGTAGGATATTGCTAACTATGTGGCTTCATGTCTTATATGTCAGAAGGCGAAGGTAGAGCATCAGAGACCTTCTGGTACCTTAAGACCACTTGATATCCCTGTTAGGAAGTAGGATGCTATTGCCATGGACTTTGTGTCTGGTCTCCCAAAGACAAGATCTAACTGTGATAGAATATGGGTAATTGTGGATCGCTCGACAAAGAATGCACATTTTCTGCCTATAAGCATGAAGAGTTCCTTACAAAACCTGGCGTAATTATATATTAAGGAGATAGTGAGACTCCATGGAGTGCCATCTAGTATTGTTTCTAATAGAGACCCACGTTTTACTTCCTGATTTTGGGGGAGCTTGCATGAAGCGATGGGCTCTAAATTGAAGTTGAGCTCGACGTATCATCCTCAGACGAATGGGCAATCCGAGAGGACTATTCAGAGTCTTGAGGACTTGTTGCGTGCTTGTGTTCTGGAGCATGGTGGTTCATGGGAAAGATATTTGCCTCTGATTGAATTTACTTACAATAACAGCTTTTATTCTAGTATTGGTATGGCACCATATGAGGCATTGTACGGAAGAAAATATCAAACTCCTTTATGTTGGCTTGAAGTTGGTGAGAATTTGGCCTTAAGGCCTGAGATTATTGAGGAGATCACTGAACAAGTTAAGAAGATCCAATAGAAGATGAAAATCACTCAGGACTAACAGAAAAGCTATTATGACTAGAGAAGGAAGCCACTTGAGTTTCAAGTTGGTGATCATGTGTTTTTGTGAGTTTCTCATGACAAAGGTGTTGGTAGGGCTTTGAAGAGCATAAAATTAAGTCCTAGATTTATTGGACCCTATGAGATCCTTGAGCGGATTGGTGAAGTTGCTTATCGCATCGCCTTACCTCCTCACTTGGCGAATCTTCATAATGTATTCCACGTTTCTCAGTTGAGAAAATATATACCTGACCCTTTACATGTGCTCAGTGTGGATGATATGGAAGTCAGGGATGATCTGACTATCCCTCCTGTCTCTGCTAAGACTGTTGGGCGTTCTATCAAGAAGTTACGGAACAAGTTAGTTCCACTTGTGCAAGTAGCTTGGAGACATGGAAATGAAAGCACTTTTACTTGGGAGCGTAAGGATGATATGCGAAGACGGTATCCTGATATATTCGAATCCGGTATGTTAAATTTCAAGGATGAAATTTTTTTTTTAGGTGGGGTGAATTGTAACATCCCAAAATTTTAGAAATTTAATTATTAGTATGACATTAATTAATTATTTGATGCCCAAAATACATAGGATAATTAATTATGTGACAATTATGACTTACCGGTAAATTAAAATTTACTGAAAATGGACAATTTAACAGATGGTGTGGGACCCACTAGGTCAATTGGAATATTTGATGGGTCTAGAATAATGAGGGGTTTATGGTGGTTACAGTGGTATGTCCAAAATAATATTTGGTGTTTGGGAAATATTTATTCACACATGACGTATTAAATAAAACGGCAAAATTATAAACCCAATAGAATTTAAGAAAATGTAAAATTCCTTCCCTTTTTCCCTTTAATTGACCATAGCTCTCCTTTTCTCCCCCCTTTATGCTTTTATCCAACAGACAAAAAGGATTTCATTAACCAATATGCAAAAGACAAAATTTTATGGAGCAATGGACAAATGGGTGCAACTTAGTTTTTCTCTCTCCTCTCTCTCTTCACATTTTCGTTGGGGCTTCTTCTCTATTTCATTCTCCTTTATTTTTTTCTCTTCTTCTTCTCCTTCTAAGCTATAAAAATTGTCCACCCCTCTCTTCCTCCATTCTTTGCCAAAATCAATACTTAACCTAAGATTCATGATACATTAATAGGACTTTGAGGCATTGCAACATCCACTTCCTTCTTTAACTCTCTATTTTTATGTTTAACAAAATCTTGGGAGAAAGGTTAGTGATTTTTACCCTCTTAAGTTTCTAGTTGTTGTTTTGGGGATTTTGAAGCATTATAATGAGGTATTATGAGTTGTTTAGATGTATATGTGCATGTGGAACCCAACATTAGGATAGAAGACCATTGGGCTTGTTGTTGATATACAATGATGATTTGAATGTGGTGTTGATGATTATGGATATTGGAAATGGATAATGATAAATGAAGAAATCAAGAGTTTGGTGAAGTTTTTGAAAAACCGTAATAAATTGGAATTAGGGCTTATGGTGAAATATATGAAATTTGAGAAATCAATTGTCATGGTATTGTTTTGAATGTAGAAATACATTCTTTTTGAATGAGTAATGGTGATTTTTGGTATTGGAAGTCAAAAGACCAATGAAGATGTTAGTACTCTAACTATGGAAATTGATGATGGTTATGTATGTTAGGGGTAATGGCATGAGTAAAGTTAATATAAGGATATGGGATAGGAAGTTTGGTATGTGTTGGAAAATTTAGATGTTGTGTTATGCCCTTTTGATATAATTGAATTTGACTAATGGGAAGGGATTCCCGAAACCTAAGTAAAAGGATGAAGTTTATAAACAATTACCACATGATGGTAATCATGTATATGTGCATATATTCAATTTTATTATAATAATTGAGAATAATGCTTGAATGAATGATTAATGTGGTCCTACAATTGATTGATGTAGGATTTGATAATACTTGTGAAGCGGGATCATTGAACCCGGGAGAACAAAGCCTTCCCTTTTTGAGGTCATGTAAATGACCAAGAAGAACAAAGCCGGTGCATGGGTTAACCAAAAGACTATAGATCTAGCGGTATTTTATTTTAACTTACACATGTTTATAATTTACAAATCAGCTTACTAATCCTATTATTTTACATTTACAGGAGGCGTATCAGGCCAGAAGGGTCGAGAAGGAGGCGGAGTTGGTGGCTTCCACTCCTGAGGGGGAGGTTGTCTTGTTCCGACAACAACGCCATCTACATGGAGGCTGTTGGCGGCGTGAACAAGAAAGGGAGGGTGTTCGAGTTGGGTAGCGTGGGCACGCAGATCGCGAGATAAGGGAAGACCTCTTCCTCCTTTGGCCTTCCGGCGGATGTTGATCAGGTCATTCAAAACCTAAACAACGAGTTATAGGAGGAGCAACGCCAGAGACAGCTTTTGGAGAAACGGGCCGAGGCGGACCGACGACGGGACAAGCAACAGTACGTCGAGACTAGTCGACAGCTTGTTGTGCAGTAGCAGCTACTGATTTAATTGATGGCGAGGCTCCCTCCCCCTACTTTTGAGCCGCCACCACCACCAGCACAGGATCTCCCTCCCCCATGATTTTACTTTTTTTTATGTTTTATTTGTTTGTATATTTCGCGACACGACATTATATTTTTCATGTTTATATTATATTTTATTCAGTATTTATTTTTTGTCAATTTTCGTTTATAATTTTTATATTATTCGATATGTCTAGTTTAAAATTAAATTAACAAAACCTATATTCAAAATATAAATATTTTAAACGTATATGAAATAAATTTTTTAAAAAATTAATATTAGCGACGGCATTTACTTCGTCGCTAAATTCATAATGTTAGCGACAGGAGCGGGTGGTCGCTATTTCCGTACTAATAGCAACCACACAAACCCGTTGCTACTGAGAGTAGTAGCGACCACTTAATCCCGTCGCTGATACTTGATCTGCAACGACGACAAGTTATGATCGCTACCTTATAGGCATAGCGACGACGTCATGTGGTCATTGTGGAGCACCCGTAGCGACGACATGCGTCACCAACATAGGGACCACATTAGCGACGGCATTACGCCGTTGACACAATAGCGATGCTAACATGTTTTTTTTTTTAGTGGTGCCTTTTGATACAGAGGGGCAAACTTCATCAAGGACATCCACTCTAAAACAATCTTATTTTAGGTTAGGATGTTTAATTGCTTTGAAAACATCAAAATTTACCTCTTCATCATGCACTCTGACTACAAGCTTCCCATTATCCATGTGAGATCCCTTCCTAATTTTTTTAAATTTTCAAAGGAAATTTTTTGCATTTGACACTTGTAATACAAATATAAGTCCACCCCCTAAGGCATCAGACATCATTTTAAATACATGCGAACTCAAGAGTGAAGGTAAGCAAAAATACCATATAAAACCAAGTATATCTCATGCAAACAGAAGCCTAAAACTTGTAAGTAAATGTCAAGAAAGGGTACAAGAGTTGTATGGATGGAGTACTAGACATATGAGGCCATAAGGGATAAGATCATGGCACAAAACACAAAAAAAATATGCACTTAGTGGAATCCACTGGCAGTGGGAATTTCCCACTGGCGGTCGATTCCTCTAATTTTATTCGAAAAATTTGGTAACTAGAAATAGAAAGGTCCACTGGCCGTGGATTAACCTCTGTTGCCCCATTTTACCATTTTCAACACATTTTTGCCTTGTAACCTTGTTCCATGCAATACTTAGGCCTTTATGGATGCAATCTAACCACTACACACTTTTCTATTTGACATATTCTTATACTTAATACCTCATGGATAAGTCTTAGTCATTCAATCTTGCATTTCCATTGAACTCTTGAACCTCACATACGAATTATGCAGAATTTTTCTACAAAATTCCACTTTCACTCATCAACTTCATCCCTCATTTAACTCAAATGGATTCCAATCATTACCAAACTTTATACACCATATCTACCACCTAAATATAAGTTGTTACAAGTGGTTTTAACTTAAAATCCCAAGAATTAGAGATCCTATGCACAAAGAGGTGTTTTACAGAATTTAGGACCAAATGACCAATACAACCATATCAAATGTAATCACCTTGGACCTAAACCATTTCAAACACATCACCCATATGGTGTATAGCTAATAGCAACCAACCAAGGGCCCAAAGACTCCCTAATTCAAAATATGGCTACCCTAGTTCCATAATTCCATATATTATGCATAATGCTTTTAGTAAATCATGTTAAACATGGAATCCATACAAGTCGCACATGCCAACAACAATTCTTGCTTCATTGAATCACATATCATGGAGTCTCAAACCACCACTAAATTCCACAATACCTGCCCATGTCGCACGAGATTCATTACATCACAAACAAGAAATTCAATATCAAATCTACATTATCCATCAAAACTCATATGCTTACTTCCATCATTCAAGTTACTCAAAATATCATTTACCCGCCATATGCACACAATCAACAAGTTGTCTAATTCAAAAGATACCTAATTATATGTTTTCATCTAAAAGCTAGAAGTTTGATAACACTACAAAAAAACATAACCATTCACAAATGTGTCATTACACACCTTCATTCAAAAGACTTTAGATCCTATAATGTTCATTCAACAGCATGAGCATTATATCCAAAACATAAATCTTTTATATATAGGAAAATCTTATATGCAACTAAGGGCACCCTTATGGCATCATCAACATCCTTCCTGCCTCCAGAGTCATACACCGGCATCACCATCTCCCTGTTGGCTCACTGAAACCACAATTTGAGAGGTGAGTACCACTAAAGAAATAGATAACAATTCAAAACAACAATTTAGGTAAAATAATACATAGACATACATTGGTTTGTATCAACCACACAGTTACATCAATATTCACAACTCATATCACCTTTTCCACCAAGTATACATCAAACATCGACACCAATAATGCAATATGTTCATGCTATGCCATGGTCTTTAATCAAATTTCTCAATACATATGAGCATGTCATGTGGATCCACTTAATCAACAAATATAGCAAGTGTCAAGATAACCCACTCAGTGAATCGTAGCACTATAATCAAGGGTACCTGAGAACTGCATAGTGAATCGTAGAACTATAAGCGGCAACCTCAAAGACAACATGCTTGAGAACTACCAGTGAATCGTAGCAATATATCGGTAGTCTCCTGGTGAATCAAAGCACCAAAATGAATATGATGTCATGAAATGCAAAAATATATGAAATGTGTGAATCTTTACACAACGTAATCATCATGACATCACAATAACTTAATATTTAATCATATCGTTAATCACTTCATAATACATACATCTCTCAAAGGCACAAACTAACAAGCCATCACTTTTTGATTTCCAACAAAATCCATCAATTAGGAGCAATATTACCATTTAATCACAATCTCAAACTAATGATAATGATCAATAAGCCATAATTACATTCACTTTCATGAATCAATACAAATATCATCCACCAATCAATTCCAAATTGAATTCAACAATATAGAAAACTCATAAAATATGACCATTGCATATAAATAATGTTCCCAAAGCCAAATAGGCTGCTCGGTTGGAAATCCTTATCTATCACTCAGACATTAGACCCTCTCGTACGTTAAAACGTACCTGAACTGGTTTCGACTTTGGTTTTTCACTTTCGAATAACGATCCATTAATTACACGAGTCCTAAAACCATATAAATTTAAGATTAATCACACTCCGACCCACCGCTTAGCTTCAAATAGTTTACCAATATTTTTAGTATAGTTTTAGGCCATCAAAACTCACCGAGAACGTTAATTACTTATTGTATACCTCACGTTTTGGCTTCCAGGTAGCGATCAGGCCCCCACAACAAATCTTAAAAATATCGAATGATCATCTTAAATGTCTCTAAGCTAAACAAAACATGCTGTGAGGCGTAATCAAAGGATTGACAATGTCTTAGTGAAGAATGATTTACCGAAATACCAATACGCTTTCTGACTCAAACTTGATGACCTTCATTGCTCTAAACTTGAATCAAAATACTCCCAATTATCCTTTTACACTGCTGCCATATGGAATTTACAAAGACGAGGTTGAAAATCAACACCATGGGTAATATGCAAGGTGGACCGAATATAAGGTGGAAAGGAAAAAGCATGGACCCACCTTTTTTAAGCTCTTAAAACTAATACCCAGGCTCCCAAAGACCTTTAAATAGCCATGGGTTCATATAGTTTTGGCCCTAAGAGGAAGAAGAAGAAGTGGTTAAGCACATGCACCATGAAAACAAAAAAAGGGAGATGAAATTGGAAACTTCTTTAGCTTAACCATATTACCAATTGAACAATGGCATGCAAAATGGTGAGGATTTAAGCCAAGCATGAAGCAATTGAAGCAAAATAGCTCATGGTGGTGGTGGAAGAGGAGAACATGAAAATAGAGAAAAGGGAAAGAGTTGTACGTGGAAGGGAAATGAATCAACTTTAGAAATTAAGAATATTAGATCTTAGAATTTAGGATTTTAAGGATTTAAAATTCATTACTTTAGTTTAATTAATTAAAATAGGTCACTATATTTTTATTACATAGAACTTAATTAAATGAACCTATTTATAATTCCTTATTTAATATATTCTTATATTATTTTTCTAATATCCATACTCCACTTAAATTTATTAACTTTATTAATTAAATTATAAATTTAAATATTTTTTCTTAGGATGTTACATTTCACCCCACCATAAAAAAAAATTCGTCCTCAAAATTTAAATAGACTTATGCTTCAACTAAGTAATTCTTAAGGCTCATCAAAGTTAAAAGACCATATCAGAGAGCTAATACTTCTTAGTTGGACAAAAAAATGTTCAATCAAAATGGTTGCCACCCAATTTCACAGTCTCAATATGCTCATTGAGATCAAAACCTTAACCTTGCAGAGCAGAAGGTGTTGTAGAGCTCCTCAAAATTACTCTAAAAGGGGTTTTAGAGAGGATGTTCATCTTTTTGTCTAGGTTTTAGAGACAACTTTGTCAATGGTAAGACCAGATGGGAAACTTGTAAATAGACCTTCTGTAAACGCCAACCAACCCGCGAGAACTCAGAACGCCAGTACAACTGCAGCCTTAGTTGGATCAACCAACATCCCAGCTTTAGGAATAGTATGTACCAGAAATTAGACCTTGTTGGTCTAAATCCAAACATTGACACTTTTGCACATGATTGTTTCTCTCATAATACTCATAAAACACTACAGAGATGCAGTTCATGCTCCCTAGAAAACATGGGATAGATCAATATATCACCAAGGAACACTAGACGACTTTTATCCAAGTAAGGGTGGAAAATACGATTCACATATTATCCACTGAGGATCCAGTATTACCTCCTTAGGTCTGGCGAGGATCTCAAGGTCTTGTGGTTTATTCTCCAATCCACACCGGTATATCGCGTTGTAGGGCAAAATAAGGTGTCATATGTAAAGATACTCTGACGCATAAATCGGTAAAGTATGCAACATTGAAGCTCGAGCGTTAAGGGTAAATTGAACGTACATCACGTGTAGTAAATGAGTGGTATTTATAGAAGTCAAGAAGTGATACCTTGTAATGATGCACATGTCAGTATATTCCTGTAAAGTGCGAGGAAAACTGACATAGGCACATATATTCCTAACAAATTCGCTAGCACTCTCTAGTATTTCCCTGTATGACTTTTAACCTTTAATCGACATCAACCAATAAGTGATACTATTTACAATGGGTTTCATGGGTTTTTCATCTTATGGACCATGAAAACGTTGGGCATGCCTATCTTAACACCGATATAGGCCTACTCTATCAGTGAAAAATGCTCAAAAATATATATAATTTTGATGTTATTTGAGTAATATTTTGATAGGTATTATTATATCTAGATCATTGTGTGTGTTGTACTGGATTAAAACTTTAATCTAGATATTATTTAGCATTTTATGAAAATAAGTGTTCTTATCCCTATTTTTGTTTAAATATTAGGTGAAAAGAATGAAAAAGGGAAAAAGAAAGGAATTCCAAGCCATTCCCCAACTTAAGCTATTAAAAAGTGCAAGTTTTGGGTGTTTCGTTCAAGCGAGACTCAAAGTCGATTGAGCAAACTAAGAGTCTTAATGAAGAAATAAATAGGGGTAAGACTCGCTTGAGTGAATAAAGTACAGAGAGCATCCATGAATATCTCGCTTAAGCGAGTCTCATATCGCTTAAGCGAGAAGTGTCCAGAGAGTAAACCAAAAGGATTCACTTAAGTGAAGGAGAAGTGGTCTGAGTGAAATTTAGCTAGAGACTAATGCTGAGGAATTCACTTAAGCAAGGATCAAGTCGCTCAAGCAAAAACTTCCAAAAACAAATTCAATCATAATTCGCTTGAGCAAATCATGCTAGGCTCAAGCGAATGGAACAAAGGCAACAGGGGACTTCACTCGCTTGAGCAACCTACCCACCCAAGCGAGCCTGTGAGGGAAAAATTAAGGAAAGAAAGGCTCCTTCTGTTGGAAATATGCACTAAAAGCCTATATAGGACGCATCATTTTGAATAAGTCATTTTTGTTAAATAGTTTAACAACCTTTATTTATCCTTGGAGTAATAGGTCATATGAGAGTTATTCCTAAAATGTCCCTAGTTAAGTATTTACGTGGGGACATGTAAATACATTAAGACTAGTGTGTGAGTGTACTGATGATATGATCTCACAAATCATGGATATAAATGATATCAAGTCTTCAAACGGGTACACATTAAGAGGAATGATGTACTGGACAGACCCACCATGAGAACGTTGCATGGATTGTTACATGAATGTCATAAACGATTCTCAATGTGATAATGGTATATATAGTCCTTTGACCTGAAGTCACTACGATTCCTACATAAGGAGTTTATTGTTTTAATACAATCAAACGTCTTCTGTAACAAGAGGACTATAAAGGTGTGGTTAGGCAATGAACAAATTATGTAGAGGGATATGAGTGATGTAGATGGGATTTGTCTCTTCTATGTGACAGGAGTGATATCTATAGGCCACTTGATAGAGTGAGACTAAGGAAATGCATGGCCATGCTAGAAAGAATAAATATTGGATATTTATTCAGATAAAGTCTACTTCGGTATCAAGTAAAATAAATTGGACCATACAAGGATGACGTGACCATGCCTTGGACCGTATTAGGATATCGTGACAAAAGGAACAAACATATAAAATAATTATCACTTATAGGTTATGTTGACAATGATTAATATTCAGACATAATGATGCATTGCTAGATGCCGCTCTTATTTTATATTAATAATAAAATAGTTTATTATTAATATAACTGAGTATTTTACCTATAGGGTCACACACATAGAGTAAGCCCATCAAAAAATAGCTTTTTAGATTAGTTGGACTAAAATAAAACTATTGGGCCTAACTCATTTAGAATGAGTAAGGAGCCCACTCTTTAGAAAGAAAATTAGGTCAAACCTAAGCCTATAAATAGAGCATAAGATGCTCATAGGCGGCTACCCAAAAAGAGACACAAAATACATAAAAGTTGCAAAAGCTACATGCCGTCAAACTAGCATTTGGAAGGTGTAGCATTTCTGGTGGGAGTACTCGTGTGGACTCCTAAAGGATGAAGCTATGACTGCTTCGATTCGATTTTCTTCAAGAGGTAATCCTAAAACGCAATATTTTTTATGTTTGTCTTATGCTTTGAAACACGACGCTTTGTAAATCCTATGGGAATCCTTGTATTTCCGCTGCTCATGTACTAGGGATTCCCTAACAGTGGTATCAGAGCTTGGTTGCAAAACCATGTTTTGGGCAAATATTTGTTTAAAAAAAACATATGAAAAAAAAATTCTTTTATGAAAAGAATTGTAAAGGTTGAATCTTTTTGCAAAGGTTGCCTCTTTTCTTAGATATGATTCAAAGGTTACATTTTTTATTGAAATATTATGTAAAGGCTGCATTCTTTACGAGATATGTTGCAAAGGTTGCACCTTTTTGAAAGTTAGTATCAATTTAATTTTGTTTTGTGTATATTGATCGTTTTTCTCAACATTTTAATTAAAGAACATATTTTTTAGGATGTGCTTTATTATATGATTATGTTGTATGTTGCAATGGTGATTGTTTTATATGTGTTTTAATTATAAGGCATGTTAATTTTATGTTCATTTAATTAAATTGAAATCAAGGGTTGTATGCAATGTATGTATATATGCTTTCTCTTTCTAATATGAATTGTTCATGCGAGATTGTGTTTAGAAAGTTTAAGAGTTAAACCCTAGCCGTAATGAAAACTAGGATTTAAAAGTTGAAACCTAGCCATCCTGGTATTTTATTTATTTGTAAATGTTACAAATAAAATATTTGATTTTAATATTATATTTTCGATTTGTAAAAGTTACAAATCAAATTTTAAATGTTTGTTAAATTTAAAGTTTGTAAGAGTTACAAATTTAAATAATTTATTTTTATTAATTTTAATAGGATTTGCATTGTATGTGATCTTTTTAAAATTAATGTGATTTATAGGAGTTAAAAATTGATTTATATTTATTAAATTTAATATGATTTGTAATTGTTACAAATAGAAGATAAGATCTTTATTAAATTTAATAATTTTAAAATTAAATATTTAATCCTTAATAAAATTGATAGGATTTGTAAAAGTTGCAAATTAAAGATAAGATCTTTATCAAATTTAATAGGATTCAAAATAAAATATCTTGAACTCTAGAGATAAGGTTTAAAATTTAAACATTTATCGTTCCTAAAAATAAGATGATTGTTGATACTCTAGAGATAAGGTTTAAAAGTTAAACCTTGGCTATTCTTATTTTAGGATAGTTGTTGGGGTCAAAAGATAAAGTTTAAAAGTTAAACCTTAGTCGTTCAAAAATTTATGATTTAAGAGTTGAAACTTAAAATTAGGATTTCAAATTGTTTGAAATCATATCCAAATATTTTGAGTTGTTAACGGTCAGTGGGACGTTCTGGCTAGGAAAGAATTGGTACTTAAGCGGTCACACCGGACCCACCTCTCTTTCCTGGGAACTAACCTGATTACAGTACTAAATTTTTGGGTTGGAACGCCACTCGACACCCTATAAAGAGTAGCCTCCCCTTGACCCTGTCCGTTGAACAGTCAATGGAACCGCCAAACTTTTTTGTATAGTTTTCCTTTAATGACCCCGCGTATTTAATTATGTGTTTTAAAATTTATTTCATTTTAAATACAATTAATCACTTTATTAATTGATTAATTAACACGTCTAGCGGTGAATGGTTATGGTCTTAGTTTTTTTTATTTTAAATACAGTCTGTGTGTTATGCCTTTCTCTATTCTTGAATTTCTTCTCTCAACCTTTCGCTCGTATATAAAACGAGTTTCTATATTACATTGTAATCTGGAAGAAGCCAACAAGGTGGAGACCTAGAAGAAACCTAGCATGGTGACTCTTGATGGGTATGACCTTGAAAGGAACAAAGGAGTGGTGACTCTAAGAGGATGGTGGTTTCAAGAAGTAGGATTTCATGAAGTTAAGGCACCATAGTTCCCTTAGGATTATTTTATTTTATTTTATTTTCTAGGAAGACCATAACCATCTCACATTTTTGATTGCATGTTTTGGGGTTTTATTTTACGTTAAAGTGTTTGATAAAAGTCGGTAATGAACAATAAGAAAATTGAAATCCCTTAAGCCTGACAATCATACCTTCCAATAAGTAATAACGTCTAACCTGATATAGATAAAGTGCAGGTCACGTCATAGTTGGGTGCCTTTATTTATGTGTAGTGGGACATGATTGGATAACTAGATTATCCAAGTATAACTTATTAAGTTTTATTCAAATAGATATTTTTCAATTGGATTGGAAAAGCCTAAAGGTATGAATAGTCTAAAACGCGTTCTAATAAACAAC
Organism: Clitoria ternatea; assembly: GCA_037962975.1. NCBI lineage: Eukaryota > Viridiplantae > Streptophyta > Magnoliopsida > Fabales > Fabaceae > Clitoria > Clitoria ternatea. The sequence continues at coordinate 115,228,391 of CM075671.1, forward strand.
AGTCATCAATGCTAGTTTCAATAAAGTGTAGGTTCTACCAAAGCAGGGTGCTTTTATTGATATTAGTAAAGGATGATGGATAATTGGATTATCCAATCATTTGTTATTGGACTTATCTAAGTAACTTTAATAAGATTGAAGAACCTAGAAGCGTTAATATTAAGTTTAAACGCCTTCTAATAAGTAACACTCGTCGAGACTAATGTCAATAAATAGTGGGCCTGCCAAAGCAGGGTGCTACAATTTATACTAGTAAGGCGCGATGGGATAATTGTAATATCCAAATTGTTTTTATTAGGCCTAAACTTAACTAAGTTTTTTAATTGGATTGAAAATAACTTAGAGGCGTAAGGATTGAGCTTAAATTCATAAGATGAATAAGGGTAAAGAGTTACCCACTTAATCATCCAAGAGTTTCATGAGATGCAATTGGAAATGTGTTTCCTACCTAAATAATCAAGGCTTGGGCGATCAGCCAAAGCTGACTCAACACTAGGCCAAATATGGATCTTGGCCCACTAGAAAAATCTTCGAACGGGATTTTTTATGATTTAGTGAGGGTATTTGTTTTGAATCAAAATAGTGGGAGACAACATATTTATTTAATGACCTAAATTTAAATATATTTTGAATAGAAGTGATAGATTTACATGTAATTTGTTTTAGAATAACCATGACAAACCAAATATTGTTTTGTTGCAATCTGTCCTTCGGAAGGACACTTTATCTGGAGAAATACCTGGATAGGTATCGAGACTTGAGAATTATCTTCAATAAAGAGGAAGCGATAGTGTGTCATGTTTGGCTTATATATCATCTGTGGTTGGGTCTTGAATACCTTATGGAGTCTGCATAAACTCTGAGCTGTAAAAGGCAATATGAATATATGGGAGATATACGATATGATCGTATACAGACTCTATTAAGGCTGAGTTGGTCTGGAAGTCTAAAAGGTGATCAAGAAAGGAAATTGTTTCCAGTTTTAGCCAAATAAGACATTGAAATAATTTGTCTAAAGAACTTAAAGGAGTTCAAAAGAAAGGGAAGTAAGACTTCCACTACAGGTCATGTTATTGAAGTCAAGTTATTTTACTTCACTAACATTAGTATCAGATACTATTAGTAGATCTCAAATTTTGAAAGATCAAGGAAGTAGATCACTTGCTAAAGGTGGAGAAATCTATGTAAAATTGAGCAAAAGTTGCTACAATAAAGATAAGATCTTTACCTATTGGGCTATTTAGTGAACTAGACATTGTGCATATTGTTTCTTGTTGGACAAGAATTTTTTTTAATATAAAGTAACTTTATTTCTTCAAAAGAATGTTGATACACAATTGAGTAATAGATTCCACATCCTAAATCTCAAAACACCCATCTATAACAACTGTCAAAGTAGGTTAAAATGAGTGATTTTGAACCTTACTTACATGGTATTGTCTCCTAAGGCAAATGAATAAGAAACACATTTTTAAATACCATTAATGTGGTTATATCGACTCTTTTGATTTTGGAATCAATTGAAACATGTAAATTTTATTTATTGGATAGATAATTGAGACCTCATTCATTGAAAAGATGAGTAATCTATTATTTAATACAAGACAATGTATATGGGCCTATTGGAACAATAACTAGATATGTTTTTCAATACTTCAACATACTAATTGAAAAGTCAATGAGTATGGATTTATGTAACATAAGTTAGAAAGTGTTTGAAAAGTTTAAACAATTTATAATGAAGTGAAAAACCAAATTGGCAAGACAATTAAAGCTCTTGATTAGATCAAGATAGCAAATAATTTGAGCTATAAGTTTGATAACTATCTAATAGAGTGAGAAATTACCTCTTAACTCATTCCTCATGGAATGCCATAATAGCATCTCTACGGGGAAAAGTCAAACCTTGTTGGACATAGTTTGATTATTGATTATTATCAATCTCTAACTCCTTCAACGTTCCTTTTTTAACAAAATTTCCACACTTAACCATGTTCCATCTTAGACTTTCTTAAAGAAACCATATATGATATGGACTAGGAAGAAACCTAGTATATCTTTACTAATAATTTGGAACTATGATGCTTCTATAGAGCATCCAACTCTAACAAGGTCAGATCCAAAATGATGCTTCTATAGAGCATCCAACTCTGACAAGGTCAGATCCAAATTAGATAAATGTCTTCTGTGAGATACCCAAAGAAAGCTAAGGGTTATCATTTCTACAATCCATCTAAGAACAAAATGCTTGTTGCTTAGAATGTTGTATTCTTGAATAAGAGCACATCTCTTAAAGAATCAGTGGGAGGATAGTAGAACATGAAGAAATTCAAGTATCACAAAGCATTCAAAAGTCACGGATGGACTTGGAGTAGAAATCATAAAATGTTATGACATCATTAGCTCCGGTAGCACAAGACTTGCGTAAGATCAAATAGGATATGTAACCAAATCTGAAAGATATGGATATCTTATAAATCAGGAAGGAGGCATATTACTAATTGATCAAGTTTCTTATAAAGAGGCCAATGCAAGTTTAGATTCTAAGACATGGCATAAGACCATGGGATTTGAAATGGGCTCCATGTATATTAACAAGGTACGAACCTTGGTTGACGCACCTAAAGGGTTAAACCTATAGGATGCAAGTGGGTTTTCAAAAGGAAAACTAAACATGGATGGTAATAAAAGTACCTTTAAAAGCAAGATTGACAAAATTCAATTAGCTTAAAAACCATTTAGATCCTGCTTGTTATAGCAGTATACCACCATTATGAGATATGGTAGATAGATGTCAAGATAGAAATCATCTTAAGGATGTGTATGTGACACAACCAAAAGGCATTTTATGCCTGAAACATCTAGAAAGGTATGTGAACTGCAAATGTTCTATTTATGGACTAAAGCAAGCTTTTAGAAGCTAGAATCTTCGTTAAAGAATGAAGATAAATCTTGTGACTATAAAAAGGTTAGTAACTGTTCAATTATAGTTCTAGTATTACATCTAGAAGACATGCTTCTTCTATAACTAATAATATTCTTATTCTATAGTCAAGAGTATCCTTAAACACTTAAGAAGGACTAAGGATTTGATCTTGATAACTGGAAGATAAGCTTGTTGTAAATGTTACATTGATGTCAATCTTTTGATTAATTTGAAAGACTTAAGATTGCAATCAAAATACATGTGTTGTCAAGATGGCTGCGATGTATGCTTGAAAGGTTCAAAGCAAGAAACAATCGTTGGTTCTACTAACAAATGTATGGATTTTGCTATGTTAAATTACAAAAGAAGTCATTTTACATTTAATCATTCCAAATGTTTGGTACCCTATGAGTTGCCAATGTGATGACAATGGTGTTGGAAATATACACTAAAAGCCTATATAGGTCACATCATTTTGAATAAGTCATTTTTGTTAAATAGTTTAACAACCTTTATTTATCCTTGGAGTAATAGGTCATATGAGAGTTATTCCTAAAATGTCCCTAGTCAAGTATTTACGTGGGGACATGTAAATACATTAAGACTAGTGTGTGAGTGTACTGATGATCTGATCTCACAGATCATGGATATAAATGATATCAAGTCTTCACACGGGTACACATTAAGAGTAATGATGTACTGGACAGACCCACCATGAGAACGTTGCATGGGTCGTTACATGAATGTCATAAATGATTCTCAATGTGATAATGGTATATATAGTCCTTTGACCTGAAGTCACTACGATTCCTACATAAGGAGTTTATTGTTTTAATACAATCAAACGTCTTCTGTAATAAGAAGACTATAAAGGTTGTGGTTAGGCAATGTACAAATTATGCAGAGGGATGTGGGTGATGTAGATGGGATTTGTCTCTCCTATGTGACAGGAGTGATATCTATAGGCCACTTGATGGAGTGAGACTAAGGAAATGCATGGCCATGCTAGAAAGAATAAATATTGGATATTTATTCGGATAAAGTCTACTCCGGTATCAAGTAAAATAAATTGGACCATACAAGGATGACACGACCATGCCTTGGGCCCAATTAGGATATCGTGACAAAAGGAACAAACATATAAAATAATTATCACTTATAGGTTATGTTGTTAATAAATAATATTCGGACATAATGATGCATTGCTAGATGCCGCTCTTATTTTATATTAATAATAAAATAGTTTATTATTAATATAACCGAGTATTTTACCTATAGGGTCACACACATAGAGTAAGCCCATCAGAAAATAGCTTTTTATTTTAGTTGGACTAAAATAAGACTATTGGGCCTAACTCATTTAGAATGAGTAAGGAGCCTACTCTTTAGAGAGCAAATTAGGTCAAACCTAAGCCTATAAATAGAGCATAAGATGCTCATAGGCGGCGACCCAAAAGAGACACAAAAATACGCAACAGTTGCAAAAGCTACACGCCGTCAAACTAGCATTTGGAAGGTGTAGCATTTCTGGTGGGAGTACTCGTGTGGACTCCTAAAGGACGAGGCTACGATTGCTTCGATATTCTTCAAGAGGTAATCCTAAAACGCAATTTTTGTGTGTTTGTCTTATGCTTTGAAACACGGCGCTTTGCAAATCCTATGGGAATCCTTGTATTTCCGCTGCTCATACACTAGGGATTCCTAACAGTGGTATCAGAGCCAGGTTGCAAAACTGTGTTTTGGGCAAATGTTTGTTTAAAGAACATGTAAAAATAAAATAAAATTTCTTTTATGAAAAGAATTATAAAGGTTGAATCCTTTTGCAAAGGTTGCATTTTTTTATATATATCTTGCAAAGGTTGCATTTTTTTTAAGATATGTTGCAAAGGTTGCACCTTTTGAAAGCTAATATCAATATATTTTGCTTTATGTATATTGATTTCTTTTCTCAAAATTTTAATTTAAGAACATGTTTTTAGGATGTGCTTTATTATATGAACATGTTGTATGTTGCAATGGTGATTGTTTTATATGTGTTCTAATTATAAGGCATGTTTTATGTTTATTTAATTAAATTGAAATCAAGGGTTGTATGCAATGACGTCTATATGCTTTCTCTTTTCTAATATGAATTGTTCATGTGAGATTGTGTTTAGAAAGTTTAAGAGTTAAACCCTAGCCGTAATGAAAACTAAGATTCAAAAGTTGAAACCTAGCCGTAATGGTATTTTATTTATTTGTAAATGTTACAAATAAAATATTTGATTTTAATATTATATTTTAAATTCGATTTGTAAAAGTTACAAATCAAATTTTTAATTATTTGTTAAAATTAAAGTTTGTAAGAGTTACAAATTTAAATAATTTATTCTTATTAATTTTAATAGGATTTGCATTGTTTGCGATCCTTTTAAAATTAATGTGATTTGTAAGAGTTACAAATTTAAATAATTTATTCTTATTAATTTTAATAGGATTTGCATCATATGTGATCTTTTTAAAATTAATGTGATTTGTAGGAGTTACAAATTGATTCATATTTATTAAATTTAATATGATTTGTAATTCTTACAAATAGAAGATAAGATCTTTATTAAATTTAATAATTTTAAAATCAAATATTTAATCCTTAATAAATTTGATAGGATTTGTAAAAGTTACAAATTAAAGATAAGATCTTTATCAAATTTAATAGGATTCGAAATAAAATATCTTGAACTCTAGAGATAAGGTCTAAAATTTAAACCTTGATCGTTCCTAAAAATTAGGATGATTGTTGAGACTCTAGAGATAAGGTTTAAAAGTTAAACCTTGACTATTCCTATTTTAGGATAATTGTAAGGGTCAAAAGATAAGGTTTAAAAGTTAAATCTTGGCCGTTTCAAAATTAAAGATTTCAAATTGTTTGAAATCATAACCGAATATTTTGAGTTGTTAATGGTCAGTGGGACGTTCTGGCTAGGAAAGACTTGGTACTTAAGCGGTCACTCCGGACCCACCTCTCTTTCCTGGGAACTAACCTGATTACAGTACAAAATTTTTGGGTTGGAACACCCCTTGACCCTGTCTGTTGAACGGTGAACAGAGCCGCCAAACTTCTTTGCGTAGTTTCCTTTTATGACCCCGCGTGTTTAATTATGTGTTTTAAAATTTATTTTATTTTAAATACAATTGATTACTCTATTAATTGATTAATTAATTTTAAATACAGCCTGCGTGCTGTGCCTTTCTCTATTCTTAAATTTCTTTTCTCAACCCTTCACTCGTATGTAAAACGAGTTTTCTTTATTACATTGTAATCTTGGAAAAGCCAACAAGGTGGAGACCTAGAAGAAACCTAGAGTGGTGATGGATATGACCTTGAAAGGAACAAAGGAGTGGTGACTCTAGGAGGATGGTGGTTTCAAGAAGTAGGACTTCATGAAGTCAAGACACCATAGTTCCTTTAGGTTTATTTTATTTTATTTTATTTTCTAGGAAGACCATAACCATCTCACAATTTTGATTGCATGTTTTGGGGTTTTATTTTGCGTTAAAGCGTTTAATGAAAGTCGGTAATGAACAATAAGAAATTGAAATCCCTCAAGCCCGACAATCATACCTTCCAATAAGTAATAACGTCTAACTTGATATAAATAAAGTGCAGGTCACATCATAGTTGGGTGCCTTTATTTATGTTTAGTAGGACATGATTGGATAATTGGATTATCCAAGTATTATTAAGTTTTATTCAAATAGACTTTTTTCAATTGGATTGGAAAAGCCTAAAGGTATGAACAGTCTAAAACGCGTTCTAATAAACAACAGTCATCAATTCTAGTTTCAATAAAGTGTAGGTTCTGCCAAAGCAGGGTGCTTTTATTGATATTAGTAAAGGATGATGGATAATTGGATTATCCAACCATTTGTTATTGGACTTATCTAGGTAACTTTAATCATATTGAAGAACCTAGAAGCGTTAATATTAAGTTTAAACGCCTTCTAATAAGTAACACTCGTTGAGACTAATGTCAATAAATAGTGGGTCTGCCAAAGCAGGGTGCTATCATTTATATTAGTAAGGCGCGATGGGATAATTGTAATATCCAAATTGTTTTTATTAGGCCTAAACTTAACTAAGTTTTTCAATTGGATTGAAAATAACTTAGAGGCGTAAGGATTGAGCTTAAATTCATAAGATGAACAAGGGTAAAGAGTTACTCACTCAATCATCCAAGAGTTGCATAAGATGCAATGGAAAATGTGTTTCCTACCTAAATAACCAAGGGTTGGGCGATTAGCCAAAGCTGACTCAACACTAGGCCAAATATGGATCTTGGCCCACACGAAAAATCTTCCAATGGGATTTTTTTTTATGATTCAGTGAGGGTATTTGTTTTGAATCAAAATAGTGGGAGACAACATATTTATTTAATGACCAAAATTTAAATATGTTTTAAATAGAAGTGATAGATTTGCATGTAATTTGTTTTAGAATAACCATGATATACCAAATATTGTTTTGTTGTAATCTATCCTTTGGAAGGACACTTTATCTAAAAAAAAATGCCTAGATAGGTATTGAGACTTGAGAATTATCTTCATTAAAGATGAAGCGGTAGTGTGTCATGTTTGGCTTATATATCATCTATGGTTGGGTCTTGAATACCCTATGGAGTCTGCATAAACTCTGAGCTGTAAAAGGCAATATGAATATATGGGAGATATACGATATGATCGTATACAGACTTTATTAAGGCCAAGTTAGTTTGGAACTCTAAAAGGTGATCAAGAAAGGAAATTATTTCCAGTTTTAGCCAAAATAAGACATTGAAATAATTTGTCTAAAGAACTTGAAGGAGTTCAAAAGAAAGGGAAGTAAGACTTCCACTACAGGTCATGTTATAAAAGTCAAGTTATTTTACTTCACTAACATTAGTATCAGATACTAGTAGTAGATCTCAAATTTTGAAAAATCAAGGAAGTAGATCACTTGTTAAGGGTGGAGAAATCTGTGTAAAATTGAGCAAAAGTTGCTACAATAAAGAGAAGATCTTTACCTATTGGGCTAGTTGGTGAACTAGACATTGTGCATATTGTTTCTTGTTAGACAAGAAATGTTTTTCTTATTATAAAATAACTTTATTTCTTCAAATGGAAGTTGATGCACAATTGAGTAATGGATTCCACATCCTAAATCTCAAAACACCCATTTATAACAACTGCCAAAGTAGGTTAAAATAAGTGATTTGAACCTTACTTACATGGTATTGTCTCCTAAGGCAAATGGATAAGAAACATTTTCTAAATACCATTAATGTGGTTATATGGACTCTTTTTGATTTTAGAATCAATGGAGACATGTAAATCTTATTTATTGGAAAGATAATTGAGACCTCATTCATTGAAAAGATGAGTAATCTATTATCTAATACATAACGATGTATGTGGGCCTATAGGAACAATAACTAGATATGTTTTTCAATACTTCAACATACTAATTGAAAAGTCAATGAGTATGGATTTATGTAACATAAGTTAGAAAGTCTTTGAAAAGTTCAAAGAATTCATAATGAAGTGAAAAACTAAATTGGCAAGACAATTAAAGCTCTTGTTTAGATCAAGACAGCAAATAATTTGAGTTATAAGTTTGATAACTATCTAATAGAGTGAGAGATTACCTCTTAACTCATTCCTCATGGAATGCCTTAATAGCATCTCTACGGGGAAAAGTCAAACCTTGTTGGACATAGTTTGATTATTGATTATTATCAAACGTTTCTAACTCCTTCAACGTTCCTTTATTAACAAAATTTCCACACTTAACCATGTTCCATCTTAGACTTTCTTAAAGAAACCATATATGATATGGACTAGGAAGAAACCTAGTATGTCTTTAATAATAATTTGGAACTATGATGTTTCTATAGAGCATCCAACTCTGACAAGGTCAGATCCAAATTAGATAAATGTCTTCTGTGAGATACCCAAAGAAAGCTAAGGGTTATCAATTCTACAATCCATCTGAGAATAAAAGGCTTGTTACTTAGAATGTTGTATTCTTGAATAAGAGTACATCCCTTAAAGAATTAGTGGGAGGATGGTAGAACTTGAAGAAATTCAAGTATCACAAAGCATTTAAAAGTCAAGGATGGACTTGGAGTAGAAATCACAAAGTGTTGTGAAATCCTTAGCTTCGGTAGCACAAGACTTGTGTAAGATCAAATAGGATATGTCACCAAACCTGAAAGATATGGATATCTTATAAATCAGGAAGGAGGCATATTGCTAAATAACCAAGCTTCTTATGAAGAGGCTAATGCAAGTTTAGATTCTAAGACATGGCATAAGACCATGGGATTTGAAATGGGTTCCATGTATATTAACAAGGTATGAACCTTGGTTGACGCACCTAAAGGGTAAAACCTATAGGATGCAAGTGGGTTTTCAAAAGGAAAACTAAACATGGATGGTAATAAAAGTACCTTTAAAAGCAAGATTGACAAAATTCAATTAGCTTAAAAACCATTTAGATCCTGCTTATTGTAGCAGTATACCACCATTATGAGATATGGTAGATAGATGTCAAGATGGAAATCATCTTGAGGATGTGTATGTGACACAACCTAAAGGCCTTTTATGCCTAAAACATCAAGGAAGGTATGTGAACTGCAAATGTTCTATTTATGGACTAAAGCAAGCTTTTAGAAGCTAGAATCTTCATTAAAGAATGAAGATAAATCTTGTGACTATAAAAGGGTTAGTAACTGCACAATTATAGTTCTAGTATTACATGCAGAAGACATGCTTCTTCTAGAACTAATAATATTCTCATTCTATAGTCAAGAGTATCCTTAAACACTTAAGAAGGACTAAGGATTTAATCTTGATAAATGGAAGATGAGCTCGTTGTAAAGGTTACATCGATGTCAATTTTTGATTAATTTGAAAGACTTAAGATTGCAATCAAAATATATGTGTTGTCAAGATGGTTACGATGTATTCTTGAAAGGTTCAAAGCAAGAAACAATCATTGGTTCTACTAACAAATCTAAGTATTTTGCTATGTTAAATTACAAAAGAAGTCAATTTACATTTAATCATTCCAAATGTTTTGTATCCTATGAGTTTCCACTGTGATGACAATGGAACCATAGAACAATATAAGGAAGTGGATTAATTCAAGCATATACTTAAATAGTTCCATCTTTGGAAGATGTGAAAATATGCAATGTGCATACCAACAAAATTGTTGGGAACCCACTAGTAAAACCGCTTACGTAGTAAAAGCATAAGGGCACTGTAGACGTCGTTGGGCATTAACCTTATCGGCTCTAAGTGCAAGTGGGAGATTGTTGGAAATATGCACTAAAAGCCTATATAGGTCACATCATTTTGAATAAGTCATTTTTGTTAAATAGTTTAACAACCTTTATTTATCCTTGGAGTAATAGGTCATATGAGAGTTATTCCTAAAATGTCCCTAGTCAAGTATTTACGTGGGGACATGTAAATACATTAAGACTAGTGTGTGAGTGTACTGATGATCTGATCTCATAGATCATGGATATAAATGATATCAAGTCTTCACACGGGTACACATTAAGAGTAATGATGTACTGGATAGACCCACCATGAGAACGTTGCATGGGTCATTACATGAATGTCATAAACGATTCTCAATGTGATAATGGTATATATAGTCCTTTGACCTGAAGTCACTACGATTCCTACATAAGGAGTTTATTGTTTTAATACAATCAAACGTCTTCTGTAATAAGAAGACTATAAAGGTTGTGGTTAGGCAATGTACAAATTATGCAGAGGGATGTGGGTGATGTAGATGGGATTTGTCTCTCCTATGTGACAGGAGTGATATCTATAGGCCACTTGATGGAGTGAGACTAAGGAAATGCATGGCCATGCTAGAAAGAATAAATATTGGATATTTATTCGGATAAAGTCTACTCCGGTATCAAGTAAAATAAATTGGACCATACAAGGATGACACGACCATGCCTTGGGCCCAATTAGGATATCGTGACAAAAGGAACAAACATATAAAATAATTATCACTTATAGGTTATGTTGTTAATAAATAATATTCGGACATAATGATGCATTGCTAGATGCCGCTCTTATTTTATATTAATAATAAAATAGTTTATTATTAATATAACCGAGTATTTTACCTATAGGGTCACACACATAGAGTAAGCCCATCAGAAAATAGCTTTTTATTTTAGTTGGACTAAAATAAGACTATTGGGCCTAACTCATTTAGAATGAGTAAGGAGCCTACTCTTTAGAGAGCAAATTAGGTCAAACCTAAGCCTATAAATAGAGCATAAGATGCTCATAGGCGGCGACCCAAAAGAGACACAAAAATACGCAACAGTTGCAAAAGCTACACGCCGTCAAACTAGCATTTGGAAGGTGTAGCATTTCTGGTGGGAGTACTCGTGTGGACTCCTAAAGGACGAGGCTACGATTGCTTCGATATTCTTCAAGAGGTAATCCTAAAACGCAATTTTTGTGTGTGTTTGTCTTATGCTTTGAAACACGGCGCTTTGCAAATCCTATAGGAATCCTTGTATTTTCGTTGCTCATACACTAGGGATTCCTAACAAATGGAACCATAGAACAATATAAGGAAGTGGATTAATCCAAGCATATACTTAAATAGTTCCATCTTTGGAAGATGTGAAAATATGCAATCTGCATACCAACAAAATTGTTGGGAACCCACTAGTAAAACCGCTTACATAGTAAAAGCATAAAGGCACAATAGACGTCATTCGGTATTAACCTTATCGACTCTAAGTGCAAGTGGGAGATTGTTGGAAATATGCACTAAAAGCCTATATAGGACGTATCATTTTAAATAAGTCATTTTTTGTTAAATAGTTTAACAAGCTTTATTTATCCTTGGAGTAATAGGTCATATGAGAGTTATTCCTAAAATGTCCCTAGTCAAGTATTTACGTAGGGACATGTAAATACATTAAGACTAGTGTGTGAGTGTACTGATTATCTAATCTCACAGATCATGGATATAAATGATATCAAGTCTTCATACGGGTACACATTAAGAGGAATGATGTACTGGACAGACCCACCATGAGAACTATGCATGGATTGTTACATGAATGTCATAAGCGATCCTCAATGTGATAATGGTATATGTAGTCCTTTGACCTGAAGTCACTACGATTCCTACATAAGGAGTTTGTTGTTTTAATACAATCAAACATCTTCTGTAACAAGAGGACTATAAAGGTTGTGGTTAGGCAATGAACAAATTATACAAAGGGATGTGAGTGATGTAGATGGGATTTGTCTCTTCTATGTGACAAGAGTGATATCTATAGGCCACTTGATAGAGTGAGACTAAGGAAATGCATGGCCATGCTAGAAAGAATAAATATTGGATATTTATTCGGATAAAGTCTACTTCGGTATCAAGTAAAATAAATTGGACCATACAAGGATGACACGACCATTCCTTGGGCCCAATTAGGATATCGTGAGCGAGCTACCTCTAGCTAAGCGAGATAGTAAAATATAAAAAGAAAACTTGAGAAATTTAAAAGGGGCTTTTGAAGATTTACATCTGAAGGGTGACATGAAACTTCCATTGAAGACCCAGTTCTTCTTCTTCATCATCTTTTTCTCTTTTTAATTCTTGAGTGTAATGGCTACCATGTGTAGCTAAACCTTTCACTAGGATTGGATGTAGTCGAATCAAACCTCAACGTATGCTTGTTATATATTTATATATTCGATATTTTTATTCTATCGCTTTTGGTTTTCCATTTTATGCTTAATGCTTGATTTTATTGGGAAATAGTTTCTTGATCATGATTTCCGTTTGATTATTGGAAAATAGCTTATGAAAATAGTCTACGTAACGAACGTCAAAACAATCATAGTCAACGTAACGAACGTCAAAACAATCATTTTTAATGCTAGAATATTCTTAATGTGATTAAGAAATCAACATATTTAAGAATATTCTTATGAATTTCATAGTCGAGGAATCGGTCGAATAAATTAAGATTGTGACATAAAAAGCAATATTGTGAAAACTGTTTATATAAGTATATGCAACGTATTGAAGGGCGAGATCGATAAAATCCAGTCCCAACCTTTATCAATTGATAGTTAAAATCTTTTCACTATTTGTTTAATTTTTGCTTGCTATAGTTGGCCATTTTTACTTTCTGGTACATTATGCAATTAATTCTTGCTTCTTGCTAAGGTAACTTGAATCATTATTTAAATTCTTGTATCCCTGTGGAACGACACTCTGTTTTAATGTATACTACAACTGAACGGTGGAACTTGCCATATAAAAGTTTACACCATTTTAAAACTTTTAAAAAGTTTCTGGCACCGCCGTCGGGGATCGGTGTAATTTTAATTTTGATTCTAAGTTACCAAGGTATTATGAATAGTACATTTTTGTAAATAGTTATTTGTTAATGTTACTTGTTCTTTTTGTGTTCTAAAGTCTGGTTGCAGTAAGTTTTTGCTTTATGCACTTGAGAAGCAAGGAATCCAAAGATCATTTTGAGTTTGATCCTGAAATAGAAAGATCATTGAGAACTGGTAAGGGCAAAAACAAGTAAAGGCAACAACCACACACAGGTGAATCTTCTTTTACACACGTTCTTGAGAGTGAAACAAAACCTGAAGTAGAAGATATGACAAATAACAACAACAATATTCCTCCACCCAGAAGAAAACTTGGGGACTATGCTACACAGCAAGGCCCAAGACACTTCTCCAGCAATGCAATACCAACCACTATAAGGACCTTAGAAATGAAGCTAACATTCTTGAGTCTTATAATGAAGATCCTTATACTCATCTTGCTACATTTTATGAGTTAGTTGGAACAATAGGATTTGAATAGGATGACATTGAAGCGGCTTCTCTGAGATTATTTCCCTTTTCTTTAGTGGGAAAAGCTAAAGAATGGTTACAATCACAGAGCTTGCAACAGGAGCATAGTGGAGGAAAAAAATTCTTCAAAGGTTCTTTCCACCTTCTTGTTTCATTAAAGCGAAGTCTGATAGCTCCACCTTTAAGCAAGGCCCTGATGAACCATTTTGTGAGGCCTGGGAAAGAATTAAATCACTGCTGAAGAAATATCTGAATCATGGATTCGAGGATATTGCACAACTTAATATCTTCTATACTAGTTTGAGACCTGACACTAAAATGATTCTGGATGTTGTTGTTGGAGGAACAATGATGACTGTAGATGTGGAACAAGCAACAAGAATCATTGATGCCCTAGCTTCTACAGACCATCAAGCTCAACATGATAGGCAGCAGGTGACTAGAAGAGGTATGTTAGATTTGAATACTATTGATGCTATACTGGCTCAGAACAAGATTCTAACCCAACAAATAGAAGCATTGACCCAACAAATAGAAAAACTGTCACAATAATTACATGCAGTACATTCTTTTATGGCACCCACCATAAATCATCAACAATAATTAAAATATGATTTTTGTGGAGGCAATCATTCAAATGGCCAATGCTCTTACCAAGGAGATCAGCGGGAAGAGTCTGTTCATTATATGAACAACCCAGGGCGACAAGGTAATTTCAATTCTGGTAATTATCCTAACAATTTTTTACTGGGTTGGAGAAAACAATCAGAACTCAAATCCTAGATGGAGGTAAGAGGCAGGACCTTCTAACAGACAACCGCCATATCAGCAACATTACCCTTCTTTGCATGAAAAGACTTCTAAATTGGAGGATACTTTAGAAAAGTCCATGCAAGCTTCCCTAACCAACCAGAAAAATACTGAAGCATCAATCAAAAATTATGAAACTTAGGTTAGACAATTGGCACAGTAGTTGTTAAATCAACAAAGTGGTCCTTTCTCCACCAATACTCATCCTAATCCTAAGGAGCATTCTAAGTCTATTACCACAAGGAGTGGTAAAGTGATAGGTAAAGAGGTTAGTGAGGATGAGAAAGTTGAAGAAGAAGTGTTGAGAGAAAAGAAAAAAAAGAGAAAGAATGTGTGAGTGAGAAAGATTAAAATAAAAGAGAGGATGTAAATAGAGAAGTTCTGAATAAAGAATTAGAAAAAGGAAAACAAAAAGAAAGTGAAAAACAAAGAGAAAATAGTGAAAGTTACATTCCACAGCTAAAAAATCTCCCATATCCAAAGAATCCTTCAAAATAAGACAAGGAGAGGTAGTTCGCTAGATTTATAGATATCTTCAGAAGGCTGTAGATTAATATTCCTTTTGTAAAAGTTATGGAGCAAATACCCACTTATGCTAAATTTGTGAAGGAGTTATTGACAAAGAAGAAGAGATTTTCAGAAGAAACTATGGAGCTGGAAGCAGGATGTAGTGCTATCATTCAAAAAACACTACCATTGAAGACCAAGGACCCAGGTAGTTTCACAATCCTAGTTGCCATTGGCCCTATACCAATGGGAAAATCCTGGATCTAGGAGCTAGCATTAATTTGATGTCATTGTCTATGCTCAAGAGAATTGGAGATTTGGAGGTTAGACCTACAAGGATGACCTTGCAGCTAGCAGATAGATCAGTGAAGTTTCCTTATGGGGTAGCTGAGGATGTTTTGGTTTTTTGTTGATAAGTTTATGTTTCCGATCGATTTTGTCGTGATGGATATAGAAGAGGATTCTGAAGTACCATTGATCCCAGGGAGACGATTTATGAAGACTGCCAAAATCATTATTGATGTGGATGACAGGAAGTTAAAAGTAAGAGTGCATGATGATGAGGTGAATTTTGATGTTTTTGAAACAATGAAGCATCCCTCAAACAAGCAACGTTCTTTTTGGATAGATATAGAAGATGAAGCTATTGAAAATGAATTGTGCAAGTTGAATCCTTCTAGAATTCTTGAGAAAGCTTTAGTGTATATTGTTGATGAGCTTAGTGACGATGAAGCCAAAGCTGTAGAAGAAATCTTGAAAGATTTTGATGCAAACAAGTTCATTTTATCAAGCCAAGTATCTATAGAAGACTTACCTGTGAAGACAAAGTGAAGCTCAGAAACTTAAATTAAAGGCTTTACCCTCCCATTTGAAATATGTTTTTTGGATGATGACAATCAGAAACCTGTTGTGATTAGTAGTGGATTAACCAAGTCAAAGGAAGCAAAATTGATTGAAGTGTTCAAAAGAAATATGAGAGTAGTTGAATAGACATTGTAGGACTTAAAAAGAATCAACCCTTCATATTGTATGCATCGGATATTCATGGAACAGGAGTACAAGCCAATTGCACAGCCTGAGAAGATTGAATCCAACTATGAAAGAGGTAGTGAAAAAAGAAGTGATGAAGCTATTAGAGACGAGCATGACTTACCCTATCTCAGATAGTGCTTGGGTAATCCCACTTCAAGTTGTCCTAAAAAAAGGTGGTGTGACTATAATTCAGAATGAAAAGAATGAATTGATTCCAATAAGAACAGTCACCGGGTGGAGCATGTGCATTGACTACCAAAAACTAAACTAAGCCATTAGAAAAGACCACTTTCCTTTGCCATTCATAGATCAAATGCTTGAGAGGTTGGCAGGTCAAGCATACTATTATTTTCTGGACGGATGCTCAGGGTATAACCAAATAGCAGTCACTCTAGAGGACCAAGAGAAAATCGTCTTTACATTCCCTTTTGGTGTTTTTACTTACAGAAAAATACCTTTCGGACTATATAATGCTCCAGCTACCTTTTAAAGATGCATGTTTGCCATTTTTAAGAATTTAATCAAGAAATGTATTGAAGTATTAATGGATAATTTTTCTATGTTTAGATCGTCATTTGATAATTGCTTGGATAATTTAGATACCGTATTAAAGCATTGTATGGAAACAAATCTGGTTCTTAATTGGGAAAAGTGCCATTTTATGGTTACAGAAGGTATAGTGCTAGGTCACAAAATCTTTAGCTGAGGCATTAAAGTAGATCCAGCAAAGGTTAAAGTTATTGAAAAACTCTCACCGCCCGTGAATATAAAAGGAATTAGAAGTTTCCTGGGTCATGCAGGCTTTTATCGATGATTCATCAAATATTTCTCGAAGATTACAAAGCCGGTGAGTAACCTATTAAATAAGGATACTCCCTTTCATTTTGATGATTCATGTTTAATTACTTTTGAATTGTTAAAACAAAAATTGATTTCTGCTCCTATAATAGTTTCTCCGGATTAGAAACTTGAATTTGAACTTATGTGTGACACGAGTGACTATGCTATAGGAGCAGCTCTTGGCCAAAGGAAGTCAAAGATTTTTCATGCCATACATTACCCTAGCAAAGTTCTTAATGAAGCACAAATAAATTATGCTACAACAGAAAAAGAACTTTTAGCAATGGTGTATGGTTTGGAAAACTTTAGACCCTATTTGATTGGATCCATTGTTATTGTTTATACTGATCATGTAGCTTTCAAATACCTGTTGAATAAACCTGACTCGAAGCCTAGATTGCTTCAACGGATTTTATTGTTACAGGAGTTTGATTTGATAATTAAGGACAAGAAAGGAAGCGAGAATTTTATTGCAGACCATCTTTCTAGAGTTTCTAACAAAGTATTTACCAATGCTCAACCTGAAGTAGATGATGTTTTTCTTGATGAAAAATTGTTGCTAGTTCAAGAAAGATCGTGGTTTGTTGATATTGTAAACTTTAAAGCTGCAGGAATCATGCCTGATGATCTCACCTGGCAACAGAAGAAGAAATTCTTGAAGGAAGCTCAATAGTATATATGGGACGATTCATACTTGTCCAAGATTGGATCAGACAATATCTTGAGAAGGTGTGTATCTCAGGAAGAGGCAATAAGTATCTTGTGGCATTGTTATAATTTAGCATATGGAGGACACTTCAATGGAGAAAAAACTGCAGCTAAGGTTTTGTAGTCTAGTTTTTATTGGCTTCTATTGTTCAAAGATGCTTACATTCATGCTCAATCATGTGATAGTTGTCAGAGAACATGTGGAATTTCAAGAAGAAATGAAATGCCTATAAATATTATCTTAGAGGTTGAGGTATTTGATTACTGGGAGATTGATTTTGTTAGACCATTGCCCACTTTATTTGCTAATGAATATATTTTGGTAGTTATGGATTATGTGTCAAAGTGGATGGAAGCTATTGCCATTTCTAAAGCTAATGCCAAAACAATGATTAAGTTCTTGAAAAAGAACATCTTTTGTAGGTTCGGCACACCCAAAGTGTTGATAAGTGATGGAGGTTCTCACTTTTGTAATGCTCAATTGCAGAAGTCAAACACAAAGTGACATCTCCATATGATCCACAAGCAAATGGGTAAGTAGAGGTTTCTAACAGGGAGATCAAACGTATTTTGGAGAAAACGGTCTCAATCAGCAAAAAGGATTGGGCACAAAAGCTTGATGAAGCTTTATGGGCCTATCGGATAGCATATAAAGCACCTACAGGTCTTTCTCCATACCAACTGGATTTTGGTAAAAGCTGCCACTTACCGGTGGAACTTGATAAAGCCTATTAGGCTATGAAGCTATTGAATTTTGATCAGTCAGCAATCGGTGAAAAAATGAAGCTATAGATGCAGGAGTTAGAAGAATGGAGGCTTAAAGCATATGAGTCATCTCGTATCTATAAGGAAAGGATGAAAATGTATCATGATAAGAAGATTCTTCAAAAGAGTTTTCATCCTGGCCAATGTGTGCTCCTATTCAATTTAAGGCTGAAATTGTTTCCTGGAAAGTTGAAATCCAAATGGTTTGGACCTCTCTTGGTCAAAGAAGTCAAATCTTACGGAGATGTGGAGTTGTAGGGCCCTATTTCAAATAGAACTTGGAGTGTCAACGGGAAAAGATTGAAGCCCTGTATTGGTGGTAAAGTGGAAAGGCTTACCATGCTTAAGTGAACCTTGCTTCACCTGAGCGAATTCAAGGGCAAATTGATTCTGTAAAAATTTTGCTCAAGCAAAATTGGAATCGCTTAAGCTAATAAAATTGAACATGTTTCTGCCAAACTTTCGCTTAGGCGGCTTCCATTCGCTCAAGCAAAAAAGGGGAAAAAGTATCAGAGGGTGTTTTTAATGTCGTTTCGCTTAAGTGACTCTTAGCTCACCTGAGCGAATTCTTTTTAAAAACCATTCTGTAAAATATTCACTTAAGCGAGTCATTTCAGTTAAGCAAGATAATTAGAAATTTGATTCTGTTCAAATTTCGCTCAAGCAATTCTCACTCACTTGAGCGAAAATACAACCCCTGAAGTTCTGCGTGTAAATTTGCTCAAGAGAATCAGTTTTGCTTAAGTGATTTATCGTGAGATTCGTTTTTAAAAACATTCTAAAGCCAAAGGAACAGTTACATTTTCATCTTTTCAAAAGAACCTCTCCTTCGTGCTTCTCCCTTCTAATTTACGTCTCAGCCCTAATCCTCATTCTCTTCCTTCTTTGTACTTTTCCTCTCTTCCTCATTGAACAAGTACATTTCTTCTTTCTTCCTTCTCTCTTCCCTATTCGTGTATACTTCTTTTTCTTCTATCCTTCTTGTTCTATTTTCCTGAGAAACTTAGAGGTTGACATGCATGAGCTTGTATCTAGTTTCAACTTATTCATTATTGCATGTGTGGTGTTTGAAACCTTGATATGAAGATGCTGTTGTGTTTATGGAGTATTTGTTTCTTGCTCTTCATTGATGAATTTTACATATAGCTATCAACGGTGCACTTATGTTTTCTGTTTGAAATTTTCCTAAACTCTATAGTGTTGTTCTTAAGTGCATTGTCGTGTGAATTACGTGGAACTAGGTGTTGTGAATAGGTGGTTATTATTGCTCTGTTTTCTTGAATTCTGAATAGGAGTCAATCTTGTATAAAGATTCTATTTTCCTATTGTGTGTGAGGTCTGGTTTTCTTGAACTGAATACATGAACCCTTGTAAATTGAATAGCACTTAAGTTTATACATTTTTCTCATGATTGAAGCTTGAATGGCACAACTTCTTTTGTGATTGGGGACTATTTTCAGCAAGTGTTAAAGGTGCTGATTTGGAATGGAATCGTAAATTATTGGTTGATTGTCCATGATTCTTTAACCTATGCTTAAATTCTAATTTGCTATACATTGTATTGGGAATTTTTGTTGTATTTTAGGATGGCACGTACTAAGATGACCAGACCACCTCCTACTTCCACCAATCCCAGATTCTCTAATCCATCACGTAAAGAGCGTTCCAAAAGACAACGCACCTCCGAACCTTCGCCACTATGAAACCAAAAATTTAGAGATAAAGATAGAGCGAAGAGATGTGAGGAAATTCAACAATGGAACTTTATTGTCGAGCAACGAGTAGATTTAAGGCAAGGGGAGTGTGACGATTTTATACGAGTGCTTCGTGATAGGAAGTGGTTAAGGTTGGCCAATCCCAGCCTCCAGTTTGATCCTAAATTATAAGGGAATTTTATGCAAATACTTGGCCAAAGGATAGTTTTGGTGATTATAGGACATTTGTGAGAGGCGTTTAGATATCTTACAATAAGGAGACCATTAATGAGCATCTGGGAAGACCATTGACACCAGAGCAGGCAGACTCATATGGATAGCAATTCATGAGAGAACATAATGAGTTTTACCAGACGGAGAAGTTAGAGCATACCTTGTGCCTTCTAGGTCACCACTTTCAGATGGGCCAAGGTGATCATAATCCTTTCCGCATCCTCAGAAAGGATATGAACCTTCTAATGAGCATTTGGACTGCATTCCTATTAGCTAATATGACCCCTGGTGGTCATGTCTCAGATCTTACATACCAGAAGTGTCATCTTTTGAAGACCATTTTATCCCCTCACGCTGCTTTACTTGTATTACGCAAACTACTACAGTCATCCAGCTAGACCATTCATGGCTCCGTGCGAGTTTAAGGACTAAGTTGCTTGGCCTGGGGACAGTCCTATTTTACCAGATAAGGCAAGCCCATCAGAGCCAGTGACTAAGCCAGCTGTAGTTGCAACTGTATCTACAGAGACTGCTATAGTGACACAGCCTGAGGTAGCTGTAAAGCTAGTACCAGTTGAGACAGCCCCTCAGGACATCCCACAGCAGCAAGAAGGTGCCCTAGAGTTCGAGGCACAGTTGGATTGAGTTGTTAGCAACATTATGGCTAATGATTGATGGACACTCCACCTGGGTGCCTTTGTTTTGATTTACTTATTTACTTTCAGTTCTTCATAACTTTCAGTTTTTACTTTAAGTATTTTATTTCGGTTTACATTTGCACTTACTTACAGTAGTTTATAGTTTTTGGTATATATCTTGTTTTGGATAATATGGTTACCCGCTAGTGTTATATATATATAGGTGTAGTATACTTTTGATATTATGTGAATATATCTTATTGTATATAGTTAGTAATTAAAAAGCACTAAAGTGGATTAAAGATGGTAAATAATCATAGGATGCATAAGTTAAAAAGCAACTTCACTTTGAAATGTCAGTATCCTGGTTGATCTTAAATGAAATCAAGTTGAATCTCAAGTTGTGAGGTAACTGAATGATGTTTGAAGCTTTTGGTGTTTTAAGAAAGGAATCAAGCCTTTTAACCGGGAGAGTAAGTGAATCTGAAACACTGAGAGTTCGTTGATTATTGTGTAAGTTGTATTGCATGATTTTCTCTCAAAAAACATCATTGAAATAAGCAAGGATATGATAGAGGCAATTTTATACAGAAATAAGTTAAGCCAGAGCCAAAAAGCCAAACTATACATAAATTGAATTCCATTTTTATGTTAACCCTTTGAGTTGAAATTTTTTTGTTTTTAAACCCTTATCTACAACATGAGTAAAAATTTAAATTCCTACTTGTATAGCATGCTAAAAGAATAAGGAAACATGATATATTGTATATAAAGAGGGTTATGTTTTGCTTGATGGCTTCAAATGGAAATAAATAAATGGTAAATGAGAAAAATGAAAATGAAAAGAAAAGAAAAATCCTTAATTGAAATCATTGGAAATACAAAGAATGTCATAAGAAGAGGAATTTTAAAATAAAATGAAAAATAATACATGAGCTGGATAAAACAAAAATTGTTATGATTAGGCAAGCTAAGTATGTAGAATATCATGATTTTTGTTCTTCTTAGCATGCTTTTTTGAACTCATAGAAAAACCATGGATTTTGTTGTTTAGCCCAGCCATATTACAACCCTTTTGAAGACCTCTAGATCCTTGTTGTTTAGATGTTTGTTCTTTTGAAATGAAATGAAATGCAATACTGACTAACACGTGATCAGTGATGGTGTAAATTTAGAAATGATTAAATTGGGAATTTTTATGATTATTCATAATTTATTGTGGCTTAAAGAGTTGAAAATAATACCCGATTAAAATATGAGTATCGGACCAAGTTTCTCCGATTTAGGTACTATTGGTCAGGGCTGTTAAAAATATTATTGTCGATCTGAATATATATTCGGAATAATTTTTGGATAAAGTATTGAGCCTGAACGGAGATCCTGTTGGTTATAAAATGGTAAAATTTTAATAAAGAGGTAAAAATTAAAACAAAAGTTTCCTCATCTTCTCCTTATTCATGTTAGGTTCTCACCCTCCAAAAACAAACACTTTCTCTTCTCTTTTCATCCTTTTCATCTCCTACTCATTTTATTCTCCCTCTCTAAAAAACTAGAAGGTGATTGTGTGCATTCCCTCTTCAATTCCATTTTCTACATTGAACAAGCTTGAAGGAGATGATGGTGATTTGAGCTATCTTCCCCTTCTCTCATTTTCATGTTCTCCTTCTCCCTCTCTTGAAGCTCACTCTTTTCTTGGCTTGAGGTAAGTTCCTCACCATTTTAATAAGTTGATGCCCTAAGTTATAGGTATTTATGGTTTGTGGGAGTATTAAATATGTATGGATTATGAATTGAAAGACATTAATAATGCAAAACCCTTAAGTGGGGAGCATTTAATGTAAATTTTATGAAAGTATAAATAGGTACACGAAAATGGCAATAAATATGGTAGAAGAAGATAGACATTAATGATGGTTGTTGGGTTTTAATGAAACCCTAACCCTTAGAATTGGGGGAAATGTAAAATATGAGTGGAATATGTGTTTAATGATGTTAGGGAATATTATTAAAGAAGAGGAATGGCCATTGATGATGGTTGGTGGTTATTAATGATGAGTGATGACTATCGATAATGTTAAATAATTAATAATGGTGGTTGGAAACCATTAATATAGAAACCCATAGATGGGTATGGTTGTTATATGCATAATAATGATTTTGAGCACCCAACCCATGGTGGTTGTGGTGGGTTAAGTGAAATAAAAGAAGTTTGAGGTGTAAAATGGTATAAACACCCAAGTAGTTAATTAAGAGCATTTAAATCTTGGTGGTTTGGATAGAAAATAATTGTATGGTACATAGTATAATGTAGGAAACGACCTTATCGATGAAGTGGGACCTTCAAACCGCAGTGATTTCTACTTCTCTTGAGGTAAGAGGGGGTAACATTCCTAAATGCATGATTTCATCCATTATTGATGTGTATGTATGAATGTGTTATCCTAATTTGGCTTGGATGAATATCTTGATATTTATGTGATTGGAATGCATTTAGAATGAATTGTAATATGTGGTAAATATTGTTCGGATGATGATTATGATGTTGAATTTGATTCGTGGTAATGTGACTTGTTTATGAATGGCATTGAGACCATGATTGAATTATTTGTAATTATGTTGGACATCCCATGACATGTAATTGATGAATAATGATTTCACTAATTATTGATATGAATGAAATCCAATGATAATTGGTAATGGTTGAGAATGATGAGGATATTGAATTCCACCAAGTGTTGGTGGTGAGTTATTGATTGTAGAGTGGCATTTTAGGATGCATAGTGTGAGAAATACATTAATTGGCATTTGCATCCATGGCATATCATACGCTGTCTATGTGGAATGTTAGGGGTTCCAATAGGCGGGCCCAATGGGAGGGCGACCTAGTACACGGGTGAAATTATTGTTGTTCCTTGGTGATTCTTGGAATCACGAAGCTGTCCATAGTTTGGTGGTGAGGCACCCTATATGGCGGGCTTAATGGTGGGCAACTTTGTGATGAGCAAGTGACCTCGGTGTCCCTATGGGGCACGGCTCTCTCGATGTAGGTTCGGGAAGGGCCTGTAGCACTTTTGGCAAGTGAGGCCATGTTGTTGATCTGCAAGTCACGTGGTGACTAGTGCTACATATGGGCGATAACGGTTTGGTACCAGTAAAAAGGGTAAAGTTATGCATGCAATTAATGAGATAAGTGTACATATTTTACTACAGCAGTAGGGGCATAGTAGCATATGGAGTTGGGTATACGGGCCAACCCGCCTCGTAATGCGCTAGCTTATAGAACCCGCTTTCTAAATGGGTTGATTTTTTTAGGCCCGTAACAGGCTTGGAACCCACGGGCCAACCCGCCTATGAGATATTTTTTTGCTTCTCTTTTATTCCTTTGAATTTGTTGGGCCTAAATTATTTTTTTATGAAACCAAAAACATATGTACTTCAACATATTTAATTATCCAAAATCTAAAAAATCTAATCATGATTCATGAAATAAGCTCATGAAATTTTAAATTTAATAGTTTTTTCATTCAAAAATATAAACCTTAAACATGACAAATAGGTTTCAAATGCATGATAATAATTAATAACATCATCCATGTCTTGAAAACTCCAAATACAATTACATGAGTTTAAGTTAGGGTTAGAGTTTTTATTTTTTTCTATTTTTAATATATTTTTTATTTTTACTTGGCCCGCGGGTTGGCCCGCGGTCAACCCGCGGGCTACGCGGTCCCAACCCGTGAGCCCATTTTTTAAATGGTCTATTTTTTTTACCCGCAACCCGCATAATGAGTGACAAAACAGGCTAGCCGGCGGGCCCGGACCCGTTTACCCAGCTCTAGTAGCACACCTATGTTTAAGCTAGATTTTATATGATGTTTCCCACAGTCGAATCCATGATTTGATAATGATTCCTTGTGCATATGCATTAGCCATAAGAGCATTTGCATATAGCCAGAGATATGCCGAGTTTGGTAACCCGTGGTGGCAATGGATGACTGATAAATAAAGAGAAAGAAAAGGTGGAACTAACATTAAATGTGTGTTGGTATTTGATGAGATTGCTAATGATTTGATACATATGTTATGAATGTGTTGATTAGAACATGTGCTATGTTGAAATGAAATAATATGATGTGTGAAAGGATCATACAATTCTTTTTAAGGAATATATGTTGTGCACATATATATATATATATATGTATCATTATAATGTATGATTTTAATTTATTTGGTATATGTTACTCACCTCCTAGTTATTATTTTTAAAGGTTGATGTAGGTATGTTGGACATCCTACCCCTTTTAGAGGTTAAGCAATGGTGGGGGTAAATATGGAAAAGGAAGCCTTTGTGCCTTGGCCGGCAATCGTGTCTGTAAAAATCACAATGTTTATGTTTTGTATATGATATTTAAATAGTTATAGATATTGATTTTGAGGGTCATGTGTGTAAATTAGACCTTAGTGTTTCGAAAGACTAATTTTTGGTTATGACCTTAACAATAGTTGATGTTAATTGTGATACAATGATTTTCATGCTGCATTGATGAATGAGTATTCATAATCAAATTTTTATAGTCAATTGATGGCATTGAGGCTTATGTTGATGGAAATCCATGGATGAATAAATTATTTAAAGTGTGAGGTTATGTTCATAATGTTTATGCATAATTAAGGAACTGATAGGGCCATATAGAGTTTTAGGAGGTTTGGATGCTACAGAATAGTTTCCATGGTGCTTATGCATGATTTAGAACTTGTAGAACCTGGAATGGGCCAATTCCATTAAGAATTGACCCTTGAGTTGCATAAAAATGCTTTAAAATGGGCTAATGTGTTTTAGGCATAAGTCTCTTATTTTTCGGAATTTTTGAGTGTGGCCAGTGGCTAAACGTCATAAATGGTGTATTTTAGGTGGTGTCAAAATTTGGTGGTGATTGGATTTCATATGAAAGAGTTAGGGTGGTTAGAAGTTGGAATTTGTAGCTTTTTAGTGCATTTTCTGCAATCTACCGCAATTTGCTATTATGAATCAATTCATGATTTAACTTGAATCGATTCATGAACTACTAGATTTGCATGAATCGATTGATGAATTACCTTGAATCAATTCATGGCCTACTGACTTCTATGGTGGTATTTTCTAAAATTCCTTAAATCAATTCATGTAATTTCTTGAATCGATTCATAGCTTACTGTCTAATTGGGATTGCTTTCCAATCCATATGAATCGATTCATATAAGTCTTGAATATATTCATATACTTTTATTTTGATATTCTGGATTCCTTCCTCATATGAATCAATTCATGGATTGCTTGAATCGATTCATGGCTTGTTATTTGCTAATTTTCCATAAGTTTTGATGCTTTCTTGATGTGTGTGAGTAATGGCTTTGTTTCCTTGCTTCTCATGCATGTTTTCTTGGATTATTTCTCATACCCACTCTTGTTTTTGAAGCAATATACATTTCCACTAAACACTCGCATGGTGACTGAGTAATTGTTTACTCTAAGTTACTATTTGTATAAAACAACTACCTTCTCATATCGTCATATATGGGATAGGTCTTTAAATGGTCTGAGATTAATTATTGAAATTTTTAATTATGGTGTTCTTCTTCTGACAATTATTTAAATCACAAAAAATTTATCCTCACTTTTAATATCTAATTAATATTATCTTTAACATTATTTACTAGATTAAGGGCGCCACAGATAGCAAGAGGTAAACATTCACCAATGAGGTATTGAGTGAATTCCTTGTTTTTATAGCCACCGGTTACTTTCAATTGTTTAGTGCTTTGCAAGCTTGAGTATTTACTTTGATGGATTTTAAATGGAGCCAGGATCTATCATTTGTATTTATGTTTTAATGTTTATTTTCTTATGCATAGCTGTGATTAAAAGAAATCTTCCTATCCACTTTGATGTTTTGTTACTTTTTCTTGAGGATAAGCAAAGTTCTAGATCGGAGAGAGTTGATAAATGCTCAAATATGTATATAATTTTGACGTTATTTGAGTAATATTTTGATAGGTATTGTTGTATTTGGATTATTTTGTGTGCTGTATTGGATTAAAACTTTAATCTAAATATTGGTTAGCATTTGATGTAAATAAGTGTTCTTATCCCTATTTTTGTTTAAATATTAGATGAAAAGAATGAAAAGGGGAAGAAGAAAGGAATTCGAAGCCATTCCCTAACTCAAGCTATGAAAAAGTACAAGTTTTGGGTGTTTTGCTCAAGCGAGACTAAGAGTCGCTTGAGCGAGCTAAGAGTCTTAATGAAGAAACCAACAGGGGCAAGACTCACTTAAGTGAATCATAATTCGCTTGAGGGAATAAAGTACAGAGAGCATCAGTGAAAATTTCGCTTGAGCGAGTCTCATATCGCTTAAGCGAGAATTATCCAGAGAGCAAACTAAAAGGATTCGCTTGAGCAAAGGAGAAGTGGTCTAAGAAAAATTTAGCCAGAGACTGATGTTGAGGAATTCGCTTGAGCGAGGATCAAGCCGCTCAAGCAAAAACTTCCAAAAACAAATTCAATCATAATTCGCTTGAGCGAATCATGCTAGGCTCAAGCAAATGGAACAAAGGCAACAGGAGACTTCACTTGCTTGAGCAACCCACTCGCCCAAAAGAGTCTGCGAGGGAAAAATTAAGGAAAGAAAGGCTCCTTTAGGGTGAAAAAACTTATCTCGCTTGAGCGAGCTACCTCTAGCTTAAGCGAGATAGTTAAATATAAAAAGAAAACCTGAGAAATTTAAAAGAGGCTTTTGAAGATTTACATCTGAAAGGCAACGTGAAACTTCCATTGAAGACCCACTTCTTCTTCTTTATCATCTTTTTCTCTTTTTTATTCTTGAGTGTAATGGCTACCATGTGTAGCTAAACCTTTCACTGGGATTGGATGTAGTCGAATCAAACCTCGACGTACGCTTGTTATATATTTATATATTCGGTATTTTTGTTCTATCACTTTTGGTTTTCCATTTTATGCTTAATGTTTGATTCTATTGGGAAATAGTTTCTTGATCATGATTTCTATTTGATTATTGGAAAATAGCTTGTGAAAATGGATCTAAATGGAATGCTCGTTACAGAGGATATTAGGAATAATAGTCAACGTAACAAACATCAAAACAATCATTTTTAATGCTGGAATATTCTTAATGTGATTGAGGAATCAACATATTTAAGAATATTCTTATGAATTTCATAGTCAAGGAATCAGTGTGAATGAATTAAGATTGTGAGTAAAAAGCAATATTGCAAAAACCATTTATATAACTATGCAACATATTGAAGGGCGAGATCGATAAAATCCAGTCCCAACCTTTATCAATTGATAGTTAAAATATTTTCATTGTTTGTTTAATTTACGCTTGCTATAGTTGGCGATTTTTACTTTCCAGTAAATTATGCAATTAATGCTTGCTTCTAGCTAAGGTAACTTGAATCATTATTTTAATTTCCATATCCCTGTGGAACGACACTCCGTTTTAACGTATACTACAACTGAACAGTGGAACTTGCCACACAACAGTTTACACTATTTTAAAACTGATCTGGCCCCGACCGGGGTCTAGGATCCGGTGTCGGGACAGCCTCAAGAGTTGAAGATTGAATGAGGCTGAAGACCGGCTGTGTGTATCCGGTCTCTGTGATCCGGCCTCTCAACGTGTGGAGGTCGGTCTTGTTGTCCTGGAGATCCTTCACACCGACCTCTCGCATTGGTGTGGGCGACAAGTGGTGTCACCTGCGAAGATTTTCCGACGCTTAAGTTAGAAGAGTGTAAGATGAACTCTGTAATACTTAAACAGTATAATAGTGAGAATGAGGGTAAGGACAACATAACCTTTGACATGTATTGCAACATGTTATTTATAGTTGAGCATGGAAGATGAATCGTTGGGTGTGAGTGGGCCCACTGGTTCTGATAACGTGTATAAAGAGTCAATCCGAGTGGGCCAGCATTCAGAGTGTGTCAGGAGGGTAGGTGAATTATCAGTGTACTTTTCTGTTACATGGATGGAAGATAATCACCTTTTTTGTAAATTCTGCTGGTGATTGTACCCACTCCTGTTGGTGAATAAAAGGGACATGTTCCGCTGTGTAGAGTGCCTTTCCCGTTATGACACTGAAGCAGTTGGTTAGAGAACGAATCAGCCACCCGGTGTAAGAGAGCGGATAAGCCGATCAGTGTCTCGGATGTCACCTCGGACGACTGGTGTAAGAGAGGTTTGCCGAGTGTGTTGCAGACCGGATTGGTATTCTTGACACCGGCTGAACACTAGGGCGGCTATAATGACTTCACTTTAGGTGAGACCAGATCAACATGTTTACCGACTGGATCATTATCCTGGGATACCGGTTGACTTCTAGGAAGGCTGAGCCGGCCTTTTGTCCTTAGAACCGGTATCCAGACCGGATAACCTTGGGGCCGAAATCCAAACCGGATCATTTGTCCCCTAGCTTGTGTGAGGGACTGTAAGTTGCTCATATAAGCTATGCAGTTCACGAGAGGTCTGTATGCCGGCGTACCCAGCAAGAATACAAGTTATGTTTTTTACCTTCGAAACACTCGTTAACCGTCGAATATTGTCCCCAAGCGTTATGGAGTGAACGGCTCTGAGTGAGTGATTCCGAGTGGAGATTTGACTTTAAGTGAACAACTCCGAGTGAACATTCGACTCTGAGTGACCGATTCAGAGTGAACATTTGACTCTAAGTGGTCGACTCCGAGCGAAGTTGGTTCTGGCCGTGTTACCTGGGAAGTTCCGAGTGATACTTCCGAGTGGAAATTCTCAGATTGATTCTTCCGGGAGGAAGATTTCCGAGTGATCGTTCCCGTGTGGAAGATTTCTGATTGGTGCTTCGATGGCGCTCGGTTTAATTGTTCCAACCACGCTCGGAGTTCGGTTTAGTCCTACAATCTGAGTCTTCATTCGGGTTGGGAGTTTTTCGAGTGCAACTCTCCTGAGAAGGTGTCCGCGAGTGTGACATTTCTGAGCGGGATAATACCGAGTGAGATACCTCTGATTCCCGTGTAGTATGGCTCCGAGTGGAGCATTTCGAAACAAGATAGCTCCGAGTGGGATATTTCTGAACAGGATAATACCGAGTGAAACATTTCTGACCTCTACGTAATACGGCACCGAGTGAAGCATTTTCCGAGTGAAACACTTAGGGACAGAGAAAGGCTTCAACTTCGGATGAACGCGTTTTGGGTAGAGACTTTCCCGAGTAAACCATTCCTGATTGAAACTTCAAAGTGAGATATTCTTGACTTAAAGAATTCATGAGTCGGACTTCAGTGAGATATTGCCGACTGAAGAATTTAAGAGTCCAGCATCGAATTTAAAGTGTTTCCGAGAAAGGAATTCCAAAGGAGAATACTTCCGAGTGAGGAATTCCCAGGAGTACTGCTGAGTGAATTCGATAACGATTGATTCTTCAATAGCAACCGGCCAAGTCTAGAAGTCGTACTCGGAGTTCGGTTTAATCCTACAATCCGAGCCTTCAGTCGGTGTTGGATTTTACCCATTCACCATTTTTCTTCACTCGGTGTTGGATTTTACCCATTCACCGGCCTTCAAATGGGGTTCGGTGTAATCCTACAACCCATTTCCTGAGGTTCGGTTTAATCCTACAACTCAGGTCTTCAATGGCGTTCGGTTTGATCCTACTAGTCGTATCTTCAATCGGTGTTGGATTTTACCCATTCACCGGTCTTCGAATGGGGTTCGGTGTAATCCTACAACCCATTTCCTGAGGTTCGGTTTAATCCTACAACCCAGGTCTTCACCGATGTTCGGCCAAACCTACTAGTCGTACTCGGAGTTCGGTTTAATCCTACAATCCGAGCCTTCACCGGTGTTCAGCCAAACTTACTAACCGTACCCAGAGTTCGGTTTAATCCTACAATCTGGGCCTTCAATCGGCGTTGGATTTTACCCATTCACCGTTCTTCACCGACGTTCGGCCAAACCTACTAGTCGTACTCAGAGTTCGGTTCAATCCTATAATCCGAGCCTTCACCGGTGTTCAGCCAAACTTACTAACCGTACCCAGAGTTCGGTTTAATCCTACAATCTAGGCCTTCACCGACGTTCAGCCAAACCTACTAGTCGTACTCGGAGTTCGGTTCAATCCTACAATCCGAGCCTTTAAAATATGGTTCACCCATTTGTACCTTTGAAGAGGTTCATCACTAACGACGTTGTTAGGATCATCCGTCCTGAAAGTATCTTGTCACAACACAGTTGTGCATCGAATAAAATCATAAAGGCAGTAGGTGAACAGAGAGAATATTTCATTAATTATAAATTACAATACAAAAGAGAGAAAGAGAGCTGAGTCGGGGTTATGCCTCGTTAAACCTTCTTGGTAAAATCCGATCGGAAGAACCCAAGTAAGGAAAGAGTGCACACTGTCTTACCGACTAGCTGTAGTAGCGAACGCTGTTGCTTCCAAGTGCCTTTCTATGCCCACGTATTTCGAAGCTTTTCTTCGAAACTCCTCCAACGTCGTCGGAGGACTCTTTGCCAAAGACAAAGCAAAGGCGGATCCAGGCTGTAAGGCTTCGACAATGATGTGAAGCTGACTAGCCTCTGTGAGGTTAGGCACCAAAGCAGCCTCCTTGTAAAATCTCTTCAAAAACTCCTTGAGAGTTTCACTTTCTCCCTGCCTTATCTGAGCCAAGGTATGAGAGGTTCTTGGAACGTCTCTGGAAATAATGAAATGGCTTTCAAACGAAGTCGCCATTTCTTCCCAGGAATCAATAGACTCCGAGGGTAAACTTTTGAACCAACCGAGAGCTTCCTCCGTTAAGGTTCGTGGAAACATCCTGCACATCACATCTCCATCAGCTCCCAAGTACATGGCCTTATACGTATAAGCATCAAGGTGCTTAATGGGGTCAGTTTCTCCATTATACTTTCCGATGGAAAGTGGTTGGGTTGTTTGCAAGTGCTTGGGGATGACTACGTTCATGAGCCTCCTTGAGAAAGGGACGTTGAATCGGTATGGCCCAGAAGCCATCGCTGTCTGCCCCCTCTTCCTTGCACTGTTCCTGTCCCCGGAATCTTGAGTTTGTTCTCTCTTCTCATAAGTAGGGATCTTAGAATACTGAAGGGTTATAGATCTCCCTCTCACAGATGCATGGTGAGTATCCTCCCCCTGAGACATCACTTTGTCCCCAGTTCCTCCTTTCTCCCTCCGTAACTCCATCAACTCCTTCCTGAGTTGCCTGATAACTTCATCTCGAGGATCAGGGGTTGCCACTGGTACCATTCTCCTTGAGTGGGTGGCTGGTGATTCGAAAACGAATCTCTTGTTAGCTTGTTGATGGGTCGCATCTTCCACATGACCGTCAATGAAGTCGCGTCCATCTCCTTCCATGGTCGACTACTAACTTCTGCAGAAAGTGGGAATAACTCTATCGAGTCCCACCGGGCGTGCCAATAATCTGTCCCCGACCGGGGTCTAGGATCCGGTGTCGGGACAGCCTCAAGAGTTGAAGATTGAATGAGGTTGAAGACTGACTGTGTGTATCCGGTCTCTGTGATCCGGCCTCTCAGCGTGTGGAGGTCGGTCTTGTTGTCCTGGAGATCCTTCACACCGACCTCTCGCATTGGTGTGGGCGACAGGTGGTGTCACCTGCGAAGATTCTCCGACGCTTAAGTTAGAAGAGTGTAAGATGAACTCTGTAATACTTAAACAATATAATAGTGAGAATGAGGATAAGGACAACATAACCTTTGACATGTATTGCAACATGTTATTTATAGTTGAGCATGGAAGATGAATCGTTGGGTGTGAGTGGGCCCACTGGTTCTGATAACGTGTATAAAGAGTCAATCCGAGTGGGCCAGCATTCAGAGTGTGTCAGGAGGGTAGGTGTATTATCAGTGTACTTTTCTGTTACATGGATGGAAGATAATCACCTTTTTTGTAAATTCTGCTGGTGATTGTACCCACTCCTGTTGGTGAATGAAAGGGACATGTTCCGCTGTGCAGAGTGCCTTTCCCGTTATGACACTGAAGTAGTCGGTTAGAGAACGAATCAGCCACCCGGTGTAAGAGAGCGGATAAGCCGATCGGTGTCTCGGATGTCACCTCGGACGACTGGTGTAAGAGAGGTTTGCCGAGTGTGTTGCAGACCGGATTGGTATTCTTGACACCGGCTGAACACTAGGGCGGCTATAATGACTTCACTTTAGGTGAGACCGGATCAACATGTTTACCGACTGGATCATTATCCTGGGATACCGGTTGACTTCTAGGAAGGCTGAGTCGGCCTTTTGTCCTTAGAACCGTATCCAGACCGGATAACCTTAGAGCCGGTATCCAGACCGGATCAAAAACTTTCAACAATCGGCACCTATATTAGGCCCAGATCAGGATCATTAAAGTCGGTTATAAGAATTTAAGAAGCGGCAATGATGGTAAAGTAGCAATTGAAATACCAAAAGATCTTTTGATGTTAATCATATTAGAGATATTGTAAACTTTGCATAGCCTAATTTGATTGATAATGTAAAAGATCCAATGTACTTTTAAGGTAGAGCAATCCTTTCTTTGACCCTTGAAGTTGTTGAAAAAGTTAATGAACACATTATTTCATTGATTCTTAGAGAAGAAAAGCATTACATGAGTTCATATTCAATTTGTAAAGTAGATGAAGTGGCCAATATTGAAGCTAAATGGTTTAGTGTAGAATTCTTAAACGAAAGTAAAGATTTGATTATTCTAAATCATAAGTTGATACTGAAAAAAAAAAGTTCCAGTAATGCTTATTAGAAACATAGATCATGCGACATGATTATGCAATAGTGAATGAACTTTGAACTAATGGTATTGGAGCAAGAATAATCAAAGCAGATAAAGTTGAAGACAAAACATATATTCCTCAATTAATTATATAATTCCATCAGATTTTAAAATACCTTTAAAGTTCCAAAGGGGACAATTTCCAATAGTCCTTTATTCTGCAATGACTATTAACAAAAGTCAAGGACAAACTCTCTTACAAGTAGGCTTATTTCTACCAACACTTATTTTTAATCTTAGACAATTTTATGTTATTGTTTCAAGAGTTAACTCAATGAATGACTTAAAATTATTAATATATGATGATACTGGTAATCTATGTTAAAAATGCTTTCTACAAAGAAGTATTTCAAAATAAAAATTATCCAAGATTAGTATGTACATGTTTTATATAATTTGTTTTAGTGTTTACTTTATTCATTTTTTAAATGCTAATATTTGTTCATAATCTTTTTAATTTGGTACAAAAGTATATCAAACTCCAAAATCTATTGCTTTATGTGGCAAATTAGCAAAATGTACAAAATAATTTTTTACTGTGTTGAAGAAAAGTATGATTCAGAAAGAAACAATAAGTCATTACTTGATCAGACCTCAAAATTACACGTTATTATCATACCCTGGATTTGCTAATAACAAACATCAATGATTGGCCAAAAGAAGTCTACTCTTATATAATCTAACCTGTTAGTCTAAGTATTTCAGGAACTACACAGGTTGTAAAACATAGGGGGAGATTTTATCAGTAATAGTCTAATCTAACAATTGTTAGACCTTAAAAAGTTTGATACACACTCAGTTCTATGTTTTGATGAATATCAAAAATCAGACTTTTAGGTATCCTTAATCAAACAGAGAAGAACGTTACTCCAAAGGCCAAACCTCAACATTCGTAAATCTATTTTCATGATGTCTTGGAACTCATGCACTTATCAAGACAAATATGCTTATCATCAAAAAGCACAAGGAAAAAATTAGCAGAGCAGCCAACTTAGTGCTCGAAGATCCCAACATAGAAATACAAAAAGATGGTACAAGTCAGCATGTGTGTCAGTTCAGTTTTAGAGGATTACAACTTTATCTTCTTCTCTCTGTTCCAATCAAATAAAGCAAGAAAATAACTTTATTTGTCAATGTTGTATAAGGAACTATTTTTATGCAAGAACAGAAGAACCCGAGTACCAGACTCTTCATACACCTTGCTAGAACAACAAAAGTCTGATACCTCTCAAAGCTCAAAGCTTACAACTCCTTCACAGGATTTCCAACGGATATATCTCTCTTCAAAAGACAGCAACGGTTACCATTTGCTTCCTATAAATACTCTTTAGAAGATTGATGCAAGAGATATAGAGACAAGGAACAAATTTACAAGAGTCATTTTGCAAAAGATCATTGCCTTCTTTTTCTTTGCAATCAGTATTTAAGTCTCTCAAAAGATAAAGATCTTCTTTGTGTGTTCTACCTCTAGTAGACCTTGATCTTGTGTCTTTCAACTTAGTGTATACTTTCTTCATTGTATATCTTGAAACACTAAGTTCTGTGAGATATTCTCTTTCCCTCTTTCTAACTCAATTTGTAAAGTTTGGTGTGCTACCAGGTTTAGTTTTTAGTGTGGGAAACACTGTTGGCCTGAAGAGACTTTTGAAAGAATACTTGGGTTATTGAGCCATGAGTGGCTTGTTGAAAGAATATTTGGGTGGCTGGAGTCAAGAATACTTGGTGCACTGGTCCGGTGCTGTTATTGTAAAGAAGATTTTACAATAGTGGAAATCATTCAAGTTTGAAAGGACTATACTAGCTTCTATGTTGGAAGTGAACCAGTATAATCTCTTTGTGTTGCTTTCTCATTCTTGCTTTTATAAGTCTGATTATCAGTGTTTCATTTGGTTCATTCCGCGAAAAGAGTCTGTGACTTATTCAACTCCCCTTCTAAGTCAGACTCTCAACCATCACTTTATATGTTTAGGCTAAATCGTTATTTTGGTCCTTTATCTTTTTAGTAGATTTCAAGTTAGATCTCTAACATTTTTTCTAGTCAGTTAAGTCCTTTAACTTTTTAAAATGTTTTAGTTAGGTCTCTTCGTCTAATTTTCACTAATTAACTCCGCTAACAGAACCATGGCGTGGCAGACGAACATCACACATGATGATGTCCATATTTTCTAATTGTGAAACATCATCACACATGTCAGATTTGTTAATATGGTGACTACACGTATCAAATATTCATTGGTTGAAGAGTAAATAACATGTAAAGTTGTCAATGAATATATGACACAGAGTCGTTACGTCGGCAACATCTAACACATGTAATAACCACGTCACCAACATATGACACATAGAATAACCACGTTAACAAGGTTAATGACATAGCAGGTCTCCATTAACAGAGTTAGTCATAATAGATTTACGAACCAACTAAAATATTTTAAAAAGATAAGAGACCTTACTGACTTTAAAAAATTAGAAATTTAACTTAAATTTTACTCAAATAATAAATGATTAGAATAATGATTTACCATATATTTTATCATAAAAAAATGATATTTACAATAATAATAAAATATACATATTTGTTTTTCTATTTCTACCTAAGAATGAATTAGTATGGCTCACAAAAAGTTATAATATTAATTTGATTTTAAAACACATACTACATATGTTATTCTACTAATAATTTAGTATATATATTACTTTCTTAATAATAAACTTATATTTTAACTCTTAAATATTTTATCATACTCTCATGACCGTTGCGTCGTACATGAGTACAACATACTAGTAAGTATAACAGAATGATACATGTTGGAGTTCCGCTCCTCTGCTAGCACAAGGGTGCAGAGTAGATGCTGAACATTGTTTTACTACTTTTCAAAATTGGTTTATTTTAAAACCGATCTAAAATTACATTGATTTTAAAAATAACCAGTTTATAATATAATATTATGATAATTTTTTTATACCGATTATTTTTTAGGCTAAATACACGGTTTGGTCCCCTAACTTTTTAAGTTTTTTAAATTGGTCCCCTATTTCTTTTTTTTTTCAAAGAGGTCCCAAAACTTTTAAAAACATGTCAATTTGGTCCTTCCGTTAGAAAATCCCCTAACGGCGTTTGCTAACATGGCATGCTGGACACGTATCAATTTCTTATTCGCACATGTGTCACCATCAAAATATAGGACACGTGTCAGATTTTGATTGGGTGATGATTAAATTCGAATTTAAAAGAAATGGCACTTAGTGGGACTTGAACCCTAGACCTTAAACACAAATACCAAATGCACTACCACTAGACCACATGTCACTTTCAACATATAATTGACAGAATTTGTATATGAAGGTAACATTTCATTATCTTCTAAATATAAATGTAACTTAATTTAATTATTATTAATAAGATGTTTATAAGTATATTTAATTTATTTATTGTTAATAAAATATCTAAAGGTATATTTAATTTTATTATTGTTAATAAAATATTTTAAAAATATATTTAATTTAATTATTATTAATAAAATAACTAAAAATAGTTAAACTAATTATTTTTGATAAAATATTTGAAAATATATTTAGTTTAATTATTATTAATAAATTATTTAAAAATATAATTAAATTAAATAGTTATTAATAATTACTATTAATAATTAATTTTTGAATATTATTTATAAATACTATTATTATTATTATTATTTTTAAATAATATTTTATTAATAATTACTATTAATAAATTATATCTAATTTAACTATTATTATTATTTTTTAAATAATATTTTATTAATAATAATATTTTTAATAATTACTATTAATAATTAATTTAACTATATTTTACTAAAAATATTTTATTTAAATTAAATATTTTAATAATAGTAATTAAGCTAAGTATATTTTATTAATTTAATTAAATATAAAATATTATTTTTAGATAATATTTTATTAATCATAGTTAAATTAGATATAATTTATTAATAATAATTAAACTAAAAATATTTTAAATATTTTATCAAAAATAATTAATTTAACTATTTTTTAGTTATTTTATTAATAATGATTAAATTAAATATATTTTTCAAATATTTTATTAACAATAATAAAATTAAATATACCTTTAGATATTTTATTAACAATAAATAAATTAAATATACTTATAAACATCTTATTAATAATAATTAAATTAAGTTACATTTATATTTAGAAGATAATGAAATGTTACCTTCATATACAAATTCTGTCAATTATATGTTGAAAGTGACATGTGGTTTAGTGGTAGTGCATTTGGTGTTTGTGTTTAAGGTCTTGGGTTCAAGTCCTATCAAGTGTCATTTCTTTTAAATTCGAATTTAATCATCACTCAATCAAAATCTGACACGTGTCCTATATTTTGATGGTGACACATGTGCGAATAAGAAATTGACACGTGTCCAGCATGTCATGTTAGCAAACGCCGTTAGGGGATTTTCTAACGGAAGGACCAAATTGACATGTTTTTAAAAGTTTTGGGACCTCTTTAAAAAAAAAGAAATAAGAGACCAATTTGAAAAAACTTAAAAAGTTAGGGGACCAAATCGTGTATTTAGCTTATTTTTTATATTAGTTGTTTAGAAAGTGCTAAAACAAAGCTCCGCATAGAATTAGCAGAGGAAATTCAACAAAACGATCCAATCCCAACGTGTTGACACATGTATATTTCTATTAGGTTAAAGGTATATTTTAATTGGCACAGTAAAGTTAACAGTCAAATGCATGATTAATATAGTTTAATATGAAAATCAATCAATTAAAAATAAAAAGAGAAAAGAGTGTGATATTATTCCTGACAGGAGAGTCACATTCACATGCATCAACGTGCTACCTGCGGGTAAGATTTGGACTGCTCATGCCACGCATTACACCTCATGAAAGTTTCATAGGTTCCACGAAGAACTACGTGACTTGATACTTTTTCTTCACTAGCCCAACATACAACACTAACAAGATTGTCGCTCAACAACTTCTTAAAATAAATTCAAAAAGTCATGAAATTTCTTTTAAAAGTAAAATTCACATAAATGCCCAAATGACAGCTGAGGTTAAATTGAGGTTTTCTTATATTAATTAATATTAAAATTTAAACCCCTATATCACTTCTAGACGGAACATCATTTCTTTGACGATTAATATTTCAAAAAACTTAGTTTATTTAGACAACCCATTATCTTATTGATTAAGAATCAGTTTAATTATCAGGTGTGGTTTTCAATTAGGGTTAATCAAAAATTATTTTCTAATCCGTTGATCTAAATAAATTTAATTTAGTTTTCCAGTTAGGGTTAATCAAAAATTATTTTCTAATCCGTTGATCTAAAAAAATTTAATTAAATTTAAATGACATGCAAAATGAATATTAATCATTTTCCAATTTCATTTACACAGCTCTATTTTCACAATCAATCAAGTAACAACCGAGCATTAAGATTGTCTTATCCATTGACATCATCAAAGGTCCTTTGAATTTCCATGAAATGGTTACCCTATTTCATGCTCATGTTATTTCAAACATATGATGCATAAATATAATTAATTCCTGCATCCATGTATGACTTAAATTTTATAGTTCAAAATGGAAAAAGGTAACATCGATCCTATCTAAAATGATAAAGAAGTAGGTTATATCAAGAAAAAATGGGGACAAGGTGTTTGACAGTTTCACAAGACACAACAATATCAAATGGGACCCTTAGGATAGCCATGAAACGAACAAAAGTACCTAGTAACTGATAAGTGCTTTTTAATACAATAAAATAGATTTAGTTTGCTTAGAATTTAGTCATTATCCACTGTATTTCCTTTTATTTATTGCGATTTTTACTTTTTTTCCACTCTATTCTACTTGGGTATGTTATTTTGCAGGAATTTAAGGAAATAAAGGGTCAAAAATAAGAGAAAACCGACCTACTCCACAAACTCCGTCCTCAATCCAGAACACCGCCCAAACTTTTCCCCAACCAACACCGCCCAAGTTCCTAATCCATGACACCGCCCAAGCTCCTAATCCATGACACCGCCCAAGCTCCTAATCCATGACACCGCCTAGATTCTTCACCCAACCAGACTCCTTTCCTTTCCATCAACAACACCGTCCCATTCCCTATTCGTTGTCCCTTTCTTCTAATCCAAGCCTCAACACCGCCCAGCAACCGTCCTCACCTCTCAACACCGCCCAACCGTCCTCACCTCTCAACACCGCCCAACCATCCTTACCTCTCAACACCGCCCAACCGTCCTCACATCTCAACACCGCCCAACCGTCCTCACCTCTCAACACCGCCCAACCGTCCTCACCTCACACACCGCCCAACCGTCCTCACCTCAACACACCGCCCAACTTCCCAACACCGTCTCCCTTTCTTCTTCTAATACACAACTCCGCCCAGACTCTCAAACCACAACACCGCCCAGACTCTTAAACCACAACACCGTCCAGCAGTACTCTCCACACCGCCCAGACTATCTTCACAGGCCCAACACCAGATCAATTGAACACCGCCCAGCAACACCGGCTCCATCCACCACAACGTCCAGCAACTCCACTGTCCCTCATATCACCATACCTGCCACATACAAACCAACAACGCCCAGCAACTAATACCAAACAGCAAGCTTTCACTCGGTCTTGTGGAATTCCAGTACTTTTCCATTCAGAATTTGCCCAGCTGAATAAATCCAAGCACCGAATTATTGGAAATATTAAAATAATGCAATTTGGGACAGTTGGAAGTCACATGCACCGAAAGTTTCTTCCACTTGCAAATTGAACGCGTTTTCATTGCTGGAATCCTCAATCCATTTGCCTATAAAAGCAGCAGCAACCCATCAGCAAAAAACAACTTCTTCCCAGTCAAAAATCACTCAAGCTTCATTTCTTCGTTCTTTTTTCTTTTTTTTTTCTCTTAAGTTCTATTCTTTTCTATTTTTTCTTTCTCTGTCCGTTTTTCTTTTCTTTCTTTTTATTTTCTTTTCTTTCTTTTATTTTGTAAGAGTGTGAGGGCTGTAAAAGTGAGATTTTAAATTTGTAATTGGTGGAGAAATTACTGCAACAAGGAAATTCAGTGGTAAATTATTTTGAGCTCTTGGAGAAACCCGTAAGTCTTTATTTTTACCATGTCTTGTATGTTTTATTTTTCTATTATTTACATGAATTTAAATTATTTCATGAGTAGCTAAATTAATTATCTTGGGATAAAGGGGGTATGATAATATTTTATTTTAATATTATTTTGACTTGGAATTAAATAAATTTCTGTTTTCCATTTAGTTCAATTATGCTTAATGCTTTTAGTAATTCCTAACAAGAACCTAAATGATAAAACTGTATACTTACGGGTATATTAGTAAGTTTAGGTAATAAATAGAATCGAGAGATTTATTTTTACCGGAAAGCTTTGAACTAAACCTAAGATTTTTGAAATGCTTTTTGTGACCTCGGTAAAACCGTGAAAGTAATCAAAATTCTTTTGAGGAAATAAAAGGGATTTTCATAAAACGATAATGGGCCTTTCTGAGGATTAAGCAGCGCTTTCCATAGGTTAGGTACATTAATAGGATTCCGAAAGGAACATATTAATTAGCTTTTGGAAAATTCGCCTTGGAAAACTTAATTCGATTCTTATTTATGAAAAGTTAAAATTCATTAAACATAAAATAGAGTCTTAATCCCCTGAAATCCCAAGATACTCTCAACTCTGATTTTTTTTTTTTTTAGTGTCAAGTAAATTTTATTTTTATTCGTATTCTATGCAACTTTAATTTGTGCTTTATTTTATAAAAACCTTAAAAACTAATTGTGTGGATAATTAAATTTCAATATGCTGGTACTTTGAACACAGTCCCTGTGGAGAACGATAATCTTTTATATTACGCGACATAACCCGTGCGCTTGCGGGCCCTGTCAAGTTTTTGGCGCCGTTGCCGGGGACTGTTGTCCCTCAAATATCGGCAATATTGAAATTCGATTAAATCATACTTGTTAATATTTTTATTTTTAGTTTGTTTTATTTCTAGTTATTTATTTTTATTTTTATTTTGAAAGATCACCTTTGATCTTGGTCTGTTATGGAATTCTTAACAGGTGCTACTGACCTTTATTGTTGTATTTGTGGTGATTCAGGACATACTGCTATAAATTGCTATTTTGCAATATCCTTAAACCACCATGAACAAAAATTTCATCAGTTGGATGCTATTGGGAACTATAACCATAACAGTGATTTTAGAAGCTTACCAGTGTTCCAAAACTATCCCCCACAAAAATCCAAACTTGAAAAACTGATGGAAAATTTTGTAAGCACCCAAGAAAAACGAAATGAAGAGTTCTCAAATGCCATAAAAACCTTAGCTTCCAAGGTGGACTCTCTGGCCACCCATAACAAAATTTTGGAAAATCAAATTATCCAACAAACCTCTTTTTCTATAAGAACACCAGAAACATTTCCTGTAAAACCTGAGGTGGAACCATCTAACCACACCATGGACATCACTCTTAGGAGTGATACTCATTATGATGATCCGGTTGGCATAACTAAAGAAGAAGCTAAGGAAGAGAAGAAATTTGATGAGTCTCTATCTCATCCAATAATTGAGGAGAGCAACACACTGATCCAAAAGAAGGTACTGCCCAAGCTTCAGGATCCAGGTATTCTAGAGGTTATTCCTATCAAGGTAGGAAAATTTTACATACCTGTTAACTTTGCTGTGCTTGAAATAGATTTTATTGACCAAGTGGTAAAGAAAGAGGCAATCCAAAACCTCCCTCTTGATCCACTTGAATCTGTTTTATCTTATGACTTTTCAGGCATTTCAAAAATACACTTCTGTGATTTTTTGGCTAAAAGAGAACTGATCCCTAAAGTGGAATTCAGACCACTAAAACCTGTGTTCAGGTATGAATTGTATAGTTGAAGCAGGTTCAGAAAAGTCTGGCTGAAGACTTAAAACTTAGCACTTGTGGGGAGGTAACCTCATGTCTTTAATAAATAAATAAAAAAAAACAAAAAAAAACAAAAACAAAAAAACAAAAAACAAAAAACAAAAAACCAACTATGTCAGATGCTGGTTTGGGGTTACTACAGGTAAGTTTTCTTATCCTTTATCATCCATTTTAACATTGCGGACAATGTCAAATTCTGGTTTAGGGTGGTAGGTAAGAAAACTTAACTGTTTTGTTGTGTGATTATTCATGCATGTGTGTTTTCCTTATTTTGTTAGTAATCTTGTAATTTACCATGATTGCATGATAAATTTACTTTGAACACAAGGCTAAAGTATCTAAGGACCCCAAAATTTTGAGTAAAATTTTCAAAATTTGATTGTTTAAATGCCAAATAAATGCTTAAATGAACCTTATGTGATTAAAATTTTCTTTGAAAGGACTTTCCATGATGAGACTTGAGCCAAAATGGGTAATTTATCAAACAAATTTTCAAAACCCATATTTTCTTGATTGAGTGAATCTCATAGTCATTAATATTCTAGAACTTGTTTTTCAACCGATTCAAAATGGTTTTTGATTATATGTCTTAGAATGATAAAGGCACAATTAGGTCTTATTCTTAAGCCTCAGAATTTTGCATAATTTGACCCCTAGTTGTCCCTTTTGAGCCTGAAAGTGAAATTTTTTTTTTGAAACCTTTCATTGACTAATATCCTCTATAATGGTGAAAAAGTTGGAAATTTAGTGGAGCAAAGAAAT
Organism: Clitoria ternatea; assembly: GCA_037962975.1. NCBI lineage: Eukaryota > Viridiplantae > Streptophyta > Magnoliopsida > Fabales > Fabaceae > Clitoria > Clitoria ternatea. The sequence goes on from CM075671.1 coordinate 115,271,993, forward strand.
AAAAAAAAAAGGACTTAAGAAAAATATGTATTGAATGCAAAGAAAAGCAAGAAAAAGAAAAAGAAAATCAAAAGGATGATATTGAATGAATTCCAAAAAGTCTATAAAAGTTCAAAAATTTGCTCTGTTAAAATTATTATGGTAATTTGAATCATTCATGATGTTAAAGCCCTTTTGTATTCCATTTTTCTTGAAATTCCTACCAATACAACCCAAGGCCGCGTTACAACCTTTGAAAGACCTTTAGACTTTGACATATTTTCTATCTAAACTGTGGAGTCTCTGGTTTATTAACAAGCTTATGGTAATGTTTTTTTTGACTATGATGATTTGAGAGATACACAAACCTTGAAACACTTGAGTGAAAATTGTGAGAAGAGTATCTCAAGTCTTGACATTAAAATTTGATTCACATAAGTAAATAAAAATTGGCATTTGAATAAATCTGTTTCTCTATTTTGGATTCCTTAGTTTATTAAGTTTAGTGTTTTCTGTATTTTATCTTGTGAATATGGTGATTGCTTGAGGACAAGCAATGTTTTGGTTTGGGGTATTTTGATAAGTGCTTTTTAATACAATAAAATAGATTTAGTTTGCTTAGAATTTAGTCATTATCCACTGTATTTCCTTTTATTTATTGCGATTTTTACTTCTTTCCACTCTATTCTACTTGGGTATGTTATTTTGCAGGAATTTAAGGAAATAAAGGGTCAAAAACAAGAGAAAACCGACCTACTCCACAAACTCCGTCCTCAATCCAGAACACCGCCCAGACTTTTCCCCAACCAACACCGCCCAAGTTCCTAATCCATGACACCGCCCAAGCTCCTAATCCATGACACCGCCCAAGCTCCTAATCCATGACACCGCCCAAGCTCCTAATCCATGACACCGCTTAGATTCTTCACCCAACCAGACTCCTCTCCTTTCCATCAACAACACCGTCCCATTCCCTATCCGCTGTCCCTTTCTTCTAATCCAAGCCTCAACACCGCCCAGCAACCGTCCTCACCTCTCAACACCGCCCAACCGTCCTCACCTCTCAACACCGCCCAACCGTCCTCACCTCTCAACACTGCCCAACCGTCCTCACCTCTCAACACCGCCCAACCGCTCTCACATCTCAACACCGCCCAACCGTCCTCACCTCTCAACACCGCCCAACCGTCCTCACCTCACACACCGCCCAACCGTCCTCACCTCAACACACCGCCCAACTTCCCAACACCGTCTCCCTTTCTTCTTCTAATACACAACTCCGCCCAGACTCTCAAACCACAACACCGCCCAGACTCTTAAACCACAACACCGTCCAGCAGTACTCTCCACACCGCCCAGACTATCTTCACAGGCCCAACACCAGATCAATTGAACACCGCCCAGCAACACCGGCTCCATCCACCACAACGTCCAGCAACTCCACTGTCCCTCATATCACCATACCTGCCACATACAAACCAACAACGCCCAGCAACTAATACCAAACAGCAAGCTTTCACTCGGTCTTGTGGAATTCCAGTACTTTTCCATTCAGAATTTGCCCAGCTGAATAAATCCAAGCACCGAATTATTGGAAATATTAAAATAATGCAATTTGGGACAGTTGGAAGTCACATGCACCGAAAGTTTCTTCCACTTGCAAATTGAACGCGTTTTCATTGCTGGAATCCTCAATCCATTTGCCTATAAAAGCAGCAGCAACCCATCAGCAAAAAACAACTTCTTCCCAGTCAAAAATCACTCAAGCTTCATTTCTTCGTTCTTTTTTCTTTTTTTTTTCTCTTAAGTTCTATTCTTTTCTATTTTTTCTTTCTCTGTCCGTTTTTCTTTTCTTTCTTTTTATTTTCTTTTCTTTCTTTTATTTTGTAAGAGTGTGAGGGCTGTAAAAGTGAGATTTTAAATTTGTAATTGGTGGAGAAATTACTACAACAAGGAAATTCAGTGGTAAATTATTTTGAGCTCTTGGAGAAACCCGTAAGTCTTTATTTTTACCATGTCTTGTATGTTTTATTTTTCCATTATTTACATGAATTTAAATTATTTCATGAGTAGCTAAATTAATTATCTTGGGATAAAGGGGGTATGATAATATTTTATTTTAATATTATTTTGACTTGGAATTAAATAAATTTCTGTTTTCCATTTAGTTCAATTATGCTTAATGCTTTTAGTAATTCCTAACAAGAACCTAAATGATAAAACTGTATACTTACGGGTATATTAGTAAGTTTAGGTAATAAATAGAATCGAGAGATTTATTTTTACCGGAAAGCTTTAAACTAAACCTAAGATTTTTGAAATGCTTTTTGTGACCTCGGTAAAACCGTGAAAGTAATCAAAATTCTTTTGAGGAAATAAAAGGGATTTTCATAAAACGATAATGGGCCTTTCTGAGGATTAAGCAGCGCTTTCCATAGGTTAGGTACATTAATAGGATTCCGAAAGGAACATATTAATTAGCTTTTGGAAAATTCGCCTTGGAAAACTTAATTCGATTCTTATTTATGAAAAGTTAAAATTCATTAAACATAAAATAGAGTCTTAATCCCCTGAAATCCCAAGATACTCTCAACTCTGATTTTTTTTTTTTTTTTTTAGTGTCAAGTAAATTTTATTTTTATTCGTATTCTGTGCAACTTTAATTTGTGCTTTATTTTATAAAAACCTTAAAAACTAATTGTGTGGATAATTAAATTTCAATATGCTGGTACTTTGAACACAGTCCCTGTGGAGAACGATAATCTTTTATATTACGTGACATAACCCGTGCGCTTGCGGGCCCTGTCAGTAACCTACACATGAAATAGGCCCCTAAAATGGATTTTTTTTTCCGAAGTTTTCAACATGTAAGGTAGGAGGTGCTACTCATATCACAACAATGTGAAACGTATTTTAATATTTCCAACATTCATGCTGCCACCATAAGAGAGGAAAAAAGTATATTCATGATGGCAGATACATATAAAGAGATGGTACAAGATTGTCAACAAAATAAAAAAGAAACTTTACATCTTTCATTACCGTTATAATTTAGTGCATGTTTGGATTTCTGTTTGAGTCACAAACAAGGATCCATTTCAACACGAGTAGTTTTCACGTTTTGGATCCAGTTTCAACACATGTAAGAGTAGTTTTCATGTTTTGGATCCAGTCTGTTATGGTGTGATCTGTTTCCAAACATACACTTATGAAAACATCAGGGACTCGGTGTTTGCATGTGAAGCTCCCTAAAGGGATGTTTGGTATCTACTACTATCAACAAACATACATTTACAGGTTACCTATTGTTGTGGTTTGATCGTAGCAACATTGCCAAAATTTCAGAGAACTGAGGGCGTTTTGAAGGGGTGTGGTTCCAGCACTTTGTCATAAGGGACTTAAGAGTTTGAGGGCAGTCCTTGGGGATTTCAGGTCTAAGGCCACATGCAGCAATGCCAACTGCTGCTTGCACAGGTGAACATGAAGAATATGCTGCCTCACCAGTTACCATCTCCCAAATTACCATGCCAAAACTATAAACATTACTCATCCATGTTTCTGAGACACTCTCTGGGTCACCAGCAATTATCTGTTTTCAACAAGAGGGAGGATATAAAGCTTGTCAACTTGATGACTAAGCAATTCATATGGTTTGGAATAAAAAGTGCCATTAAAAATTCATATGCTATTTCGCAATCATAAAAAAACATACATATAGTAAAACTCATACACTATCAATGGGACAATGGCATGAACATGATGCACAAAATTTCCCTTTAAGGTTATAGAAACTTCCCTTGTTCTTATTGAAGCCTTTTTCTATTGTCCATTAGAATGAAGGGAAAATAAAGTTATAAGGGCATTTTGGGTGATTTAATTATATTTTTCCTTTAAATCCATTAAATTGTTTATCTCTTTTGTCTCTGAAAGAACAGTTAAACAGGATAGTTTTCATTCTCTCTCTTTTGCCAACGTGCACTCCAGGTTAAAAAAGCTCCAAGTACCAAGTTTTATCAATAGGGCAAAATCAACTACAATACTGAGGACAGATCATGCTGGAGGTTTGAGGTTTGCGGGCTCCATTTGAAATCAATTCAAGTATAAATGGCATTACACTGCCACACTGATTTGTCAAATGATATATAGTAGTGTTTAAACAAAGGAATACACTATATAAAGTGAAAGCACAAAACAATTATTAAGAAATGCTAACCATGTTCAAACAATGATGTCTTGACAGATAAACACAAATCATATTTTAATGCTGGCAAGTTCTGTATAGTGTTTTTCCCATACAACGTATCTAAATAGCATCCTTCCAGGCAATAAAGCTAACAAAATGTTACTCCAAGTTGCTCTGCAGTCAAACATCTAGCACTTCGTTCTTGAGGTCAGATAGCCCTTGCATACTATTTGGTTGGAAAGGGATGCAAGGCCGGGTAGAGAATTTGATAAAGGGAAAAACTCTTCTAAAGTACAGGAATGCATTTTAGATGATAAAGTGCAATGCTGTTAGTTGTTGATTAAGAAAAACTAATATCAATAATATCACCATTGATTTCTAAATCAATGATTAATAGTGCAGTTTATACTCTAACATAAATTCTTGCAAAGGAGGTAAATTCTTTAAATATCCCTATTTTGATTAAGATTGGTGGACGGTCCTTCAATTTTTCCCTTTGTTCAGCTATTCCAATTTTGAGGCGATTTTATTTTCCCTTTCTTACTCTCGATCGAACCAAACAATCCAAAAAAAAAGCTCAAAAGTGTAAATGTGGATAAACAAAACCACCAAACAAAGATGGAGAGAAGAAAATTCATACAATTTGACCCCCAGACATTAAGAACATATCAATCTCAAACACATAAATATAATACTTAAATGCTGCTATTGTTATTAGACAGCTCAACATAAATGTTCTAAAGTTCCTAGAGGAATGACAGCGAGTAAGGCTATAAGGCTATATAATCATTAAACATACATTTTTCATTGCCATGCAGGTCAGAGTTGAATCTTGTAAACAAATCTGATTGAGATATGCGTTGCTACTTGCTAGGATCAAAAGACTTATTTAGAAACAAATCATTACCTGTTCAAATATTTTCCGGAAGAGCAATGTAAAAGTCTAAATGAAACTCTAAAGCATATTCCCATGTAGTATCCTTCCCAAGAGTCTAGAGTATATTAGATTAGGAATCTAGGTCTCAAACTGAGGTCCTTAACTTTAATTTTCTGTCTAAAAAATATAGATGGGAGAAGCATTACATATTTTAATAAAACTATGGAACCTAATGGCTTGACACATTTATTTGCACAATCTCAGCAGTTATTTGCCAACTTGAAAAGAGTGTGATTAAGGGCATACCTCTGGAGCCAGCCACTGATAACCATCAGTTTCGTAATCCATTGCCTCTCCAACACTCTTGCAGGCAGTGACTATACCCATATCACCCAAGCAAGCATTCCCATGCTTATCCAACAGAATCCTCTGAGTATTAAGGTCTCTGTATGCAACACCGTGATCATTCATAAACTTGATCCCCTCAGCCACATCAACTGCCATTCCTACAACATCCTTAATCGGAAGCTTTCTGTTCTTTAACATTAGGTCATGAACAGATCCTCCTTCTATAAATTTTGTCACTACACACAGTCCATGATTGTCATCCACACAAACACCAAAAAACTGCATAATATTCTTATGTCCACAAGTCATCAGTGCTAGCAAATCCTTCCTAAGCTGAAAATCATAACAGTTCCCTTTCTCACACCCTCTAAGCTTCTCAATGCCAACCTTTTTCCCCATGTAAGTCCCCTTATATGAATTCAGCCCAATCTGATCCACAAACTCAAGACTATCTGAGTTCAACAACCATCTCTCAATATCATTCCCACCTGACTGAATAGTCTGCCATTCATCCACCGATACAATAAACGATGAACTAGACAACGGCATCTCAAGCTGAATCCTTTGGTTCAAATTCTCAAACCCATTTCCACAGTAAGCATTGTCAGAATCTTCCCCAATCTCTTCAAGCTCCCTCCCCTTGGAGCTCTCCTCTTGGCATCCACAAAGCCCAAAGGGAAGCTTCACGGCACTAACTTTCGGTTTCTTCATGGCGATCTTGAGAGCACTTTCAACCCTGGTCCTTAACAACTTATCTTGTCCGGTTCCAGACAGAAACAGAAGAAGCACAATCCCAAGGGTGAAACCTTTCTTCTCATAGATCTGAATCTTCTTGCAACAAATGGAGTAACTATCCAATGCCCCCGACATTGCAGGCCATGAAATCGGAGAATTGCAAGCAAATGTCAACTTGAACAAAGACCCACATTGAAGCTGAATCTCACCATCACATTCCTCTTGAATCAATATTGCAGCTTGCTCTTCCTCCAAAGCTTGCTCCATCAGCTTGATGTGAAGAAACACATCTTTCACATCAAACCCGGCCTGAGAATAACTGGCCAATAAATAATCAAACACATAAACATCACAAACTACTAAAATCCCATGAAAAACAAAAAGATAAAAAAAACAACAAAATCCATCACTCAAGTAAGTGGTCTTCAAATATAACCAAAACAGTGCAACTGAATCTTCACATTGGCACCCGCATTCAAATTGGAACACCACTCAAATTGAAAGAGCTTCTAAAGAAAAGAAAAGAAAAATCAAAACCATCACACAAGTGACTATAAACCCGATTGAAATCATCATTAACATCCACATTCAGATTAGATCACCACCCAAGTTGAAAACTTTAAAGCCCCTAACACTGAACGAACCAAACCCATCACCAAAAGCACGCAACCCCATCACACAGCCAAAAGCAGTGCAATCAAACCTTCACTAACAACTCTCACATTCACATTAAACACGCAAGACCCAAGTCAAAAAGACGCAAACTTTACACCCCAAACGCAAAACCCATCTCCAAAAACACGGTTACCAAATCACCCAATACACGAATCCAGGTTCAGATTCGAACCTAAGAGGCAAAGAATCATAGTGCTTGCGAACACTGCACACGAGCTTCTCGGGAAGCTGGCTTCCAGGGTATAGCTGAGTGAGATTACGAACAACGGTGCCCCAAACAACGTTTCGAGAAGAAGAAGAAGAAGAAGAAGAATCGGGTTTGGAAGATTCGAGATTAACGTTGAAGTTACTATTGAGAGAGTTCTTAAGCGAAGCTATGGCTTCGGAGACGTTGCGAGTGAGCTTCTGAAGCTTCTTGTGAACGATGGAAGAGTCTTTGAGATGTGGTGTTGTGGAGTTTTGGGGTTTTTTCTGCATGAGGACTTGTTCCAGCATGTCTTCATCGTTGTTGGGGGTGGTGGTGTTGGTGTTGCGGCTCGACCAGCACTCCAAAGCTGCGGCCATTCCGGTTCGGAGGAAAGAACCGGATACCAGTGGGAGGAGATTCAGAAGAAGGAAGAAGAAGAAGGAGAGGGTGGTTTTGGATTTGTGAATAGGACCATGTTGTTTTGTTTCTGACACAAGAAAATGGAAGAGGACGGAGGAATGCATTCTTTTATGACTAAAATATATGTTTAAATTCCCTTTAAGAAATTGAATAATTTTAACTTTTAAATTTGTTTAATTAGTTTTACAACTCTGCGTGGCATGTTAACTTTTTTCAACTTATATGAAAATAATTATTGTAGAAATATTTAAGTTAACCATTCAATTTTAGATAATATACTGTTTGATTCATTATAGGAATATGAAACATTAACAAGTTATTGTGATAACGAAACAATTTAAGTAAAAAAGAAATTTTAGAAAAACAATGAGCATGAAGTTACACATTATCCAATATGGGAGAATAAGCATGTAAATTTTTTTGTATTATGAGTTCAATCATATAACGACAAAAATAGATATGAGAAGAAATTCTGAAATTTGTTTAAATAAGTGATGGAAATGTAAAACCATTCTGAAAAAAAAAACCATTGCCTTGCACGGTTAATTTTTTGATATAGATAAAAATAGTTGCTTCAGAAATATTTAAGTTAATCATTCAGTTTAGATGATATACCGTTCGTAAAAGATAATACGATCGATGGATTAACATGTTGATAGAAAACTAAAATGAAACAGAACTTTCATAAGATTTTATACATAGTTTTAGAAAAAAAAATGATAAGTTGAGTTATCAATTACAATGCAGAAAATACATACCTAAGACAACTTAGAGAATATTTTCCTATACACGATGTTAATGGTGTTGTTTGGAGAAATATCACCATGGGTTTAAAGTAGGAAATCTCACTCTTGATAATACAATATATAATTGGCCATGTAAAAAGATTCGTTGTGGTATTTGAAAGAGTTTATCCTTGAGACTTATTTATTGTCATTGTAAATGACACCATCGTGGGAAATGTCTCCTTTGAAATTTAATGGGAGAGTTCCTGAGGGAGGTATCATGCTATTTCTTGGAATGTTTCCCGTGTTGCACACGGTATTATACATTACTTATAAAATAAGTGTGAATATGCAAGGGGATTATATATCATTTATAAGATGATATATAATTTATTCATGTAGCAATAAGAACTTTGTCATAGAATCATACTATGGCATACATCTCCAATTTAAAAGCATTAAAAGTTACTTTGCATTGATGGAAAAATAAAACAAAATCATTAGAAAGATTAGAATCCAAACAGATATTCTTAAATTTTAAATATTAGCATAAAAATAATAAATAATAAATTAAATATTAAATATTAACATAAAAATAATAAATATTAAATTAAATAAAAATATTACTACTTTTAAATGCTACTATAATTAAATATTAAATGTTACCAATATAGATAGTTGAAAGTTATCCCAGATTGACTTAAAAAATGTGTAAGAACTATCTTAAGCTATTAAGAATGTCCGTTCAGCTTATATGTTAAATTTGTTCACTATGCATATTTATCTAGTGCTATTAGGAATGACCTTTTGGTTTATGGGAAACATGTATATAAGTGAAACACTATAGTAACTAACAATGTAAACCATATTATTAGAGGCATTACATTTGTTTGATGTTTAAGTTCCCAAGATAACTACATAGTCATGTTAATTAATGAAAGTTATATACAATAGTTGGCTAGTTAATGAGAGAACCTAGAGTGATGTTTAAGTTTCAAAGGCAATTTGTAATTACATTCAAGCAGGCAAACTAATCACTTAAATGTTCTTTACAATGAATATACATCTACATGAATAATTTGGTAATGGTGCATTTTCCAAAATCTATTTTGATTAGGTTAATAAATAAAGAAATGAATATCTGCAATGTCCTGAAATTGACTTCCTTAAGCATGCACTCTTAAAAGCGATTATATTGATCTTATCTAAAACGCGAATGGGAGAAAGTTGATAGCATTTCATGCGGTGATTTTCAAGTTAAAGTTTGGGTTGCTATTATTTATTTAATCTAAGAAGATGCAATATGACTAAAATATATGTTTAAATTCCCTTTAAAAAATTGAATAATTCTAACTTTTAAATTTATTTAATTTATTTAAAAATAATCTTTTATTAATATTTTATATTAAATACTGAGATAGTTAGTGTTTGTACCACCTTTGTAGTGTCACATAAGTGAAATGTGTAATGTCACATTCCGATTTCCCGGACCTGAATCCCAATGTAATCAAGATAATTAATTAATAAAAATGTGGGTAAATTTTTCACGTTTAGAATATTTCCAAAACACCTCGACAATTACATCAAGACCCAAACCACAGAAAATCAAAGAGTGAGATTTAAGAATTCATAACTGGATCGCAAGGTAAATCACTCATATATGTATACAAAAATAATAGAGTTTACAGCGGAAGAAGAATATGTATACAGGACACACGCCTAATCCCATATATGAAGATATGGAAAAAGGCTTGACAAGGCATGCAATTACATAACCTATGCCTATTAAGCCGTAATCAAGCAAGTACCCAAATATCATTCATTGCCTTTCATGAAATTCAACCTCAATTCATGTATTGTCAATACTTGTACATATACAAAAGGACTACATGTCCAACATCATTTTATCCATCAAAATAGGCATAAATTCTAATACCCCAAATATCAAAGTATCATTCACTTATGCTGCCATCTATACAATATCCATCAAATAACTGATTGTCAACACTAATCATATACATTACATTCATAATTCCACAACTCACTACCTATCCTGTAACACCCTAACTTTTTAAAATAAAGGATTAATTAAGGAAATAAATATTAAGTAATTGTATGTGGGTTATTTAATGTCCCAAAATATTGGAAATAATTAAATTAAGATTTTTGGGGATCACTCATAATTTATTGGAGCTGAATAAGCTGGAATTAAGCCCGATTAGGATATGGGTGTCGGACCAAGTATCTCCGATTGGGAAGATATTGGTTAGGGCTGTTAAGAATATTATTGGGAGTCCAAATGTGTATTCAGAATAATTTTTAGATAAAGTATTGAGCCCGAACAGATATCTTGTTTGTCATAAAACGGTAAAATTTTAATGAGAAGCCAAACATTAAAACACACTCTCTCTTTTCCTCCCTTCATTTCACGTTGACTCTCTATCTCCCTTGGCAAACACATTTCATTCTTCTTCTTCTCCTTTATCTCTTCCTCTCCTTTTTCCAAAAACCTAAGCAAATTGGTGGTGCCTCCTCTCCCTTCCAATTTTGTTTTCTCTAATGGCATAGGAGAAGCTTAAAGCTTGAAGTTTTCTCTTCCTCTCTTCTTCATTTTCGCAACTCCCTCTCTCCCTTTAATACCCATTTTTGTTTTGGGGTGAGGTAAGTTTTTCACACCATTTTTGGATGGGTTACTGCCCTGGTTATGAGTTATTATAGCTTGGGGGAGTAATGTATATGAATGAGGTATTTATTGGAAGCCGTAAATGTGGAAACCCTAGAGTGGGTTGTCATAAATGCAAGATTTGAATGAAATAAAGGTGGTAGATGAGGATTAATGATGTATTTATGAATGTAGTTGAGTTGGTGAAAAACCCTAACTATTAAGATTTGGGGAAAATGGTATATGTGGATTGGATAATATACTTGAGAGGGAATGCATGACAATGATGGGTGTAGGTGTTGATAAATGGAGTAGTGTGAATATTGGGGCTTAAGGTTATTTTGTAACCTTCAATATAATGAATGAGGCTTGATGGAAAAGAATTCCCGAATCCTAATAAATGAAGGAAAAGATGTCTATAACATGTTTTACACATACGAAATTATAGATATGATTAAGGTTAATTAGAGTTAAATTTATGTCTTGAATAGTTGATTGATTGGGAATTTTAAACGTATATTAATGTAGGATCCATTCTGAACGACAAGGTGGGTACGTCGTATCAATCAGAATTCTTCTTTTGAGGTAAGGGATGAGTCTTTATGTTCTAAATGCATGAGTTGAATAGTATTTGATTATCATATGTGACAATATGCATGTTTACCTTGCTTATAATATTATGAAGAGTTGTAATGTTGTGGTGATGTGTCTTAGCAACACGCATTGATGCATTTAGAATATTTATGGTGTGCTATATGGTAGTGTGGATTGTTTGACAATGTGGTGTCTTGAATATAATGTTATACTTATGTCTACCATAAATGTGAAATGATTATAAGTGATGTTTGATTGAGAATGAGTGTGAATGAATAGCATACCTTGAGTGATGGTAAAAGATTAATGTTGTTGTGTTAGACGAATGGAATTGAATTATATTTATGAGAATTATTGAGCATGCTACATGAAAATTTAAACTAATGATAATAACCAACAATAATAAATCCACTAAAAGCATTGTGGTGATGTTAGTGATGACGATGATGATGATTGATGAGTGGCATGAATAGGATGCATAGAGTGAGAAATGCATATGATGGGCATTTGCATCCATGGCATACTGTATAGCCGCCGATGTTGGAACGTTAGGGGAGTTTCCTCGACCGACCCAGTGGGAGGGTGGCTCAGTGCACGAGCAAATTTTATTTTCCCCTGTGACTCGGTGTGTAAGTCACAAAGGTGGCTCTTGATGAGCAGGTGACCCCGGTAGTCCATTAGATCACAGCCACCATGAAATGAGTCATGGCCGGCCTGCAACACCATACGTTGAATATGTGTTACCGCGGTCATGGTGAAAATGATCAGGTGTTGCAAAAGGGCGATGCGGTTTGGTACCAGTAAAAGACTGGTGAAATGCATGCAATTGGATGACAAGTGTACACATTTTACTACTGCAGTAGGGGTATGCTTAGATAATCATACTTGAGTCCTACAATTGGTGTTTATGTTCCCATAGTCAGATCTGTAATTATTGAAATCTTTCATTGTGCATATGCATTTGCTTAAGAGCATTTGCATATAGCAAGGAAGTATGCCAAAGGTGATGAGATATAATGATAGTTGTGTTGAGGATGAGAAAATGAATTAAGACAACATAAAAGATGTGAATACCAAATAATAATTTGAATAAGATGATGAGATGTGTAATAGTCCATTTTGTTGAAGGACTAGATCATGTGTATGATTTTATACATTGCTTGATTTACAAAGATGTTTGTATTATATGATGATAGTTGATGATGAAATATGTGTGAATGCAAAGTATACATGTTGTGATACATATACACATGATCACATGGTATTCATATTCATTATTTTGGAATATATGACTCACTCTCCCATGTTGTCCACTTTTTAGACTTGTGATGTAGGGCACTCACGGGTGGAGGGAATCTTTTGAAGTACATTTTGATGAAGAAGGTAAATAGGTGTAGAGTAAACGCCTTGGCCAGAAAATCTAGATTTTTGTATAGCATATAGTGTACATGTATGCCTAATTTGCCATCTAGATTGTAGTTTGATAATTTTGAGGGTCATGTAGGAAAATTAGACCTTGGTTTGTATGGCCAATTTTTATTAATGACCTAGGTGATGTAAGTTAAGGAATTATGATGCTTGTTGATGATAAATTCTATGAATGAATGATGTATTTTGCAACTTGTAGCATTTCATGAAGGTTGTGAAAAAAATGATTTAAATCCTATGCATTAAATGAATGGGAATTGATCTTGAAGTGTTTAAACAATTGGATGAACCTTTGAATGCATGGTCGAATGTATCTAGTGCATTAGCATTGGTTAAAATGACATGAAATGAGAGTTGGTATGCTGAGTTGTGTGAAATTTTGCATGTTTTCGCTGTTTCTGCATAACTCCCTCAAGCAAGTAATAATCTTGCTCAAGCGAGATTTCCCTCTAACAGTAGGGTGACCTCTGGCCCAATTTAGCTTAAGCGAGTGGCAATTTCACTTAAGCGAAATCTCCTTGAACCAGAGGTGTGACTACTGGCCACATTTCGCTCAGGCGGGTAACGTCTCGCCCGAGCAAGCGTTGGATAAAATACTACTGGACCATTTTCGCTTGAGTGAATGGTCAGTAAGTTGGTGGCTCGCTCAAGCGATCGAGGATGGGAATGGTCACTGGAGTTACTTTGCTTAGGCAGGGATGCCTCGCCCAAGTGAATGTGGTTTAATTAGTTACTGGAGTGATCTCGCTTAAGCGAGCAGGGCTTCGCTCAAGTGAGCAGGGCTTCGCTCAAGCGAGATGGGCACCTGATACTCTTCTCTTCTTCGCTCAAGCGTATTTTGTATCTCGCCCAAGCGTGACTACGCGAACTCGCTTAAGCGAGTGTAGTACTCGCTTGAGCGAGTGGCATCTGTTTCCTCCCTAAATGCCTTGTTTTAATTATTTTCACTTTCCTTTGCATTAAATCATCTTTTGCATCATCTTAATAATACCTTTGACATATTATAAAATCATTAAATCTCATGATGCCTAATTTCTTGAACCCAATCACACAACATTAATTTAAAATGATTCTTTCCGTTGTTTTTAATTGAAACTTTCTCATTAATCATTTTTAACTCGCCTTCTCATATTTCCATATATGGGATAGGTTTTTCATAGATCTAGGGTGTTGATTAAAGGTTCACCACTTTATTTCTGTGTCAAATAATGATTCATAAAATGTGAAAAATTTACCCCTATTTTTGGGGTGTCACAACCTGGTATCAGAGCATTGATTTCTCTTGATACAACTATAATTGATGTTGTATAAGTAATTGTTACTTATGATTGGATCATATGAGCTATAATCGATTGAGTTAGGGATTTCTTTGATTGAATTGTGGCTGTTTGTCATTGAATTGAAATTAATATGCTTGTTGTTTGAGTCTGGCCAAGATTCCTTACACTATTTACCTTCAATAATGAATATGTTGTGATTATGTTTTAAGGTTGACATGATTATATGATGTGATGCCTGATGGACCAATGAATGTTGAAACCTTGGATTTATAGGTTGAAAATTAAATGTTTGGTCTAGTATACTCACATGTGAGCCATGTTTTAATGTATAGGCTTGAGATATAGCTGGTAGACCTAATCGTGAGGTTGCTGCTATGGCAAACGCCTTGAATCGCCTTGCTGACCTCTTGGAAAGACAAGGCCAACTGAATGTGGGACAAGGTGCCCAAGGTCTTGATCTGTTTCTCAAGAGGAAACCTTCTGAATTTCATGGAGGTTATAAACCTGAGGATGCTTATGCATGGATCAACGATTTGGAAAGAATTTATGCAAGCTTCGACTGTTCTGAAGCACAAAAAGTGGAGTATGTGATCTTTATGGTCCATGATGAAGCTGAAGTGTTAACCCGGCGATAGCGTCTCAACAGTTCGTTTCCACCACCGGGTTGTTAATTGGCAAGCGCACCAATCGTTTGTAGTTTTCAAAATTTAGATATCGTTCCACTGGGATTGAAAGTCCAATAACAACAGTAATTTTCTATTTACTATGGTAAATGTGAAGGAAGTTATAGACAAAAGAATGATTTATATACAATTTATACAATATTCACAGGATAGCATGATTGAGTGGTTCATAAGATAAAAGAAAATAAAATCTATCTAAAAAGTTGAGTTACAATCTAGAATAGGTAAGATACTTGAGATAAACACAGATAAACAAATTATGTTGGAAATTGGATCCCTAATCTAGAATAACAATGAGGAACTCAAGACATGTATATTTAATCATCAAGTTTCATGTCATTGCAGCTTAAAATCATTATAACCGATCCCTCGTGATATAAATTCTAAGAATTCATCGTAAAGTCCGATCCCTCGTGAGCTTTCTCAGTAAAAACTTGCATTAAGACCTGGCCTTATGGCAACAATGGTTAACATCCCCTATAGAATTGAGATACCAAGGGTATTCCAACTTTTTACTTTCGTCAAAACAAGTTTCAATACGGCATGAACAATCATTCTCCCGTTTGACATTCATACTAATAAAACAAGTTTCAATACACATGAAAATCATTCTCCCGTTTGACATTCATATTAATAAAAGGTTGAAATACTAACATGGACTTGAATCATAAACATGCAGAGGTCGAATTCACAACATTATACTCAATAGATTAGTTCACCAATTCCAACATAAAGAAATTAGTTACACATGGTGAAAGTAAAAACAACGCTTACAGAGTTTGACATTATGAAGATGATGGGAACTTCACGATACAACGATCACAATACACCGAAACACACTCAAGTATCTAGAAAACTATTCTAGAACTACATCTCACAAAAGAAGTACTCAAAGTCGAGCACAAGAGAGAAAAGAAGAGAATGGGATGCTATGGGATGATATAGAATGGTGTTGGATGGCCCTATTTATAGGGCTGAGCAAGGGTGCTGACGCTACGCGTCACACCCCTGACTCAGCTTCCATCAAACAGCTGATAATGGCCACTTCAAATTATTAAATATGATCATGCCTGGCCACTTGGACGTGTTTCCACTATATTTTGGCCATTTGTGCTTAGTGGGGTGGCCTTTGGTGCTGAGTGAGGTGGCCATTATTGGGTCAAAGCTGAGTACTCAGCCAAGTTGGATGTGGAGTCCACGCAGCACTGACGCTACGCGTGGCTGTGACGCGTAGCATCAGCATCAAAAATAGCTGTTGATGCTACGCGTGGGGTGAGGCTACGCGTCAGCTCCTCCAGTGTAATTTTCTCTTGATTTCTTAACTTTTTCACTGCAAAACTTAGAGAAAATTGATCAAGGGCAGATTATTTCCAACAACATCCATTTATTGAATTTAAATCCTAATTTTCTAACAAATTAAACTAATTTTTGTAATTTTTATGAAATTTTTATTAAAGCTTTTATTGAAAATTTGAGGACTACAAATACCCCCAACTTAAGACATTGCTCGTCCTCGAGCAAGAGAGAAAAAATAAGAAAAATAAAAAATTTGGAATCAAATTTTTGAGTTAGTCCGAGAATTTACAACAAAAAGTAATTTTCAAAATTTAACTAACTTTGTAATAATCAAAAATTGGTATCAAGTATAACAAAGGTTTAATGATAAAATTTATTTACAATATTCTATTAACAATCAAGCAGAATTTCAGGCTTACCTCACAGGTGTTTATCTCTATGTAATAGGTAACCTGTTTCACTCAATCAATCATAAGATCAAATGAATTTAACTTTGTTTGTCATCTAATCAATGGTTATTTATACAGAATTAGTTCAGAAATCACAAGGTCTTTTCACGGGTTGTAATGAGGCTTGGTTTACAAGAATCAATGGTTTTTCTTGGAATTCAAAAACCTGAAATCATAAAAGAGCATTTTATAATTTTTTTAGGCTTTCTCTTGACCCAAACTCTCATTTCTTTTGTTGATGAAAAATAAATACCTCCAACTTGATTCTTTTCACTATTTTTGACTTTTCTTTTCCATACTTTCTTTTTTTTTGAAAAGAATCCAGTTGCTTATTTTCACTCCCCATTTTTGTGAGAACACTCAAAATATTTTTCATTGATTTCAACTGCTCTTTTAATCAATCAAGTATAGGGAATGGTAAAAATAGATTTAGTTTTAATGGTACCAAGGAATTTTATTTTAGGCTTAAATTGGCTTGCAAAGGATAAAAGAATTTTTACCAAGGTAAGCTGTTTGGCCCAAGGTTTTTTTCACCAAAAATGTGCCTTGATCATTTTCCTGAATTTTCTGTACAACAACACAAATCAGAGATTAAAGCAAAATCAATTCGAATTGAAAATATGTCGATTAAATCCTCAAGTATATAAAAAGAAATCTCTCTGCTCACCGGATATCGAAATTTGCTTGATGGTTAATAAACCTATTGTAATTAAATTTATCAAAATTCCTAAGTTATAAAGAACTAATAATTGATTTTACAAAATTAAGTTTCATTGTGTAAAAACTCTAAGTGTATTAACTTACTAACAAAAATTTGATTGATTTATTAAAAGATTTATTTTTGGATTTTTGGATTATTTTTCAAATAAAATATGCAAAAATAAATAATTACGTAAAAACACACCACATAATAATAAAATACCATAATATAAAGTGTAAATGTAAATGTAAATATAAACTAAAAATAACTGTACTCAAAGTAAATGCAAGAAATAAGAAGATGGCATCATCAATCCTCCATCTGGTCATCCTGCTCCTCCTCCTCATCATCGTCGTCAGAGTCAGCCTGTGCGCCAGATGATCCACCAGTCTCAGGGTAGGTAGGTAAATCACCAGGCCAAGCTACATGTGCTGCAAACTCGGCCGGGGTAACATAAGGTGCTCCCTCTCCCTGTAACCTGTACTGATAAAATTCATCATGAAGATGAATATAAGCTCTATGAGTGGCAGCCATCATCTGCATCATATGCTGATGCTCAAGTGATATCCGGGCAAAGCCCTGTGTGACAGCATCAGTAGATGGAGGCTGCACTGGTAGTCTCCTCCTCCTCGGTCTGGGCTGAGTCTCCTGCTCTAGTGGTGGAAGCTCGCACTGCTGGACGAAATAATCTCTA
Organism: Clitoria ternatea; assembly: GCA_037962975.1. Taxonomy (NCBI): domain Eukaryota; kingdom Viridiplantae; phylum Streptophyta; class Magnoliopsida; order Fabales; family Fabaceae; genus Clitoria; species Clitoria ternatea. The sequence continues at coordinate 115,289,908 of CM075671.1, forward strand.
TTTACTAAAACTTTGGGGACTCTCCCCGAAGAACTAGTGAACTCAGGTGAAGGTACGACGACTCCCTGCCTCCTCAGTAAGGTAGATATAATGAGAGGAAATGGAATGGGGCGGTTCACTTTATACCCAAGGGCATAAAAGTGAATCTGCTCAGATATAAGCTCAGCTATGTCAATGGTATGACCCTGGAGGATAGAAAATAGAAGGCAACAACGCTCAACTAGAAGAGATGAAAGATGGGTGACAGGAGTGATGTTATAAAGCATGAGGTGGGACCACGCCTGGGCTATAGGGGTAAGCTGGGTCTTTAGGAGGTTAGATGGACTCCTTCCAACCTTACTCAGGTTGAAAAAGATTCCATCTTTCCTCAAGAAGTGAGCAACCTCCTCGAGGGAGTATCCGAACTCTCCCTCAGCAATAATCTTGTTTCTGTTTTCCTTCCAGAAACAAGTGTCATCCTCGGGAGTAGGCTCCCAAGGATTACCTAATAGGGTACTGATAGTGTCCCGGTCATATGAAATATGTCGGCCCCTTACCCAACTCGTCCGCTGCTGTCCTATATTCGGTGTGTCCTGGCGAGTCCTGAAGGCATTCGCATAAAACTCCATCACTAAGATGGGATCCCCCTCAGTAGGTAGAGAGAATAGAGGTCCCCATCTCCTCTGCTGAACTCCATCCTGAAGCTCAGGGTAATCTCCTACACTCAAATCAAGGACACTCTCCCAGATAAGTCTCTGGCCTTTGATTTGATGAAACCGTGCCCACTTCGCATCAGTATGAAATCTGGTAGGATCCCTCGGTCCTAACACCTCCTGTCCCTGAAGATCAGGATCCTCAGAGGTGGTGTCAGTATCTGTGGTCTTCCTCTGTCTTTTAGAGGGACCAGTAGTGGGAATGGATTTCCTTGGTGCCATCTGTAAAAAGTAAAAATTTCAAAATTAAACACATGTTAAAAAGTAAATCACACATTATCTATCCTAAACAATCAACCAAATATTTACACAAAATTTGAAACATAAATATTTTTGGTTTTTCTAAAAATAAAATTCATACAACAACATATTTTTGTATTTTTGTGATTTATAAAGAAAGTTAACATACATATTTTTAAGTAATTTTGAATCAAATTTTCAAAACGAAATTCATACAATTTATTCAAAATTTATACAAATTTATTTTTATATTTTTATGCAAGAAAGTATAACAAATATTAAATATGACAATTTATTAATTTTAAAAAGAAAACAACAAATAAACAAACACACAGCATGTTAAATAGAAAAATAAAATAAGAAACAAAAATTAATAAAAATTAAAAACAGAGGCTGACACTACGCGTGGTAGGACGCTACGCGTAAGCCAGTTCTGCCCACGCTACGCGTCTGTGGGACGCTACGCATGGGCTCACAGTTCATCCTCACGCTACGCATCAGTGGGACGCTACGGGTGAGCTGCGTAGAACAGAAAAAAACAGGGGTTGCATAGCAGCAACCCCTTTCAAACCACATTATATCCATTCAATTTCCTAATTCTAACAGCAATCAATTCCAATGGTCTTCTAATCCTAATCCTAACCACATTTATTTCTAAGAATCGAAAATTAAAAACAAAACTAAAGAGAAAGGATTAGAACACTTACATGTGATTCCTTGAGCAATTAGGATTGAGAAGGTTTGGAAGAGAGAAAAGGAGGTTTCGAAAATTAGGTTTTGAAAACTTAAGTGAGGCAGAGAGGAGATCTTAGGTTTTAAACCCTAAGATGGGCCTCTCTGGTTTAGTTTTAAAAACTGAACGTGGGCTCTGACGCTACGCGTGGATGGAACGCTACGCGTTAGGTACAAAATTCAGAGTCCATGCTACGCGTCAGAGTGGCGCTACGCGTGGGCTTCTATTTTTGATTTTTCAAAATTTTGATTTTCAAAAACCTTTTCTTTTGAGTTTTAAACCCCTTTTCTTTTTAAATTGATTCTAATTTTTTTTTAAATAGCAAGAAATGAATGGGTTGCCTCCCATTGAGCGCTAGATTTAATGTCTCCAGCCAGACATTACCTCTGATTAATCAGGTGGTCTCCCAATATTCGTTGAGGATTCACCTGTCTTTTTCTTCCTCCTTCTTCTTTTCCGATGCTTAATAACCTATTTTTCATCTTTCAAGGCATCGGTTAATTTAAAACAATTTAATTGATTGGGAAGAGATATACCTGGTTCGATTGAAGGGTAAACTTTTTCCTCATTACTTGTCCTGAGGTGTTCATGAGCACTGAAGCTTACTTCTTCTTCATAAACCTTGACTGCAACCATACTTAGATCAACATCTACTTTGATCCTTGTAGTTTTCATGAAAGGTCTTCCTAGGATCAGGGGGATCTCAGTATCCTCCTTCATATCCAGTACCACAAAGTCAACTCTGAAGTGGTACTTATCAACCTTTACCAGTACATCTTCCACAATCCCAAAAGGCTTTTTGACAGAGCGATCTGCAAACTGTAATTCTGTCTTTGCTTCTTTTAGCTCATATTCACCAATGCGCTTTATTAATTCTAAGGGCATCAAGTTGATGTTAGCCCCTAAATCTAATAACGCATTCCAGATGTTGATATTTCCAATTGTTACAGGAATGGTGAAACTTGTTTCTTGCTCTGTATTTACTTACACATTTTTTTCTTTTTTATTTTTTCATTTTTTTCTATTTTTTCACTTTCTTTTTCTTCTTTTTCTTTCTTTTTCTCACTCTTTTCTTTACAATCAATTTTTACAATATCAAAAGAAACAGCATTACATTGTTCCCTTGGGTTTTGAGTGTTTGTAGTAAACCCATAACTCTTTAATTCGGCTATTTCTTTTGCAAGCTGTCCCATTTATATGTCTGATGCTTTTCGGGCAGCTTCATTTGTTTCCACAAACTGCAATAACTGTTGAATAGATTCTTCTATCCTTGTCAATTTTGCATTGTCAGTTTGTTGTTGCTTAAACTGATTGTTAGGAGGTCTATTGGAAGGTCCAGTGTCCTGTCTCCAGCCAATATTCTGATTTTGCCAACCCTGTAGGTAATTGTTAGGAAAAGAATTTCCATGATTGAAAGGAAACTTACCTAAGGGTGCTCTTTGATGGTTCATGAAATTGGTTTGCTCTTTCTCATTTCCACAGTAACCACATGGTTGTTCTCCCATGTAGTGCATACATTGTTTAAGTTAAGCAGGTGGTGATGCTACTTGAGCAATTTGGAGTTTTTCCAATTGCTTGCTCATAACTTCAATTTGTTGGGTCAGTAATTTTTGCTGAGCCAACACCGCATCATTTACTCCTAATTCGAGCATTCCTGGCTTCCTCTGTACATTACCTCTTTCATGTTTTACTTGGTGGTCACTGATAGCCATTGATTCCAATATCTCAATAGCTTCCTCCACAGTTTTGTTCATTAAAGAACCACCTGCACAAGCATCTAACATCATCTTGAACTGAGGCAATAAACCATGGTAAACGATTCTTACCTTTTCGGCATCATTCAGGTTGTGGTTTGGACACTTTCTCAAAAGTGCCTTGAATCGTTCCCATGTCTCTCCTAGTGATTCATCATTATTTTGAGAAAAAGAGTGTATGGCTGTCATTGCTTCAAAATATTTCGAAGGAGAATAAAATCTTTCCAAAAATTTTCTTTCAACATCGGACCAGTTTGCAAAACTACCCAGTGGACAAGATTTAAACCATTCTTTTGCTTTACCAATCAATGAAAAAGGAAAAAGTCTCATGTAAACAGACTCTTCTTGATTGGTTTCAAAACCAATTGTGCTGCATAACTCATAAAAAATAGTTAAATGTTCATATGGTTCTTCATGATTTAAACTAGCAAATTGATTGTTTTGAATAATATTTAAAGTAGCAGGTTTAATCTCCACTGGTACAACAGGTCCTTGAAACATACCCGAAACTCGGGGTGGACCATTAATAGCAGCAAACTGTCCCAATGTCCTCCTTTCAGCAGCCATATTTGAATTTTCAAAATTAGAAGTAGAAGAAGATTTAGTTTGTGTTTTAGATTTCAAAGACTTGATTTTCTTTACAAACTTTTCTATCTCAGGATCAAAATAAATTTTACCTGTAATAGATCGAGTTTGCATACACAAACTAGACAAAGAAAGTTAGTGTAACAATAAGTAAAAATTTAAAAAAATTTAACTAAGGTAAAAAAATATTTACCACGGTAATTAAAAATTTACTGTTTTACTAAAACAATTCAATCCCCGGCGACGGCGCCAGAAAACTTGTTAACCCGGCAATAGCGTCTCAACAGTTTGTTTCCACCATCGGGTTATTAATTGGCAAGCGCACCAATCGTTTGTAGGTTTCAAAATTTAGATATCGCTCCACTGGGATTGAAAGTCCAATAACAACAGTAATTTTCTATTTACTATGGTAAATGTGAAGGAAGTTATAGACAAAAGAATGATTTATATACAATTTATACAATATTCACAGGATAGCATGATTGAGTGGTTCGTAAGATAAAAGAAAATAAAATCTATCTAAAAAGTTGAGTTGCAATCTAGAATAGGTAAGATACTTGAGATAAACACATATAAACAAATTATGTTGGAAATTGGATCCCTAATCTAGAATAACAATGAGGAACTCAAGACATGCATATTTAATCATCAAGTTTCATGTCATTGCAGCTTAAAATCATTATAACCGATCCCTCGTGATATAAATTCTAAGAATTCACCGTAAAGTCCGATCCCTCGTGAGCTTTCTCAGTAAAAACTTGCATTAAGACCTAGCCTTATGGCAACAATGGTTAACAACCCCTATAGAATTGAGATACCAAGGGTACTCCAACTTTTTACTTTTGTCAAAACAAGTTTCAATACGGCATGAACAATCATTCTCCCGTTTGACATTCATACTAATAAAACAAGTTTCAATACACATGAAAATCATTCTCCCGTTTGACGTTCATATTAATAAAAGGTTAAAATACTAACATGGACTTGAATCATAAACATGCAGAGGTCGAATTCACAACATTATACTTAATAGATTAGTTCACCAATTCCAACATAAACAAATTAGTTACACATGGTGAAAGTAAAAACAACGCTTACAGAGTTTGACATTACGAAGACGATGGGAACTTCACGATACAACGATCACAATACACCGAAACACACTCAAGTATCTAGAAAACTATTCTAGAACTACAACTCACAAAAGAAGTAATCAAAGTCGAGCACAAGAGAGAAAAGAAGAGAATGGGATGCTATGGGATGATATAGAATGGTGTTGGATGGCCCTATTTATAGGGCTGAGCAAGGGTGCTGACGCTACGCGTCACACCCCTGACTCAGCTTCCATCAAACAGCTGATAATGGCCACTTCAAATTATTAAATATGATCATGCCTGGCCACTTGGACGTGTTTCCACTGTATTTTGGCCATTTGTGCTTAGTGGGGTGGCCTTTGGTGCTAAGTGAGGTGGCCATTATTGGGTCAAAGCTGAGTACTCAGCCAAGTTGGATGTGGAGTCCACGCAGCACTGACGCTACGCGTGGCTGTGACGCGTAGCGTCAGCATCAAAAATAGCTGTTGATGCTACGCGTGGGGTGAGGCTACGCGTCAGCTCCTTCAGTGTAATTTTCTCTTGATTTCTTAACTTTTTCTCTGCAAAACTTAATGAAAATTGATCAAGGGCAGATTATTTCCAACAACATCCATTTATTGAATTTAAATCCTAATTTTCTAACAAATTAAACTAATTTTTGTAACTTTTATGAAATTTTTATTAAAGCTTTTATTGAAAATTTGAGGACTAACATGAAGCATGGTGGCGTCTTGCTAAGGGACGCATGATATCTGCTGATATTCCCTTGGTTTGGGGAAACTTCAAGGTTGAGTTCTTGAAGAAATATTTTCTGGATAGCTACAAAAGCAAGTAAGAGCTTGAGCTCATTTAGCTTAAGTAGGGAAATATGACGGTAGAGGAGTATGCCTCCAAGTTTGATGAGCTTTATGCATTCTATCCTCCTTATCAACAAGAGGGAACCGAGGCTTTGAAGTGTGTAAAGTTCAAAAATGGGTTGAGGCCCGAGATTAAGCGGGCTATTCGACATCAAGAGATAAGAAGTTTTTTAACGCTTGTGAACAAGTGTCGTATTTATGATGAAGATGATATGACTCCTTCGAGTCATGGCAAGCATAAGTCTAAGTTGAAGGGGCAATTCTCTGATTTCAAAGGACATGGTCAATTCAAAAAGAAGAAGTTCTTTCAAGGTGGATCCTCGAATGCAAGGGGACGTGGTGCTTTTAGAGGTGGTCATGGAGTCGGTAACCAAGGTTGTGGCAATGTCCAAGGCCTTACTTGCTTTAAATGTGGTGCTAACCACTTGGCCCGTGATTACCCAAGAGATAATATGGTGTGCTATCAATGCAACCAACCCAGTCATATTCGTCCTGATTGCCCATTAAATGCAAGGAATACCAATGTTGATACTCTTGCTCGTGTGAACCATAATGGTAATCATGGAGGCCATGGTGGCTTTGGAGGTCGTGGTCATAGAAATGATAATGGTCATAATGGTGGCCGTAACGGAGACCATGGTGGAAACCATAATGGTGGAAGGAATGGTAATGGTCGAGGCAATGGCCATGGTGGAAGGAATGGTAATCAAAATGGTGGTGATCAACCTCAAGCAGTTGGAAAAGTTTTTGCCGTTACTGGTGAAGAAGCCGCACAAGCTAAAGATCTTGTCCGTGGTAAGTGTGAAATCCTTGGCACTTCAGTAGATGTTATATTTGATTCTGGTGCTACGCACTCATTTATTTCTGAGGATTATGTGAGGCACTTGAAAGTGCCTATTTGCATGATGAGAGGTTCTATAATGGTGACTACACCAATCGGTACTTGTTTGAGATTGGTGACTCGATGTGAGAATGTCGAGATGACTCTTGAGGGAAGAAAGTTTATCGTATCCCTCGTGTGCTTGCCTATGAAAGACCTGGACATTATTCTAGGCATGGATTGGTTGTCTGCCAATAAGGTCTTAGTGGATTGTCATAACAAGACGGTGATCTTTCCAACTTGTAACGCTGAAGACTATAATCTACAAGGTATCTCTCAACTTCTTGTAATGTTCTGCATGGTTGATGGGAGTGGCACTTCCCAATCTGGTGAAATCACTGTCGTTTCTGAATTTCACGATGTCTTTCTGGATGAGATTCTTGGATTACCTCCTCCACGTGAAGTAGAATTCTCTATTGATCTCATTCTCGGTGCTGAGCCTGTTTCTAGAGCTCCTTATAGGATGTCTCCTATGGAGTTGGCCGAATTGAAGAAGTAAGTCGAGGAATTACTTGAACGAGAGTTTATCCGCCCAAGTGTGTCTTCTTGGGGTGCTCCTATGTTGTTGGTGAAAAAGAAGGACAGAATTATGAGATTGTGCGTCGATTATCGCAAACTCAATAAATTAAATATCAAGAACAAATATCCTCTTCCTCGCATTGATGATCTTTTGGATCAATTGAAGGGTGCCGTTGTATTCTCCAAGATAGACTTGCGTTTTGGATATCACCAAATTCAGGTGAAGACTGAAGATATTCCTAAAACTACCTTCCGAACACGATATGGACACTATAAGTATGTAGTGATGCCATTCGGGGTGACAAATGCTCCTACGATTTTCATGGATTACATGAATCGCATCTTCCATGAATATCTTGATCAATTTGTTGTTGTATTCTTTAATGACATTTTGGTGTATTCTAAGAGTCATGAAGAGCATGAAAGGCATCTTCACCTTGTGTTATCCATTCTTAGAGAGAAAGAATTGTATGCTAAGCTCTCTAAATATGAATTCTGGATGAATGAGATTCCTTTTCTTGGTCACATGATTTCTGGTGATGGAGTTGCCGTTGATAGATCAAAAGTGGAAGCTGTTATGGCTTGGGAAAGACCGACATCCATGACGGAAATAAGAAGTTTTCTTGGTCTTGCGGGGTATTATCAGAGGTTTATCGAGGGATTTTCCCGTTTAGCCTTACCATTGACGAAGTTGACTCGTAAGAATCAACCGTTTGTGTGGACTCGTGAATGTGAAGAAAGTTTCCAAGAGTTGAAGTTGAGACTTACTACCGCACCAGTGTTAGCGTTGCCTGATTTATTGGATGACTTTATGATGTATTATGATGCTTCTATGCATGGTCTGGGTTGTGTGTTGATGCAGTGTGAACGTGTGATAGCCTATGCGTTGAGACAGTTGCAATCGCATGAGGTTAATTATCCTACACATGATCTTGAATTGGCGGCAGTGGTGTTTACATTGAAGCTGTGGCGACATTACCTATATAGTTCTAAGTTTATGGTCTTTAGTGATCACAAGAGCCTTAAGTACTTGTTTGATAAAAAAGAACTTAATATGCGCCAACGGCGATGGATGGAGTTCCTAAAAGATTATGAGTTCGAATTGAGGTATCATCCCGGAAAGGCAAATGTGGTTGCTGATGCTTTAAGCTGAAAGTCATTGCATGTTTCTGCAATGATGGTGAAAGAGATGGAATTAATTGAGCAATTTAGAAACTTGAATGTAGGCGTGGAAACATATACTCCAAAGAAAATGTCCCTTGAGATGTTGACGATTGCTAACGTGTTTCTTGAAACCGTAAAATTGCAACAACCGAAGGATGAATACTTGGTTGAGATGAGAAGAACTCAAGAAAAAAGGAAAAAACTTGTTTCTAGTGGAAGGTCAAGATGGCATTTGGCGTGTGAAGGGCCGAATTTATGTTCGCTTGAGTGGTGATTTGAGGAAATGTGCACTTGAGGAATCTCACAAGAGTATATTAAGCATTCATCCTGGTTCCACCAAGATGTATCAAGACTTGAAGAATAATTTTTGGTGGCCCGGTATAAAACGTGATGTGGCAAACTTTGTTGCATCATGCCTTGTTTGTTAGAAGGATAAGGTCGAGCATCAAAGACCATCTGGTTATTTGAGACCTTTGGAGATCCCTGTTTGGAAATAGGATAGTATTGCTATGGACTTTATTTCAGGACTACCTAGAACTCGTGCTGGAAATGACGCTATATGGGTGATTGTGGATCGATTGACGAAGTGTGCTCACTTCTTGCCCATGAACATGAAGAGTTCTTTGGAGAAATTAGCCCAGTTGTACATAAAGGAGATTGTTAGATTGCACGGTGTGCCATCTAGTATCATATCCGATCGTGACCCTCGATTTACTTCTCGATTTTGGGGGAAGTTTACATCATGAGTTAGGTTCTAAGTTGAAGCTTAGTTCCGCTTATCATCCTCAAATCGATGGACAATCTGAGAGGAATATCCAAAGCCTTGAAGATTTGTTGAGAGCCTGTCTTTTGGAGCATGGTGGATGTTGGGAGAGATTTCTTCCATTGATTGGATTCACTTATAACAACAGTTACCATAGTAGTATTGGTATGGCTCCTTATGAGGCACTTTATGGCAGAAAATGTAGAACGCCTCTGTGTTGGCTGGAGACTGGTGAGAATTTGGCTTTAGGGCTGGAGATTGTTTAGGAGACTACTGAGTAGATTAAGAAGATACAAGAGAATATGAAGATTGCTCAAGACCGACAGAAGAGTTATTATAATAAGAGACATAAACCACTTGAATTTCAAGTTGGTGACCATGTGTTCCTAAGGGTCTCGCGTGATAAAGGAATTGGAAGGGCGTTAAAAAGTGGAAAGTTAAGCCCTAGATTCATTGGACCTTATGAGATTTTGGAGCGGATCGGCGATGTTGCTTATCAGATTACACTCCCTCTGCATCTCGCGAATCTACACAATGTATTCCATGTGTCATAGTTGAGGAAATATATTCATGATCCTCTACACGTGATCCCTGTTGATGATGTGAATGTGCGGGATGACTTGTCTATTCCTCCTATTTTTGTTCGCATCGTTGAGCATTCCGTGAAGAGATTGTAAAACAAGTTGGTACCTTTGGTGAAGGTTGCTTGGAAGCATGGAAATGTGGAGACATTCACATAGGAACATGAAGATGATATAAGGGAACGATACCTCGAAGCATTCAAATCTGGTATGTTAAATTTCGAGGACGAAATTTTCTTTTTGGTGGGATAGATTGTAACACCCTAAATTTTAAAATAAAGGATTAATTAAGAAAAATAAATATTAAGTAATTGTATGTGGGTTATTTAATGTCCCAAAATATTAGAAATAATTAAATTAAGATTTTTGGGGACCACTTATAATTTAATGGAGCTGAATAAGCTGAAACTAAGCCCGATTAGAATATAGGTGTTGGACCAAGTATCTCCGATTGGGACAATATTTGTCAGGGCTGTTAAGAATATTATTGGGAGTCCGAATATGTATTCGGAATAATTTTTAGATAAAGTTTTGAGCCCGAACAAAGATTTTGTTTGTCATAAAACGGTGAAATTTTAATGAGAAACCAAACATTAAAACACAAACTCTTTTTTCCTCCCTTCATTTCATGTTGACTCTCTATCTCCCTTGGCAAACACATTTCATTCTTCTTCTTCTCTTTTATCTCTTCTTCTCCTTTTTCCAAAAACCTAAGCAAATTGGTGGCGCCTCCTCTCCCTTCCATTTTGGTTTTCTCTATTGGCATAGGAGGAGCTTGAAGCTTGAAGTTTTCTCTTCCTCTCTTCTCCATTTTCGTAGTTCCCTCTCTCCCTTTAATACTCATTTTTGTTTTGGGGTAAGGTAAGCTCTTCACACCATTTTTGGATAAGTTACTACCTTGGTTATGAGTTATTATAGCTTGGGGGAGTAATGTATATGAATGAGGTATTTATTGGAAGCCTTAAATGTGGACACCCTAGAGTGGGTTGTCATAAATGCAAGATTTGAATAAAATAAATATGGTAGATAAAGTTATGGTTAGAAGGTGATGAATATTAATGATGTATTTATGAATGTAGTTGATTAAGTGAAAAACCCTAATTATTAAGATTTAAGGAAAATTGTATATGTTGATTGGATAATATACTTGAGAGGGAATGCATGACATTGATGGGTATAGGTGTTGATAAATGGAGCAGTGTGAATGTTGGGGCTTAAGGTTGTTTTGTAACCTTCAACATAATGAATGGGGCTTGATGGGAAGGAATTTCCGAAGCCTAATAAATGAAGGAAAATATGTCTATAACATGTTATACATATGAAATTGTAGATATGATTAAGGTTAATTAGAGTTAAATTTGAGTCTTGAATAGTTGATTGATTGGGAATTTTATATGTATATTAATGTAGGATCCATTCCGAACGACGAGGCGGGTAGGTCGTATCAATCAGAATTCTTCTCTTGAGGTAGGAGAGGAGTCTTTATGTTCTAAATGCATGAGTTGAATAGTATTTGATTATCTTATGTGACAATATGCATGTTTGCCTTGCTTGTAATATTATGAAGAGTTGTATTGTTATGGTGATATGTCTTTGTAACACGCATTGATGCATTTAGAATATTTGTGGTGTTCTATGTGGTAGTGTGGATTGTTTGACAATGTGGTGTCTTGAATATAATATTATACTTATGTCCACCATAAATGTGAAATGATTATAAGTGATGTTTGATTGAGAATGGGTGTGAATGAATAGTATACCTTGAGTGATGGTGAAAGATTGATGTTGTCGTGTTACACGATGGAATTGAATTATATTTATGAGAATTATTGAGCATGCCACATGAAAATTTAAACTAATGATAATAACCAGCAATAATAAATCCACTAAAAGCATTATGGTGATGTTGGTGATGACAATGATGATGATTGATGGGTGGCATGAATAGGATGCATAGAGTGAGAAATACATATGATTGGCATTTGCATCCATGGCATACTGCATAGCCGCCGATGTTGGAACGTTAGGGGAGTTCCCTCAGCCGACCTAGTGGGAGGGTGGCTCAGTGCATAAGCAAATTTTATTTTCCCCTGTGACTCGGTGTGTAAGTCACGAAGCCGCACATGTATTGCTACGGGGAGCTACATGTGGCCGACCCTTGTGGGGGAAGGGGTGGCTCTTGATGAGCAGGTGACCCCGGTGGTCCATTGGATCACAGCCGCCATGAAATGAGTCATGGTCGGCCCGCAACACCATACTTGAATATGTGTTACCGCGGTCATAGTGAAAATGATCAGGTGTTGCAAAAGGGCGATGCGGTTTGGTACCAGTAAAAGATTGGTGAAATGCATGCAATTGGATGACAAGTGTACACATTTTACTACTGCAGTAGGGGTATGGTTAGATGATCATACTTGAGTCCCACAATTGGTGTTTATGTTCCCACAGTCAGATTTGTAATTGTTGAAATATTCCGTTGTGCATATGCTTTAGCTTAAAAGCATTTGCATATAGTAAGGAAGTATGCCAAAGGTGATGAGATATGATGATGGTTGTGTTAAGGATGAGAAAATGAATTAAGACAACATAAAAGATGTGAATACCAAATAATAATTTGAATAAGATGATGAGATGTGTAATAGTCCATTTTGTTGAAGGACTAGATCATGTGTATGATTCTATATGTCGCTTGATTTACAAAGATGTTTGTATTATATGATGATAGTTGATGATGAAATATGTGTGAATGCAAAGTATACATGTTGTGATACATATGCACATGATCACATGGTATTCATATTCATTCTTTTGGAATATATGACTCACTCTCCCATGTTGTCCACTTTTTAGACTTGTGATGCAGGGCACTCATGGGTGGAGTGAATCTTTTGAAGTACATTTTGATGAAGGAGGTAAATAGGTGTAGAGGTAACGCCTTGGCCGGCAAATCTAGATTTTTGTATAGCATATAGTGTACATGTATGCCTAATTTTCCATCTAGATTGTAGTTTGATGATTTTGAGGGTCATGTAGGAAAATTGGACCTTGGTGTGTATGGCCAATTTTCATTAATGACCTAGGTAATGTAAGATAATGAATTATGATGCTTGTTGATGATAAATTCTATGAATGAATGATGTATTTTGCAACTTGTAGCATTTCATGAAGGTTATGAAAAAAATGATTTAAATCCTATGCATTGAATGAATGGGAATTGATCTTGAAGTGTATAAACAATTGGATGAACCTTTTAATGCATGGTTGAATGTATCTAGTGCATTGGCATAGGTTAAAATGGCATGAAATGAGAGTTGGTATGCTAAGTTGTGTGAAATTTTGCATGTTTTCGCTGTTTCTGCATAACTACCTCAAGCGAGTGATAATCTCGCTCAAGCGAGATCTCCTTGTAACAGTGGGGTGGCCTCTGGCCCAATTTCACTCAAGTGAGTGGCAATTTCGCTTAAACGAAATCTCCTTGAACCAGAGGTGTGGCTACTGGCCACATTTCGCTCAGGCAGGTAAGGTCTCACCCGAGCGAGCGTTGGATAAAATACTACTGGACCATTTTTGCTTGAGCGAATGGTCAGTAACTTGGTGGCTCGCTCAAGCGATCGAGGATGGGAATGGTCACTGGAGTTATTTCGCTTAGGTAGGGATGCCTCGCCCTAGCGAATGTGGTTTAATTAGCTACTGGAGTGATCTCGCTCAAGCGAGTAGGGCTTTACTCAAGCGAGACGGGCACCTGATGCTCTTCTCTTCGCTCAAGCGTATTTCGTATCTCGCCCAAGCGTGACTACACGAACTCGCTTAAGCGAGTGTAGTACTTGCTTGAGCAAGTGGCACCTGTTTCCTCCCAAAATGCCTTGTTTTAATTATTTTCACTTTCCTTTGCATTAAATCATCTTTTGCATCGTCTTAATAATACCTTTGACATATTATAAAATCATTAAATCTCATGATGCCTAATTTCTTGAACCCAATCATACAACGTCAATTTAAAATGATTCTTTCTGCTTTTTTTAATTGAAACTTTCTCATTAATCATTTTTAACTTGCCTTCTCATATCTCCATATATAGGATAGGTTTTTCATAGATCTAGGGTGTTGATTAAAAGTTCACCACTTTATTTTTGTGTCGAATAATGATTCATAAAATGTGAAAAATTTACCCCCATTTTTGGGGCGTCACATATCCACATCAACATGCATAACTCATTCATTACATCATGTTTAATAATCATTGCCGGTGAAGGCATTCCATTACCACTATTTACCTTCTCCTAAAAGCTTTATTTCAAAAGGCATTCTCATCCGATGATATTCCTGAATTATAGTGCTAAAAATGGATAACATGGGAGAGTGAGTTATACATTCCAAGTGACGAACATGAATACAGTTGAGATTATGTGCATATGCATATTAACATCATGTGTACTTTGCTTTAAACGATTAATCATCATTATAATCACCTCAATCAACAACATATATATATATATATATATATATATATATATATATATACATATCTAGTTCCTCAATCAAACCTATAGCAAAGTAAACACACATGCACATCATTACCCTTCATCACATTGGGCAATCTCATCAACAACATATCAAATATCATCATGATTGCATTATTTCCACACATGTACATATTGTAATCACATTCTATGAATCATAGCATGGCAACAACACATAGACACAAATATGCCCTTCTTCATACTGGGCCATTGATGATGCATGATTTATCTCTAATTCTCCATTTTAAATGTGTATAATTTGCCATCACTTAGTGTGTAACATATTGCATTTTAACACATTTTTATCATTTGATCTTTATGTAATATTTGATTGATAATTTGTACCAAAGGAAAATAGATCAAAGAACTCAAGAATTCCAATCCAAAATGAAGATCAAAGTGCCTAAGGATCAAAGGAACCAAGAAATATGCAAAAAGATCTCAAAAAGGGTGAAAAAGTGTGCAAATTATGGAGAATCAGGGGGATGAATCGATTCATCCCCCTCCTGAATCGATTCATGCGAATGTAATGCACCCAGGAAGTGAAATTTTGCAACTTGAATCGATTCACAAGCCTCCTGAATCGATTCATACGGGTTCCAACAGCATTGAATCGATTCTTTCCCTAAATGAATCGATTCACACGTGTAAAATTGGCCCAGGATTGCATTTTGGAACGAATGAATCGATTCCTCCCACCAATGAATCGATTCATGAGTGAATAATTGGCCCAGAAACACGTTTTTCAAGCTTCTGGAAGGTGGGCAAAGCACTGAGATGGTGGGAAATGCACTGAAGATGATCATGGAGCACCATTGATTTGATTAATCAAGAGTGCATCTTCCATTATGAATTAATTATGGCAAAAGATTGCTTTTGAAATCCTATAAATAGGCACAAGAGGAAGGGGCAGACACACCATTCTTCATTCTTCAATTCCTCCCTCACTCATACGTTCTTCCTCTGCTTCTCTTCTCTGTTGGAATTTTCCAGCAACTTCTTCATTTCCGGGTTAGTTCTTTGTTTGTAATTGTAATTATGGAGGGCTAAAACCCTTAGATTGATTTTCTTGGAGAATGTTGTAATGTAATTTTGAGGTCATTAATTTTAATATAGTATGCTTTTATTATTGTTATTTCTTCATAATCATTCTCTACTTATTTGATTCCATTTTGTTTAATTAAATTTGTATGCTTAATCGGTTTAATTATTCAAATGGAGTTAAATAAGATTTCAAATTAGAATGGATTAAGGAAATATGCATGCTTAATGAATATTTTCATAATCACTTTTAATAATTATGGTTTGCTTAATTCCATAATTTGAGAATAGATTATGTATATAGGCGATGTTCTTATGTATGCTCAATAATTCTTAGATTTTAAGATCTTGACTCCTTTTGCTTAATTAGGATGCTTGATTCAAATATTCATTTTTAAATGAAAGTAAAGGAATTGTGAATTGAAAAAGACGCTTAGTTGATCAATTCAAATTGAGCTAAGAAATTAACATTAATAAGTATACAAGTTATCTTTAATGAACCAAGGATAAATTTATTTACAATACTCCAAGAAAATCAATCGCTTGTTATTTATTGTTTTAAATCCTTTATTTACCTTGTTTTAATTTTAATTGTGACAACAAAAATCAATCAAACCCCCCCCCAATTGTATGTTAGTGAACTTATGTTTGTAAAAATTTTTAGTTGTTTAGTTTTTTTTTTTTTTTTTTATTTCTAATTGTTAAAAATTAGTTTAAGACTTAATTTTTCCTAAATTTCTGTGTTGATCCTTGAGAGAACGACCTAGGTTGACATCCTAGTACTACGTTAATTAATTTTAATGTACTAATTTGACGGAATAACGACTGCAAAAATATCAACGTCAGCCATCACTCATAATATCATCATATACAATATCTTTACTTTGTATTCATATTTTACATGTTGTCTTTAGGTATTCTTTCACCTATCTCATCATCATCATATCTCAACACCTTTGGCATATCTCCATGCTATATGCAAATAATCTTACGCTAATGCATATGCACAATGGAATTATCAATAAATGCAGATCCTACTATAGGAATAAACACCAAATATGGGTTCGAGCATGATCATATAACTATACCCCTACTGCAGTAGTATAATGTGTACACATATCTCTTAATGCATGCATAACACCAATTTTACTGATACCAAACCACATCGCCCATTTTGCAACACCGGCCATTTTCACTATGACGGCGGTAAACAACATAATCATTAACATAAGGTATTGCGGGCTAACCATGAATCATATCATGGCAGCTGTGATTGAAAGAACCACTGGGGACACCTGCTCCTCAAAAGCCACCCCCATAGGGTCAACCATATACAACTCCTTATAGCTAAGCATGGGCAACTTCGTGACTTACACACCGACTCATAGGGGAACAACAAGAATGCTCGTGCATAAAGCCACCCTCCCACTGGGCCAACTGGGGGAATCCCTTAATATTCCTTATCGGCAGCGTATGATATGTCATGGATGCAATGTAATACAATGCAATGCAATTCAAATGCATTCTCTCACTATGCATCCTATCACACCACTCATCAATCATCATCATTACCAACACCACCATACAACTCTTAGTGGATTTTATTATCGTTGGTTATTGCCATTGTTTCAAGTTTTAAGTGTGGCATTTCATATCGACATACTTTATCTCATACAGACAAGTCAATACTTGCATCAATCACAATGACATCACAATCATCAACAATATTAATCAATCTTTCATCAATATATAAGGTATGCTTAGCACCCTCATTCACCATCCACACAACCACATAATTTTCAGTGGATTTTCATTACACTAATGATTACCATTGTTCCATATTTTAGTATGGCATTCACAACATTTTACCAATAAAATTAAAACCACACATACAAGATCACACTTGTATCAACCACAATGGCAATCAACAATCATCAATAGTAACAATCATCATTTGTTCAAGGTATGATCAACAACAATATCCCTTCTAATTCAACATCAATATTCATCATTTTCAATATGTATGGTAAAAATACATACACTAACAACAACACTTGTCTTTATTCATCATCAACATTTTCCATCAATTACAATTTTAATTCATAAATGAAAATTCATCTTTCATCAATCACAATCACCAATAATATTCATCATTCTTTCATCATTATTTAAGGTATGCTCAACATCCATATTCATTCCTATTTCTCATCAATAATTCATCATCCCATATTATGGTGATATATATATACACATCCACAACAATTCAAGGCGCAACACTTGCCAATCAACAACACCACCACAAAGCGTACCATTCACAATCCAAATGCATGTCAAACATTAGCTTAACTTTCTAACATCTTCATGTCCATCATCACAATTCAACAATACATCATGGATAAGCAAACATGTATAATGTCGCATATAACGAACAACAATTTTGCCAAAGTATGGTAAATATAGGTGAATTAGATTGTATAATCATGCCTTAGTTCAACAATATCAAATATAACTCAAAATGTATGAAATTCTGTGAAAACAGGGCCATGAATCGATTCAAGAGGGTCCATGAATCAATTTATGCAAATCTGAAAATCCTGATAGCCAAAAACAGGGCCATGAATCGATTCACACATACCATAAATCGATTCATGCATTTCCAAGGGACCATGGATCGATTCACATGGTTCTGGAGCACACCAAGGGGGAAACAACAGCCTTTGAATCGATTCAAAAAGGCCTGTGAATCGATTCAAGAGCAGGGAAAGCCATCAAACAACATTTTTAACTTAGGAAACATTATCCCATACTCCCATTCATCAAACCCAACATCAATTATGCCCAAAACATGCATTCACATGGAATCTTAACTCAACAAACCATATATCCATACACACATACACATACTCCATTTCATCATGGATTGTTCACCAACAAATGCATCATTCCCTTCAAAAGGATTCTAAAACTCATGTCATCTCATGCATATTTATATAATTTCCAAAGCCAATGAATTGCCACTCACTCATTCAACAAATTATCATTCATCTTATCATTTTAATATAATCATGGCAAGGAAAGCATGAGTATAATCATATACATTAATCACCAATCATTCAACTCATGCAATTGAAATGTAAACTCCTCTCCTACCTCTAGAGAAGAACAATGATTTGAATGCTCTGATCATTCCACCGCATCATCTGGAACACAATCTACACCAACACACACATATATATATGCATTTAATCAACAAGCCATCTCAAGGCATCATCACAATTTCAAACAATTGTAAACATATCTTAAGGCTTGGTAACAAGTTCTAAACTTGTCAAAACACCAATTCATACACTTGTGTTAGGTTTCAAGAATTCTTTTCCCAAAACCAAGATTCTCTAAATCTTAGAGGGTTAACCATACCCAACAACCATCATATCACATCCTTTATCCATAATGCATCCAATCATCCAATTGCTATCATTATCATTCAATTTCAATATAAGTCATCTTGGCTTCTTTTAATCCATTATCAATCAACAAACTCATATAGCACATATAATGGCCTAAGACCTCATCAAACACCATCTTATTTCATCAATCCATCACAACCATTATAGGTTCCATCATCAATGGTCATCTACCATTATCCTTATCGCCTATCATCATAACTAACACCCAACATTGAATACTTCATATTCATTTTCAAAATCAACTCCTCTAGCCATAATGTATATACACATTTATATCCTCCAAATCTTAAGATTGGATTCCATTTAGATATAATAACCTCCATTTTCATATATGTATATATATATATATCATTCTAATCATCTTTTCTACATGCCAAAGTCATTCTCATGATAATAAATCACCAATTTCCTAATCCTTGCCAAAAGCCCTAAATCATCAACTCTTAAGGGTTCCTCATAGAATTTCCCAAATCATCAATCATAACAACTTTCATACACCATCATAAGCATAATATCATCATCAATGTGCCAATCAATTGTAAGCAACAATCAATGATCCCAATGGTCATCTAACCTAGGGTTTGGGTTTCACATGCATATATCATCATCCACATTAATATTTAACTTAGTTCAAAATTTCATTATCATTATCAATAATTGATTCCAATCCTCTAAAAAATCATTTTCTTTATATAGAATTATTCTAATGGCACCAAATCACTAATACTATCAATTTTGTCAAAAACCCCAAAATACCAACACCTAGGGTTTTCTCAAAAATCACCAACAACATTCAACTCCAATCATTTCCTTGAATCATTATAAGCTCAATAACCTACATCTTCATACAACTTTAAGCCACATTCAAGAATCGTATTTCCAATGTTTCAAGCCTAGGGTTTCACTATTTTAATTAACACCTATAAAACTCAATGCTAATATTTCAAGCTTAAGTATCATAAAAACCATAAATGGAGTAAGATGAGTTCAAAACCTTACCTCACCTCCAAGCTTCATGCCAAAAATGAAAATAAAGGAAAGGAAGAAGGAAATGCTCCAACATTAGCCCTAAAGTCCCATAAATGCTTCATGAATCCATGTTTAGTTTTTAATTTTGACAAGGAATGGAAGTGGAAGGGGGTGGCCACGTTTTATGGAAAAAAGAATAGGTGAAGAAGAAATAAAATAGAGAATGATGGGAGAAGAAGAGAGGCCACATAGTTCTGGAGGGAGAGAGACAAAAGATGACCAAAATAGGTTAATAACCAATGGGTAAAAGTGTGCTCCAATTTGCTTTTACCATTGGGTAATAATTCCCCCATTATCCAATGGGTAAAAGGACTAAATGAGAGAGAGAAAATAGGTCACGGTGGAATGAAGGAAAGAAATGGGAATTTACATTTTCTTTTATTTCCATTTGGCTTGTATTTTCTCTGTTTATTATCACACGCTGTGTCTGAATAAATATCTCCTCAACACCAAAAATTATTTTAACCATACCATCATAACCATAATAATTTTCTAAGTATGCTAGACCCATCAACAATTCAATTTGACTTAGTGGGTTCCACACCATCTGTTAAATCACCCAGTTTCAGTAGATCTTAATTTATCGATAACTTGCCTCTAGTGTCTAATTAATTTTCCCACATTCATTGGACCATAAATAATTAATTATCATTATCCAATAAATTTATTTTCTTTAAAATTTGGGACGTTACATGTAACATGCTAAATTTTGGAGAAATAAAATTGTTGGATGATGATAATAAATTATTTGTGGCCCAATATATGAAAGAAAATTAATTAGGCACTAATTGTGATTTATCGGTAAATTAAAAGTTACTAAAATTGAATAATTTAACGGATGATGTGGGACCCACTAAGTCAAATTGGATATTTGATGGGTCTAGAATATTTAGAAAATTATTGTGGTTATGGTTATATGATTAAAATAATTTTTGGTGTTGAGGAGATATCATTTGGACACAGTGTATGATAATAAACGGTGAAAATATAAGCCAAATGAAATTAAAAGAAAATGAAAATTTCCTTTTTCTCTCCTCTCATGATCGTGTGAATTTTTCTCCCTCTTTCTACTCTCTTTTGTCCATTGGACAAAGGGGATTATGGACCAAAGGAGAAAACAAAATGAGGCATTGCTTTACCCAATGGCTAATGACCAATTTTTATATTTTTCTCTCTCATTTTCTCTTCTCCAACCGTGCAACCCTCTTCTTCTCCACTCCATCTTCATTTTTCTTCTTCTTCTCCATTCTCTTCTTGCCAAAACCGAACCACACATCTCCATAACCATTTTCACTCAAAATTAAAAGGGTTCTTTGGATTTATAAAGAACTAATAGAACCTTGAAGCAAAGCTTGGCTCATTTCCTCTTTTCTTCCTTCTCAAATTTATTCTCCATTGGGGCTTGGTGAAAAGGTATGTGTTTTTGACATCAATGGCTTTTCCTAGTGGTTTTAAAGTTATTGAAGCATTACAATGGAAGAGTAGGTGTTGTTGTGAGGAAAATGCATATGGAACTATGAACCCCAGGCTAGGTGACTTGAGAAAATTGATTTTTGATACTTGCTATATAGTACACAAAAATGATGGTGTTATTTGTTAGGGAATCCATCAGGGTCAGACAACGGAAACACAAAGGATTCCCAAAAAGGATTTCAAAAACAAATGTCTCAAGGCATTATGCAAAATTAAATTTTGATTTAGGGTTTACCTCTTGTAGATGCAAAGCGAGTTCCTCGATCGAAGTAATTGCAGCTTTGCCCTTAAGAGTCCACACGAGCACTCCCACTAGAAAATCAAAGTTCTGAATGCTAGTACGGAATTTGAGAGTAATCTAATTTTTGAGTAGCAGCCTATGAGCATCTCATACTCTCTATATAGGCTTAGGTCTTAACTTGATCTCTTATTAAACATTGGGCTCTTGACTAATTCTAAATGAGTTAGGCCCAATAGTTTTATTTTTAGTCCAACTAAAATAAAACTATCCTCTGGTGGGCTTACTCTATATGTGTGACCCTATAGGTAAAATATTCGGTTATATTAATAATAAACTATATTATTATTAATATAAAATAAGAGCGATATCTAGCAATACATCATTATGTCCGAATATTATTTATCATCGACATGACCTATAAGTGATAATTATTTTTATATATTTATTCCTTTTGCCATGATATCTAATTGGGCCCAAGGCATGGTCGTCATCATCCTTTTATGGCCCAATTCATTTTACTTAATACCAGAGTAGACTTTACAGAATAAATATCTAATATTTATTTGTCCTAGCATGGCCATGCATTTCGTTAGTCTCACTCCATCAAGTGGGCCATAGATATCACTTCTGTCACATAGGAGAGACAAATCTCATCTACATCACTAACACCCCTCTACATAATTTGTCCATTGTCTAATCACAATCTTTATTGGCATATTATTATAGATAACATTTGATTGTATTAAAACAACAAACTTCTTATGTAGGAATCGTAGTAACTTCAGGTCGAAGGACTATATACCATTATCACATTAAGAACCATTTATGACACTCATGTAACGATCCATGCAACGTTCTCATGGTGGGTCTATCCAGTACAACATTACTCTTAATGTGTACCCATGTAAAGACTTGATATCATATATCCATGTTTTGTGAGATCAAATCATCAGTACACTCACACATTAATCTTAATGTATTTATATATCCTCATGTAAATACTTGATTATGGACGTTTTAGGAATAATTCTCATATGACCCATTATTCCAGGATAAATAGTTTTAAAACAATCTTAAAACTGAAAATACTAATTGTATTGACAATTTAAAGTTGATATATTAACAGCTCGTAGTGCATACACCAACATTATTATGCTTGAAATTGTGTGAGAAAATGGTTAGAATATGTTGTTATTGGATTTTTGATAAAAACCTAAACATATGGGAAATTAGGAATTGTTGTTGTTGTCAATAATGATTAGAATATAATGTTGTTAGCCTATGGGTGTTTAAAATTATGCATGAAAGTAGTTGGAATTCATGATTGGTAATTTTTGAGAGAACCCTAGAAGTTTGAATTTGGGGCTTTTAGCGAAACTTGAGAAATTAAGGATATATTTGCCATGAGAGTAAATTTATATGTGGAAATGAAGTTTGGAATTATTGGCATTAATTGTGGTTGTTGATGGGTTAAAGAACCATGAGGATGAGTATTAATGGTGATTGTTGGGTTTTAATGGAACCCTAACTCTAGAAATTGGAGGAAATGAGTAATAATGCCATGAGAAATGATTTTAAGTGTAAACCAATGATGTTTTAGGTGTGGGTGTTATTAATGATGATGGTTGATGGTTATTAATAATGGTTGTTGGGTTTTTGATAAAACCTTAACCCTAAGAATTTAGGAAAAACATGTAATGTTGATTTGAGAGTTAATTTTAAGTGGAAATGTATGATAATTAGTGTATGGGTATCATTCAATGTTTGGGGAGAATATTTAGTGGTGATGAGAGATCACATTAATGATGTTGGATGATATTAATGATGGTAGATGACCATTGGTGATGGAACTCATGGATGAATGTTGCCATAAGATGTATAGAAATGAATGTGAACACCGAAACCATGGTGGTTGTGATGGATTAATGAAATAAAATTATGGTTTGATAAGGTCTTAGACCATAATAAGTCCTATTTGGACTTGTTGATTGATGTTGGTTAAAAAAGACTAAAATGGTTTATGTTGAACCTTAGGTGGCAATGATGACATTTGAATGATTTATATAACATTGGATGCACTATAGATGATGGATGTGATATTGTTGTTGTTGGGTATGGCTAACCCTTAAGACTTAGAAAATATTGGTTTTGGGAAAAGAATTCTCGAAACCTAACACAATTGTGTGAATTGGTGTTTTGACAAGTCTAGGACTTGTTATTAAGCTTTATGATGTCTTAAAACTTGCTTAGAATTGTGATGATGCCTTGAGATGGCTTATTGATTAAATGTATATATATATGTATATTGGTGTAGATTGTATTCCGGGCTATAAAGTGGAACAATCAGATTGTTTGGATCATTGTTCTTATCTTAAGGTAGGAGAGGAGTTTATATTCTAAATGCATGATTTGAATAATTGTTGATTAATGTATATGATGTTGCTCATGTTTGCCTTGCTATGGTTATGTTGAAATAATATGATTGACATTTTGATGATAATGTACTTGGCAAATATGTGATTGCATTTAGAATATATGTATGTGGTGTGTCCTTAGTGGTGATTGGTAATGACTTAAGATTTTGGAAAAGTGTGTGTGTGCCTAAGTCATATGATGAAAACTATGTATGTTTCACCACTAATGATAAGATATGATGATTGATGATGAAAATTGAAAGATGTGGTTGTGTGACACACCCATGAATGAAGATGGAAATATTGAGACAATAATTGAATGCCATTATGTTTGTTTCTAAATAATGAATTGGAAAATATGTTGAAAAATTTAGATGATTAAAGAGATTGTGAATATCACATTAAAACTTGAAACAATGGCAAGATAATTGACGTTGAAATCCACTAAGAGTTATATGTTAACAATATGTATGTTGGTGTATACTTATACTTTTGCCTTGAAAGGATGTGTTACTCCTATTACGGAGTGTGTGTGATTGAATCTCGGTGATGGCTGGGACACCCCCAAAATAGGGAAAAAATTTTCTTGAATTAAAATCACTATTCGATGAATGGAAAATAAGTGATGAGGTTTGGAAACGCAACCCCCGGATCTAAGGTAAACCACTCCCATATGTGAAGATATGAGAGGGTAGAATTTAAAAGATAATTTCCTAGTAATTTTCCAATGAGAGACAGCGGAAGAATTAATTAATTTAATTATTGCATGAACGAATTTTAAGAGAAAAGACTTCATGAAGTTCCATGACTCATACTGGGTTCAAACTCCTTTTAAAATGATGCATGAATAAATTTTATTGCAAAGAAAATGTAAGAATTTGAAACCAAAGGAAAATATGCAACAGGGTGACACTCGCTTAAGCGAGAATCACATCCGCTTGAGCAAGCCAGCATGGTTACGCTTGGGCAAAGTGGAGAAACGTTGAGTGAATGAAAGGTTTAAGCATCAGGGGTCCATCTCGCTTGAGCGAGTCTTGTCTCGCTTGAGCGAGATGCGAAGGGGAACCTTAAGCGAGCCAGCGAGATGCTTGAGCGAGGGAAGGAGGTATGCATCAGATACCAATCTCGTTTAAGCGAGACACGCCTCGCTTGAGCGAGATTGCTCCAGCAACACTGGTAGCTCTCTGGCCGATTTTTGCTTGGGCGAGGCATCTCTCACCTGGGCGAAAATCGTCCAGTATCTAATTCTCTTCCCCCTCGCTTGAGCGACCACCCTCTCTCCTGAGCGAAAATTGTCCAGAGGGTAACCTCTGATTCTACATCAATCTCGCTTGGGCGAGATAAACACCCGCTCGGGCGAAATCAGGCCTGAGGCCAAAGCCCTGCTTCATAACAATCTCGCTCGAGTGAGATTCTCACTCGCTTAAGCGAGTTCTACAGAACTTATGCAGAAACGGGAAATTCTCACAACATGGTATACCAAGTTACAATTCATGCTATATTAACCTTATGTAATGCATTATATCCCCTCCAACATGTATATATAATCTCATCCAACTACCATTCACCCAATTCATATAATTTGAAGTCATCATCATTTCACCAACTCCATAATATGGTACAAAACACAATACACACCATTCATTCATTAGAATTAACATCGTCAAACATCATAAATCATTCTTTACATCATTTAGGTCACAAATGAAAATTGACCATGCACATCAAGGTTCAATTTTCCTTCATGACCCTCAAAATCAATTATCACTAATCTAGATATCAAAACAAGCATTCTTATACATTACATGCTATACAAAATTCTAAACTTTGCCGGCCAAGGCACTTCCTACACCACTATTTACCTCCTAAGCAAAGTGAACTTCAAAATGTCAACACCTTCCCATGAGTACCTGCATCATAAGTCTAAAAAATAGACAACATGGGAGAGTGAGTCCACATTCCAAAGGTATGAATATGAATACCATGTGATTATGTATATATGCATCTAAACATGTATACTTTGCACATTCATAACATTCACCATACCATATACCATCACAATTCCATCATACATTTATCACAAATAACATCATAATTCCAAACAAGGTACAGAAGCACAAACATAATCACGTCCCTCAACAATTGAACTATCACACAACCATTTTTTTGGTATTCATATCTTTATGTTGTCTTAACATATATTTTTACATCCTCATCATATCCATCATCATATCTCCTCTGTAATGCCCCCAAAAATAGGGGTAAATTTTTCGTGATTTTAATAGCTTTAAGATAAGAAATCACAAGAGATGGAGTTATCTTTCACTACCCTGGATCTATCAGAGACCCATCTCATATGTGAAGATATGAGAAGGTAAGTTAAGAGGAGTGACATTAAAGAATTCCTCAATTAAAAACAGCGGAAGGATTTGAGTAAGTTAATGATATGTAATTAGGTTTAAAGAGGTCATCCACTTTTAAAATTAAAAAGTCCAATTTTTATGCCCAAAGTATTAAATTGATAATGCAAGGTCAAGATTTAATGTGAAGAAGAAAGAAATAATTTGAACATTTCATCTTGGGAAATCAGGGCGTCCCTCGCTCGAGCGAGAACCCCACTCGCTTGAGCAAGTTCCATATAGGGCGCTTGGGCGAGCAACCCCACACGCTGAGCGAGAAAACCAAAGGAGAATCAAGGGCCATTTCAACCAAAGATTTTAGATGCTCATCATGTCATATATGGAATCAATAGTACATCATCACATAATATGCCATTCACAGCCCCATTTAGGCTTCATCATTTAAACAATCATTTCACAACACCAAACACAATTCTCATTACATACACATGACATCACACTTATCCAATAAAACATGCCATATTACATTAATACATACATTATCATCACAATCCTCATGCATTTAGAAAATACACCCCTCTCCTACCTTAAGAGAAGTATACTTTCGGGTTTGATGTTCCCGCTTCACCCATGTTATCAAATCCTACACCAATCATTATAGGACCACATCAATTATTCATTCAAAGTCCAATTCAATATACACATACATATCTATGTACACATGATTATTATCATGTAGAAGTTATTATAGGTTTACTCATTTGCTTACTTAGGCTTCGGGAATTCCTTCCCTTAAATCACCATTCATTATTATCAAGGGATACAACCTAATTTGTTAGGTTATCCCATTTGCCACAATTATAATTAACTCACACCAAGTGGGTTTTCATTTATGTTTTCCAACCACCATCTCTAATCACCCATAAATGCCTCTACCTCATCATTTATTACACTTCCCTCATGAATAAATGTTAACCCCTTCATTATTACACATTTCCCCCAAATTTCATAAGTTAGGGTTTTATAAGAACCCAACCACATCATAAATGCACTTCTTCACTTATAATCTTGTAACCCTATCTTTATATGCCTCATTTATTACTCATAAATGTCCACATTTGATTCACCCCACCTAATGGCTCTACATATTAAATGCATTCCACCATTACACCTATGTGCAATGCCCTCACAAAACTTTGAGAATCCACAACCATGGTTTTTAAGTTCATAAAAATGATGAGAGCATCATACCTCAAGCCAAGAAAAGGTGAGTTCCAAGAATGGGGAATGAAGACCACGAAGATGGGAGAGGAAGAAAGGGAGTTCAAACTCCAAGCTTCTCCTTGAGCCTCTTGAAGAACAACAATGGAGGAGGGAAGGGTATTTCCTTTTAACTTAGGGTTTTAGGGGAAGGATGATGGGAGATAATGAGAAGAAGAAGAAGAAGGAATGTGGTTGCATAGAGAAGATGTTACGGGAGTGAGAGTGAAAAGAGTGAGGTTTTTAGCTTCAAATATTTAGCCTTTCATTAACTCTTTCATTTTTAAATAAACAGGCTCTCTGTTTGAGCTCAATACTTATTCTAAAAATTGTTCTGAATACATATTCGGATTCTCAACAATTTTATCTACAACCCTGACCAACGGCATCTCAATTGGAGATACTTGGTCCGACACCCATGTTTTATATGGGTCAGTTTTCAGCTTATCCGGTCACAATATCTCACTAACAGTTTCCGAAAATCTTATTTAAATTATATCTAGCATTTTGGGATATCAATTAACCCACATTTAATTATTCAATATTTATTTCCTTAATTTAACTTTCTATTTTAAAAATTCGGGGTGTTACATCCTCATCTTTGGCATACCTCCTTGCTATATGCAAATGCTCTTAAGCTAATGCATATGCATAAAGGAATATTTCAACAATTGCAGATCTGACTATGGGAATATGAACACCGAAGGTGGGTTTTCAAGTATGATCATCCAACCATACCCCTACTGTAGTAGTAAAATGTGTACACTTATTCTTAAATTTGCATGCATTCACTATTTATTTTACTGGTACCAAACTACATCGCCCATCTTGCAACACCTGGTCATTTTCACCATGACCGCGGTATACAACATATTCAACATATGGTGTTGCGGGCTAACCATGAGATATATCATGGCAGCTGTGATCACAAGGACCACCAGGGGCACCTGCTCATCATGAGCCACCCCCCACAAGGGTCAACCACATGCGGCTCCCCGCAGCACAGCATGGGCAGCTTCGTGACTTACACACCGAGTCACAGGGGAAATATAAATTGCTCGTGCATAAAGCCGCCCTCTCACTGGGCTAACCGGGAGAATCCCCTAAAATTCCAACACCGGCAGCTATGCAATATGCCATGGATGCAAATGTAAATCATATGCATTCCTCACTCTATGCATCCTATACATGCCACTCACCAATCAACATCATCAACACCATTACCAACATTATCACAAAGCTTTTATTATTGTTGGTTATTCCTATTAGTTTAAGTCTTTGTGTGGCATTTTCATTTGTTCTCATTCTTGTTACTCAACTTTAACATCAATATAATTACTTCAAACATTCTCTATCAAACATTGTCAACATTCATCTTATGTTCATGGTAGATACAACCATAACACCATATCATTTGTCATTCTACACCATCATATAACACACCATGAATATTCTAAATGCATCAAAGCATGTTGCCAAACATACCATCCACACCACACTTCACTTTAAGATTTCTTGTAACATGTCAAGCAAGGCTAACATGCATACCAATACATATAGAAATCAAATAACATTCAAATTCATGCATTTAGAACATAAGACTCCTCTCCTACCTCAAGAGAAGAATTCCGACTGATAAAATGCACCCGCCTCGTCGTTCAGGATAGGTCCTACATTAATATACATGTAAAACCTCAATTAATTCACTATTGAAGACACCATTTCAATTCTATATAATCATAGTCATATCCATGATTTCATAATATGTATTAAACATGTTATA
The DNA here is from genome assembly GCA_037962975.1 of Clitoria ternatea. NCBI lineage: Eukaryota > Viridiplantae > Streptophyta > Magnoliopsida > Fabales > Fabaceae > Clitoria > Clitoria ternatea. The sequence continues at coordinate 115,319,358 of CM075671.1, forward strand.
AACATCATTTTTTATCATCTATTAGGCTTCGGGAATTCCTTCCCATGAAACCATACACATTAGATTCAATGGCTATAAAACAATCTTAACCCAACATCATGATTTACTACACCAATCAATATTCTTACACCCAATGGCTTGTATTTGCCTTCACTTACACTATCTAACCAACATTTATAACTTTCCCCAATTCTTAAAAGTTAGGGTTTCTCCAAAACCCAACAACTCACATTAAAGCATCATTAACCTCCATTTCCCACCATCATTAATGCATTAACTACCATTAACTCCTCATAAATACTCACATTTATGGCAACCCCATTTTAGGGCATAAGCATTAAATGCTTCAACAACCACCCATCACATGCACAACTCTTCTAAATCATAATACCCCATAATATCATCATTAACCCATCCAAAAATGGTGAAAGGAGCTTACCTCATACCCAAACGAAATGGGTTCCAAGGGGAGAAAAGAGGGCTGCGAAAAATAAGGAGAAGAAGAAAGAGAAAGCTTCAACCTCCAAGCTTGCCCAAGAGCGAAAATGAGGAAGAAGGAGAGGGTTCACCACCTTAGCTTAGGGTTTGAGAGGAGGAAGAATGAGATATGAGAATGGAGAAGAAATGGAGAGAAGAAGGAGTTTAGTGTTTTTCCCAAAATCCTCTCAGCCAACTCACGTGGAAAAAGGAAGGGAAAATTGGGGTTTTGATTTATTTTTAATCCTATTCATTAAAGCTTCATCGTTTCCTCATAAACAGGCTCTCCGTTTGGGCTTAATATTTTATCTAAAAATTATTCCGAATATATGTTCGGATTCCCAATATTATTCTCAACAGTCTTGACCAATATCATCTCAATCAGAGATACTTGGTCCGACACCCATATCTCAACCGGGCTTATTTTCAGCTTAACCGGTCTCCATAATTCACCAACAGTCCCCAAAAATCTTAATTTAATTATTTTTAATATTTTGGGACATTAAACAATTTTCATTCAATTTGTCAATATTTATTTTCCTTAATTAATCTTCTATTTTAAAATTTGGGATGTTACAATGGCTAATTTTAGATTGGCAAATATTGTTGCTATGTATTTAAAGTATACTTGTTAGTATACCTTCTTGATTTCCATGTGTGGATTGAAATTGGTGAAACTCCTTGGCCATTATGTTGTGAATAATATGAATTGATGCCTTAGGAATTATGTAAAAAGTTGTATGCCTTGGAGAGTACTATAATTGGTTGTGTGCCATTATCTCTAATGTTAAATTTAAAACATACTCCTAAATAAGAGTGTGAGAAATCCTTGCGAGGTTAAGGCTAGCATGTGCATTGTTGCATTCATGGTATGCATGATATAGCATTTTATATGTGGTTGCAATCACAATGAAAGTCTTACGAGACTATGAAAGGGAGTACCCTTGCTTGGGGGAAACCAACATGGGAATGGATGAATGTGGTTGCTATCACAAGTGTATTGAAATGATAAAGGTCTTGTAGGACTATGAAATGGAGTACCCTTACGTAGGGGAAACCAATATAAGAATGAATGAATATGGTTGCAATCATAAGTGTATTGAAATGATAAAGGTCTTGCGGGACTATGAAAAGGAGTACCCTTGCATGGGGGAAACCAATATGTGAATAAATGAATGAGGTTGCGATCACAAGTGTATTGAAATGATAAAGGTCTCTCGAAACTATGAGAAAGAGGACCCTTGCGTTGGGACTTGTATTTGAATGCTCCTCAATGGTTGTGATCACTTGATATATAGAGATGATACAGATCTTACGTGATCTTGTGAAAAGCACCCTTGCAGGGGATAATGGCTTAAGTAACTATGCATGGTTGTAAATGTTTGAGAAACCATGTACGCATGGGTTATGAGAAAATGTTTCGAATTGGATCCATTGCATTTGTATTTCATGTTATGACATATGCATTAGCCATAGGAATATGGCATTTGAGTTAAAGATGGCCTAGAAAAATGATAACCTATTGAGAGAATGAATTGATGAAAGATGTATAACTTGTTGATCATACATTTGATAGCCCATAATGATGAAGGGTAATGTAAATGTGTATATGTAGGTGTTGTTATTATGTTTTAAATAATAAAACTTGTATGCCTAAGGAGATGTCTTGATAGAGACTTGTGAAGAACTAAGGTTTTGATATCAACAACATATATGCAAGACATGATTAACAACATGGACGCAAGACTTGAAGATTTAGTATACCATGTCAAGCACAAAAAGAGTCATAAAATCAATGAAATATTGTCATCATCAAAAAGGGGGAGAATGAAGACCATGAAGGATTTTGATAATGACAAGGCCAATGCCAGAGATCAAGAATGAAGATCCAAGACCAAGGCATAATTAAAGTAAGACTCTATAAAAAGAAAGTACGGCCATTAATATAAAAAGGTTTTAAAATATCATACATTCTGAAGGCAGTAATCGATTACCTCATTAGTGTAATCAATTACCTCAGTAATGTAATCGATTACCATATTTAAGTAATCGATTACAATATGAACGTTATGTTTTAAAACTGATTTTAAAAGGCTGTAATCGATTACCTATTTTATGTAATCGATTACCACGTGATCAGAAAGCAAAAAATCATGTTGAAACATTATAACTTTTCACAAAATATTATTTTATCCAAGAGGTACCTTTCCAATTATTTTAATCAATAATTTCACACCTCTTGAAGGCATTTCCTCTCCTATAAATAGGAAGGCATTTCATTTGCAAAAGACACACCAAGATATACCAAATACTTCCAATCTTTTCTTATGAGCAATAATGGCCATATTCTCTTAATAGAGTTATTACTCTTTCTTGTTCCTCAATTTGTTTATCATACTCTTGAAGAGAGTTTTCTTGTAAGAGATCTTTATCTCTAAAAGTGAGATTGATACTCAGAGTGGTGTATCTCTGAGGGGGTTCTTCTTGGATGTGGTGTAGCATCCAAGGGTGATGTTATTGGATGTGGTGAAGCATCCAATGGTGATGTGCTTGGGTGTAGTGTAGCATCCAAGGCATTTGTGATCGGGGTGTGAGTCCCCATTGTGGTGTAATCAAGGGAATTGATTATAGTGAATTTCCTTAAGGGTGTCTTGAGAAGACTGGACGTAGGCAGTGGTTGGCCGAACCAGTATAAATCTCTGTTTGCACTTCTCTAACCCTTAAACTCTTTATGTTTTAAGCATTATTATTCAAATCACATATCATTGCATATTGAGTTTTTAGAGGAGAAATTTATTAGTGAAAAAGTTCCTAACTACTCAATTCACCCCCCTCTTGAGTTTCCTAGAGGCCACCTGGGCTAACAACTTGATGATAAATTAATGGTTATATTGCGAAGCACACATGTTGATTATATGCATGTACACATCATCACAATGTATTCACATTCGTCACTTGGAATGTATAACTCACTCTCCCATGTTGTCTCTTTTTAGCATTGTGATGCAGAATATGCATGGGGTGAGATGCATCTTGTTTTGGAACAAAATGTTTTATTGGAGAAGGTAAAATAGTTGTATAGGAATGCTTAGGCCAGCAAACATTTTGTAAAGCATATGATATTTGTCAATGCTTATTTGGTATATGAATATTGAATGATTATTGATGTACATTGTTGGTGGGTCATGTGTGAAAATTAGGCCTTGTTGTTGGAAGGCTAATTTGTGGTTATGACCTCAATATCGATGAATGTCTATTGTAGTACATTGGTTCTATGCCATATTGATGAACGAATGATGTTATCGATGGATCTTGACCTATGATGATGCATAATGCATGATTTATAAGCATGAAGAATGTTGAAATTTATATGTGTGACGCCCCAAAAATAAGGGTAAATTTTTCACGATTTTAGTATTATTAATCTATGAAAAACATATGTGCTGAAGCTGTCAATTAATACCCTGGATCTAAAAAACCTATCTCATATATGGAGATATGAGAAGGTAGGTTAAAGAAACGATGAATGAGAATTTCTCATTTAAAGATAACGAAAAGAATTATTTACATTGGCACAATATGATTGGAATATAAGAGGGTAAACATCACAAGGATTTATGGCTTCCTATTATACCCAAGGTGTTATAAGATGATACAAGGAAAAGGTTGGATACAAAGAAATGGGAAAATATTTAAAGCAATGCAATATGGGGATTTTGGGCTCCACTCGCTCAAGCGAGAACCACACTCACTTGAGCGAGTCCCAATGGAATGCTTGGGCGAGCTACATCACACGCTGAGCGAAAAGAATAAGAGGAGGATCGGGGGCCAACTCGCTTGAGCGAGCCCCATCTTGCCTGAGTCATTAACTTGATGCTAAATCTCTGAGTCATTAACTTGGTGTGTAATTCTCAAAGGATTTATTCTTTTGGCAAGCGCACCAGTCGTTAAATTTGTAATATATTTGATCGTTCCCACAGGGATTGTGGTAATTACCTCAATCTTAGACTAGTACAAGCTGAACCAATGCAACGCAGATAGAATTCATTCTGTTTTTCTTGTTTTATATTTCTAATGTTTTTGTATTTGCAGAGACAGTATGAAAGATGAAATGTGAGTAATGGAAGATAGGTTAGGATTGCTTCAGCTTACAATTTCATCAAGAAACATGTAATTAAGGTTCAATCAATCTTCAGACTCAAGAGGACAATCCACAGATGGTTACTCCCTAATTCCTTAGGTGAATAACACTGATTCCTAAGAATTAAACCCTAATCCCTTAGATGCTCAATTAATAGAGAAATCTAATGTGAAATTGGGGGTTGAACCCTAACTATTCACCTAATTACTAGGCCTGAATTAGTTAGGAAACGAGAAGTTACCTAAGCCTCAACCATGATTCCTAACTGGTGAGTTTCTTCATCAAATATGGATTTGTCAATCCAGCAAGGTAGATCCACTCCTCAGCTTGTTCTCCTCAAGATTTAGAAGTTGACTTCCTCAATACACTTTCAAGAATTCATTGCAAACCTTTGCAATCCCAACCTTAGGGACTTAGAAACCCATGGAAATGGATTCTGTCGAAGGAATATAGAGAGACATGGATGAGAGAATTTAGAGAGAGAAAAGAATTAGAGAGAGATTGAAAATGGGAAAATGAATCGTGTCCTGTATTCTACCTTCTCTATCTCTCTGTGTTTACAGAATATGTACAAGTATATATAGGCATCTAACTAACTAACTAACTTAATTAATTACAAAGAAAGATTAATTAATAATTAAACTAACTAACTAATTACATAATTACAAATAAATAAATAAATACAACTTAATACTTAAATTACTAATATACAGCAGCAACACATCAGGAAAAAGGAACGGTGCAGAGCTTCTTTTGAAGGGAAAACATCAGATTTAAATAACCACCTTCACGCTTGAATGTGAAGGGCTCTCGCTTGAGCGTGCTCGTGATATTCACTGCACTTATGTCTCCCACGCTTGAGCGAAAGTGTAAAATTCAAGGTTCAGTGAAGTCACGCTCAAGCGAGACTATGGTGCGCTTGAGCATGGTCGTGTTTTCCTTTCTTTCTTTTTACGCTTTTTGCATGCATCTCTCGCTTGAGCTTGCATCCTTCAAGCTTGAGCGTGAACTGCTCTTTACTGCACCTGCACATGCAAACAAATAATTTCCTGGCGTTTGTACGCTAGCTGTCCAGCGTTTGTACGCTGGATTAGTGAATTTATAAATACACATAATTTCTTAATTAATTATTGTTTTTAATTATTTTCTTGCATAAATTAAACACTTTTGAAATAAATAAATAAAATAAGAATTATTGACAATTTATTAAATAATAACGTCAAACTAAACAATATTTAATGAATTATGTTAAATAAAAGGTGAAATAATTAAGTCTTTTCAAGACTTATCACATCCCCAAACTTAAAGCTTGCTTGTCCTCAAGCGAATACTCAGATTAATTAAATAACAACACTTACTCAAGACAATCCACCTTTCCTTAACTTAGTTCATGCCATAATTATTGAATACCAATCATGCTTTCTTTTCGTAAATTCTGGAAATATAATTACCCATACCTCTTTTGGGGAACAAGCTGGTGATACTTTCCTCACTGGATTGGTGTTTCACTCTTCTCTCAGTGTATAAGGTTCAATAATATGCACTCATCACCTGCATAATTGTTAGATTAACATAGGCTTGCAACAGTTCTAAACATCATGACAAATGCTAGCACAGTTGGATCAGTAAGGGCTTTTTAAGCTTGTAATGGGGTTAGGCTACAGGCTCTATTTTTGTTTTTCTAGTCAATGTTGGGTTAGAAGATGTACCCACTGATGCCTTGCCTCAATCTTAACTTAAATGCCTTAACTAACTAGCTATTTTATTTTCATTATTTTTTCATATGAATGGTAACTCAATAATTTATGGTGCTTTGCACCTTCTTCTCTTTCAGTCCTTTGGACTCTTTCTTTTCTTCCATCTTTTTTTTTTCAATACCATTTTTTTCTTGTGGTGCTTTGCACCTTCTTTCTTTGCTGATTTTTTTTCACTTTTCTTTTGCTTTTGCTATTCCTCATTTCATTTCTCAAAATCCTCATCTATAATTAACGTCAGAGTGTGTCCTTTAATTGCTGTTAGGCACACTCTTCATCCCCAAACTTAGAACTTGCTAGTCCCTAGCAATAAGATAAGACTCAATAATTCATCAGTGGAACATCCAGGGATAACTCACTTGGTTTTTCTTAGATAAATAGGCTTGTAAAGTTAGGTACATAATAAGAATGAAAGGGTCTCAGGATCAAAATATAATTGTTGGGTCAAAGGATAATTAATAATATTAGGATGGCTAAATTTGGCCCTGGCTAAATTAATAAAGAAGGCCTTCATCATTTCCAATTGGCAACATATAATCATTTAGCAAGCACTGAAGCAAATTTTATCTCACTAAACTGTGTTTGAATATGTTAACAGGTCCAAAAGATGTGCAAGGATTTTGATAATGACAAATACTCTTGAAGAAACAATGCAAAAACAAAGACATGAAATCAGAATTGAAGTAATAGCGAAGCTAATCGATTAGGCCATAGATGCTAATCGATTAGGAGCTTTCTGTCTTGGAAGAAATTGCATCAGGTATGAAAGCTAATCGATTAAGGAGCTGACCAATCGATTAGGAAGCCACTGGAATTTAAGGTAATCGATTATACACCAGAGACTAATCGATTACAACAATCAAAAATGGAACTAAGTGCATCAGGTACGATGGCTAATCGATTATGGAAGCTATACAATCGATTAGGAAGCCACTGGAATTTAAGGTAATCGATTGCAAGACATGCTAATCGATTAGGATGCTGCGAAAACAAATTAAATGCATCAGGTACAGATGCTAATCGATTAGAGGAAGTGAAATAATCGATTAGTGACTCTCTGACTTGAAGCTAATCGATTACAACGCGAGGGTGTAATCGATTACGATAGTGGAAAAACAGATTTAAGTGGGAAACCAGGTCATGTCTCCACCATTCTTCAAATTTCCACTAACTGCAACGGCTATGAAGGACTAGGGCACTCCTCAACAGCTATCTTGGGTCTATAAATTGAAGAGGAAGACAAGCACAAAAACATAACCAAGAAGCAACAATTCATAGCTCTATTTTGTGCTTTGTAAGCCTATTTCTTGCATATTGTACTTTCACTTGTATATCCTCTCATCTTGAGAGATTAGAATTTGGGAGAGCTTTTCATTTGTATATTTGCTCTATTGAGAGAGTGTATTGATTGTAAACAAACACCAAACACACAAGTTATTCACTCTAGGTTGAGTGGTTGTTCACTCTAGGTTGAGTGGTTACAAAGGTTGTGGACTCAACCTTTGGGATATTGTGAGATTGAGAGATTGGGTGGGTTGCCCTTATACTTGTGAGGATTGGGTTCTTGAGTATGGGACACTAGGAAGCCGCAATTGCTCAAAGTTGTATCTCTAGTCTACAATAGTGGAAAATCCTCTAAGTGGGTTGCTTAGAGGCGAGACGTACACCGGATTGGGTGGAACTCGTTACATCGGTTTGCAAGCTTCTCTTCCTTACTCTTTTACTTTCATACATTTCATATTTGTTGATTGGTATTGTTTGGTTGAGAAGAACATATTTGAACTTGCTTAATTTGCTATACCTTAGACATTGCACACCAAGTGTTTGCTAAATTGCCTCAGCAATATTTACCTCTTGTAGTGCATTGCATATCATTGTTACTTGCTTTCACTTGCATAATCTCATAAACTTGGTTATAGAAATCATTTTTAAAGGTATTCCAAGCAAAAGTTTTATAACTCAATTCACCCCCCCTCTTGAGTATTGAGGCCACTTGAACAACAAGTGGTATCAGAGCTTGACTCTTGGTAGATCAAGCTTAACAGCTTCAAGAGATTAAATGGCCTCAAGTTCTTAAAATGTTTTTCCCGAGGGTGGTGCGATAAATAGACCTCCCGCTTTCAATGGGGAAGGGTACGCATTTTGGAAAGAAAGAATGAAAATCTTCATTCAATCAATTGACTTGAGAATATGGAATACCATTGAAAATGGTCCCTATATACCGATGCATACTATAGATAGCAAGAATGTTGAAAAACCTATAGATGAATGGACAAGCGAGGAAGAAAAGAAAGTCCAATATGGCTACAAGGCCAAAAATCTTATTACTATGTCTTTAGGTCAAGATGAATTTTTTAGGATAATGACATGCCAAATTGCTAAGGAAATGTGGGATACTCTTCAAGTAACCCATGAAGGCACTAATGATGTAAAGGACTCAAAGATTAGTACTCTTACTAGTCAATATGAATGCTTTAGATTAAACTCTCATGAATCGATTGTTGATATGCAAAAAAGATTTACTCTCATCATTAATCAACTCATTACACTTGGAAAGACTTACACTAACAAAGAACTCATTCATAAAGTGTTGAAAAGTCTTAACAGAGAATGGCAACCGCTAGTTACCGCCATCAAACAATCTCCTAGCATAAACGAAATGTCTCTCGCCACTTTATTTGGTAAGTTGCAGGAACAAGAACAAGAGCTGAAAGAATTAAAGATGGCGGAAGAGGAAGAAAAATCTTCCAAGAAAAAGGGTCTTGCTCTCAAGGCTACTTCCACAAATGAAGAAGAAGAATCCGGAAGTGAACTTGATGAAGAAGAAGAATTTGGACTATTTGTGAAACGCTTCGGGAAATTCATGAAAGGCAAACGCTTCCAAAGAAGCTTCAAAAGCTCAGGTAAGAAACCTATCACTAAAGAAAACTCTCCCTCACCCAACTGTTTTGAATGTGGCAAGGAAGGGCACTTCAAAGCCGATTGTCCAAACCTCAAAAAGAAGGGCAAGGACAAACAAAGAAGAAGAAGAGCCTATATTGCTTGGGATGAGAATGATGTGAGCAGCTCCGACGACTCGGAAGATGAGCAAGCCAATCTTTGCTTAATGGCAAATCATCAAGAAGAAGATAACGAGGTAAATCTTCTTGACTTAGATAAAAATGAGCTGTTAGAAGCATTTGAAGAATTGTATGATAAATTCACAAAAATCTCTAGTAAACTCAAAGCATCTAGGAAAACTAGTGACACTCTAGAGATGCACCTTATGGAAGTTTGCAAAGAGAATGAATGTTTAAAAGAAGAATTGAAAAATGCTCAAATATGTTCCATTAGTAGACCTTGTAATTTTGCTAAGAAATGTGTTGATCTAGAAAATAAAGTCCTAGATCTAAACAAAACCTTAGAGAAATTCAATAATGGAAGAGATAATTTGAATATCCTTCTTGGGCAACAAAAATGCATGTTTAGTAAAAGCGGCTTAGGATATGATCAAGAACATAGTAATCATAAAATGGAGAAGCACTATAAAAACTTCTTTGCATCACCAAGCAAATCCTCCTCACCTTTTATGAAATGCAATCATTATGGTACCAAAGGACATAGTGCTTATAAGTGTAGTGTTAGGAAACTAGGACCAAAGGTCTTAAGAAAGGTGTGGGTTCCCAAAGGAACATCTCCACAAGCTAACCTTAAAGGACCCAACATAAAATGGGTACCTAGTTCTCTAAAATGATTTTGTTTTGTAGGTATGCTTCAAGGCAAGCAACACCCATTGGTACTTGGATAGTGGGTGTTCCAAACATATGACGGGAGACAAAAATAAGTTCATATCACTTACTCCACGAAGCAAAGGATTTGTCACTTATGGAGATAACACAAAGGGAAGAATACTTGGAATCGGAAATGTCGGTAAAAACTCTTCTACCTCCATAAATGATGTTTTATATGTTGAAGGACTAAAACATAACTTGCTTAGCATTAGTCAATTATGTGACAAGGGCTATAAAATTGTTTTTGAATCAAATGGTTGCATAATTGAAAATAAACTAAACAAGGAGATAAAATTTGTTGGTCAAAAGAGTAGATAACATTTACATGATTAATCTAGATTGTCTTGCTTCAAATGATGTACAATGCTTTATAACTAAAGAGGATGAATCATGGCTTTGGCATAGAAGAATCGCTCACATTCATGTAGACCATTTAAATAAACTTGTTTCAAAAGATTTAGTTATTGGTTTACCAAAACTGAAATTTGAAAATAAATTCTGTGACGCTTGTCAAAAAGGAAAACAAGTAAAGGCTTCTTTTCAAGCAAAAAATATTGTTTCAACAACAAGACCTTTGCAGCTTTTACATATGGATTTGTTTGGACCTTCGAAAATCAAAAGTTTTGGTGGAAACTATTATGGTCTAGTGATTGTGGATGATTACTCTAGATATACATGGACATTGTTTCTTACTCATAAACATGAAGCATATCAAGCATTTAAGAAACTTGCCAAGGTTATCCAAAATGAACAAAACTTAAAAATAGCATCCATACGAACGGATCATGGGGGAGAATTTGAAAACCAATCTTTTGAAAAATTTTGTGAAAAGTTTGGCATTGAACATAATTTTTCGGCTCCAAGAACTCCACAACAAAATGGAGTAGTTGAAAGGAAAAATCGATCTTTAGCGGAGCTTGCAAGAACTATGTTGAATGAAGCAAATATTTCAAAACAGTTTTGGGCCGATGCCGTGAACACCGCGTGTCATGTTATGAATCGTTGTTTGATAAGGCCTATATTAAAGAAAACCCCCTATGAACTTTACAAAGGACGAAAACCAAATATTTCCTACTTTCACATTTTTGGATGCAAATGCTTTGTCTTGAACAATGGAAAGGAAAATCTTGGCAAATTTGATGCAAAATCTGATGAAGCAATTTTTCTAGGTTATTCATCTACTAGTAAAGCATATAGACTCTTTAACAAACGGACTTACACAATTGAAGAGTCCATACATGTTAAATTTGATGAACTTAACCAAAATCCTCCGAGAAAGGAAGTTGATGATCTTGTAGGTACCTTCCAAGAAATGAACTTGCAAGACAAAGAAGAAGAAGTCAACAATGATGGAGGTGCAACACAAATAGAGAGACAACAAGATTGGGTAACATTGAAGGATCATCCCTTGGACAAGATTATTGGAGAAATAACCAAAGGGGTAAGTACTCGAAACGCCATTAGAAATGCATGCAATCACTTGGCTTTTGTATCCCAAATAGAACCCAAAAATATTGACGAAGCCATTATTGATGAACATTGGATGTTGGCCATGCAAGAAGAGTTAAACCAATTTGAAAGAAATGAAGTTTGGGAACTTGTGCCAAGACCCAATAATCATCTAATAATAGGCACCAAATGGGTTTTTAGAAATAAGCTAGATGAAAATGGTATAATAACTAGAAACAAAGCTAGACTAGTTGCAAAGGGATACAACCAAGAAGAAGGAATAGACTATGAAGAAACATATGCTCCCGTAGCTAGATTAGAAGCCATTAGATTATTGCTAGCTTTTGCATGTTGTATGGATTTCAAATTATATCAAATGGATGTCAAAAGTGCGTTCTTAAACGGCTACATTCAAGAAGAAGTTTATGTAGATCAACCTCCCGGTTTTGAAAATCATATATTTCCAAACCATGTCTTCAAATTGAGAAAAGCCTTATATGGTTTGAAGCAAGCTCCAAGAGCTTGGTATGAAAGATTAAGCAAATTCCTTTTAGAACACAACTTTGAAAGAGGAAAGGTTGATACTACATTGTTTATAAAACGCAAACACAATGACATCCTCTTGGTACAGATTTATGTAGATGACATAATATTTGGTGCTACTAATGAAAATCTTTGTCAAGAATTTGCCAAGATTATGCAGAATGAGTTTGAAATGTCCTTGATGGGAGAACTCACCTTCTTCCTTGGACTACAAATAAAACAAGCCATTGATGGAACGTTCATTAGCCAAACCAAATATTGTAAGGAACTACTTAAAAGGTTTGGAATAGACAAGGCAAACGAGATAGCTACACCCATGAGCACATCCTGCTATCTAGACAAAGATGAAAAGGGTAAGGACATTGAAATCACCAAATATCGAGGTATGATTGGATCCTTACTGTATTTAACTACGAGTAGACCTGATATTATGTTTGCGGTATGCATGTGTGCTAGATATCAAGCATGTCCTAAAGAATCACATTTGACTGCCGTAAAAAGAATTTTGAAATATCTTGTGGGTACTCCAAATGTTGGTTTATGGTATCCCAAAGGCGTTGAATGTAATCTTTTAGGATACTCTGATTCCGACTTTGCGGGGTGTAAGCTTGATAGAAAAAGCACTAGTGGTACATGCCATTTGCTTGGTAGTTCCCTTGTTTCTTGGCATAGCAAGAAACAAGCAAGTGTTGCATTGTCAACAGCTGAGGCAGAATATGTAGCAGTTGGTAGTTGTTGTGCTCAAATTCTTTGGATGAGACAACAACTTCTTGATTTTGGTATTTCCTTGAATAAAGTCCCCATTAAATGTGATAATACAAGTGCCATTAACATCTCCAAGAATCCAGTAATGCACTCTAGAACCAAACACATTGAGATTAGGCATCACTTTATTAGAGATCATGTGTTAAAAGGGGATTGTGTACTTGAACATGTAGAAACCTCTAGGCAACTAGCGGATATTTTCACAAAACCCTTGGCTAGAGAGCAATTCATTCACATAAGAAGAGAGCTAGGCATTCTTGACATGTCCAGTTGTGTTTGAATCTTTTGATAAGAACCTTGTTGAATGGCATAATGCATAGTATATATCACATTTCATGTTTAGAACCTTGCTGTTTAATATGTTTGAAGTTTTTGACTCCATAATCGATTACATTGTTAATCCCAATCGATTACTAAGCTTCTGTTTCTAAGCTAATCGATTATATCTCACCCATAATCGACTACAATCATTCTGTTTCAAAGATAATCGATTATACATGATCCATAATCGATTACGAAGCTTCTGTTTCAAGTTCAAAACGTTTCCTCTTCTTCATAATCGATTACCACCTTGCCCCAATCGATTAGGACGTTTCTGTTTCTAAACTAATCGATTACCCTAAGCCTATAATCGATTACCATCTGTATGGAACGTTTGGAATTCCCCAGAAACAGTGATCTAATCGATTACCCCTGCCACGTAATCGATTAGTCTGCGTTCTGCAGAGTCAAATGCAACTCCCTAGGCTCACTCGAAACTCTCCCTCTCTTAACTCACTTCACTCCTTCCTAAACTCTCTTTCCTCCTTCCTAAACCTGATTTTCAACTATAAATACCCCCTTATTCACCTTCTCATCTCACACCACCTCCTTTCCCCAAACCTCTCTAAAAACTCTCTAGCACTCATCTCCTCCTTTAGCATTTTTCACCATGTCTACCTCAAGGAATGTCAAAAGGGCTAGGTCCTCTGCTGCTCAAGCTCATAATCCCCTTGACTTCTCAAGGTTTTTCTCTTCTCCTAGAGATCTTCAGAATTTTATGAAGAATTTTTCTGAAAAGGAGATTATGACCCCTCATTATACCATTGCTGACACCTTTGACAACCCAAGCCTTACCTTCACCCAAAGCCTCCACCACTACAACCTTTTCCCCTTCCTATCCCTCAAAGAAGAAGAATACTATCCTGAGCTTATAAGAGTCTTCTACTGCAACCTCCGCCTTGTTAATGGAATGGTTGAATCCAAGGTGAAAAACACCACCATCAAACTCTCCAATGCCCAGTTTGCAGAGATTTCCAAACTGCCCCTCAATAATGCTGACTTTGATGGAGGCGAACCCGAGGATGAATGGGGCTTCAATGCTCTTACTGCTCGCCAATCTTTATGGAAAGCTGACCGTCCTAGGAGCAACCACAAATTAGTTGGCCACTTAACCATGAACAACCGCCTGCTCCACTTCTTCTTGGTCAAGATGATTGTTCCCCGTGGTGGGAACTATGCTCTAGTTGAAGAGGATGATGTCCTCTTAATGTGGGCCATGCTGAACCACAAAGAGATCAACTGGGTTTAGTTGATCAAGTTCCACATGCGCCATGCCAAGGACCAGCAAAAGCTCCCTTATGGTATCCTCCTCACCAAAATTTTCAAATTCTGTGGAGTAGATTTAGCAGGGGAACTCTCTGAGAAAGTGCCCCCTAGAGCTTGCATTGGCACCCATCACCTCACCAAAATGGGTCTTGTTTTCTCAAATAGAGCATGGTACTCACGAATGGAGGGCGTTTATGCTAACATTCCCTTCCAAGCTCCTGCTGAAGAAGCACCTGCTGTTAGGAAATCCCTAAGCATGAGCAGCGGAAAAATTAAAGGGATTCCATAGGATTTGCAAGGTTCCGTGTTTCAAAGCACAAAAACCAATTTCGAAATTATTTAGGTTACCTCTTGAAGAACTCCGAAGCAGTCGTAGCCTCGTCCTTTAGGAGTCCACACGAGCACTCCCACCAGAATCGCAACACTTGCCAACTGCTAGGTTGACGGCGTGTAGCTCTTGCAACTTTTTGCGAATTTTGTGTCTCACTTGAGTGAACCGCCTATGAGCATCTTATGCTCTATTTATAGGCTTAGGTTTGACCTAATTTGTTCTCTCTAAAAGTGGGCTCCTTACTCATTCCAAATGAGTTAGGCCCAATAGCTTTATTTTAGTCCAACTAAAATAAGACAACATTTTCTGATGGGCTTACTCTATGTGTGTGACCCTATAGGTAAAATACCCGGTCATATTAATAATAAACTATTTTATTATTAATATAAAATAAGAGCGGCATCTAGCAATGCATCATTATGTCCGAATATTATTAACATAACCTATAAGTGATAATTATTTAATACGTTTATTCCTTTTGTCACGATATCCTAATTGGGCCCAAGGCATGGTCGCGTCATCCTTGTACGGCCCAATTTATTTTACTTGATACCGGAGTAGACTGGATCCGAATAAATATCTAATATTTATTCTTTCTAGCATGGCCATGCGTTTACTTAGTCTTACTCCATCAAGTGGCCTATGGATATCACTCCTGTCACATAGGAGAGACAAATCCCATCTACATCACTCACATCCCTCTGCATAATTTGTTCATTGCCTAATCACAACCTTTATAGTCCTCTTGTTACAGAAGACGTTTAATTGCATTAAAACAATAAACTCCTCATGTAGGAATCGTAGTGACTTCAGGTCGAAGGACTACATATACCATTATCACATTGAGAATCGTTTATGACAATCATGTAACGATCCATGCAACGTTCTCATGGTGGGTCAGTCCAGTACATCATTACTCTTAATGTGTACCCGTGTGAAGACTCGATATCATCTATATCTATGATCTGTGAGATCAGATCATCAGTACACTCACACACTAGTCTCAGTGTATTTACATGTCCCCATGTAAATACTTAACTAGGGAAATTTTAGGAATAATTTTTATATGACCTATTACTCCAAGGATAAATATGTTTAAAACAATTTTAAACTGAAATATTTATTCTATTGATAAGTAGAAAAATGATACAAATAAAAAAGCATAAAGGCTCATAGTGCATACACCAACAATCTCCCACTTGCACTAGAGCCAATCAGACATTTGCCTAATGCCTAATGATCTAGTGTGCCCCTTATGTTTTTGTTGTGTAAGAGGTTTTGTGAGTGGGTCAGCAATATTCTCATCAGTATGCACCTTACATATCTTTACATCTCCTCGGTCAAGGATCTCTCGAATGAGATAAAATCGCCTAAGTATATGCTTGGATCGTTGATGTGATCTAGGTTCCTTAGCTTGTGCGATTGCTCCACTATTATCACAGTAGAGACTTATAGGGTCCACAATGCTAGGAACAATCCCAAGTTCTGTTATGAACTTCTTGATCCATACTGCCTCTTTTGCAGCATTTGAGGCAGCAATATACTCAGACTCTATAGTAGAATCAGCAACTGTCTCTTGCTTTGAACTCTTCCAGCTTACAGCGCCACCATTTAGACAAAACACGTACCCAGATTGCGATCTTGAGTCATCCTTATCAGTTTGGAAGCTAGCATCAGTGTAACCTTTTACAATGAGCTCTTCTTCCCCTCCATATATCAAGAATGAATCCTTAGTTTTTCTTAAGTACTTCAGGATATTCTTGACAGCAGTCCAGTGACTTTCACCGGGATCAGACTGGTATCTGCTCGTCATGCTTAAAGCGTACGAGACATCTGGTCGGGTACATATCATGGCATACATGATTGATCCAATAGCAGATGCATATGGAATCTTATTCATCCGTTCTCTTTCTTCTTTAGTGGAAGGAGATTGAGCTTTTGATAAGCTTATGCCATGAGCCATAGGCAAAGTTCCTTTCTTGGAATCTTGCATGTTAAACCTTTTTAACACTTTGTCTATGTATGTATTCTGACTTAGGCCAAGAAGTTTTCTTGATCTATCTCTATAGATCTTAGTTCCCAACACGTAGGTTGCTTCACCTAAGTCTTTCATAGAAAAACAGCTTCCCAACCAACTCTTCACAGACTGAAGAGTAGGAACGTCATTTCCAATAAGTAGTATGTCATCAACATACAGGACCAGAAAAACAATTGTGCAGTCACTAACCTTCTTGTAGACACAAGGTTCATCCTCATTTTTAGTAAAGCCAAATTGTTTAACAGCTTCATCAAAACGAAGATTCCAGCTTCTGGAAGCTTGCTTAAGTCCATATATAGAACGTTGTAGCTTGCACACCTTCCTGGATGCTTCAGGCTTAACAAAGCCTTCAGGTTGTGTCATGTACACTTCCTCAAGAAGATTTCCATTAAGGAAAGCAGTCTTGACATCCATTTGCCATATCTCATAATCATGGTATGCAGCAATAGCAAGCAGAATCCGAACAGACTTTAGCATAGCAACTGGGGAAAAAGTTTCATCATAGTCTATACCATGTATTTGCTTGAAACCTTTAGCCACCAACCTTGCTTTAAAGGTACTTATATTACCATCCATGTCAGTTTTCTTTTTGAAAACCCACTTGCATCCTATAGGTTTTACCCCTTCAGGTGCATCAACCAAGTTCCAAACTTGATTAGTGTACATGGAGTCCATTTCAGATTCCATGGCTTCTAGCCATTTCTCAGATTCTGAACTTGCAATGGCCTCTTCATAAGATGTTGGCTCATTTTGATCCATTAGGAATACATCTCCTTCCTGAGTTACAAGAAATCCATATCTTTCAGGTTGTTGACGTATTCTACCTGATCTACGCAAGTCTTGTGCTACTGGAGCTGGTGTTATCACAACATTTTGTGGGTCCTGCTCCACTTCCACCATTGGCTCTTCAATGCCTTGTGAGTCTTGAATTTCTTCAAGTTCTACTTTCCTCCCACTGATTCTTGTAGAGATGAATTCCCTTTCTAAGAATACAGCATTCCGAGCAACAAACACTTTGCCCTCAGTAGGATTGTAAAAATAATAACCCTTAGTTTCTTTTGGGTATCCCACAAAAAGACATTTATCTGACTTGGGCCCAAGTTTATCAGAACTTTGGCGTTTAACATAAGCTTCACAGCCCCAAATCTTAAGAAAAGACATACTAGGTCGTTTCCCAGTCCATATCTCATATGGTGTCTTTATGACAGCCTTTGATGGAACACGGTTAAGTGTGAAAGTTGCTGTCAACAAAGCATGTCCCCAGAATGAGTTAGGGAGGTCAGTTTGACTCATCATTGATCGAACCATGTCCAACAAGGTTCTATTTCTCCGCTCAGAAACCCCATTCCATTCTGGTGTTCCAGGGGGAGTAAGTTGAGATATAATCCCACACTCTTTAAGATATTCATCAAACTCTAGGCTCAAATATTCACCACCTCGATCAGATCGAAGTGCTTTAATTGTCTTGCCAAGTTGGTTCTCTACTTCATGTTTAAACTCCTTGAACTTTTCAAAGGATTCTGATTTATGTTTCATGAGAAACACAAATCCATATCTACTGAAATCATCAGTAAAAGTGATGAAGTAACTAAAACCTCCCCTAGCCATTGTCCCTATGGGCCCACATACATCACTATGTATCAAGCCAAGAAGATCACTCGCCCTTTCACCTTTTCCGGTAAAAGGGGTCTTGGTCATCTTCCCTAATAAACAAGATTCACATGTATCTATTGATTCAAAATCAAAAGATTCTAAATATCCATCTTGATGGAGTTTAGAAATGCGTTTCTCATTTATATGTCCTAGGCGACAATGCCAAAGATAAGTTGGGTTTAAATCATTTGTTTTAACCCTTTTAGTATTAATGTTATAGATAGGGGTTTCGAGATCTAGAACATAAAGTCCATTACTCAAATTTGCACAACAATAAAACATGTCTTTTAAATAAACTGAACAACTATTGTTCTTTATTGTAAAGGAAAATCCTTTCTTATCAAGACAAGAAACAGAAATAATATTTCTCCTTATTGCCGGAACAAAATAACAATTGTCCAATTCAAGGACTAACCCTGAGGGCAAGGATAAAAAATAAGTCCCTACAGCTAATGCAGCAACTCTTGCTCCATTTCCAACACGTAGGTCTACCTCGCCCTTCATCAACTGCCTACTCCTTCTTAGATCCTGCACATTAAGACAAATGTGAGATCCACATCCAGTATCTAATACCCATGATGTTGAAGTTGACATGTTAATTTCTATAACAAAAATACCTGAAGTGGAAGTCTCACTTCCCTTCTTCTTAAGCTCTTCTAGGTACTTTGGACAGTTTCTCTTCCAGTGTCCCTTTTGTCCACAATGGTGACATTTACCTTCCTTAGCCACCCCGCCCACAGGTTTTAAGGCTGATGTACTTGGCTTATCCTTGCCTTTCCAAATCTTCTTGCCATTTCCTACAATAGCCTTTCCTTTGCCTTTATACATGCCCTTTCCTTTACCTTTGCCAGAATTGACCATCATTATGGCCTTGCCCTTTCCTTTAGAAATATTGGGCTCAGCAGTCCTCAACATATTGAGTAGCTCTGGCAATGTTTTGTCCAATGCATTCATGTTGTAATTCATGATGACTGGCTTAAAACTGTCAGGTAATGATTTCAAAATGAGATCGGTAGCCAACTTCTGAGGGAAGGGGAATCCTAGCCTAGCTAGATTCTCCAAGTACCCAATCATTTTGAGCACATGAGGTCCTACAGAACCTCCCTCTTCAAGTCTACAGCTAAATAGGGCTGAAGAAACTTCATATCTTTCTTGGTCAGCTTGACCTTGATATAGTTTCCTTAGGTTTTCGATCATATCGAAAGCCTCCATATGCTCATGTTGCTTCTGAAGCTCAGGAGACATGGTTGCCAGCATAAGGCATTGGACATCTAAAGCGTCATCCTGATGCTTCTTGTAAGCATCCTTGTCAGCTTTAGAGGCATTGTTCCCGGGTGGTTCCGGAATCGGACCTTCCAGGACATACTGCTTTTTCTCTTGTTTGAGGACAATCCTCAAATTTCTATACCAGTCAAGGAAGTTAGAACCAGACAATTTTTCTTTGTCTAGGATTGATCGCAATGAAAGGTTTGAAGGTGTGTTTGACGTCATGGTTATCTAAAACAGAAAATATGTAGTAAGTATCATTTTCAAAACATATTTAAATTATGGTCATTTAAATTAAATATGTCTCCCACTATTTTGATTCAAAACAAAAATACCCTCCACGAATCAGAAAATCCCGTTGGAAGATTTTCTAGTGGGCTAAGATCCATATTTTGCCAAGCGTTAAGTCAGCTTTGGCTGATCACCTAATACTTGGTTATTTAGGTAGGAAACTTTTTCCAATTGTATCTTTATACAACTCTTAGTCATTGGGTTAAGTAACCATTACTAATTATTCATCTTATGAATATTTAGCCCAATGTTTACGCCTCTAAGTTATATTCAATCCAATTGAAAACTTAGTTAAGTTAAAGCCCAATAAAACAGTTTGGATATTACCATTATCCCATCGCGTCTTACTAATATAAATAATAGTGCCCTGCTTTGGCAGACCCACTATTTATTGACATTAGTGTTGACGAGTGTACTTATTGGAAGGCGTTTATAACTTAATATTATTTTGAGGGATTTTAATTTATTTTAAAATTACCGTCTTTGTTAAACGCTTTAACGTAATAAAGTTATCCCCAAAACATGCAAACGAAATTGTGAGATGGTTATGGTCTTCCTAGAAGAAAAAAAAAATGAATAAACCTAGAGGAACTATATAACCAAGGCTTCATGAAGTCCTACTTCTTGAACCCACCATCCTCTTGGAGTCACCACTCCTTGGTTCCTTTCAAAGACAAAAGCGCTTAGAGTCACCACTCTAGTTTTCTTCTAGATCTCTACTTTGTTGCCTCGGTCAAGATTACAAGATTTTTAAAGAAACTCGCTTTACATACGAGTGAAGGGTTGAGAAAAGAAATACAACAGAATGAAGAGAGGCACAGCACGCAGGCTGTATTTAAATAAAATAACTAAGACCATAACCATTCACCATGCAACGTGTTAATTAATTAATTATAACCCATTTGAAATAATTTAAAAAAAAATAAATTTTTAAACGGGCCATTAAACACGTGGGTCGGTAATAAGGCGCTACACAGAGAATGTACGGGGGTCCCGCTGAATTATGGTCATTTAGTACTGTAGTCAGGTTGGTTCCCAGGAAAGAGAGGTGGGTCCGGTGTGATCGCTTAAGTACCAAATCTTTCCTAGCCAGAACGTCCCACTGACCATTAACAGCTCTAAAATTTTGACTAGGGTTTCAACTACTTTGAAACCCTAATTCCTTGTTGCGAACACTTCACAACGCAGCCGTCAAGGCACATGGAGGCAGCGCCGTCTAGGGTTTCAAAACCTAGAATTCAATTTGCGCTAATGCCAACATGCAATGCCTTTCCATGACGGCCGTCTAGGTTCCAACTCTTGAACCCTAGATTAAGGAACGGCCATGGTTTAACACTTAAACCTTATCACTTAACGCCCCATAACATGAACCATTCATGTTCGAAGATCAACTCAATTGATTCAAAGTTTGTACGATGACAATCATATGAGTAAAACACATATCAAAATTGCATAAACTCATACATCATACAAATTTAAACGGCAACAACATACATACTAAAATTAAGAAACTTTATAACATGCATCATATACAATTTATAAAGAATAACTCAAAATTATATGTATCATGCCAAAACAGAGGTCATACCATATACATGATTAATCATTGTAATAATATGCATCATATGCGATAACTCAAAATAGCAACATGATCATGCATGTTTATTTTCGAATCCTAGTTTCACAAAACATTTTCGCAAAACAAAATTGCAAAGCTTTAAACAACGAAACGATTTCGCAAATCATATTTTCCAAAAGCTCTTGCAAACGAAAACATATCATCATAAAATATAAACAAATGCCCAAAACACGGTTTTGCAACCTAGGCTTTGATACCACTGTTAGGAAATCCCTAAGCATGAGCAGCGGAAAAATTAAAGGGATTCCATAGGATTTGCAAGGTTCCGTGTTTCAAAGCACAAAAACCAATTTCGAAATTATTTAGGTTACCTCTTGAAGAACTCCGAAGCAGTCGTAGCCTCGTCCTTTAGGAGTCCACACGAGCACTCCCACCAGAATCGCAACACTTGCCAACTGCTAGGTTGACGGCGTGTAGCTCTTGCAACTTTTTGCGAATTTTGTGTCTCACTTGAGTGAACCGCCTATGAGCATCTTATGCTCTATTTATAGGCTTAGGTTTGACCTAATTTGTTCTCTCTAAAAGTGGGCTCCTTACTCATTCTAAATGAGTTAGGCCCAATAGCTTTATTTTAGTCCAACTAAAATAAGACAACATTTTCTGATGGGCTTACTCTATGTGTGTGACCCTATAGGTAAAATACCCGGTCATATTAATAATAAACTATTTTATTATTAATATAAAATAAGAGCGGCATCTAGCAATGCATCATTATGTCCGAATATTATTAACATAACCTATAAGTGATAATTATTTAATACGTTTATTCCTTTTGTCACGATATCCTAATTGGGCCCAAGGCATGGTCGCGTCATCCTTGTACGGCCCAATTTATTTTACTTGATACCGGAGTAGACTGGATCCGAATAAATATCTAATATTTATTCTTTCTAGCATGGCCATGCGTTTACTTAGTCTTACTCCATCAAGTGGCCTATGGATATCACTCCTGTCACATAGGAGAGACAAATCCCATCTACATCACTCACATCCCTCTGCATAATTTGTTCATTGCCTAATCATAACCTTTATAGTCCTCTTGTTACAGAAGACGTTTAATTGCATTAAAACAATAAACTCCTCATGTAGGAATCGTAGTGACTTCAGGTCGAAGGACTACATATACCATTATCACATTGAGAATCGTTTATGACAATCATGTAACGATCCATGCAACGTTCTCATGGTGGGTCAGTCCAGTACATCATTACTCTTAATGTGTACCCGTGTGAAGACTCGATATCATCTATATCTATGATCTGTGAGATCAGATCATCAGTACACTCACACACTAGTCTCAGTGTATTTACATGTCCCCATGTAAATACTTAACTAGGGACATTTTAGGAATAATTTTTATATGACCTATTACTCCAAGGATAAATATGTTTAAAACAATTTTAAACTAAAATATTTATTCTATTGATAAGTAGAAAAATGATACAAATAAAAAAGCATAAAGGCTCATAGTGCATACACCAACACCTGCTCCTCCTCCTTCTCCACCTCAACCACAAGCTGCAGCCTCTTCATCTGCCCCACAAGCTGACCCTTTTGCATCTCTCTACGCCCATCTTGATCGCCGCTTCGATTGACTTGAAAACTCCCTCCAAGAGTTTTCCATGACCGAGCAGCAACATTTTGAGATGATGCAGCAGCGTTATGAGGAGCTGGCTCACCAAATTGCAGAAATCCGCTTCTTCAACCCGGATAATTAGATTTTCTGTTTAGTTATGTTCCTTGTTTTGTTTTCTGCATTTTGAATAATTTTACTTCCTGTATTTCCCATTTTTATTAATTCAATAAAAGTATCTTATTTCAGTATATATTGTTCCTTTTCAATGCTCTAATTATTTTTGATGATTACAAAGGGGGAGAAGAATATATGTTCATATGTTGGATAATGCTCTGATGGATAATATTGATAACATGCTCTGAATATAATTTTGAATATGTTCTGGTGCTCTGGTACTAAGAATATGGATAATAGATGCTCTGTTAACATATTTGAAAAATGTTATCTGTTTGTTAAATTCCTTTTGATAGGGGGAGAATTATAGATAAGAGATAATAAATAATAGATAAAATGAGATAAGACATTGGCTGCTGAATTGATTTTTGAAATTGGTCATCTGCTATTTGAAAAAGAGATAATGTAGCAGAGTTGTTTTTGCAAAAGATAAGTCTATATTATTTAAACTAACAACCCTCAAGAGATGAACATAGTTGTCATCATCAAAAAGGGGGAGAATGTGTTTGAATATGTTAACAGGTCCAAAAGATGTGCAAGGATTTTGATAATGACAAATACTCTTGAAGAAACAATGCAAAAACAAAGACATGAAATCAGAATTGAAGTAACAGCGAAGCTAATCGATTAGGCCATAGATGCTAATCGATTAGGAGCTTTCTGTCTTGGAAGAAATTGCATCAGGTATGAAAGCTAATCGATTAAGGAGCTGACCAATCGATTAGGAAGCCACTGGAATTTAAGGTAATCGATTATACACCAGAGACTAATCGATTACAACAATCAAAAATGGAACTAAGTGCATCAGGTACGATGGCTAATCGATTATGGAAGCTATACAATCGATTAGGAAGCCACTGGAATTTAAGGTAATCGATTGCAAGACATGCTAATCGATTAGGATGCTGCGAAAACAAATTAAATGCATCAGGTACAGATGCTAATCGATTAGAGGAAGTGAAATAATCGATTAGTGACTCTCTGACTTGAAGCTAATCGATTACAACACGAGGGTGTAATCGATTACGATAGTGGAAAAACAGATTTAAGTGGGAAACCAGGTCATGTCTCCACCATTCTTCAAATTTCCACTAACTGCAACGGCTATGAAGGACTAGGGCACTCCTCAACAGCTATCTTGGGTCTATAAATTGAAGAGGAAGACAAGCACAAAAACATAACCAAGAAGCAACAATTCATAGCTCTATTTTGTGCTTTGTAAGCCTATTTCTTGCATATTGTACTTTCACTTGTATATCCTCTCATCTTGAGAGATTAGAATTTGGGAGAGCTTTTCATTTGTATATTTGCTCTATTGAGAGAGTGTATTGATTGTAAACAAACACCAAACACACAAGTTATTCACTCTAGGTTGAGTGGTTGTTCACTCTAGGTTGAGTGGTTACAAAGGTTGTGGACTCAACCTTTGGGATATTGTGAGATTGAGAGATTGGGTGGGTTGCCCTTATACTTGTGAGGATTGGGTTCTTGAGTGTGGGACACTAGGAAGCCGCAATTGCTCAAAGTTGTATCTCTAGTCTACAATAGTGGAAAATCCTCTAAGTGGGTTGCTTAGAGGCGAGACGTACACCGGATTGGGTGGAACTCGTTACATCGGTTTGCAAGCTTCTCTTCCTTACTCTTTTACTTTCATACATTTCATATTTGTTGATTGGTATTGTTTGGTTGAGAAGAACATATTTGAACTTGCTTAATTTGCTATACCTTAGACATTGCACACCAAGTGTTTGCTAAATTGCCTCAGCAATATTTACCTCTTGTAGTGCATTGCATATCATTGTTACTTGCTTTCACTTGCATAATCTCATAAACTTGGTTATAGAAATCATTTTTAAAGGTATTCCAAGCAAAAGTTTTATAACTCAATTCACCCCCCCTCTTGAGTATTGAGGCCACTTGAACAACATAAACAAGAATGCAAGCACACTCAGAAAAGAATTAATAAAGGCTCAAAAGCTAATAAATTATAGGTAAGCAACCAATCATGTCCCCAAACTTAATGCAAGATTATATACTCAGATTGCTAACTAGCATGGTGAATAAACAAATAATATAGGATTGAAATAGTTATGGATAGGGATCATGAATTAAGCAATGCGAATCAATTAATTATCCAATTAATGCCTGAGAATCAACAAACTTTAACTTACTAAGATGGATTCTAAATTAAACATAATTAACATAGTTTATCAATCAATAAGATAAAAGGATAGATTACTTCCCTTTTTACTTGAATGGCAATGAATGGTGAGTAATGGTGTGGATGAATTTAACAATACAATTCAGAAAAGAAATAACAACAAACACTTAACATGGAAATAAAATCCCATTACAACTGAAAAAGAATTACATTGTTCAAGAAAAGGAATTCTAAAATAACATCATTAATACACAAAAGTAAATTATCATAAGTGAAAATGGTATGGGTGGTATTTATAAAGCCTAAATGGGTGCAAATGTAAAAATTTCACAACCACAGCAAAATGAAAATATGAGATGAATGAATATGATGGATATATTAAATTCAAAATTAAACAGTGGAATGTAATAATTCTAGTTATTAATTGGAATCAATAAATAAAAGAGATGTTACCTTTCAATGGAATCCAAAGAATATGTTTTTTTTTCAAGAACCAGAGCTTCCTATGTACACAGGGTATGAGTCATAAGTACGCATAAAGCATAACAGGTGGTAACAGGTGTGAATCAGGCTTCAAGCATACCATTCTTCGCTTAAGCGAATGATATGCAAGGGAATGTCACGCTTAAGCGTGAGAAACTATGCTCAAGCGGCAATCAAACAAGTATCAGATGGCTTCAGTATGGCATTCACGCTCAAGCTTACAGCATTAAGCTTAAGCGAGGAATTGGAACAAAATTGCCTCAGCCCCGATCACGCTCAAGCGTGAGCTTACGACGCTCAGGCGAGGCACTTGTTTATAAGGCAGGCTCAAAGCGTGGTTAGCAAGGGTCAAGCGCGAGCATCAGTGGCTTACAAACGAGCTCACGCTCAAGCAAGAATAATACGCGCTCAAGCACAAGTTGCAAACAGGGGTACAAAGTTCGATCACGCTCAAGCTCAATAAGCTTTCGCTTAAGCGTGGAGGAACAACAGGAGCTTCTCGCTTAAGCTTAATTGGTTTCGCTTGAGCGAGCAGACAAAACTTTAGAATTTTGCGTTCTAAATTAGATTCGCTTAAGCGAAAGATGCTTCGCCTGAGTGAAATAGAGAAAATGAGTTCACTCGCTTAAGCTCACCCTGTATTCGCTTAAGCGAATGGAAGAAATCAAGACCAGGAACAATTTATCACGCTCGAGCGCTAGGGTCAGCATAACGGGTCACGCTTAAGCGTGGACCCGAGCGCGCTCAAGCGCCAGGTTAGTGCGCTCGAGCGTGAGGTTAGGGCGCTCAAGCGCCAGGGGGTCTGATGCTCTTTTTTTTCTTCTTCTATGACTCTCTCTTCTTCTTTCTCTTCTTTTCTTTTTTTTCTTCTTCTTTTTTTCTTTTTCTTTTTCTTTTTTTTTAAATTCTATTTTTCATTTTTTTTCCTTTTTTTTAAAACCTCTCTCACTATTTTATTTATGTACAAGAAAAATAAACATAAGATCATCCTCCAGGATCCCATTGCTTATGACCATACACTCTTGGTCTTTTTACTCCTTGTTTCTCCTTGTTATGTTTGAGGCTAATGCTCAACATAACTTTCCTCCAATCTTTATTTTTCCAAACTTTCTGCTTTTTCTTCTTTTTCTTTCCTTCACTCTTTTTCTTTTTCTGTTTTGTGTTAGTCTTCCTCTTTTTATGCCACAAGCAATGTTCTTCTTGACTTGAGAATTCACGTTTCCTTGTGATTTCCATAGCTGCAGTAGTCACCACTAGCAAACGCTCCTCATGACATGGCTGAATTTCTTCTTCTTTTATATTCTCAACATCTAAACATGTTAACTCTTCTTGTGCATGAACCTCTACTTCTTTCTCTACATTCAAACTTGGCTCCAATAAAATTTCAGTATCATTATTATGTTGCCAAGATGTGGTTTCCATCTCAGCTGAGACCTCAACGTCTTCTATCACTTCTTGCTCAACAATAGTGTCTAATTGATTTTCAGGTTCCTCAATGGCTTCTGTTGTCATTTGTTCAATTTGCACTCCTGCAACACTTGCATGATCAAAGAAACTATTTAATGACAACTCTTGCTCTTGTTCTTCTTCAGACCAATCTTCTTCATTCCAATCATCAAAGAATGCTTCACTAGATATAATATCATCTTCCAATTCTGAAGTATAATCTCTATAGCTTTCCTCTTCACATTCTTCAATTGACTCTTCTTTCATCAAATATCCCTGAACTTCCTTATTTTCTTTTTCTTCTTTTGTTTCTACATCAACTTCAAGTTCAGGTTCATCCAGTTCAATGTTTTCTAGTTGGTCCTCTTCTTCCCCAAACTTAGTTTCTTCAGCTAGCCCAACATCATCATCCCATGGTTCTTCATATTGATCTTCTCTTCGTACAACCTTTGTATTTCTTTGCTCTTCGGCTAACTGCTTTGCAATAAAATCCACTTGCTTTTGAATATTCATGATTGAATTATCAAAATTTTGGAGGCCGATTTGAGTAACTTTTATAAATTGAATTAAAATCCTTTCTAACTCCGATGGCTCCTCCTCAATTGGTTGTACCTCCTCTACATGGTTCATGCATAACGTTTGTGAATATTGAAGAAACTCTTCTAAGGTGTCATCAAGATCCATCACCTGCAACTTTTCACTTTCCAAAGGAACTAGAAAAAACATAAATGCAACAACTAACTACAAACAAGGTTACTGCAATGGTTAGTGCTATTACTAAAATAGCCAAAAACAACTAACAGCAAACACTCAACACAATACCAACACTTAACAAAATCTACTCCTACAACAAAATTCACTAACAACTAACAAAAGTTACAGAGACTAAAAAAAATGGTTCAGTCTAGTACCGGTCCAAGGATTGTTGATATTACTCAACAATCCCCGGCAACAGCGCCATTAACTTGATGCTAAATCTCTAAGTCATTAACTTGGTGTGTAATTCTCAGAGGATTTATTCTTTTGGCAAGCGCACCAATCGTTAAATTTGTAATATATTTGATCGTTCCCACAGGGATTGTGGTAATTACCTCAATCTTAGACTAGTACAAGCTGAACCAATGCAATGCAGATAGAATTCATTCTGTTTTTCTTGTTTTATATTTCTAATGTTTTTGTATTTGCAGAGACAGTATGGAAGATGAAATGTGAGTAATGGAAGATAGGTTAGGATTGCTTCAGCTTACAATTTCATCAAGAAACATGTAATTAAGGTTAAATTAATCTTCAGACTCAAGAGGAAAATCCACAGATGGTTACTCCCTAATTCCTTAGGTGAATAACACTGATTCCTAAGCATTAAACCCTAATCCCTTAGGTGCTCAATTAACAGAGAAATCTAATGCGAAATTGGGGGTTGAACCCTAACTATTCACCTAATTACTAGGCCTGAATTAGTTAGGAAGTGAGAAGTTACCTAAGCCTCAACCATGATTCCTCACTGGTGAGTTTCTTCATCAGATCTGGATTTGTCAATCCAGCAAAGTAGATCCACTCCTCAGCTTGTTCTCCTCAAGATTTAAAAGTTGACTTCCTCAATACACTTTCAAGAATTCATTGCAAACCTTTGCAATCCCAACCTTAGGGACTTAGAAACCCATGGAAATGGATTCTGTCGAAGGAATATAGAGAGACATGGATGAGAGAATTTAGAGAGAGAAAAGAATTAGAGAGAGATTGAAAATGGGAAAATGAATCGTGTCCTGTATTCTACCGTCTCTGTCTCTCTGTGTTTACAGAATATGTACAAGTATATATAGGCATCTAACTAACTAACTAACTTAATTATTACAAAGAAAGCTTAATTAATAATTAAACTAACTAACTAATTACATAATTACAAATAAATAAATAAATACAACTCAATACTTAAATTACTAATATACAGCAGCAACACATCAGGAAAAAGGAACGGTGTAGAGCTTCTTTTGGAGGGAAAGCATCAGCTTTAAATAACCACCTTCATGCTTGAGCGTGAAGGGCTCTCACTTGAGCGTGTTCGTGATATTCACTGCACTTATGTCTCGCATGCTTGAGCGAAAATGTAAAATTCAAGGTTCAGTGAAGTCACGCTCAAGCGAGACTATGGTGCGCTTGAGCGTGGTCGTGTTTTCCTTTCTTTCTTTTTACGCTTTTTGCATGCATCTCTCGCTTGAGCTTGCATCCTTCAAGCTTGAGCGTGAACTGCTCTTTACTGCACATGCACATGCAAACAAATAATTTCCTGGCGTTTGTACGCTGGCTGTCCAGCGTTTGTATGCTGGATTAGTGAATTTATAAATACATATAATTTCTTAATTAATTATTATTTTTAATTATTTTCTTGCATAAATTAAACACTTTTGAAATAAATAAATAAAATAAGAATTATTGATAATTTATTAAATAATAACGCCAAACTAAACAATATTTAATGAATTATGTTAAATAAAAGGTGAAATAATTAAGTCTTTTCAAGACTTATCAAGATCCTCAGAAATCGCCTGGCGAAGCAAGCGAGCATGGGCAAAAATCGTTCAGGATCAATCCAACGCTTACTCGCTCGAGTGAATAACACCACCAAAGCCTTTCGCTCAAGCAAAAATGGGCCAGTAGCTAAATACCCCACTCTCGCTCGGGCGAGACCCTACTCGCCTAAACGATTTTCTTCCAGTGGCAAAGCCCATTGCTCTCGCTTGGGCGAGACCTTACTCGCCTAAGCGATGATTTTCTAGTAGCCAACCCCTGATGCCTGGGCAGTCTCGCTTGAGCGAGACCCTCCCTCGCCTAAGCGAGATTTTCGCTTGAGCAAGATTATCAGTAAAACGCTGCAAAACATGGAAATTGAACAACCCAACATGCCAAAACTTAACTCAAGCCAATTTACTTAAATTCATCACATCACATCCATCATATTACACATTTAAAACTTGTTCTAAACCTTCATACCCTTAGATTCTCATTCCAACTCACAATCACATTCTAATCTAACTTACTACTTGGCATAGTCTATGAAATGCAATTTTCATGTAAATCATCATTCATTCATAAGTTTTACATACATCATGCTTCTTTTTCAAGATCTAATTAAGGTTAAGGTCACTAACAAAAATGAGCCGTAAACTCTAGGATCTTATTTTCCTATATGACCTTCCAAAATCTTCATCATACATACATCACCCATATCAATCTATGGCTATTCATAAAATTCATTATAACTATATACATTACAAAAATCCACTTATAAATCATAACTGAAAACAATCGCCGGCCAAGGCATTCTTTACCCAAAATAGGCTTCCTTCACACCGCTCCTCCACACAAGAGTTTCATAGGCAACCCTACAACACATGAGCTAAAAAGATATACCATATGGAGAGTGAGTATACTTTCTCAATGATGAAAATCTAACGATTGTGATAATATATACATAATGCAATAATAACACCTTCTTCCTAGAGGAGTTCAATCAGCACAGAATCAATCATTCATCAATTCATTGAATACATATGTCCATTAAAATTCACAAAGTCGCACCAACCATTATTAAAATTACAGTTAATGATCAAAGGGAGTTCCCCTTACTCCTCACATAATCTCCTCGACAGGATATCACACTATGCCACTCTTCTATGGCTAATGCACATGCTAGTGTTTTAAAGATGCATATGCATGGATCCAATTTTTAATCCAATAGTGATTCTCAACCCCTTAAATTAAGTCTCATCATATCGGTTTCCTGCCTCACATGGGGTACTCCCTTCATGGGATCCCGCCAGGTCATTTATTACAATTTCATATTGTCATCACGTCGGGTACTCCCTTCGTGGAACCCCGCAAGGTTTAACATTCATCCACATCGTAACATCATCATCACTCAGGGATACACCCTTCGTGGCACCC
Organism: Clitoria ternatea; assembly: GCA_037962975.1. NCBI lineage: Eukaryota > Viridiplantae > Streptophyta > Magnoliopsida > Fabales > Fabaceae > Clitoria > Clitoria ternatea. Next base: position 115,350,844 of record CM075671.1, read on the forward strand.
CGCAAGGTGATTCATTCAACAACAAATATCATAACATTTTCATCACTCCGGGATACACACTTCGTGGCACCCCGCAAGGTGATTTATTTCACAAATATCATAATATCCTCATCACTTAGGGATACACCCATTATGGAATCCCGCATGATTTTTTTTTTCATATCACATATTTCATAACATCATCACGTAGGGTACTCCCTTCGTGGAACCCCGCAAGGTTTTCATATTACAAACGTGCTTATGCATGCCATGCTAGAAATATGCATCAATGCTCATGCATACCTTAATCTCATGAAGATTTTCTCACCCTCTCGCACTCATACTCCATCGCAATATTAATCCCACATAAGTCAACATATATATATATATATATATATATATAAATCATAATATTCAAGAATCATCATAGTCAAGGATTTCAAGTATTCATCAAGCCACACATGGAATCCATAACATGTCATCACACATTATATCACTCATAACCTCATTAAAGTTTTATTCCACAATCAATCATTACAAGAACCTTACTCAATTCCATATCTCATACATCTGATACTACATCCATTCAAGAAAACATGCCACATTACATCAACACATACATTATCATCATACAAGTTCTCATGCATTTAAAAAATATACCCCTCTCCTACCTCAAGAGAAGTAGACTTCCGGGTTCAATGTTCGCGCCTCACAAGTGTTATCAAGTCCTACACCAATCAATTATAGGACCACATCAATCATTCATTCAATACCATTCTTAATATATACATTACATAGGCATGACTCTTCCTCATGCGGTGATTTATTTATAAGCTTCATTCATCTACCTAATTAGGCTTCGGGAATTCCCTCCCTTAAATCGGAATCCATTATTATCAAAAGCTATAACCTAGGTAGTCAAGTTACCACATTTATTAATTTCCCACCAATACCTTGGTGAGTTTTCATTTATGATTTCAAACCAACATTATAAATCATCATTAAATGCCACTACCTTATCATTTATAACATTATCATCATCAATTAATGCCTTTCACCTTCATCTTATACATTTCCCCCAATTTTATAAGTTAGGGTTTTGTAAAAACCCAACCACATCATAAATGCACTTCTATATACATCATCTTTCAACCTATTTTCATGTACCTCATTTATTGCTCATAAATATCCATATTTATTTCACCCCACCTTAGGGTTTATATATTTAATGGTTCCTTTCACTACCCACAAGCATTTGATACTCTCCCAAGTCATAACTAACCATTTCTAGGTTCAAAACACAAGGAAATGGAAAGGAACTTACCTTGCTCCAAGAAAACAAAAATGGGAATCAAAAGGGAGGATAAAGATGACGAAAATGGAGAGGAGAATGGGAGAAGCTTCAAGCATCCATTGCCTCCTCCAAGCTTCAATGGTGAATGAAAATAAGAGAGGGAGAGCACCAATTTGTTCAAGCTCTTAGGGAGGAAGAAGAAGATATAAAGAAGAGAAGAATGAGAGAAGTGTGTTTTGCCAAGGGGAGTGAAAACCAACGTGGAAATAGAGTGAAAGAGGTGAGGATTTTGTTTTAATTTTAAATCTTTCATTAAACTCTTCCATTTTTAAACAAACAGGCTCTCTGTTCGAGCTCGATAGTCATTCTAAAAATTATTCCAAATGCATATTTGGATCCCCAGTAATATTATCTACAGCCCTGACCAATGGCATCTCAATTAGAGATACCTGGTCCGACACCCATATTTTATCCAGGTCAGTTTCTGCTTATCCGGTCTCAATAAATCACTAACAGTCTCCAAAAATCTTAATTAAATTATTTCTAATATTTTGGGTTAAATAGTTCACATTCAATTATTCAATATTTATTCCCTCAATTTATTCACTATTTTAGAATTTGAGATGTTACAATCCACCCCACCTAAAAGAAATTTCGTCCTTGAAATTTGGCATACCAGATTCAAACATGTAAGGGTACCGCTCACAGATATCATCCTCGTGTTCCCATGTGAGTGTTTCCACGTTTCCATGCTTCTATGCTACCTTCACCAAAGGTACCATTTTATTTCGCAACCTCTTCATGGAATACTCAACGATACGAACCGAAATGGGAGGGACGGACAAGTCGTCCCGCACATCAACATCATCAATAGAGATCACGTGTAAAGGATCATGAATATACTTTCTTAACTGCGATACGTGGAACACATTATGTAGGTTGGCAAGATGTGAAGGGAGCGCAATCCGATAAGCAACATCTCCAATCCGCTCCAAGATCTCATAAGGTCCGATAAATTTAGGGCTTAATTTTCTGCTCTTCAAGGCTTTCCCAATGCCCTTGTCATGCGAGACTCATAAGAACAGATGATCCCCAACTTGAAATTCGAGTGGCTTCCTCCTCTTGTCATAATAGTTTTTCTGCCGGTCCTAAGCGATTTTCATCTTTTCTTGGATCATCTTAATCTGTTCAGTGGTTTCTTCAACAATCTCAGGCCCTAAGGCCAAGTTCTCACCAACTTCAAGCCAACATAAAAGGGGTTCAACACTTCCTTCCATATAAAGCCTCATAGGGTGCCATACAATACTAGAGTGAAAACTGTTATTGTAGGTGAATTCGATCAAAGGCAAATATCTTTCCCATGAACCGCCGTGCTCTAAAACACAAGCACGCAATAGGTCCTCAAGACTCTGAATAGTCCTCTCAGATTATCCGTCAGTCTAACGATAATACACGGGGCTTAACTTCAATCTCGAACCCATCGCTTCATGTAAGCTTCCCCAAAATCGGGAAGTAAATCAGGGGTCACGATCAGAGACAATACTTGATGGCACATCATGTAACCTCACAATCTCCTGAATGTATAACTGTGCTAAATCCTGCAAGGAACTCTTCATATTGATCGGTAGAAAATGTGCACTCTTTGTCAAACAATCCACAATCACCTATATTCCATCACATCTAGACCTCGTTCTTAGCAAACCGGACACAAAGTCCATAGCAATTGCATCCCACTTCCAAATAGGAATATCAAGTGGTCTCAAAGTACCCAAAGGTCTCTGATGCTCTACCTTCGCCTTCTGACAAGTAAAGAACGAAGCTACAAAGTTAGCAATATCATATTTCATTCCGGGCCACCAAAAATTCTTCTTCGCATCTTGGTACATCTTTGTCGCACCAGGGTGAATACTAAAAATGCTTTTGTGCGCCTCCTTAAGCACCGTGTGTCTCAAATCTCTGAATGAAGGCACATATACACGACCTTTCACTCGCTATAAGCCATCAACATCCTCTACAAGGAATAGATTTTTCCCATTGCCTTGAGATCTCCTTATCTCCCGTAAATAATCATCATCTCCTTGTTTCTCCTTTACAAGCTCTAAGAACTCATTGCATATCTTTAACGTAGCAAAACATAACTTATGGGAAGATTGAATTTCGGTCCCAATATTCAAATTCCAAAATTCCTCAATCAATTTGAATTCTTTGACCATCACGGCCGACACATGTAAGGACTTTCGACTAAGAACATCGGCAACTACATTAGCTTTTCCCGGGTGGTACTTTAATTCAAAATCATAGTCCTTCAGGAATTCCATCCATCTCCTTTGGCGCATATTCAATTCTTTCTGATCGAAAAGGTATTTCAAGCTTTTGTGATCACCAAAGACCATGAATCTCGAACCATAGAGATAATGACGCCAAATCTTCAAGGCGAACACAACCGCCGCCAACTCCAAGTCGTGAGTTGGGTAATTAACTTCATGTGGTCTCAACTGGCGTGAAGCATAAGCTATAACACGTTCCTTCTGCATCAAAACACAACCAAGTCCATGCTTGGAAGCATCACAGTACACCACAAAATCCTCTTGTAAATTAGGTAATGCTAAGATAGGCGTAGAAGTCAGCCTCATTTTTAACTCTTCAAAGCATCTCTCACATTCAACCGTCCATACAAAAGGTTGGTTCTTCCTTGTCAAGTTTGTCAAAGGTTTAGCAAGACAAGAAAAATGCAGGACATGCAGGACGGACATGCAGGACGAATATGTCCTACTTGATCAAGGTTGGTTCTTCCTTGTCAAGGTTCTTCCTTGTAAGTAACGGACATGCAGGACGAATATGTCCTACTTGATCATAATTATAACAAACCACATCATCCCGTTGAGTACACTCGTTAACATGGTGAGGTCCCCCACACCTATAGCATCTCGGCCCATTGGCATTTGCATTACCCCGGCTAAAGGTGTTACCATGTTCATCGCCTCTAGCTTGGACATTAGAATGAACACCTCTCTGAAAACGTCCTCTTCCGAAATTTCCTTGCCTCTTGAAACTAGAAGATTGACCCTTCAAGTTAGAGTCAAATTTGGAATGATGAGGGGGAGCATGTTCTTCATAAATGTGGCACTTATTCACAAGTACCGTGAAGCTTCGGATTTCTTGATGACAAATGGCCCTTTGAATATCAGGGCGTAGGCCGTTCTTGAACTTTACACACTTGGAGGCTTCAGTTCCCTCTTATTGATAAAGAGGGTAGATTCACAAAGTTCCTCAAATTTTGAAGCATACTCTTCCACCGTCATTGTGCCTTGCTTGAGTTCCATGAACTCAAGTTCCTTCTTCCTCTTGTAGCTTTCTGGTATATATTTTCTCATATGTTCAAACTTAAAATTTTCCCAAGTCAAGGGAATAGCAGCAGCAATCATTCTACTCTTGGTAGGTCTTCACCAAGTCTCTGCCTCATCTCTCAGCATGAAAACAACATACTCCACTTTCTGGAGCTCATTGCATTCAAAGCTATCGAAGATCCGCTCGACATCCTGGATTCAAACATAAGCTTGCTCGGGCCTAAATCCACTATGAAACTCAGACGGTTTTTGCTTTAAAAACATGTCAAGGCCTTGAGTACCTTGAACAATAGGGGCAGGTTGCCTTTCCACTTCTTGTCTATCACGGTTTTGCGGCTCAAGAAGATCCGCAAAGCGATTTAGAGCTCTAGCTATAGCGTCATCATGATCTTGACGACGATAAGCCATGACAATATCTATAACCATAACATTAAATTCAACCAACATCAGTAAACTAGCTTATAGGTCTCTCTATAGTCTCATGTTATAGCAGTTCATCATATAATTAAGCCATGGCCCTCTATCATGGAGTCCAACATTGATCAATCCACATTAAAGCTCATAAAAAGGCACATCATTATATCTTAGGGTCACATGCATTCATATAATTATAAGAATTCATCATTGAGGGAGAATAGTGTGAAGAAAGCTTGGCGAGACCTATAATAATCACATTTAATCCACAGTCAATCTATACAAATTTAAGCAACAATGGCAACCATTCTTTAAATGCATATCATAATCTAATAATAATAATTAATCACAGTAGTAAAGAGCAATTAACGCTTTGATACTAGGTTGTGATGCCCCAAAAATAGGGGTAAATTTTTTGCGATTTTAGTATTATTAATCTATGAAAAACATATGTGGTGAAGCTGTCAATTAATACCCTGGATTTTAGTATTATAAATCATTTACATTGGCACAATATGATTGGAATATAAGAGGGTAAACATCACGGGGATTTATGGCTTCCTATTATACCCAAGGTGTTATAAGATGATACAAGGAAAAGGTTGGATACAAAGAAATGGGAAAATATTTAAAATAATACAATATGGGGATTCTGGGCTCCACTCGCTCAAGCGAGAACCACACTCGCTTGAGCGAGTCCCAATGGAATGCTTGGGCGAGCTACATCACACGCTGAGCGAAAAGAATAAGAGGAGGATCGGGGGCCAACTCGCTTGAGCGAGCCCCATCTTGCCTGAGCGCGATCCTCAGAAATCGCCTGGCAAAGCAAGCGAGCATGGGCGAAAATCATCCAGGATCTATCCAACGCTTACTCACTCGAGCGAATGCCACCAGTAAAGCCTTTCGCTCAAGCAAAAATGGGCCAGTAGCTAAATACCCCACTCTCGCTCGGGCGAGACCCTACTCGCCTAAGCGATTTTCTTCCAGTGGCGAAACCCATCGCTCTCGCTTGGGCGAGACCTTACTCGCTTAAACGATGATTTTCTAGTAGGCAACCCCTGATGCCTGGGCAGTCTCGCTTAAGCGAGACCCCCCTCGCCTAAGCGAGATTTGGCCAAAGGCCATACATCATCACAGGGGCATTCTCGCTTGAGTGAGAATCCCTCTTGCTTGAGCGAGAATCCCTCTCGCTTGAGCGAGATTATCAGTAAAACGCTGCAAAACATGGAAATTGAACAACCCAACATGCCAAAACTCTACTTAAGCCAATTTACTTAAATTCATCACATCACATCCATTATATTACACATTTAAAACTTTTTCTAAACCTTCATACCCTTAGATTCTCATTCCAACTCACAATCACATTCTAATCTAACTTACTACTTAGCATAGTCTATGAAATGCAACTTTCATGTAAATAATCATTCATTCATAAGTTTTACATACATCATGCTTCTTTTTCAAAATCTAATTAGTCAATAACAAAAATAATCCGTAAACTCTAGGATCTCATTTTCCTACATGACCTTCCAAAATCTTCATCATACATATATCATCCATATCAATCTATGGCTATTAATAATATTCATTATAACTATATACATTACAAAAATTCACTTAAAAATCACAACTCAAAACAATCACCGGCCAAGGCATTCTTTACCCAAAATAGGCTTCCTTCACACCGCTCCTCCACATAAGAGTTTCATAGGCAACCCTACAACACAGGAGCTAAAAAGATATACCACATGGAGAGTGAGTATACTTTCTTAATGATGAAAATCTAACAATTGTGATAATATATACATAATGCAATAATAACACCTTCTTCCTAGAGGAGTTCAATCAGCACAAAATCAATCATTCATCAATTCATTGAATACATATGTCTATTAAAATTCACAAAGTCGCACCAACCATTATTACAATTACAGTTAATGATCAAAGGCAGTTCCCCCTACTCCTCACATAATCTCCTCGACAGGATATCACACTATGCCATGCTTCTATGGCTAATGCACATGCTAGTGTTTTAAAGATACATATGCACGGATCTGATTTTTAATCCAATAGTGATTCTCTACTACTTAAATTAAGTATCATCACGTCGGTTTCCCACCTCACAAGGGGTACTCCCTTCATGGGACCCCGCAAGGTCATTTATTACAATTTCATATCGTCATCACGTCGAGTACTCCCTTCGTGGAACCTTGCAAGGTTTAACATTCATCAACATCGTAACATCATCATCACTCAGGGATACACCCTTCGTGGCACCCCGTAAGGTGATTCATTCAACAACAAATATCATAACATTTTCATCACTCTAAGATACACCCTTCGTGGCACCACGCAAGGTGATTCATTTCATAAATATCATAATATCCTTATCCTTTAGGGATACACCGTTTGTGGAATCCTGTAGGATTTTTTTTTCATATCACATATATCATAACATCATCACATAGGGTACTCCCTTCGTGGAACCCCGCAAGGTTTTCACATTACAAACGTGCTTATGCATGCCATGCTATAAATATACATTAATGCTCATGCATACCTTAACTTCATGAAGATTTTCTCACCCTCTCGCACTCATACTCCATCGTAATATTATTCCCACATAAGTCAACATATATATATATATATATCAATCATAATGTTCAAGAATCATCATAGTTAATGATTTCAAGTATTCATCAAGCCACATATAGAATCCATAACATGTCATCACACATTATACCACTCATAACCTCATTAAAGTTTTATTCCATAATCAATCATTACAAGAACCTTACTCAATTCCACATCTCATACATATGATACTACATTTATTCAAGAAAACATGCCACATTACATCAACACATACATTATCATCATACAAGTTCTCATGTATTTAGAAAATACACCCCTCTCCTACCTCAAGAAAAGTAGACTTCCGGGTTCGATGTTCCCGCCTCACACGTGTTATCAAGTCCTACACCAATCAATTATAGGACCACATCAATCATTCATTCAATATTATTCTTAATATATACATTACATTGGCATGACTATTCCTCATGCGGTGATTTATTTACAAGCTTCATTCATTTGCCTAATTAGGCTTCGGGAATTCCTTCCCTTAAATCGGAATCCATTATTATCAAAAGCTACAACCTAGGTAGTCAAGTTACCACATTTATTAATTTCCCACCAATACCTTGGTGAGTTTTCATTTATGATTTCTAACCAATATTATAAATCATCATTAAATGCCACTACCTTATCATTTATAGCATTCTCATCATCAATTAATGCCTTTCACCTTCATCTTATACATTTCCCCCAATTTCATAAGTTAGGGTTTTGTAGAAACCCAACCACATCATAAATGCAATTCTATATACATAATCTTTCAACCTATTTTCATGTACCTCATTTATTGCTCATAAATGTCCATATTTATTTTACCCCACCTTAGGGTTTATATATTTAATGGTTCCTTTCACTACCCACAAGTATTTGATACTCTCCCAAGTCATAACTAACCATTTCTAGGTTCAAAACACAAGGAAATGGCAAGGAACTTACCTTGCTCCAAGAAAACAAAAATGGGAATCAAGAGGGAGGATAAAGATGACAAAAATGGAGAGGAGAATGGGAGAAGCTTCAAGCATCCATTGCCTCCTCCAAGCTTCAATGGTGAACGAAAATAAGAGAGGGAGAGCACCAATTTGTTCAAGCTCTTAGGGAGGAAGAAGAAGATATAAAGAAGAGAAGAATGAGAGAAGTGTGTTTTGCCAAGGGGAGTGAAAACCAACGTGGAAATAGAGTGAAAGAGGTGAGGATTTTGTTTTAATTTTAAATCTTTCATTAAACTCTTCCGTTTTTAAACAAACAGGCTCTCTGTTCGAGCTTGATACTTATTCTAAAAATTATTCCGAATGCACATTCGGATCCCCAGTAATATTATCTATAGCCCTGACCAATGGCATCTCAATCAGAGATATCTTGTCCGACACCTATATTTTATCCGGGTCAGTTTCTGCTTATCCGGTCTCAATAAATCACTAACACTCTCCGAAAATCTTAATTAATTCTAATATTTTGGGACATTAAATAGTTCACATTCAACTATTCAATATTTATTCCCTCGATTTATTCTCTATTTTAAAATTTGGGATGTTACAATATGTATATTATGGAAGTTGATGGGTCATACTGTGATTCAAGAGGTTTTAGGACATGGGACTAGGATGTACAAACCCTATAGCATATTTAAAACTTGTTGACATTAGTTTAGAACATAATTAATATGGTTTGAATGGTTTTAGGTGTGTCTGTAACACCTTATTATTTGCAACTAATAATTCCAAAAATATGAGAAAATTTTTCACAAAAACAGTCACGTAACATTTGATATAGAAGGGAGCAGGCAAGGGGGAAACGAAGAGCATTCACACGCATATAGCAACCTACAGAGAAGCTAAAACTGGGGCCGGCTCAATGGGTTTATCGTAACACACCAGCACCAGGGCGGATTACACAACACCGTTTGTTCGCTTAGACGGGGTCTGACATCGTCCAGGCGGGGTATGGTAATGCAGCAGCGGATAGAGCAGATTTCACAAGGGAAGCTTTTCCTCGAGTAACCCTGACCACTCAATAGGAGGAGATAGATAAGGGGAAGATGTTAATACATTCACACGCGTAGCCCTTGGTGGAAGGGCGGAGTTTGAATCATCCTACTTGGCTAGGCGGGGTATGTTTGTCCTGGGCGGACTCCATGGCGAAGGTGACCCACTCAACCTTTGTCTCACACCGCCTAAACGACGTGTGACAATGCAACATCAGACGCGAAACTCTTCAAGTAAACCTTACATTAGCGTCTATTCATTCCTACGGGCTGACCCTTTCTCAGAGAACGCTGGACGTTCAGCTTCAGAGGACAGGTGAGGGAAGAAAAAGGAGATATACATATGCAGGAGTACATTGTGAAGAAAAGAGGAAGTGATTACACCGCCGTCCAGTTCGGCAAGGCACAACAACACCTGGACGGACTACATCTCAACATTCACTTACTCAGACGATGTCCAACACCGCCCTGCGAGGCAGAATAATACGACAACGAAGGAGGGAAGTACATAGGGTACATATGCGGTAGTAGATTGTGGAAGAAGGAGAAGTCTGAACCTATTCCGCCCAACTCAACTAATTATGACAACGCCTGGGCGGACTCAACCACCACGCCCAAATCAGGGGTCAACACCGGGGTCTGGATTGCGTTAGCATCACAACGGATAGGAAAGGTAATTGAACGGTGTTCCATTCTAACAACTACATCGCTCCAGCGCGAGTCCTCTCGCTTGGGCGAAATGTCCCCATACTTCGGGCGGGGTACGACTCCGCCCAACGTATCCGACATAAGTTTTCCTAAGACAATTCTCAATTCACTCTGACTTGGCTATAGCCTGCTCAATCATACTGTTCCTGCGTATCCATTAAAGCACAATCATGAAACAAGGCAGCGCATAACATCACACACACAAAACCATACATCCATATATACATAAGAGTGTATGTCAATATTTACAACACAGAATCGGATTTCTCCTTGTCCATAAAGTTCTATTCATCCCAAAACATTAACATCCGATATGAGCCAGTCAGGGCTTAATCTAACAACGCCTTAATTAAGCCTTCCAAATGCATCAACACTCCGCCCAGCATTCCAGCTCTGCTTCTGATCCTCCTCTCGAGAGACATTCACTGAAAATGGCCACTGCAGGGGTGAGCTTTTACATGTAAAATGATACTCACAGACTCGGTATCAGCGTCAGTACACGCTCCTGCTATCATTCAACCTTTCTCAAGTAACCAAGTTCTTACAGTTCAAACAACATTCATGACACACATAATACACAGAGTTTATTCCACATCCATATATATATTCATGCATTCAAAATCATACACATGTACATACATAAATTTATACACCACCACAATCGGCCTTATTTCTATATGCATGCCTGCGGATCCGACTCGGGTAAAGACTCTCAGTTACGGTCCCCTTTTCTTCTGGCCCCTCGTCCCTCAGCTCTTACAAGGTGGCACCGGCCTCCCCACGGCGTCTCGAGACTCTCTTCTCTAGCTCCAACGGCTACCACGAGCACTATTGGGATCTAGCCAGGGTTGGTAACTGGAAGTCATTTCCCTTGGGGTTCTTGACCTTCTATGGGTCACCCCACTCTCACTCATGCAACTAACACATTCATTATTACACATCATCGCGCCACGAACACCTTCGCCGTAGTCATTAAGCAAGAACAGATTTCCCACATTACTCGTAATCATTCAGTCAATCACACCAGCGCATGTTACAATCAGTCATCAGACTAACAACATTGAGCAATCTAATTAAGAGCATGCACATACATATTTTTCATAGTGACAAGAAAATAGATCCATGCATATCATCCATCATTATCATCCACTAACAGGCTACACCATCGCCACAAAAATCACTATCCGAATCTTAAATCATGCATCAGTTTTAATAATTATGAATACATGCACACACACACACACCCACACTCAGCAGTATGTTCATCCGGTACCGTTCTTAGACCATGCATTCGACATGCAAGCGCCCCCTACCTTTAGAAGAACCTCAGAAACCTTTTCCGTTCTTGTCGTTGGGTCCGATGTCCTTCTCCTGGTTCGTCCGGTCTTCCTTGGCTTTGTCGTATCCTGCGCCTGATTCTGGGATGGAGTGTGGTCCGTTCTCCAGTACTGCAACCAAGATCTCCAGGAGCGAAGAGTAAGATAGAAGAAGAAGAAAGATGGAGACGAAGAGAGGAAAGTAGAGGATGAAGTGACGGAGGAGGGAGTCTGAAGAAATAGTAAGTGTGTTTATCACCAAAGGCTCACGTTTTATATATATATATGTACATGCGCACAAATAAGAGAAGAGTGGGATGGGAGAGTGTGTGCCCAGCAGCCACGTGCACTCCACCCCATCCCCTGACCACCACCATTTTTATATTTTAATGGCTTAAATCTACTTAGTTAAATGTAATTAACAATTATTTTCTAGTTGAAATCAAGTCTTAATGGTTTATTCTTCATTCGGCATTTAATTTCAAAACTGGGATGTTACAGTTCTCCCCTACTTGAAAAGAATTTCGTCCCCGAAATTACGTCGGTACTTACCTAGGTAAACAACTCGGGGTACTGCTGTCGCATGGTGTCTTCGCGTTCCAACGTGCAGGAGGTGGTCTTGCCTTGCTGCCACTCCACCTTAACCAGCCTTACGTTCTTGTTTCTTAAGCGTTTTACCGATCGGTCCACGATTCTAATCGGTGTAGTCACAGTGGTTAGGTCTTCCTTGATCTCTACCACGTCGTCAGGCATCGTGTGGCTAGGGTCATGCAAATACTTCCTTAGTTGAGACACGTGAAATACATTGTGCAATCGGAACAAGTGAGTTGGTAATGCGAGGCGGTATGCTACGGGGCCGATCCGTTCTAACACCTCGTAAGGTCCAATGTATCGAGGGCTTAACTTCCTACTTTTTAAGGCTTGTCCAACTCCTTTACTCGGAGAGGTTCTCAGAAACACTCGATCTCCGACTGAAAATTCCAATGGCTTGATGCGCTTGTCATGGTAGCTCTTCTGCCTGTCTTGTGATGCTTTCATCTTCTCCCTTATCACTCAAATCTGTTCTGTGGTTTGCTTCACGATGTCTGGTCCCAATAGTAGACTTTCACCCGCTTCCGACCAGCAGAGTGGGGTTCGGCATCTACGCCCATATAATGCCTCGTAAGGTGCCATGCCAATACTGTGATGATGGCTGTTGTTGTACGTAAATTCGATCAAGGGAAGGTACTGCTCCCAGTCCCCACCGTACTCTAACACACACGCTTTCAATAAGTCTTCTAGACTCTGAATTGTTCGCTCAGATTGTCCATCCGATTGGGGGTGGTAGGCAGAACTAAGCCAAAGCTTCGTCCCCAATTCTTGATGCATGCTGGTCCAAAATCTGGACGTAAACCTAGGGTCCCTATCTGATACGATGGAAGTAAGTATGCCATGCAGTCGGATAACTTCTTGAATGTAGATCCGAGCCAACTTATGCAATGGGTACCTCATATTTACAGGTAAGAAGTGTGTACTCTTCGTCAATCGGTCAACAATGACCCAAATTGCATCATGGCCCGCTCGGTTTTTAGGTAATCCCATGATAAAATCCATCGCAATTGAGTCCCATTTCCACACGGGGATCTCTAGAGGCTGCATTGCACCGTACGGTTTTTGGTGCTCTACCTTCGATTTCTGACAAGTGATACACCGGGCCACGTACTCCGCCACATCCCTCTTTAGTCCGGGCCACCAGAACTGTCTTCTCAAGTCGTGGTACATTTTCGTGGTTCCTGGGTGAATGCTGAGTAGGCTTTTGTGGGCTTCGTCAAGCACCATTCTTCTTAATCTTCCTCCACTTGGTATGTATATTCTGTCTCTCACCCGGAAGATCCCATCTGACCCCTCGGCCAAGGATAAATCCTTTCCTTTGGCCTGAATTTCCTTCATTTCAGCTAGGTAAGAGTCCGCCTGTTGCTGTTCGTACATGGATTTTAAGAATTCATTGGCAATCCTCAACGTACCTATTGTCATTTTCTGAGAGGAAGGGGTGTCAACATGCAAGTTCATGTCTCGGAACCGCTCCAACAACTCAACTTCTTTTGCCATCATGGCTGCCATGTGGATGGATTTCCGACTCAAAGCGTCGGCCACGACATTTGCCTTACCTGGGTGGTATTTTAACTCAAAATCGTAGTCCTTCAAAAACTCAATCCATCTTCTCTGCCTCATGTTCAGCTCCTTTTGGTCGAATAGGTATTTGAGGCTCTTATGATCGCTGTACACTTTAAATTTGGACCCGTACAAGTAATGCCTCCAGATTTTCAATGCAAAAACTACTGCTGCCAGCTCCAAGTCATGGGTCGGATAATGCTGCTCGTGGGGTCTCAATTGTCGAGAGGCATATGCTATCGCTCGATCTTTCTGCATGAGTACACACCCTAATCCGAGTCCGAACGCGTCACAATAGACCACGAAGCTTTCTCGTAACTCAGGTAATGCCAACACCGGAGCAGTCGTCAACTTATTCTTCAGCTCTTGGAAGCTGTTCTCACACTCCGGACTCCACACGAAGGGAACATTTTTCCGAGTCAATTTAGTCAGGGGTAATGCCAATTTAGAAAAGCCTCCGATGAACCTCCTATAATAACCTGCCAAGCCCATAAAACTTTTTATTTCCGAGACCGATCTGGGCCTCTCCCATGCTATTACAGCAGCTACCTTCGCAGGATCCACTGAGACGCCTCGCTCGGAGATCACATGCCCGAGGAAGTGGATCTCATCCATCCAGAATTCGCACTTCGAGAGCTTTGCAAACAATTGTTTCTCCTTCAACACTTGGAGTACCGTTCTGAGATGTCCTTCATGCTCCTCAGATGTCTTAGAATAAACTAGAATATCATCGATGAAGACAACAACAAACCGATCTAAGAAGGAGTGGAATATGCTGTTCATGTAATTCATGAAAACAGCAGGGGCGTTTGTCACACCGAACGACATCACTACATACTCGTAGTGACCATATCGAGTCCTAAAGGCAGTTTTAGGAATGTCCGAGTCTTTCACTCGGATTTGGTGATATCCCGATCGTAAGTCGATTTTCGAGAAGACTGAGGCTCCACGCAGCTGGTCAATTAAATCATCAATTCTAGGCAGTGGGTATCGATTCTTGATTGTGAGCTTGTTAAGCTGTCGATAATCTATACAATGCCTCATGCTGCCATCCTTCTTCTTAACAAGTAGCACAGGTGTGCCCCATGGTGACATGCTTGGTCTAATGAACTGCTTCTCGAGTAACTCATCTACCTGTTTCTTCAACTCTGCCAATTCAGTTGAGGACATTCTGTAGGGTACACTGGAGACCGGTTCGGCTCCAGGGATCAAGTCTATAGAGAATTCAACTTCTCTATTGGGAGGCACACTCGGAACGTCTTCTGGGAACACTTCTGGGAATTCGCAGACAACCGGGATTTCGTTCACTAGGGTCTCACTCTCATCTTTGGTTAGACAAAGCATCATAAATAGTTGGGTTATACCTAGTGCCGTATCATCTTCAGTGGGTTGTTTTGGGAAAACTATCTCTCGATTTCTACAATCTACTAATACCTTATTGGCTGAAAGCCAATCTATCCCAAGCACGATATCAAGACCCTTTAAAGGCATGCAAATCAGATCGAAGGTGAAACTCCGATCATACAACTCAAATGCTATATTTTTACATATTGACGATGTGAACACATTAGCGCCAGTAGGGCTGGCCACTTCCAAAGTCCGATCCATAGACACAGTTGGTAACTTCAACCGTTCCACGCACTCATCAGCTATAAAAGAATGGGTAGCTCCCGAATCGAAAACAACATTAAGCGTATTCATTCCAAGTGAGCACTTACATTGTACTAGGTCGTTTGCTGGTGCAACATCTTCTGCATTGATGGTGTAGATTCTTCCTGCTGCTGGCGGACCGGTATTCCTCTCTCGGCTGTTCGGAGCACGCATCATATTTCCTCTGGTTCCGTTGCCTCTGTCACCAGGTCGTTGGTTATCATTCACTCGGGTTCTATCTTGAGATCCTCCTTGACGCACATTGGCGTTTGTTTGGCGGAGTTGGGGGCAGTCAGGACGAACGTGTCCCTTCTCTCCGCAGTGGTAGCATTTAACATTTGTATCATTGCAATCCTTAGCAAAGTGGTCACCGCCGCATTTAAAGCATCCGCCATATCTTGGTCGTCCACTCATTTGTCTCCCTCGGTCATTATGGTTCTGATATCTGGTGAAGGGTTCATCCCTCCTCACATTCCCTGGCCTCTTGAAACGTGATTGCTGAGGCCTCAGGTGCTGGTTGGCTCTGCTGCACTGGCCCGAATGGGCCCTGTCATCCTCTTCGAATATTCTACATTTGTTCACTAATGCAGGGAAACTCCGGATTTCATGGTATCTGCAAGCCCTCTTGATATCCGATCTCAATCCGTTCTCAAACTTAAGACACTTGGAGTTCTCCGTTCTTGGCTACTGGAAGGGCGGATAGAATAGGCACAATTCCTCAAATCTGGTCGCGTATTCTTCTACAGTCATGGAGCCCTGTTTTAACTCCATAAACTCCAGCTCTTTCCGACTCCTCACTGTGTCGGGAAAGTATTTCTCTAAGAAGCAGGCCTTGAAATCGTTCCACGTCAGTTGATTATCATCTTCGGGGAATCGGCTTCTGGCTATTTTCCACCAATTCTCCGCTTCATCTCGCAGCATATACACTGCGCATTCCACCTTCTGGGCTTCGGTACAGCGAAGACCCCTAAAAATTCTCTCTAATTCCTGAGTCCACTTGAACGCCGCCTCAGGGTTCCATCCTCCTAAGAATTCACTCGGCTTCCTCTTCAGGAAGCGGTCCAGTACATGGCCATCCTCAGGTCGAGTCTGGCCCTGCCTTTCAAATACATCCGTAAAGCGTTGGAATGCTGTGGCTATAGCCTCCATACTTTGACGATGCGCCATTCCTTATCCTGAAATTGACATTTAAGGATAAGTATACGGAGCCACTTACTACCGATCTAGTTATTAGTCCAACAATTAATAGCTTAGCACATTATATCATTCGCCTAGGTCATACACACAATCGGACCAGGGGAAAACAACCCCTTGTCCTCAAGTCAACATCAATCAAGTTCAACTAATATCAGAACAATTTCAACCATTCAATCAAAAGACACACACACCACCGCTTACACTCGGTAAGCATACTTTGGCCTTGGACCTTTTGGTCCGCTCTGATACCAAAATGTAACACCTTATTATTTGCAACTAATAATTCCAAAAATATGAGAAACTTTTTCACAAAAACAGTCACGTAACATTTGATATAGAAGGGAGCAGGCAAGGGGGAAACGAAGAGCATTCACACGCATATAGCAACCTATAGAGAAGCTAAAACTGGGGCCGGCTCAATGGGTTTATCGTAACACACCAGCACCAGGGCGGATTACACAACACCGTTTGTTCGCTTAGACGGGGTCTGACATCGTCCAGGCGGGGTATGGTAATGCAGCAGCGGATAGAGGAGATTTCACAAGGGAAGCTTTTCCTCGAGTAACCCTGACCACTCAATAGGAGGAGATAGATAAGGGGAAGATGTTAATACATTCACACGCGTAGCCCTTGGTGGAAGGGCGGAGTTCGAATCATCCTACTTGGCTAGGCGGGGTATGTTTGTCCCGGGCGGACTCTATGGCGAAGGTGACCCGCTCAACCTTTGCCTCACACCGCCTAAACGACGTGTGACAATGCAACATCAGACGCGAAACTCTTCAAGTAAACCTTACATTAGCGTCTATTCGTTCCTACGGGCTGACCCTTTCTTAGAGAACGCTGGACGTTCAGCTTCAGAGGACAGGTGAGGGAAGAAAAGGGAGATATACATATGCAGGAGTAAATTATGAAGAAAAGAGGAAGTGATTACACCGCCGTCCAGTTCGGTAAGGCACAACAACACCTGGACGGACTACATCTCAACATTCACTTACTCAGACGATGTCCAACACCGCCCTGCGAGGCAGAATAATACGACAACGAAGGAGGGAAGTACATAGGGTACATATGCGGTAGTAGATTGTGGAAGAAGGAGAAGTCTGAACCTATTCCGTCCAACTCAACTAATTATGACAACGCCTGGGCGGACTCAACCACCACGCCCAAATCAGGGGTCAACACCGGGGTCTGGATTGCGTTAGCATCACAACGGATAGGAAAGGTAATTGAACGGTGTTCCATTCTAACAACTACATCGCTCCAGCGCGAGTCCTCTCGCTTGGGCGAAATGTCCCCATACTTCGGGCGGGGTACGACTCCGCCCAACGTATCCGACATAAGTTTTCCTAAGACAATTCTCAATTCACTCTGACTTGGCTATAGCCTGCTCAATCATACTGTCCCTGCGTATCCATTAAAGCACAATCATGAAACAAGGCAGCGCATAACATCACACACACAAAACCATACATCCATATATACATAAGAGTGTATGTCAATATTTACAACACAAAATCGGATTTCTCCTTGTCCATAAAGTTCTATTCATCCCAAAACATTAACATCCGATATGAGCCAGTCAGGGCTTAATCTAACAACGCCTTAATTAAGCCTTCCAAATGCATCAGCACTCCGCCCAGCATTCCAGCTCTACTTCTGATCCTCCTCTCGAGAGACATTCACTGAAAATGGCCACTGCAGGGGTGAGCTTTTACATGTAAAATGATACTCACAGACTCGGTATCAGCGTCAGTACACGCTTCTGCTATCATTCAACCTTTCTCAAGTAACCAAGTTCTTACAGTTCAAACAACATTCATGACACACATAATACACAGAGTTTATTCCACATCCATATATATATTCATGCATTCAAAATCATACACATGTACATACATAAATTTATACACCACCACAATCGGCCTTATTTCTATATGCATGCCTGCGGATCCGACTCGGGTAAAGACTCTCAGTTACGGTCCCCTTTTCTTCTGGCCCCTCGTCCCTCAGCTCTTACAAGGTGGCACCGGCCTCCCCACGGCGTCTCGAGACTCTCTTCTCTAGATCCAACGGCTACCACGAGCACTATTGGGATCTAGCCAGGGTTGGTAACTGGAAGTCATTTCCCTTGGGGTTCTTGACCTTTTATGGGTCACCCCACTCTCACTCATGCAACTAACACATTCATTATTACACATCATCGCGCCATGAACACCTTCGCCGTAGTCATTAAGCAAGAACGGATTTCCCACATTACTCGTAATCATTCAGTCAATCACACCAGCGCATGTTACAATCGGTCATCAGACTAACAACATTGAGCAATCCAATTAAGAGCATGCACATACATATTTTTCATAGTGACAAGAAAATAGATCCATGCATATCATCCATCATTATCATCCACTAACAGGCTACACCATCGCCACAAAAATCACTATCAGAATCTTAAATCATGCATCAGTTTTAATAATTATGAATACATGCACACACACACACACCCACACTCAGCAGTATGTTCATTCGGTACCGTTCTTAGACCATGCATTCGACATGCAAGCGCCCCCTACCTTTAGAAGAACCTCAGAAACCTTTTCCGTTCTTGTCGTTGGGTCCGATGTCCTTCTCCTGGTTCGTCCGGTCTTCCTTGGCTTTGTCGTATCCTGCGCCTGATTCTGGGATGGAGTGTGGTCCGTTCTCCAGTACTACAACCAAGATCTCCAGGAGCGAAGAGTAAGATAGAAGAAGAAGAAAGATGGAGACGAAGAGAGGAAAGTAGAGGATGAAGTGACGGAGGAGAGAGTCTGAAGAAATAGTAAGTGTGTTTATCACCAAAGGCTCACGTTTTATATATATATGTACATGCGCACAAATAAGAGAAGAGTGGGATGGGAGAGTGTGTGCCCAGCAGCCACGTGCACTCCACCCCATCCCCTGACCACCACCATTTTTATATTTTAATGGCTTAAATCTACTTAGTTAAATGTAATTAACAGTTATTTTCTAGTTGAAATCAAGTCTTAATGGTTTATTCTTCATTCGGCATTTAATTTCAAAACTGGGATGTTACAGTGTCATTATTTTGAAAAATGCCTTTTATGTATAATCCCACGGTTAGACCTCATGGTTATGAATCCCAGAGTGTGATTGAGTCTAGCAAGTCTCATTTCGTGTGTTTAAACCCTCCATAAAGGTTGGCGATGATTGGATATGATTAGGATAGGTTTGGGTAGGCTAGAAACTCACAAAATATGGTTTTCTACATAATTTCTGCATTCTGGTATGGCTTAATCGATTAGGGTTATTCTGGAATGTGGAAACTGGTTCACTGGATGTTGTAATCGATTAGCTTAACCGATTACGAACATTCTGTTTTAGGCGTAATCGATTAAGGTATTCGAATATGGACATTCTAGATAGTGGCAATTATTTAGTTATCAGCGTAATCGATTAGCTTAATTGATTAGCACCCTGGTAACAGATTAGCTTAATCGATTAGATCAGTTTAGAAATTGCATTTTTACCATTTTCGGGTACTTATCTTTACTCCTTAATCCCCTACACCTTGTACTTCAATCCTTCACCCTTGGATAATTATTGTGTATCTCTTTAACATGTTTTCCTTAATCAAAGGCATACATTTCCAATTACCTTAATGAATTAACTTGTATATTCCATGAATACTTATATGGTGATCATGAAATCGATGGTCCTAAGTAAACATTTGTTTAAACTATCTCATATCGTCATATATGAGATAAGTCTTTAAAAGGTCCGGGGTTAAATGTTAAAGTTTTATTTGTAGTGTTCTTCTTCCAAACATTATTTTAGAACGTGAAAAATTTACCCTAATTTTCATCATCTAAATATTAATATCTTTAATATTATTTACCAGATTAAGGGCGCCACAATTTGGTTGTATTAGAGCATTGATTACTCATTGTTTGATCTTTGTGAATTACATACTATTGAAGGGTGATTTCTCTTATTGAATTAAGGTTGTTTGACATTGAAATATGGTTGTTGATTATTGGAGCTTTGTTGTACCTTATCAGAGTGTGTTTTGCTCAGTATTTAAGTTGTTAATTATTATCAGAGTATGGTTGCTCTGCATTGAATTGATATTATGGATGATTGAAGCATGATTGCTCAATATTGAAACATTTTTGGTAATAATCGGAGCATGGTTCTCATTGTTAAAGTGTGGTTGCTCTATATGGACTTATGAAGGCTAAATGTTTAGAAGATGATGTTTATGTCAGAGCGTTGGTTGCCCTATATAGATTTATGAATGACTATTTGTCTAAGAATTATGAATTGACTATCAGGGCATTATTTGCTTATTGATGATTCCTTGTGAATTATTATTATGGAGTTGTGATTGTTGCTCAAGGAAATACGTTTATTTATCATTGAATATATGTAACACACTACTAGAGCGTAGTTGCCCAATGACAATCTTAATTGATTCATGGGATTGAATACATGTGAATGAATTCTTCAATGTGATTAGTATGCTTATGTGTGTAAATCCGGCCAAGTTCCTTACACTATTTACCTTTAGTGAAGAATACATTGTTATTATGCATTGATATTGATATATTGAGTATGAATTGACATGATGATGGACCTATGCCATGTGTTAATCATGAATAGGAGGTATTGAAATATGAATTGTTATGGTGATAGACCATGGATATTGAGACCTTGATATATGTATTGAAATTTAATTGATTAGATCAGCTTGGAAATGGCATTCTTACTACTCTTGAGTCCTTATCTCGTATTCCTTGCTTACTTAAGCCATTTTAACAGCTAAATAGGACATTAGTAGACCTCTTTTCAATCCAATACACCTTAGAGTGGTTACTAAACCAATGAGAGAATGATTAAATGACGAGGAGGTGGTTATAAACTGATAAATTGGAGATGATATGGTATCGTGTTATAATAAATGATGTTGTGATCATCCCTTGAATAAAAGGGTGAATGTCATTAATGATAATTGTTGAATGCCATTGAAATTATGATGCAAACGTGAACTTGTATATGTGGTTTAAAATTGTATTGATTAATTGTTGTATTGCCATGCTAGTTATGAAACAATGGTAATGATCAATGAAATAAGAATCCACTATACGATTATATGCTGGTATTGAGGAAAGAGTAATAAACATTAATAATGAGTTATGATGATGTGATGCCATTGTGGTTGATTGCAAGTATTGACTTGCATGTATGGAATGAAATATATATGAAATATATTGAGATGTAATGCCACATATAAAATTTGAAAACAATGGCTAAAACCAACAATGATAAAATCCACTAAGGTGTGTATGGTGATGTTGGTGATTATAATGATGATGATTGATGAGTGGCATTTAGGATGCATAGAGTGAGAATGCATTTGATTTGCATTGCATTGCATCCATGGCATATCATAGCCGCTGATGTTGGAACGTTAGGGGGTTCCCTCGGCCGACCCAGTGGGAGGGTGGCTCAATGCACGAGCAATTTGTTGTTTCCCCTGTGACTCGGTGTGTAAGTCACGCAGTCGCCCATGTATTGCTACAGGGAGCTACATGTGGCCGACCTTTGTGGGGGGTGGCTTTTGATGAGCAGGTGGCGCCGGTGGTCCATTGGATCACAGCCGCCATGATATGAGATATGGTCAGCCTGCAACATTATATATTGATGATGTTGTTTACCGCGGTCATGGTGAAAATGGCTAGGTGTTGCATTATGGGCGATGCTCTTTGGTACCAGTAAAATTTGGTGATTATGCATGCATTATGAATATATGTGTACATATGGTATGTGATCATGCTTGACCCAATATTTGGTGTTATTCCCACAGTCGGATCCATATTTGTTGATATTTATTCCATTGTGCATATGCATTAGCCATAAGAGCATTTGCATATAGCATGGAGATATGTCTGAATATAAGGATGATTAATCATGATTGAGATGGTGGTATGATTTTGATGAGATGGGTAATTAAATACCTAAAAGACCATATATAATTAATAAATGATATGAATATATCTAAAACGATGTTGAATATGACGATATGTGTGTTATGGCCCATTATAATGTTGGGCATGATTAATCATGATTAATGATTATGATGAAAGCCTATGGTGGCTTTGAGAGAAGACCTGAATGGTCAATGTTGATAATGTTGGCTTATTGTGGTGTTGTGGTAGATGTGTATATGCTTGCTTTGCTATGACTTGGTTAATGAATATGAAATATGTATATGATGTTGAACTAACAATTTATGATGATCATTGATGTGTTTAGCAAAGCATACATGATGTTGATATGCATATGCACATAATTTCAATTGTATTCATATCGTCATTTGAAATGTATAACTCACTCTCCCATATGGTCTACTTTTTAGTATTGATGCAGGAAAAACCATAGGATGAGAACGTTTATGAAGTAAGGCTTTGGGAAGGTAAATAGTGGTAATGGAATGCCTTGGCCAGCAGCGTTTGTGATTCATTGTATTGTGAAATAAAACGTGTATCATAGTGTGGATAATTTATTGATATTAGTGGATGTATTGTAAATAGCTAGATATGTAGATGATTTATTGACGTTTGGAGTTTTTGACCTCATAACCACTTGATATATAAAATGACGTTGATTATGCATTCCTCTAGGCATGAATAAGTGTTGGTGATATATAAAATTGAGGTTGAAATGATATGGTCAATTATGGAATATGAATATTGGGGATGTATGATGTTTAATCATATAGTTATATATGTGTATATATATATATATATATATATATATATATATTAGGCTTTGTATGTTCATAAAAATTATGTGAAAGATGATGGTTGTCTATTAGTCTAATGATATACCATTGCATGCTCTACTGAGCCTTTCCTCATATCCTTATATATGGGACTAGGCGTATGCTCGGTATACACGTTCTCTTCCGCTGTAAACTTTGCTATTTGCTATACCGTTATGGGCAAACCAATTACCGATCCAGTTATATTCTATTAAATCTCACTCTTTGGTTTTTCTGTGGCCTGAGTCTTGATGTAGTCGAGATAGTGTTTAGAAACTATTTCGAATGCTAAAAATTTACTCGTATTTTTATTATTTAATTATGTAGATTGCATCGGGATTTGAGTCTGGAAAATCGGGGGTGTTATAAGCTGGTATCAGAGCGTATTTTGCTCTGAATTAGGGTTCTTGATTATTTTCAGTGCATGGTTGCTCTGCATTAAAATTGATATTATCGATGATTGGAGCACGATTGCTCAATAGTGAGATATTTTGGTGATCATTGGAATATGGTTGTTCCGTATAGACTTAAGAGTGATAATTATCTAGAGGATGATAATATGTTAAGGTATTAGTTGCCCTATATGGATTTATGAATGGCTAGTTGTCTAAGAATTGTGAATTGATTATAAGGGCATTATTGCTTATTGAGGATTGTTGTAAATCATTAAAGTTGAGTTGTGATTAATTCTTATTGAGGATTCTTTATGAATGACTATTCATGTTATAATTATTGTTTATGGATGTATGCCCATTATCATTGAGGTTGTATGATGCATTTATAGGGCATAATTGCTTATTGGAAAAACTTAACAAAATCATGAGATTGAATACATATGGATGAATTCCTCAATGTGATTGATATGGTCGTTTGTGTAAGTCCGACCAAGTTCCTTACACTATTTCCTTTTAATGACGAATACATTGATATTATGCATTTGATATTGATATATTGAGTATGACTTGACTTGATGATGAATTTATACCATGTATGATCATGGATGATAAATTGAATGTGAATTGATTTAATGATGGACCTATGCCGTGTGTTGGCACATGATTGAGGTTATGCCTCGATTTTGTGTGAAAACCGAGTGACTGATTAAATTAATTATGACCCACTAAGTGTGGTAAACTCAGTTGACTTGATGTGATCTTGAAAGATCGAACCTTGTGGAATTGGACCCTATGGTGGTCTAGGCTCTATGTTATTTTGATGAGCCATACTTAATGATGTTGTGTGTTGTGGAAGTATCCCACAATGGATATTAGGTAACTCTAGGCTTTCTGAGTTTAGTGATTGATCGAACCTTATGAATTATTAAGCCATAGTAAAATGAATTGTGAGATAAATTGTTGAGCCTAGAACCGATATGTGATGGAATTCAAATAATGAATGTAAACCCCTAAGCGGTCGATGAATGGTAATATTGAATTCGGGGTATGATTTGGCATTGAATGTGATGTGAGATTCCATGATATGAATTTGGGCTAAATTGTGTGCCCTTGGAGTCATGATCATTAGGTTAAGGATGGATTATTCTATGACGTAGAGATGATATATATGATTACGGGTTAGTGAAAGGAAATTTGACCCTGCTATTACCTCCCTTTTTGTTTGAAAGATACTACATTGATGGTAGAAACCACACAGTGATGTGATATGATGAGTTGTACGCCCAATTTATGGACTTTGGTCATGATTTGTGAGGGAAATCACTAATGTGAAAGCTTATTATACGGATATGAACCCTATTATGGCCTTGTGATTACACACTTGATATGAGTTTATTGACTCGTCTAGGCTTGAGATGATGTATAGCCGACGATATATGAATAGGGTAAATGATTATTAGGCTAATTGACTATGGTTTCTGAATGAATGAAGCTCGATGATTGGGTATTTACCTTGTGGTGATTGGAAATTGATGCTTGATGCACCAATTTGTGGTGATGTTGATTGATATTTGATGATCTATACGGCGTGATTGATGCCAGATTATATGTATAATGACGATGTGATATGAGAGAGTTAGTCATAGACTCGAGTGAAATGCTACTAAGTCTCATGTGAGTTGGTATTGTTTGGACGAGTATGAATAATGCGAGTGATAAGAAATGAAGGTACTTGTCCTGATATGACTTTGCATGCCATAGGTATTGTGGCAACATGCACTTACGCGCTGACCTCATGTGTTTGTGGTAACCACTACGGGATTGGGATGCCTTCTTGTATGTCAGATGCAGCAACACTTAGGCCGGACAAGTGTAGGATTGTAACTGCTTATGGTGAATGTTTGAGTCTATCTGGTGGTACTAGATATGAATGTGTAAGTTGAGTCGGATGAATTGAGACTTGATCAGTTGTGACTCATTTTGGGTATATGAGATTTTATGCTTAGGACAAAGAATTGATGCTGATATCGTCCTGTGGACTTTGGAAGGTCCGATGTTATGATAGGATGACATTGAATCTTGTTGATGTACGGCCCGAAGGGTGGCCTTGTGATGGATATATCGAGGTTAAATTTTGAGGACGAAATTTCTTTTTAGGTGGGGTGGATTGTAACATCCTGAATGTTATAAAAATGATTAATTGAGAGGAATAAATATTAAATAATCATAAATGGGTTAATAAGTGTCCCAAAAATATTGAAATAATTAAATTTAGATTTATAAGGATTATTTATAATTTATTGAGGCTTTAAGAGACAAAATTATACCTGATTAAAATATGGGTGTCGGACCAAGTATCTCCGATTGAGATGTCGTTGGTCAGGGCTGTCAAGAATATTATTGGGAGTCCGAATATGTATTCGGAATAATTGTTAGATAAGGTATTTAGCCCGAACTGAGATCCTGTTTGTTATAAAACGGGAAATATTTTAATGATGGACCAAGATATAACTTATTTCCCTCTCTCTTTTCCTTATTTTCACGTGTAACTCTCCTCCCCTCTCCCTCATTTTTTGTCACCTCCCTTCTCCCCAACACAAACGCTTTCTTTTCCTTTCTTCTTCTACAAAGCTCACCATTTTTGTGGGTCTCCTTCCATACCCAACCAACCATGCTTCTTCTTCTTCATTTTGGAGATGATTCAAATGCTTGGGAGCCCTTTTTCTCTCCTTTCATTTTCGTGTACATGCTAGGGCTTGGGATAGCTTGGAGCTTGAGGTAAAATTTCTCCGCTCTTTTAATGTTTTTTGCCCTAGGTTTTGGTTTCTATTTGATTAGGAGAGTGCCTTATGAATAGGTTGAGTATTGGGAGCTATTTTCATGAAAAACCCAAAGGTGGGGTGTGATTTATGTGTGTTTTGGGATGGGTATGAAGGGGTATACGAAAATTTTATGGTTAGAGGTGAAAGATGATGATTGTTAGTAGTGATTGTTGGATTTCAATGGAACCCTAACTAAAGGAATTGGGGGAAATGAGTAATAATGCCATGAAAGAAGATTTTTAGTGAAAACCCATGATAATATGTGTGTGAGTGTTGTTAATAATAGAGATTGATGGTTATTAGAAATGGTTATTAAGTTTTGATGAAAAACCCTAAGTGTGGGGATTTAGGGGTTTTGGCTAAATTGATGATTTTGATGGTTTTGAATACTCTAGAATGATTTATATGAAGGAAATGAATCTTTAGAATCATTGAGATTGATTAATGAGGTTGATGATATTTTGAGCTATGTTCATGAGGTTGTGCAAGATGATATATGCATGTATGTAGGAATGATAGTTTGGGGTGTTGGTTTGAGAGTGAATATGAGATGTTGTTATTGTGATAATAATAGTTAAAAAAACCATTGATAAAGGATACTTGAGTTGATGAGTAGTTAGGCCATGATAAATATCTCAAGAGTTTGTTGATTGATGATGGTCTTGAATGGAGCCAAGAAGCTTATAATGGATTTGAATAAATTGTGATTATGGTTGAGTGATTCACATGAGATATTGGATGCCTTATGGATAAGGGCCATAATGTTGTTGTTGTTGGATTTGCTTAACCCCTTGAGGCTTAGAGGATCTTGGTTTTGGGAAAGGAATTCCCAAAGCCTAACCTTAAGCGTATGAATTGGAGTTTAGATAACTCTAGGAATTGATAATGAGTTTTAAGAGATGATGTCTTATGATGGCTTATTAATTGTATGTATGTATATGTGCAATATATAGGTTCTACTTCGAACAATGAAGTAGAGAGTTCGTAGCGCTTGGATTGCGGTTCTTCTCTCGAGGTAGGAGAGGAGTTTATATTTCAATTGCATGAGTGAATGGTTGATGATTTGATGTATATGAATATGCTCATGCTTGCCTTACCATGATTATATGGAATGATTATATGGTTGATAATGTGAGGAATGTTATAATTGGCAATTGTGTGTATGAGAAACATAATGATATGTTTTGTATATGATATTGATTTGTATGATATTGAGTAAGTGGATGGGTCATATTTTGATCCAAAAGGTTATAAGGCACGGAAATAGGATACATAACCTCCATTATACATTTAAATATTGTTGACATTGGTTTAGAACATAGATGATGTGGTTTAAATAGTTTTGATCTTGGTTGTTGACTACAAAGTGCATTTTTATGCATAATCATGGAAGTGAAGGGGTCAAATAGAACTTTATGTGGTTTTGATGTCATAGGGTAGTTCCAATAGCTTCCATGTATGAATTGTGACTTGTAGAAATTAGAATGGGCCAATTCCATTGAGAATAGACCCTTGAGTTGTATAAAATCGTCTTGAAATGTTCTGAATGCCTTTATGTGCATAAGTCACTCATTTTAAGGAATTTTTGAGTGAGACCAGTGGCCACACGTCACAAATGGTGTAATATAGTTGGTGTTTAAATTTGGTAGCATTTAGAGTTGATATGAATGAGTTAAAGGGATTGGAAGTCCAAAATCTTGCATTTTCTTGCATAATCTCTGCATTCTGATAGGCTGTAATCGATTAGCTCCTCAGCTTAATCGAATACGAGGATTTTGTTTCGATAGTAATCAATTAGCTTTATTGATTCCAACCCTGTACGTAGCATTGTAATCGATTACGTTCAAGGTCGTAATCGATTATGTACTATACATAACCTAGGTAATCGATCACCTAGTATTATAATCGATTATGTAACAAACAGAGCCAAGGTAATCGATTATCCTAGCCTTGTAATCGATTAGGGTAAACACCTGATGTATTATACCACTTACAAAAGCATAGTAATCGATTACCTTATCTCTCTAATCGATTATTACTTGTTTAATTGATTAGATCAGCTTGGAAATGGCATTCTTACTACTCTTAAGTCCTTATCTCGTATTCCTTGGTTACTTAGGCCATTTTAACAGCTAAATGGGACATTAGTAGACCTCTTTTCAATCCAATACATCCTAGAGTGGTTACTAAACCAATGAGAGAACGACTAAATGATGAGGTGGTAGTTATAAACCGATAAATCGAAGATGATATTAGTATCGTGTTATAATAAATGATGTTGTGATCATCCCTTGAATAAAAGGGTGAATGTTATTAATGATAATTGTTGAATGCCATTGAAATTGTGATGCAAGTGTGAACTTGTATGTGTGGTTTAAAATTGTATTGATTAATTGTTGTATTGCCATGCTAGTTATGAAACAATGGTAATGATCAATGAAATGAGAATCCACTATACGATTATGTGGTGGTATTGAGGAAAGAGTAATAAACATTAATGATGAGTTATGATGATGTGATGCCATTGTGGTTGATTGCAAGTATTGACTTGCATGTATGGAATGAAATATATATGAAATATATTGAGATGTAATGCCACATATAAAATTTGAAAACAATGGCTAAAACCAACAATGATAAAATCCACTAAGGTGTGTATGGTGATGTTGGTGATTATAATGATAATGATTGATGAGTGGCATTTAGGATGCATAGAGTGAGAATGCATTTGATTTGCATTGCATTACATCTATGGCATATCATAGCCGCCGATGTTGGAACGTTAGGGGAGTTCCCTCAGCCGACCCAGTGGGAGGGTGGCTCAGTGCACGAGCAATTTGTTATTTCCCCTATGACTCGGTGTGTAAGTCACGAAGCCGCTCATTTATTGCTACGGGGAGCTACATGTGGCCGACTCTTGTGGGGGGTGGCTCTTGATGAGTAGGTGACCCTAGTGATCTATTGGATCACATCCGCCATGATATGAGATATGGCCAGCCCGCAGCACCATATATTGATGATGTTGTTTGCCGCGGTCATGGTGAAAATGGCCAGGTGTTGCATTATTGGTGATGCGGTTTAGTACCAGTAAAATTTAGTGATTATGCATGCATTATGAATATATGCATACACATTTTACTACTATAGTAGGGGCATGGTATGTGATCATGCTTGACCCACAATTTGGTGTTATTCCCACCGTCGGATCCGCATTTGTTGATATTTATTCCATTGTGCATATGCATTAGCCATAAGAGCATTTGCATATAGCATGGAGATATGGTTGAATATAAGGATGATTGATGATGATTAAGATGGTGGTATGGTGTTGATGAGATGGGTAATTAAATACCTAAAAGACCACATATAATTAATAAATGATATGAATATATCTAAAACGATGTTGAATATGACGATATGTGTGTTATGGCCCATTATAATGTTGGGCATGATTAATTATGATTAATGATTATGATGAAAGCCCATGCTGGCTTTGAGAGAAGACTTGAATGGTTAATGTTGATAATGTTGGCCCATTGTGGTGTTGTGGTAGATGTGTATATGCTTGCTTTGCTATGACTTGGTTAATGAATATGAAATATGTATATGATGTTGAACTAGCAATTTATGATGATCATTGATGTGTTTAGCAAAGCATACATGATGTTGATATGCATCTGCATATAATTTCAATTGTATTCATATCATCATTTGAAATATATAACTCACTCTCCTATGTGGTCTACTTTTTAGTATTGATGCATGAAAAACCATGGGATGAAAACGTTTATGAAGTAAGGTTTTGGGAAGGTAAATAATGGTAATGGAATTCCTTGGCCTGCAGCGTTTGTGATTCATTGTGTTGTGAAATAAAACATGTATCATATTGTGGATAATTTATTGATATTGGTGGATGTATTGTAAATAGCTAGATATGTAGATGATTTATTGACGTTTGCAGTTTTTGACCTCATAACCCCTTAATATATAAAATGACGTTGATTATGTATTCCTCTAGGCATGAATAAGTGTTGGTGATATATGAATTTGATGTTGAAATGATATGGTCAATTATGGAATATGAATATTGGGGATGTATGATGTTTAATCATATAGTTATATATGTGTATATATATATATATATATTAGGCTTTGCATGTTCATAAAAATTATGTGAAATATGATGGTTGTCTATTAGTCTTATGATATGCCGTTGCATGCTCTACCGAGCCTTTCCTCATATCCTCATATATGGGACTAGGCGTATACCTCTTCCGCTGTAAACTCTGCTATTTGGTATACCGTTGTAGGCAAGCCAATTACCGATCTAGTTATAGGCTATTAAATCTCACGCTTTGGTTTTCTATGGCTCGAGTCTTGATGTAGTCGAGATAGTGTTTAGAAACTATTTCGAACGCAAAAAGTTTATTCGTATTTTTATTATTTAATTATGTAGATTACATTGGGATTCGAGTCTGGAAATCGGGAGTGTTATAGACCACATTTGATTCAACCTCAAAGTCATATATCATTAACACTTATACATTCCCAAGATGGCCTACATGACCAACACATTTTAATCATCAAATGGGTATAAAACCTAATACCTCAAATATCAATACATCACTCATATATGTTATCGTCTATACAATGCCATCAAATCAATGATTATCAACTATAATCTTATACAATTCAATCATCACATCATAATTAAAATTCGTTTCTGGCCAAGGTATTCCATTATAACTATTTATCTTCTCGAAAGCTTTAGTTCAAAGACTCAATCTCATCCCATGACAACCCTGCAATTATAATGTTGAAAAATAGACAACATGGGAGAGTGAGTTATACATTTCAAATGACGAATATGAATACAATTGAGATTATGTGCATATGTATATCAACATCATGTATGCTTTGCTAAAATCATTAATAATCATCATAATTCATTCATCCCAACAATATACATAAAATATATTTATCAATCAACTCATAGCAAAACAACACATATACACATCATTTCTCAATGCCACAATGGGTCAACATCATTGTCATCAACGATAGACAAACAAGCCTTTCATTACATTAGGCCATCATATACAACATCGTCTTATTCGATGTCATTTTGTTGTATTCATATTTTACGTGTTTCTTTTAGGTAATTCATTTACCCATCTTATCATCATCATATCCCAATCTCAATCATCATCAATCATCATCCCCTTTTGGCATATCCCCATGCTATATGCAAATGCTCTTAGGCTAATGCATATGCACAATGAAATAATCAACAACAAATGCGGATCCGACTGTGGGAATAAACACCAATTTGTGGGTCAAGCATGATCACATACAATGCCCCTATTACAGTAGTATAATGTGTGCACATATCTTATAATGCATACATAATCACTAATTTTTTTTACTGGTACCAAACCACTATGTGGTTTCTATCACTAATATAGCTCCTTTCAAATAAAAGGGGAGGTAATGACATGATCAAATTCCATGTACCAACCCTTAATCACACATATAATCTCTACGTCATATCATAGTCCATAGCTATTCTCGTGATCACAATGTTAAGGGCACACAATTTAGCCCAAAGTCACACCATGACATCATACATTATAGTCAATAGCAAACCATACCCCGAATTCAATGTATTTTGAGATGCCCTAAAAATACGGGGATATTTTTCATGATTTTAGTATTGTTAACCTATGAAAACCTAGGTGATGAAACTGTCATTCAATGCCCTGGATCTATAGAGGACTTACCTCATATATGAAGATATGAGAAGGTAGATAAAGAAACTATGAATGAGAAATTCTCAATTGAAAACAGCGGAAAAATTCATTTAAATTATTGCTATGTGATTGAGTTTGAAAAGGTCAACCATTATGAAAAATTGAGGAATTCAAATTATGCCCAAGGTGTTTATAAGATAATGCAAAACCAAAATATATTGTAAAGAAAAGGGAAAATACTTTAAACAAAACAATTTGAAGGATCAGGGCGCCCATCGCTCAAGTGAGAACCACACTCGCTTGAGCGAGTCCCACTTGGACGCTTGGGCGAGACATGGAATGAGCTGAGCGAAGGAAATAAGAAAAGAATCAGGGGTTAACTCGCTTGAGCGAGCCCCGTCTCGCTTGAGCGAGATCCTTAAAAGTCGCTTGGGCGAGGCAAGCGAGCTCAGGCGAAAATCATCCAGAACCTACCCAATACTCACCCGCTTTAGCGGGTACCACCATCAAGGCCATTCGCTCAGGAGAAATTCGGCCAGTAGCTAAAATGCCCCACTCTCGCTCGGGCGAGACCCTCCTCGCCTAAGCAAAATTCTTCCAGTGGCCAACCCCTGATGCCAGGGCCATCTCGCTTGAGCGAGACCCGCTCTCACTTTGAGCGAGAATTGGCCAGTGGCCATACACCATCACATGGGTATTCTCGCTTGAGCGAGAATCCCTCTCGCTTGAGCGAGAATATCAGCAAAAACGCAGAAAATGCTGGAATCACTCAACACAACATACCAAAACTTAATTTAATCCATTTCACTTAATTTCATCACATCTCACTCATCACATCCAATATTTAAAACTTGTTCCAATCAATTTTATCCATAAATTTACTTTCCAATTCATGTGTTACATTCTAATCTAACTTACTACTTGACAAATCTATGAAATGTGGATTTTCATATAGCTCATCATTCATTCAAAAGTTTTAACTACATTCATACCTCATCTTTCAAATATCCAATCTAGGCTAAGGTCATTAATGAAAATGAGTCATAGACTCTAGGATCTCATTTTCCTACATGACCTTCCAAAATCACCAATATATATAATCATCATTCATACAAGTATCTATGCCAATTCAAGGCTATACGAAATATGTAGAATACTATATACATTACAAACATTCCACACAAACTATAAAATCAAAATGTAGCCGGCCAAGGCATTCTTTACCCACTTAGGCTTCCTTTCACACCACTTCTCCACACAAAAGCTCCATGTGCAGCCCTACAACACAAGAGCTAAAAAGATATACCACATAGAGAGTGAGTATACTTTCTCAATGATGAAAATCTACAATTATGATAATATATACATGAATTCAATATAAACATTCCTCCTTAAGGCAAATTCGATCAACACCAAAACAAACATTTATCACACTCACTGAACACATATGTCCATTTAAATTCATAAGAACACATCAACCATTAACCCTTTTTCAGGTGATATAAAAAGGAAATTCCATCTACTCTTCACACAATCCCCTCAACAGGGTGTCACTCTATGCCATGCTCCTATGGCTAATGCACATACTAGTGTTTAAGATGCATATGCACAGATCCGATTTCATACCAACGGGTGATCGCAACCACCATAATCATTCATTCATATTCATGGGTTTCCCGCCTCGCAAGGGGTACTCCCGCCTCATGATCGCAACCATGGGCATTCAATCTCAATGGTCCCGCAGGGCCTTCCATTTCGAGTACCAGGTGATCACAACCACCGGTCCAATAATCACAGGAACTCGCAAGCCCTTTTTATATTTCCAACATCAAGTGATCGCAACCACTTATCAACATCATCATGATAT
This sequence comes from Clitoria ternatea, assembly GCA_037962975.1. NCBI lineage: Eukaryota > Viridiplantae > Streptophyta > Magnoliopsida > Fabales > Fabaceae > Clitoria > Clitoria ternatea. The sequence goes on from CM075671.1 coordinate 115,385,172, forward strand.
GCATGCCATGCCATGTATGCAATGCTCATGCATGTCTCAATCTCATATGGCTATCTCACCATCTCATCTAGGGTACACTCATACTCAATAACACCATGAGTTTTCCATAGTCAATATGTCCATATATATTCCAATCATTTTCAAGAATCCATACGAATCACATATTTCAAACATTCATCAAGCCACACATGGATTCCATAACATTTCATCACATATTATACCACTCATAGCCTTATTAAGGCTTCAATCCGCAATTAATCATTTTGAGCACCAAGTTCAATTTCACATCACAAACATATGATATCTCATTCACTCAAGTAAACATGTCACATTACATTATCATATACATTATCATTATACATTTTCTCATGCATTTAGAAAATACACCCCCTCTCCTACCTCAAGAGAAGTAAGCTTCCGGGGTTGAGATTCCCGCTTCACAAGCGTTATCAAGTCCTACACTAATCGATCATAGGACCACATCAATTATTCATTCAAAGGCCATTTCAATATACATATACATATCTATGTACACATGATTTTCATCATGTGAAAGCTATTCATGGATTTTCTTTATTTACCCATTTAGGCCTCGGGAATTCCTTCCCTTAACTCACTATTCATTATTATCAAAGTAATAACCTAATTAATTAGGTCACCTTTTATATTAAATTTCCCACCAACACTTTGGTGAGCTTCCCATTCATTGTGACTTCTAATCAACATTATAAATCATCATTAAATGCTTCTATCTCATTATTTATAACACTTCCCTCTTCAATAAGTATTAACCCCATCTACATTACACATTTCCCCCAAATCCAAAGTTAGGGTTTCCACCAAACCCACCAACCTTCATAAATACTCATTAACTTCCATCTTCTCCCCACCATAATTGCAACTACCTCATTAATTATTCATAAAGCTTACACTTATGTCAACCCATCTTAGGGTTCCCACTTTTGGAGCTTCCCTCAACAACCCACATGCATTTAATGTTTTCTTAACACCAAAGCTACAACTATATGTTCATATACATGGAAAAATGGTAATAAATCTTACCTCAAAAGAAGAAAAGAGTGGGTTTGCAAGAGAGGAAAAGGGCCACACAAAAATAAGAGAAGGAAGGGAGAAGAGACTTCAAGCTCCAAGCTTCCCTTGTGCCTCTTGAAGAATGACAATGGAGGAGGGAAAAGTATCTCCTTTTAGCTTAGGGTTTTAGGGGAAAGATGAAGGGAAATAATGAGAAGGAAGAAGAAGTATTTTGTTTTCCTTTTCTTGATTAAGAGCCAGCGTGAATTTTGAGAGTAAAGAGGTGAGAGTTTCTAATTTTTAGCCCCTTTCTTAATTCTTTTCCGTTTTATAACAAACAGGCTCTCGGTTCAGGCTCAATACTTATTCTAAAAATTATTCTGAATACATATTCGGATTCCCAATAACATTAGCTACAACCCTGACCAACAGCATCTCAATCGGAGATACTTGGTCCGACACCCATATTTTATCCGGGTCAGTTTTCAACTTATCCGGTCACAATAACTCACTAACAGTCTCCGAAAATCTTATTTAAATTATATTTAGCATTTTGGGATATTAATTAGCCCACATTTCATTATTCTATATTTATTTTCTTAAGTTGATTTTTTATTTTAAAAATTCGGGGTGTTACATATTTTATTCACCAACTATTTCAGGGGTTACACTCATTATTTGCACTTCCTCTCATAGTAGCTTTAGCCTTAACAATTCATTACATGATCAATCACACTAGGCTTAAATAATTATAAAGTTTAGTCGATCATTAGACTTAGAAAGTCTTAGGGTTACCTAGTACCTATTATGAAATACTTCCACAACACACAAACATCATTAGGCATGGCTCATAAATAGCATAGAGCCTAGACCACCATAGGGTCTAATTCCACAAGGTTCAATCTTTCAAGATCACATCAAGTCATCCGGGGTTACCATATCTATAGGGTCAAATTACATCAATCATTCACTTGGTCTTCACATACAAAACCGAGTCCAACCCTAATCTAATGCATACACAATTTTCATATTTCAACATCTTATTGCTTATTCATGTTCTCAATTTAGGGAGACATAGCAAACTATTTGCATCACATCATATACATATAGTGTTGTTGTGCCTAAGGATATAAAATCCTCCATTCAAATTAGCATAATCAATCATTTTAATTCATGAATATCCACATTAGGGAATTCTTCACCATCATTTATTCCACCATTTCAAACACATAAAGTATTTATATTAAATAAGCATACTTTGGTCATGAGCCATAAGCACAATTCATACAAGAGACCCAACCCACTAATTCCATTTCAATGTATACATGGGCTCATCATTCATGGCCTACTACCATATCAATTCACATTAATTATCTCCTATCCATGATCAACACACGACATAGGTCCGTCATCAAATCAATTCATATTCAAGATATCATACCCATGATCACATATGGTATAAATTCATCTTCAATTCAAGTCATACTCAATATATATCAATACCAACGCATAATATCAATATATTTGTCATTAGAAATAAATAGTGTAAGGAACTTGACCGGACTTACACAAACAACCATATCAATCTCATGAATTATTCAAGATTAACAATGAGCAACTATGCCCCACAAGTGCATCATACAACCTCAATAACAATGGGAATACTTCCATAAACAACAATTATAACTTATGAATCATAATTCACAAGGGATCCTCAATAAGCAATAATGCCCATCTAATCAATTCAAAATTCTTAGACAATTAGTCCTTCACAAATCCATGTAGGGCAACCAACACTTTAACATATCATCATCCTCTAAATGATAATCACTCTTAAATCTATACGGAACAACCATATTCGAATGATCACTAAAATGTCTCTCTGTTAAGCAATTGTGCTCCAATCATCCATTACATCAACTTCAATGCAGCGCAACTACGCTCTGATGATAATTAATAAACCAAATTCAAAGCAACATACGCTCTGATACCAAGTTGTCACACCGTGGTTTTTTGGACCCGAATCCTGATGTAATCAAGATAGTTAATTAATAAAAATATGAGTAAATATTTTTTTCATGTTTAAAATATTTTTAAAGCGCCTCAATGATTACATCAAGACTCGAACCACAGGAAACCGGAGAGTGAGATTTGATAATGTAAAACTAGATCACAAAATAAATCGACCATAAATGTATACAAAAATAACAGAGTTTACTATGAAAGAAGAATATGTATACAGGGCACACTCCTAGTCCTATATATGAAGATATGAGAAGTGGCTCGACAAAGCATGTAAATACACAACATAAGTCATTTAGGCCATAACCATTCATACGCATAAGTCATCAACATGCATCACCTAAAATATATTTATATATACATCTATATGGTCATGCAACATACATCTCTAATATCCATATTCCATAATTGACCATATTCTATTCAACCTCAAAGTCAATATATCATCAACACTTATACATTCCCAAGATGGCCTACATGACCAACACATTTTATCATAAAATAAGCATAAACCCCAATACCTCAAATATTAATACATCATTCATATGCGTTATCATCTATACAATGCCATCAAATCAATGATTATCAACTATAATCTTATACAATTCAAGCATCACATCATAATTGGCATTTGTTACCGACCAAGGCATTCCATTACAACTATTTACCTTCTCAAAAGCTTTAGTTTAAAGACTCAATCTCATCCCATGACAACCCTGCAATCACAATGCTAAAAAAAAGACAACATGGGAGAGTGAGTTATACATTTCAAATGACAAATATGAATACAATTGAGATTATATGCATATGTATATCAACATCATGTATGCTTTGCTAAAATCATCAATAATCATCATAATTCATTCATCCCAACAATATACATAAACCATATTTATCAATCAACTCATTGCAAAGCAACACATATACACATCATTTCTCAATGCCACAATGGGCCAACATCATTGTCATCAACCATAGACAAATAAGCCTTTCATTACATTAGGCCATCATATACAACATCGTCTTATTCAATGTCATTTTGTTGTATTCATATTTTACATGTTTCCTTTTAGGTAACTCATTTACCTATCTCATCATCATCATATCTCAATCTCAATTATCATCAATCATCATCGCCTTTTGACATATCCCCATGCTATATGCAAATGCTCTTAGGTTAATACATATGCACAATGGATTAATCAGCAACAAATATGGATCCGACTGTAGGAATAAATACTAATTTGTAGGTTAAGCATGATCACAATGCATGCATAATCACTAATTTTTTTACTGGTACCAAACCACATCGCCCATAATACAACACCTGGCCATTTTCACCATGACCGTGATAAACAACACAATCAACAATATAAGGTGTTGCAGGCCAACCATGATTCATACCATGGCAGCTATGATCCATAGGACCACCGGGGACACCTACTCCTCAAGAGCTACCCCCACAAGGGTCAACAACATGCAGCTCCCCGTAGCTCAGCAGGGGCAGCTTCATGAATTACATATCGAGTCACAGGGGAAACAACAGGAATGCTCATGCATGAAGCCGCCCTCCCACTGGGCCAACCGGGGGAATCCCCTTATATTCCTTACCGGCAGCGTATGATATGCCATGGATGTAAATGTCAATCAATGCATTCTCATACTATGCATCCTATCATACCACTCATCAATTATCATCATCAATACCAACACCACCATACAATCTTTAGTGGATTTTATCATTGTTGGTTTTAAGCATTGTTTCAAGTTTCATGTGTGGCATTTCATTTCAATATACATATATGATTCATGCAAGTCAATACTTGCAACATTCACAATGGCATTATAAACATCAATAACATTGGTCAATCTTTCATTATATTTAAGGTATGCTTAGCATACTTATTCATCTTTGCTTATCAATAACATCACCACATAATTCTTAGTGGATTTTCATCTTATTGATCATTACCATTGTTCATACACTAGTGTGGCATCACAATAATTCATCAATACAATCTTAAACCACATATACAAGATCACACTTGTATCAAACCTAATGGTATTCAACAAATCACTAATAATAAAAATCATTCATCATTACCCATGATCGACATCATCTCAGATTCGTCGATTTATAAAAAACACATTGTCATGCAATCATCCCTCATTGACTTAATCATTATACAAGGGTGTGTCATACAACCACATCATTTAACTTTTTATTATCAAACATCATAACATATAATTAGTGGTATACATTCATGTTTTCATAACATACCATAGGTTCATACATATTTTCCAATGTCTCAAATCAATATCAAATACCACCAAGACACACCATCATCATATACCCCTAATACAATCTCTTATTTTTACATAATAAAGGGATTTTGGATACTATTAAGCTCATGACAAATTTCAACATTAAGACACGAGAAAAGCTTATTCTTAGTCTTAAAAATAGTGGGACATGTCATAAATATCACCTATTAGTCCCAATTTGATAACCATAAAAAGTTAGGTTCAAAACCCTCTTAAATTTGAATTTTACAATGTAGTAGGTCCGATATTTTACGCCTAATGAGGGTTAGAAAACTCCAATTAAGGTGAGACCAATTTTCGCACCTATCTACAACTTTTATGAAGAAGTTAGAGGCCAAATATGTCATTAAGATACCTAAACAGGCCAAAAATAGCAAGGGAAAAGCAGCAGTTGGAAATTCGTGACAGTGGCAATTCCATGTTTTAAGGTAGAATGATCCACTGGCAGTGGGAAATTCCGATTGGCTATGGATCTGACTGCTGTAGGTACCATTCTACAGCTTTTTGGCTCTTATGTTTTTGCCAACTTTGGGACCCATTTTCACTAAGCTATTCAACTCCAATTTGCATGAAATTTTATACACAACTTACCTACCCTAATATCAATTATGTGGCAAAGTTTCAAGCCCAAATTCCATCTCAATCAAAATCTAAGCTATAGGGTAGTTTTATGCATATTTTGGGCATTTTACATGACATACTAAAATGCAATTGGCTAAATTTTGGTCTAAACTCTCTATGGAACTATATTCACATATGTAAATGTGATTTTCTCCAACAATTCAAACACCATATTTTGGTCTCTAAATCATCCAATGTATAAACGACAATTTATGTGCATTATAGCCCAACCAAGCATGCCATTCGTCACACAACCAAACATTACATCATTTCAATATAATCATGGCAAGGCAAACATGAGCATAATCATATACATCAATCACAAATCATTCAACTCGTGTAATTGAAATGTAAACTCCTCTCCTACCTCGAGAAAAGAACCACAATTCAAATGCTCCAATCATTCTATATCATCATCCGAAACACAATCTACACATCAAACATATATGCATTCATTCAATCATGAGCCATCACAAGGCTTTCATTATAATACTAAATAATTGCTCCCATATCATCAAGCTTAGTAACAAGCCCTAAACTTGTCAAAACATCCACTTATACACTTATGTTAGGCTTCGGGACAACAATACTTAATGACAACAACATCTCATCCCTTACTCACAAAGCACCCAATTGTCATCACTTTCATTTAATATTCAACATAAGCCACCTTGGCTTCATTTAAACCATCATCAATCAACAATCTCAAATGGCACATATCATGGCCTAATATATCATCAATTCAAATTCCCATTTCATTAATTTATCACTCGTGATCATCTACCATTGTGATTATCATCATAGTTAACCCCCAATAATGAACATCACATATTCATCCTTAAAAATCAATTCTTCTAATCATCATATGTACTTATGCATATATGTCGCGACCGGGATCGCGGCGGCACGACCGACCCTCAAAATGATTTTTGTTCGAAAAGAAAAAAACAGGGAGTCGCCACCAATATTTTTTAGGATAAAATACCGGAAAAACCTTTCATTAAAGCACTGGTTATAAAAATGAAATTCCATGTTCGGGAGTCTAATTACAGGTGAGGAAGGTATTAGCACCTCACAACTGTCCGTTATAAAAACGGTTACCTCAATATGATAGCGCACGTGTCGCGACCGGGGTCCCAGCGCACGACGCGGACTGGTTAAAGACAAATAAAATAAAATTGAAACGGTATTGAAGTGAGGCTCTTGAGAAGCCTAAAAAATAAAGGGTTCAAGGAGTCGCCACCAATATTTATTAAGGAAAATATTAGGAAAACCTTTAAATAGCACTGTTTTTTTTGTTTTTTTAAAAGAATGAGATTCTGTTTAGTCCGGGAGTCGAATTACAGGTGGGGAAGGTATTAGCACCCCACACTGTCCGTAAAAAACGGTTACCCAAATTGATCATGCGTAATTTAAAAAATGATTATCAAATCTTTCATCCTTCATAAAACAATCATAAATAATATACACAATAAAAAAATATATCAATATGAATAAAACAAAGATAGTAAAAGAATACATCCCCTAAGTTTGTTGTTTTTAGTTCTAAAAAAAATAAATAAACAAATGATTAAAAGACCATAAAAATAAAAGGATAAAAAAAAACAATAAGACGTCTTGTCTTACTTATTTTCTAGTAAAAAAAAATTGATTTTTATTGAGAAATATAAAGTTTAAAACAAATAAATAAATAAATAAATAAAAATAAGAGAAAAAATAGAATTAAACACATCAACATGAAGATAAAGAAATATAATACACTTAATTAATTAAAATTGACAAGGAATATTATTTAATTATCTTTTAGAAAAAATAAGATTAATAAGATGTCTTATCTAAATTAATCTCATCTTAAATTTTAAAAAAATGAATGAATAAATAACACACTATTTATTAGTCTTGACCTTTTTTATTATTTTTTTTATTTTTTATGAAAGTGATTTTTTTCTTAATTATTAAAAGGTTACTAAGAGACAATAATAGGAAATCATGACCATAATAAAAAAAAATAGATAATTATGTATACATATATATACATACTTATAAACTATTAAAATGGTTAAACATAAATAAATAAATAGAAAGTGTAGAAAAATAAATAAATAAATAAATAAATAAATAAAAGATAAATAACTAAAAATAAAAGTACAGAGAATAAATAATAAAAATAAAATATAAAAATAAAGGTACAAAAATAAATAAAAGTTCAAAAATATAAAAAAATAAAAATAAATAGACATAACAATAAATACATTAAAAATAAAAGAACGGAAAAATAAATACATAAAATAAAGGGGCAGAAAAATAAATAATAAAAAATAAAGGAGCAGAAAGGTAAATAACAAAAATAAAGGGGCAAGAAAGTAAATAACAAAAAAAAGAGACAGAAGAGTAAATAACAAAAATAAAGGGGCAGAGAAGTAAATAACAAAAAATAAAGGGGCAGAAAAGTAAATACATAAAAAATAAAGGGGCAGAAAAATAAATAACAAAAATAAAGGGGCAGGAAAGTAAATATATGAAAATAAAGGGGCAGAAAAGTAAATAACAAAAATAAAGGGGTATGAAAGTAAATGCATGAAAATAAAGGGGCAGAAATATAAATAACAAAAATAAAGGGGCAAAAAAGTAAATACATGAAAATAAAGGGGCAGAAAAGTAAATAATAAAAATAAAGGAGCAGAAAAGTAAATACATGAAAATAAAGAGGTAGAAATATAAATAACAAAAATAAAGGGACAGGAAAGTAAATAAATAAAATAAAAAGGCATAAAAATAAATAAATAAAGATAAAAATGTAAAAAAGAAAAAAAGGAAAAAAAATAAATAAACTAATAATTGCAAAAATATAAAGTGCGGATAAATAAAGTGCAGAAAAATAAATTAACAATAATAAAAGTGCAGAAAAGTAAATAAAGAGAAATAAAAGTGTAAAAAAAATAATAAATAAAGAAAAATAAAGGTACAAACAAATAAATAAAGATGGAGATGCATAAAAAATAAATAAACAAATAAATAACTACAAAAAAATAAAGTGCAGGAAAATAAAGTGCTTGAATATAAACAAAGAAAAATAAAAGTGCAGAAAAATAAATAACAATTAAATAAAGACGAATAAATAAATATAAATAAACAACTTTGTATTAATAAAAAATACCTTGGTACAAGATCAATTACAGAGAAATTAGAACGGAAGTCGGGAAATCAATTTTGTGTGGATTTCCTTTACTTTTGGCTTTATTTGGACTTGATTTGAAGGTATTTGGATACCGGTTACAACACTTGGACAGTATTTTAGCTCACAAAAACTCACATACTAAGACAAACTAGAGTGGTGCACTCATTTTCCTAACTAAGATTACACAAAGAAATTTTTGAGAACTAAAACTTCTAAAAATTCTCACAAAAATTTAGCACTCTTTTCCCTATTTTTCTTCTTCTCCTCCTCAAATGCCTCAATATCACCTTCTATTTATAGAAGAAAATTGGCATTGGATCCTACCTAAAAGACATCACTTTCTTACTTTTCCAATTTGTCCAAATTCTATATCAATTTCCCCAATTTTCTCCAATTATCCAACCACACCGGGGCCCACCACTAAAACCACCCAAAGCCAAACGTGACTTTCCTCTTTTTTTTTTTTTAATTTTTGTTTTTTTTTGGTTTTTGGACTCTTTTTTTTGGCCCATTTCCTTTTTTTTTTGCCTATTTTCCTTTTTTTTAGATTTTTTTTAGGGCCCATTTTTTTTCTTTTTCTTTTTATTTTTCTTTTCTTTTTTTTTGCCCTTTTTAATTATTTTTATTTTTTTTATTTTCATTTTTTTATTATTTATTTATTTTTTATTTTATTTTTTTTCTTTTTTTATTTTATTTTATTTTTATTTTTTTTTTGCCCATTTATTTTTCTGATTTTTTTTGGGCCTTTTATTTAAAGGTACAAATGGAAACATAAATTATTTATTACATATATGGAAATATATAAAATATCCAATAAATATAAATTACTACCCACACTATAAGGAGTAAAAAGGTAGTCACAAAACATCGTCTTCCCTCCCTTATTCTTTCCTCTTGGCTTCGGCATCCATCAGCCATTGCTTGAGAGAAATGAAGAGAATTGATGAAATGAGAGGTGTGGTAGGAAACGAAGAGGGATTGAGTATTTATAGAGATGAGGAAGGGTTACTATTCCAACGGTCACTATGCAATTTTTAATATTATTTTTTTTTTAATATGATCCGGGGTGGTAATCTGGACTGGGCGGGGTTATAAGCATTGTACCGCGTCACCAACGAGAACTGGTGAGTCATAACCGGGGTCTGAAATCATTGGTCAACTATAGACATTTCTCTTCACCTCGGTTAAATATTAAGCATTGGGGAATCTCCTGCAGGTGTACCTCCGGTGTGTCTTGAAGTTCAAGTACGGATTAACACATCAGTTTTAACTTGAAGAACCTCGGATTCCCTTCGAACTGAGGTGTAAAATACCGTACTCCACTGAGGCTGTACGAGCTTAGAACTAATGAGGTAACACCGGTCATGAAACCGTGCTAGGACCCCAGTTAATGCAGTCAACATTGACTCCGGACTCTAGGACAAAAAAACTCTTTTTTTCTTCTTTTTTTTTCTTTTTTTTTCTTTTTAATATATATCACCGGACAAAAATAGGTGTTCACAGATGCCCCTCTTTACTTCTTTTCATGAAAGAATATGAGACATATTCATATTATTGATGTGAAAAGAAAGTAAAGACGTGAACACCACTAAGAATACTCGATAACTTTTGACAAGAAGTAAATAGCCGAATGGTGTTGTCCCAATGCTAGACAGTTTAAGGAGAGGCATTTGGAACATGACAGGAAGATAAATGGCTTAACCTAGGGGTTAATACCTGAAGCTTTGGAAAAATATGAAGTTGTCTTGACATTTCGAGGAGCCTAAGAATGGGTATTTGAGGCTTCGACACAAAATAAATGACAGGGGGATGCCCCTGAATGATTTTGATTGAGATAGCCTAGGGAAGGATACCTGAAGCTTTGACATGAAACTAAATGACTGGGAAGATGCCCCTGATTTGATTTTGATTGAGATAGCCTAAGGAAGGATACCTGAAGCTTTGACATGAAACTAAATGACTGGGGGGATGCCCCTGATTTGATTTTGATTGAGATAGCCTAGGGATGGATACCTGAGGCTTTGACATGAAACTAAATGACTGGGGATGCCCCTGATTTGATTTTGATTGAGATAGCCTAGGGATGAATATCTGAAGCTTTGACATGAAAATAAATGACTGGGGGGATGCCCCTGATTTGATTTTGATTAAGATAGCCTAGGGATGGATACCTGAGGCTTTGACATGAAACTAAATGACTGGGGGGATGCCCCTGATTTGATTTTGATTGGGATAGCCTAGGGATGGATACCTGAGGCTTTGACATGAAACTAAATGACTGGGGAAATGCCCCTAATTTGATTTTGATTGAGATAGCCTAGGGATGGATACCTGAGGCTTTGACATGAAACTAAATGACTGGGGAAATGCCCCTGATTTGATCTGAGTAGCCTAGGAATGGATACCTTAGGCTTGGACATGAAGTAAGACTTAAGGGAGATACCTCTACCATAATGACTTATGGTAGAGAATTATATGAGATTTATGCTCAAGAAGAATGTGTCTGAGATTGACTTTTCTGGTTTAGTGTGGGTTCCGAGTGAATACAAGGATTGCATTTTCACATCTTAGTAAACCATCCCGACTGGAGTTAGGTGATAGGCTGAAACTGTTGATCTCGACTCTTCATGGGGAGCGTTTGTCCTTGTTGTACCCTCAAACCTGCATGGAAGAAATAGTCAAGTGGAAAACCAAAGGTCAAAGATCTTGTTTCCTCCAGGTGACTACCATAATCCTTATGGGACTTGTTATTACTCATGGCAGAGCGGAATATCCTGATTACCAAGGTCTGTGTAATTGGGAAGTATCAAGCTTGTTTGAGATTAAAAATATGCCTTTCATATTTTTTTAATATTTTCCACAAAATGCATGCAAATGAAACCTGACAAGACCAGGATTGGAACTGAAATTGAGAATTCCATATATTTACTTGGGAAAATTATAAGTTTATATCATAATTTTTAATCCAAACTTTTAGAGGACATAAAGACTACCCTATCCCTTTAGAGTACGCTCAAGCATAATACTTCTTGACTGCATCTGAATTGACCAGGAAAGATAACTCCTCACCATCCATGTTCGTCAAAATCAAAGCTCCTCCAGAAAAGGCTCTCTTTACGACGAATGGTCCTTCATAATTTGGCTTCCATTTGCCTCGGTGATCATTTTGATTCGGCAAGATTTTCTTCAGTACCAAATCACCTTCATGAAATTGACGAGGTCGCACTTTCTTTTCGTATGCCTTCTTCATACGCTTTTGGTATAACTGCCCATGACAGAGAGCGGTTAACCTTTTCCCATCAATTAAATTTAATTGATCATACCGGGACCGAACCCATTTAGCTTCTTCTAATTTGGCATCCATGATTACTTTTAAAGACGGAATTTCCACTTCTATTGGTAAAACAGCTTCCATACCATACACCAATGAGAAGGGTGTTGCCTCTGTCGAAGTTCGTACAGAGGTACGCTACCCATGTAAAGCAAAAGGAAGCAACTCACTCCAGTCTTTGTAGGTTTCAACCATCTTTTGTATGATTTTCTTTATATTTTTGTTAGCAGCTTCCACTGCTCCATTCATCTTAGGTCTGTATGGAGATGAATTGAGGTGTTTGATTTTGAATTCCTCACAAAGTTCATCCAACATTTTATTATTCAGGTTTGTACCATTATCAATGATGATCTGATTTGGTAAACCATATCTACAAATCAATTCTCTCTTGATGAATTTGACCACAACATTTTTAGTCACGTTGGTGTAGGGAGCTGCTTCAACCCACTTAGTGAAGTAATCAATGGCCACCAAAATAAAGCGATGCCCATTCGATGCTTTTGGTTCAATGGGACCAATAACATCTATGCCCCACATAGCAAAAGGCCAAGGCACAGTTAGAACGTGCAAAGAAGATGGTGGTGCATGAATGTTATCTGCATAGGTTTGACACTTGTGACATTTCTTGGCATAGTTATGACAATCATTTTCCATTGTCATCCAATAATATCCAGATCTAAGAATTTTTCTTGCCATCGAGTGCCCATTTGCATGTGTTCCGAAAGGCCCTTCATGAACATCCTTCATGATTTTGTTAGCTTCCGTCACGTCTACGCAACGAAGGAGAACAGAATCATAATTTCTCTTATAGAGTGTATTCCCAGTCATAAAGAAATTCATGGCTAGGCGCCTGAGGGTTCTTTTATCATTTTCTGAGATACCAGGAGGATATTCTTGATTTTGAATATAATTTTTGATGTCATGAAACCATGGTTTCCCATCGGGCTCTTCTTCTATCTCATGACAATATGCAGGTTCGAGACGCCTTTCAATCTCGATGAAGGGCATGTCACAATCCCTACTTACGTTGAACATGGAGGCCAACGTGGCCAAAGCATCGGCTAATTGGTTATCATCCCGAGGAATATGATGGAAAGAGACTTCATCAAACCCTTTGATTAGTTCCATGATGTGAGCTTGATAAGGAATCAATTTTCCATTTCTAGTATCCCATTCTTCTTTCAGTTGATGAATCACCAAGGCAGAATCTCCGTATATTTGTAGAGATTTCACCTTTGCTTCAAGTGCCGCCTGAATCCCCAAAACACAAGCTTCATATTCTGCAATATTATTGGTACAATCAAAACAAAGTCTAGCAGTGAATGGGAAAAGCTTGTTATCTGGTGAGATTAGGATGGCCCCAATCCCATGCCCCAGTGTATTCGACGCCCCATCGAACATCAAAATCCAAGTTCTATTAGGACAATCTTTCTCTTCTGACAACATCATAATATTTTCATCAGGAAATTCGAATGACATTGGTTGGTACTCTTTTAGGGGATGGTGGGCCAAGTGATCAGCTAAAGCACTCCCTCTTACAGCTTTTTGGGTGACATGAATGATATCATACTCAGTTAAAAGAACCTGCCAACGAGCTATTCTTCCCGTCAGAGCCGGTTTTTCAAAGATGTACTTAATTGGGTCCATCTTAGATATCAACCAAGTAGTATAAGATAACATGTATTGCCTTAGGCGACGAGCAGCCCATGCTAATGCACAACAAGTTCGTTCCACAGTAGAATATCGTGCTTCACACTTAGTGAACTTCTTGCTCAAATAGTAAATAGCATGCTCTTTTCTCCCAGACTCATCATGTTGCCCCAGTACAGAGCCCATAGACTCATTTATCACCGTCAAATACAACAGGAGTGGTCTTCCTGGGGTTGGGGGAACCAAGATCGGTGGGGATTGTAAGTATCGCTTTATTTGGTCAAAGGCCTCCTGACAATCATCATTCCATTGTGATGGTTGATTTTTACGAAGCAACTTAAAGATTGGATTACATATAGCTGTTAGTTGAGAAATGAAACGAGCTATGTAATTCAACCTTCCAAGGAATCCTCGTACTTCTTTTTCAGTGCTAGGGGCAGGCATTTCCATGATTGCCTTTACTTTATCGGGATCCACTTCGATACCTTTCTCACTGACAATGAAACCAAGCAACCTTCCAGAGCTAGCCCCAAAAGTGCATTTAGCCGGATTTAATCTGAGTTTGAATTTTCTCAGGCGTTCAAAGAGCTTTCGTAAGTCAATCAAGTGACCTTCAACGGATTTGGATTTGGCAATAATATCATCCACATAAACCTCTATCTCTTTATGCATCATGTCATGAAATAGAGTTATCATCGCTCTTTGGTAAGTGGCACCGGCATTTTTCAATCCAAAAGACATCACCTTGTAGCAGAAGGTTCCCCACAAAGTAATGAAAGTGGTTTTTTCCATGTCTTCGGGTGCCATCTTGATTTGGTTGTACCCAGAAAATCCATCCATGAATGAAAAAATGGAATGTTGGGCCGTGTTATCAACAAGAACATCAATATGTGGTAATGGAAAGTCATCTTTTGGGCTAGCTCTATTCAAATCCCGGTAATCAACACACATTCGTACTTTCCCATCTTTCTTCGGGACCGGAACAATGTTGGCCACCCATTCAGGGTATTTGGAGACAACCAAGAACCCAGCATCCAACTGTTTGGTTATCTCTTCTTTAATCTTTAAGAGCATTTCTGGCTTCATCCTTCTCAACTTTTGCTTTATGGGGACGCAACCGGGTTTTAATGGCAACTTGTGTTCAACGATGCAGTTATCTAATCCCGGCATATCCTGATACGACCAAGCAAACACATCGCTGAATTCGACCAACAATTCTATTAATTCTCTCCTATGTTCTCTACTCAAAGAGGTGCCAATTTTGACTTCTTGTTTATTTTCTTCATTCCCCAAATTTATGACTTCAACAATTTCTAGATAGGGAGAAATTTCTTTATCTTCCTGATCTAGCAGCCTTAGTAATTCAGGGGAAGGTTCATCGGACTCTTCATCCTCTTCGCTTGTTGGATTAAAATCATGATGGGAGAAAGCAATCTTATTATTTTGGAATTCAATTTCAGATCTGCAATTTATTTAATATAAAAAAGGCAAAATAAGGAAAATGATAATTGAACTTAACTTTTATTTATTTGAAATGATAAAGGAAACATGTTTTGCCCTTATTAAAACTCATCCTAAGGCTTTAGGCATAGCCAAAGGATTTAAACAAAAACCTACAAAGTGAACAATTACTTTGAAATGATCTCTGGAAGCTCAACGGCTTCCCAATTACACAGTTCAGTATCTGAAGGACAAGGGTAAATCAAGTCTTCTTCTCTCTTGGACTCATCATCGATGACCGCCACTTGGTCTGGAGATGTCAAGCCTGCACTCCTGAAGCTTCGGTAAAGGTCACAGATAGGGATCTTCGCAGTTAGGGGTTCTCGGTTTTCTAATCGTGCAAGTCGCTTTTCTATCTTATCTGCGAAAACCTTCGCTCTTTCCATTGGAGATGGATGATACCCCAGCCCAAAGCCGTTCTTATTCTCCTTAACCAATAATGGGTCTACTCCTCCATCAAGCATCTTCCCAAGCCCTTTCCCTGGCTGGAATCCAGATTTCATCATCACTTTAGCTACCATCATAGAAGCTTTAGAAGGACGAGCTAGTTATAACCCTTCGCTCACATAGGTAGTGTGAGCAATTTCCAATGATTGGAAGGAAGTCTCAAGACTTTCTTCAGCCGCTTCTATATATGGAGTTGACATGGGCTTACTGATAAGGAAATCTCCCTCACCAGAAACAATGATTAGCTTGTTGTTTACCATAAATTTAAGCTTTTAATGAAGGGTAGATGGAACCACACCGGCAGAATGTATCCAAGGCCTCCCCAATAGGCAGCTATAAGCAGGATTGATGTCCATTACTTGAAATAATACATTGAAGGTGCATGGGCCCACTTGGATGGGGATCTCAATATCTCCAATGACCTCTCTCCGAGTACCGTCAAAAGCTCTTACTACCATTGAGCTTGGCTTCATATGTGACCCATCAAAAGGTAGTTGATTTAAAGTGGACTTTGGCATGATATTCAGAGAGGAGCCATTATCAACTAGGACCTTGGCTACGATATGATCCCGACACTTGACAGAGATGTGTAATGCCTTATTATGACCTCTTCCTTCAGCAGGTATCTCTTCGTCGGTGAAAGTTAAGTAGTCATTTGAGGCAATATGCCCCACTATCCCTTCAAACCTTTCTGGCGAAATATCTTTCGCAACATGTGCTTTATTCAAGACCCTCAATAACCTTCCACGATGTGGTTCTGAGTCCAATAAGAGAGATAACAAGGATATTTTTGTAGGAGTGCGGTTTAACTGATCGAGGACCTGGTATTCGCTTTGCTTAATGAATTTCAAAAATTCACAAGCATCTTCCTCTGTTATTCTTTGGGGAGGATCTTGTTCTTTACCACGACTTTCTTTTTCACTTACAGGTGCATCCTCCTTTCTCAAGTTTTCAGGAGCATAAACTCGTCCACTCCTAGTCATTCCACTTGTCTCGGAAATATTGGTTACTGAGGATGACGATCCCTTTAGGAGTTGAGGGATTACATCCACTTCATACTTCCAAGGTACTGCATGGGTATCCTTGTATGAAAATGGAGATGGGGTCCTAATTGTCAAGGACGGATGGTTTATGACTGGTTCGGTCAAAGGTTTCTTGGTGTAATAGACCACCAAAGGAACAGGGGTGACTGGGCTTACTGAGTCTGTACCATGCTGCCCATGGATCATGTTGACATCATTGCAAGGGGGACAATGATCACTTCCCAAGTCATGTGTTATTGCATTTACCCCAGTATTTCCATGATTAGGCAAAGGATTTCTAATCACATTTGGGGAGCCTTCTTCGAAATCCAACCACTTGGCATTTATCAAATCACGTACCTTAAACTTTAAGGCAATGCAATTTTTTGTAGAATGCCCCGGTGCCCCAGCATGATAATCACACTTCACATTAGGATCATACCCCTTAGGATAGGGTGGCCCTACGGGTTTTAAAGGACATCGTACAACAAGAGAACTTTTGAGAAGTTGAGGCAAAAGTTCAGTATATGTCATGGGAATTGGATCAAATTGGACAGAAGGACGATCATTGTTTGGCTTTTTTTATGGAAGATTTGGGTTGGGATTTTGCATCCATTGTTGGGGAGGAGGTGGTGGTGTATTCTTGAAATTATGGACGGGTGGGGGTCTATATGATTGAGGATGGGGAAATGAATTTCCAGAAGCAGCAGCTACATAAGGGTAAGGTCCGTACGGTGGATAATGAGGTGGGAAAGGGAAAGGGGAAGGTTGAAACATTTTTTGATTATGTTGACCTTGATTTCCCATTACAGCATTTGCTTCCTCACCCTTTCTTCTTCCTGCCCCTGTCATAGGTCTTCCTATTGATGGGGAACTTTGGACAACTTTTCCTGTTCTCAAACCGCTTTCAATTCTTTCCCCTATTACCACCATATCAGAAAAGCTTGATGATATACTCCCAAGCATCCTTTCATAGAACGGTGGCTGAAAAGTGTCAATGAACATTGCCACTATCTCTTTCTCTATCAGAGGTGGTTCAACTTGTGCAGCCATTTCCCTCCATCGTTGAGCATATTCTTTGAAGGACTCAGTATTCCTTTTGGTCATATTCTGAAGTTGTAGCCGGTCTGGTGCCATGTCCATATTGTATTTATATTACTTCAGAAAGGCATCGGCTAGATCCTTCCAACAACGAATACGAGTTCGTTCAAGGTGAGTGTACCAGCTCAACGCTGCCCCAGCAAGGCTATCTTGAAAAAAATGGATCAGCAACTTTTCATCATAAGCATACCCAGCCATCTTTCGGCAGTACATGGTCAAATGGTTACGAGGACAAGTTGTTCCTTTGTATTTATCAAATTCCGGTAATTTGAATTTGGGAGGAATTACCACATCTGGAACTAGGCATAATTCAGAAATATTTGTTACGCCTAAGCCACTTCCTCCCTCTACTGCACGCAACCTTTCTTCCAATATTTCCATTTGCCCTTTTGACAAAGGCGCTACTGGCTGATCAGGATTTGGTGGAGGGACTTGAGCTTTGTGTGACAAGTTTTGGGAAACACCTGCCTGTGGTATTGGGCAACCATAAGGGAAATAATATGGTACTGCTTGTGGGTTTGGTTGTGTGGCATCATTTGGAGTCTGGTGATTTTGTGGTGGAATTGTATTAGGTGGAGTGACATTGGGTGGAGCCTGAGTGTTTTGGGGAATAGCTGTTGATTGGTTGAAATTTGGAGGGTTAGATACAGGGGGATTGGGAATTTGTTGAACAGCAGGAGGATTCTCTTGATTGGGATTAGGATGCATGGTGTAATATCCTTGAGGTAAGCCATATGGAGGCCAAGCATATGCTTGCTGAACATTCCCGTCTTGGGAAACAAAAGGTGGCAATGGCATACCATAAGGTTGGTGTGAGATGAATGGAGTTTCAGTGACTGGAGCAGGATCATTTAAAGGTATAGGGTTCCCCTCTTGAGCTTGAACTTGAGGAATGGATGTTTGTTCCCCATTTCCTGCAGAAGATCCCCTTTCTGTACCTCTTTTTTCAAGAAGCTTAAGTATTTCTGCCATCTGCTCCTTGATCTGGCCAACTTCATTCCTTAATTCTTCAACTGCGCTTTCCGGCTCTGCCATGAGTCTTGTTTGCAGTCTGGTTTGATAAGGATGCTTTGAGCCCCTTCTCCCCGTGATGTGAATAAATACAAAGAAACCCCCTTGGTACAAGAACAAGTATTGTTAAATGACATAAAGAGATGTAAAGTAAATACATGATGAATTTTAAATATCGGTAAGTAAAGATAAACCTTTCTTTTAGAATGTCTTTTTCTAAAGTACTAAGTTAGAAGAAAAATGCAAATTCAACATGAGATTTATTCATTGATCAACAAGTTCTGATACATTGTTTGTTACAACAACTCAAAATCAATTCTCTCTTGCTTTAGCAATCCAGACCTTCATTTCATCCAATCGCCCCTTGCAGTATTGGATGAATGTTGTAATTTCCTACGGTGTAGAAAGAGGATTCATCATCGCTTCAACCTTCTTCAACAGGTGAGGAATATTTCCAAGTGTTCCATTAGCAAGACCGGCTAGATTAGAAAAACGGTCTCTCCAAGAATAGACAAGACTTTCCAACTTAACCCTTTCTAGGGTCATTAAACGTATAATCTCTTCATATCTATCCTTGTCTTCCATGGCTTGCCATTTTTCTTCATTTATTTCACGCTCGCAAGCACTAACGACATCTCTGACTTGTCGTTCCAGTTCATCAATTCGCGCTTGCATAAGGTTCTTTTCAACTTGAGCTTCTTCTTTTGTCTTGGCTAGAATTTCTCGTAACTGGCCTTTGTCAGCCAATATATCATTCTTTTGTTTCTCTTTGGTCTTCAATTGGCTGTTCACGGTTTGGAGGCATTGATCCAATTGCATCATATGTTCTCTTTCAATTCGCTGCTTCTTACCTATGTCTTCAAAGGAATTTTCTAATTCACACCTTTTTCTCTTAAGGGAAGCATTGTCTTGTTGAATTTTGATCAAATCATCCTCCAAAGCTTGATTTTTCTTTGTCATTTCAGCCAACTCACTCCTCAAATTTTCAATCTCTTTGCTTTCATCGGGAACTGGATTTCTCACATGAGCACCGTGATCTTTAAAGGGTAATTTAACAATGGCTACCCTATTTGAAATCCACTGGTGGTAACTTTCTTTTGCGGCATGACTTCGAACACCCAATTCTTTTCCTTTACTATGAACCTTGCCCCAAGCATCAATGACAGTTTGAATAACAGGAGCACTATTTCCCTCAATATAATAATGAAGGAAAGGCGTTACTGTTTCTTCTTCTGGAGGCTGTATCATAGGATAAGCAAGTTGTCTTTTTGCAATGCTAGGATTGTAATTGATGCATCCTTGAGTTCCCATGAGAGGGACATTCGGAAATTTTCCACAGCAGTAAATAATGGAATCCACGTTCATCCACTGAGGGTACCACCGAATCATGCTAGCAGATAATCCTGCCAGATATCCTGCCCACTCCCTATTAGTCTTCTTGGTTAACCTAAGGAGCTTCAATTCAGAGATAGGACATTCAATCTTGCCAACTTGATTGAAGACATGAGAAGTAAGCCATAGATACAAGGCGGGTAGACAACAGACAATCTTTTTCCCATTCCGGTTATGACAGGAATCCATTGTACAATAGATATCAGCTAAGACAGCAGTCATGGAACTTTCACCCCTAAGCTTTCTAGCTAGGAAAACATCAATTGCCTTGAAATCAATATAATTATCAAGGATTGGGAAGAGGATCACACCATAGATGGCCAACGCCAAAATGTCAACAAACACGTCCCATTCTCCTTTCCCTGCCTGACTGAGGAGTTGCTGCTCAAAGAAGCTTAGTGCGAATCCTGAAATTTGGTTCCTGTTTAATTGAGCCTTCTTAAGCATTTCAGGATCCATCTTGAGGATGCGAGCTACACTGAAGATTGAAGCATGATGTTTAGTTCGACGATAAGGTTTCAAATCTTCTAACGGCAAGCCAAATATCTGTTCAAACTCCTCCAAAGTAGGAGCTAACTGGAAATCTTTGAATGTAAAACAGCGAAGAGGAGGATCATAAAACTGAGCTAGAGCAGTAAGGGCCCCTTCTTGCACTTCGACCTCTAAGAATTTTAAGATCTTTCCATACTTCCTTGTAAAGGTCATTTTCTGGGTAATATCCATCCTTTTGCTTAAGGACAACAGATTGCTAGTATTTGATCTGATGACTTTGAGGTGTAACAAATTTTTTAAACCAGTTGCCTTCACTTCTTGATCACTTGATCTCATGTTAAATTCCATTTTTAGTGATACTTACCGATGTTTAAATTTCACCTTTAACAAAATAAATAAATGAATCAGATTAACAAAGAAAATAGTTTGATAAATATCCTCACATAAGAGTGTGATAATACTTATCATGACTAAAGTATAGAAAATATACATTTTTGATTTTTTTTTAAAAAAACTTCGTGCAAATGAATAAAAGATAAAAGGAATGTCTGCCCAATTGTGTCTTAGACAAGGTAACCACCTAATTGGCTCCAAGGCTATTTAATCATGTTTCTTCAAAAGGTAATTGTTCTAATTAGTTCTAAGAAGGTCACCGGAGCTCTGATCTTTAGCTATGAGTCTTATGCAAAAAGTAGGGAATCCTACTTAGTGCGGACATCATAACTAAGATAACACCCCGGCTGAGATTTTCACGCGAATCATGGTAGGACGTCTCGTCCTAAATGACACCGCTAATAATCTCCCTTAGCCTATGTCTTTTGCGGGGCCCGGGAATAGGGTCCCTTCTAATAGTGTGTGCATTATGGTGAATGTGAAGTGTGTGGGGCATTCATACCTGGATTTTTACCCATTCTTCACAATGAACAAACATAAAGCAAAATAAATATCACATGTCTTCTACCCTAAGGTTCTAAATTAAGGCAATAAAGAAGTAAAAAAAAGTATAAAATCTAAAATTAATGGAAGATTAGATAAACAACAAGAATAACATAACAAATAAATATAAAGGATGAAATAATTAACAATCAACAAAATACACAAGATCAATTTAACGGGCTTGACTCTCAAAATATCCCCAGTGGAGTCGCCATCTGTCGCGACCGGGGTCCCGGCGCGCGACGCGGACTGGTTAAAGACAAATAAAAGAAAATTGAAACGGTATTGAAGTGAGGCTCTTGAGAAGCCTAAAAAATAAAGGGTTCAAGGAGTCGCCACCAATATTTATTAAGGAAAATATTAGGAAAACCTTTAAATAGCACTGGTTTTTTTTGTTTTTTAAAAAAAATGAGATTCTGTTTAGTCCGGAGTCGAATTACAGGTGGGGAAGGTATTAGCACCCCACACTGTCCGTAAAAAACGGTTACCCAAATTGATCATGCGTAATTTAAAAAATGATTATCAAATCTTTCATCCTTCATAAAACAATCATAAATAATATACACAATAAAAAAATATATCAATATGAATAAAACAAAGATAGTAAAAGAATACATCCCCTAAGTTTGTTGTTTTTAGTTCTAAAAAAAATAAATAAACAAATGATTAAAAGACCATAAAAATAAAAGGATAAAAAAACAATAAAACGTCTTGTCTTACTTATTTTCTAGTAAAAAAAAATTGATTTTTATTGAGAAATATAAAGTTTAAAACAAATAAATAAATAAATAAATAAAAATAAGAGAAAAAATAGAATTAAACACATCAACATGAAGATAAAGAAATATAATACACTTAATTAATTAAAATTGACAAGGAATATTATTTAATTATCTTTTAGAAAAAATAAGATTAATAAGATGTCTTATCTAAATTAATCTCATCTTAAATTTTAAAAAAATGAATGAATAAATAACACACTATTTATTAGTCTTGACCTTTTTTATTATTTTTTTTATTTTTTATGAAAGTGATTTTTTTCTTAATTATTAAAAGGTTACTAAGAGACAATAATAGGAAATCATGACCATAATAAAAAAAAATAGATAATTATGTATACATATATATACATACTTATAAACTATTAAAATGGTTAAACATAAATAAATAAATAGAAAGTGTAGAAAAATAAATAAATAAATAAATAAATAAATAAAAGATAAATAACTAAAAATAAAAGTACAGAGAATAAATAATAAAAATAAAATATAAAAATAAAGGTACAAAAATAAATAAAAGTTCAAAAATATAAAAAAATAAAAATAAAAATAAATAGACATAACAATAAATACATTAAAAATAAAAGAACGGAAAAATAAATACATAAAATAAAGGGGCAGAAAAATAAATAATAAAAAATAAAGGAGCAGAAAGGTAAATAACAAAAATAAAGGGGCAAGAAAGTAAATAACAAAAAAAAGAGACAGAAGAGTAAATAACAAAAATAAAGGGGCAGAGAAGTAAATAACAAAAAATAAAGGGGCAGAAAAGTAAATACATAAAAAATAAAGGGGCAGAAAAATAAATAACAAAAATAAAGGGGCAGGAAAGTAAATATATGAAAATAAAGGGGCAGAAAAGTAAATAACAAAAATAAAGGGGTATGAAAGTAAATACATGAAAATAAAGGGGCAGAAATATAAATAACAAAAATAAAGGAGCAAAAAAGTAAATACATGAAAATAAAGGGGCAGAAAAGTAAATAATAAAAATAAAGGAGCAGAAAAGTAAATACATGAAAATAAAGAGGCAGAAATATAAATAACAAAAATAAAGGGACAGGAAAGTAAATAAATAAAATAAAAGGGCATAAAAATAAATAAATAAAGATAAAAATGTAAAAAATAAAAAAAGGAAAAAAAATACATAAACTAATAATTGCAGAAATATAAAGTGCGGATAAATAAAGTGCAGAAAAATAAATTGACAATAATAAAAGTGCAGAAAAGTAAATAAAGAGAAATAAAAGTGTAAAAAAAATAATAAATAAAGAAAAATAAACGTACAAACAAATAAATAAAGATGGAGATGCATAAAAAATAAATAAACAAATAAATAACTACAAAAAAATAAAGTGCAGGAAAATAAAGTGCTTGAATATAAACAAAGAAAAATAAAAGTGCAGAAAAATAAATAACAATTAAATAAAGACGAATAAATAAATATAAATAAACAACTTTGTATTAATAAAAAATACTTTGGTACAAGATCAATTACAGAGAAATTAGAACGGAAGTCGGGAAATCAATTTTGTGTGGATTTCTTTTGCTTTTGGTTTTATTTGGACTTGATTTGAAGGTATTTGGATACCGGTTACAACACTTGGACAGTATTTTAGCTCACAAAAACTCACATACTAAGACAAACTAGAGTGGTGCACTCATTTTCCTAACTAAGATTACACAAAGAAATTTTTGAGAACCAAAACTTCTAAAAATTCTCACAAAAATTTAGCACTCTTTTCCCTATTTTTCTTCTTCTCCTCCTCAAATGCCTCAATATCACCTTTTATTTATAAAAGAAAATTGGCATTGGATCCTACCTAAAAGACATCACTTTCTTACTTTTCCAATTTGTCCAAATTCTATATCAATTTCCCCAATTTTCTCCAATTATCCAACCACACTGGGGCCCACCACTAAAACCACCGAAAGCCAAACGTGACTTTCCTCCTTTTTTTTTTTAATTTTTGTTTTTTTTTGGTTTTTGGACTTTTTTTTTGGCCCATTTCCTTTTTTTTTTGCCCATTTTCCTTTTTTTTAGGGCCCATTTTTTTTCTTTTTATTTTTATTTTTCTTTTCTTTTTTTTTCCCTTTTTATTTGATTTTTATTTTTTTTTATTTTCGTTTTTTTTATTTATTTATTTTTTATTTATTTATTTTTTCTTTTTTTATTTATTTTTATTTTTTTTTGCCCATTTATTTTTCTAATTTTTTTTGGGCCTTTTATTTAAAGGTACAAATGGAAACATAAATTATTTATTACATATATGGAAATATATAAAATATCCAATAAATATAAATTACTACCCACACTATAAGGAGTAAAAAGGTAGTCACAAAACATCGTCTTCCCTCCCTTATTGTTTCCTCTTGGCTTCGGTATCCATCAGCCATTGCTTGAGAGAAATGAAGAGAATTGATGAAATGAGAGGTGTGGTAGGAAACGAAGAGGGATTGGGTATTTATAGAGATGATGAAGGGTTACTATTCCAACGGTCACTATGCAATTTTTAATATTATTATTTTTTTTTAATATGATCCGGGGTGGCAATCTGGACTGGGCGGGGTTATAAGCACTGTACCGCGTCACCAACGAGAACTGGTAAGTCATAACCGGGGTCTAAAATCATTGGTCAACTATAGACATTTCTCTTCACCTCGGTTAAATATTAAGCATTGGGGAATCTCCTGCAGGTGTACCTCCGGTGTGTCTTGAAGTTCAAGTACGCATTAACACATCAGTTTTAACTTAAAGAACCTCGGATTCCCTTCGAACTGAGGTGTAAAATACCGTACTCCACTGAGGCTGTACGAGCTTAGAACTAATGAGGTAACACCGGTCATGAAACCGTGCTAGGACCCCGGTTAATGCAGTCAACATTGACTCCGGACTCTAGGACAAAAAAACTCTTTTTTTCTTCTTTTTTTTTCTTTTTTTCTTTTTAATATATATCACCGGACAAAAATAGGTGTTCACAGCACGTTATAATTAACCCAATAATTATTTTAACTTCTCCATGAAAAGAAAATATACAAGATGACAAAATATACAAAAATAAACAAAAATAAACACGGAATATTTACATGAGATTAACAGGACGTCTCATCCAAATTAAACTCGCTCCACCTTTTCAAAAAATGAGATTAACAGGACGTCTCGCCCAAATTAAACTTGCTCCTCCTTTTTTTTAAAATAAAATAAATAAATAAATAAATAAATAAAAAGTAATAAAAATTGCAATAATAATAACAATAATAATAATTATTGCACCTTTTACACTAGTCTGAATAGAATGTATGAAGCGCTCATTTTTATTAATATTTATCAATCAATAGATATTAATTGATAATTGAAAAGGAAGACAAAGTCATTGAACAGCAATTAAATCAACAGAAAACAAATAAATACAAGTACTAAAAAATAAGGGAGGAGAGTGGGACCGGTGTGATGAGGATTTGAGGGGCTGTTATTGTGGAGAACGGTGTGGAGAAGAGAGGGAGACAGTGTTGAGGATTTAAAGGGGTTGGACGGTACGGGTTAGGAGAAGGAGAAGTGGGGGCTGGTGTTTGAGAGAAGACGGGGTTGTATGGAGAAGTGAAGATGGAGAGAAAGGCGGTGTTAGGCGAGGTAGAGAGGGAGAGGACAGTAGTGAAAGAAGAGAGGGAACCGTGTTTAGGTGAGGTGGAGAGGGGACAGTGTTGAGAGGGAAGGATGAGAGGACGGTGTTTATGGGTAGGAGGACGGTGTGGAGAAGAGAGAAGGAGGTTGAACCGTGCGGGTTTAAGGAAGAGCTGGGACGGTGGGAAGAGAGGTGAAGGACGGTTGGAGAGGGAAGCTGTACGGTATGGAGAGGGACAGTGTGTCTGGTATTGGTGAGGGATGGTATGGAGTTGGGGAAGGAGAGAGGAGTAGTGGAGGATAGAGGGCTGGTCGGTGTGGTGTGAGACGGTGTCGTGAGGGCTGTGTGAAGAGGATTTGAGGGGGGCTGGACCGAATGAAGAAAGGGCAGTGTTGAGAGTGGATGAGAGGATAGAGGGACAGCGTTTGGAGAGGAGAGAGGAGACGGTGTTTGAGAGGAGTGAGGACGGTTGGGAGAGGAGAAGGACGGTTGGGAGAAGGAGAAGGTTGGGACGGTGCTATGAAAGGAGAGAGGAGAAGAGGGACGGTGTTGGGTTTCAAGGGGGCTGTACAGTGTGGTGTGAAGAGGGGATGATGTTGAGAGGGTTTGAGGGGCCGGACCGAGTGAAGAGAGGGGCTTCTATTGAATTATGGGGCTGGATGGTGTGGTGAGAGTAGAGTGAGGACGGTTGGGAGGGTGAAGGATGAGGACGGTGTGGTGAGAGAGAGAGGACGGTGTTGGTGGGTTGAGTGAGGATGGTGTAGTTTTGTGGGTTTAGAAGGGGATGGTTGGTTTTGGGAAGAGCTGTACGGTTATGAAGGGAAGTTGGACGGTATGGAGAGGGAAAGAGAGGGACCGTGGAGAAAGGGGACAGTAGGTGTTTTTAAAGCTGCCTTTCTTCTCCCTAATGCTTCCTCCTTGTTCTTCAGGATCAAGGTTCCTTTTTTTTTTAATGAAGGCTTCCCCCCTATTTATAGAAGTGGAAAACGGTGGTTAGTGGGGTTTTTTATTATTTCTTTCTTGTCAGCCGCCCCACTAATCAACAAAGCAACTTGGATACAGCCTGGATCTTGACAATAATGGAGGCTGGTGGGAATTTTTTATCATTTTCTTCCTGTCTTGCTGTGAGCCACCCTCCTTAATTCAAGGATCCCCTTGGATAGTGGAAATCCATGTCAGCATACGCAATTGGTGGAATCTGACTCAGATTTCACTTTCTCTCCAGAATCTGAGTGGAAAAGGTGCCTTTTGTGCACAAGACCGAGTGGAAAAGGTGCCTTTTGTACACAAGACCGAGTAGAAAAGGTGCTGTTCCTACAAAAACTGAGTGAAAGCTTTGCTCGGTGTTGCTTTGTTGGTCGGTGTAGTTGCTGTGAGGAGGGTCAATATTGTGGTTTTGAAGGGCTGGACGAGCAAAACAATTCTGGTTGAAACATTCAATCGGAAACCGAGTACAAAGTGACTCGGAAATGGTTGAAGGATGGCTTGGAAATGGTTTAAGTATGGCTCAGAAATGACTGAAAATTGGCTCAGTGCTGACTGAAGAGGCTTCACTCGTTGCTGACTGAAAATTGGCTCGGTGCTGACTGAAGAGTGAGTGACTCGGAATTGTTTTAATCGGATGTATTTTGCTCAGATCTTGTTTCTGTTTGAAGCATTCACTCAGAATTACTTCAATCGAAGGTGTTTTGCTTGGCAATCCTTCTGCTTGAAGCTTCATTCTGCCTTCTGCTTGATTCACTCGGCATCTCAAAAATATTTTGCTCGGTTGCTGGCAGATCAGAACCATTCTTTCTTTAACTTCACATTGATTCAGTCGTGAAGTAAGTTTCCCCCGGAAACTCATCACTCGGATTGTATCACATTGATTCACTCAGAATGTTGTCAACCGGTTTGGAAATAAGCTTCAATCCACTCGGATTCACAACGGGGAGTCGTCCTGGTTTTTATCAGAATGGAACTTTGAGAAAATCCGACGACTCGGACATATTCACTCGGGAGTCGGCTTCATACTTCAATCATGATATGCTCGGATGTTGGGATTGTTTCACTCGGAGTCCTCCTTTACACTTCAATCAGAATTGAGAAATTGAGAATCTGACCAGTCGGAGCCAGTCTTCTTTCCTCTCAGAACTTGTAACACAGCTTCAATCTTCCGAGTGTATTCACTTGAATATATTCACTCGGAATCCGGCTTTACCTTCGAATCATAAGAGTTTCATTCAATAATTGACCCTCGGATATGCTCACTCGGGACTCAGCCTGTTCACTTCAATCAGAAAAGCTTCATTCAATAGCCTGTTCACTTTAATCAGAAAAGCTTCTCTCAGCCTGTTCATTTCACTTGGAGTCGGTCTTCCCTCCACTCAGAATTTGGGACTCAGCTTTATCATTCCTTCGGGTGCCATCACTCGGATTCAGCCTTGTTTTCCAGTTGGAGCCTTGCATTGCTCGGAAATGCAACTCTCTGCACAATTCACTCGGAGTTTAGAGCGTTTCTTCGTTTGAGAGGTAATTCGTCCACTTAGAAACGCCTCACTCCAGAGACATACCACTCGGTGACTTTTCGTTCAGAAACGCCTACTCGGAAATGATCATTCCGAGTCATCTTACTCAGAAATGATCATTTCTGAGTCCCTCTTTTTTTCTTTTGAAAATTCCCCATTTTTGACTGGACCAAAATAGGTGTTCACAGATGCCCCTCTTTACTTCTTTTCCATGAGAAAAGTATGAAGTTTCTTCTTGCTTTTGAAATGGAAAGGGAGTAAAGATGTGAACACCTTTATCAAAGTATCAGATGAGGGGGAAACCTGGGAATTGACACTTGAATCTTTCAGTTAACAGGAGGTGAGAAGATCGGGATTGACTCCTGGTAGACTGGAAAGTAAAGGTTGCCTGCATAGGCGAATGGAAAGTAAAGGGTGACTGAATAGGCGAATGGAAAGTAAAAGGGGTACTTGAATAGGCGAATGGAAAGTAAAGGGTACCTGAATAGGCAAACGGAAAGTAAAGGGTGCCTGCATAGGCGAATAGAAAGTAAAAGGGGTGTCTGAATAGGCGAATGGAAAGTAAAGGGTGCCTGAATAGGCGAATGGAAAGTAAAGGGTACCTGAATAGGCGAACGGAAAGTAAAGGGTGCCTGCATAGGCGAATGGAAAGTAAAGGGTGCCTGCATAGGCAAATGGAAAGTAAAGGGTGCCTGAATAGGCGATTGGAAAGTAAAGGGTGCCTGAATAGGCGACTGGAAAGTAAAGGGTGCCTGAATAGGCGAACGGAAAGTAAAAGGTGCCTGAATAGGTGACTGGAAAGTAAAGGGTGCCTGAATAGGCGAATGGAAAGTAAAAGGGGTGCCTGAATAGGTGAATGGAAAGTAAAGGGTGCCTGAATAGGCGAATGGAAAGTAAAGGGCGCCTGAATAGGCGGATGGAAAGTGATCCGGTCCTAACACCGGCCCCCAAGAGCATGGCTTTAATGCGTTGCCAGGTCAGCATTTTGAATAAAGAGAAGTACGCTTCAAATACATTACGATTACTTCTATACGGAGTGCATACCGCCAGGGCAAGTAACTCCGCCAAGGCATGTTACTCCGCCAAGAAACGTAACTCCGCCAAGGCATGCTACTCCGCCAAGGCGCCTTACTCCGCCAAGGCATGTTACTCTGCCAAGGAACGTAACTCCGCCAAAATTTGTTACTCCGCCAAGGTGGAAAATATTGAATATCTTATACACATGCATGAAATGTTCCCAATGCATATTACTCCGCCAAGCCATAGGCTCAATACTGGCGGAATATTGAATTTCCCATACTGCGTAGCGAGCCCATACTCACAACCCCGGCATGAGATTGACTCTGTCTTGAGAGGTTAATAATGGGAATCACGCTGTCACGCATAAAGGGGAATAACAATAAAATAATAAAGCATTGACGCTTTCCAGACAAGTGGAGATACCTACTACAATAATGGTGCTTGTAAACGGCGCAGGGACCCACCACCTTTTCAGCATTATTCCTGAAAACAAGGAGCGGGTCCTACCAATAATGGAGCACCAGTAACAGGTATATAAACCTCTATCAAAAAGGTATAAGGGATCCCCAATTCTGAACCTTACACTCTCTTACTTGCATAATTCTCTTAGATTAGCTTTTTAAGTCTTTAAGTATTCTGAAATACTGACTTGAGCGTCGGAGAACGATTGCAGGTACCACCCTCAATCGGGTCAAGACAAAGAAGATCCCGTCAGGCGGACTGCACACCGCCCGCGCATACTGCACTCCGCCTCAACATACAAAGACACTCCTTATCTGTACATTTACGTACATTGCTTTGTATCAGATTGACATTTTATATACATTTTGAATTGTTCAACAAACATACTTCTACACCCCCTGTATAGAACAGTTCAGAAAGTAAAGGGTGCCTGAATAGGTGACTGGAAAGTAAAGGGTGCCTGAATAGGCGAATGGAAAGTAAAGGGTGCCTGAATAGGCGACTGGAAAGTAAAGGGTGCCTGAATAGGCAAACGGAAAGTAAAGGGTGCCTGAATAGGCGAATGGAAAGTAAAAGGGGTGCCTGAATAGGCGAACGGAAAGTAAAGGGTGCCTGAATAGGTGAATAGAAAGTAAAGGGTGCCTGAATAGGCGAACAAAAAGTAAAAGGTGTGGGGTTGACTGTAACATCCTGATTTTAAACAAAGTACCGGATGAAATAAAGCCATTAAAATAATAATTTTAGAAGTGGGGAGTTGTTTGATAATTACCATTAATTTAATTAATCAGATGAGTGCTGATTAAGTGTGATTAGCCATTAGTGGTTGCTGATGGGACTAGGTGACGTGAGCAGACTACTGCTTCACGTTTTCCCCACCACACCTTTCCATTCCTTGTGCATGCATATATGTAGTTGGTCGATGGTCTCTCACCATTCATTCTTCAAAATTCCCTCTGTGATTTCTCTCTTCTTCTTTCTTCTCTTTCTCTCTCATTCTTCTTCTTCTTCTTCTTCTTCTTCTTCTCCTTCTCTGCCCTCTGTTCACATTTTCTGCTTACGGAAGTCACGTTAATGGTACTGCAGAGGAGTCAGAGCTTCCTTATACGAGTAAAAGACGATCGCCGAATCAGAAGCAGGAACAGCCCCTGTACCCGAGCCGATCGCGAGAGGCAACAATGCTCAAGTGAAGGCTGAACTAGTGGAAGTATTGAGCGAAGCAGCAAGGCAGAGGACCTACACCCAGGCAGAAGAGTCTCTCGGAGTCTCGTAGTTGGTAGGGGGAGTACCTTATATGTTAAACGTATGGATTATGAACGGGTTTCGGGTGTTGATGATTGTTGTTCTACATTCTGTTTGTGTGTTATGCTTGCATGTGGAGTGCGTAATACCCGGGTGCATGACAAGTAGGAGTTGAGTGTTGCATGTTTAGTATTATCCCTGAGATGCATGCCGATAGCTTAAAGAATGTTGAATGATTGCATGGCAAGGGTGTGCTGTATTGTTAATGATGATAACTGTGTGGTTTACGTGAATTGTGAGTCGTTAAAAATATAAAATGATGACTGCATATGATCGAGTGTTGGTGTAGTGAATCTGATAATATTCATATTGATGCATGCGTAGTTGAGTCCAGATATTGATGAATACCGAATGCATGTTATGCTTATGTTGAGTGGAATACTTTATTGAATGTTGATATTGGTTGATATCAATTGCATGGGAAGCACGTGTTGCTGTATTCATCTACTTGAGCAATGATACTGATTGCATGGAAGTATGCGTGTTAAATCAATATATTGAGTTCTGAGAATTCGTATTACCGACTGCATGTGAAGTATATATGACTGAGTGAAAAATTATGTGTATGAATTCTTTATTGTGTGATGAATCCGCATGTGGCGCATGGGATGCGTTGTGCTGGGAGCACGTAGTGTGGGACACTACTATCGGTTAATTGAAAAGCTTGGGACGCTGTGAAATCCTTGAGTGGGACTCAAGGTAGTTTCCGAGTGGGACTCGGGCAGCCTGTGAACACCTCCGTTGGCGCTGAGAGCGTTGGTGTCACCTGTGGGCAAACGGTTGGGTACCTGTAAAACGGCCAAGCAGCTGGGAGCTGAATAGATAGCTGAGAGCTATGTATAAAAAGGCTGGGAGCCTACGTTGCAACGTCAAAACTGATTACACACGAACGCGGAACCGAGTGAAATACTCTGTGTATATTGATTACCGATGCTGTTTGAAATAGATTATGCAAGTGATGATGTTAATGAGATGATGAATGTATATAACTGAGCAAACTATTCTGTGTGCACATGCTGTTGATGCTGATTGAGATATGTTCTATGAATGCATGTTAATATTATTGAAAAGTTGTGTATGTATAGCCGAGTGAGAATTGTTGAATCCTGACTGAGAAATGTTCAATATGTGCATTCTGATTCATAGGCATTATTATGTCTCTGATTGTTGTATGTTAATGTTATTAAGTTGATACGTGCATAAGGCCGAGTGATAACTGGTGCATTCCGATCGGTAAGAGTCTGATGTGTGTCCTGGTTGATTGGTATTGCTTTGACTTTGATCATTACCATGTATGATTGTATGTATATATATATATATATAAAGCTGTATAATTGTGGACAACCTGAGTCAGTATCTATCACTTAATATTTAAGATACTCACCCCCCTACTGTGGCAATCTTTCAGTGAATATCTCTCGCAATGAGGAGTGAATGAGGAGCTGAATACCGAATGGAGTGCTGGTGCACTATAGAGACAGATGTTATATATATTCTGTTTATGTGTTTTGTTAAGCCTTGGCCGGCTCATGTTAGCCTTAGTTCCTTTTATTAGAACCTGAACCCTTTGAAGTAGAGGACATGATTTGGTGCCTGTAATTAATTATATCTACTATGTTGCGTGAAACCCTATATTGTGCATGAAAATCCGAGTAACCTATGTACGCGTATTTATTGTGGGTGAGAGGTTAGTATAACTGTAAGCCGAAATGGGGTCGAGTGATGGCGTGGGAAGAGAGTTAGTGTCTTTATCCGAGTGAAAGGAAGACCAGGTAATCCCAAGTGAATGAGGCAGTGTGGTGCCGAGTGAGAGTTTACCGACCAGAAGATGACACCTAAGACTCTAAGTGGATCCATTGTAATAAATTAGTAAATAGCTGGGAAAATCTGAGTGAGTCCTGACTTAGAAGGAAAATTAGAGTAGGAGAGATTACGGGTACCGAGCGAGAATCGACCCTGATACCTTAGAGTGATAACTGTTAAGGTGCCCGAGTGAGGAATGACTAAGTATTTCCGAGTGAGAGGTCTTCGTAGATTCCGAGTGAGCAGCCTTGGGAATCATTTGCGGGTTGCCAATGTATATACCTATATATAAACCAATCGAGTGGAATCGTGGAGTGTGATATACTGTCTGGAGGAAACTGGGGTGCCTTAGGATCAATCCAAATGAACTAAGAAGTGGACCTTCCCGAGCGAACCATACCCTGAAATCTGAGTGGAGGAAAATACCGAGTGGAGTGGTAAATGCCGAGTGTAGTTTCACTTAAGCGTTTCTTCCCTTCGCTGCGCGAGAGTTCATTTCCCTTGTCTCTTTCCCTTCTTCTCCTCGGTGGGTTGGATTTGTTAATTTGAGTAGATTTTGTACGGTCATTAACTTTAAAATTTGGAAAATTTTCCCTGTTGATTTTGTTTATTTAATTAAAAATTAGGGTGTTACATTTTGGTATCAGAGCAGACCGAAAGGTCGAAGGCCAAGGTATGCTTACCGAGTGTAAGCGATTGTGTGCATTGTGACCGAGTGGTCATCATTATTGTGGCAATTGTCGAATCTGATTGATATTGTAATATTGATTTGTGGATGGGAGGTTGTTTTCCTCCTTGTCCGACTGATTGTATAACATATAGAAATAGTATAATGAGAGCCGATCGGAAGAATGTAACCTTGTAAACTTATCCTTGAAGGGGTGTGAATTTCAGGATAGGTCATGACGAATCGTCAGAGCATGGAAGCTATAGCCACAGCATTCGAAGGCTTTGCGGACGTGTTTGAGAGACAGGGCCAGCCTCGAGCAGAGGATGGCCAAGTGCTGGACCGCTTCCTGAAGAGGAGGCTGAGTGAATTTCAAGGAGGACGTAACCCCGAGGCAGCCTATAAATGGACTCAGGAGTTAGAAAGGATTTTTGGGGGCCTTCACTAGACCGAGGCCCAGAAGGTAGAATGTGCAGTGTATATGCTGCGAGACGAGGCGGAAAACTGGTGGAAGATAGCCAGAAACCGACTAACTGACGACGATACCCAGCTGACCTGGGAAAATTTCAAGACATGTTTCTTAGAAAAGTATTTCCCCGACACCATCAAAAGTCGGAAAGAACTGGAATTCATGGAATTGAAACAGGGATCCATGACTATGGAAGAATACGCGGTAAGATTTGAAGAACTATGCTTATTCTACCCACCCTTCCAACAACCTGGAACGGAGAACTCTAAATGCCTTAAATTTGAGAACGGGTTGAGGTCAGATATCAAAAGAGCTTGCAGATACCAAGAGATTAGGAGCTTTCCCGTGTTGGTGAACAAGTGTAGGATATTTGAGGAGGACGACAAGGCCCACTCGGGCCAGAGCAGCAGAGCAAACCATTACTTGAGGCCCCAGCAATCCCGCTTCAAGAGGCCAAACAACGCTGGTAGGAACAGACTTTTTTCCAGATTTGGGGGTCGGAACCAGCCAGAGAGATGACCAGTTATGGGGAACGAAAAATGTTTCAAGTGTGGAGGGAATCATTATGCTCGAGACTGCAACAACGATGGTGAGATGGTGTGCTTCCATTGTAATAAGAGGGGACACATTCACCCTGACTGCCCCCAACTCCGTCAAGCAAATACAGATGTACGTCAGGGAGGTTTCCAAGAGAGGAGCCGTGGACACGATGGTCAAAGACCGGGGGGCGGAGGCAACAGAGCTAGAGCAAATATGATGGTTGCCCCAAATGACCGGAGGAGGAACACCGATCAACCTGCTGCTGGAAGAGTCTACGCCATAGTGCTGAGGAGGTTGCACAGGCGAACGACTTAGTGCAAAGTAAGTGTCTACTCGGTAAATACACACTTAGTGTAGTTTTTGATTCTGGAGCCACCCACTTCTTCATAGCTGATGATTGTGTAAGACGTTTGAGATTACCGACTGTGGATATGGATCGGATTTTGGAAGTGGCCAACCCGACTGGCCCTAAGGTGTTGACATCATCCATGTGTAAAGACGTAACGTTTGTATTGGGCGATCGGAGTTTTACCTTCGATCTGGTGTGCGTTCTTTTGAAGGACCTTGACATTGTACTCGGTATAGACTGGCTTTCAGCCAACAAGGTGTTGGTGGATTGCAGAAATCGAAGGATAATATTTCTGAGGCAGAACAAAGTGGATTACACGGCACAAGGTATAACTCGACTGTTTATGATGCTTTGTCTAACCGAGGGTGAGAGTAGAACCCGAGTGAGCGAAATTCCGACTGTCTGTGAATTCCCAGAGGTATTTCCCGAGGATATACCGGGTGTCCCTCCCGATAGAGAAGTCAAATTCTCTATAGACCTGATCCCTGGAGCCGAGCCAGTCTCCAATGCACCCTACAGAATGTCCCCAACAGAATTGGCCGAGTTGAAGAAGCAGGTGGATGAGTTACTCGGAAAACAGTTCATTAGGCCGAGTGTGTCACCATGGGGCGCACCTGTGCTGCTTGTTAAGAAGAAGGATGGCAGCATGAGGCTATGTATAGATTACCGACGGCTAAACAAACTCACAATTAAGAATCGATACCCATTGCCCAGGATTGACGACTTAATCGACCAACTGCGTGGAGCCTCAGTCTTCTCGAAAATCGACCTACGATCGGGATACCACCAAATCTGGGTGAAGGACACGGATATTCCAAAGACTGCCTTTAGGACTCGGTATGGCCACTACGAGTATGTAGTGATGCCGTTCGGTGTGACAAACGCCCCTGCTGTCTTCATGAATTACATGAACAGCATATTCCACCCATATCTAGACCGATTTGTAGTAGTTTTCATAGATGACATCCTAGTCTATTCCAAGACCCATGAGGAGCATGAAGAACACCTCCGAGTGGTACTTCAAGTGTTGAAGAGGAAGCAGTTGTTTGCAAAGCTATCAAAGTGCGATTTCTGGATGGACAAGATCCACTTCCTCGGACATGTGATTTTCGAGGAAGGTGTCTCGGTGGACCCTTCGAAAGTGGCAGCTATAATGGCATGGGAGAGACCCAAGTCGGTCTCAGAGATAAGGAGCTTTATGGGCCTGGCCGGTTACTATAGAAGATTCATCGAAGGTTTTTCTAAGTTGGCTTTGCCACTGACTAAACTGACTCGGAAAAACGTCCCGTTCGTATGGAGTCCCGAGTGCGAGAGCAGTTTCCGAGAGCTGAAAGACAAGTTGACGACTGCTCCAGTATTGGCATTACTTGACTTACAAGAGAGCTTCGTGGTTTATTGTGATGCATCAGGACTCGGATTAGGATAAGTGCTAATGCAGAAAGATCGAGTGATAGCGTATGCCTCTTGGCAATTGAGACCCCACGAGTAACATTACCCGACCCACGACTTGGAGCTGGCAGCCATAGTATTCGCATTGAAAATCTGGAGGCATTATTTGTTCGGAGCCAGATTTGAAGTATACAGTGATCACAAGAGCCTCAAATACTTATTCGACCAAAAGGAGCTGAACTTGAGGCAGAGGAGATGGATAGAATTTTTAAAAGATTATGATTTCTAGCTAAAGTACCATCCGGGTAAGGCAAACGTTGTTGCTGACGCGTTGAGTCAGAAATCCCTTCATATAGCAGTGATGATGGTAAGGGAAGTGGAGTTATTGGAACAGTTCCGAGACATGAACTTACATGTTGACATCCCCTCCTCTCGAAAAATAACGATTGGTACATTGAAGATCGCCAATGAATTCCTGAAATCCGTGTACGAGCAGCAGCAGTCAGACTCCTACTTGGCTGAGATGAAGAAGACGCAAGCCAAGGGTAAGGATTTGTCCTTGACCGAGGGATTGGATGGAATCTTCCGGGTGAGAAACAGGATATACGTGCCGGGTGGAGGAGAATTGAGAAGAATGGTGCTTGATGAAGCCCACAAGAGCCTACTCAGTATCCACCCAGGTACCACGAAGATGTACCACGATCTAAGGACACAATTCTGGTGGCCAGGATTAAAGAGGAATGTGGCAGAATACGTGGCTCGATGTATCACCTGTCAAAGGTCGAAAGTCGAGCACCAGAAGCCGTATGGTGCATTGCAACCCCTGGAGATTCCCGTATGGAAATGTGACTCAATTGCTATGGACTTTGTCATGGGATTACCAAAAAACCGAGCGGGGCATGATGCGATTTGGGTCATTATTGACCGACTGATGAAGAGTGCACACTTCCTACCTGTGAACATGAAGTACCCGTTGCATAAGTTAGCTCGGATTTACATTCACGAAATTGTCCGACTACATGGTATATCGACTTCTATCGTATCGGATAGGGATCCTAGGTTCACATCTCGGCTTTGGACCAGCCTGCACCAAGAAATGGGTACGAAGCTTTGGCTAAGTTCTGCTTACCACCCCCAATCGGATGGACAATCCGAGCGAACAATCCAGAGCATAGAGGACTTGCTAAGGGCGTGTGTGTTGGAGCACGGTGGGAATTGGGAGCAGTACCTTCCCCTGATCGAGTTTACATACAACAATAGCCACCACAATAGTATCGGTATGGCACCCTACGAAGCACTTTATGGTCGAAGATGCCGAACCCCACTCTGCTGGTCGGAAACGGGTGAGAGTCTGCTATTGGGGCCAGAAATTGTAGAGCAAACATCAGAGAAAATCCGAGTGATAAGGGAAAGGATGAAGGCATCTCAGGATAGGCAGAAGAGCTACCATGACAAACGAACCAAACCATTAGAGTTTTCAGTCGGAGATAGAGTGTTTCTGAAGACTTCACCGAGTAAAGGAGTCGGGCGAGCCTTGAAGAGTGGAAAGTTGAGTCCTCGGTACATTGGGCCTTATGAGGTGTTGGAACGAGTCGGCTCCATGGCATACCGAATAGCATTACCGACTCACTCATCCCGATTGCATAATGTGTTTCATGTATCCCA
Organism: Clitoria ternatea; assembly: GCA_037962975.1. Classification (NCBI taxonomy): domain Eukaryota; kingdom Viridiplantae; phylum Streptophyta; class Magnoliopsida; order Fabales; family Fabaceae; genus Clitoria; species Clitoria ternatea. Next base: position 115,423,804 of record CM075671.1, read on the forward strand.
ACTAAAGAAGTACTTACCCGATTCTACTCACATAATGCCTGATGACGAAGTGGAAATCAAGGAAGACCTGACCACTGTGACTGTACCGACTAGAATCGTGGACCGATCGGTAAAGCGTTTAAGAAGTAAGGACGTGCAACTGGTTGAAGTCGAGTGGCAACAGAACGGGTATACCTCTTATACCTGGGAACGCGAAGATGCCATGAGGCAACAGTACCCCGAGTTGTTCACTAAGGTGAGTCACCGGGTGAATTTTGAGGACGAAATTCTTTTGAGAGGGGGGAGAACTGTAACATCCCGATTTTAAATAAAGTATAGGATAAAATAAAGCTATTAAAATAATAATTTTAGAAGTTGGGAGTTGTTTGATAATTACCATTAATTTAATTAATCAGATGAGTGCTGATTAAGTGTGATTAGCCATTAGTGGTTGCTGATGGGACTGGGTGACGTGAGCAGACTGCTGCTTCACGTTTTCCCCACCCCACCTTTCCATTCCTTGTGCATGCATATATGTAGTTGGTCGATGGTCTCTCGCCATTCATTCTTTAGAATTCCCTCTGCGATTTCTCTCTTCTTCCTTCTTCTCTTTCTCTCTCATTCTTCTTCTTCTTCTTCTTCTTCTTCTTCTCCTTCTCTGCCCTCTGTTCACATTTTCTACTTACGGAAGTCACGTTGACGGTACTGCAGAGGAGTCAGAGCTTCCTTATACGAGTGAAAGACGATCCCCGAAGCAGAAGCAGGAACAACCCCTGTACCTGAGCCGATCGTGAGAGGCAACAGTGCTCAAGTGAAGGCTGAACTAGTGGAAGTATTGAGCGAAGCAGCAAGGCAGAGGACCTACACCCAGGCAGAAGAGTCTCTCAGAGTCTCGTAGTTAGTAGGGGGAGTACCTTATATGTTAAACGTATGGATTATGAACGGGTTCCGGGTATTGATGATTATTGTTCTGCATTCTGTTTGTGTGTTATGCTTGCATGTGGAGTGCGCAATACCCGGGTGCATGACAAGTAGGAGTTGAGTGTTGCATGTTTAGTATTATCCCTGAGATGCACGCCGATAGCTTAGAGAATGTTGAATGATTGCATGGCAAGGGTGTGCTGTATTGTTAATGATGATAACTGTGTGGTTTACGTGAATTGTGAGTCGTTAAAAATATAAAATGATGACTGCATATGATCGAGTGTTGGTGTAGTGAATCTGATAATATTCATATTGATGCATGCGTAGTTGAGTCCGGATATTGATGAATACCGAATGTATGTTATGCTTGTGTTGAGTGGAATACTTTATTGAATCCTGATATTGGTTGATATCAATTGCATGGGAAGCACGTGTTGCTGTATTCATCTACTTGAGCAATGATATTGATTGCATGGAAGTATGCGTGTTAAATCAATATATTGAGTTCCGAGAATTCGTATTACCGACTGCATGTGAAGTATATATGACTGAGTGAAAAATTGTGTGTATGAATTCTGTATTGTGTGATGAATCCACGTGTGGCGCATGGGATGCGTTGTGCTGGGAGCACGTAGTTGTTGGTGTATGCACTATGAGCTTTTATGCTTCTTCATTTGTATCATTTTTCTACTTATCAATAGAATAAATATTTCAGTTTAAAATTGTTTTAAAACATATTTATCCTTGGAGTAATAGGTCATATAAAAATTATTCCTAAAAATGTCCCTAGTCAAGTATTTACATGGGGACATGTAAATACACTGAGACTAGTGTGTGAGTGTACTGATGACCTGATCACACAGATCATAGATATAGATGATATCGAGTCTTCACACAGGTACACATTAAGAGTAATGATGTACTGGACAGACCCACCATGAGAACGTTGCATGGATCGTTACATGATTGTCATAAACGATTCTCAATGTGATAATGGGATGTGAGTGATGTAGATGGGATTTGTCTCTCCTATGTGACAGGAGTGATATCCATAGGCCACTTGATGGAGTAAGACTAAGAAAACGCATGGCCATGCTAGAAAGAATAAATATTAGATATTTATTCGTATCTAGTCTACTCCGGTATCAAGTAAAATAAATTGGGCCGTACAAGGATGACGCGACCATGCCTTGGGCCCAATTAGGATATCGTGACAAAAGGAATAAACATATTAAATAATTATCACTTATAGGTTATGTTGATAATATTCGGACATAATGATGCATTGCTAGATGCCGCTCTTATTTTATATTAATAATAAAATAGTTTATTATTAATATGACCAGGTATTTTACCTATAGGGTCACACACATAGAGTAAGCCCATCAGAAAATGTTGTCTTATTTTAGTTGGACTAAAATAAAGCTATTGGGCCTAACTCATTTGGAATGAGTAAGGAGCCCACTTTTAGAGAGAACAAATTAGGTCAAACCTAAGCCTATAAATAGAGCATAAGATGCTCATAGGCCGTTCACTCAAGTGAGACATAAATTCATAAAAGTTGCAAGAGCTACACGCCGTCAAACTAGCAGTTGGCAAGTGTTGCGATTCTAGTGGGAGTGCTCGTGTGGACTCCTAAAGGACGAGGCTACGACTGCTTCAGAGTTCTTCAAGAGGTAATCCAAAATGAATTTCGAAATTGTTTTTGTGCTTTGAAACACAGAACCTTGCAAATCCTATGGAATCCCTTTTATTTTTCCGCTGCTCATGCTAAGGGATTTCCTAACAGTAGTGTGGGACACTACTATCGGTTAATTGAAAAGCGTGGGACGCTGTGAAATCCTTGAGTGGGACTCAAGGTAGTTTCCCAGAGGGACTCGGGCTGCCTGTGAACACCTCCGTTGGCGCTGAGAGCGTTGGTGTCACCTGTGGGAAAACGGTTGGGTACCTGTAAAACGGCCAAGCAGCTGAGAGCTGAATGGATAGCTGAGAGCTATGTATAAAAAGGCTGGGAGCCTACGTTGCAACGTCAAAACCGATTACACACGAACGCGGAACCGAGTGAAATACTCTGTGTATATTGATTACCGATGCTGTTTGAAATAGATTATGCAAGTGATGATGTTAATGAGATGATGAATGTATATAACCGAGGAAACTATTCTGTGTGCACATGCTGTTGATGCTGATTGAGATATGTTCTATGAATGCATGTTAATATTATTGAAAAGTTGTGTATGTATAGCCGAGTGAGAATTGTTGAATCCTGACTGAGAAATGTTGAATATGTACATTCTGATTCGTAGGTATTATTATGTCACTGATTGTTGTATATTAATGTTATTAAGTTGATACGTGCATAAGGCCGAGTGATAACTAGTGGATTCCGATCGGTAAGAGTCTGATGTGTGTCCTGGTTGATTGGTATTGCTTTGACTTTGATCGTTACCATGTATGATTATGTATATATATATATATATATAAAGCTGTATAATTGTGGACAACCTGAGTCAGTATCTATCACTTAATATTTAACATACTCACCCCCCTACTGTGGCAATCTTTCAGTGAATATCTCTCGCAATGAGGAGTGAATAAGGAGCTGAATACCGAATGGAGTGCTGGTGCACTATGGAGGCAGATGTTATATATATTCTGTTTATGTGTTTTGTTAAGCCTTGGCCGGCTCATGTTAGCCTTAGTTCCTTTTATTAGAACCTGAACCCTTTGAAGTAGAGGACATGATTTGGTGCCTGTAATTAATTATATCTACTATGTTGCGTGAAACCCTATATTGTGCATGAAAATCCGAGTAACCTATGTACGCGTATTTGTTGTGGGTGAGAGGTTAGTATAACTGTAAGCCGAAATGGGGTCGAGTGATGGCGTGGGAAGAGAGTTAGTGTCTTCATCCGAGTGAAAGGAAGACCAGGTAATCCCGAGTGAATGAGGCAGTATGGTGTCGAGTGAGAGTTTACCGACCAGAAGACGACACCTAAGACTCTAAGTGGATCTATTGTAATAAATTAGTAAATAGCTGGGAAAATCCGAGTGAGTCCTGACTTAGAAGGAAAATCAGAGTAGGAGAGATTACGGGTACCGAGCGAGAATCGACCCTGATACCTTAGAGTGATAACTGTTAAGGTGCCCGAGTGAGGAATGACTAAGTATTTCCGAGTAAGAGGTCTTCGTAGATTCCGAGTGAGCGGCCTTAGGAATCATTTGCGGGTTGCCAATGTATATACCTATATATAAACCAACCGAGTGGAATCATGGAGTATGATATACTGGCTGGAGGAAACTGGGGTGCCTTAGGATCAATCCGAATGAACTAAGAAGTGGACCTTCCTGAGCGAACCATACCCTGAAATCCGAGTGGAGGAAAATACCGAGTGGAGTGGTAAATACCGAGTGTAGTTTCACTTAAGCGTTTCTTCCCTTCGCTACGCGAGAGTTCATTTCCCTTGTCTCTTTCCCTTCTTCTCCTCGGTGGATCAGATTTGTTAATTTGAGTAGATTTTGTACGGTCATTAACTTTAAAATTTGGAAAATTTTCCCTGTTGATTTTGTTTATTTAATTAAAAATTAGGGTGTTACATTGACCCTCGGTTGAAAGGAAATGCAGAGATTTGGGGAGCTAACAGGACGTCTCGGCCGAATTAACTCACCGTTGGCAGGAAATTTAAGGGTTCGGGGTGATGCCCTAGTTTGACATGACTGAAGGTTCTTGGGTGTCGCAACCTGGATCGTGATGGCATGGCCGACCCTCAAAATGATTTTTGTTCCGAAAAGAAAAACAGGGAGTCACCACCAACATTTTTATCCATAGGAAAAACATTGGAAAAAAACTAAGTTCAGTGAAAGCACTGGTAGAAATTGTGAGATTCAAGTTCGGGAGTCGGTTACGAGTAGGGAAGGTATTAGCACCCTACATCGCCTGTCGAAAATAGTACCAAGATTGAAAACGCGCAACATAAATAGCCTTATAAAAGATGTTTTATTTCTTCCCTTTTATTGTTGTACTTTGCATAAAAACAGAAGGAAATGGAAGGAACAAACTGAACAAACATGGAGTGTAGGTCAACAGGACGTCGCGTCCAAGTTAACCTCGACTTTGGTATAAAACATAGAAAGGGAGGAATACTAACAAGACGTTGCGTCTAAATTAGTCATCCTTTAATCACATATGGGGTTAGAAATGGGAAGGGGATAAACAGGACGTCTCGTCCCAAGTATCCCGTTCCTTGTGGGAAAATCAACAAGACGTCACGTCTAAATTTATTTTCATGGAATTTAATCAAGACACGGGGTCAAAGATGGGAAGGGGATAAGCGGGACGTCTCGTCCCAAGTATCCCGTTCCTTATGGGAAAATCAACAAGACGTCACGTCTAAATTGATTTTCAAGGGCTTGATAAAAGGGCGGTTACAAAGGAAACATAAAGAAAATAAAATAGGAATAAAATGGGAAAGGTGGGGATAAAAAAAGAGATGGGCCCGACAGGATTTAAAGTCCTGCTCCTACGTATTCTTGAGTTACCAAGAAATTAGGGTTACGTAGTTCTTTGGTGATGTTTTTTTTAGGAAGAGGCTAAAAGATTAATGGTGGATGATGTTTTTTTTGACTAGTCTGAACGTGAAACACTGTTTTTTTGTTATTTATTTATTACGAACCTAGGAAGGGGTAAAAAAGAAAATAAAAGAAAATAACAGAAATTTATTTAAGTGGAAAAATGGAAAACCGAGTAAAAAATGGAAAAACCGAGTGAAAAATAGAATACCGAGTGAAAAATTAAATACCGAGTGAAAAGTAGAATACCGAGTGAAAAAGTGGATTACCGAGTGAAAAGTGGAATACCGAGTAATGGAGTAAGAGACTGCAGAGGGGGTCAGAAACTGACTGAAGGTGTTTAGAGGAAAAGAGAAGGGTGCTGGACGGTGTTAGAGGAGAGAGGACAGTGAGGTTTTATGGAGGATGACTGGATAGTATGGGATTTGGGAAGTGTTGGGACAGTATGGAGTTGGTGTAGGCCTGGACACTGTGGGGAGTATGGTTTTGGATCAGTGCAGTTAAGAGGATCTTGGTAGAAGACTGAACAATACTGATGCTTTTGTTTCCAAGAAAAGATAAGTGTGTTGGGGATGGGTTCTTCAAGCTTAAGATTCCCAAGTGAATTTTTTGCCAGAGGTTCCTCCCTCCCAATTCCAGCCTCTCTGTGCCTCTTTAGGATATGGGGAGAGTGCTTGGACAGCACAGCCTTCCACTCAAAGTGGAGGCATCCTGGCCACTAACAGAGAGTTAGGGACAGCGGCTGGTGGAGAATTTTTAATTTCTCCACTTCCGCCCCCCCGGTCTGCCACTCCCAGGATTCGAGGATCCACTTGGGCAGTGGGAATCCAAGTCAGCCTGGTGGAAATATGGAGTCGGCATTTCCCTTCTGACTCGGTTTGGCGCCCCAGTCGATATACTGCCACAGTGGGAAATAATCCGAGTGGAAAAGTGCTAAACGAGTGAAAGCTTGCTCGGTGTTTCTTTTCTGGTCGGCGTTGAGGTGCTGACTGAAGAGTTGGTGTTGGTGTGATTTATGGATGAGCAAAGTAGTTCTGATTGGAACACACAATCAGAACCAAGTGAAAGTGACCCGGAACTGACTGATGAGCCTCGGAATTGACTAAGGAGTGGCTCGGAACCGCCTGAAGGGTGACTTGGTACTGACTGAAGGGTGATGAGTCGGAACTAACTGAAGAGGGATAACTCAGAACTCACTGAAGGGTGATGACTCGGAATTGGTTTGAAAAGGGATGACTCGGAATTGGTTGAAGAGGGATGACTCGGAATTGGTTTGAAGAGAGATGACTCAGAATTGGTTTGAAGAGGGATGACTCAGAATTGGTTTGAAGAGGGATGACTCGAAATTGGTTTGAAGAGGGATGATTCGGAATTGGTTTGAAGAGGGATGATTCGGAATTGGTTTGAAGAGGGATGACTTGGAATTGGTTTGAACAGGGATGACTTGGAATTGGTTGAAGAGGGATGACTTGGAATTGGTTGAAGAGGGATGACTCGGAACCGGCTAAAGGGTGATGACTCAGAATTGGTTGAAGAGGGATGACTCGGAACTGGCTAAAGGGTGATGACTCAGAATTGGTTGAAGAGGGATGACTCGGAACTCACTAAAGGGTGACGACTCGGAATTGGTTGAAATGGTGGCTCGGAAGTGGTTTAAGTATGGCTCGGTACTGACTGAAAAGTCTGTACTCGGTCCTGACTGAAAATTGGCTCAATCACTATTGACTGACGAGTAAGTGACTCGGAATTGGTGCAAATGATTCAATCAGTCCTGACTGAAGGATGACTCAACATTGGTGCAAATGATTCAATCGGCCCTGATTGAAGGATGACTCGGCCTTGGTGCAAATGATTCAATCGGCCTTCCTGATTGATTCAGTCAGGAATGTCTTTTTAATTGACTCAATCGGCATTTCAGAAATATTCTATTCGGCCGTTGTGGTTTGAGGGGATGAGTGAAGAGGGACTCAGTACCGTTTGAAGTGTGGCTCAGAATCTGGCTGAAGAGGACTCGGAAGAAATTCAAATGATTCAATCGACCTTCCTGATTGATTCAGTCAGGAATGTCTTTTTAATTGACTCAATCGACATTTCAAAAATATTCTAGTCGGCCATTATTGTTTGAGGGCATGAGTGAAGAGGGACTCAGTACCGTTTGAAGTGTGGCTCAGAATCTGGCTGAAGAGGACTCAGAAGAAATTCAAATGATTCAATTGGCACTGATTGAAACGATCCAATCGACACTGATTGAAATGTTCCAATCGGCATTTCCTGAAATTTTCACTTGGCTATTTCTCTAGGATTAAATTACTCGGAAAAACTTGTTCGGATTTCCTTGGGAGTCATTCGGTAGACACCTTCTTCAATCGGAAATCCGACTGGCTTTTCACTCAGAATTTTCTTCAGTCGTCAACCATTCCTTCCATTTGAAAATCTGACCATTACTTCCTTTCCAATCAGAAATGGCAATCATCAATTGGAGGGGCTTTACTCAGCAGCACTCGGTCTCTCTGTGTGCATCAGTCTTCACTCAGAATCATTCCATATGTGCATCAATCCACTCGGATATCTGGGAGTCGTCCTTATTTTTACTCGGTTTCCGACAGGTCAGAACCACTCTTTCTTTGACTTCACATTGACAGTCGTGAAGTAAGTTTCACTCGGAACCTCATCACTCGGATTGAATCACAATGATTCACTCAGAATGTTGTCAACCGGTTTGGAAATAAGCTTCAACCCACTCGGATTCATACTTCAATCATGATGTGCTCGGATGTTGGGATTGTTTTACTCGGAGTCATCTTTTACATTTCAATTAGAAGGGTTTCAATCAACATTTGATCCTCGGATTAGTTGCAATCAGAAAGCTCCCACTCGGATTCACTTCAATCAGCAATCCTCTCCAGCATTGATCCTCCAACAGAGAACCTTCCACTCGGAATGGCTTTGACAGGGAACCTTCCATTCGGATTCACCTTCATCAGTGAAGTATTCCACTCGGCAATGCTCCATTCTGAGTAATTCTACTCGGATGCTTCTTCATTTTTAAGTGTCCATTCATGGCTTCCTCTGCCTCTGTTCTTATATCACTCAGCCATATCCCACTCAGAGACCTCCACTCGGAAATGATCATTCCGAGTCCTTTCACTCGAAAATGATCATTTCCGAGTCAGTTTTTTTTTTTGAAATTCTTTTCATTTATGGATATCAATCAGAGCCTAGTAAAGTGACCAAAAATTCCCTATCTTGGTGAAAATTGACCGGACCGAAATAGGTGTTCACAGATGCCCCTATTTACTTCTTTTTCATGAGAAAAGCATGAAGTTTCTTCTTGCTTTTGAAATGGAAAGGGAGTCAAGAAGTGAACACCATCGTTGAGGTCATACAGAATCCAATAATCACGAAGGCTAGTATTGTTCCATTAAAATGAAGCAAGGCGTGGGAACCTAGAATTTCTTGCTTTCTCTCTTTTTCTATTCTCTCTCTCTCTCTTTTTCTTTCTTTTTTTTTTAATCCTAAATCTGGAAAAAAGAAGTGGGGCAGTGCTCCAATTTTTAGCAAGAAGTGGTTAACTGGGAATTATCCTTTGAATGACATGAAGCATAAGGATTGTCTTTCAGTTAACAAGAGGCGAGAGGATTGAGTGTCTATTCTCAATTGATTAGAGATGAAGGGTGCCTCATTTTGTGACTGGAAGAAAAAGGACGCCTTCTTAGACAACTGAAAGGTAAAAGGATGCCATTTGTTCGGCGACAGGAAAGTAAAGGTGAGGGTGTTGCCTCCCGAGTGACAGGAAGATAAAGGGTGCCATTTGATCAGCGACAGGAAGATAAAGGGTGTCATTTGATCGGCGACGGGAAGATAAAGGGTGCCATTTGATCGGCGACGGGAAGATAAAGGGTGCCATTTGATCGGTGACAGGAAGGTAAAGGGTGCCATTTGATCGGCGACAGGAAAGTAAAGGGTGCCATTTGATCGGCGACAGGAAAGTAAAGGGTGCCATTTGATCGGCGATAGGAAGATAAAGGGTGCCATTTGATCGGCGACGGGAAGATAAAGGGTGCCATTTGATCGGCGACAGGAAGGTAAAGGGTGCCATTTGATCGGCGACAGGAAGGTAAAGGGTGTCATTTGATCGGCGACCGGAAAGTAAAGGGTGCCATTTGATCGGCGACAGGAAAGTAAAGGGTGCCATTTGATCGGTGACAGGAAGGTAAAGGGTGCCATTTGATCGGCGAAAGGAAGGTAAAGGGTGTCATTTGATCGGCGACAGGAAAGTAAAGGGTGCCATTTGATTGGAGACAGGAAGATAAAGGGTGAGGGTGTTGCCTCCCGATTGACTGAAAGGTAAAGGGTGCCATCTTTGGCGAAGGGTAAGAAAACCCTGAAAAGTGCCAGCTTTAGCGATTGAGGAAGAATCTTTCTTAAAGTGCCAGCTTTGGCGATTGGTTCCACTGGGGAAGAGAATTTGGGAAGTGCCAGCTTCGGCGATTATGGTTCCACTGGTGAAGAGAAAAGGGAAGTGCCAGCTTTGGCGATTATGATTCCACTGGGGAAGAGAATTTGGGAAGTGCCAGCTTTGGCGATTATGGTTCCACTGGTGAAGAGAAAAGGGAAGTGCCAGCTTTGGCGATTATGATTCCACTGGGGAAGAGAATTTGGGAAGTGCCAGCTTCGGCGATTATGGTTCCACTGGTGAAGAGAAAACGGAAGTGCCAGCTTTGGCGATTATGATTCCACTGGGGAAGAGAATTTGGGAAGTGCCAGCTTTGGCGATTATGGTTGTCAGGGAACTGTCCCTTGATTTGAAAGAGAATGAACCTGGGGAGACCCCCTGGTTCGCCATGACTGAAGGTTATTAGGGAAAATGCTTCTTGATCGAAAGAGGAAACACTTGGGATGATGTCCCAGTTTGAGGAGGTTTGAAGGAATCTTGGGGAAACTTCTCCTTGACTGGAATAAAAGAAATCTGGGAAGATGCCCCAGTTCGAGTTATTTAGGAAGTGTAATTCTACTGGGGAAGGATTTAGTGATTCAGGGTACTATCTCTTAGGGTGAAAGAGAATGAACCTGGGGTGCCCCAGTTTGAATTATCTGCTTTAGAACCTTGGGGAACTACCCCTTGAGTGAAAAAATAATGAACCTGAAGTGATGCCCTGGTTTGATTTGTTTGGGAAGTGTAATTCCACTAGGGAAGGATTTGGTTGGCATCTGTCTAGGTTCCACCCGCAGAAACATTTGGTGATTTGGGGTGTCGTCCTTTGATTGGAAAGAGAAATCTGGGGAGATGCCCCAGTTTGAACAAGATCAAAAGATTTTGCAGGTATTATCCCTTGATTAGGAGAAAAGAAAGGATTTTGGGGAACTGCCCGTTGATTGAAAGAGGAGATACTTGGGGTGATGCCCCAGTTTGAAGTGATTGAAGGTTGGTGAACTACCCCTTAAAGGAATATAATGAGATACTCCAATTAGAATATGATTGAAAGAACCTTGAGGTACCGCCCCTTGATCGAGAAACAAATCTGGGGTGATGCCCCAGTTTGACATAACTGAATTTTAGGATACTGTCCCTAGACTAGAAGAGAAATCCGAGGAGATGCCCCAGTATGGAAAGACTGAAAGTCTTAAGAGTACTGTCCCTTGACTGAAACAGAAATCTGGGGAGATGCCCCAGTTTAAACTATTTTGAAATTCAGGGTCCCAGTTCAAGCTGTATCAAAAATTTGGGGTATTGCTCCTTGGTTAAGAGAGAAATCTGGGGTCCATCAGGGATGTATGGTAGGCTTACCGAAAAAGAAGAATATGGGTGAGGGTGCCCCAGTTTGAGTTGCCCGAGAAGTGTAGTTCACTGGGGAAGGATTCGGTGATTCAGGGCACCGCCTTCTCGATTGAGAATGGATTTGGGGTGATGCCCTAGTTTTTTTAGAAAGATTGAAGAATCAAGGGGTACCGCCCTTTGGCTGAGTGAAGGATCTGGGGTGATGCCCCAGTTATTGGAAAGATTGGAAGATTTAGGAGTACTACCCCTAAACTGGGAGAAGGGTCTGGGGTGATGCCCCAGTTATTGGAAAAAGTGAAGATTTAGGTGTACTACCCCTAGGCTGGGAGAAGGATCTGGGGTGATGCCCCAGTTATAGGAATGGGAAGATTTAGGGGTAATACCCCTAGGCTGGGAGAAGGATAGAAACAGGGAAACGTCTCTTGACTGGGACAGGAGAAATGTCAGGGAGATACCCCAATTTGAGTTGTTTGGTGATCATGGATACCGTTCCTTGACAGAGAGAGACCTGGGATGATGCCCTAGTTTGAACCCTCTATTTCTTGAAATTCAGGGCGTTGCCCCTTGGCCGACAGAAGGCTGGGAAGTGATACTCTAGAGGAATGATAGACTTGGAGATAAAATCCCAGGTTTGAAAGAATTAGGGTTGACAGGACGTCTCTTCCAAATTAACCCATACTTGGTCGTCGCCTAGGAACGGGATTCACCTGACTATTGAGATCCCCATTCTTGGTTGATTTTTGGAAATGCAACCTCTAACATGCCTCATGAACGAGACAGAAACCTTAAGAAGATACCGGCTATGACTATGAGGTATTGATGGAAACCTCAAAGCACAATGAAAACTTTGAAAGGCGTCATGTTCAGCCTTAGAAAGGTATTTTGTCCAATGATTTGGGTGGGCTATGAGAAGGATACCTGAGGAGAACCGGTTTCAATGAATGAAGATGAGAGTGAGCCTTAGAGACTAATGGATAAACTTCGGAAAGTGCTAGTCTTGGTGGTTGAGACTTGACACATCTACTTGTCATGACATCCTGCAAGAAAGGTAAGTGGTGCAAAACAAATTGGAACTTAAAGAGACCTCCTGCAAAGTCACAAACCTTAGAGATTCAAAGTGACCCATGACTGAAACAGAGCAGATGAAGCATCCCAAGCTTTGGAAATATGTGAGGCCCAGTCTTCATAACGATTGCTTAAGGTGAGAACAAGTAACAAGAATATCTTGTCCTCACGATTTTAAACTTTCATTACCTTTTCAATTTTATATGTTAAGGAAATAAACATATGTCTTACAAATCAGGGAAAATCTCAATACGAACACATATCAAAGAGGTGAGATTGTATTTGTAAGTTGAGTGGAGGGTGGGAAACGGGGGACCAGAGAAGTAAGTGAAGTTGCATAGGAAATATGATAATTGGGTAGAATAGGAACGATTTCACAAATCCTCTAGTGAACTGTTGAGAACAAGGTGTATCTCAATCCCACATCATGACTTCGAATTCACCATTTGACCATGCCTCTGAAAAAGGTAGTCGGACTACGGTCCTTATGCCTTAACTTGGAATCAGACCATTCCCATAAGAATCTTTAAATTATTCTACCAAAATCTTGATCCCAATTTATCGCCTGAGCTGCCTATTCAGGTTTTCAGCCTATCAGATTGCTCTAACTTTTGCCTAAGCTGCCTTTTCAGGTTTTCAACCTAGCGAGCTTTTCTTTTCTTGTGACGTCTTCCACCCTTTTTCTTTTTTTTTTCAAGGTTGCGCCCTTCACAACAAAGGTTCAATCTGATTCGACAATGAGCTTTTCTTGATTTAGTCTCGGCCCGTGGGGGAATGGATGTTATTTCAAATAGGAAAGTTTTCTCCAACACCATGTATCCAAGGAAAAAGGAATGAGCCCTTTTCCGGCACCAATGATGGGACTTGTTCCAAGTCTTTGTCTTTTTGTTTACTCTTTCATCTCTTTTTGTTATTTTTTTTTGAATGTTTCCTTTTTTTTGGTTTTTTTTATTTTTTTTGTTTGAATGTTTTTTGAATGTCCCTCTTGGTACCTTTGTTATGGTCTAGCTGTTTTATTTACTCTCAGCCAATGTGGCAAAGAACTATGATATTAATGGTATCACAGTAGACCATTCCCTTGGTTACACTAGTAGAGGAATAGTTATACTCCCTTAGGGTTGGCCTGTTGATTGCGACACAGATGAAACATTGTTTTTGTCACGTTCTTAGCTTGATAACATTTATGCCCCCATGTGGAAAAGTGATAATTTGATCTATGAATCAGCTCGCCCTAATTGGTATATGCATAGGGCACCAACCTTGACCTCTTTTTTTGGTTTTTTTGGTTTTTTTTGGTTTTTTTTTGGTTTTTTTTTTGTTTTTTTTGGCAGAGTATTTCTTGACCATATTTACATTTATGGGTCTTAGCAAATTGGTCAATACTAACATTCCTTTGAAGGGTAAATACTCCATTAAGAGGTCTGGCATTATCTTTATTCATGTAGACTGTATGCCACTACCATCATACTATAACATCTTCTAAGGCTACTCAATTGATTTTCCAGTTGTTTATGAATCTTTTTCACTCTGGGTGTTGACCTTGTTGAGCGCTTCGGGATAAAACAAGAAACATCCTGGTTAATTCGGCCAAGGAACTTTTGTCTTTGCTACCCTCTTCGTCAGCGTGATCAAACAAGCGGTCAGAGTCATGACATAGGATTGCGATCTCATTGTTCTCAGAAGGATCATTTTTGGATGAATGTTTTTTAGTGTATGATAGAAAGAGGAAAACAAAAGAGAACCAATGGATAAAGGGAATGTCAAAACCAATAAAGGAAGTAAAGGGAAACATTTTGAAATTTGATACGTATTTATTGAGAAAACCCTGGAATGATAAAAATATGCTTTTGCCCTTATTACATAAAATATCTCAACGCCTTAGGCATAGCGTTTGGGTTTGAAAGTCATGAAAATTTAAAGTCGTAAAGAGCTAGGTGGTCTCTTGGTCACGAACTTCTCCACTTGGCGTGTAAATCAGAGAGCTTGCATCCTCTCCATGCCTTTAGTCCCTCCTTATCATACTGATCCCAGAATTCTCATGATTAGACCTGGGGTTTATGATTATATTGGGACTCCCTTCCTGGAAATCTAGCCACTTGGCTTTAATCAGATCCCTTACTTTGAATTTTAAGGCATAACAATCCTCAGTAAAGTGCCCTGGGGCTCCAGCATGGTAATCACATCGGGTATTAGGATTATAACCTTTGGGGTAAGGAGGAAACATTGGTTTCAATGGACAGGGTACCGCAAGGGAATTACGGATAAGGTGAGGCAAAAGTTCCGTATAGGTTAAGGGAATGGGGTCGAACCGGACCGGCGTTCGACTATCAGTGGGTTTTATTGGGCTTTGGTCTAGATTAGGTGGCTGAGTTTGCCCTAGCGGGGAACAGTAAGGTTGTGGAAAAGAGGGCTTAATAGTAGGTGAATGAGAATAGGAAGATGTTCGAGGGATATATGGTCGAAAGTAGGGTTGGAATGGGAAAAGATTGGAGTCCTGGTCAGGGGTGATGGCGGCCATGTAAGGTGTAGGGAGATTGGCAGGTTGAAAGGGAGTATAAGTCATTAGCCTGGGTTGGGCCCTTTTTTGATTATAGGAAGTAGAATTAGCATTTCCTTTTCTTTTCCCCTTATCTCCCGATGCAGACATTCTTGTGATAGGTGCCTCAGGCGACTGGGAGGATTGTGAAATATGGGGGTTCTTTGTTTGCAAATCATGATCCTCTTGTTGGTTATGGAACGGGGAAGAGTATTCTGAGGGTATTGCATAAGGCAGGTTATTGTTTGAGCCTATGAAGGCGTGTTGTGGTGCATAAGACATGCCATAGGTTGGATGAGGGTCAATGATGGGATCGGTCCTATTGATAGTGATGGGAGATGTCATGGAAGAGGGAATTTGCATTTTTGTCAGACCACGAGGATGGAGAGGGGTGGTTGGTAAATGTTGGTCATTCTTGACACCCGCAGAGGGTTTCTCCTCTATGATCTTCTTTCCTAAAAGTCTGGTCATCTCTGCCACTTGTTCCTTTAGCTAGTTAACTTCACTCCTGAGGTTTTCAATTTCTTGCTCTCTTTCAGCCATGAGTCTCCTTTGAAAGTCTAGTAAGAGTGTCTTTCGGTGTCACTGAAAGAAAAACAAGAAATGTTAGGTGAAAATAGAAGGAAGGAGAATGTCGTGGAAAGCAATTACAGGCTTCGGCGAGTATCCTTTGGCTATTCCTTAGAACTTATTATTCAAAAGTACTAGGTATGGTAAACATGGAAATTAATATGGGATAATTGTGAAGACAGAAGAAATCTTTCATCCTGAGGCGGGAGCCCCAAGCTCAAACATTTTCTTTGGGCAACTACAGCCCTTATTTCTTAAGTTCAATCCCATGTTAATTTCTATAGATACTCAAAGGGTATTCGTTAAGCTCTAAATAGCCTTCCACGAAAATGAGGATAAAGAGAAGAAATTAGTTGATGTCATGTTTTGGAACCGGTACTTCCCCATTGATTTAACATAAAGCAATTTTTCTTGGGGAAACAACGATTACCAAGGGTCCAAGTCGCAATAGTCATAAATTTTTTAATCGTCATCAACGCCCCTGTTGGAGCGGAAATAAAGTTATATTTTTTTGATTTTTTGACGATTAGGAAAATCTATGACTCAGGACTCAGAGGTACACGACCAAAAGAGGATTATCTATTCACCCGAAGAATACTGTGTGTTTCAAAATGAGTCATTATTTCAAAAACTCAGTAAATCTGCGGGTGGTAGATAATTCATTTTTTTGGATAAAAGGGAAAGCAAAAATGATGTAAGGTAAAGTAAAGTTTGCCCTTTTGTGGCCTAGGTCGGGTTTTGTTGAAAGTCTTTTCTAGGCCCTATGGCTTGTCTAAAAGTGACTCTCCACACCGGGTAGTTTCCACTAGACATCTAGAAGGTCACCAGAGCCAAGATCCTAACCATGACAGGGACGCAAACAGTGGGGAATCCACTAGGTACGTATATCATGAGAGGTCGAACTCTGGTTGAGGTTCTCACGAATACCGGATAGGAAGTACATCCCATACGATTCCGTTACCAACCTCTCCTAACTTAAGCTGCATTTGGGGCCCGGGTATAGGGCGCCACTCATAGGTGTGTGCAAATAATTGTGAGTGTAGTGTGTGGAAGGGCAGTCCATACCTTTTACCTTACCCCATTCTGCATAAAGAACAAATACAGAACAAATATACAAAGTTGTCTACCCTAGGGTTCAATGATTGCAGAAAAGTAACATGGTCTTCTACCCTAGGGTTCAACAAATATGCAAAACATAGACAACGAAACAAATAACAAGATACAATTAAAACAAGAACAAACATTCACAACAATCAACAGAAAATAAAACAAGGGGAAGAAATCCAAGATAGCAACGGCTATATAAAAAGAACATGCGCTTTCAATCAAACTGGCCTGACTCTCTTAAGTGTCCCCAGCGGAGTCGCCATCTGTCGCAACCTGGATCGTGACGGCGGCCGACCCTCAAAATGATTTTTGTTCCAAAAAGAAAAACAGGGAGTCACCACCAACGTTTTTATCCATAGGAAAAACATTGGAAAAAAACTAAGTTCAGTGAAAGCACTGGTAGAAATTGTGAGATTCAAGTTCGGGAGTCGGTTACGAGTAGGGAAGGTATTAGCACCCTAAATCGCCTGTTAAAAATAGTACCAAGATTAAAAATACGCAACATAAATAGCCTTACAAAAGATGTTTTATTTCTTCCCTTTTATTGTTGTACTTTGCATAAAAACAAAAGGAAATAGAAGGAACAAACTGAACAAACATGGAGTGTAGGTCAACAGGACGTCGCGTCCAAGTTAACCTCGACTTTGGTATAAAACATAGAAAAGGAGGAATACTAACAAGACGTTGCGTCTAAATTAGTCATCCTTTAATCACATATGGGGTTAGAAACGGGAAGGGGATAAACGGGACGTCTCGTCCCAAGTATCCCGTTCCTTATGGGAAAATCAACAAGACGTCACGTCTAAATTGATTTTCATGGAATTTAATCAAGACACGGGGTCAAAGATGGGAAGGGGATAAGCGGGACGTCTCGTCCCAAGTATCCCGTTCCTTATGGGAAAATCAACAAGACGTCACGTCTAAATTGATTTTCATGGGCTTGATAAAAGGGCGGTTACAAAGGAAACATAAAGAAAATAAAATAGGAATGAAATAGGAAAGGTGGGGATAAAAAAAGAGATGGGCCCGACAGGATTTAAAGTCCTGCTCCTACGTATTCTTGAGTTACCAAGAAATCAGGGTTACGTAGTTCTTTGGTGATGTTTTTTTTAGGAAGAGGCTAAAAGATTAATGGTGGATGATGTTTTTTTTGACTAGTCTGAACGTGAAACACTTGTTTTTTTGTTATTTATTTATTACGAACCTAGGAAGGGGTAAAAAAGAAAATAAAAGAAAATAACAGAAATTTATTTAAGTGGAAAAATGGAAAACCGAGTAAAAAATGGAAAAACCGAGTGAAAAATAGAATACCGAGTGAAAAATTAAATACCGAGTGAAAAGTAGAATACCGAGTGAAAAAGTGGATTACCGAGTGAAAAGTGGAATACCGAGTGATGGAGTAAGAGACTGCAGAGGGGGTCAGAAATTGACTAAAGGTGTTTAGAGGAAAAGAGAAGGGTGCTGGATGGTGTTAGAGGAGAGAGGACAGTGAGGTTTTGTGGAGGATGACTGGATAGTATGGGATTTGGGAAGTGTTGGGACAGTATGGAGTTGGTGTAGGCCTAGACACTATGGGGAGTATGGTTTTGGATCAGTGCAGTTAAGAGGATCTTGGCAGAAGACTGAACAATACTGATGCTTTTGTTTCCAAGAAAAGATTAGTGTGTTGGGGATGGGTTCTTCAAGCTTAAGATTCCTAAGTGAATTTTTTGCCAGAGGTTCCTCCTTCCCAATTCCAGCCTCTCTGTGCCTCTTTAACTGAGGCATTTATAGAGGCTTTAGGATATGGGGAGAGTGCTTGGACAACACAGCCTTCCACTCAAAGTGGAGGCAGCCTGGCCACTAACAGAGAGTTGGGGACAGCGGCTGGTGGAGAATTTTTAATTTCTCCACTTCCGCCCCCCCGGTCTGCCACTCCCAGGATTCGAGGATCCACTTGGGCAGTGGGAATCCAAGTCAGCCTGGTGGAAATATGGAGTCGGTATTTCCCTTCTGACTCGGTTTGGTGCCCCAGTCGGTATACTGCCACAGTGGGAAATAATCCGAGTGGAAAAGTGCTGAACGAGTGAAAGCTTGCTCGGTGTTTCTTTTCTGGTCGGTGTTGAGGTGCTGACTGAAGAGTTGGTGTTGGTGTGATTTATGGATGAGCAAAGCAGTTCTGATTGGAACACACAATCAGAACCGAGTGAAAGTGACCCGGAATTGACTGAAGAGCCTCAGAATTAACTAAGGAGTGGCTCGGAACTGCCTGAAGGGTGACTCGGTACTGACTGAAGGGTGATGAGTCGAAACTGACTGAAGAGGGATGACTCGGAACTCACTGAAGGGTGATGACTCGGAATTGGTTTGAAAAGGGATGACTCGGAATTGGTTGAAGAGGGATGACTCGGAATTGGTTTGAAGAGAGATGACTCGGAATTAGTTTGAAGAGGGATGACTCGGAATTGGTTTGAAGAGGGATGACTCGGAATTGGTTTGAGGAGGGATGATTCGTAATTGGTTTGAAGAGGGATGATTCAGAATTGGTTTGAAGAGGGATGACTCGGAATTGGTTTGAACAAGGATGACTTGGAATTGGTTGAAGAGGGATGACTCGGAATCGGCTAAAGGGTGATGACTCGGAATTGGTTGAAGAGGGATGACTCGGAACTGGCTAAAGGGTGATGACTCAGAATTGGTTGAAGAGGGATGACTCGGAACTCACTAAAGGGTGACGACTCGGAATTGGTTGAAATGGTGGCTCGGAAGTGGTTTAAGTATGGCTTGGTACTGACTGAAAAGTCTACACTCGGTCCTGACTGAAAATTGGCTCAATCATTATTGACTGACGAGTAAGTGACTCGGAATTGGTGCAAATGATTCAATCAGTCCTGACTGAAGGATGACTCAGCATTGGTGCAAATGATTCAATCGGCCCTGATTGAAGGATGACTCGGCCTTGGCGCAAATGATTCAATCGGCCTTCCTGATTGATTCAGTGAGGAATGTCTTTTTAATTGACTTAATCGGCATTTCAGAAATATTCTAGTCGGCCGTTGTGGTTTGAGGGGATGAGTGAAGAGGGACTCAGTACTATTTGAAGTGTGGCTCGGAATCTGGCTGAAGAGGACTCGGAAGAAATTTAAATGATTCAATCGACCTTCCTGATTGATTCAGTCAGGAATGTCTTTTTAATTGACTCAATCGGCATTTTAGAAATATTCTAGTCGGCCGTTGTGTTTATGGGGATGAGTGAAGAGGGACTCAGTACCGTTTGAAGTATGGCTCGGAATCTGGCTGAAGAGGACTCGGAAGAAATTCAAATGATTCAATCGGCACTGATTGAAACGATCTAATCGACACTGATTGAAATGTTCCAATCGGCATTTCCTGAAATTTTCACTCGGCTATTTCTCTAGGATTAAATTACTCGAAAAAACTTGTTTGGATTTCCTTGGGAGTCATTCGGTAGACACTTTCTTCAATCAGAAATCTGACTGGCTTTTCACTCAGAATTTCCTTCAGTCGTCAACCATTCCTTCCATTTGAAAATCTGACCATTACTTCCTTTCCAATCAGAAATGGCAATCATCAATTGGAAGGGCTTTACTCAGCAGCACTTGGTCTCTCTACGTGCATCAGTCTTCACTCAGAATCATTCCATATGTGCATCAATCCGCTCGGATATCTGGGAGTCGTCCTTATTTTTACTCGGTTACCGACAGGTCAGAACCACTCTTTCTTTGACTTCATATCGACAGTCGTGAAGTAAGTTTCACTCAGAACCTCATCACTCGGATTGAATCACAATGATTTACTCAGAATGTTGTCAACCGGTTTGGAAATAAGCTTCAACCCACACGGATTCATACTTCAATCATGATGTGCTCGGATGTTGGGATTGTTTTACTCGGAGTCATCTTTTACATTTCAATCAGAAGGGTTTCAATCAATATTTGATAATCGGATTAGTTGCAATCAGAAAGCTCCCACTCGGATTCACTTCAATCAGCAATCCTCTCTAGCATTGATCCTCCAATAGAGAACCTTCCACTCAGAATGGCTTTGACAGGGAACCTTCCACTCGGATTCACCTTCATCAGTGAAGTATTCCACTCAGCAACGCTCCATTCGGAGTAATTCTACTCGGATGCTTCTTTATTTTTAAGTGTCCATTCATGGCTTCCTCTGCCTCTGTTCTTATATCACTCAGCCACATCCCACTCAGAGACCTCCACTCGGAAATGATCATTCCGAGTCCTTTCACTCGAAAATTATCATTTCCGAGTCAGTTTTTTTTAAATTCTTTTCATTTATGGATATCAATCAGATCCTAGTAAAGTGACCAAAAATTCCCCATTTTGGTGAAAATTGACCAGACCAAAATAGGTGTTCACATTGGGGAATTGCTTCCTGAATGAAAGAGAGTGATCCTGGGGTGATGCCCCAGTTTGTCATGATTTGAAGGAATCTTGGAGAACGGCCCCTTGACTAAAAGAGAGTGAACCTGGGGTGATGCCCCAGTTTGTCATGTTTTGAAGGAATCTTGGGGAATTGCCCCCCTTGACTGAATAGATCTAGGGTGATGCCCCAGTTTGAGATGGTCTGAAGGAACCTTGGGGAACTGCCCCTTGACTGAAAGAGAGTGAACCTGTGGTGATGCCCCAGTTTGTCATGTTTTGAAGGAATCTTGGGGAATTGCCCCCTTTGACTGAATAAATCTGGGGTGATGCCCCAGTTTGAGATGGTCTGAAGGAGCCTTGGGGAACTGCCCCTTGGCAGAAAGAGAATGGACCAGGGGCGATGCCCCGGTTTGACATGACTTGAAGGTTGTTGGGGAACTACCCCTTGAATGAACAAAAGAAATCTGGGGAGATGCCCCAGGAAATGTATTTCTACTGGGGATGGATTGATGGTTCTGGGTACTGTCTCTTTGGGTGAAAGAGAATGAATCTGGGGTGATGCCCCAGTTTGAAGTATCTGCCTTGAAACCTTGGGGAACTACCCCTTGAGCGAGAAGAAATGATCCTGGGTGATGCCCCAGTTTGATTTGTTTGGGAAGTGTAGTTCCACTGGAGAAGGACTGATGGCTCGGGGCATTGCCCCTTGATTGGGAAGGGAAAATCTGGGGTCCACCCGGTATGTATGGATTCACTGAGAGAAGTGTGTTGGGGCTCTTTGGGGAGAGTTTTTCTAAGCCTGATTAGAAAAGTATTCTTACTAGGGGGAAGAAGATGATCTGAATTTTTGGCTCACCGAGAAAGATTTTGGTGATTCTGCTAGGGGAGAGAATTTTGCTGGAAACTATCCTTGGGCTTGGGAAGGGGATACACTTGACTGTTGGAATGTATCAGGTAGATTCCTTGGAAGGGAGTTTGAAAAGTGTCAGCTTTGGCAGTTGAGGAGAAGACTTTAAGAAGTGCCAACTTTAGCGATCTAGGGAAGGAGTTTTGAGAAGTGCCAACTTTGGCGGTTGAAGAGGAGATTTTGAAAAATGCCAAGTTTGGCGATTTGGGGAAATAATTCTCAGAAGCGCCAACTTTGGCAGTTGAAGAAGAGATTTTGAGTGGTACCAACCTTGGCAATTTAAGAAAGGGATTCTTGAGGAGTGCCAGCTTTGGCGATTTAGGAGAAGACTTTGAGAGGTACCAGCTTTGGCGATTTGAGAAGACTTTGAGGAATGTCAACTTTGGCGATTAAGGAGAAGACTTTGAGAATTGCCAATTTTGGCGATTAAGGAGAAGGCTTTGAGAATTGCCAACTTTGGCGATTAAGGAGAAGGCTTTGAGAATTGCCAACTTTGGCGATGGAGGAAAAGACTTTGAAAAATGCCAACTTTGGCGATTTGGGGAAAGAATTTTGAGGAGTGTCAACTTTGGTGATTTTGAAGAAAGGATTCTGAGGAGTGCCAACTTTGGCGGTTCAAGGAAGGAACTTGAAGGACTTGATTGAGGCATCAACACATGACATGACTGTATGTTATAATAACCTGCAGAAAAAGGTTAGTAGTGCAAAGTAAAATTCAAAAACCGGGTAGGTCCTGTGAAACCGCGACCCTTAGGATAACTCATGGACAGAGGAGAATGAAAGAGGCGATCATAGCTTTGAAGCGTGTGCCTGGCTGAGTCTTCGTGATGATTGTCTAAGACGAGGTCGAGTAGTAGGAGCGTCTTGTTCCTCACGACTTTAAATGTTCACCATTCTTTCATTTTACTTTTATAAAAACACAATGTTTTATCAGATCAATGCAATTCATAACACGTATCGAAAAAAGGATAAATTTTATTCATGTATGTCAAACAGAACACAGAGAATGGACAACGGGGAAATAGATTGGATGAAATAAAGTCACGTAAGACAGGTCAAGGCCAAGAGAAACAGGGAAGGTTCAAGGATCCTCCAGTGAGTTCCTGAGACTAGTGAGAACCTTAATCCCACGTCACGACCTCAAGTACATCGTTCAACTCTGCCTTTGAGAGGGTAGTTTGACCATGGTCCACATGCCCCAGTTTGCACGTTTTGCATTGGAAACTTTAGTTACTCTGCTGGAATCTTGACCCTAATTTTTGCATGAGCCGCCTTTTCAGGTTTTTGACCCACCGGGTTGCTCTAACTTTTGCCTAGGCCGCCCTTTTAGGTTTTCAGCCTAGCGAGCTCTTCTCTTTCTTTATAATGTGTTCTTGTTTATTTTTGGCTGTATCCTTTTCAGTAAAAGGCTTAAACTGATTACACTCCAGTTGAGTCTGCCTAACCCTTTCCAAATTTAGTTTGATCCTTTGGGGAACTGATGTCACTTCAAATAGGAGAGTCTTCTCCTATGCCATGTACCCAAAGAAATATTGGTAAGTCTTTTTTGGCATCGATGAGAGGGAATTACTTTGAGTTACCATTTTATTTTATTTTGTTTTGTTTTTTTCCTTTTTTTTCTGTTTGCTCTTTTTTTTCTTTTTTCTCTTTTTTTTGTTTTTTTTTGTTTTGTTTTTTTTAATCCCCTTAATGATGCAACAACTCAATCTGACAGACTATTTCCTTGGCTACATGGGCATGAGGAATGGTACATTCTTTAAGGTTGAGGTGTTGATGACGACAAGAATGCAAGTTCTTGACCTATGGACATTCATTCCCCCAATACAGAAAATGACAGCTTGCTTGATGATCTGGACGTAACCAGCTTTCCCCACTTGGTATGTGCATTGGACCTCAAGATTGATTCTATTTTTTTATTTTTTTTATTTTTTTTTCATTTTTTTTGTTTTTGTTTTTTTGTTTTTGGCAAAGTCTCCCTTGATTGTATCTGCATTTAAGGCATTAGCAATTTGCCCCTATTTATGCTGGCAACTGTTGAGGTTTCCTTAAACGACTGGCCTACCACTTGTCTAATTCGGGACTTGGCCATGTTGTCATTCCATAGATTCCCGCAAAATGCCTCCTGGTATGTTGCCCCTGTGATTCCTTCAATTGTTCTTGACTTAGGGATATACCTATCTTGATCTTTTTTTTTCTCTCCATTTGATGATCTTAATCGCCTTTTAAAAGGGATAAAACTCTTTATCCTCTTATTCTAACAATCTTGTAAACTTGGATGGTGGCTCACAAACTTCCCTACCTTTTTTGTCAACACAATCGACCGAGTAGTTGAGGTCGTGAAACTGGATCGTGACCTCATTAGTCTCAAGGGGGTCACTTTTGGATCCACAATTTAACACGTTATGGCAATAAAAAGAGAAAAAGGGAAACAAGCAAGTAAAAAATGAATCAAAGCATGGATAAAGGGATGAGAAGTTTTTTATTTGGATTTTCGATACGTATTTATTGATTAAATGATAAAACAAGTTTTTTCGCCTTTATTACATGAAAGTCCCTAAGCCTTAGGCATAGCAGAGGGATAAACAAGACTTTGAGGCAATGGCAAATTATTTTGGTGAATCATTTAAAATCGTAGGGGGTTCAACAGCCTCCCAGTTACTGAGTTCTTGGCCCGGCGGGCAAGCGATCACCAAATTAGTATTATCATCAAAACCATCTTCAACATCGGCCACCACGACATTAACTTCTGAACCTCCATGATTGGGCAGGGGATTTGTGGTCACGTTAGGGCTTCCTTCCCAAAAATTAATCCAGTCGGCTTTGATCAAATCTCTCACTTTATATTTCAAAGCCATGCAATTTTCCGTGGAATGCCCTGGTGCCCCAGCATGGTAATCACAATAAGCATTTGGGTCATATCCCCTTGGGTAAGGAGGTTGCAATGGCCCCATGGGGGATGGAGCCACCAGACCTTTCTGAACGAGGATTGGAAAAAGTTCGGTATATGTTATGGGAATTGGATCGAACTGCACAGGGGTGCGCTCATTGTTGGGATTCCTTGTGTTCTGATTATGATTGGGTGGTTGAGTCATTTGCTGCGGGTGATGGTATGTCATGGGTTGCGGCATTGGCGCTCTTACCATGGGCGGACAAAAGTGGGGAGTATAAGCTATCGGGCCCTGAGTGGCAGCGGCCACATAAGGATTGGGAGCTTGAATCATGGTAAGGGCGAATGGTCTCGGCGGAGCCATCTTTTGATTAGAAGAGATGGAATTAGTTTCTCCGTCTCTTCTCCCAGGCGCCGGCTTTCTTGTCATGCTTGTCCCAGATGAGCCCTGAGTGATCTTTCCCGTTCGTATTCCGCTCTCCACCCTCTCTCCAATAGTCACGATGTCGGAGAAGTTGGATGAAACACTACCAATCATCTTGCCGTAAAAAGGTGATGGGAGCGCGTCGATAAACATTGCGACTATCTCTTTTTTTGACAATGGGGGGTCTACTTGTGCCACTGTCTCTCTCCAGCGTTGGGCATACTCTTTAAACGTTTCACTATCCCTTTTCACCATATTCTGTAGCTGAACCCTGTTGGGTGCCATATCCATGTTATACTTGTATTGCCTAAGGAAGGCATCTGCCAGGTCCTTCCAACAACGAATATGGTTTCGTTCAAGTCATTCCCCGGTACTTATCAAAGTCTGGCATCTTGAACTTAGGCGGGAGGACAACATTTGTGACTAGGCATAGTTTAGAAGCATCTATCAGTCCAAAACCTCCAGCGCCTTCCATCATTCTCAAACGCTCTTCTAAGATTTCTATCTTTTCCTTTTGGGGAGCTGCGACTGTGCTATGACCGCCTACCGGGTTCATCATGCGGGTTGTATCTTGGATATTGGTCATATAAGGGGTTGTGTATCCGTATGGATAACCAAGTGGCTGGTCGAAAGAAGGCAACGCATGGGACTAGTTCATCAGGCTTGTATTCGGTGAGGGACCTTGGGGTTGGGCCATAGTTTGTATGGCATAAGTTGGCTGGGTCATCTTGGCTCGTGTGTTTTGGGCTTTGCGTTACAGGTTGGCTGGGCCATCGGGGCTTGTGTGTTTTGGGTTTGGTAATTTTGTGGGTCATGGGTTTGTGTGTTTTGGGTTTGGTAGGCTTGCGGGTCATGGGCTTGCGTGTTCTGGGTTTGGTGGAGTGGTAGCATATTTGGCTGGGTAGGGTATGAAGCATGAGGATTCATCGCTTACTGGTCGTGGGCGTCTTGTTGGTTAGCGAGCGGGGGATAGTACCCCGGTGGTAGGCCATAAAGTGGAAAAGGTACTGGGTTGCCGTCGGGACCGACAAATGTATGCTGTTGTGCATAAGACTGACCGTAAGGTGGCTGGGCCTCTATGGCAGGGTTACGTCTTCCAACATGAATGGTGAGAGGGGGTGTCGTTGTGTTAGGTAATTGGGTTCTTGCTGGGTCAGAACCAAGGGGGGTGGTACGGTGACAGGCTGTTGTGGGGCGTCCTCAACACCTGCAGAGGAGCCTCCTTCTGTGAGTTTCTTTTCTAAAAGTTTAGCTAACTCCGCCACTCGCTCTTTCAGCTGATCAAACTCAGTTCTAAAGTCTCCATCAACAGCTTCTGCCTCAGCCATGAGTTTTCTTTGAAGTCGGGTCTGGTAAGGATGCCTACCCGTGACGCCTGTGTCTTTTTTTTAAAAAAAAGCAAAAAAATGTTAGGTGGAAATAGAAAGAAGGAGAATGTCATGGGAAGCAATCACAGGCTTTGGCGAGTATCCTTTGACCATTCCTTAACTGTGTTTGAATGTGTAAACAGGTTCAAGAATTTTGATAATGACAAAAACACTCTTGAAGAAATCCTTGCAAAAACAAAGACATGAAATCAAACCCTGAAATACAGCGAAGATAATCGATTAGGAAGACCAGGCTAATCGATTAGGGTCATTCTATTTTGGAAGCAATTGCATTAGGCCATAAGATAATCGATTACAGCAATCAAGATAATCGATTACAAAGCTACTGGAATTAAGCTAATCGACTACACACATGATATAATCGATTACCAATATCAAAAATGGCATTAAAGGCATCAGGTATAATGGCTAATCGATTGAGGGAATTTATACAATCGATTAGAAGGCTACTGGAATTAAGCTAATCGATTACCAGACAAATCTAATCGATTAGGAAGCTGCAAAGCCAAATTAAATGTATCAGGTATAGTTGCTAATCGATTGCAGTACAAGATGTAATCGATTAGTTGTCCTCTGACTTGAAGATAATTGATTACAGCTCGAGGGTGTAATCGATTACAATAGTGGGAAAACACTTTTAAGTGGGAAACCAGCACATGTCTCTACCACTTTTCAGAATCCCACTATGTGCAACGGCTAGGAAGAAGAAAGGCACTCCTCAAGCTCTCAAATGGCTCTATAAATTGAAGAGGAATTCAAGCACAAACGCACACCAAGAAGCTACAATTCCTTTGCTCACTCTTGTGCTTTGTAAGCTCTATTCTTGTATATCTTGAGATTTCATTTGTATATCCTCTCTTCTTGAGAGATTAGAAATTGTGTGAGCTATCATTTGCGTATCCACTCTATTAAGAGAGTCATTTCCTTGTAAACACTTCAACAAACACAAAAGATTTTCACTCTAGGTTGAGTGGTCACAAAGGTTGGGGTTCAACCTTTGGGTATTGAGAGTTTAAGAGATTGGGTGGGTTGCCCTTGTGCCAGTGAGGATTGAGTTCTTGAGTGTGGGACACTAGGAAGCTGCAATTGCTCATAGCTTGTATCTCTAAACTTCAGTAGTGGAAATCCTCTAAGTGGGTTGCTTAGAGGCGAGACGTACACCGGTGTTGGTGGAACTCGTTATATCGGTTTGCAAGCTCCTCTTCCTTACTCTTTTACTTTCACATACTGTATTTGGTTAATTGGTGTTGGTTGATTATGAATTGCATACTTGAGCTTGTCAAATTTGTTATATTTCAAATACTGCCCACCAAGTATTTGTTAAATTGTTTTAGCAATATTTATCCTTGTGGTGCATTACATACTATCTTTAACTTGATTTCACTTGCATATTCTTAT
Organism: Clitoria ternatea; assembly: GCA_037962975.1. NCBI lineage: Eukaryota > Viridiplantae > Streptophyta > Magnoliopsida > Fabales > Fabaceae > Clitoria > Clitoria ternatea. The sequence continues at coordinate 115,451,716 of CM075671.1, forward strand.
AAACTTGGATATAAAAATCAAGTTCAAAGGCATTCCAACCAAAGTTTTTAAAACTCAATTCACCCCCCCCCCTCTTGAGTATTGAGGCCACTTGAACAACAAGTGGTATCAGTGCTTGACTCTTGGTAAATCAAGCTTAACAGCTTCAAGAGACTAGATGGCCTCAAGTTCTCATAACATTTTTCCCGAGGGTGGTGCTATAAACAGACCTCCCGCTTTCAATGGGGAAGGCTATGCATTTTGGAAAGAAAGAATGAAAATCTTCATTCAATCCATTGATTTGAGAATTTGGAATGCCATTGAAAATGGTCCTTATATACCAATGCATACTGTTGATAATAAGAATGTTGAAAAGCCTATAGATGAATGGACCAGTGATGAAGAAAAGAAAGTACAACATGGCTATAAGGCAAAGAATCTAATCACTATGGCATTAGGTCAAGATGAATTCTTTAGAATAATGACTTGCCAAACCGCTAAGGAAATGTGGGATACTCTACAAGTAACTCACGAAGGTACTAACGATATGAAGGACTCCAAGATTAGTACCTTGACAAGTCAATATGAAAGCTTTAGAATAAACTCGGGAGAAACCATTGTAGATATGCAGAAAAGATTTACTCTTATTATTAATCATCTCATTACTCTTGGCAAAGTTTACACTAACAAAGAACTTGTGCATAAAGTTTTAAAAAGTCTTAGCAGGGAATGGCAACCACTTGTCACAGCCATAAAACAATCTCCAAGCATCAATGAGATGTCTCTTGCAACACTCTTTGGAAAATTACAAGAGCAAGAGCAAGAACTAAAAGCATTGAAGCTAGCGGAGGAAGAAGAGAAATCTTACAAAAAGAAAGGCTTAGCACTCAAAGCCACCTCTATACATGAAGAAGAATCATGCGGTGACATGGATGAAGAAGAGGAATTTGGGTTGTTTGTAAAACGATTCGGAAGATTCATGAAGAACAAAAGATTCCAAAAGAACTTCAAGCCCCAAGGTAAGAAGCCAACTTCAAATGAAATTTCTTCCTCACCTAGCTGTTTCGAATGTGGCAAGGAAGGGCACTTCAAGGCCGATTGCCCAAATCTTAAAAAGAAGGGTAAGGATAAACGAGGAAGAAGAAGAGCTTACATTGCTTGGGATAAGAACGATGTAAGTAGCTCCGACGATTCGGAAAATGAGGAAGCAAATCTTTGCCTAATGGCCAATCACCGAGAAGAAGATAATGAGGTAAACCTTCTTGACTTAGATAAGAATGAACTACTAGATGCTTTTGAGGAGTTATATGATAAATTTATAAAAGTGTCTAATAGGCTTAAGTCATCTAGGAAAACTAGTGACACCCTTGAAATGCATCTTATGGAGGTATGTAAAGAAAATGAAAGCTTAAAAGAAGAATTAGAGAATGTTCAAGCATGTTCTAAGGATAAACCATGTGACTTTGCAAAAAGATGCGTGATGTTAGAAACAAAGGTTGTAGATCTAAATAAGACATTAGAAAAGTTCACTAATGGACGAGACAATTTGAATATCTTGCTTGGACAACAAAGATGCATGTTTAATAAAACTGGGCTAGGATATATTTAAGAAAATAGCAATCACAAAAGGGAAAAACACTATAAAAATTTCTTTGTACCATCAAGCAAATCATCTTCACCTTTTATGAAATGTCATCATTGCGGTTTTAAAGGTCATAACTCTTCGAATTGTAATATTAGAAAATTAGGGCCAAAGGTTATGAAAAAGGTGTGGGTTCCCAAAGGAACATTACCACAAGCTAACCTAAAAGGACCCAACATAAAATGGGTACCTAGTTCTCTAAACTAATCTTGTTTTGTAGGTATGCTTCAAGGCAAGCAACACCCATTGGTACTTAGATAGTGGGTGTTCAAAGCATATGACGGGAGACATAAGCAAGTTTACATCATTCACTCCCAAGAGAAAAGGAAGTGTCACCTACGGAGACAACACCAAAGGAAGGATCCTAGGCATCGGAAATATTGGTAAGAATTCTTCCACATCCATAAGTGACGTGTTGTATGTTGAAGGCCTCAAACATAATCTACTTAGCATAAGTCAATTATGTGACAAAGGATATAGAGTTTTATTTGAATCCAATTGTTGTATAATTGAGAATAAGCTAAACAAAGAGGTCAAATTTGTTGGAAAAAGAATTGATAACATTTACATGATTGATGTGGATAGTTTGTCTACAAATGATGAACAATGCTTCATTTCAAAAGAGGATGAAACTTGGCTATGGCATAGGAGAATAGCTCATATACATGTAGACCATTTGAACAAACTTGTTTCCAAAGAATTAGTGATTGGATTACCAAAGCTTAAGTTTGAAAATAGATTTTGTGATGCATGTCAAAAGGGAAAACAAGTAAAGGCATCTTTTCAATCCAAAAATATTGTTTCCACACAAAGGCCTTTACAACTTTTGCACATGGACTTATTTGGACCATCCAAAATCAAAAGCTTTGGAGGTAATTACTATGGTCTAGTTATTGTAGATGACTATTCTAGATATACATGGACATTGTTTCTTGCTCATAAAAATGAAGCATATCATGCATTCAAGAAACTTGCAAAGATTATCCAAAATGAGCAAAATTCTAAAATTGCATCCATTAGAACCGATCATGGGGGAGAGTTTGAAAATCACTCTTTTGAAAAATTTTGCGAAAAACATGGTATCAATCACAATTTTTCAGCTCCTAGAACTCCACAATAAAATGGAGTAGTTGAAAGGAAAAATAGATCCTTGGTGGAGCTTGCAAGAACCATGTTAAATGAAAACCATATTGCAAAACACTTTTGGGCCGATGCGGTAAACACCACTTGTTATGTAATGAATAGATGTTTAATAAGGCCTATTCTAAAGAAAACCCCCTATGAACTTTACAAGGGTAGAAAACCCAACATTTCACACTTTCATATTTTTGGATGCAAATGTTTTGTGCTCAATAATGGAAAGGATAATCTAGGAAAGTTTGATGCCAAATCTAATGAGGCAACCTTCCTAGGGTACTCTCAATCTAGTAAATCTTATAGATTATTCAATAAACGCACGAATACCATAGAAGAATCCATTCATGTTAAATTTGATGAAAATAGCCATAACCCTCCGAGAAAGGAAGATGTTGATGATCTTGTAGGTACTCTTCAAGAATTGACCCTAGATGACAAGGAAGGAGAAATCAAAGACACAAATGCAGCACAACATGAGGAACCACAACAATAGATCACTTTGAAGGATCATCCTCTAGACAAAGTCATGGGTGAAATGACTAAAGGTGTAAGTACTCGTAATGCAATTAGAAATACATGCAACCATTTAGCCTTTGTATCTCAAATAGAACCCAAGAACATAAATGAGGCTATTAGTGATGAACATTGGAAGTTGGCCATGCAATAAGAGCTAAATCAATTTGAAAAAAATGAAGTTTGGGAGCTTGTGCCAAAACCCAATGATCACCAAATAATAGGAACCAAATGGGTATTTAGGAATAAACTGGATGAAAATGGTATTATCACTAGAAACAAAGCTAGGCTAGTAGCTAAAGGGTATAATCAAGAAGAAGGCATTGATTATGAAGAGACATATGCACCCGTAGCTAGATTAGAAGCAATTAGACTACTATTAGCCTTTGCATGCTATAGGGATTTCAAATTGTACCAAATGGATGTTAAAAGTGCCTTCTTGAATGGATACATTCAAGAGGAAGTATATGTTGATCAACCTCCAGGTTTTGAAGACCATAAATTTCCAAATCATGTTTTCAAATTAAAGAAAGCCTTGTATGGTTTGAAACAAGCTCCAAGAGCTTGGTATGAACAGTTGAGCAAATTTCTTTTAGAAAATCATTTTGAAAGAGGGAAGGTTGATACAACTTTATTCATAAAGCACAAGAATAATAACATACTATTGGTACAAGTTTATGTTGACGATATAATATTTGGTGCCACTAACGATTCAATGTGCAAGGAGTTTGCTAAGCTAATGCAGGAAGAATTTGAAATGTCCATGATGGGTGAACTCACTTTCTTCCTTGGACTTCAAATCAAGCAAACCAATGAAGGCACATTCATTAATCAATCCAAGTACTGCAAAGAACTACTCAGAAAATTCAATATGGATAAAGCAAATGATATAGCCACACCCATGGGCACTTCATGCTATTTGGACAAGGATGAGAAAGGTAAGGATGTTGAACTCACAAAATACAGAGGTATGATAGGATCCTTACTTTACTTAACCGTTAGTAGACCGGATATCATGTTTGTTGTGTGTATGTGTGCTAGATACCAGGCTTGTCCTAAGGAATCACATCTCACTGTAGTAAAAAGGATAATGAAATATTTAGTTGGGACTCAAAATGTTGGTTTATGGTACCCCAAAGGGGCTGAATGTATTTTAGTTGGTTACTCTGATTCAGACTTTGCAGGATGTAAACTTAACAGAAAAAGCACTAGCGGAACATGTCACTTGCTTGGTAGTTCTCTTGTTTCTTGGCATAGTAAGAAACAAGTAAGTGTTGCGCTATCAACAACTGAGGCAGAATATGTTGCAGCTGGTAGTTGTTGTGCTTAAATCCTTTGGATGAGACAACAACTTCTAGACTTTGGAGTTGTATTGAACCATGTGCCTCTTAAGTGTGATAATACTAGTGCTATCAATATCTCAAAAAATCCTGTAATGCATTCTAGGACTAAACATATTGAGATTAGGCATCATTTCATTAGAGACCATGTATTAAAAGGAGACTGTGTAATTGAGCATGTTGAAACTTCTAGGCAACTAGCAGATATTTTCACCAAACCTTTAGCTACGGAGCAATTCATCCACATTAGAAGAGAATTAGGAATTCTTGACATGACCAATTGTGTTTGAATGATGAAGTATTTTGGTAAAAGCACTGTTGTATAGCATGTTTGTATGAATTTGGCATTATCTGTGGCATGATTCTTTAAGACTGCAAACTTCCTTTGAGACAAATGCATAAAAGTGAATTTTTGACCCACATAATCGATTACTCAGCTCCTCATAATCGATTAACACGTTTCTGTTTTGTTGATAATCGATTACCCTTTGATATCTCATCGATAACAATGCTTCTGTTTTAATCTAATCGATTACTTTCTAATCCATAATCGATTACACAGCCTCTGTTTCAGTATAAAATGTTTCATCTTCTCACTAATCGATTACCATACTGTTTCAATCGATTAGGACGATTCTGTTTCTTCACTAATCGATTATTCTATTTCAATAATCGATTACACACTGCTCGAAACCTTTCAAATTCCCCAGAAACAGTGAGCTAATCGATTACCCATGTCTCATAATCGATTAGCATCGGTACTGCAGAGTCAAAATGCATGTTTCCAAGGTCTACTCAAATTCCACACTCTCTTAACTCATCTCACTCCTTCCTAAACCTAATTTCTATCTATAAATACCCCTCTCTTCACCCTCTCAACTCACACTACCTCCTTCCTCTTTCTCGTTCTCAAAAGTTCCCAAGAACTCTTCTCCTCTCCTCATCTTTTTCTACATTCCTTGTCAATGGCTTCCTCCTGCACAGTTAAACGAGCAAGGTCCTCCATGGCTCAGGCAAACAACCCCCTTGACTTCTCAAGGTTCTTTTCCTCCCTAGAGACCTCCAACACTTTGTTAAAATTTTTTCTGAGAAAGAAATCATGACTCCCCACTTCACCATTGCGAAAACTTTTGATAACCATAGCCTCACCTTCACCCAATGCCTCCACCACTACAACCTCTTTCCCTTCCTCACCCTCAAGGAAGAAGAATATTATCCTGAACTCATCAGGGTGTTCTACTGTAATCTCAAACTGGTGAATGGGATGGTTGAATCCAAAGTGAAAAACGTGACCATCAATCTCACCAACGCCCAATTTGCAGAAATCTCTATGCTGCCGCTCAACAATGCAAATTTTGATGGAGGAGAACCAGAAGATGAATGGGGCTTCAATGCTCTAACTGCTCGTCAATCATTGTGGAAGGCTGCTCGCCCCAGGAGCAACCACAAATTGGTAGGACATTTGACCATGAACAACCGTCTCCTACACTTTTTCTTGGTCAAAATGATAGTTCCTCGTGGTAGGAACTATGCCTTGGTGGAAGAGGATGATGTCCTCTTGATGTGGGTGATGCTGAACCACAAGGAAATTAACTGGGTTCAATTGGTCAAGTTTCACATGCGCCACGCAAAAGACCAACAAAAACTTCCATATGGTATTCTCCTTACCAAAATTTTTAAATATTGTGGAGTAGACTTGGCTGGAGAATTATCAGAAAAAGTGCCTCCAAGAGCTTGCATTGGCACCCATCACCTCACTAAGATGGGTCTTGTTTTTCTACACGGAGCATGGTACTCACGAATGGAAGGAATTGATGCCAACATTCCCTTTGAAGCTCCTGCTGATGATGAGCCCATTCCTCCTCCTCCTCCTGCACCTCAAGCCTCTTCATCCGCTCCTGCTGACCCCTTCGAATCAATCTATGCTCATCTTGACCGCCGCTTCGATCACCTCGAAAACTCCCTTCAAGAGTTCTCAATGACCGAGCAGCAACACTTTGAGATGATGCAACAGCGCTATGAAGAACTCTCCCACCAAATCTCCGAGCTTCGATTTTTTAATCCTGATAACTAGATTTTGTGGCTGTGCTTTCTGTTTTTTCTGCTTCAGTTCTTCATTTCATTAACGTTTTTATTTTCTTCATGTAATTTCCTTCCGTTATCATGAATAAAATATGTCTTTCCTTACATGCTTTACTTGTTTTAGTATTTTTGATGATTCCAAAGGGGGAGAAGAATTATTTGTTCATATCTTGTTCATCTAGGAATAAGCTGCTAAAACAAAATAATTGCCAAATGATTAACAATTTGTAAAGAGGTTAATAAATTCCTTTTGATAGGGGGAGATTTGTTAACGCTAAAAGATAAGAGATAAGGATATTGTTAAGAGATAAAGATGCTGAACATTTGAAAAACTGGTTAAAGAAACTGTGCTATTTGAAACTGTGATTAAGAGATAATGCAGCAGATATGTTTCTGTAAGAGATAAAATTAGAGATAAGTCTTTTTGTTTAAAACTAACAACCCTCAAGAGATGAACATAGTTGTCATCATCAAAAAGGGGGAGAATGTGTTTGAATGTGTAAAAAGGTTCAAGAATTTTGATAATGACAAAAACACTCTTGAAGAAATCCTTGCAAAAACAAAGACATGAAATCAGACCCTGAAATACAGCGAAGATAATCGATTAGGAAGACCAGGCTAATCGATTAGGGTCATTCTGTTTTGGAAGCAATTGCATTAGGCCATAAGATAATCGATTACAGCAATCAAGATAATCGATTATAAAGCTACTGGAATTAAGCTAATCGACTACACACATGATATAATCGATTACCAATATCAAAAATGGCATTAAAGGCATCAGGTATAATGGCTAATCGATTGAGGGAATTTATAGAATCGATTAGAAGGCTACTGGAATTAAGCTAATCGATTGCCAGACAAATCTAATCGATTAGGAAGCTGCGAAGCCAAATTAAATGTATCAGGTATAGTTGCTAATCGATTGCAGTACAAGATGTAATCGATTAGTTGTCCTCTGACTTGAAGATAATTGATTACAGCTCGAGGGTGTAATCGATTACAATAGTGGGAAAACACTTTTAAGTGGGAAACCAGCACATGTCTCTACCACTTTTCAGAATCCCACTATGTGCAACGGCTAGGAAGAAGAAAGGCACTCCTCAAGCTCTCAAATGGCTCTATAAATTGAAGAGGAATTCAAGCACAAACGCACACCAAGAAGCTACAATTCCTTTGCTCACTCTTGTGCTTTGTAAGCTCTATTCTTGTATATCTTGAGATTTCATTTGTATATCCTCTCTTCTTAAGAGATTAGAAATTGTGTGAGCTATCATTTGCTTATCCACTCTATTAAGAGAGTCATTTCCTTGTAAACACTTCAACAAACACAAAAGATTTTCACTCTAGGTTGAGTGGTCACAAAGGTTGGGGTTCAACCTTTGGGTATTGAGAGTTTAAGAGATTGGGTGGGTTGCCCTTGTGCCAGTGAGGATTGAGTTCTTGAGTGTGGGACACTAGGAAGCTGCAATTGCTCATAGCTTGTATCTCTAAACTTCAGTAGTGGAAATCCTCTAAGTGGGTTGCTTAGAGGCGAGACGTACACCGGTGTTGGTGGAACTCGTTATATCGGTTTGCAAGCTCCTCTTCCTTACTCTTTTACTTTCACATACTGCATTTGGTTGATTGGTGTTGGTAGATTGTGAATTGCATACTTGAGCTTGTCAAATTTGTTATATTTCAAATACTGCCCACCAAGTATTTGTTAAATTGTTTCAGCAATATTTATCCTTGTGGTGCATTACATACTATCTGTAACTTGATTTCACTTGCATATTCTTATAAACTTGGATATAAAAATCAAGTTCAAAGGCATTCCAACCAAAGTTTTTAAAACTCAATTCACCCCCCCTCTTGAGTATTGAGGCCACTTGAACAACAAGAACTTATCGTTCAAAAGTACTAGGCATGGTAAACATGGAAATTAATACGGGATAGTTGTGAAGAGTGAAAAATCCTTCATTCTGAAATGCAAAAAGAGCCTCAAGTTTAGCTATTTCTAGCTCGGGGAACCATGACCCTTTTATTAAAGGTTTGATCCCACGTTAATTTCCATATCTTGCTCAAGGGTATTCGTTAAGCTCTGAATAGCTTCCGGTGAAAATGAGGATAAGGAAAAGAAATTAGTTGATGTCATGTTTTGGAACCGGTACTTCCCCATTGCTTTAACATAAAGCATTTTTTTTGGGAAACAGCGATTGCTAAGGGTCCAAGTCGCAATAGTCATAATTTTTCTATTCGTCATCGACGTCCCTGTTGGGGCGGAAACAAAATCATTTTTTGACGATTAGGAAAATCTATGGCTCAAGACTCAGAGGTACATGACCAAAAGAGGACTATCTACTCACCCGAAGAATACTGTGTATTCCAAAATGAGTCATTATTTTCAAAAACTAAGCGAATCTGCGGGTGGTAGATAATTCATTTTTTGGATAAAAGGGAAAGCAAAAATGACGTAAGGTAAAGTAAAGTTTGCCCTTCTGTGTCCTAGGTCGGGTTTTGTTGAAAGTCTTTTCTAGGCTCTATGGCTTGTCTAAAAATGACTCTCCACACCGGGTGGCTTATACTAGACATCTAGAAGGTCACCAGAGCCAAGATCCTACCCATGACAGGGACGCAAACAGTGGGGAATCCACTAGGTGCATATATCATGAGAGGTCGAACTACGGTTGAGGTTCTCATGAACACCGGATAGGAAGTACATCCTATACGATTCCGTTACCAACCCCTCCTAACTTAAGCTTCATTTGGGGCCCGGGTATAGGGCGCCACTCATAGGTGTGTGCAAGTAATTATGAATGTAGTGTGTGGAAGGGCAGTCCATACCTTTTACCTTACCCCATTCTGCACAAACAACAAACACAGAACAAATATACAAAGTCGTCTAACCTAGGGTTGAACGATCACACAGACATTAACAGAACATAAATGACAGAATACAAACAAAACAAAAACCATATACAAATATCGACAGAAAATAAAATAAAGGAAGAAGTTAAATAATTAATATGCTAATTAAAACATGCGCTATCAAATTGACTGGCTTGACTCTCTAAGTCCCCAGTGGAGTCGCCATCTGTCGCGACCGGGATCGCGGCGGCACGGCCGACACTCAAAATGATTTTTGTTCGAAAAGAAAAAAACAGGGAGTCGCCACCAATATTTTTTAGGATAAAATACCGGAAAAACCTTTCATTAAAGCACTGGTTATAAAAATGAAATTCCATGTTCGGGAGTCTAATTATAGGTGAGGAAGGTATTAGCACCTCACAACTGTCCGTTATAAAAACGGTTACCTCAATATGATAGCGCGCGTTATAATTAACCCAATAATTATTTTAACTTCTCCATGAAAAGAAAATATACGAGATGACAAAATATACAAAAATAAACAAAAATAAACACGGAATATTTACATGAGGTTAACAGGATGTCTCATCCAAATTAAACTCGCTCCACCTTTTCAAAAAATGAGATTAACAGGACGTCTCATCCAAATTAAACTCGCTCCTCCTTTTTTTAAATAAATAAATAAAATAAATAAATAAATAAAAAGCAATAAAAATTGTAATAATAATAACAACAATAATAATTATTACACCTTTTACACTAGTCCGAATAGAATGTATGAAGCACTCATTTTTATTAATATTTATCAATCAATAGATATTAATTGATAATTGAAAAGGAAGACAAAGTCATTGAACAACAATTAAATCAACAGAAAATAAATAAATACAAGTACTAAAAAATGAGGGAGGAGAGTGGGACCGGTGTGATGAGGATTTGAGGGGCTGTTATTGTGGAGAACGGTGTGGAGAAGAGAGGGAGACAGTGTTGAGGATTTAAAGGGGCTGGACGGTACGGGTTAGGAGAAGGAGAAGTGGGGGCTGGTGTTTGAGAGAAGACGGGGTTGTATGGAGAAGTGGAGATGGAGAGAAGGGCAGTGTTAGGCGAGGTAGAGAGGGAGAGGACAGTAGTGAAAGAAGAGAGGGAATCGTGTTTAGGTGAGGTGGAGAGGGGACAGTGTTGAGAGGGAAGGATGAGAGGACAGTGTTTATGTGTAGGAGGACGGTGTGGAGAAGAGAGAAGGAGGTTGAACCGTGCGGGTTTAAGGAAGGGCTGGGACGGTGGGAAGAGAGGTGAAGGACGATTGGAGAGGGAAGCTGTACGGTATAGAGAGGAACAGTGTGTCTGGTGTTGGTGAGGGATGGTATGGAGTTGGGGAAGGAGAGAGGAGAAGTGGAGGATAGAGGGCTGGTCGGTGTGGTGTGAGACGGTGTGGTGAGGGCTATGTGAAGAGGATTTGAGGGGGGCTGGACCGAGTGAAGAAAGGGCAGTGTTGAGAGTGGGACGGTGTGGATGAGAGGATAGAGGGACAGCGTTTGGAGAGGAGAGAGGAGACGGTGTTTGAGAGGAGTGAGGACGGTTGGGAGAGGAGAAGGATAGTTGGGAGGAGGAGGAGGTTAGGATGGTGTTGTGAAAGGACAGAGGAGAAGAGGGACGGTGTTGGGTTTTAGGGGGGTTGTACAGTATGGTGTGAAGAGGGGACGATGTTGAGAGGAGAAGGAGGTTGGGACGGTGGGGTGTGAAGAGAGGACGATGTTGAGAGGGTTTGAGGGGCCGGACCGAGTGAAGAGAGGGGCTTCTGTTGAATTATGGGGCTGGATGGTCTGGTGAGAGTAGAGTGAGGACGGTTGGGAGGGTGAAGGATGAGGACGGTGTGGTGAGAGAGAGAGAGGATGGTGTTGGTGGGTTGAGTGAGGACGGTGTAGTTTTGTGGGTTTAGAGGGGGATGGTTGGTTTTGGGAGGAGCTGTACGGTTATGAAGGGAAGTTGGACGGTATGGAGAGGGAAAGAGAGGGACCATAGAGAAAGGGGACAGTAGGTGTTTTTAAAGCTGCCTTTCTTCTCCCTAATGCTTCCTCCTTGTTCTTCAGGATCAAGGTTCCTTTTTTTTTTTATGAAGGCTTCCCCCTATTTACAGAAGTGGAAAATGGTGGTTAGTGGGGTTTTTTATTATTTCTTTCTTGTCAGCCGCCCTACTAATCAACAAAGCAACTTGGATACAGCCTGGATCTTGACAATAATGGAGGCTGGTGGGAATTTTTTATCATTTTCTTCCTGTCTTGTTGTGAGCCGCCCTCCTTAATTCAAGGATCCACTTGGATAGTGGAAATCCATGTCAGCATGCGCAATTAGTGGAATCTGACTCGGATTTCACTTTCTCTCCAGAATCCGAGTGGAAAAGGTGCCTTTTGTGCACAAGACCGAGTGGAAAAGGTGCCTTTTGTACACAAGACCGAATAGAAAAAGTGTTGTTCCTACAAAAACCGAGTGAAAGCTTTGCTCGGTGTTGCTTTATTGGTCGGTGTAGTTGCTGTGAGGAGGGTCAATATTGTGGTTATGAAGGGCTGAACGAGTAAAACAATTCTGGTTGAAACATTCAATCGGAAACCGAGTGCAAAGTGACTCAGAAATGGTTGAAAGATGGCTCGGAAATGGTTTAAGTATGGCTCGGAAATGACTAAAAATTGGCTCGGTGCTGACTGAAGAGGCTTCACTTGGTGCTGACTGAAAATTGGCTCGGTGCTGACTGAAGAGTGAGTGACTCGGAATTGTTTCAATCGGATGTATTTTGCTCAGATCTTGTTTTTGTTTGAAGCATTTACTTGGAATTACTTCAATCGGAGGTGTTTTGCTCGGCAATCCTTCTGCTTGAAGCTTCATTCTGCCCTTCTGCTTGATTCACTCGGCATCTCAAAACTATTTTGCTCGGTTGCTGGCAGATCAAAACCATTCTTTCTTTAACTTCACATTGATTCAGTCGTAAAGTAAGTTTCCCCCAGAAACTCATCACTCGGATTGAATCATATTGATTCACTCAGAATGTTGTCAACCGGTTTGGAAATAAGCTTCAACCCACTCGGATTCACAACGGGGAGTCGTCGTGGTTTTTATCAGAATGGAACTTTGAGAAAATCCGACGACTCGGACATATTCACTCGGGAGTCGGCTTCATACTTCAATCATGATGTGCTCGGATGTTGGGATTGTTTCACTCGGAGTCCTCCTTTACACTTCAATCAGAATTGAGAAATTGAGAATCTGACCACTCGGAGCCAGTCTTCTTTCCTCTCAGAACTTGTAACACAGCTTCAATCTTCTGAGTGTATTCACTCGGATATATTCACTCAGAATCCGGCTTTACCTTCGAATCATAAGAGTTTCATTCGACAATTGACCCTCGGATATGCTCACTCAAGACTCAGCCTGTTCACTTCAATCAGAAAAGCTTCATTCAGTAGCCTGTTCACTTTAATCAGAAAAGCTTCTCTCAGCCTGTTCATTTCACTCGGAGTTGGTCTTCCCTCCACTCAGAATTTGGGACTCAGCTTTATCATTCCTTCGGGTGCCATCACTCGGATTCAGCCTTGTTTTCCAGTTGGAGCCTTGCATTGCTCGGAAATGCAACTCTCTGCACAACTCACTCGGAGTTCGGAGCGTTTCTTCATTTGAGAGGTAATTCGTTCACTTAGAAACGCCTCACTCCAAAGACATACCACTCGGTGACTTCTCGTTCGGAAACGCCTACTCGGAAATGATCATTCCGAGTTCCGAGTCATCTTACTCGGAAATGATCATTTCCGAGTCCCTCTTTTTTTTTGAAAATTCACCATTTTTGACTGGACCGAAATAGGTGTTCACAATATATATCTCCTAAAACTCAAGATTGGGACTTCATCAAAGTCCAATAACCTCAACGGTCATGCCAATCATTCCAATCATTTCTTCTAAGCCCAAAAGTCATTCTCATGATTACCAAACCATCAATTTCCTAAATTTTTCCAAGAGTCCCAATTGTCAATTTCTTAAGGGTTTTTCATGAAACTATCGATCATGAATCTCAACAATCTTCATGCATCATCACAAGCATAACATCATCATTATTAAAGTGCTAATCAATATAAACAGCACACAATGATCCCAATGGTCATCTACCCTATGGTTGGGTTTCACATGCATATACCATCATTCACATAACATCAACTTAGCTCAAAAATTCATCACTATCAATAATCAAATTTCAATACTTCTAAAATTTCACTCTCATATAAATCATTCTAAAGCATCCAAAATCATCAATTTGGCCAAAACCCCTAAATTTCCAACACTTAGGGTTTTCATTAAAATCACCCAACAACAACTTAATCAATTTTCTTAAATCATCATGAACACCCCAATCTTTCTCATCACATAACATCAAGCCACATTCAAAAATCATATTTCTAATGTTTCAAGCCTAGGGTTCCACCATCTTTCTTAACACCCATAATTTCTACAGCAACTATTTCAAACCCAACATCATTAAAACCATAAATAGAGTAAGGTAGGCTCACAATCTTACCTCAAAAACCCAAGCTTTCACAAAAACAAAAATGGAGGAGAGGAAGAAGAACCCATTTGATTTTTTTCCCTAAAGTGCCATTCATGCTCCATGAATCCAAGCTTTGATTTTGATTTTTGCAAGAATGGAAAAGGAAGGGAGGCACATGATTTTAGAGAAGAGAATGGGTGGACAAGAAGAAAATGAAGAGTTAATGGATGGAGAAGAAGCCACACGGTGATATAGGAAAAAGAGAGAGGAATTATGTAAAAATTGGACATTGTCCAATGGATAAAAGAGTGCCTCTAGTTACTTTTTCCAATGGTCCAAAAATCCCATTACCCAATGGACAAAAGAAAGTAAAGGAGAGTAGGAAAAAGGCTACGGTGGAAATGAGAGGAGAAATTGGGATTTTGGATTTTCTTTTAATTATATTTGGCTCGTATTTTCTCCGTTTAATATCATACCTCATGTTCGATTAATCATTTTCTCAATACCAAAAATTATTTTAACTACACCATCATAACCACAATAATTTTCTAAGTATTCTAGACCTATCAAATATCCAATTTTACCAAGTGGGTCCCAAACCATCCATTAAATCATCCGGTTCTGGTAAATCTTAATTTACTGATAATTCACCTCTAGTGTCTAACTAATTTTCTCACGAATGGAAGAGGAAAGGAGGCACATGATTTTAGAGAAGAGAATGGAGAAGAAGAAAATGGAGAGTTAATGGAGGGAGAAGAAGCCACACGGTGATATAGGAAAAAGAGAGAGGAATTATGTAAAAATTGGACATTGTCTAATGGATGAAAGAGTGCCTCTAGTTACTTTTTCCAATGGTCCAAAAATCCCATTACCCAATGGACAAAAGAAAGTAAAGGAGAGTAGGAAAAAGGCTACGGTGGAAATGAGAGGAGAAATTAGGATTTTGGATTTTCTTTTAATTCCATTTGGCTCGTATTTTCTCCGTTTAATATCATACCTCGTGTTCGATTAATCATTTTCTCAATACTAAAAATTATTTTAACTACACTATCATAACCACAATAATTTTCTAAGTATTCTAGACCCATCAAATATCCAATTTTACCAAGTGGGTCCCCAACCATCCATTAAATCATCTAGTTCTGGTAAATCTTAATTTACCGATAATTCACCTCTAGTGTCTAATTAATTTTCCCATAATTATTAGACCCTAAATAATTAATTATCTTCACCCAATAAATTTATTTTCTTCAAAATTCGGGATGTTACAATGAGAAAGTAAAATAGCTTTTGCCTTTGGAAGGGAGCAGGCAATGTAAATGAGAAAAGAGAAATGAGAGTTTTGTTTTAATTCTTTTAACCCATCATTAATACTTTCCCATTTTATAACAAACAGGATCACCGTTTGGGCTCAATACTTTATCAAAAAAGTATTCCGAAGACATATTCGAATTCACAAGAATATTCTTAATGGCCCTGACCAACAGTACCTTAATCAGAGATACTTAGTCTGACACCCATATTTTAATTTGGTACAATTTCAACACATTAAGCCTCAATAATTTATGAATACTCATAATAAATCTTAATTTAATTATTTCTAATTTTTTGAAACATGAATCAATTCATATATAATTATTTACTATTTATTTCTCTCAATTAATCATTTTTATAAATTTTAGGATGTTACAATGTACCCCACCTGAAAAGAAATTTTGTCCTCAAAATTTAACATACCAAATTCGAACGCATTCGGATGTCACTCCTGTATATCATCTTCATTTTCCCACATATGAGTCTCCATATTACCAAGTTTCCATGCCACCTTCACCAACGGTACCAACTTGTTTCGTAATCTCTTAACGGAATGCTCAACAATACGAATAGAAATAGGGAAGATAATCAGATCATCCCGCACATCAACATCATCAACATGAATCACATGCAAGGGATCAGGAACATACTTTCTCAACTGCGACACATGAAATATTGGAAATATGCACTAAAAGCCTATATAGGACGCATCATTTTGAATAAGTCATTTTTGTTAAATAGTTTAACAACCTTTATTTATCCTTGGAGTAATAGGTCATATGAGAGTTATTCCTAAAATGTCCCTAGTCAAGTATTTACGTGGGGACATGTAAATACATTAAGACTAGTGTGTGAGTATACTGATGATCTGATTTCACAGATCATGGATATAAATGATATCAAGTCTTCATACGGGTACACATTAAGAGTAATGATGTACTGGACAAACCCACCATGAGAACGTTGCATGGATCGTTACATGAATGTCATAAACGATTCTCAATATGATAATGGTATATGTAGTCCTTTGACCTAAAGTCACTACGATTCCTACATAAGGAGTTTATTGTTTTAATATAATCAAACGTCTTCTGTAATAAGAGGACTATAAAGGTTGTGGTTAGGCAATAAATAAATTATGCAGAGGGATGTGAGTGATGTAGATGGGATTTGTCTCTTCTATGTGACAGGAGTGATATCTATAGGCCACTTGATGGAGTGAGACTAAGGAAATACATGGCCATGCTAGAAAGAATAAATATTGGATATTTATTCGGATAAAGTCTACTCCGGTATCAAGTAAAATAAATTGGACCGTACAAGGATGACGCGACCATGCCTTGGGCCCAATTAGGATATCGTGACAAAAGGAACAAACATATAAAATAATTATCACTTATAGTTTATGTTGATAATAAATAATATTCGGACATAATGATGCATTGCTAGATGCCGCTCTTATTTTATATTAATAATAAAATAGTTTATTATTAATATAACCGAGTATTTTACCTATAGGTTCACACGTAGAGTAAGGCCATCAGAAAATAGCTTTTTATTTTAGTTGGACTAAAATAAGACTATTGGGCCTAACTCATTTAGAATGAGTAAGGAGCCCACTCTTTAGAGAGCAAATTAGGTCAAACCTAAGCCTATAAATAGAGCATAAGATGCTCATAGGCGGCTACCCAAAAAGAGACATAAAATACGCAAAAGTTGCAAAAGCTACACGCCGTCAAACTAGTATTTGGAAGGTGTAGCATTTCTGGTGGGAGTACTCGTGTGTACTCCTAAAGGACGAGGCTACGATTGCTTCGATATTCTTCAAGAGGTAATCCTAAAATGTAATGTTTTTTGTGTTTGTCTTATGCTTTGAAACACGGCACTTTGCAAAACCTATGGGAATCCTTGTATTTCCGCTACTCATACACTAAGGATTCCTTAATAGTGGTATCAGAACCTGGTTGTAAAACCATGTTTTGGGCAAACGTTTGTTTAAAGAACATGTAAAAATAAAAATAAAAATTCTTTTATAAAAAGAATTGTAAAGGTTGAATCCTTTTGCAAAGGTTGCATCTTTTATTAGATATGTTGTAAAGGTTGCATTTTTAATGAGATATTATGTAAAGGTTGTATTTTTATGAGATATGTTGCAAAGGTTGCACCTTTTGAAAGCTAATATCAATATATTTTTGCTTTATGTATATTGATTGCTTTTCTCAACATTTTAATTAAAGAACATGTTTTTAGGATGTGCTTTATTATATGAACATGTTGTATGTTGCAATGGTGATTGTTTTATATGTGTTCTAATTATAAGGCATATTTTATATTTATTTAATTAAATTGAAATCAAGGGTTGTATATAATGACGTCTATATGCTTTCTCTTTTCTAATATGAATTGTTCATATGAGATTGTATTTAGAAAGTTTAAGAGTTAAACCCTAGCCATAATAAAAACTAAGATTCAAAAGTTGAAACCTAGCCGTAATGGTATTTTATTTATTTGTAAATGTTACAAATAAAATATTTGATTTTAATATTATATTTTAAATTCGATTTGTAAAAGTTACAAATCAAATTTTTAATTATTAGTTAAAATTAAAGTTTGTAAGAGTTACAAATTTAAATAATTTATTCTTATTAATTTTAATAGGATTTGCATTGTTTGTGATCCTTTTAAAATTAATGTGATTTGTAAGAGTTACAAATTTAAATAATTTATTCTTATTAATTTTAATAGGATTTGCATCATATGTGATCTTTTTAAAATTAATATGATTTGTAAGAGTTACAAATTTAAATAATTTATTCTTATTAATTTTAATAGGATTTGCATCATATGTGATATTTTTAAAATTAATGTGATTTGTAGGAGTTACAAATTGATTCATATTTATTAAATTTAATATGATTTGTAATTGTTACAAATAGAAGATAAGATCTTTATTAAATTTAATAATTTTAAAATCAAATATTTAATCCTTAATAAATTGGATAGGATTTGTAAAAGTTACAAATTAAAGATAAGATCTTTATCAAATTTAATAGGATTCAAAATAAAATATCTTGAACTCTAGAGATAAGGTCTAAAATTTAAACCTTGATCGTTCCTAAAAAACATAGGATGATTGTTGGGACTCTAGAGATAACGTTTAAAAGTTAAACCTTGACTATTCCTATTTTAGGATAATTGTAAGGGTCAAAAGATAAGGTTTAAAAGTTAAATCTTGGCCGTTTCAAAATTAAAGATTTCAAATTGTTTAAAATCATAACCGAATATTTTGAGCTGTTAATGGTCAGTGAGATGTTCTGGCTAGGAAAGACTTGGTACTTAAGCGGTCACTCCGGACCCACCTCTCTTTCCTGGGAACTAACCTGATTACAGTACTAAATTTTTGGGTTGGAACACCCCTTGACCCTGTCTATTGAACGGTCAACAGAGCCGCCAAACTTCTTTGTGTAGTTTTCCTTTTATGACCCCGCGTGTTTAATTATGTGTTTTAAAATTTATTTTATTTTAAATACAATTGATTACTCTATTAATTGATTAATTAACATGTCCAACGATGAATGGTTATGGTCTTAGATTTTTTTCATTTAATTTTAAATACAGCCTGCGTGCTGTGCCTTTCTCTATTCTTAAATTTCTTCTCTCAACCCTTCACTCGTATGTAAAACGAGTTTTATTTATTACATTGTAATCTTGGAAAACCTAACAAGGTGGAGACCTAGAAGAAACCTAGAGTGGTGATTCTTGATGGATATGACCTTGAAAGGAACAAAAGAGTGGTGACTCTAGGAGGATGGTGGTTTCAAGAAGTAGGACTTCATGAAGTCAAGACACCATAGTTCCTTTAGGTTTATTTTATTTTATTTTATTTTCTAGGAAGACCATAACCATCTCACAACTTTGATTGCATGTTTTGGGGTTTTATTTTACGTTAAAGCGTTTAATGAAAGTCGGTAATGAACAATAAGAAAATTGAAATCCCTCAAGCCCGACAATCATACCTTCCAATAAGTAATAACGTCTAACTTGATATAAATAAAGTGCAGGTCACGTCATAGTTGGGTGCCTTTATTTATGTTTAGTAGGACATGATTGGATAATTGGATTATCCAAGTATTATTAAGTTTTATTTAAATAGACATTTTTCAATTGGATTGGAAAAGCCTAAAGGTATGAATAGTCTAAAATGCGTTCTAATAAACAACTGTCATCAATGCTAGTTTCAATAAAGTGTAGGTTCTGCCAAAGTAGGGTGCTTTTATTGATATTAGTAAAGGATGATGGATAATTGGAATATCCAACCATTTGTTATTGGACTTATCTAGGTAACTTTAATCAGATTGAAGAACCTAGAAGCGTTAATATTAAGTTTAAACGCCTTCTAATAAGTAACACTCGTCGAGACTAATGTCAATAAATAGTGGGCCTGCCAAAGCAGGGTGCTATCATTTATATTAGTAAGGCGCGATGGGATAATTGTAATATCCAAATTGTTTTTATTAAGCCTAAACTTAACTAAGTTTTTCAATTGGATTGAAAATAACTTAGAGGCGTAAGGATTGAGCTTAAATTCATAAGATGAATAAGGGTAACGAGTTACCCACTCAATCATCCAAGAGTTGCATGAGATGCAATTGGAAATGTGTTTCCTACCTAAATAACCAAGGGTTGGGCGATCAGCCAAAGCTGACTTAACACTAGGCTAAATATGGATCTTGGCCCAATAGAAAAATCTTCCAATGGGATTTTTAATGATTCAGTGAGGGTATTTGTTTTGAATCAAAATAGTGGGAGACAACATATTTATTTAATGACCAAAATTTAAATATGTTTAAAATAGAAGTGATAGATTTGCATGTAATTTGTTTTATAATAACCATGATATACCAAATATTGTTTTGTTGCAATCTGTTCTTTGGAAGGACACTTTATCTAGAAAAATGCCTAGATAGGTATTGAGACTTGAGAATTATCTTCATTAAAGATGAATTGGTAGTGTGTCATGTTTGGCTTATATATCATCTATGGTTGGGTCTTGAATACCCTATGGAGTCTGCATAAACTCTGAGCTATAAAAGGCAATATGAATATATAGGAGATATACGATATGATCGTATACAGACTTTATTAAGGCCAAGTTGGTCTGGAAGTATAAAAGGTGATCAAGAAAGGAAATTGTTTCCAGTTTTAGCCAAAATAAGACATTGAAATAATTTGTCTAAAGAACTTGAAGGAGTTCAAAAGAAAGGGAAGTAAGACTTCCACTATAGGTCATGTTATAGAAATCAAGTTATTTTACTTCACTAACATTAGTATCAGATACTAGTAGTAGATCTCAAATTTTAAACGATCAAGGAAGTAGATCACTTGTTAAGGGTGGAGAAATCTGTGTAAAATTGAGCAAAAGTTGCTACAATAAAGATAAGATCTTTACCTATTGGGCTAGTTAGTGAACTAAACATTGTGCATATTGTTTCTTGTTAGACAAGAAATGTTTTTCTTATTATAAAATAACTTTATTTCTTCAAATGGATGTTGATGCACAATTGAGTAATGGATTCCACATCCTAAATCTCAAAACACCCATTTATAACAACTGCCAAAATAGGTTAAAATAAGTGATTTTGAACCTTACTTACATGGTATTATCTCCTAAGGCAAATGGATAAGAAACACATTTTCTAAATACCATTAATGTGGTTATATGGACTCTTTTTGATTTTGGAATCAATGGAGACATGTAAATCTTATTTATTGGAGAGATAATTGAGACCTCATTCATTGAAAAGATGAGTAATCTATTATCTAATACATAACGATGTATGTGGGCCTATTGGAACAATAACTAGATATGTTTTTCAATACTTCAACATACTAATTGAAAAGTCAATGAGTATGGATTTATGTAACATAAGTTAGAAAGTCTTTGAAAAGTTCAAAGAATTCATAATGAAGTGAAAAACCAAATTGGCAAGACAATTAAAGCTCTTGATTAGATCAAGATAGTAAATAATTTGAGTTATAAGTTTGATAACTATCTAATAGAGTGAGAGATTACCTCTTAACTCATTCCTCATGGAATGCCTTAATAGCATCTCTACGGGGAAAAGTCAAACCTTGTTGGGCATAGTTTGATTATTGATTATTATCAAACATCTCTAACTCCTTCAACGTTCCTTTATTAACAAAATTTCCACACTTAACCATGTTCCATCTTAGACTTTCTTAAAGAAACCATATATGATATGGACTAGGAAGAAACCTAGTATGTCTTTACTAATAATTTGGAACTATGATGCTTTTATAGAGCATCCAACTCTAACAAGGTCAGATCCAAATTAGATAAATGTCTTCTGTGAGATACCCAAAGAAAGCTAAGGGTTATCAGTTCTACAATTCATATGAGAATAAAAGGCTTATTGCTTAGAATGTTGTATTCTTGAATAAGAGTACATCCCTTAAAGAATCAGTGGGAGAATGGTAGAACTTGAAGGAATTCAAGTATCACAAAGCATTTAAAAGTCAAGGATGGACTTGAAGCAGAAATCACAAAGTGTTGTGAAATCCTTAGCTCCGGTAGCACAAGACTTGTGTAAGATCAAATAGCATATGTCACCAAACCTGAAAGATATGGATATCTTATAAATCAGGAAGGAGGCATATTGCTAAATAACTAAGCTTCTTATGAAGAGGCCAATGCAAGTTTAGATTCTAAGACCATAGGATTTGAAATAGGTTCCATGTATATTAACAAGGTATGAACCTTGGTTGACGCACCTAAAGGGTAAAACCTATAGGATGCAAATGGGTTTTCAAAAGGAAAACTAAACATGGATGGTAATAAAAGTACCTTTAAAAGCAAGATTGAAAAAATTCAATTAGCTTAAAAACTATTTAGATCCTGCTTGTTGTAGCAGTATACCACCATTATGAGATATGGTAGATAGATGTCAAGATAGAAATCATCTTAAGGATGTGTATGTGACACAACCTAAAGGCCTTTTATGCCTAAAACATCTAGGAAGGTATGTGAACTGCAAATGTTCTATTTATGGACCAAAGCAAGCTTTTAGAAGCTAGAATCTTCATTAAAGAATGAAGATAAATCTTGTGACTATAAAAGGGTTAGTAACTGCACAATTATAGTTCTAGTATTACATGCAGAAGACATGCTTCTTCTAGAACTAATAATATTCTCATTCTATAGTCAAGAGTATCCTTAAACACTTAAGAAGGACTAAGGATTTAATCTTGATAAATGGAAGATGAGCTCATTGTAAAGGTTACATCGATGCCAATCTTTTGGTTAATTTGAAAGACTTAAGATTGAAATCGAAATATATGTGTTGTCAAGATGGTTGTGATGTATGCTTGAAAGGTTCAAAGCAAGAAACAATCATTGGTTCTACTAACAAATCTAAGTATTTTGCTATGTTAAATTACAAAAGAAGTCAATTTACATTTAATCATTCCAAATTTTTTGTACCCTATGAGTTTCCACTATGATGACAATGGAACCATAGAACAATATAAGGAAATGGATTAATCCAAGCATATACTTAAATAGTTTCATCTTTAGAAGATGTGAAAATATGCAATGTGCATACCAACAAAATTGTTGGGAACCCGCTAGTAAAATTGCTTACGTAGTAAAAGCATAAGGGCACTGAAGATGTCATTGGGCATTAACCTTATCGGCTCTAAGTGCAAGTGGGAGGTTGTTGGAAATATGCACTAAAATCCTATATAGGACACATCATTTTGAATAAGTCATTTTTGTTAAATAGTTTAACAACCTTTATTTATCCTTGGAGTAATAGGTCATATGAGAGTTATTCCTAAAATATCCCTAGTCAAGTATTTACGTGGGGACATGTAAATACATTAAGACTAGTGTGTGAGTGTACTGATGATCTGATTTCACAGATCATGGATATAAATGATATCAAGTCTTCATATGTTGGTGTATGCACTACGAGCTATTAATGTATCAATCTTAACTTATTAATAAAATTAGTATTTTCAGTTTTAGACAAATTCTATTTATCCTGGAATAATAGGTCATATGAGAATTATTCCTTAAACGTCCCTAATCAAGTATTTACATGGGGACATGTAAATACATTAAGATTAGTGTGTGAATGTACTGATGATTTGATCTCACAAATCATGGATATATGATATCAAGTCTTTACACGGGTACACATTAAGAGTAATGTTGTACTGGACAGACCCACCATGAGAACGTTGCATGGATCGTTACATGAGTGTCATAAACGGTTCTCAATGTGATAATGGTATGTAGTCCTTCGACCTGAAGTCACTACGATTCCTACATAAGGAGTTTATTATTTTAATACAATCAAACGTTATCTGTAATAAGATGACCATAAAGATTGTGATTAGGCAATAGATAAATTATGCAGAGGGATGTGAGTGATGTAGATGGAATTTATCTCTCCTATGTGACAGGAGTGATATCTATGGGCCACTTGATGGAGTGAGACTAATGAAATGCATGGCCATGCTAGGATGAATAAATATTAGATATTTATTCTATAAAGTCTACTCTGGTATCAAGTAAAATGAATTGGGCCATACAAGGATGACGACGACCATGCCTTGGGCCCAATTAGATATCGTGACAAAAGGAATAGATATATAAAATAATTATCACTTATAGGTCATGTCGATTGTAACACCCTAATTTTTAATAAATAATAATTACAAAAACAGGGAGAAGTTTTTCACAAAAACCAACCACTGGTCAATCGGCATAAAAAAGAAAGAAGAAGGCAAGGGAAATAAAAGAATATTTGTGCGTATGGTAATCAGCGGAGGAAACAAGGTTGGGACTGACCCGTTCGGTCCAGCGAGACACAGCAGCGCCTGGGCGAAACTAAGATAACGCTGGCTCGCTCAAGCGAAGCCCGACGCCGCCTGAGCGAAGCACAACGATGCAACCACGGAAGGAGGAAATGTCCACGCCGCCCATCCAGTTCAGCAAAGCACGACAACGCCTGAGCGGATCCAACCACAACATCCACTCGCTCAGGCGAGGTCCAACACCGCCCAGCGAGACATGATAATACAACAACGGAAGAGGAAGGTATTTGGGTAAAGTTCCACACTGACACTTACTCGCTTCAGCGCGATTCCACACGCTTGGGCGGGCCGTCCTAGTCGCTCGGGCGAGGTATGACTCCGCCTAAGCGAGGCCAACACAAGGGCCCCACCAAACACAGATACAAGGTAATTTCTTAATTGGATATGGACAAGGGTTCACTCGGCAAATCCTCACGCTCGCCCTTCACTCGGGGAATCAGGTAGTTAAGTCCCACTCGGACTTATTCGAAACCCCACCACTCGGGACACAATTTCTTACTCACTCGGACTTTACATCTTCCACTCGGATTTCCAATACCTTATACTTAGGGTCCAATCCACTCTGAACCACTATTCGAACTCCTCTCTCAGTGAGGAATCATCTGATGTTTTCACTCGGGGAAATACAAACTCTTCCTCACTCGGGATTTATTTATGATTTTCACTCGGAGTCGAATAACATGTCACTCGGAAAGGCCACCCAGAAATCTTCACTCAGAACTACTAACTTAACATAATTTCGCTCCTCAACGGCCCTCGAGACGTTTAGCAACACTTCCAGTCGGAAAACGCATCCAATCAGCACGAACCACATACATATGAATACAAGCATTTACTAAGGCTTACGAATACCATACAAGTGACACCATGACTATTCAATCTTTATAGGTGAGTGTATTTAATCGTCATTTTACATAAACGCCGGCCAAGGCTACACGGACAAAACATAATAATGCAATACAATTGTTCAACAGTCGGAGTGCACCACACTCGGACTTGAATCCTCATCATCACTTCAGAGTCCGACCTGCACACACACTGAAAAATGGTGTAGGGGTGAGCTTCTACATGTAAAATGACAATCAGGGACTCGGTATCAGTGTCAGTACGCACACTTACCTTCATTCAAGCGTTATCGGTTAACTAAATTTATGCAATTCAAGATAATATCTATAACATACATACTACGTATATTTCATTTCCACACATACACACACATGCAACCACGCACTCAGAAATCATACACACACTCCACGCATACTATGTGCACTACCACAATCAGCCTCATATCTATATGCATGCATGCGGATCCGACTCGGGTAATGACTTTCAGCTACGGTTTCCCTTCTTCTGGCCCCTCGTCCTTCAGCTCTTACCAGGTGGTACCGGCCTCCCATGGGCGTCTCGAGACTCTTCTCTAGCTCCTACGGCTACCACGAGCACTATCAGGATCTAGCCAAGGTTTGTAGCTGGAAGTCATTCCCTCGGGGTTCATGACCTTCCATGGGTCACCCCACTTTTGCACATACAACTAATGCATTTACCAGTCACACCAATACACGCCACAATCGGGAATTAAGATGATAGCATCGAACAAATCAACTAAAGGGCACACACACATATCTTCACAGTGATAAGAAAGATATAGCCATGCATTTCATTCATCATTATTAATTACTAACAGACTATGCCACCCCCATGAATTGCTGTATACCCACTATAAAACACACAAGATCCAGAATCTTAAATCATGCATAAGCTTTAATCATTGTAAACACATGCACACACACACTCAAGCAGTACACTCATCCGGTACCGTTCGTGGACCATGCATTTGACATGCAAGCGCCCCCTACCTGCTGTCAGAGTTCAGAGGCTTCTCGAGTTGCAAGACTGACCGATCGTCCTTTCGTTACTCCTCCTCCAACAGCCCTCGAGCTTAGCGTTGATCTTGGGCCAGAGTTGCTCCTTTCTCTCCCATAGCTCCAAGGTACTTCCAGCACAGCCTTCCCACTGGAATACTAACAGCTCCAGGTAGAAGAAGAAGGGGAGGAAGAAGGCAATGGGGAGGAAGGAGAAGGCAGGGAGTGGAACAGAGCCGCGTTGGTGTTCCTCCAGAAGCTCTCGACTCTCTCGCTGTTTAACGCGATTGAGAGGGAAGAAGAGAAAACAGGGGAGAAGGGATCATATGCATGCACAAGGAGGCTGTCAGCGTGAATTAATGAAGGTAAGAGAGAGAGCTGAAGTTGTCTTATACTACCAGGGGCACATGCGTCCTTTCACGGCATTATGATCATTATTATTTATTCAATTATCCCTGACCAGTCAGCAATTTACTATAATTAACCATTAATCCTAATTCTCTAATTAACCTTTAATTAATGGCTTAATCTTGACCATAGTTAATTTAAAATTGGGATGTTACAGTTCTCCCCCAATCAAAAGAATTTCGTCCTCGAAATTCAACGCATACTTAGCCTCAATGAACCGCTCGGAAGTTACTGCCATACCACAATAAGTAATCACACCACTATGTTCCTCATGTATTCATCCATCGCTTAAATTCCAGTCGGTATAATTGGCTTCCAAAGCAATTTACCGACCTCTCCACCCAGAAAACCGAGACATTATGCTTAACACATTTCCACTCGGAAGTGGCACAATTGACTCGGAATATCCTTCCCTTCTTCCGCTCAGACTTACCTCCAACCATTAGATCGGGATACTATGGTCACGCTCCGACTACAGCTCTTCGCTCCTCTACATTCTCGACTGGCTTGCAATTTCTAATCAGCATACAACAACTCCTCATAGCCTTCATTACACTCGGGACTTCGTTTCCCGCGTAGCTACCCCATTCAACTCTGCCAGTTCACCCTAGCCATTGGCACCTTCTAGTTCTTTGACCGCTTGGCCTTACATTCTCAACACTGATCAGGGTATTCACACCCTCGGGTCTCCTGACATCAATGTGCCACTCGGCACGACCATGCGTTCACACAAGGCATAGGCTTAGCGTTAGGTCACGTGGGACACATTATAGACGTTATTCGACCATTTGGTGAGAATCCAGTCGGTAAACAACATTACCGATTCCCTAGAATACCCACTACTTACCGATTCATTTCGGATTTAGCTCTCTGGTTTTCAGAATTCGACCATAGAAGCTCTTCCTTGATCAGAATGAACACTCAAATGAATTCCCATGTGTTTCGATTAGCACAATTCGTCTGGATTTATTTCTCATATGCACTACATTAAATTCTGAAATCTTTAATTCCTGCCTATGCTTTCGGCTAATTCCATGCTTCCATCCTGAGAATTCCACTCGGTCCTTCTTACACAAATCATCATTCGGGGTTCAGGGGTAGTTCTTACCCGGAATTCCTTCCTCTTACCAGAAATTCATTCGTACTTCGAGTCTTCCTCGAAACTAAACTCATTCAAGCTCAGCAGCTCCAATCAGTGTCCTGAGTACAACTTCATCTAAGTCCTTCACTCGGATGTCCATTCCTCTCGGAGGTGATACACTCCGAGTTACGTCACTCGAATCTTGCCTTACCCAGAAGGTCACGCTCAGATACCATTCCCTTAGTAATGATCCTCTCAACAAGGTTCTACTTGGAACCCCCAAAATTTTCACTCAGCAGTTCTTCCCACAAGGACTTCACTCGGAATTGTCTCTACTCTTACACACTCGGAATTTACCAACCTTTCCTGAGCAATTCCTAACCTTACAATTTAGTTTGGCTCCAATCCTGGTTTCCTCATTAGGCTTACAGTATCACTCGGTTAACCTTTCAAGACTCCAACTTCAGTGACAGTTTGATCACCCTTCTTATCCCAATACCGATCATCTTTTTAGTAGCCAATCCGTACTCAGTAACCTCTAATTCTCTCAGTAACAGACACGCCAAGGTCAAATAAACCCTCTTTCCTTATTTTGATAAACAATCGCATAAACTCATTCAATATAACTCTCGTTACCACTCGGAAATGTCTGAAAGACTCACCATCACCATAAGCAGTTACAGCTTCACCTGCCCGACTCATGAATTGCTGCATCCAACTTATAGGATGACGTCTCATTTCTATAGGGTTACAGCAATTACATAGTCACTGCAACGTGTATGCTACCACATTACCTATGGCAGGGAGAGTCCTCTCAGAGCAGCATGCCTCACACGGACCAGACTCACCCAACTAATACTAATTCACACGGAAGTTAATGGCAGTTCACATACAACTTAGAAGCAATACATCCACATCAACATTATGCATCACATAGGGTACATCACGTAACAAGCAGCATGAAAGTTATTTATCATTCCTGTGAAACCGTTGATGGCAATACCACAATCGGTTTTCAGCCAATACCGAGTAGATATTCCCTCTAAATCCTATTCAACACAAAATCATGGTTCGAATTAAATTCTCAATCCCCAGCTAGATAATGAAATCACTCACTCAGGTTCATGCAATTCAATCAGGTTTAAGTAATTCACCATCACATGCTGTCATAACATACTATGGACGCACTAATGCACATGCAGGCATTCAATTGGATATCACCCAATTATTCATGGTTATATCATTGTTCACTACAACATACATCCTAACCATAACACACTGTACCCAATCAATAGCATCAACATACATGCGCTCATTTAATCAGATTTACTTAGATCAA
Source organism: Clitoria ternatea (assembly GCA_037962975.1). Classification (NCBI taxonomy): domain Eukaryota; kingdom Viridiplantae; phylum Streptophyta; class Magnoliopsida; order Fabales; family Fabaceae; genus Clitoria; species Clitoria ternatea. The sequence goes on from CM075671.1 coordinate 115,480,692, forward strand.
TTCCAACTATATTAAGGATTTTATTCACAATATCATATTCAATCGGAAATTGCACAATAACATGCATTCTCAATCATAACATCACATTACACTTGGCAACAACATCATCACATGTACACTCATTCAGTCAGGGCTCATTCGTACAATATTATCAAGTCGGAATTAACTCAAATCATGCGTATCCATGCGAATTATGCTAGTCTCAATAATATTACTCTTACACACATGCATGCAGACCTGATTTAAACAGTGATTTCACCTTATGCAATTCTCATGTAATTCCTTACAGGCAACCAAGCTACCAGGTGCGTTTCACGCAGTCATTAATAAGTCATTACCGTTTCAACACAGCATACAGATTCACTCGGAATCTCACAGTTTCATCAAGCATCACAGGCGTTTGTCATACAACAAGCAAACAGGGTACCAATACCACATCACATCCTCTCAGTACTTTATAATGAAGTCAGCATGCATCCCAACCCAACATTCCGAATGGAAACCAATATATCAATTCACATACCAAGCATTCGGAAATTATCATGGCATTTCCATTCACACGAAATCCACACAGCGTTGCATGCACTCGGTAACCACAATATTCACATGCCATTCAAGTATTTTAACACCACAAGCAGTTATGATAAGCTGGCATAATGCACTTAACCGCCCACTAACAGTAGGCAAACCTTGGCCATGGACCTTTTGGTCTGCTCTGATACCAAAATGTAACACCCTAATTTTTAATAAATAATAATTCCAAAAACAGGGAGAAATTTTTCACAAAAACCAACCACTGGTCAATCGGCATAAAAAAGAAAGAAGAAGGCAAGGGAAATAAAAGAATATTTGTGCATATGGTAATCAGCGGAGGAAACAAGGTTGGGACCGACCCGTTCGGTCCAGCGAGACACAGCAGCGCCTGGATGAAACTAAGATAACGCTGGCTCGCTTAAGCGAAGCTCGACGCCGCCTGAGCGAAGCACAATGATGCAACCACGGAAGGAGGAAATGTCCACGCCGCCCATCCAGTTCAGCAAAGCACGACAACGCCTGAGCGGATCCAACCACAACATCCACTCGCTCAGGCGAGGTCCAACACCGCCCGGCGAGACATGATAATACAACAACGGAAGAGGAAGGTATTTGGGTAAAGTTCTACACTGACACCTACTCGCTTCAGCGCGATTCCACACGCTTGGGCGGGCCGTCCTAGTCACTCGGGCGAGGTATGACTCCGCCTAAGCGAGGCCAACACAAGGGCCCCACCAAACACAGATACAAGGTAATTTCTCAATTGGATATGGACAAGGGTTCACTCGGCAAATCCTCACGCTCGCCCTTCACTCGGGAAATCAGGTAGTTAAGTCCCACTCGGACTTATTTGAAACCCCACCACTCGGGACACAATTTCTTACTCACTCAGACTTTACATCTTCCACTCGGATTTCCAATACCTTATACTTAGGGTCCAATCCACTCTGAACCACTATTCGAACTCCTCTCTCAGTGAGGAATCATCTGATGTTTTTACTCGGGGAAATACAAACTCTTCCTCACTCGGGATTTATTTATGATTTTCACTCGGAGTCGAATAACATGTCACTCGGAAAGGCCACCCAGAAAATCTTCACTCAGAACTACTAACTTAACATAATTTCGCTCCTCAACGGCCCTCGAGACGTTTAGCAACACTTCCAGTCGGAAAACGCATCCAATCAGCACGAACCACATACATATGAATACATGCATTTACTAAGGCTTACGAATACCATACAAGTGACACCATGACTATTCAATCTTTATAGGTGAGTGTATTTAATCATCATTTTACATAAACGCCGTCCAAGGCTACACGGACAAAACATAATAATGCAATACAATTGTTCAACAGTCGGAGTGCACCACACTCGGACTTGAATCCTCATCATCACTTCAGAGTCCGACCTGCACACACACTGAAAAATGGTGTAGGGGTGAGCTTCTACATGTAAAATGACAATCAGGGACTCGGTATCAGTGTCAGTACGCACACTTACCTTCATTCAAGCGTTATCGGTTAACTAAATTTATGCAATTCAAGATAACATCTATAACATACATACTACGTATATTTTATTTCCACACATACACACACATGCAACCACGCACTCGGAAATCATACACACACTCCACGCATACTATGTGCACTACCACAATCAGCCTCATATCTATATGCATGCCTGTTGATCCGACTCGGGTAATGACTTTCAGCTACGGTTTCCCTTCTTCTGGCCCCTCGTCCTTCAGCTCTTACCAGGTGGTACCGGCCTCCCATGGGCGTCTCGAGACTCTTCTCTAGCTCCTACGGCTACCATGAGCACTATCAGGATCTAGCCAAGGTCTGTAGCTGGAAGTCATTCCCTCGGGGTTCATGACCTTCCATGGGTCACCCCACTTTTGCACATGCAACTGTTGGCCCGTCGGTTGTAACCGGGCTTTGTGAATTGGCAAGCGCACCAATCGTTTGTAGTTTTCGAAATTTAGATATCGTTCCACTGGGATTGAAAGTCCAATAACAACAGTAATCTTCTACTTACTATGGTAAATATGAAGGAAATTATGAACAAAAGAATGATTTATGTACAGTTTATACAATATTCACAAGATAGCATGGTTGAGTGATTCATAGGATAAAAAGAAAATAAAATCTATCTAAAAAGTTGAGTTGTAACCTAGAATAGGTAAGATACTTGAGTTAAACACAAATAAACAAATTATGTTGGAAATTGGATCCCTAATCTAGAATAACAATGAGGAACTCAAAACATGCATGTTTAATCATCAAGTTTCATGTCATTGCAGCTTAAAATCATTATAACCGATCCCTCGTGATATAAATTCTAAGAATTCACCGTAAAGTCCGATCCCTCGTGAGCTTTCTCAGTAAAAACTTGCATTAAGACCTGGCCTTATGGCAACAATGGTTAACAACCCCTATAGAATTGAGATACCAAGGGTATTCCAACTTTTTACTTTCGTCAAAACAAGTTTCAATACGGCATAAATAATCATTCTCCCGTTTGACATTTACACTAATAAAACCAGTTTCGATACACATGAAAATCATTCTCCCGTTTGACGTTCATATTAATAAAAGGTTGAAATACTAACATGGACTTGAATCATAAACATGCAGAGGTCGAATTCACAACATTATACTCAATAGATTAGTTCACAAATTCCAACATAAACAGATTAGTTACACATGGTAAAAGTAAAAACAACACTTACAGAGTTTGACATTACGAAGAAGACGATGGAAACTTCACGATACAACGATCACAATACACCGAAACACACTCAAGTATCTAGAAAACTATTCTAGAACTACAACTCACAAAAGAAGTACTCAAAGTCGAGCACAAGAGAGAAGAGAAGAGAAGTGTATGGAATGGGATGCTATGAATGGTGTTGGATGGCCCTATTTATAGGGCTGAGCAAGGGTGCTGACGCTACGCGTCCCTGTGACGCTACGCGTCAGATCCCTGACTCAGCCTCCATTAAACACTTGATAATGGCCACTTTCAATAATTAATCTTGATCATGCCTGGCCACTTGGACATGTTTCCACGAGTTTTTGGCCATTTATGCTGATTGGGGTGGCCCTTGGGCTGAGTGGAGTGCCCATTATTGGGTCTAAGTGGGGTGGTTGGCCAAAAGTAGGAGTGGAGACCACGCAGCACTGACGCTACGCGTGGCTGTGATGCATAGCGTCAGCATTAAAAATAGCACTTGATGCTACGCGTGGGGTGAGGCTACGCGTCAGCTCCTCCAGTGTAATTTTCTCTTGATTTCTTAACTTTTTCACTACAAAACTAGAGAAAATTGATCAAAGGCAGATTATTTCCAACAACATTCATTTTTTGAATTTAAATCCTAATTTTCTAACAAATTAAACTAATTTTTATAATTTTTATGAAATTTTTATTTTAGATTTTATTGAAAATTTGAGGACTAACAAATACCCCCAACTTGAGACATTGCTCGTCCTCGAGCAAGAGAGAAAAATAAGAAAATAAAAATTTGAAATCAAATTTTTAAGTTAGTTCGAAAATTTACCACAAAAAATAATTACACAATTTCAACTATTTTGTAATAATCAAAAACTGATTCAAATATAACAAAGGTTTAATGATAAAATTATTTACAATATTCTATTAACAATCAAGCAGAATTTCAGGCTTACCTCACAAGTGTTTATCTCTATGCAATTGGTAGCCTGTTTCACTCAATCAATCATAAAATCAAATGAATTTAACTTTGTTTGTCATCTAATCAATGGTTATTTATACAGAGTTAATTCGAAAATCACAAGGTCTTTTCACGGGTTGTAATGAGGCTTGGTTTACAAGAATCAATGGTTTTTCTTGGAATTCAAAAACCTGAAATCATAAAAGAGCATTTTACAATCCTTAGGCTTTCTCTTGATCCAAACTCTCATTTATTTTTTTATTGATGAAAAATAAATACCCCCAACTTGATTCTTTTCACTATTTTTGACTTTTCTTTTCCATATTTTCTTTTTTGAAAAGAATCAAGTTGCTTATTTTCACTCCCCATTTTTGTGAGAACACTCAAAATATTTTTCATTTATTTCAACTGCTCTTTTAATCAATCAAGTATAGGGAATGGTAAAAACAAATTTAGGCTATAAGGGTACCAAAGAATTTTATTTTAGGCTCAAATGGGCTTGCAAAGGATAAAAGACTTTTTACCAAGGTAAGCTGTTTGGCCCAAGGTTTCGTTTCACCAATAAATGTGCCTTGATCATTTTCCCGAATTCTCTGTATAACAACACACATCAGAGATTAAAGCAAAATCAATTCGAATTGAAAATATGTCGATTAAAACCCTCAAGTTTGTAAAAAGAATCTCTCAACTCACTGGGTTATTTGAAATTTTGCTTGATGGTTAATAAACTTATTGTAATTAAATTTATCAAAATTCCTAAGTTATAAAGAATCAAAAATTGATTTTAACAAAATTGGTTTTATTGTGTAAAAACTCTAAGTGTATAAACTAACTTACTAACGAAAATAATTGATTGATTTATTTTAAAAAGAAGAATTATTTCTCAAAAGAAAATTGAGCAAAAACAAATAAACACACCACACAATGATAAAATGCCATAATATAAAATATAAATATAAATGTAAATGTAAATCCAAATATAACTAGAATCAAATGTACTCAAAATAAATGAAGATGGCATCCTCAATCCTCCATCTGATCATCATCCTCCTCCTCCTCCTCCTCCTCATCATCACCATCAGAGTCATGATGTGCACTAGAAGATCCACCAGTCTCAGGGTAGGTGGGTAAATCTCCAGGCCAAGCTACATGTGCTGCAAACTCGGCTGGGGTAAGATAAGGTGCTCCCTCTCCCTGTAACCTGTACTGATAAAATTCATCGTGAAGATGAATATAAGCTCTGTGAGTGGCAGCCATCATCTGCATCATATGCTGATGCTCAAGTGTCATCCGGGCAAAGCCCTGTGTAACAGCATCAGCAGATGGAGGCTGCACTGGTGGTCTCCTCCTCCGAGGTCGGGGCTGAGCCTCCTGCTCTAGTGGTGGAAGCTCGCACTGCTGCACAAAATAATCTCTGTTTACTAGAACTTTAGGGACTCTCCCTGAAGAACTAGTAAACTCGGGTGAAGGTACAATGACTCCCTGCCTCCTCAGTAAGGCAGATATGATGAGAGGAAAGGGTATGGGGCGATTCACTTTATACCCAAGGGCATAAAAGTGAATCTGCTCGGAGATAAGCTCGGCGATATCAATGGTGTGGCTCTGGAGGATGGAATAAAGGAGGCAACAACGCTCCACTGGAAGGGAAGAAAGATGGGTGACAGGAGTGATATTATGGAGCATGAGGTGGGACCACGCCTGGGCGATGGGGGTAAGCTGGGTCTTGAGGAGGTTAGATGGACTCCTTCCAACCCTACTCAGGTTGAAAAAGATTCCATCCTTGCTCAGAAAATGAGCAACCTCCTCGAGGGAGTATCCTAACTCTCCCTCAGCAAGAATCTTGTTTCTGTTTTCCTTCCAGAAACAAGTGTCATCCTCGGGAGTAGGCTCCCAAGGGTTACCCAGTAGGGTACTGATGGTGTCCCGGTCATAAGAGATATGCCGGCCTCTAACCCAACTCGTCCGCTGCTGCCCAAGATTTGGTGCGTCCTGGCGGGTCCTGTAAGCATTTGCGTAAAACTCCATCACTAAGATGGGGTCCCCCTCAGTAGGCAGGGAGAATAGAGGTCCCCATCTCCTCTGCTGCACTCTATCCTGCAGCTCAGGATAGTCTCCTGCACTCAGATCAAGGACCCTCTCCCAGATCAGTCTCTGGCCCTTGATCTGATGAAATCTCGCCCACTTCGCATCAGTGCGAAATCTAGTAGGATCCCTTGGTCCCAACACCTCCTGTATCTGAGAATCCGGATCCTCAGAAGTGGTGTCAGTGTCTGTGGATTTCCTCTGTCTTTTAGAGGGACCGGCTGTGGGAATGGATTTCTTAGGTGCCATCTGCAAAAAGTAAAAATTTAAAATTAAACACACACTAAATAAATCACACACAAGCAAACAATTATTTGTAAAATATTTTTGGGTTTTCTAAAATTTTTCACAAATAAAAATGCAATTCAACGACATATTTTTGAATTTTTAATAATTAAAGAAATTAACATACATATATTCAAATAATATACAAAACAAAATACAATTTATTCAAAATTCATACAAAGTTGCAAGAAAGTATAAATATAAACTAAGAAAATTTATTAATTTCAAAAGAAAACAGCAAACAGCAAACAAGCAACAAGATTTAAAAACAGAGGCTGACGCTACGCGTGGTGTGACGCTACGCATCAGCCTGTTCTGCCCACGCTACGCGTCAGTGGGACGCTACGCGTGGGATGCGCAGAAAAAAGAAAAAACAGGGGTTGCACAGCAGCAACCCCTTTTCAACCTGCACTACATCCATTCAATCCCTAACTCCTAACAGTAATCAATCCCAATGGTCTTCTAATCCTAATCCTAACCACATTTATTTCTACAAATTAAAAATCAAAAACACAACTAAAGAGAAGGGATTAGAATACTTACTTGTGATTCCTTGAGCAATGGGATTGAAGAGGTTTGGAAGAGAGAAAAGGAGGTTTTTGAAGTTTTTAGGTTTGAAAACTAAGTGAGCCAGAGAGGAAGTTTTAGGTTTAAAACCCTAAGATGGGCCTCTCTGGTTCAGTTTTAAAAACTGAACGTGGGCTCTGACGCTACGCGTGGGTAAGACGCTACGCATCAGAACCAAAATTCAGAGTCCACGCTACGCGTCAAGTAGGCGCTACGCGTGGGCTTCTGTTTTAATTTTTCAAAATTTTGATTTTAAAACCTTTTTCTTTTCAAATTTAAAACCCCTTTTTTTAAACTTCAAAAAGAATTTTGTGTTTTTTTTTTATGTTAAAAATAACTTTAAAAACAAAAAGAAAGGAATGGGTTGCCTCCCATTGAGCGCTAGGTTTAATGTCTCCAGCCAGACATTACCTCTGATTAATCAGGTGGTTTCCCAATATTCTTTGAGGAATCACCTGTCTTTTTCTTCCTTCTTCTTCTTTTTCGATGCCTAATTACCTGTTTTTTATCTTTCAGAGCATCGGTTAATTTAAAACAATTTAATTGATTGGGAAGAGATATACCTGGTTTGGTTGAAGGGTAAACTTTTTCCTCATTACTTATCCTGAGGTGTTCATGAGCACTGAAGCTTACTTCTTCTCCATAAACTTTGACTGCAACCATACTTTGATCAACATCCACTTTGATTTTTGTAGTCTTCATGAAAGGTCTTCCTAGGATCAGGGGGATCTCAGTATCCTCCTTCATATCCAGTACCATAAAGTCAACTTTGAAGTGGTACTTGTCAACCTTTACTAACACATCTTCCACAATCCCAACAGGTTTTTTGACAGAGCGATCCGCAAACTGTAATTCTGTCTTTGCTTCTTTTAGCTCATATTCACCAATGCGTTTTATTAAATCTAGAGGTATCAAGTTGATGTTAGCCCCTAAATCTAATAACGCATTCCTGATGTTGATATTTCCGATTGTTACAGGAATGGTGAAACTCCCCGGATCTTTACATTTTTTCGGGGTTATACAGTTTGTTTCTTGCTCTGTATCTCTTTGCACATTTTTTTCTTTTTCATTTTTTTCATTTTTTTCTATTTTTTCACTTTCTTTTTCTTCTTCTTCTTTCTTTTTCTCACTCTTTTCTTTACAATCAATTTTTACAACATCAATAGAAACAGCATTACATTGTTCCCTAGGGTTTTGAGTGTTTGCAGAAAATCCAGAACTCTTCAATTCGGCTATTTCTTTTGCGAGCTGACCCATTTGTATGTCTGATGCTTTTCGGGCAGCTTCATTTGTCTCTACAAACTGCAATAACTGTTGAATAGCTTCCTCTATTCTTGTCAACCTTGCATTGTCAGTTTGTTGTTGCTTGAATTGATTGTTAGGAGGTCTGTTGGAAGGTCCAGTGTCCTGTCTCCAGCCAATATTCTGATTTTGCCAACCCTGCAGGTAATTGTTAGGAAAAGAATTTCCATGATTAAAAGGATAATTACCTAAGGGTGCTCTTTGATGGTTCATGAAATTGGCTTGCTCTTGCTCATTTCCACAGTAACCACATGGTTGTTCTCCCATGCAGTGCGTACATGCTTTAAGTTGAGCAGGGGGTGGTGATGCTACTTGAGCAATTTGAAGTTTTTCCAATTGCTTGCTCATAACTTCAATTTGTTGAGTCAGTAATTTTTGCTGAGCCAACACTGCATCATTTACTCCCAATTCGAGCATTCCTGGCTTCCTTTGCATATTACCTCTTTCATGCTTTGCTTGTCGGTCACTAATAGCCATTGATTCCAATATTTCTATGGCTTCTTCCACAGTCTTGTTCATTAAAGAACCACCTGCACAAGCATCTAACATCATCTTGAACTGAGGCAATAAACCATGGTAAACGATTCTTACCTTCTCGGCATCGTTCAGGTTGTGGTTTGGGCATTTTCTCAAGAGTGCCTTGAGTCGTTCCCATGTTTCTCCTAATGATTCATCATTATTTTGAGCAAAAGAGTGTATGGCTGTCATTGCTTCAAAATATTTTGAAGGAGAATAAAATCTTTCCAAAAATTTTCTTTCAACATCGGACCAGTTTGCAAAACTACCCGGTGGACAAGATTTAAACCATTCTTTTGCTTTCCCAATCAATGAAAAAGGAAAGAGTCTCATGTAAACAGACTCTTCTTGATTGGGTTCAAAACCAATTGTGCTGCATAACTCATAAAAAACAGTTAAATGTTCATATGGTTCTTCATGATTTAAACCAGCAAATTGGTTGTTTTGAATAATATTTAAAGTGGCAGGTTTAATTTCCACTGGTAAAACTGGTCCTTGAAACATTCCCGAAACTCGGGGTGGACCATTTATAGCAGCAAACTGTCCCAATGTTCTCCTTTCAGCAGCCATATTTGAATTTTCAAAAATTTTTGAAGTAGAAGAAGAATTAGTTTGTGTTTTAGATTTCAAAGACTTGATTTTCTTTACAAACCTTTCTATCTCAGGATCAAAATAAATTTTACCTGCGGTAGATCGAGTTTGCATACACAAACTAGACAAAGAAAGTTAGTGTAACAATGATACAAAATAAATAAAAAATTATCTAAGGTAAAAAAAATTTACCACGGTAATTAAAATTTTACTGTTTTACTGAAACAATTCAATCCCCGGCAACGGCGCCAGAAAACTTGTTGGCCCGTCGGTTGTAACCGGGCTTTGTGAATTGGCAAGCGCACCAATCGTTTGTAGTTTTCGAAATTTAGATATCGTTCCACTGGGATTGAAAGTCCAATAACAACAGTAATCTTCTACTTACTATGGTAAATATGAAGGAAATTATGAACAAAAGAATGATTTATGTACAGTTTATACAATATTCACAAGATAGCATGGTTGAGTGATTCATAGGATAAAAAGAAAATAAAATCTATCTAAAAAGTTGAGTTGTAACCTAGAATAGGTAAGATACTTGAGTTAAACACAAATAAACAAATTATGTTGGAAATTGGATCCCTAATCTAGAATAACAATGAGGAACTCAAAACATGCATGTTTAATCATCAAGTTTCATGTCATTGCAGCTTAAAATCATTATAACCGATCCCTCGTGATATAAATTCTAAGAATTCACCGTAAAGTCCGATCCCTCGTGAGCTTTCTCAGTAAAAACTTGCATTAAGACCTGGCCTTATGGCAACAATGGTTAACAACCCCTATAGAATTGAGATACCAAGGGTATTCCAACTTTTTACTTTCGTCAAAACAAGTTTCAATACGGCATAAATAATCATTCTCCCGTTTGACATTTACACTAATAAAACCTGTTTCGATACACATGAAAATCATTCTCCCGTTTGTCGTTCATATTAATAAAAGGTTGAAATACTAACATGGACTTGAATCATAAACATGCAGAGGTCGAATTCACAACATTATACTCAATAGATTAGTTCACCAATTCCAACATAAACAGATTAGTTACACATGGTAAAAGTAAAAACAACACTTACAGAGTTTGACATTACGAAGAAGACGATGGAAACTTCACGATACAACGATCACAATACACCGAAACACACTCAAGTATCTAGAAAACTATTCTAGAACTACAACTCACAAAAGAAGTACTCAAAGTCGAGCACAAGAGAGAAGAGAAGAGAAGTGTATGGAATGGGATGCTATGAATGGTGTTGGATGGCCCTATTTATAGGGCTGAGCAAGGGTGCTGACGCTACGCGTCCCTGTGACGCTACGCGTCAGATCCCTGACTCAGCCTCCATTAAACACTTGATAATGGCCACTTTCAATAATTAATCTTGATCATGCCTGGCCACTTGGACATGTTTCCACGAGTTTTTGGCCATTTATGCTGATTGGGGTGGCCCTTGGGCTGAGTGGAGTGCCCATTATTGGGTCCAAGTGGGGTGGTTGGCCAAAAGTAGGAGTGGAGACCACGCAGCACTGACGCTACGCGTGGCTGTGATGCGTAGCGTCAGCATTAAAAATAGCACTTGATGCTACGCGTGGGGTGAGGCTACGCGTCAGCTCCTCCAGTGTAATTTTCTCTTGATTTCTTAACTTTTTCACTGCAAAACTAGAGAAAATTGATCAAAGGCAGATTATTTCCAACAACATTCATTTTTTGAATTTAAATCCTAATTTTCTAACAAATTAAACTAATTTTTATAATTTTTATGAAATTTTTATTTTAGATTTTATTGAAAATTTGAGGACTAACAACAACTAATGCATTTACCAGTCACACCAATACACGCCACAATCGGGAATTAAGATGATAGCATCGAACAAATCAACTAAAGGGCACACACACATATCTTCACAGTGATAAGAAAGATATAACCATGCATTTCATTCGTCATTATTAATTACTAACAGACTATGCCACCCCCATGAATTGCTGTATACCCACTATAAAACACACGAGATCCAGAATCTTAAATTATGCATAAGCTTTAATCATTGTAAACACATGCACACACACTCAAGCAGTACACTCATTCGGTACCGTTCGTGGACCATGCATTTGACATGCAAGCGCCCCCTACCTGCTGTCAGAGTTCAGAGGCTTCTCGAGTTGCAAGGCTGACCGATCGTCCTTTTGTTACTCCTCCTCCAACAGCCCTCGAGCTCAGCGTTGATCTTGGGCCAGAGTTGCTCCTTTCCTCCTACGGGTTCGTCTCTCCCACAGCTCCAAGGTACTTCCAGCACAGCCTTCCCACTGGAATACTAACAGCTCCAGGTAGAAGAAGAAGGGGAGGAAGAAGGCAATGGGGAGGAAGGAGAAGGCAGTGAGTGGAATAGAGCCGCGTTGGTGTTCCTCTAGAAGCTCTCGACTCTCTCGCTGTTTAACGCGATTGAGAGGGAAGAAGAGAAAACAGGGGAGAAGGGATCATATGCATGCACAAGGAGGTTGTCAGCGTGAATTAATGAAGGTAAGAGAGAGAGCTGAAGTTGTCTTATACTACCAGGGGCACATGCGTCCTTTCACGGCATTATGATCATTATTATTTATTCAATTATCCCTGACCAGTCAGCAATTTACTATAATTAACCATTAATCCTAATTCTCTAATTAACCTTTAATTAATGGCTTAATCTTGACCATAGTTAATTTAAAATTGAGATGTTACATCGATGATAAATAATATTTGGACATAATGATGTATTGCTAGATACCGCTCTTATTTTATATTAATAATAAAATAATTTATTATTAATATAACCGAATATTTTACCTATAGGGGTCACACATAGAGTAAGCCCACCAGAGGATAGTTTTATTTTAGTTGGACTGAAAATAAAACTATTTGGGCCTAACTAATTTAGAATGAGTCAGGAGCCCAATGTTTAATAAGAGCTCAGGTCAAGACCTAAGCCTATATATAGAGCATGAGATGCTCATAGGCTAGGGCTTAGAAATTAGATTACACTAAAAATTCCGTACTAGCATTCGGATCGTTAGTTTTCTGGTGGGAGTGCTCGTGTGGACTCCTAAGGGCGAAGCTACAATTGCTTCGATCGAGGATCTTGTTTTGCGTCTATAAGAGGTAAACACTAATTAAAATTTTAATTTAGCATAATGCTTTGAGACATACGTGTTTGCAATTCATTCTTGGGAATCCTTTGTGTTTTCCGCTGCCTGACCCTAATAGGATTCCCTAACATCATACGGGTACACATTAAGAGTAATGATGTACTGGACAAACCCACCATGAGAACGTTGCATGGATCGTTACATGAATGTCATAAACGATTCTCAATGTGATAATGGTATATGTAGTCCTTTGACCTGAAGTCACTACGATTCCTACATAAGGAGTTTATTGTTTTAATACAATCAAACGTCTTCTGTAATAAGAGGACTATAAAGGTTGTGGTTAGGCAATGAACAAATTATGCAGAGGGATGTGAGTGATGTAGATGGGATTTGTCTCTCCTATGTGACAGGAGTGATATCTATAGGCCACTTGATGGAGTGAGACTAAGGAAATGCATGGCCATGCTAGAAAGAATAAATATTGGATATTTATTCGGATAAAGTCTACTCCGGTATCAAGTAAAATAAATTGTACCGTACAAGGATGACGCGACCATGCCTTGGGCCCAATTAGGATATCGTGACAAAAGGAACAAACCTATAAAATAATTATCACTTATAGGTTATGTTGATAATAAATAATATACAGGCATAATGATGCATTGCTAGATGCCGCTCTTATTTTATATTAATAATAAAATAGTTTATTATTAATATAACCGAGTATTTTACCTATAGGGTCACACACATAGAGTAAGCCCATCAGAAAATAGCTTTTTATTTTAGTTGGACTAAAATAAGACTATTGGGCCTAACTCATTTAGAATGAGTAAGGAGCCCACTCTTTAGAGAGCAAATTAGGTCAAACCTAAGCCTATAAATAGAGCATAAGATGCTCATAGGCGGCTACCCAAAAAGAGACATAAAATACGCAAAAGTTGCAAAAGCTACACACCGTCAAACTAGCATTTGGAAGGTGTAGCATTTCTGGTGGAAGTACTCATGTGGACTCCTAAAGGACGAGGCTACGATTGCTTCGATATTCTTCAAGAGGTAATCCTAAAACGTAATTTTTTTTGTGTTTGTCTTATGCTTTGAAATACGGCGCTTTGCAAAACCTATGGGAATCCTTGTATTTTCGCTGCTCATACACTAGGGATTCCTTAACATGAAATACATTTTGCAGATTCACAAGATGCAGAGGAAGTGTAATCCGATAAGCAACATCATCAATTCTCTCTAGAATCTCATACGGTCCAATGAACTTAGGACTTAATTTTCTACTCTTCAAAGCTCTATCAATTCCATTTTCACACGAGACCTTCAGAAATACATGATTACCAACTTGAAATTCAAGTGGTTTCTGCTTTTTGTCATAATAACTCTTCTGTCGGTCTTGAGCAATCTTCGTATTCTCTTGCATCTTTCTAATTGGCTTAGGAGTCCTTGAATAATCTCCAGCCCTAAGGCCAAATTCTCACCAGTTTCCAACCAACATAGAGGCGTTCTATATTTTCTGCCATAAGGTGCCTCATAAGGAGCCATACAGATACTACTATGGTAACTGTTGTTATTATGTGAATTCAATTAATGGAAGAAATCTCTCCCAACAACCACCATACTCAAGAACACAAGCCCTTAATAAATCTTCAAGGCTTTGAATAGTTCTCTTGGATTGTCTATCAATTTGAGGATGATAAGCAGAACTAAGTTTTAACTTAGAGCCTAACTCTTGATGTAAGCTTCTCCAAAATCAAGAAGTAAACTGAGGATCACGATTGGATACAATGCTAGATGGCAAACCATGAAATCTAACAATCTCCTTTATGTACAATTGGGCTAATTTCTCCAATGAACTCTTCATACTCATGGGTAAAAAGTGAGCCACTTTTTCAATCGATCTATAATCACCCAAATAGCATCATTTCCAGCACGAATTTTAGGCAAATTAGAAATAAAGTCCATAGCAATACTATCCCATTTCTAAACAGGGATCTCCAAAGGTCTCAATAAACAAGATGGTTTTTGATGTTTAACCCTAGCCTTCTAACAAATAAGGCAAGATGCAACAAAATTCACCACATCACGCTTCATACCGGGCACATAAATTCTTCTTCAAGTCTTGATACATTTTAGTGATACCAAGATGATTGCTTAACATACCTTTGTGAGCTTCCTCAAGTACAGATTTTCTTAAATCATTACTAGATGGAATATAAATTCAGCCCTTCACATGCCAAATACCATCATGACCTTCTAATAGAAACAAAGTCTTCCTATTAGCTTGAGTTTCCTTCATCTCTATCAAATATTCATCATCCGATTGTTGCGTTTTCACACATTCAAGGAATACATTTGCAACGTTTAACATCTTAAGAGACATTTTCTTTGGGGTATATATCTCCACACTACATTCAAGTCTCTAAACTTTTCAATTAGCTCCATCTCCTTCACCATCATAGCAAAAACATGCAACGACTTTTGGCTCAAAGCATCAACAACCACATTTGCCTTCCCGGGATGGTATCTCTATTCAAATTTATAGTCCTTTAAAAATTCCATCCATCTTCGTTGACGCATATTAAGCTCTTTCTGATCAAACAAATACTTAAGGCTTTTATGATCACTAAAGACCACAAACTTAGAACCATACAAGTAATGTCGCTATAATTTCAAAGCAAAAATAACTGCCACCAATTCAAGATCATGAGTGGGGTAATTAACCTCAGGCGGTCATAATTGTCTCAATGCATAGGTTATTACACGCTCATTTTGCATCAGCACACAACCAAGACCAAGCTTGGAAGCATCGCAATACACCACAAATTCATCCAGTAAATCGGGTAAAGCTAATACTAGTGTAGAAGTGAGTCTCATGTTCAACTTTTGAAAACTTTTCAAGAGTCCACACAAATGGTTGATTCTTATGAGTCAACTTTGTCAATGGTAGGGCTAGACAAGAAAATCTTTCAATAAATCTACGGTAATAACCAGTAAGACCAAGAAAACTTCTTATCTCCGTCACAAATGTTGGTCTTTCCCACGTTATAACAACTTTAACCTTTGATGGATCAATAACAACACCATCACAAGAAATTACATGACCAAGAAATGAAATCTCATTCAACCCGAATTCACATTTAGAGAGATTAGCATACGATCTCCCTTGAAGAAGAGTCAACACAAGGCGAAGATGCTTTTCATGCTATTCATGACGCTTAGAGTACACCAAAATATCATCAATGAACACAACGATGAATTAGTCAAGATACTCATAGAAAACGTGATTCATGTAGTCCATGAAAATCATAGGAGCATTTCTCACATCGAATAACATCACCACATACTCGTAGTGGCCATATCACATTTGGAAGGCTGTTTTAGGAATATCATCGGTCTTTACCCTAGTTTGGTGACATTCGAAACGTAAATCAATTTTTGATGACACAACAACACCCTTCAAATGATCCAAGAAATCATTAATGTGAGAAAGAGTATACTTGTTCTTAATAGTTAACTTGTTAAGTTGGCGATAGTCAATGCACAATCTCATACTTCAATCCTTCTCTTTTCACCAACTACACGGGCGTGCCCTAAGGAGATACACTTAGGCAGATAAATTCTCTTTTGAGTGATTCCTTAACTTGCTTTTTGAGTTTAGATAACTCTATAGGAAACATCCTATAAGGAGCTTTAGAAATAGGCTCAGCATCAAGAATAAGATCAATAGAGAATTCCACTTCACATGGAGGAGGCAAACCAGGAACCTCATCAGGAAAAACATTAGGAAATTTGGAAACAACAAGAATTTCACAAGATTAGGAGGTACTATTCCCATCAACCATGCAACACATCACAAGAAGCTGAGAGATACCTTGCAGGTCAAAACATTTGATATTCGGAGTCAAAAAAATCACCGCCTTGTTATGACAATCCACTAAGACTTTATTGGCAGACAACCAATCCATGCCTAGAATAATATCTAGGTCTTTCATAAGCAAACACACGAGGGATACAACAAATCTCCTACCTTCAAGAGTCATTTTGACATTTTCACATGGAGTTATCGATCTCAAACAAGCACTGGTCAGTGTAGTCACCATTATTGAACCTTTCATTATACAAATAGGCATTTTCAAGCGCCTAACACAATCCTCAAAAATAAAGAAGTGGGTAGCACTAGAATCAAAGATAACACAGATAGAGGTGCCAAGAATTTCATACTTACTTTGCACAAGGTTATCTCCTTGTGCGGCTTCATCACCAGTGACAATAAAGACTCTTCCAGCAGCTTGTGGTTTGTCACCACCATTATGATTACAATTTATTCCACCATGGCCATTGCCTCTACTATTTCCATTATGACCACCATTATGATATCCGCCACAGCCACCATTACGGTCACCATTATGACTATTATCGTTTCTACGACCACGGCCTTCAAGGCCACCATGGCCTCCACGGTTAGCATTGTGATTCGCATAAGCAATAGCATCAACATTCGCATTCCTTGTATTCAATAGACAATTAGGATGAATATGCCCTAATTGATTGCATTGGTAGTATACCACATCATCTTGAGGGCAATCACGTGCCAAGTGATTAGCACCACACTTGAAGTAAGTAAGGCCCTAGGCATTGCCATGACCTTGATTTCCATTTCCACCTCTAAATACACCACATCCTCTTGAGTTGGAGGATTCACCATGAAAGCATTTTTTCTTCTTAAAATGACCATGCCTCTTGAAGCTAGAGGATTGACCCTTCAACTTGGGCTGATGCTTACCATGACTCAAAAGAGTCATATATCTTCTTCATAAATATGACACTTGTTCACAAGTGTTGGAAAGCTTCTAATCTCTTAATGTTGAATAGCCTGTTTGATCTCAGTCCTTAAGCTATTCTCAAACTTCACACACTTCAAAGCCTTGGTACCCTCTTGTTGATAAGGAGGATAAAATGCACATAGCTCTTCAAACTTGGAGGCGTACTTCTCCATAGTCATGTCACCCTACTTAAGTTCCATAAACTCAAGCTCTTTCTTACTCTTATAGCTCTCTAGAAAATACTTCTTCAAGAATTCAACTTTGAAATTTTCCCATGTCAATAGGACATCAGCAGTTAGCATATGCCCTCTAGTAAGACGTCACCATGATTCAGCTTCATCACGGACCATAAAGACTGCATACTTAACCTTTTGAGCTTCAGAACATTCAAAGATTGCAAAGATCCTTTCCAAGTCGTTAATCCATGCATAAGCTTATTCAGGCTTATACCCTCCGTGGAACTCAAAAGGTTTCCTCTTGAGAAATCGATCAAGACCTTGGGCACCTTGTCCCATATTTTGTTGGCCCTATCTTTCCAAGAGATCCGCCAAGTAATTCAAAGCAGATGCCATAGCAGCAGTATCACGGTTATGAATACCAACCATGTTTCATGCCTATATGTTAAGACATGGCTCATACATAAATTTTTCATGTTTTAAAGTTCGTCACCTTGCCTAAGACACACTATGAATTAAAAGAAAATCGTTTAACATCGCGCCCCAGACCTTTGATTCGTCACATTTCCCATACTTGAAGATATGAGAAGAGATATGAGAAAAGTTCATTTTTAGTCTTAGAAATAGTGGGACATGTTATAAATATCACTTAATAGTCCCAAATTGAAAATCATAAAAAAGTTGGGTTCAAACCCCTCTTAAATTTGAGTTTTTCACTATAGTGGGTCTGGTATTTTATGTCTAACAAGAGCTAGAAAATTTTAATTAAGATGAATCTAAATTCCACACCTCTCTAATACATTTATCTACAACTTTCATGAAGAAGTCGGGGGCCAAAAATTTCATTAAGATACCTAAGAGAGCCAAAGTAGCATATGATTTCAATTTTTATTCAATTTATGTATGCCTAATGCTTCTTCAAGATTTAGAGATAAGCGTAGATGATCACAAATTATATGGGTAATCGAGAGATTGGCATGTAATTCAAAATTCCTAAATTGAACCTATAATTTTGATTTACGACGGCAAGCAAAATTGTTTGAGGGTTTAATCAGATTTCCATAGAACGTAAAAGGCCTAATTAACAAATTGAACGTGGTTCTTTGGGAATTAGGAACGTTAATAGGCTTTCAAGAGGAAGGTATTAATTAACTTAGGGGAATCTGCCTTAAGAATGAAATCGTATAATTGGATAGGCGGATAACCTTTAATTTTGATACTGGCATATGAACCCTTAATACCCCAAGATTTACCTTTGATTTAATTTCCTAAACTTGCTCTGATTTTCTTTTACAAAAGACGTTGAATTTTCTGTTCTCTGATTTATTGTTAATAATCATTTTAGTAATTCATTTTAATCCAATTCCACTAGATAATTGAATCACCGTTATAACTAGTACTTGGGCATAATCCTTATGGGAACGATATCTTTTAATTACTTTGATACCCCGTGTGCTTGTGGTTGGCTATCAATAGTCTCGTAAGACCTTCATTGTGATCACAACCACATATAAAATACTATGTCATGCATGCCATGAATGCAACAATGCACATGCTAGCCTTAACATCACAAGGATTTCTTACCCTCTCACTTAGGGGTATATTTTTATAGTTAAAATTATAGATAGTGGCACACAATCAATTATAGCATTCTCTAAGGCATACAACTATTCATATAATTTCTAAGACATTAATTTACATTGTTCGTAAAGACAATAGCCAAGGAGTCTCATCAATTTCAATCCACACATGGCAATTAAGAAGGTATATTAATAAGTATACTTCAAATACATAGCAACAATATTTGCCAATCTAAAAATTTAGCCATCACCGAGATTCAATCGTACACAACTTTGCAATGGAAGTAGCATATTCTTTCAAGGAAAAAGTATAAGTATGCACCAACATACACATTGTTAATATATAATTCTCATTGGATTTCAACTTCAATTATCTTGCCATTGTTTCAAGCTTTAGTTTAATATTCACAATCTCTTTAATCATCTAAATTTTTCAACCTCATTTCCAATTCACTAATTGGCAACTAACAAAATGACATTCAACTATTGTCTCAATATTCCTATCTTCATTCATAGGTGTGTCACACAACCACATCTTTTAATTTTCATCATTAATCATCATATCTTATCATTAGTGGTGAAACATACATAGTTTTCATAATATGGCTTAGGAACACACACACTTTGCCAAAATCTCAAGTCGTTACCAATCACCACTAAGGACACACCATATACATATATTCTAAATGCAGTCACATATTTTCCAAGCATATTGTCATCAAAATGTCAATCGTCGTATTATTTTAACATAACCATAGCCAGACAAACATGAGCAATATCATATACATTAATCATCAATTATTTAAATCATGCATTTAGAATTTAAACTTCTCTCCTACTTCAAGAGAAGAACAACGATTCAAACGATCCAATTGTTCCGCCTCATCGCCCGGAATACAATCTACACCAATACACACACACACACACACACATATATATATATATATGCATACATTTAATCAATAACCATCTTAAGGCATCATCACAATTTTAAACATTTGTTAACATATCATAAAGCTTAATAACAAGTCCTAGACTTGTCAAAATACCAATGCACGCAATTATGTTAGGTTTCAGGAATTCTTTTCCTAAAAGCAAGATTTTTTAAGTCTAAAAGGGTTAGGCATACCCAACAACAACAATATTACATCCATCATCTATAATGCATCCAATATTATATAAATCATCCAAATGCCATCATTGCCACCTAAGGTTCAACATAAACCACTCTAGCCTCTTTTAAACCAACATTAATAAACAAATCCAAATAGCACTTATCATGGTCTAAGGCCTCATCAAACCATAGTTTTATTTCATTAATCCATGACAACCACCATGATTTTGGTGTTCACATTCATTTCTACACATCTTATAACAACACTCATCCATGAGTTCCATCATCAATGGTCATTTCCGATTACTAATATCATTTCTCACCATAATATCAACAACACACCTAGGTATCATACATTCATACTTAAAATAAATTCCCTTAACCATAATATATATTATTTCCCAAATTTTAGGATTAAGGTTCATCAAAATCCAATAACCATCATTTTCATATTTTAACATGGTTCCTTAACCATCAATAACAATAATTAATGCTAATCATTCCAAACTCCATTTCTATACATAAAAGGCATTCTCATGACAATTAAATCATCAATTCTTCAAATTTTGCTAAAAGCCCCAAATTTAAATTTCTAGGCTTTTTTATCAAAAAATTTCCAAACATCAATTTCAATCATTTCTTTGCATCACTTAGGTATTTCCAAGACAACAACATCATATTCTTATCATCATCAACAACAACAAAATTCCTAATGGTCATCTACCCTAGGGTTTGAGTTTCACATACATCCATTCATCCAAACAACACTTAATCTTCTATTATAATACCTCAATAACCTCAAAACCACTAAGCCAAGCTATGGGTATTATGAAATTTTACCTCTTTACTAAACACAATGGTGAACACAAATTTGAGAGAAAGAAAAAAATAAATGAGCTAAGCTTTGCTTCAATGTTCCATTAGGGCTCTATAAATCCAAACAATCATTTTGATTTTGATGAAAAATGGGCACAATGAGAGGTGGACGATTTTTGGGCAAGAAGAGAATAAACAAGAAGAAGAAAAATGAAGTATGTGGAGAGGGAGGGAGAGCCACCAAAAATGAGAAAGGAAGGAGAAAGAAAAATGTAAAAATTGGTCATTAACCATTGGGTAAAGCAATGCCTCATTTTTCTTTTTCCTTTGGTTCATAATTTCCTTTGTCCAATAGACAAAAAAAGAGTAGAAAGGGAAAGAAAAAGTCACACGGTCATGAGATGAGAGAAAAAAGGGTTTTACATTTTCTTTTAATTCCCTTTGGCTTGTATTTTCACTATTTATTATCATACTCTATGTTTGAATAAATATCTCCTCAACACCATACCAACATAACCATAATAATTTTCTAAATATTCTAGACCCATCAAATATCCAATTTGATTTAATGGGTCCCACACCATCTGTTAAATTATTCGGTTTTAGTAAATTTTAATTTATCGATAAATCACAATTAGTGTTTAATTAATTTTCCCATGCATATTCGGTCGTAAATAATTAATTATCATCATCTAAGAAATTTATTTCTTTAAAATTTGGGATGTTAGATCCTTCCCCATAAAATGTGACTCGTCTGAACCAATAGAGCATTCGACATTAATGCATATCCCACTAGATGACTTTGATATTCGTTCACCACCCCTACACCTCCTATAAATTTAGAAGTGCTTCCAATACCCAAACAACGTATTGGTCGGGAAAGTTCACATTATTGGGACATGGAGGTAATGGGTATTTGTACTACATAATTATTATTATTATTATAATAATTATAGAAAATTATACATTTTTAGCTATTGTGTTTTAATAAGATGTTTTCTTGTTGTAAAACTTGGAAGAAGTTATAAAGAAGGAGAAGATCAAAGTTAAAGAAGTTAATCATTTACCCAATGAAGAACTATC
The DNA here is from genome assembly GCA_037962975.1 of Clitoria ternatea. Taxonomy (NCBI): domain Eukaryota; kingdom Viridiplantae; phylum Streptophyta; class Magnoliopsida; order Fabales; family Fabaceae; genus Clitoria; species Clitoria ternatea. Next base: position 115,502,990 of record CM075671.1, read on the forward strand.
ATTGTTGATTTTGATAATAAAGGCTCGACAATTAGTCATGGACAATGTGTGTTGGCTGGATTGTGTGGCACACTAGCAACTGATTGTAAATTATTTCCTATTAATTTTGAAAGGTGGTCCGGGCCAAGAGGGATTCCTAACTTTGTTTTGATGAATATTTTGACACAATTATAAAGGTATAAGCATTATTCATATATGAACCATTCATTATTATGTTTATATATAAGAGCTAAAGATTGATCATGTTTTCTTTCAGGCTTGATTTTCTTTTAAAGTTGATGAACTTATAGAAAAATGGTATTGTAATCTTAGTCTCTCTAAGAAATGAGGTGCACATAGGCAAAGCTTATGCAATGAGTTCTATGACCCAGCCAAAACTAAAGATGAAGTGATTAGTAATGTGCTAACCACTATTGAGAGGGATCAATGGGTTAATTTTGTTCGTTATCATCTAAGTCCTGCAACATTGGTACGTATTTATTGGTTTGATTTGTTTCTTGGAAATATCATTATTCTATTAGCATTTTCATTGACTATATTGATTGATTATCATGCTTGTAGGAGCTTTGCAAACGAAACACATAAATTCGAAAGAAGCAATTAATTCCTCATCTAGGTGGTTCTAAAGCAAATTTAAAAAGAAAACATGAAATGGTAGTGACTCTATCTTTATTTAATGTTTGATTTATTAAAATGAAGTTTTATGATCATTATTTTCTTAACTTTTTAAATTTTATCTTAGTGGCTTGAAAAGGGAGAAAAACCTAGTCGAGCGTAGTTATACATTGAAACTTATAAGAGAAAGGATGGATCTTTTGTAAATGATGCAACAAGGAACATAGTTGTATGTTTTTTTTTGTATATTTTGTTTGCATATTTTGCATTTGTTATTATTAAATAGATAAGATGATATTGTTATGTTCTTGTAGGAGAAAATTGAAGTGGCTATGAGTGAGAGCACACTTAAAGAAGATGAAATTTCACCTAATGATGTTCTGGGTAAAGTGTTAGGGCCAGAACACTTTGGTAGAGTGTGATGTATGGGTATAAGAGTAACACCTATTACTGCATTTAGAAACATAAGAATGCAACTCTCATATTTAAGTTTTTCTATATCAAGCAATGGAACTTCATCCTCATCTAGAAACTAGTAGCATGAGAAGTACCAAAATTTACAATCTCAAGTACAAGGCACCTTAAATGCTCTTAAGGCCTATATGATAATGAAGGAAGGAAAGATCCTAGATGAATTAACTAGTTTTTTCCCTCAAGAAGTAAGTGTATAATTTTTGTTTATTAGTTTATTGAGTGAATTATAGTTGACAATGTTCATGACTTTTGTAACATCCCAAAATTTTAAAAAAATGATTAATTGAGAGAAATAAATAGTAAATAATTATATATGAATTAATTCATGTCCTGAAAATTTAGAAATAACTAAATTAGGATTTATTATGAGTATTCATAAATTATGAAGGCTTAACGTGTTGAAATTATACCTAATTATAATATGGGTATCAGAAAAAGTATCTTCGATTGAGGTACTGTTGGTCAGGGTTGTTAAGAATAAGCTAAACGCACCTGTTGGTCCCCTATCTCTTCAGTTATTACTAGATTGGTCCCCTATTATTTTTTAATTCAAAATTGTCCCCTAACTTTTTAAAAATGTGTCAATTTAGTCTTTTTTTAATTCAAAATGGTCCCCTAAATTTTTAAAAAATACTAAATTGACACTTTTTTAAAGAGTTAGGGGACCATTTTGAATTAAAAATGGTAGGGGACCAATCTAAAAACAACTTAAGAGATAGGGGACCAACAAATGTATTTAGCCTTAAGAATATTATTATGAAGATGAATATATCTTTAGAATAATTTTTCGGTAAAGTATCGAGCCTGAACGGTGATTCTGTTTGTTATAAAATAAGAAAGTATTAATGATGGGTTAAAAATTAAGACTTAGAAAATCTTGGTTTTGGAACACAATTATGTGAATTAGTGTTTTTACAAGTCCAGGACTTTTTATTAAGCTTTATGATGTCATAAAAATTTCTTAGAATTGTAATGATGCCTTAAGATGGCTTATTAATTAAATGTATGTATATATATATATGTATGTATTGATGTAGATTATATTCTAGCGATAAGACCGAACAATTAGACCGTTTGGATCGTAGTTCTTCTCTTGAGGTAGGAGAGGAGTTAAATTCTAAATGCATGATTTGAATAATTATTGATTAATGTATATGATGTTGCTTATGTTTGCCTTGCTATGGTTATGTTGAAATAACATGATGATTGACATTTTGATGATAATGTACTTGGCAAATATGTGTTTGCATTTAGAATATATGTATGTGGTGTGTCCTTAGTGGTGATTGGTAATGACTTGAGTGATTGGTAATGACTTGAGATTTTGGCAAAGTGTGTGTGTGCCTAAGTCATATTATGAAAACAATGTATGTTTTACCACTAATGATAAGATATGATGATTGATGATGAAAATTGAAAGATGTGGTTGTATGACACACCCATGAATAAAGATGGGAATATTGAGACAATAATTGAATGCCATTGTATTTGTTGCCAAATAATGAATTGGAAAATATGTTGAAAAATTTAGATGATTAAATAGATTGTGAATATCACACTAAAGCTTGAAACAATGGCAAGATAATTGAAGTTGAAATCCACTAAGAGTTGTATGTTAACAATGTGTATATTGGTGCATACTTATACTTTTGCCTTGAAAGGATGTGCTACTCCCATTGCGGAGTGTGTGTGATTGAATCTTGGTGATGGCTAAATTTTAGATTGGCAAATATTATTGCTATGTATTTGAAGTATACTTGTTGGTATACCTTCTTGATTTCCATGTGTGGATTGAAATTGATAAAACTCCTTGGCCATTATTGTGAATAATATGAATCGATGCCTTAGGAATTATGTGAAAAGTTGTATGCCTTGGAGAGTACTATAATTGGTTGCGTGCCATTATCTATAATGTTAAATGTAAAACATACCCCAAAATGAGAGGGTGAGAAATCCTTACGAGGTTAAGTCTAGCATGCGCATTGTTGTATTTGTAACATCCCGAATTCATAAAAATGATTAATTAAAAGGAATAAATAGTAAATAATTATATATGAGTTGATTCATGTCCCAAAAAATTAAAAATAGTTAAATTCGGATTTATCATGGATATTCATAATTCATTGGGACTAAATGAGACAAAATTATACCTGATTAAAATATGGGTGTTGGAGCAAGTATCTCCGATTAAGATGCCATTGGTCAGGGTTGTTAAGAATATTATTGGGAATCTGAATCTATATTCGGAATAATTTTAGGATTAAGTATTGAGTCCAAATAGGGATCTTGTTGCTTATAAAACAGAGAAGCTTTAATGAAAGGCTTAAGTTAAAACAAAAATCTTCTCCTTTTTCCTTCACTTTCCCGTGGCTTCTCCTTCTCCCTCTCCCTTCTTCATTTCTTTCATCTTCTTCTTCCTTTCTTCTTACCCAAACCGTGCCCTCCTTCCATGACCATTACCCATCAAAATTTCTTGGTCTCCATGGATTCATGAAGCATGAATGGGACATTAGAGCAAAGCTTGGTTCTCCTCCTTCTCTCTTTTCCTCATTTTCGTGTTTGGCATAGAGCTAGGAGAAAGAGGTATGATTTTTGAACACCCACGGCTTTTGTTTATAGTTTTTGAGTTATTGAGTTATTATGTGTGCTTATATGTTGCAACAGGTTTTGATAATGACAAACAAGAATCAAGATCAAACATAATAATTACGGATAAATTAATTATGTTTGATGATGAACTCCAAAGAAATGATTCAAGGCATGTACAAAGGTTTAAAACAAATGAAATAAATTCATCGAAGTGCCTAAGGACCAAAAGAACAAAGCCATATGCAATAACATGTCAAAAGAGATACAAAGCACATGGAAAATGAAGCATCAGGATGATGAATCGATTCAAGCCTATGCTGAATCGATTCATGCGTAATGAAATGTCCCAGGGAGTATTTTTTGGTGCCTGAATCGATTCATAACGCTGGTGAATCGATTCATACGTGAATTCATGCCCAGTTACTTCAAAAATCCATCAATGAATCGATTCATATGCAATGGGAATTGATTCATAGGCTGATTGAAGTCCAAAAACACTAGATAAATTGATTCATTTGGAAAATGAATAGATTCATTCAGTTTAAATTTGAATTTCAAATTTAAATTTCAAAGCATCAGATAATTGCACAACTTGCAACGAAAATTGGAATCAGAAATCAACCTTGCACAAAACATGGAAGCCAGAAAACAAGGATACCTGATAACATGATTTATTGGAAACATGCAATGCTTAAATTAAGGATCATTGGAAACATAATTGCATGAATTAAGGATCAGAATTTGGAATTTCTCCTGAGACATTGCCTATAAATAGAGAATAAGTGAAGAGGCAGAGACATACCTAACAAGCAACGAAAAACCAAAGCTGCCATCTCTGTTATTATTTCTTAAGCATTTTACTCTCCGGTTCATTTCCTTTGCAATTAATTTTTGAGAGTTATATTGTGAGAAAAAGATTTTCTTGAGTGCTAAAATTTGCATATTCTTTTCTAAGAGAGGAAAATATTTTTCAAGTGATTAAAATTTGTATATCCACTCTATTGAGAAAGTCACACTTGTAAAATCACCTACACAAATTCTGAGAGTTTTTAGGTTGGGTTTCAACCTTGTAAAATTGAGAGATTGTCAAATTAGGTGGGTTGCCCTTTTACTTGTGAGGATTAAGTTCTTGAATGTGGGACATTAAGAAGCTGTAATTGCTCAAAGCTTGTATCTCAAATTCTCAATAGTGGAATCCTTCAAGTGGGTTGCTTGAAGACGAGACGTACACCGGTGTGGTGGAACTCGTTATATCGGTTTGCAAATCTCTCTTCCGTAAACTCATTTATTATTGTGATTTAATTTTCTTGATAATTTAAGTACATAATTAATTTGATATAAATTGCTTAGTTAATTATTTAGATTAATTTGTTACAATAATCTAAGTAATATTCTTGAATTAATTGTGTTAAAATCAATTATTAGTTTCTAAGTGCTAAAATAGTATTGTGTTTAATTGGATATTATTATTTGTTCTTTTGTGTATTATTCTGATTTATTAAATTTATTACAAAAGAATTAATTTCAAAAGTATTCCAACAAAAATTTTCAATACTCAATTCACCCCCCCCCCTCTTGAGTAATTGAGGCCACTTGATTAACAAGTGATATCAGAGCTTAACTCTTGGTTGATAAAGCTTAACAACTTCAAGAGATAAAGACGGCCTCTACCTCATGTAACATGTTTCCTGATGGTGGTGCTACAAATAAACCTCCTACTTTCAATGGGGAAGGCTATGCTTTTTGGAAAGAGAGAATGAAAATTTTTGTTTAATCAATTGATTTAAAAGTTTGGAATGCTATTGAAAATGGTTCTTTTTTACCTATGCATACTGTTTATGGTAGACAAATTGAAAAACCCATGGATGATTGGACTAGGGATGAGAAAAGAAAGTACAGTATAATTATAAGGCTAAAAATCTTATTACTCTTGTATTAGGTCCTAACGAATTTTTTAGAGTTGTAACATGTAAATCTGTAAAAGAAATGTGGGATACCCTTCAAGTTAATCATGAAGGAACTAGTTATGTTAAAGACTCTAAAAGCAATACCTTGACTAGCCAATATGAAAGTTTTAGAATGAATTCTGGTGAAACTATTTTAGAACTTCAAAAATGCTTTACCTTGATTATCAATCATCTTATCACTCTTGGAAAATCTTACTCTAATAAAGAGCTTATTCACAAAGTCTTGGAAAGTCTTACTAGGGAATGGCAACCTCTTGTCACCGCAATCAAGAAATCTCCAAACATCAATGATATGTTACTTGCTACTTTGTTTGGAAAGCTTTAAGAACAAGAGCAAGAGTTAAAGGACTTGAAAAATACAGAGGAAGAAGAAAAGTCTTCCAAGAAGAAGGGGCTAGATCTTAAGGCCACTTTAATTGAGGAAGACAAATCTGAAAGTGATCAAGAATATAATGATGATGAGTTAGGCTTATTTGTGAGGCGTTTTGGAAAGTTCATGAGAAAGAAAAGATTCCAAAAGGGCTTCACTTCTAAAGGTAAGAAATTCATTCGTAAAGATAATAATTCCTCACCAACTTGTTTTGAATGTGGAAAGGAAGGACACTTCAAGGCGGATTGTCCAAATCTTAAAAAGAAAAACAAAGATCGAAAAGGAAAAAGGAGAGTATACATAGCTTTAGATGACAATGAGGTGAGCAGTTCAGACAAGTTTGAAAATAAAGAAGCAAACCTTTGCCTCATGGCCAACCATCAAGACGAAGATGATGAGGTAAACCTCCATGAATTAGATAGAGATGAATTGCTTGATACGTTTGATGAATTGTATGATAAGTTTGTTAAAATTTCTAGTAAGTACAAATTATCTAGAAAAACCATAGAAACTCTTGAGATACATCTTATTAAACAAGTAAAAGAAAATGAAATCTTGAAAAAGAAAGTTGTAGATACTTAAGCATGCTCTAAAACCAAACCATGTGAATTTGTCAAGAAATGTGATGTATTAGAAAAGAAAGTTTTAGACTTAAACAAAACTCTTGAAAGATTCACAAATGGTAGAGATAATCTTGAGGCATTACTTGGTAAACAAAGATGCATGTTTAACAAATCTGGTTTAGGTTTTAATCCAACTAAGAAAAAAAAACATTACAAGAATTTCTTTGTACCTCCTAAAGCATCATCATCACCTTTTATGAAATGTAACCATTACGGTGTTAAAGGTCATAGTGCTTTAAATTGCAATGTTAGGAAGTTTGGACTAAAGGTTGTAAGAAAGGTGTGGGTTCCTAAAGGAACATTACCATAAACTAACCAAAAAGGACCCAACATAAAATGGGTACCAAGTTATCTAACTTGACTTGTTTTGTAGGTATGCTTCAAGGAAAGTAACACTCATTGGTACTTGGATAATGGGTGCTCCAAACATATGACAGGAGATATGAGTAAGTTCTCCTCATTCACTCCTTGAAATAAAGGATTTGTCACATATAGAGATAATACAAAAGGAAGAATACTAGGAATCAGAAATATTGATAAAAATTCTTCAACTTCTATAAATGATGTATTGTATGTTAAAGGACTCAAACATAACTTGCTTAGTATAAGTCAATTATGTGATAAAGGCTATAAAATTATTTTTGAATCAAATTGTTGCATAATTGAAAACAAGCTAAACAAGGAAGTCAAATTTATTGGTAAAAGAATAGATAATATTTACATGATTGATCTTGATTGTTTGTCTTCAAATGATGCATAATGCTTCTTGACTAAAGAGGATGAATCATGGCTATGGCATAGAAGAATATCTCACATTCACATAGATCATTTAAATAAACTTGTTTCTAAAGATCTAGTAATTGGATTACCAAAGCTTAAAGTTGAAAACAAGTTTTGTGACACATGCCAAAAGGGAAAACAAGTGAAGGTCTCTTTTCAAGCTAAAAATGTTGTTTCAACTAATAGACCTTTACAACTTTTATATATGGACTTGTTTGGACCTTCTAGGGTCAAAAGCTTTGGTGGCAATTATTATGGACTTGTGATTGTTGATGACTATTCTAGATATACATGGACATTGTTTCTTACTATAAAAATGAAGCATATCAAGCATTTAAGAAACTTGCCAAGATTATCCAAAATGAACAAAATTTAAAAATCGTATCCATATGAACCGATCATGAGGGAGAATTTGAAAATCAACCTTTTGAAAACTTTTATGAAAAATATGGCATTGAACATAATTTTTCGGCACCAAGAACTCCACAACAAAATAGAGTTGTTGAAAGGAAAAATCGATCTTTAACGGAGCTCAGAAGAACTATGTTGAATAAAAATAATATTGCAAAACATTTTTAAGTGGATGCGGTAAATACCGCTTGTCATGTAATGAATAGATGTTTAATTAGGCCTATTTTAAAGAAAACCCCCTATGAACTTTATAAAGGAAGAAAACCAAATATTTCTTATTTTTATGTGTTTGGATGCAAGTGCTTTGTTTTAAACAATGGAAAAGATAATCTTAGCAAATTCGATGTAAAGTCTGATGAAGCAATCTTTCTTGGATATTTATCATCTAGTAAAGCTTATAGACTCTTTAACAAACGAACTTGTACAATTAAAGAGTCCATTCATATAAAATTTGATGAACTTAACCAAAACCCTCCGAGGAAGGAAGTCCATTCATATAAAATTTGATGAACTTAACCAAAACCCTCTGAGGAAGGAAGTTGATGATCTTGTAGGCACTTTCCAAGAAATGACCTTAGAAGATAAAGAAGAGGTCAAAGAAGACCCAATCCAAAGCAAGGAGCCTCAACAAAAGGATTGGATCATATCAAAAGACCATCCCTTGCAAAACATCATAGGTGAATTAACCAAAGGTGTAAGTACTCGTAACGCCATTAGAAATGCATGTAATCATCCAACCTTCGTATCACAAATTGGACCCAAATATATTGATGAGGCTATTATTGATGTGTTAGGAATCCCTAGTGTATGAGCAGCGGAAATACAAGGATTCCCATAGGATTTGCAAAGCGCCGTGTTTCAAAGCATAAGACAAACACACAAAAATTGCGTTTTAGGATTACCTCTTGAAGAATATCGAAGCAATCGTAGCCTCATCCTTTAGGAGTCCACACGAGTACTCCCACCAGAAATGTTACACCTTCCAAATGTTAGTTTGACGGCGTGTAGCTTTTGCAACTTTTGCGTATTTTTGTGTCTCTTTAGGTAGCCGCCTATGAGCATCTTATGCTCTATTTATAGGCTTAGGTTTGTCCTAATTTTCTCTCTAAAGAGTAGGCTCCTTACACATTCTAAATGAGTTAGGCCCAATAGTCTTATTTTAGTCCAACTAAAATAAAAACCTATTTTCTGATGGGCTTACTCTATGTGTGTGACCCTATAGGTAAAATACTCGGTTATATTAATAATAAACTATTTTATTATTAATATAAAATAAGAGCGGCATCTAGCAATGCATCATTATGTCCGAATATTATTTATTAACAACATAACCTATAAGTGATAATTATTTTATATGTTTGTTCCTTTTGTCACGATATCCTAATTGGGCCCAAGGCATGGTCGTGTCATCCTTGTACGGTCCAATTTATTTTACTTGATACCGGAGTAGACTTTATCCGAATAAATATCCAATATTTATTCTTTCTAGCATGGCCATGCATTTCCTTAGTCTCACTCCATCAAGTGGCCTATAGATATCACTCCTGTCACATAGGAGAGACAAATCCCATCTACATCACCCACATCCCTCTGCATAATTTGTACATTGCCTAACCACAACCTTTATAGTCCTCTTATTACAGAAGACGTTTGATTGTATTAAAACAATAAACTCCTTATGTAGGAATCGTAGTGACTTCAGGTCAAAGGACTACATATACCATTATCACATTGAGAATCGTTTATGACATTCATGTAACGATCCATGCAACGTTCTCATGGTGGGTCTGTCCAGTACATCATTACTCTTAATGTGTACCCGTGTGAAGACTTGATATCATTTATATCCATGATCTGTGAGATCAGATCATCAGTACATTCACACACTAGTCCTAATGTATTTACATGTCCCCACGTAAATACTTGACTAGGGACATTTTAGGAATAACTCTCATATGACCTATTACTCCAAGGATATGTAAAAGTTGTTAAACTATTTAACAAAAAAAATAACTTATTAAAGATGATGTGAACCTATATAGGCTTTTAGTGCATATTTCCAACAATCTCCCACTTGCACTTAGAGCCGATAAGGTTAATGCCCAACGACGTCTACAGTGCCCTTATGCTTTTACTACGTAAGCGGTTTTACTAGTGGGTTCCCAACAATTTTGTTGGTATGCACATTGCATATTTTCACATCTTCCAAAGATGGAACTATTTAAGTATATGCTTGAATTAATCCACTTCCTTATATTGTTCTATGGTTCCATTGTCATCACAGTGGAAACTCATAGGATACAAAACATTTGGAATGATTAAATGTAAATTGACTTCTTTTGTAATTTAACATAGCAAAATACTTAGATTTGTTAGTAGAACCAATGATTGTTTCTTGCTTTGAACCTTTCAAGCATACATCGCAACCATCTTGATAACACATATATTTTGATTGCAATCTTAAGTCTTTCAAATTACTAAAAATTAACATCGATGTAACCTTTACAACAAGCTCATCTTCCATTTATCAAGATTAAATCCTTAGTCCTTCTTAAGTGTTTAAGGATACTCTTGACTATAGAATGAGAATATTATTAGTTCTAGAAGAAGCATGTCTTCTGCATGTAATACTAGAACTATAATTGTGCAGTTACTAACCCTTTTATAGTCACAAGATTTATCTTCATTCTTTAATGAAGATTCTACCTTCTAAAAGCTTGCTTTAGTCCATAAATAGAACATTTGCAGTTCACATACCTTCCTAGATGTTTTAGGCATAAAAGGCCTTTAGGTTGTGTCACATACACATCCTCAAGATGATTTCTATCTTGACATCTATCTACCATATCTCATAATGGTGGTATACTGCTACAATAAGTAGGATCTAAATGGTTTTTAAGCTAATTGAATTTTGTCAATCTTGCTTTTAAAGGTACTTTTATTACCATCCATGTTTAGTTTTCCTTTTGAAAACCTACTTGCATCCTATAGGTTTGACCCTTTAGGTGCGTCAACCAAGGTTCATACCTTGTTAATATACATGGAACCCATTTCAAATCCCATGGTCTTATGCCATGTCTTAGAATCTAAACTTGCATTGGCCTCTTCATAAGAAGCTTAGTCATTTAGAAATATGCCTCCTTCCTGATTTATAAGATATCCATATCTTTCAGGTTTGGTGACATATCCTATTTGATCTTACACAAGTCTTGTGCTACCGGAGCTAAGGATTTCACAACACTTTGTGATTTCTGCTCCAAGTCCATCCTTGACTTTTAAATGCTTTGTGATACTTGAATTTCTTCAAGTTCTATCATCCTCCTACTGATTCTTTAAGGGATGTACTCTTATTCAAGAATACAACATTCTAAGCAACAAGCCTTTTATTCTCAGATGGATTGTAGAATTGATAACCCTTAGCTTTCTTTGGGTATCTCACAGAAGACATTTATTTAATTTGGATCCGACCTTTTCAGAGTTGGATGCTATATAGAAGCATCATAGTTCCAAATTATTAGTAAAGACATACTAGATTTCTTCCTAGTCCATATCATATATGGTTTCTTTAAGAAAGTCTAAGATGGAACATGGTTAAGTATGGAAATTTTGTTAATAAAGAAACATTGAAGGAGTTAGAGATGTTTGATAATAATCAATAATCAAACTATGTCCAACAAGGCTTGACTTTTCCCCGTAGAGATGCTATTAAGGCATTCTATGAGGAATGAGTTAAGAGGTAATCTCTCACTCTATTAGATAGTTATCAAACTTATAACTCAAATTATTTGCTATCTTGATCTAATCAAGAGCTTTAATTGTCTTGTCAATTTAGTTTTTCACTTCATTATGAATTCTTTGAACTTTTCAAAGACTTTCTAACTTATGTTACATAAATCCATACTCATTGACTTTTCAATTAGTATGTTGAAGTATTGAAAAACATATCTAGTTATTGTTCCAATAGGCCCACATACATCGCTATGTATTAGATAATAGATTACGCATCTTTTCAATGAATGAGGTCTCAATTATCTCTCCAATAAATAAGATTTACATGTCTCCATTGATTCCAAAATCAAAAAGAGTCAATATAACCACATTAATGGTATTTAGAAAATGTGTTTCTTATCCATTTGCCTTAGGAGACAATACTATGTAAGTAAGGTTTAAAATCACTTATTTTAACCTACTTTGGAAGTTGTTATAAATGGGTGTTTTGAGATTTAGGATGTGGAATCCATTACTCAATTGTGCATCAACTTCCATTTGAAGAAATAAAGTTATTTTATAATAAGAAAAACATTTCTTGTCTAACAAGAAATAATATGCACAATGTCTAGTTCACTAACTAGCCCAATAGGTAAAGATCTTATCTTTATTGTAGCAACTTTTGCTCAATTTTATTCAGATTTCTCCACCCTTAACAAGTGATCTACTTCCTTGATCTTTCAAAATTTGAGATCTACTACTAGTATCTGATACTAATGTTAGTGAAGTAAAATAACTTGACTTCTATAACATGACCTGTAGTGGAAGTCTTACTTCTCTTTCTTTTGAACTCCTTCAAGTTCTTTAGACAAATTATTTCAATGTCTTATTTTGGCTAAAACTGGAAACAATTTCCTTTCTTAATCACCTTATAGACTTCCAAACTAACTTGGCCTTAATAAAGTCTGTATACGATCATATCGTATATCTCCCATATATTCATATTGCCTTTTATAGCTCAGAGTTTATGCAGACTCCATAGGGTATTCAAGACCCAACCATAGATGATATATAAGCCAAACATCACACACTGCCGCTTCATCTTTAATGAAGATAATTCTCAAGTCTCAATACCTATCTAGGTATTTTTTTTAGATAAAGTGTCCTTCTAAAGAACAGATTGCAACAAAACAATATTTGGTATATCATGGTTATTCTAAAATAAATTACATGCAAATCTATCACTTCTATTTAAAACATATTTAAATTTTGGTCATTAAATAAATATGTTGTCTCCCACTATTTTGATTCAAAACAAATACCCTCACTGAATCATAAAAAAAACCCATTGGAAGATTTTTCTAGTGGGCCAAGATCCATATTTGGCCTAATGTTGAGTCAGCTTTGGTTGATCACCCAACCCTTGGTTATTTAGGTAGGAAACACATTTCCAATTGCATCTCATGCAACTCTTGGATGATTGAGTGGGTAACTCTTTACCCTTATTCATCTTATGAATTTAAGCTCAATCCTTACGCCTCTAAGTTATTTTCAATCCAATTGAAAAACTTAGTTAAGTTTAGGCCTAATAAAAATAATTTGGATATTACAATTATCCCATCGCGCCTTACTAATATAAATGATAGCACCCTGCTTTGGCAGGCCCACTATTTATTGACATTAGTCTCGACGAGTGTTACTTATTAGAAGGCGTTTAAACTTAATATTAACGCTTCTAGGTTCTTCAATCTGATTAAAGTTACCTAGATAAGTCCAATGACAAATAATTGGATAATCCAATTATCCATCATCCTTTACTAATATCAATAAAAGCACCCTGCTTTGGCAGAACCTACACTTTATTGAAACTAGCATTGGTGACTGTTGTTTATTAGAACGCGTTTTAGACTGTTCATACCTTTAGGCTTTTCCAATCCAATTGAAAAAAAGTCTATTTGAATAAAACTTAATAATTCTTGGATAATCCAATTATCCAATCATGTCCTACTAAACATAAATAAAGGCACCCAACTATGACGCGACCTGCACTTTATTTATATCAAGTTAGACGTTATTACTTATTGGAAGGTATGATTGTCGGGCTTGAGGGATTTCAATTTTCTTAATGTTCATTACCAACTTTCATTAAACGCTTTAACGCAAAATAAAACCCCAAAACATGCAATCAAAAATTGTGAGATGGTTATGGTCTTCCTAGAAAATAAAATAAAGTAAAATAAACCTAAAGGAACTATGGTGTCTTGACTTCATGAAGTCCTACTTCTTGAAACCACCATCCTCCTAGAGTCACCACTCCTTTGTTCCTTTCAAGGTCATATCCATCACCATTCTAGGTTTCTTCTAGGTCTCCACCTTGTTGGCTTTTCCAAGATTACAATGTAATAAAGAAAACTCGTTTTACATACGAGTGAAGGGTTAAGAGAAGAAATTTAAGAATAGAGTAAGGCATAGCACGCAGGCTGTATTTAAAATTAAATAAATAAAAATCTAAGACCATAACCATTCACCGCTGGACGTGTTAATTAATCAATTAATAGAGTAATCAATTGTATTTAAAATAAAATAAATTTTAAAACACATAATTGAACATGCGGGGTCATAAAAGGAAAACTACGCAAGAAAGTTTGGCGGCTCTGTTGACCATTCAACAGACAGGGTCAAGGGGTGTTCCAACCCAAATATTTAGTACTGTAATCATGTTAGTTCCCAGGAAAGAGAGGTGGGTCCGGAGTGACCGCTTAAGTACCAAGTCTTTCCTAGCCAGAACGTCCCACTGACCATTAACAGCTCAAAATATTCGGTTATGATTTCAAACAATTTGAAATCTTTAATTTTGAAACGGCCAAGATTTAACTTTTAAACCTTATCTTTTGACCCTTATAATTATCCTAAAATAGGAATAGTCAAAGTTTAACTTTTAAACCTTATCTCTAGAGTCTCAACAATCATCCTAATTTTTAGGAACGATCAAGGTTTAAATTTTAGACCTTATCTCTAGAGTTCAAGATATTTTATTTCGAATCCTATTAAATTTGATAAAGATCTTATCTTTAATTTGTAACTTTTACAAATCCTATCAAATTTATTAAGGATTAAATATTTGATTTTAAAATTATTAAATTTAATAAAGATCTTATCTTCTATTTGTAACAATTACAAATCATATTAAATTTAATAAATATGAATCAATTTGTAACTCCTACAAATCACATTAATTTTAAAAAGATCATATATGATGCAAATCCTATTAAAATTAATACGAATAAATTATTTAAATTTGTAACTCTTACAAATCACATTAATTTTAAAAGGATCACAAACAATGCAAATCCTATTAAAATTAATAAGAATAAATTATTTAAATTTGTAACTCTTACAAACTTTAATTTTAACAAATAATTAAAAATTTGATTTGTAACTTTTACAAATCGAATTTAAAATATAATATTAAAATCAAATATTTTATTTGTAACATTTACAAATAAATAAAATACCATTACGGCTAGGTTTCAACTTTTGAATCTTAGTTTTCATTACGGCTAGGGTTTAACTCTTAAACTTTCTAAACACAATCTCACATGAACAATTCATATTAGAAAAGAGAAAGCATATATACATCATTGCATACAACCCTTGATTTCAATTTAATTAAATAAACATAAAACATGCCTTATAATTAGAACACATATAAAACAATCACCATTGCAACATACAACATGTTCATATAATAAAGCACATCCTAAAAACATGTTCTTTAATTAAAATGTTGAGAAAAGAAATCAATATACATAAAGCAAAATATATTGATATTAGCTTTCAAAAGGTGCAACCTTTGCAACATATCTCATAAAAATGTAACCTTTACATAATATCCCATTAAAAATGCAACCTTTGCAACAGGATTCAACCTTTACAATTCTTTTCATAAAAGAAATTTTATTTTTATTTTTACATGTTCTTTAAACAAATGTTTTCCCAAAACACGGTTTTGCAACCTGGCTCTGATACCACTGTTAGGAATCCCTAGTGTATGAGCAGCGGAAATACAAGGATTCCCATAGGATTTGCAAAGCGCCGTGTTTCAAAGCATAAGACAAACACACAAAAATTGTGTTTTAGGATTACCTCTTGAAGAATATCGAAGCAATCGTAGCCTCGTCCTTTAGGAGTCCACACGAGTACTCCCACCAGAAATGCTACACCTTCCAAATGCTAGTTTGACGGCGTGTAGCTTTTGCAACTTTTGCGTATTTTTATGTCTCTTTAGGTAGCCGCCTATGAGCATCTTATGCTCTATTTATAGGCTTAGGTTTGTCCTAATTTTCTCTCTAAAGAGTAGGCTCCTTACTCATTCTAAATGAGTTAGGCCCAATAGTCTTATTTTAGTCCAACTAAAATAAAAACCTATTTTCTGATGGGCTTACTCTATGTGTGTGACCCTATAGGTAAAATACTCAGTTATATTAATAATAAACTATTTTATTATTAATATAAAATAAGAGCCGCATCTAGCAATGCATCATTATATCCGAATATTATTTATTAACAACATAACCTATAAGTGATAATTATTTTATATGTTTGTTCCTTTTGTCACGATATCCTAATTGGGCCCAAGGCATGGTCGTGTCATCCTTGTACGGTCCAATTTATTTTACTTGATACCGGAGTAGACTTTATCCGAATAAATATCCAATATTTATTCTTTCTAGCATGGCCATGCATTTCCTTAGTCTCACTCCATCAAGTGGCCTATAGATATCACTCCTGTCACATAGGAGAGGCAAATCCCATCTACATCACCCACATCCCTCTGTATAATTTGTACATTGCCTAACCACAACCTTTATAGTCCTCTTATTATAGAAGACGTTTGATTGTATTAAAACAATAAACTCCTTATGTAGGAATCGTAGTGACTTCAGGTCAAAGGACTACATATACCATTATCACATTGAGAATCGTTTATGACATTCATGTAACGATCCATGCAACGTTCTCATGGTGGGTCTGTCCAGTACATCATTACTCTTAATGTGTACCCGTGTGAAGACTTGATATCATTTATATCCATGATCTGTGAGATCAGATCATCAGTACATTCACACACTAGTCCTAATGTATTTACATGTCCCCACGTAAATACTTGACTAGGGACATTTTAGGAATAACTCTTATATGACCTATTACTCCAAGGATATGTAAAAGTTGTTAAACTATTTAACAAAAAAATTGACTTATTAAAGATGATGCGAACCTATATAGGCTTTTAGTGCATATTTCCAACATGATGAATATTGGATATTGGCTATACAAGAGGAGTTAAATCAATTTGAAAGAAACCAAGTTTGGGAACTTGTGCCAAGACCTAATGATCATCAAATAATAGGTACTAAATGGGTTTTTAGAAAGAAGCTTGATGAAAATGGAATAAAAACTAGAAATAAAGCTAGGTTAGTGGCTAAGGGATATAACCAAGAAGAACGCATAGATTATGAGGAAACATATGCACTCGTAGCCAGATTAGAAGCTATTAGACTATTATTAGCCTATGCATGTTGTAAAGATTTCAAATTGTATCAAATGGATGTCAAAAGTGCATTCTTGAATGGATACATTCAAGAAGAAGTGTATGTTGATCAACCTCCCGGTTTTGAAAACTATCAACTTCCAAATCATGTTTTTTGTAACACCCAAATTTTTAATAAACAATAAATCCAAAAAAAAACAGGGAAAAATTTTTCACGAATCAACCATTGGTCAATCGGCATAGAAAAAGAAGGAAGAAGGCAAGGGAAATAAAAGAGCATTCACACGTATAGCAATCAGCGGAAGGAACAAGGCTGGGACCGACCCATTCGGTTCAGCGAAACACATCAGCGCCTGGGCGAAAACCATCAGTATCACACGCGCACTCGCTCGGGCGAGACTCCACATCGCTTGGGCGAGACTACGACAAAAGCCTTCCAGCAGTACACATTCGCTGGAGCGGATCCTTCATTCGCTGAAGCGAGAAGCCTCACACGGTAAATTCATCACTCGACATCGGAACATCCATACTCTTGGTAAAAGACTAAGTCCACTCGGAAGTTCATTCCTAAGTCCATTCGAAATTCCCTAAGTTAGCCTTTCCGTTTTATCCATACGGCCAGACCTATACTCTACTCGGACACTGAGGGTTATCCCACTCGGATTCCAGAACTCCTTCTCACTCGAAATATATCCTATTCAAACATCACTCGACGTATTCCATCGTTCACACAATCGGGTCACATTACACTTCCACTATTCGGTATACATTCACACAATCACTCAGGAAGTCAGGTAGTTAAGTCCCTCTCAGACTTATTCGAAACCCAACCACTCGGGATACCAATCCTCACTCACTCAGACTTTACATCTTTCACTCAGATTACCGATACCTTACACTTAGGACCCGGTCCACTCTAAACCACTAATTCTAACTCCTCGCTCAGAAGGGAATCACCCAAGGTTTTCACTCGGGAAATAAAAACTCTTCCTCACTCGGGATTCACTTATAATTTTCACTCGGAGTCACTCAATATGTTTACTCGGTAAAGCCACCCAGAAATCTTCGCTCAGAACCACCAACTTAACATAATTCCACTCCTCAACGGCCCTCGAGTCGTTTAGCAACACTTCCAGTCGGAAAACGCATCGAATCGGTACGAAGCTCATACATATAAATACATGTTCACAGAAACATAAATCTGCCCACAAATCTAGTCTAC
This sequence comes from Clitoria ternatea, assembly GCA_037962975.1. Taxonomy (NCBI): domain Eukaryota; kingdom Viridiplantae; phylum Streptophyta; class Magnoliopsida; order Fabales; family Fabaceae; genus Clitoria; species Clitoria ternatea. The sequence goes on from CM075671.1 coordinate 115,521,300, forward strand.
CGACCCATAGACATGTAACCATATACTCGGAATACCTATTATCTTGATATTATACATTTACCAATACTTGCGATACCATACAAATGACACCATGACTATTCAATCTTTATAAGTGAACATATTTAATCGTCATTTTACATAGGAGCCGGCCAAGGCTACACGGACAGAACATAGTAATGCAATACAAGTGCTCAACAGTCGGAGTGCACCACACTCGGACGTGAGACCCTATCATCATTTCCGAGTACGACCTGCACACTGAAAAATGGTGTAGGGGTGAGCATCTTAGATATTAAATGATAGATACCGACTCAGGTTATCCCACAGTTATACAGCAATATACATATACACGCAATTATACATAACAACGAGTAAGTCAAGTGATATCAATCAAGCAAGACACACATGGAACTCTTACCGATCGGAATTCGTTAGTCACCACTCGGCCAGGTGCAAATACACAGCCAATAACATTAATATAACAACAATCAGCAACATGATAATACCAATGAATCAGAACGCACGTATTCAACACTTTCCGGTCAGAATCTAATAGTTCTCACTCGGCTTTACACGCACGACATTTCAATAACATTAACACATATTCAAGGAGCAACTTCAATCAGCATCAATTGCGTATACACACAGAATACTCTCTTGGTTATACCCATTCATCATCTCCTTAACATCATCACACGCATAGTCAAATTCCAGTCAGCATCAGTAATACATATACACAGAGAATTTCACTCGGATATACACATTCATGCTTTCATTAACATTATCACATGCATAATTAATTCCAAACAATATCAATCGGTCAATACACACAGAGTATTTCACTCGGTTATAAACGTTCATCATTTCATTAACATCTTTGCATGCATAACCAATTCCAAACAATATCAACAGTTAATAAGCACATAGTATTTCACTCGGTTCCGCATTCGTGTGTATCGGTTTAGACGTTGCAACGTAGGCTCTCAGCCTTTTTTATACATAGCTCTCAGCTATCAAATCAGCTCCCAGCTGCTTGGCCGTTTTACAGGTACCCAACTGTTTGCCCACAGGTGACACCAGCGCTCTCAGCGCCAACAGAGGTGTTCACAGGCAGTACGAGTCCCACTTAAGGGCTACCTTGAGTCCCACTCAAGGATTTCATAGCGTCCTACGCTTTAAAAACCGATGGTAGTGTCCCACACTACGTGCTCCCAGCACAAACGCATCCCATGCGCCACACGCGGATTCATCACACAACACACAGTTCATATACACAGCCATACATGCATCTCATGCAATCGGCATCATACATCATCAGCATTCAAACAGCACATACATCTCATGTAATCAATGCTGGACATTAACAGAGCTCAACAACATATGCATCTCATACATTCGATGTTACACATTTTCAGAACTCAATAGCATATGCATCTCATGCAATTAGTGCTAGGCATTAACAGTATTCCACAACACATGCAATCGGTATGGTACATTATCAGATTCACTGAGTCGTATTTTATCACATGCAGTCGGCATTCTAAACTCATAACAACTTGCAGGCATGTAAAACACACGGTAATCGTCAACATCACTTCAACACATTCCTTTCACACAATCGTTCAACATTCACAGGCCATCAACATGCAACACTCGTCTTTCACTCGTCATGCAACTGGGCAGTACACACTCGCATGCAACACAACACGAAATCAGAACACGGAAACAGCAAGTATCAACACTCTGAACCCGTTCATAACCCATGCATTTAAGATAGAAGACACCCCCCTACCTGGATTGAAGCTTTCAGTCGGTCAATACGACGCTGAGTTCCAGAGGAATACTGAATCACTCTTAGCACATCTGCATGCAAGAGCAGGGGAGGCCCAAGACGTCCAACTCTCGGTTCGCTCCCTGGAATGGCTCCATCACAATGTTGTGAATACTCCGACCACCTTGAAGCTCCTCGTAGTACAGATCTCCACTGGAACTTGGCAGCTTCGAGCAAGGAGAGGAAGAAGGAGGGAAGCCGACGAAGGAATGAAGGAACAAGGAAGGAGACGTGTTGCATGCAGAGGGGATGCACACCCTCATCCTCACGGGTTCATCGAGTAAGGGAGGAGGACCCCAATCCTCAACCACCATTGCTGCGAGCTCACGGGAACAGAGCGCAGAGGAGAAAGAAGAAGAAGAAGAAGAAGAAGAAGAAGAAGAAGAAGAAGAAGAAGAAGAAGAAGAAGAAGAAGAAAAGAATGAGGGGAGAGGAGTTTGCAGGGAAGAATCAATGATAGTGTACCCATATATGCATGTACGAAGAGAAGGAAGAGTGGGGTGGGAAAGCGTGCACAACAGCAGCCCCTACACGCGTCACACACATAACCATATCTAATCAGTCATTGACAGCTAATCACCATTAATCAACCTTTCTTTTCTTAACTTAAATTAATTAAACCAATTATAATTAATAAATAATTCTCCCCACACTTATCGATTTATTATTTTAACGATTTATTTTCATTTGGCAACTAGTTATTAAATTGGGATGTTACAGTTCTCCCCCTCTCAAAAGAATTTTGTCCTCGAAATTCAATCGGTAACTTTCCTTACATACATGACTCAGAAAATTGTTGTCTCGATCACGCACACGACTGTGCTTCCACAAGCATTCACCGATCGGATCACAACTTCACTCGGCAGAGATTCACCACTCAAGCGGTTTACCGATCGCACCATAATTCCAGTCAGCAAGACACAAAGGTCAGGTCCCTCATTTAACTTAGCCAATTACGTCATAAGCAGTGGCGCTTCCTAATTTCTTGGCCGCTTAGCCATATACTCTCAACACCATTCGGCATATTTACACCATCGGTTTTCTTGACTCGAACGAGTTGTTCGGCACAATAATGAAATCACATAAAGCACAGGCTCGACATCGTGTCGTGGGGAACACATCCTTAGAGGTTATTCAACCAGTTGGGGAAAATTCAGTGGATAAAGAACACCACCGACTCCCAAAATACTCACTCCCGACTGATTCCTCTCGGGCCAAACCCTCGGTTTTCAAAACCTGACCACAAAATCTTTCTTTTACACCAAAGGGAACACTCAAGGAATTTCCATGTGTTTCAATTAACACAATTTACCCGGATTTGCTTCGTATATGCACTACATTAAATTCTGAAATCTTAGATTCCGACCCATGCTTCCGGCTAATTCCATGCTCTCATCCTGAGAGTTTCACTCGGTCCTCTTACACAGATATCACTCGGGGTTTGAGGGTAATTCTCACCCGGAAATTCTTCCACTTACCAGAATTTGACTCGCAACTCGAGCCTACCTGGAAATCAAACTTGAGTTCAAGCTCAACAGTCCCAATCACTGACCTGAGTACGACTTCAGTTAAATTCTTCACTCGGATATCTACTTCCTCTTGGAGCCCTCTTCACTTAGAAACTTGCACACTCTAAGTTCCATGTCCCGACCAAAAGGACTTTTCTCCTGGAAGATCACTCGGTTGGGCATCCCACGGGTATTAGGAATTCTACACTCGCTATCTTACTATTCAGAATCGATCCACACGGTGCCATTCCACTCGGGAGTGATACACTCCGAGTCACGTTACTCGAATTCCTGCTCTACTCAGAATGTTACGCTCGGACACTATTCTCTTAACTTAATAATGATCCTCTCAATAAGATTCTACTCGGAACACCATAATTTTCACTCAGCAGTTCTTTCCCACAAGGTCTTCACTTGGAATTGTCTCCACTCTTACACACTCGGAATATACCAAGCTCTCCCGAGCAATTCCTAACCTTACAATTTAGTTTGGCTCCACTCCTGGTTTCCTCATTAGGCTTACAACATCACTCGGTTACCCTTTCAAAACTCCAATTTCGGTGACAGTTGATCACCCTTCTTATTCCAATACCAATCATTCTTTTAGTAGCTAGACCGTATCCAGCAACCTCTAATCCTCTCGGAAGCAGACACGCCAAGGTCGAATAAACCCTCTATCTTTATTTTGATAAACAATCGCATAACACTCATTTAATATAACTCTCATAATCCCTCGGAATCGTCTGAAAGACTCACCATCACCATAAGCAGTTACAGCTTCACCTGCCCGACTCATGAATTGCTGCATCCAACTTATAGGATGACGTCTCATTCCTATAGGGTTACAACAATTACATAGTCACTGCAACGTGTACGCTGCCACATTACCTAGGGCAGGAAGAGTCGTCTCAGAGCAGCATGCCTCACTCGGACCAGACTCACCCAACTAATACTAATTCACACGGTAGTTAATGGTAGTTCACACACATAAGTAATACACCCACATCAACATCACGCATCACATATTCATCACTTTTATAAAACAGTAAGATGGCAATTCAACAATCGGCTTCTAGTCAACACCGAGTAAATATCTCCTCTAAACTTTATTCCTCACAAAACCATGGCTTGGATTAAATTCTTAACTCTCAGTTATATAATAACATCACTCACTCGGGTTCATGTAATGCACTCAGGATTAAGCAATTCACAATCACATATGCTATTATAACACACCACAAACTTCAGTAACGGCACTAATGTACATACAGACACTCAGTCGGATTTCATACCAATTATTCATGGCTATAATATTGTCCACTACATCATGCACCATAACCACAACGTCACATTGCACTTGGTAATAGCATCGACATATACATATGCCCATCCAATCAGATTTACCCAAATCAATTCCAAACTACATTAAGGGTTTCATTCACCATATCATATCCACATATTCATATAATTCACACCGAGCTCATTTATCATCATAAATGTACACACAGTTATTCAATCAGAAGTTGTACCATAACATACATTCTCAATTATAACATTGCATCACACTTGGCAACAGCATCAATACATGTACATTCACTCAGTCAGACCTCATTCATACAACACCATCAAGTCGGAAACTACTCAAATCATTCAAATCCATGCAAATCATGTCAGCCTCAACAATAATGCTCTTATACACATGTATTCGTGCAGTCGGTGAATCAGATGCATACTATTTATTCACTAGGAGTCCCACTCCAATGCACTCGGCATCTGCCTTGAGTCCAACCCAAGGACTTTCATTAAGCATCCAATGCTCATGCTCCAAGCATGGCCTCGAGTCCAACTCGGAGGTCTTTTAGGATTAATCTCAGAATCCTCAATACCCCACGCATTCATCTGATTGCCCACTCTGAAAAATGTTCAATGCTGATGCATTTCATTATAAATCACACACAGTTCTTATTTGCTGACTCACAGTATAAGCCACTCAACATGCTCATTAGCATATATATGTATACACATCTTTCAGGCGGAGTATCATCACAACGATTCACAATTAATATCTATCACAATGTCCGGGTGTTGCATGCATCAATAATTAGTCACACACAGACCACATATTTCAATCATCAAACAACGGTCATGTTTCAATTATAGAGCAATACATAAAAGCAGTTCACCCTCAATCACCTATATCATATATATATATATATTACGTAGGGTTCGTGTGCTAGGTTACAAAACATCCGTCACAAATAGCACTCGGCAGTAATGGTAACACTCCTATTTACAAGTATTCAGTCAGTATTCGCAAAATTATTAACATGCATTCGCGGACGGAGTCATACAATCACTAAACAGTTTACAATACCACAATCCAGGAGTCGCATGCACCATTACGCAATCATAGTACAGCTACCAACACATCTCACACATAACACATCACATGATAATCATTCAAGCCTTAATGAGTTACTACGCAATTGTTCTACTCGGCTTAACAACTCACAAGGTTAATAAATTATCAGATTTAGAATCCCTAAGGGGTCACTATTTATCCAGTATCCCACGATGGGTACCTCACAATATTCAAATATTGTTATAAGGTCTAGTACCATTCACTCGGTTTTTCACACACCAAACCAAGACAGTATCCGAGTCAAACAGATGTTCTATTTCACATTCATTCGTTCATGGTCATGCCTAATCAACTGGGTCACTACTCCTATTGGTCCAGCATCTAGTCCATCACTCACTTGGTCTCCTCAATCGCCATCGAGACGCAACCCCAATTTTAACATATATCTGACCTCACCTTTACTCACTTATTACACACCCAGATTTTCAACTTAGGAACTACAACCCATCCCTTATACTGCAAGTCACATACATCATGTACCATTCATTCATCACACATTCAAATTCCTCAACAAGGCACACGCATACAACCACGCCATTCATAGTCAACATACACCAATCCAATAGAAGCATATATCGTCACACGAGTCATGATTACACATACAGTAACGTTTAATGGAATATCACAAGCAATTATAACAAGTTGGCATAACACACTCAATCGCCCACAAACAATAGGCAAACCTTGGCCATGGACCTTTTGGTCTGCTCTGATACCAAAATGTAACACCCAAATTTTTAATAAACAATAAATCCAAAAAAAAACAGGGAAAATTTTTTCACGAATCAACCATTGGTCAATCGGCATAGAAAAAGAAGGAAGAAGGCAAGGGAAATAAAAGAGCATTCACACGTATAGCAATCAGCGGAAGGAACAAGGCTGGGACCGACCCATTCGGTTCAGCAAAACACATCAGCGCCTGGGCGAAAACCATCAGCATCACACGCGCACTCGCTTGGGCGAGACTCCACGTCGCTTGGGCGAGACTACGACAAAAGCCTTCCAGCAGTACACATTCGCTGGAGCGGATCCTTCATTCGCTGAAGCGAGAAGCCTCACACGGTAAATTCATCACTCGGCATCGGAACATCCATACTCTCGGTAAAAGACTAAGTCCACTCGGAAGTTCATTCCTAAGTCCATTCGAAATTCCCTAACTTAGCCTTTCCGTTTTATCCATACGGCCAGACCTATACTCTACTCGGACACTGAGGGTTATCCCACTCGGATTCCAGAACTCCTTCTCATTCGGAATATATCCTATTCAAACATCACTCGACGTATTCCATCGTTCACACAATCGGGTCACATTACACTTCTACTATTCGGTATACATTCACACAATCACTCAGGAAGTCAGGTAGTTAAGTCCCTCTCAGACTTATTCGAAACCCAACCACTCGGGATACTAATCTTCATTCACTCGGATTTTACATCTTTCACTCGGATTACCAATACCTTACACTTAGGACCCGGTCCACTCTAAACCACTAATTCTAACTCCTCGCTCAGAAGGGAATCACCCAAGGTTTTCACTCGGGAAATAAAAACTCTTCCTCACTCGGGATTCACTTATAATTTTCACTCGGAGTCACTCAATATGTTTACTCGGTAAAGCCACCTAGAAATCTTCGCTCAGAACCACCAACTTAACATAATTCCACTCCTCAACGGCCCTCGAGTCGTTTAGCAACACTTCCCAGTCGGAAAACGCATCGAATCGGTACGAAGCTCATACATATGAATACATGTTCACAAAAACATAAATCTGCCCACAAATCTAGTCTACCGACCCATAGACATGTAACCATATACTCGGAATACCCATTATCTTGATATTATACATTTACCAATACTTGCAATACCATACAAATGACACCATGACTATTCAATCTTTATAAGTGAACATATTTAATCGTCATTTTACATAGGAGCCGGCCAAGGCTACACGGACAGAACATAGTAATGCAATACAAGTGCTCAACAGTCGGAGTGCACCACACTCGGACGTGAGACCCTATCATTATTTCCGAGTACGACCTGCACACTGAAAAATGGTGTAGGGGTGAGCATCTTAGATATTAAATGATAGATACCGACTCAGGTTGTCCCACAGTTATACAGCAATATACATATACACGCAATTATACATAACAACGAGTAAGTCAAGTGATATCAATCAAGCAAGACACACATGGAACTCTTACCGATCGGAATTCGTTAGTCACCACTCGGCCAGGTGCAAATACACAGCCAATAACATTAATATAACAACAATCAGCAACATGATAATACCAATGAATCAGAACGCACGTATTCAACACTTTCCGGTCAGAATCTAACAGTTCTCACTCGGCTTTACACGCACGACATTTCAATAACATTAACACATATTCAAGGAGCAACTTCAATCAGCATCAATTGCGTATACACACAGAATACTCTCTCGGTGATACCCATTCCTCATCTCCTTAACATCATCACACGCATAGTCAAATTCCAGTCAGCATCAGTAATACATATACACAGAGAATTTCACTCGGATATACACATTCATGCTTTCATTAACATTATCACATGCATAATTAATTCCAAACAATATCAATCGGTCAATACACACAGAGTATTTCACTCGGTTATAAACGTTCATCATTTCATTAACATCTTTGCATGCATAACCAATTCCAAACAATATCAACAGTTAATAAGCACATAGTATTTCACTCGGTTCCGCATTCGTGTGTATCGGTTTAGACGTTGCAACGTAGGCTCTCAGCCTTTTTTATATATAGCTCTCAGCTATCAAATCAGCTCCCAGTTGCTTGGCCGTTTTACAGGTACCCAACTGTTTGCCCACAGGTGACACCAGCGCTCTCAGCGCCAACAGAGGTGTTCACAGGCAGTCCGAGTCCCACTCAAGGGCTACCTTGAGTCCCACTCAAGGATTTCATAGTGTCCTACGCTTTAAAAACCGATGGTAGTGTCCCACACTACATGCTCCCAGTACAAACGCATCCCATGCGCCACACGCGGATTCATCACACAACACACAGTTCATATACACAGCCATACATGCATCTCATGCAATCGGCATCATACATCATCAGCATTCAAACAGCACATACATCTCATGTAATCAATGCTGGACATTAACAGAGCTCAACAACACATGCATCTCATACATTCGGTGTTACACATTTTCAGAACTCAATAGCATATGCATCTCATGCAATTAGTGCTAGGCATTAACAGTATTCCACAACACATGCAATCGGTATGGTACATTATCAGATTCACTGAGTCGTATTTTATCACATGCAGTCGGCATTCTAAACTCATAACAACTTGCAGGCATGTAAAACACACGGTAATCATCAACATCACTTCAACACATTCCTTTCACACAATCATTCAACATTCACAGGCCATCAACATGCAACACTCGTCTTTCACTCGTCATGCAACTGGGCAGTACACACTCGCATGCAACACAACACAAAATCAGAACACGGAAACAACAAGTATCAACACTCGGAACCCGTTCATAAACCATGCATTTAAGATAGAAGACACCCCCTACCTAGATTGAAGCTTTCATTCGGTCAATACGATGCTCAGTACCAGAGGAATACTGAATCACTCTTAGCACATCTGCATGCAAGAGCAGGGGAGGCCCAAGACGTCCAACTTTCGGTTCGCTCCCTGGAATGGCTCCATCACAATGTTGTGAATACTCCGACCACCTTGAAGCTCCTTGTAGCACAGATCTCCACTGGAACTTGGCAGCTTCGAGCAAGGAGAGGAAGAAGGAGGGAAGCCGACGAAGGAATGAAGGAACAAGGAAGGAGACGTGTTGCATGCAGAGGGGATGCACACCCTTATCCTCACGGGTTCATCGAGTAAGGGAGGAGGACCCCAATCCTCAACCACCATTGCTGCGAGCTCACGGGAACAGAGCGCAGAGGAGGAAGAAGGAGATCGAAGAGGAAAAGAAGAAGAAGAAGAAGAAGAAGAAGAAGAAAAGAACGGGGGGAGAGGAGTCTGCAGGGAAGAATCAATGATAGTGTACCCATATATGCATGTACGAAGAGAAGGAAGAGTGGGGTGGGAAAGCGTGCACAGCAGCAGCCCCCACACGCGTCACACACATAATCACATCTAATCAGTCATTGACAGCTAATCACCATTAATCAACCTTTCTTTTCTTAACTTAAATTAATTAAACCAATTATAATTAATAAATAATTCTCCCCACACTTATCGATTTATTATTTTAACGATTTATTTTCATTTGGCAACTAATTATTAAATTGGGATGTTACAGTTTCAAACTAAGAAAAGCATTATATGGTTTAAAACAAGCTCCAAGAGCTTGGTTTGAAAGATTGAAGAAGTTTCTTTTAGAAAACAATTTTGAAAGGGGAAAGTTGATACTACACTATTTATCAAGCACAAAAGAAATGACATACTTTTGGTACAAGTATATGTGGATGATATTATATTTGTTGCTACTAATGAATCACTCTATAAAAAGTTTGCTAAGATAATGTAGGATGAATTTGAGATGTCTATGATAGGAGATCTCACATTCTTCCTTGGTTTGCAAATCAAGCAAACTAGAGAAGGGACATTCATTAGCCAATCCAAATATTGCAAGGAGTTACTTAGAAAATTTAGTATGGACAAGGAAAATGAAATTACCACACCTATGAGCATTCTGCTATTTATTAAATCTTTTACCTCCTCATATCTTCATATATGAGTTAGGTCTTCATGTAGATCTAGGTAGTCTTCTCAAAATAAAATTATGTGTTCTTCATCCCTTTTTAAGATTTATAAATGCAAAAAATTTACCCTCTATCTTATTATTCGAAGGCTTAATATTAATGGTTTATTTACCAGATTAAGGGCACCACATTGGGTGGTATCAAAGCATGATATGCATTTAGTGAATTATTGTCATTGATGTTTAGTTTTACATGGAATGATTGTGATTGAAACTTGATTTATATAAGTTCGGCCAAGCTTTCTTCACACTATTCTCTCTCAACGATGGGTCCTTATGATTATATGAATGCTCAGGGAATTATGGTATTATGATATGCCTTCTATGGGCTTAAATGTGGATTTGTTGATGTTGGACTCCATGATGGAGGGCCATAAATTATTTTATGATGAATTGCTATAGTATGAGGCTATAGGCATATCTATGAGCTAGATTACTGGTGTTAGTTGAATTTAATGGTATGATTATAGATCTTGTGATGGCTCGTCGTTGTCAAGATAATGATGACGCTATAGTTAGAGCTTTGAACCTTTTCGCCGACCTTCTCGAGTCGTAGAATCATGATAGACAAGAAGCGAAAAGGCAAGCTACTCCTATTGCTCAAGGAACTCATGGCCTTGATAAATTCTTGAAGCAGAAACCCTTCAAATTTCATGGTAGATTTAGGTCCGAGCAAGCCTATGTTTGGATCGAGATGTTGAACAGATCTTTGATAGTTTTGAATGCACAGAGCTTTAGAAAGTGGAGTATGTTGTTTTCATGATGAGAGATGAAGCCGAGACTTGGTGGAGACTCACCAAGAGTAAAATAATTACTGTTGCTATTCCCTTAACTTAGGAGAATTTTAAGTTTGAGCTCATGAGGAAATATGTGCTGGAAAGTTATAAGAGCAAGAAGGAGCTTGAGTTCATGGAACTTAAGCAAGGCACCATGGCTGTGGAAGAGTCTGCTTCCAAGTTTGAGGAGTTATGCAAGTTCTACCCTCCTTATCAACAAGAGGGGACTGAAGCCTCGAAGTGTATGAAATTCGAGAATGGTTTGCGCCTCGATATATAGAGGGAAATTTATCATCAAGAGATCTGGAGCTTTACGGTACTTATGAACAAGTGCCACATTTATGAAGAGTATGCACCACCTCATCATCCTAAATTTAACTTTAAGTTGAAGGGTCAATCTTCTAAGTTCAATAAGCAAGAAAGTTTCAAGAGGGAACGTTTTGTACGGGGTGCTTATTCTAATGCTTAAGCTAGAGGCGGTGGTCATGGTAACACCTTTGGCCGGGGCAATGCAAATGCCAATGGGCCAAAATGTCATAGGTGCGGTGGACCTCATCATGTTCATGAGTGTACTCAACGGGATGATGTGGTTTACTTCAATTGTGATCAGGTAGGACATATTCTTCCTGCATGTCCTTTACTTACGGGCTTACATGCAAGCTAATACTTTAAATCGTGTTAATGCTCCCACTCATGTGAACCGCGGAGGCCACAATGGTGGTCGGGGCCTGTAATGGAATCAATAGTGGCCGAAATGGTGGCCATGATTGCTATAATAGTGGGAGGCATAGTAATGGCAGTGGTAACGGTAATGCCACTCGAAACGGTAATGGTGACAAAGATGGTGGAAATCATCACCAAGCTCCTAGAAGGGTATTTGTTGTGACCGGTGAGGAAGCAGCTTAAGCTGATAACCTAGTTGAAAGTAAGTGTGAAATACTCAGAAATTCTATGCATGTTATTTATGATTCAGGTGCGACCCATTGTTTTATATCTGAGGATTGTGTACGGTGATTGAAATTACCGGTGAGCCTAATGAAAAATGCTCTTGTGGTTTCTACCCCAACCGGTGCTTGTCTCAGATCGGTTAGCCGTTGTGATACATGCTCCTAGAAGGGAGGAACTTTGTTATTTCTTTCATTTACCTTCCCCTGAAAGGCTTGGAGATCATTCTTGGTATGGATTGGCTTTCCGCCAATAAAGTCTTGGTTGACTGTCAACAACAAACTGTTATCTTCCCTTCTCCAAACGTTGGAATTTTTAATATGCAAGGTATAGCTCAACTTTGCATATTATTATCTCTTACTGATAAGACTAATGGTCCCGGTCCCTTTAATATTCTAGTGGTGTCAAAGTTTTTGGATGTGTTTCCTGAGGAGGTACCCGGTTTGCCATCTCCATGGGAGGTTGAATTTACTATCGACCTTTTGCCTAGCGTGGAACCTATGTCTATTGCTCCTTATAGGATGTCTCCTATAGAGTTAGTTGAACTTAAGAAGCAAGTTGAGGAGTTACTTGAGAAAGAATTTGTTCGACCCAGTGTATCACCCTGGGGGCTCCTATTTTATTGGTTAAAAAGGAGGATGGAACCATACGGTTGTGTGTTGATTACCGCCAATTGAATAAGATGATAATAAAGAATAGATATCCCTTGCCTCGTATCGATGATCTATTAGATCAATTAACAGGTGTTGTGGTGTTTTTGAAGATTGATTTGCGTTTTGGTTACCATCAAATTTGGGTGAAAACTGAAGACATTCCGAAAACTATTTTTAGGACGCGATATGCCCACTATGAATATGTTGTGATGCCATTCAGAGTGACTAATGCTCCAGTGGTGTTCATGGATTATATGAACCATATCTTTCATGATTACCTTAATTGCTTTGTTGTGGTATTCATTGATGATATCTTGGTGGATTCCAAAAGCCGCGAGGAACATCAAAAACATTTGAAACTTGTGTTGAACATTCTTAGGGAGAATCATTTGTACTCTAAGCTCTCTAAATATGAATTCTGGTTGACGAGCATCCAGTTTCTTAGACATGTGATATCCGAAGAAGGTGTTTCTGTTGATCCCTCTAAAGTTGAGGCCGTTATGGTGTGGCCTAGACCTACATCGGTTACTGAAATCTGAAGTTTCCTTGGACTTACCGGTTATTACCGGAGATTCATTGAAGGTTTTTCTCGTCTTCCTAGACCTTTAACGAAATTGACTAGAAAGAACCAACCTTTTGTCGAATATGAGAAATGCTTTGAAGAGTTAAAAATAAGACTCATTTCTGTGCCTATTTTGGAATTGCCTGATTTACAAGAAGACTTTGTGGTATACTGTGATGCTTCCAAGCATGGTCTTGGATATGTTTTAATGCAGAAGGAACGTGTTATAGCTTATGCTTCACGCCAGTTGAGACCTCATGAAGTTAACTACCCGACTTATGACTTGAAGTTGGCGGCGGTTGTGTTTGCCTTGAAAATTTGGCATCATTATCTCTATGTTTCGAGGTTCGTGGTCTTTAGTGATCACAAAAGCTTGAAATACCTCTTTGATCAGAAGGAATTGAATATGCGCCAAAGGAGATGGATGGAATTCCTGAAGGACTATGATTTTGAATTGAAGTATCATCTGGGAAAGGCTAATGTAGTTGCCGATGCCTTTAGTCGGAAGTCCTTGCATATGTCGGCCATGATGGTGAAGGAATTTGAATTGATCGAGGAATTTTGGAATTTGAATATTAGGAACGAAATTTAATCTTCCAAGAAGTTGTGTTTTGCTACACTAAAGATATGCAATGAGTTTTTAGATGTTGTGAGAAAGAAACAAGTGGATGATGACTACTTAAATAAAATGAAAAGATCTCAAAATGATGGGAAGAATCTATTCCTTATTGAGGGTATTGATGGTTTATGGTGTGTAAAGGGTCATGTGTATGTACATCCATTCGGTGATTTGAGACCTACGATACTTGGGGAAGCCCACAAAAGTATTTTTAGTACCCACCCTGGTACAACAAAGATGTACCGTGATGTAAAGAAGAATTTTTGGTGGCCCGGAATGAAACGTGACATTGCCAGTTTTGTAGCTTTGTGCCTTATTTGTCAGAAGGCGAAGGTAGAGCATCAAAGACCTTCTGGTACATTAAGACCACTTGATATCCCCGTTTGGAAGTGGGATGCTATTGCTATGGACTTTGTGTCTGGCTTGCCAAGGACAAGGTCCAATTGTGATGGAATTTGGGTGATTGTGAATCGCTTAACGAAGAGTGCGTATTTTCTACCGATCATCATGAAGAGTTCTTTATAGAATTTGGCACAACTATACATTCAAGAAATTATGAGGTTGCATGGTGTGCCATCAAGCATTGTTTCTGATAGAGATCCTCGATTTACTTCCCAATTTTGGGGAAGCTTACATGAGGCGATGGGTTCTAAATTAAAGCTAAGCTCGGCGTATCATCCTCAGACTGATGGAAAATCTGAAAGGACTATTCAAAGTCTTGAGGATTTGTTGCGTGCTTGTATTTTGGAGCACGGTGGTTCATAGGAGAAATACTTGCCTCTGATTGAATTTACTTATAATAATAGTTTTCATTCTAGTATTGGTATGGCACCATATGAGGCGTTGTATGGAAGGAAGTGTCAAACTCCTTTATGTCGGCTTGAGGTTGGTGAGAGTTTGGCCTTAGGGCCTAAGATTGTTGAGGAGAGCACTGAATAAATTAAGATGATCTAAGAGAAGATGAAAATTGCTCAGGACCGATAGAAGAGCTATTACGACAAGAGGAGGAAGCCACTTGAGT
Source organism: Clitoria ternatea (assembly GCA_037962975.1). Classification (NCBI taxonomy): domain Eukaryota; kingdom Viridiplantae; phylum Streptophyta; class Magnoliopsida; order Fabales; family Fabaceae; genus Clitoria; species Clitoria ternatea. The sequence goes on from CM075671.1 coordinate 115,536,423, forward strand.
TTCAAGCTGGCGATCATGTGTTTTTACGAGTTTCACGTGATAAGGGTATTGGAAAAACTTTGAAGAGCAGAAAATTAAGCCCTAAGTTCATCGGACCTTAAGAGATTTTAGAGCGAATCGGCGATGTCGCTTATCGGATTGCACTTCCTCCGCATCTTTCAAACCTGCATAATGTGTTCCATGTGTCGCAGTTGAGGAAGTATATTCACGATCCCTTGCATGTGATCCCTATTGATGATGTTGATTTGTAAGATGACTTGTCCATTCCTCCTGTTTCTGTTCGTATTCTCGAATACTCCGCGAAGAGGTTGCGGAACAAATTAGTACCTTTAGTAAAGGTGGCATGGAAACATGGAAATGTTGAGACACTCACGTGGGAATGTGAAGATGGTATTCGGGAACGGTATCCTCACGTATTCGAATCTGGTATGTCAAATTTCGAGGACAAAATTTCTTTTAGGATAGGTGGATTGTAACATCCCAATTTTTATATAAATATTCAACTAAGGGGAAATAAATGACAACTATTTATATATGGAAAGGTTTATGCCCCAAAAATATAGAAATAAACTAATTTGAGCTTATTATGGTTTTTCGTAAATTACTATGCTTCATGAGCGAAAACTTATACTCGATTAAAATATGAGTGTCAGACTAATTAACTCTGATTGAGATGCCGTTGGTCAGGGCTTTAGATAATATTATTAGGAATCCGAATATGTATTCGAATTAATTTTTAGATAAAGTATTGAGCCCGAACAAAGATCCTTTTGTGGTAAAACGGTAAACTTTAAATGAATAAGGTTAAAATTAAAACAAAACTTTTATCCTTCACTATCTTTTCACGTTTGTTTCCACTTCTAAGAAGAGAAAACACTTCTTCTTCTTTCTCTCATTTTCCCACTTATTTTCTTCACTTTCTTCTCCTTCAAAAACCTAAGTAAAAATGGTGCCTCTTTCTCTCTTCATTTTTGTTCACCATAGGGCAAGAAGGAGGCCATGGAAGTTTAAACTCCTCCCTCTATTCTCTTCCATTTTTGTGCTCACTTTTCCCTCTCTAGTAACCCAGTTTCATTTCTTGGTTGAGGTAAGCTTCCATCATTTTTATGGTGCTAAAGCCCTAGATTATGTGTTGTAATGGTTGGGAGAGTGTTTAAATGCATATGGGTGTTGAAGGAAACCATTAGATGCATAAACACTAAGGTGGGGTGAGAAGCATATGAATTTTTATGGGCAATGAATGGGGTGCATGAAAATATGGATTCGAAGGTGATAAATCATATGTTTTAATGATGTTTGATGGGTTTTTAATGAAACCCTAACCTTTGATTTTGGGGGAAATGTGTAATGTAGAAGGAAGTAGCATTTATTGATAATAGGAGTGTTATTAATGATGAGGTGTTGCCATAAATGATGATTTGTAATGGTGGTTGGAAGCCATAAATGAAAAACCCACTTAAAAAGTGGGTGTGAAATTGGTATGTGTAGGTAACTTAACTACTTAGGTTGTTGCTTTTGGTAATAATGAACTTTGATCAAAGGGGAGGAATTCCCGAAACCTAATTAGGTAAATGAATAAAGTTTGTAAATAATTACTACATGATGAGAATCATGTATGTGTATGTGTATATATATTGAGAATGATGCTTGGATGAATGATTGATGTGGTCCTATAATTGATTGATGTAGGACTTGATAACATATGTGAGGAGGGATCATCAAATCTGAAAGCATACTTCTCTTGAGGTAGGAGAGGGATGTATTTTTTAAATGAATGATGCCTTGTATGAAGATAATATATGTATTGATGCATTATTGTATATTCTTCATTTGTTGGTTGTTGTGTTTCATGAATATGATATGAAATAGAGATTTAACCTTGTGATGAGCGATTGTGAAAATGATACCTTGATGAGGTTACGAATGATAGAGTATGTTGCTGATATATTATTCAATTTCCATGTGTGGATTGACTTGATAAAATACTTGGCTTGAATGGTCTTGATGATTTTGAATGATATGCATTTGGAAGAATAATATATATATATATATATATATATATATATATATATATGAGTGATTGAAAGCCACTAGCTATGAGAATGAATATGAACCTACCCTAGATGAGAGGGTGAAATATTCCTTACGAAACCAAAGAATGCATGAGCATTATTGCATATATAGCATGGCATGCATAAGCACATTTGTGATGTAAATAACCTTACGGGGTTCCATGAGGGGGGTACCCCTTGCGAGGCGGGAAACCGATGTGATGACATTTTTGATGTAAATAACCTTGGGGATTCCATGAGGGGAGTACCCCTTGCGAGGTGGGAAATCGATGTGATGACATTTATGATGTAAATAACCTTATGGGGTTCCATGAAGGGAGTACCCCTTACGAGGTGGGAAACTGACATAATGATAATTAATATGAGTGGTTGCGATCACTATTGGAATGAAATCGGATCCGTGCATATGCATTCTTAAACACCAACATATGCATTAGCCATAGAAGCATGGCATTGAGGGATACCTTATTAGAATGTTATGTGAGATGTATGTAAAATTCCTCTTCTGGTCACCAACTATACTGGCGTGGTTGATTTGTTGTGACCTTTTATGAATATTATGGATATGACATTTAGTGTGGTGTAATCATGAATTGATGATATGGCTTAATTGGTATGAATTAATGATGGACTTGTTATCCATGTAAATGTAGGAATATATGTGTTCAATGGATTTCATGAAATGGGTGGTTTCATTATATAATGAACTCCTGGACAGGAGAAGGTGTTTTATTGCATTCATATGTATATTGTCGTATTTTATAGGGTTTCTTATCATTACGAAAGTATAGACACTCTCCATGTGGTATATATTTTTAGCTCTTGTGTTGTAGGGCTTGTTATGGAAAGAAATTCCTTATTATTTGGAGGAAGTGTGTGAAGGTTTATTTTGGGTAACGATGCCTTGGCCGACGATGATTTTGATTTCATGACTTATACATATTCTTTTGAGATGTATATTTATATATGATGATATCTAGTATAGCCATGATATGTCTGTGAGTAACTTATGAGAATAAAGAATACATGATGATCAATTATGACCTTTATTGAATTATAATTTGATGATTGATGGTATTGATGTGCTTGGTGGTTTATGTATGGATTGAATTATGCAATTTATATATGATAGTCATGCATAATTAAGGAACCAATAGGGTCAAAATGAATTTTATAAGTCTTAGATGGTGTATGATGGTTCCAATAGCTAAAATATATGATTTATGACACGTAGAAACTGGAATGGGTCAATTCCATTGAGAATAGACCCCTAAGTTGCCTCAAAATGGGTTAGACGCATTTATGTGCATATCTTCCTCATTTTTAGGAATTTTTGAGTGCGGCCAGTGGCCATATGTCATGAATAATATATTTTAACTTGTGTCAAATTTTGGTGGCTATTGGATTTGATTTGAATGAGAGAGGGTGATTAGAAGTTGGAAGTCTTGAGATTTTCTGCATAAAATACAGTAGGGAACTGATAAGCCAGGCTTGAATTGATTCAAGTGAGGCTTTGAATCGATTCAATCTTCTCTGGATTCACTGTTCATGAAATTTCAATTTCATGAATCAATTCACACCAAGTGAGGAATCAATTCAATTGATTCTGGAAGCACTGGTCATGGCAATCATTTACGCATGAATCGATTCAAGTTTAGGGGGGAATCGATTTATTAGCCCCTGATTCCCCTACTTTTGCAAATCTTTTCGCATGAATCAATTCGCTCATTGGAGGAATCAATTCAACACCCTGATTCATGAAACATTTTATACTTTAGAATGTTGTTTGGCATCAAATGGACATGGTACCCTTCCATACTTGCTTTAAGCATTTCTTTGACATAAATTAACATTCTTTTTAAGTGTTCTTGATGATTTCACTCAATTAATCCATGTTCTCGAATCAAGTTACACATTCTACTATTTATTAAATCTTTTACCTCCTCATATCTTCATATATAAGTTAGGTCTTCATGTAGATCTGGGTAGTCTTCTCAAAATAAAATTGTGGTGTTCTCAAAATAATATTAATGGTTTATTTACCGGATTAAGGTCACCACACCAAAGGTGCTGAATGTATTCTTGTAGGATATTCTGATTTTGATTTTTTCTAGTTACAAATTAGATAGAAAAAGTACCAGCGGTACTTGTCACTTGCTTGGAAGTTCTCTTGTTTCTTGGCATAGCAAGAAACAAGTAAGCGTTGCGTTATCCACAGCTGAAGCAAAATATGTCACAGCTGGGAGTTGTTGTGCTCAAATCCTATGGATGAGACAACAACTTCTTGATTTTGGTATTGTCTTAGACCAAATACCCATTAAGTGTGACAACACTAGCACCATAAATATCTCCAAAAATCCTATTATGCATTCACGAACAAAACACATAAAAATCTGTCACCATTTTATACGTGACCATGTTTTAAAAGGAGATTGTATTCTTGAGCATGTCGATACATCAAAATAATTGGGGGATATTTTTACTAAACCCTTCCAAAAAAGCAATTTATAAATATTAGAAGGGAGTTAGGCATTTTAGAAATTTTTAATTGCAATTAAAAATTGATTTTTCATTCTCTTAAATATTTTTTATTCTTTGAACATATTTTATTTACACATATCTTTAACTTAAAGATATTAATTTTCTAGTAATATACACCTTTAATTACATTAAATTTTATTTTCATCTCTTATAATTTATTCTTTGAACATATTTTTAGATATTAATTTTGATATATATATATATATATATATATATTAATACTCCACAAAATCTCTTATCCTTTTAATTTAAGTCCCCATATAGCATTAATTGGATAATTTTATATCGTATTTGCAAAAAATTAGAGATACTAAAAATTTGAGATTCGAATTCAAAATTCAAATTCAAAATTTGAATTCAAATTCAAAATTTGAATTAGGAGACATATGCATGTGACCAAGTTCTTCACAAAACAATCACATGAGCTTTTATTACAAAAGGACAAAATTCTCAAAGTATCAGATTCCCTTTCACGTGAATTGGCTTCAAATTTACGCAAAATATAGAGCATGAATCGATTCATCCAAGGAGTGAATCGATTCATACGTAGATGATGGGCCAAAATCCTCTGTTTTTTGAATCTTAATCACGCATAGCTTTTCTTTTCTATAAAATGATGAATGGTCTCATATTTTCTTCACCCACTCTTTATCCTTCTCTTATAATTCTCTTGCATCTTCTCTAAACACTCTTCTTCCACTTCTTTTAAACCTTTCAATCCATGGCTTCCTCTCCAAACCTAAGAAGAAAAAGAAGAGCTGACATTACTGGGTCCTCTACTCCTCAAACCACTTCCTCTGACCTATCTAGATTATTTGATACTCAAAAATAATTGTCTAGGTATCTCAAAAGGTTTTCCCAAGAATATCTTGTCCTACCTCATTGGCTTGATATTCAACTCTTTGATGAGAATGGATTCTTTTTCTTTGAGATCCTATAACAACAAAGCCTACTTGAGTTCGTTGCTCTTCAAGAATCCTTCATTTATCCTGAGTTAATAAAGGCCTTCTACTTCACTCTACGCATGTCAAATGGAAGACAAATTGCCAAAGTAAAAGGAGTCACCATTCACCTTGATGACCATATCCTACACTCGGTTGGCAAACTTTCTTTGAGCAATAGTGATTTCAATGGCAAATATCCCTCTCCCAAATAGAACTACAATCCTCTCGAGGCAAGAGCATTTCTCAGCTTATCATCCTCCTCAACAAGCACGGTTGGTGAACTAGACATTGAACATCATCTAATTCACTATTGGAAGCAACAATGCAAGAGTAAGTGAGTTTCACATCCTTATACTTTGGGCCATGTTGCATCAAAAGGAGATAAATTGGATTGCACTAATAAAGCAACATATGCTTGATGCACAAAATCTCACTCGCCTTCCATATGCTGTCTTGATCACTAAACTCCTTTATCACTTCAATATTGATCTCCCAAATGAAGTCAAGGAGTTAGTTGGTTCGAAAGGTTTAATTGGTGGCCAACACCTCACCAAAATGGGATAGAACTTTTGTAATGAAGAATGATATTACTCTCCTCCAAATGCACAAAGTGAAGATGAAGCATATCCTGAGCCTGAAACTCAACCTCAAGAACATGAACCTCCTCCACCTATAAATCTTAATGATGTGTTCTTCAATAGGTTGACCTCACACTTTGATATTCGCTTTGATGAAATGAATGCTCGCTTTGACACTATAGAGAATAATATGAATGCCCTCTTTAACCAAATGGATGACACTATGACTACTCAATACAATGAACTCACTCAACGATTTTCTGAGTTCAAATTTTTCAATCCATAAGCTAGAAATTGTTGTACCTCTTTGTTTAATTTGGTTGTTTATTCAATAAAAATGTTCTTATGTTTTGCTAAATCTTTTAGTTTTTTATGATGCCAAAGGGGAAGAGAAATCTCACTTTTATTTATCACTTCTCTTGGTATCTTGAATGATTGTCATTATATGATTACTGCCTTAATTATATGAATCATTTTTGTGTCATCATCGCATAATTAAGGGGGAGCATTATATGCAAATATCTTGTATAATAAAGTGGTATTAAATTGCATTAAATAGAGGGAGTTTTATTGTATGTCAAAAACTTGAATTATAAACTATTATGAAACTAACACCCCAAGAGATGAACACTAATTGTCATCATCAAAAATAGGGACAATGTGTTTATATGTTGCAACAGGTTTTGATAATGACAAACAAGAATCAAGATCGAACATAATAATTACGGACAAATTAATTATGTTTGATGATGAACTCCAAAGAAATGATTCAAGGCATGTACAAAGGTTTAAAATAAGTAAAATAAATTCATCAAAGTGCCTAAGGACCAAAAGAATAAAGCCATATGCAATAACATGTCAAAAGAAATACGAAGCACATGGAAAATGAAGCATCAGGATGATGAATCGATTCAAGCCTATACTGAATCAATTCATGCGTAATGAAATGGCCTAGGGTGTGAGTTTTTGGTGCCTGAATCGATTCATAACACTGGTGAATCGATTCATACGTGAATTCATGCCCAGTGACTTCAAAAATCCATCAATGAATCGATTCATATGCAATGGAAATTGATTCATACACTGATTGAACTCCAAAAACACTAGATGAGTTAATTCATTTAGAAAATGAATAGATTCATTCAGTTTAAATTTAAATTTCAAAGCATCAGAAAATTGCACAACTTGCAACGAAAATTAGAATCAGAAATCAACCTTGCACGAAACATAGAAGCCAGAAAACAAAGATACCTGAGAACATGATTTATTGGAAACATACAATGCTTAAATTAAGGATCATTGGAAACACAATTGCATGAATTAAGGATCAGAATTTGGAACTGCTCCTGAGACATTACCTATAAATAGAGAAGAAGTGAAGAGGCAGAGACACACCAAGCAAGCAACGAAAAACCAAAGCTGTCATCTCTGTTATTATTTCTTAAGCATTTTACTCTCTGGTTCATTTCCTTTGCAATTAATTTTTGAGAGTTATATTGTGAGAAAAAGATTTTCTTGAGTGCTAAAATTTGCATATTCTTTTCTAAGAGAGGAAAATATTTTTCAAGTGATTAAAATTTGTATATCCACTCTATTGAGAAAGTCACACATGTAAAATCACCTACACAAATTCTGAGAGTTTTTAGGTTGGGTTTCAACCTTGTAAAATTGAGAGATTAAGTTCTTGAATGTGGGATATTAAGAAGCTATAATTGCTCAAAGCTTGTATCTCAAATTCTCAATAGTGGAATCCTTCAAGTGGGTTGCTTGAAGGCGAGACGTACATTGGTGTGGTGAAACTCGTTATATCGGTTTGCAAATCTCTCTTCCTTAAACTCATTTATTATTGTTATTTAATTTGCTTGATAATTTAAGTACATAATTAATTTGATATAAATTGCTTAATTAATTATTTAGATTAATTTGTTACAATAATCTAAGTAATATTCTTGAATTAATTGTGTTAAAATCAATTATTAGTTTGTAAGTGCTAAAATGGTATCATGTTTAATTTGATATTATTATTTATTCTTTTGTGTATTATTCTTATTTATTAAATTGATTACAAAAGAATTAATTTCAAAAGTATTCCAACAAAAATTTTTAATACTCAATTCACCCCCCTCTTGAGTAATTGAGGCCACTTGATTAACATTATAATGGGAGATTGGATGTTATTTAGGTGAATAATGGCTTTTGGAACCAAAACCCTAGGTTAGAAAACCATTGGGGATTGTTATTGATGTTGATGATGATTGGAATATAATGTTGTTAGCCTATGGATATTTGAAATGATGCATATAAATGGTTGGAGTTGATGATGGTGAATCTTGATGAAAACCCTAGAAATTAGGATTTTGGGGCTTTGGGAAATTGATGAGAAAATTATGAGATATTGATATTGGGATGATTATATATATATATGAGAATGAGTCATTAAATGGGTAAAATTGATTGTTGATGTTGAGATATTGTTAGGGGAGCTTGAACAATGAGAATGTTAGAATGATTGTTATTGAATTTTAATGAACCTTGACCCTAAGATTTAGGAATGTGTGTATTGTGGCTAGAAGAAATGGTTTTTAGAGAAGTGAATATGAGGTACTCAAGGTTAGGTGATGATTTGTATGATGATAAATATAGTGAAAATGGTAGAGAACCTTTGATGGTGAAACCTATAAATAGCTATTAATATGAGTATCAAAATGGGGGATGTGAGAACTAAACCATGATGGTTGTGATGGGGTAGGCAAATAAATAAGATTGTGAATTGATGAGCTCATTGACCATTTTGTGTGCCATTGAAAATTATTGATTGATAATGGTTTAAAAAGAGCTAAGAGGAATTCCTAAAGCCTAACACAAGTATGTGAATAGGTGTTTTAACAAGTCTAAGACTTGATATTGGACTTTAAGAGATGTTGTTAATTATTTAGATTTATAATGGTGCCTTGTGATGGCTCATAAATTGAATACATGTATATTTATGTGTGTTGATAGGAGATTATATTCCAGATAATATGGTGGAACTTTCGAAGCATGCAAATCATTGCAGTTCTTCTCTCGAGGTAGAAGAGGAGTTTACATTTCAATTGCATGAGTAGAATGATTGATGATTGATGACTATATGACTTATACTCATGCTTGCCTTACCATGATTATTTGAATGATGATTGATAGTGTGATGGATGATAGGCTTGGCAATTTGTTGAATGTTTGGGAATTGTATATATATGAGATAATAATGAATATTTAGTGGTCCTTTTTGATGGGTATAATTTATTTGTTGTTAGAAATCCATGAATGGATGAATTACTCCAAAATGTGAAGTTGTGTTTACGATTTTCATGCATAATTGAGGAACTAATAGGGCTATATTAAGTTTTAGTATGATTGAATGTCATGGAATAGTTCCAATAGCCCATATATGTAGTTTATGACTTGTAGAAATTGGAATGGTCCAATTCCATTGAGAATAGGCCCTTGAGTTGCACAAAAACACCTTGGAATGTTTTAAACACATTTATGCGCATAAATCCCTCATTTTTGGGAATTTTTGAGTGAGTCTAGTGGCCACACGTCATAAATGATGTATATAAGTTAGTGTTAAAATTTGGTAGAGTTTGGAGTTGATATGAAAGAGTTAGGATGCTTAGAAGTTGAAAAATTGAGCAAAATATGCATAACTACTATCTTGAATCGATTCAAGGGCCACTGGAAGTGTTTGAATTGATTCACACGAGTTTTGTATCGATTTAGATCCCCCTGGAAGTGCTTGAATCGATTCATATGGGCTTGAATCGATTCAAAGCCCTGTTATGGCCACTGTTATGTTGTTTTTCTAACTGCTATGATTTCTTTGCTATTTTTGGCCCGTTTGGGCATATTAATAATGTTTTGGCCTCTAACTTCTTCATGAGAGTTGTAGATAATTATGTTACGGAGGTGTGAGAATTGGTATTACTTTAATTAGAGTTTTCTAACTCTCATTAGGCATAAAACACTAGACCCACTACATGGTAAAATTCAAATTTAAGATATTTGTGACTAATAGATGACATTTGTGACATGTCCCACTATTTTTTAGACAAAAAATAAACTTTTCTCATGTTTTAATGTTGAGATTTTTCATGAGCTTATTATTACCCAAAACATTTTTATTATGTAAAAACGAGAGATCTTATTAGATGTATGTAATGATGGTGTGTCTTAGTGGTGTTGGTATTGATTAAGACATGTTATGAAGACATGAATGTTCACCACTAATGATATGATATGATGATTGATAATGAAAAGAAAATGTTATGGTTGTGTACACACCCTTAAATGATGATGAAACTAATGAAGGGACAATTGTATGACAATGTATTTATTATAAATCGATGAATCAGAGATGATATCTATAATGAATGATGATGGATGATGTCGTTGATCATTTCCTTGAATAAAAGGATGATTGTTATTGTTGATGAATTGTTAAATATCGTTGTATTCAATACAAGTATGATCTTGTGTGTGTGGTTTAAAGTCATATTAATGAATTGTTGTGATGCCACACTAATGTATGAACAATAGTAATGATCAATGAGATAAAAAAATCCACTAATAAGAGATTATGTGGTGTTATTGATGAATTGATGGATGTCATTGATGTTTTTGATGCCATTGTGATTGTTGCAAGTATTGACTTGTATGTATGATATAAAATATGTTGAAATAAAATGCCACACCTAAAGCTTGAGAACAATGGCTAGAACCAACAATGATAAAATCCACTAAAGATTGAATGATGGTGTTGGTGATGATGATGATGTTTGATGAGTGGCATGATAGGATACATGGTGTGAGAATGCATTGATTGGCATTTGCATCCATGACATATCATACGCTATCGGTAAGGAATGTTAGGGGATTCCCCCGGTTGGCCTAGTGGGAAGGTGGCTCAGTGCACGAGCATTCTATTGTTTCCCTTGTGACTCGGTGTGTAAGTCACGAAGCTGCCCTTAGTTTGGTAATGAGGCACCCTATATGGCAGGCCCAGTGGACGGGCGTGTAACATCCCGATTTCTAACTTAATTACCGATTGAAGTTAAGCTATTAATTAAAGGTTAATTACAGAATTAGGATTAATTGTTAATTAGAGTAATTGCTGATTTGGGTAGAAATAATTGAATAAATAATAATAATTGTGCCAGACGAAAGGACGCATGTGTCCCTAGGAGTATAAGACAACTTCAGCTCTCTCTTTCTCTCATTATTCACACTGGCAGCTCTCCTTGTGCGTGTATATGGTCTCTCCTTCCCTGCTTTTCTTCTCCTTCACTCTCATTCACGTCGCCACTTGAACAGTGAGAGAGTCGAGAGCTCCTGGAGGAACATCAACACAGCTCTGACTCCACTCCCTGTCCTCTCCTTCCTCCCTATTGCCTTCTTTCTCTCCTTCTTCTTCTGCCTGGAGCTGTGGTATTCCAGTTGGAAGGCTGTGCTGGAAGTGCTTTGGAGCTGTGGAGGAGACGGACCCGTTGGAGGAAAGGAGCAACTCTGGCCCAGGATCAACGCTGAACTCGAAGGCTGTTGGAGGAGTAACGGAGGGACGATCGGTCAACACTGCAACTTGAAGAGTCTCTGAACCCCGACAGCAGGTAGGGGGCGCCTTGCATGTCAAGCGTATGGTTTATGACCGGGTCCCTGGTGCTTGCTTTAATGTAATATGTGTGTGAAATGTGTAGATCGATGTGTGGTGATTGACTGATTGTGCATGCAAATTCCGAATTGGGACATCTGTGAAAAGTTGAGGGTTGTGTGACCTCGTCTCTGAGTGCATGTTAATACTTCTGTGATGCATGTTGCTAAAATCTGAGTTTGTTGAGTGAATGTGTGTGTGTGTGTTCCCATTATCCCCTAATGCATGAGATGTGAATTGATGCGTGATTTCCAGTTTGAATGTCATGTGGAAAGGTATGCTGACTCTGTTAAAAATGTTGAAAGGATGTACTGTAACGTGGTTGCCTATGCTTGCTGTTGTGAGTTATTATGTTAGAAGCAGGTGTTGTTGTAATGGAATGTGGGATTCCGAATGAATTTGAATACTGTGTGAGGGATCGGTTATGACCCATTGATGGCGGTGTGAGACGCGTCTGGTAAGCTTGGATGTTGTTGTGAATTTGCATGAGGTTGCATACGTGAGGTGATTCCCAGATGTCTGACCAGTTCCATGAGGACCCGTGGTAGCCGATGGAGCTAGAGCTGGGTCTCGAGACGTCACGGGGTGACCGGCGCCACACGGAAAGGGCTAGTGGACGGGGGTCGGAAGGGCATCTGGAGTCGTATAAGATGAGCTTCAGTCAGATTCTGGTTAGTTCCATGAGGACCCGTGGTAGCCGATGGAGCTAAAGCTGGGTCTCGAGACGTCACGGGGTGACTAGTGCCACACGGAAAGGGCTAGTGGACGAGGGACCGGGAAGGAATCTGCACTGAACTCACTGTTTAAGTCGGATCCGCATGCATGAGTCTATGAGCATTGTTTGCATGAGTCTATGAGCATTGTTTGCATGAGTCTATGAGCATTGTTTGCATGAGTCTATGAGCATTGTTAGTAAGATTATTGTGAATTGTACGGATCAAATGAATTGGGTGAATCCGGTTGAATTAACAGACAAGTAATGATACTATGGCTGAGTGCAATGTGACGCTGTGTTTGAGAATACATGTTATTGTGCGAATGCCGATCGAATGATGTGGTCTGGCTCCAATATTACTTGGCAGTATATATATATATGTATATCGTTATGAATTAAACCTGGTAAATCATATAATTGAGAGTGGAGGTAAAGTTCGAGTCAATAGCTGTCACTTTATATGCAAAAGCTCACCCCTACACCATTTTTCAGTGTGTGCAGGTCGTGCTTGGAAATGATGATAAGGTTTCAAGTCCGAATGTGGTGTACTCTGACTGTTGAGTGCTTATATTGTATTCACTATGTTAGTCAGTGTAGCCTTGGCCGGCTCTTATGTAAAATAACGATTAAACATATCCATTTATAAAGATTGAATAATCATGGTGTCATTGTGTGGTATCTTATTAGTAAACGCATGAATATTCTCTGATTTGATAAGTATAGACAGGGTGTCACATGTATGGATTTGTAAATAATTGTAAGGGCATAATGTAAAGTTAATGAGTACTCCGAGTATAAGGTTACATGTATGTGGGTCGGTAGATTGGATTGTGAGCATGTTTATATTTCTGGGAACATATATTCATACATACGTGCTTTATGTTTATTTGATGCTTATTACCGACTGGGATATCCCTGATGTTGAGTAGATAACTCTAAGTTAATGAACCCTGAGAGGAACATAGGAGATTTAGATCCTGTTCCGAGTGAACACGCTGAGTGATTCCGAGTGAAAATTATAGGTAAACCCGAGTGAGGAAGAGTTCGTATTTCCGAGTGAAAACCTTGAGTGACCCTCTTCTAAGAGAGGAGTTAGTGTAGTGGTTTAGAATGGAATAGATTCTAAGTGTAAGGTATTTATAATCCGAGCGAATTAGCTGAACGGTAATCCGAGTGGTTAGAATTAGAATAAGTCCGAGTGAGGATTTACTTAATGACTCCCCGAGCGAATAAGTTGTGGCATGCCGAGTGAGTTAGATATCATTTTCTGAGTGAATGAGTTGAAGGATAACTCTGAATTCCGAGCGTCTGGATAGCCGAGTGTGGCTCCTCGCCCCAGCGATCAAGGTACTCGCTCCAGCGAGCGTGGACTTGGGAAGACCTTGTGTTGGCATCGCTTAAGCGATCCGTGCCTCGCCCGAGCGACTGGAGCTGCTTCGCTCAAGCGTGTGGGACCTCGCTTAAGCGAGTGAATGCTGGTTTGGGCTTCGCTGAGTGTTTCCTTCTTCCGCTGTATGCCCTCTCGAGTCGGTTTTATTTTCTCTTGCCTTCCTTCTCTTATCTCTTTTGTTACCCGGTTGCTTTATGGTCTATTTGGTTTATTGAATTTTGGAAAAATTTTCTTGTCCCGGGTTTGTTTTATTTTAAATTTAGGATGTTTCATTTTGGTATCAGAGCAGACCGAAAGGTCCAAGGCCAAGGTATGCTTACCGAGTGTAAGCGGTTGTATGCAGTATGACCGAGTGGTCATCATTATTGTGATATTGATTTGTGAATAGGAGCTCATTTCCCTCCTGGTCCGATTGATTGAATGCCCTGACTTAATCGGTATTGTATGTGTTTGATGATTTGGTATATGTTTGACTATGAATGGAGTGGTTGTATGTGTATTAGTGTCGTTGCTGAGCCTATGGTGTGTTATGACAACATATGTGAATGTGAATTACTTAATCCTGACTGAAGTGCATGAAGCCGAATGAGTGACGTCATTATATAACTGAGAACTGAGAATTTAATCCGAACCATGGTTGTGAGGAATAAGATTTAGAGAAAATATTTACTCGGTGCTGGCTAGAAGCCGATTATTGTATTGCCTTAATTTTGTTTTACAGAGGTGATAAATGATTTTCATGATTATTGATGCGTGATGTACCCTATGTGCTGCATGATGTTGATATAGGTGTATTATTTATGTGTGTGAACTGCCATTAACCACTGTGTGAATTAGTATTAGTTGGGTGAAGTCTGGTCCGTGTGAGGCATGCTGCTCTGAGATGACTCTTCCTGCCATAGGTAATGTGGCAGCGTACACGTTGTAGTGACCATGTGATTGTTGTAACCCTATAGGAATGAGACGTCATCCTATAAGTTGGATGCAGCAATTCATGAGTCGGGCAGGTGAAGCTGTAACTGCATATGGTGATGGTGAGTCTTTCAGACGATTCCGAGTGATGATGAGAGTTATCTTAAATGAGTGTTATGTGATTGTGTACCAAAATGAAGGTAGAAGGTTTATTGACCTTGACGTGTCTACTTCTGAGAGGATTAGAGGTTGCTGGGTATGGATTGGCTACTAAAAGGATGATTGGTAATGGAATATGAAGGGCGATCGACTGTCACTGAAGTTGGAGTTTTTGAAAAGTTAACCGAGTGCTACTGTAAGCCTAATGAGGAAACCAGGATTGGAGCCAAACTAAATTGTAAGGTTAGGAATTGCTCGGGAAAGGTTAGTAAATTCCAAGTGTGTGAGGGTGGAGACAATTCCGAGTGAAGTCCTTGTGGGAAAGAACTGCTGAGTGAAAATTTTGGGGTTCTGAGTAGAACCTTATTGAGAGGATCATTACTAAGTTAAGGGAATGGTGTCTGAGCGTAACCTTCTGGGTAAGGCAAGATTCGAATGACGTGACTCAGAGTGTATCACTTCCGAGTGGAATAGCACCGTGTAGAACGATTTCGAATAGTAAGATAGCGAATTAGCCGAGTGTGGCTCCTCGCCCCAGCGATCAAGGTACTCGCTCCAGCGAGTGTGGACTTGGGAAGACCTTGTGTTGGCATCGCTTAAGCGATCCGTGCCTCACCCGAGTGACTGGAGCTGCTTCGCTCAAGCGTGTGGGACCTCGCTTAAGCGAGTGGATGCTGGTTTGGGCTTCGCTGAGTGTTTCCTTCTTCCGCTGTATGCCCTCTCGAGTCGGTTTTATTTTCTCTTGCCTTCCTTCTCTTATCTCTTTTGTTACCCGGTTGCTTTATGGTCTATTTGGTTTATTGAATTTTGGAAAAATTTTCTTGTCCCGGGTTTGTTTTATTTTAAATTTAGGATGTTTCAGGGCGGCTCTATGATGAGCAAGTTACCTCGATGTCTGACGGGACACGGCTCTCTCAATGTGTGTTTGGGAGAGGCCCGTAGCATTTATGGCAGGTGAGGCCATGTTGTTGATCCGCAAGTCATGGGGTGACTAGTGCTACATATGGGCGATGTGGTTTGGTACCAGTAAAATTAGTGATTATTCATGCATTATGAGATATGTGTACACATTATACTACTACAGTAGGGGCATAGTAGCACACCTATGCTCGACCCATAATTTGGTGTTTATTCCATAGTTGGATCCGCAATTGTTGATGTTTATTCCATTGTGCATATGCATTAGCCTAAAAACATTTACATATAACATGGAGATATGCCAAAAGGTGATCATGACTGATGATAATTGAGATTGAGATCTGATGTTGACGAGATGGGTAAATGAATACCTAAAAGACAACATGAAAATATAAATGACGTGAATACAATGAAGAGACATTGTATATGATGCTGCTGTTGTGATGGCCCAATGTGATGAAGGGCATGCTTATGTATAATTGATAATGATGGTGTTGGCCCATTGTGGCAATAAGAAAATATGTATGTATGTGGTTGCTTTGCTATAAATGGATGGATGAATACATGATATGTATATTATTGAGATGAATAGATTATGAAGATTGTTAATGATTTTAGCAAAGCATACATGATGTTAATATGCATATGCATACAATCTCAATTGTATTCATATTCGTCATTTGAAATGTATAACTCACTGTCCTATGTTGTACATTTTTAGCATTGATGTAGGAATATCATGGGATAAGGATATTTTAAAAGTAAAGCTTTGGTGAAGGTAAATAGTGGTAATGGAATGCCTTGGCCGACAACGAATGTAAATTATTTCATTGTGAATAACATGTATATAATGATGTGATGACTATTGATATTGGTGGATGTATTGTGAATAATGATATAAGTGGATGATGTATCGATATTTTTGGGGTATTTGAATTTATACCCACTTGATGAATAAAATGATGTTGGATATGTAGCCCATTTTGGGAATGTATAAGTGTTAATGATATATAACCTTAAGGTTGAATTGAATGTGGTCAATTATGGAATATGAATAATGGAGATGTATGCTGCATGACCATATATGTATATATACATATTCTAGGCATTACATGTTTATGACTTATGTGTAAAGTTGATCGTGGCCTATATGGTTTATGTTGTGTATTTGCATGCTTTGTTGAGCCTCTTTTTCATATCTTCATATATGGGACTAGGCATGTGCCCTGTATACATATTCTTCTTCCATTGTAAACTCTACTATTCTTGTACACACTTATGGGCGGTTTATTTAACGATCCAGTTGTAAATTCTAATATCTCACTCTTCGGTTTTCTGGGGTTTGGGTTTTGATGTAATCATTGAGGTGTTTTGAAACTATTTTAAACGTAAAACATTTACTCGCATTTTTATTAATTGTTTATCTTGATTACATTGGGATTCAGATCTGGAGAACCAGGGGTGACAACATTCATGGCATGCATGACATAGCATTTTATATATGGTTGCGATCACAGTGAAGGTCTTGCGAGACTATGAAAGGGAGTACCCTTGCGTTGGGGAAACCAATATGAGAACGAATGAATATGGTTACGATCACAAGTGTATTGAAATGATAAAGGTCTTACAGGACTATGAAAGGGAGTACCCTTGCATGGGGGAAACCAATATGAGAATGAATGAATGTGGTTGCGATCACAAGTGTATTGAAATGATAAAGGTCTTGCAGGACAATGAAAGGGAGTACCCTTGCATGGGGGAAACCAATATATGAATAAATGAATGTGGTTGCGATCACAAGTGTATTGAAATGATAAAGGTCTTAAGAGACTATGAGAAAGAGGACCCTTACGGGGTGGACTTGTATTTGAATGACCCTTAATGGTTGTGATCACTTGATATATGGAGATGATACAGATCTTGCGTGATCTTGTGAAAAGCACCCTTGCGGGGGATAGTGGCTTAAGCAACTATGCGTGGTTGCAAATGTTTAAGAAACTATGTGCGCATGGGTTATGAGAAAATATTTTGAATTGGATCCATTGCATTTGAATTTCATGTTATGACATATGCATTAGCCATAGGAACATGGTATTTGAGTTGAAGATGGCCAAGAAAAATGATAACCTATTGAGAGAATGAATTGATGAAAGATGTATAATTTATTGATGATACATATGATAGCCCATAATGATGAAGGGTAATATAAATGTGTATGTGTAGGTGCTTGCTATTATGTTTTAAACAATAAAACTTGTATGCCTATGGAGATGTCTTAATGGAGACTTGATGACAAATTAATGGTTATATTGCAAAGCACACATGTTGATTATATGCATGTACACATGATCACAATATATTCACATTCGTCACTTGGAATGTATCACCCACTCTCCTATTTTGTCTCTGTTTAGCATTGTGATGCAGAATATGCATGGGGTGAGATGCATCTTGTTTTTGAACAAAATGTTTTAGTGGAGAAGGTAAAATAGTTGTATAGGAATACCTTGGCCGATAATCGTTTTGTAAAGCATATGATATTTGTGAATGTTTATTTGGTATATAAATATTGAATAATTATGGATATACATTGTTGGTAAGTCATGTGTGAAAATTAGGCCTTGTTGTTGGAAGGCTAATTTGTGGTTATGACCTCAATATCGATGAATGTCTATTGTAGTACATTGATACTATGCCACATTGATGAACGAATGATGTTATCGATGGATCTTGACCTATGATGATGCATAATGCATGATTTATAAGAATGTAGAATGTTGAAATTTATATGTATATTATGGAAGTGGATGGGTCATACTTTGATTCAAGAGGTTCTAGGACATGGGACTAGGATATACAAACCCTATGGCATATTTGAAACTTGTTGACATTGGTTTAGAACATAATTGATGTGGTGTGTCATTGTTTTGAAAAATGCCTTTTATGCATAATCCCATGGTTAGACCTCATGGTTATGAATCCTTGAGTGTGATTAAGTCTAGCATGTCTCATTTGGTGTGTTTAAACCCTCCATAAAGTTTAGCGATGATTGGATATGATTAGGATGGGTTTTGGTAGGCTAGAAACTCATAAAATATGGTTTTCTGAATAATTTCTGCATTATGGTATGGCTTAATCGATTAGCCTAATCGATTAGGGTCATTCTGGAATGTGGAAACTGGTTCACTGGACGTCGTAATCAATTAGCTTAATCGATTACGAACATTCTATTTTAGGATTAATCGATTAAAGTATTCGAATACAGACATTTTGGATGGTGGCAATTGTTTAGCTGTTAGCGTAATCGATTAGCACCCTGGTAACAAATTAGTTTAATCGATTAGATCAGTTTAGAAATTGCATTTTGTTGGGTACTTATCTTGTACTCCTTGATCTTCTATGCCTTGTACTTTAATCCTTCACCCTTGGGTACTTATTATGTGTCTCTTTAACATGTTTTCCTTAATCAAAGGCATACATTTCCAATTACCTTAATGAATTAACTTGTATATTCCATAAATACTTATATGGTGATCAGGAAATCGATTGTCCTAATTAAACATTTGTTTAAACTACATACCTTCTCATATCATCATATATGAGATAGGTCTTTAAAAGGTCCGAGGTTAAATGTTAAAGTTTTATTTGTGGTGTTCTTCTTCCAATTGGTGTGCAAGTACTAAACTTAGCTAAATTAATCAATTTTAAGTAATGCAATCACAACCAAATCAATAAACCAGCCAGATGCAATATGTAAATGTTAGGGGTTCTAATAGGCAGGCCTAGTGGGAGGGCGACCTAGTGCACGGGTAAATTGTTGATGTTCCCTAGTGATTCTGGGAATCACGAAGCTGCCCTTAGATTGGTGGCGAGGCACCCTATGTGGCAGCCCAGTGGGCGGGCGGCTCTATGATGAGCAAGTTACCTCGGTGTCCGACGGGGCACGGCTCTCTCGATGTGTGTTCGGGAGAGGCACGTAGCACTTATGGCAAGTAAGGCCATGTTATTTGAATCCGCAAGTCACGGGGTGACTAGTGCTACAAATAGGCGATAGCGGTTTGGTACCTGTAAAATATGATGTTAAGCATATATGATTTGAGATATAAGTGTACATTTTTACTACTGCAGTAGGGGCATAGTAGCACACCTATGCTTGACCCACAATTTGGTGTTTATTCCCACAATCGGATCCGCATTTGTTATTAATTCCATTGTGCATATGCATTAGCCTAAGAGCATTTGCATGTAGCATGGAGATATGCCAGGTGGTGATGATGATTGATGATAATTGAGATTATGTTGTGGTGTTGGTGAAATGGGTAATTATATACCTAAAAGACCACATAAAAGTAGTAAATAAGATGAATATATGAAATGATATCGAACATGACGATATGTATGTTATGGCCCAGTGTAATGAAGGGTGTATTTGTTTATGATTGATAATAATGATGATTAGCCCATGGCGGCTTGAGAGAAGACCGGAATGGTCAAAGTTGATGATGTTAGCCCGTTGTGGCATTGGAATAATTGTGTATATGCTTGCTTTGCTACGAATTGATGAGTGAATACATGACATGTATATTGTGAAATGAATAGATTATGATATTTATTGATGTGTTTAGCAAAGCATAGATGATGTTGATATGCATATGCACATAATCTCAATTGTATTCATATCGTCATTTGAAATGTATAACTCACTCTCCCATGTGGTCTACTTTTTAGTATTGATGCAGGAATGTCATGGGATGAGGATGGTTTTAAAGTAAAGCTTTTATGAAGGTAAATAGTAGTAATGGAATGCCTTGGCCGGCAGCATTGTAACTTAATATGTCGTGTATATAATGGGTACGGTGATGTTATTATTTATTGATGTTGATGGATGAATTTGTGAATATGTACCAATACAGATGATGTATGAATATTGGGGGTATTGGGATTTATACCCGATAGATGAATATAATGGTGTTGATTATGTAGCCACTTTGGGAATGTATATGTGTTGAAGATTTATGACCTTAAGGTTGAATCGAATGTGGTCAATTATGAAATTATGGACAATGAGGATGTATGATTCATGACCATATAAATATATGTATATATATATATATATTAAGCATTGCATGTTCATGATTTATGTATAAGATTGGTTGTGGCCTAATTGGCTAGTGTTGTATGGTTGCATGCTTTGCCGGGCCTTTTCTCATATCTTCATATATGGGACTAGGCGTATGCCCGGTATACACATTCTTCTTCCGCTGTAAACTCTGTTATTTTGTATACTGTTATGGGCAAACTATTTCATGATCCAGTTATATTTTATTAAACTTCACTCTTCGGTTTTCTGTGATTCGAGTCTTGATGTAATCGTGGTTGTGTTTTGGAAATATTTCAAACGCGAAAAATTTACTCGCATTTTTATTAGTTAATTATTTTGATTACATCGGGATTCGGGTCTAGAAAATCGGGGTGTTTCAAAAGTGCTCAATTTGTATACTATTTTTAACAATGAAAGTTCTTAGAGCTTTTATTAACCACTTGTAGATTTGATTTTAATTTTTCTATTTGATGAACTTTTAATATTTCTCCCCCTTTGTTATCATCAAAAATAAATAATGCAAGTAAAGGAAAGAGATAATTACTAGAGTAAAGAAAGTTTTTTCATTATAGAAGAAAATTACAGAAGCAAAAGCATAAATTTAAAACAAGATAAAAACATGAAAGCAATTCAATTGTCGGGATTAAAGAAATGAAGATTAGCGAGCTTGTGGGAGAGGTCCTTGTATTTTTGCTGCATTATCTCAAAATGTTATTGCTTAGTGGTTTGAAATTCTTGAAGAGAGGTTTCAAGTCTTTCAAAGCGGTGATCAAGATAAGCATAAAGAGTTGTGAAAGGATCAGTAGGAGTAGAGGATTCTCCTTGGGTAGCAGAAGCAGTAGGAGCAGCAGGTTGATCTTCTTCAAATAGGACATTGCTATGAACGCCCTCACTTTTAAAGACCCATAAGCCTTGAACCATAATTATCCCTATTTTGGTGAGATGATGAGAACTAATACAAGCTTTATAAGGTAGCTTCTCTTGAAGTTCCCCACTAAGATCTACACCATAGGCTTTAAAAATTTTTGTTAAAAGAATGGCATAAGGTGTAACATCCTGAATTTTATAAAAATAATAAATTAATGGGAATAAATAATAAATAATTGTATGTGAGTGGATTTGTGTCCCCAAAGTATTGGAATAATTAAAATTGGGATCTATTATGGATATTTATAATTTATTGGACTTATGTGAGATAAAATTATACCCGATTGGAAAATGGGTGTCGAACCAAGTATCTCCGATTGAGATGCCGCTAGTTAGGGCTATTAAGAATATTGTTGGGAGTTTGAATCTATATTCGGAATAATTTTTGGATATAGCATTGAGCCTGAACTGTGAGCCTGTCTGTTATAAAACGATGAACTTTTAGTGGAGAATTAAAAATTAAAACCAAAAGCCCATTCTTCTCTTCCTATATTCGTTGGGTTCTTACTCCCATTTGGTAGTGACATTTCTTCTTCTCTCATTTTCCTTCTCCATTTCCTCTTTTCTTCTCTCCAAAAACCAAAGCCGTGTGGAGCCTTCTCCTCCTCCACCATTTTCGTTTTCATGGAAGCTTGAAGGAGAAGCTTGTGGCTGGAATTCCTCTCCCCTCTTGTCTTGCATTTTCATGTTTCTCTCCCTCTCTTGGAAGCTCATGGTTATCTCTTGGTTGAGGTAAGTTCTTCACCAATCTTTATGAGTTTATGCCCTAGACTTTGGGTTCTTGGTTTTTAGGGAGTATTTATGGCATATGGGTTGTTGGGGAGAGTATTAATGTGGAACCCTAGAGTGGGTTGTCATAAATGTTAACATTGGAGGTAATAAATGAAGAGGATGAATGCATAGTTGGAAGGTGATGAGGAATAAATAGATATTAATGAGTGTTGTTGGGTTTTAGTGAAACCCTAACTTTAATAAATTGGGGAAAATGTGAAATATGAGTAGAATATAGGTTTAATGATATTGGAGAATGATATTAATGAAGAATGATGGCCATTTGTGGTGATTAATGAGTATTGGTAATGGTTGTTGGGTTTTAGATGGAAACCCTGCCCTAAGAATTTGGGGACATGGATATAATGTAGCTTGAAAGGTTAAATTAAATGTAATGGGTGATATTTAATATGTGTGTTGTTGATTATAATGATGAATAATGGTGAACATTGGAGATAGCTCTTAATGGTAGAATTAATGGGATATACATATTGATTGGTGAATTGATAGGCCATAGTTGTGACATTAGAGTTATTAATTAAGAGTGGTATAAAATAAGCAAGAATAATTTATGTTGGGCTCTAAGTGACAATGATGATATTTGAAGGATTGATGTAATATGGGATTGCCTTATGGAATGGATGAGATGATGATGATGTTGGGTTTAGTTAGCCTTAAGATCTAGAGGATCTTGGCTTTGGGAAAGGAATTCCCGAAGCCTAACGCAATTGCATAAGTTGGTGTTTAACAAGTTTAGGACTTGGGGTTTAGCTTTATGATAAGCTAACAAATGGTTAGAATTATGATGATTATTGATTATGTGTATGCATATGTATGGTATGTAGATCGTATTCCGGGTGATGCAATGGAGTATTCGGAGCATTGGAACCGTTTCGGCTCTTCCCTCGAGGTAGGAGAGGAGTTAACATTCAAATTGCATAAGTAAATCAATAATGATTGTTGTATGTGATGGACACTCATACTTGCCTTGCCATGTATTTATTGAAGTGATATGAATGGCAAGTTGATGATGATTGGGAATGATGTGAGAATATGTGGAATTGTTGTGGCAATGTATGAATATATGTATATATATTGATGATGAATTTGAATCTTACATGATTAATAAGTTAGGAATGAAGATTTATAAGTAAGAATGTGTGAACAGGTTGTATATGCCTTTTATGATGTTTATGAAATGTCTGATATGTCCAAATTTGGCTTATAATTAGGATTTCTGAGTAAGAATGCTTAGAACAAGTTGTATATGCCTCACATGTTATATATATGATGTGTCGGAAGTGAGTGAATTGGACTTGGATGTGATTTCATGTGTTTAGCTGTGAGAACTTTTGTTTTCTGCCTATGTTCTGATATTCTCGCTCAAGCGAGATGGATTCTCGTCCAAGCGAGAATCCTCTATATCAGTATTATGGCCTCTGGGCCAATCTCGCCCAGGCGAGTGAGCTTTCTTCTCAAGCAAGACAAGTGAATGGTGAACAGGTGAGATTCTGGACAAATCTCGCTCAAGCGGGTGTGGCCGCGTTTGAGCGAGCAAGGGAGGACGTTGATACTGGATGAATTCAGTCAGAGTGGGAATTTTAGAAGATAATTTCATGATGTGGTGAATTTTGGAGTGAAATTCTGAGTGAGCTATGTCCGAGACAGGACCTTCCGAGTGAGGAAGTGGATATAATTCCGAGTGAAAGGTCTGCGAGTGTGATATTCCGGGCAGTGGAGTTTCGAGTGGGAATTTCCGAGTTCAGTGTAACTCGTTCCGAGTGGGGTGCCTCCGAGGGTGTAATTTCGAGTAGGATGGCACCGATGGGGGTATACAGTGTGAGTCTGTCCAGAAGTACTCTGGAATAACTTCGCCCGAGTGGAAGACTTAGTGCTAGGAAACCTCGCTCGAGTGATAAAGAAAGGAAATCGGTTTTTGGAATTAGTTTTCCGAGTGAAAGACCGCTCGAGAGATGAGTCAGTTTTGAAATAATTTGCCGAGTAAAGACCGATCAGGTGTTGAGTCGGTTTTTGAATGAACTGCTGAGTGAATGACCGATCAGGTGATGAGTCGGTTTTAGAGTAATTTGCTGAGTGAAAGACCGAGCGAGAGATGGTCGGCCTTGGAATTATTTAGCCGAGTGAAGGACCGAATGAGAGGAATCGGCTCTGGAATAAATTTACCGAGTGAAAAACCGAGTGTTGGGAAGCCTCGCTGAGAGAGCGAGTGTGGAAGGGAAAGACGACCTCTGGTCGGATTTCGCTTAAGCGAGTGGATACCTCGCTCAAGCGAGGGAGTGTGGAATTCCTTACTGGACAATTCTCGCCCGAGCGAGTGGCTAGTTGAAGGGAGCCTCGCTCGAGCGAATGTATTTGGAAATGCTTACTGGAACGATTTCGCCCGAGTGAGCTGAGGCGCTCAAGCGAGATGGGTTGTCTCGCTCAAGCGAATATGGGCCTCGCTTGAGCGAGTGACCCCTGACGGGATTTTCCCTTCTTTTCTCGGTTTTAATAGTATTGGACCTTCTTCCCTTATATTGTAAGATGCTTAAGGGGATGCATAGGGATAATTATTAATGACATAATATGATGGTGATGGCGAATGATTAAAATGCTGGGATAACTTGGTTATGCCCATAATACATAATGAAACACAAAATTGTTGACTACTAAGATAAAGTATAAAGGAATGATAAATAAGGTTTGCTGATGGACGTTTTTTGATGTTGTAAGACCATCGTGGTTAAATACAATTATTAACTTGCCACATGGTGTGGAATATATATACATGTGACGTGTTGAAATGTAAAGTCAAGAACATGGCGGTGTTGGACATAAGTGTAATTCCCATGTATGTGAGGTGATGAATATGCCTCGAATGATTCCATGTGTGGATTAATATTATGATGTTTGCTATGTTTTTTATCTCCATGTATGGATTGATATGAAATGATGTTTGTGGCCATTGAGATGCCAACTATATAAATGATATGCCTTGAGGGGCTAGTACATAATTATATGATTATTGAAAATGCCATATTAAAAATTTGAAAACAATGGCTAAAAAACCAACAATGATGAATTCCACTAAGGTGTATGGTGGTGTTGGTGATTATGATGATGATGTTTGATGAGTGACATTTAGGATGCACGGAGTGAGAATGCATTTGATTTGCATTGCATTGCATCCATGGCATATCGATCGCTGTCTATGTGGAATCTTAGGGGGTTCCACTAGGCGGGCCCAGTGGGAGGGCGGCTCAGTACACGAGCGTATTGTTGTTTTCCCCTGTGACTCGGTGTGAGTCACGAAGCTGTCCATAGTTCGGTGACGAGGCACCCTATGTGGCGGGCCCAGTGGGCGGGCGGCTCTATGGTGAGCGAGTTACCTCGGTGTCCGACGGGACACGGCTCTCTCGATGTGTGTTCGGGAGGGGCCCGTAGTACTTTTGGCAAGTGAGGCCATGTTGTTGATCCGCAAGTCACGGGGTGACTAGTGCTACAGATGGGCGATAGCGGTTTGGTACCAGTAAAAGATGTTGTTGAGATGCATGCATGCTTTGAGATATGTGTACACATTTTTCTACTGCAGTAGGGGCATAGTAGCACACCTATGCTCGACCCACAACCTGGTGTTTATTCCCACGGTCGGATCCGCATTTGTTGTTGTCTATTCCATTGTGCATATGCATTAGCCATAAGAGCATTTGCATATAGCATGTAGATATGCCATATTAAGATGATGATTGATGATGATTGAGATGGCGGTATGGTGTTGATGAGATGAGAAATTAATATACCAAAAGACCGCATAAAAAAATAATAAATGATATGAATATACGAAACGATGTTGAATATGACGATATGTATGTTATGGCCTAATGTAATGAAGGGCGTGACTGTTTATGACTAATGATGATGATGATTATGAATGCCCTTGTTGATAAGTGGCAAAGTGATGGTGTATGTGATTGTGTATATGTTGTGCTTGTTTATGGTATGAATTGCAATTCATAAGGCTTGTATGCCTATTATAATAATGAGATGATAAATGAATGATAATTTTATGATTTAATAGCAAAGCACACATGACGTTTGTATGCATATACACATGATCACAATATATATATTATTCGTCATTTTGAATGTATAACTCACTCTCTCATGTGGTCTCCTTTTTAGCATTGTGATACAGGTTGCCGTGGGATGAGTTCGGATTTTTAATCAAAGCTTGGGTGAAGGTAAATAGTGGTAATAGAAGTGCCTTGGCCGGCATCATTTACGGGTTCTCATGTAATGAATGGAATGTTTATGAGAATATAGATAATTTAGAGATTTTGGGTATGTATAAAGATAATCCCTTGAATTTGTGGATGGTGAATATATATGTAGTTATGTAAAATGATGATGGTTGTCTATTAGGCTTATGATATGCCATTGCGTGCTTTGCCGAGCCTTTTCTCATATCGTCATATATGGGACTAGGCGTGTGCCCGATATACACATTCTTCCACTGTAAACTCTATTATTTTCGTATACCGTTATGGGCAATTTATCTATCGATCCAGCTTAGGGTTATTTAATCTCACTCTTTGGTTTTCTGTGATTTGGGTCTTGATGTGATCATGGTGATGTCTTGGAAATGTTTTCAAACACGAAAAATTTATTTGCATTTTCATTAATTATGACGATCACATCGGGATTCGAGTACAGAAAATCAGGGGTGTTATATAGGGTAGCTTGTGTTGATCCTTGGCTTTAAGCATATGGAGCTTTAGAAGCTGAATCCAGTTGATTTCCTTATGGTTTTGCATGGACCACATTAGCACCACATCTTCTTCCTCAACAAAAGCATAGTTGCCTCCATGAGGAATCAAAAGCTTGACTAAGAGAAAGTGAAGATGACGGTTACTTAGAGTAAGATGACCTACCTACTTATGATTGCTACAGGGGCGGGCGGCCTTCCACAAGGAGTGTCATGCAGCAATGTTGTTGAAGTCCCATTCATCTTCAGGGTGACCATAAGAGAAATCAGCATTGGAGAGAGGGAGGAGACTTATCTCAAAAAGTTGTTCATTTGTGATCTTGAGAGTCACATTCTTGACTCTTGCTTCAAGCACACCCTCAACAATTTTCAGAGTGCAAAAGAAAACTCGAATAAGCTCCGGGTAATAAAATTATTCTTTGAAAGATAGGAAAGGGATGAGATTATAGTGGTTACGATGTTGAAGAAAATTACAACTGGGGTTATTAAAAAGTTCAGCATTGATAAAGTGAGGAGCAATGATATCTTTCTCAGACAATTTCTTGATGAAATTTTGGAGTTCTCTAGGATAGGAGAAAAACCTTGAGAAGTTAAGAGGATTGTGAGTTGGGACAGTGAAAGATCTTGCTCTTTTGACATTTCTTAAGGAAGACATGGTGAAGAAGAGAAGAAGATAAAGAAGATTTGGGGTTGGAGAGAGATAGAGAGATATAGAGGAGATGAGAATTGTGGTGTGAGGTGAAAGGGGTGAAGGAGGAAGTATTTATAGAGTTTAGAGGTAAGATTAAGGGTTTTGGAGAGGTTTAGGATTGGTTGGGCCAAGCTACACATGGATTGAGCATTAAAAATGGTAATCCTGGTGACTCCATAATTGATTACGGGTCGGGTGTAATCGATTATGGCTCTGGAGAATTTGAAATGTTAGGCCTGATAATCGATTACACCAAGTGTGTAATCGATTAGCTTTTACACAGAAGCTCCGTAATCGATTAGTATGAGGATATAATCGATTATGTACAACACATAAAGCTCATAATCGATTATAGTATTCCCGAAAATGCACAAACACATGTTTTCTTAGAAAGGCATACAATTCTCTTCCTATTTTAACATCTTAACATGCATATTTACTAATTTTGATTTCTTAAAGACAATTTTTAACATCCAGAATTCCTAATTCTCTTCTTATGTTTATGAATTGTTCTTTTGCAAGGGGTTTGGTGAATATATCCGCTAATTGATTAGATGTTTCAACACATTCAAGCATACAATCATCTTTCAATACATGATCTCTAATGAAATGATGTCTTATTTCTATTTGTTTGGTTCTTGAATGCATGACAGGATTCTTAGATATATTAATGGCACTAGTATTATCATATTTAAGAGGCACATGGTCTAAAATAACACCCAAATCTAGAAGTTATTGCTTCATCCACAAAATTTGAGCACAACAACTCCCAGCAGCAATATACTCTACCTCAGCTATTGATAATGCCACACTAACTTGCTTCTTGCTATGCCAAGAAACAAGTGCTACCAAGCAAGTGAAAAGTGCCACTTGTGCTTTTTCTATCAAGTTTACATCCTGCAAAATCAGAGTCAGAATATCTTACAAGAGTACATTCTGTACCTTTAGGATACCAAAGGCCAACATCTAGAGTTCCAACAAGATATTTCGTTATATGTTTTACAGCAGTTAAGTGTGATTCTTTTGGACATGCTTGATATCTTGCACACATACATATAACAAACATGATATCCGGTCTACTAGCGGTCAAGTAAAGTAAGGATCCAATCATACCTCGATATTTTATGAGTTCTACATCCTTACCTTTGTCATCTTTGTTCAAATAACATGAAGTGCCCATTGGTGTGGCAATTTTATTTGCTTTGTCCATGTTGAACTTCTTGAGCAACTCTTTGTAGTATTTGGATTGACTAATGAAGGTTCCTTCTTTAGTTTGCTTGATTTACAATAATCTAAGTAATATTCTTGAATTAATTGTGTTAAAATCAATTATTAGTTTGTAAGTGCTAAAATGGTATCGTGTTTAATTTGATATTATTATTTATTCTTTTGTGTATTATTCTTATTTATTAAATTGATTACAAAAGAATTAATTTCAAAAGTATTCCAACAAAAATTTTTAATACTCAATTCACCCCCCTCTTGAGTAATTGAGGCCACTTGATTAACATTATAATGGGAGATTGGATGTTATTTAGGTGAATAATGGCTTTTGGAACCAAAACCCTAGGTTAGAAAACCATTGGGGATTGTTATTGATGTTGATGATGATTGGAATATAATGTTGTTAGCCTATGGATATTTGAAATGATGCATATAAATGGTTGGAGTTGATGATGGTGAATCTTGATGAAAACCCTAGAAATTAGGATTTTGGGGCTTTGGGAAATTGATGAGAAAATTATGAGATATTGAAATTGCTCAAGCGAGAATCCCCTGTACTAGTATTATGGCCTCTCGCCTGTTTTCGCTCAGGCGAGTTGAAATCTCACTCAAGCGAGACTTGCTTGGATCAGTAGTGTGGCTACTGGCCATATTTCGCTCAGGCAGGCAGGGCCTCGCCTGAGCGAGCATTGGATGATTGGCTACAGGACCATTTTCACTCGAGCGAATGGTCAGGGTATTGGTGGCTCGCTCAAGCGAGCAAGAATGGGAATGGTTCTGGATGAACCTCGCTTAAGCGAGAGGTGAGACAAATCCAACCTCGCTTAAGCGAACGAGTCTAAATTTAGATACTCGAGCAATTCCACTCGAGCAGGTGGCTTGCCTTGGAATACCTCGCTCGAGCGAACGAACCTGAGAATGACATTGGAGGAATCTCGCTCAAGCGAGAATGGCTCGCCCAAGCGAACCATCCCCATCTCGCTCAAGCAAAGGTGAATCTCACTTGAGCGAGTTGCCCAAAACTTGAAATTTCGTTTGCTTCCTAAATTTTTTATGCTAAGCCCTATTCCTTTATATTTGGGGATATTAAGGAAATGTATAAGGGGTATTTAATGATGGCATAACATGGTGGGAATTGGAATTGATTAATACATTTGGGGATGAATTATTTATGATATATTCACCACCGAAAGTGGGATATGAAAGAATGATAGTGAAGGTTTGATGATGAGGTTATGAGATACACCCTAAGGTAATTATGAAACCTATGAGAGAATTGGTAAAATGATATAGCATATGTTATGAATTGAATAATTAGAAATGAAATTAGTATGGAATAAAGATAAATGACGATGTTGATCACTTCCTTGCACAAAGGGTGATCGTTATTATTGAGTAAGTGTTGAATGCTATTGTGAGTGATAGAAGTACGACCTTGTGAGTATGGTTTGAAATATGATAATAGAAATGTTGTGAACGCCACACCAATGTGTGTATGTATATATATACATATATATATATATATATAAGAGACAATGGTGATGAATAATGAGATGAAAACCCACTAAATGAATGTATGGTAATATTGATGAATATCATGTAATGTTGTAATGCCATGGTGGTTGATTGCAAGTATAGACTTGTCTGTATGATATAAAATATATATGAGATATATTGAGATGTAATGCCAAGTATGTGAATGAAATGCCTTAAGGGGCTTTGTAAATAATTGTATCTTATTGATTAAAATATATCCCTATGTGAGAGGGTGAGATATCCTTGCGAGGTCGATTGGCATATGCATCATTGCATTTTACATTCATAGCATGGCATAACATTGAATATGTGGTTGCGATCCTAATGATGAAAGATCCTGTAGGATTCTATGAAGGGAGTACCCCTTGCGAGGCGGGAAACCAACATGATGATGATATGATATTGAGCCAGTGGTTGTGATCACCTGGTTGTTGAAATAAAAGGCCCTGCAGCGACCATAGTGGATGAATACCCGTGGTTGCGATCACGAGGAGGGAGTACTCCTTACGATGTAGGAAACCATTATGAAATGATTGAAATGTGGTTGCGATCATAATAAGACATCCTACGGGATTGTATCATGATAAGCCAGTGGTTGCAATCACTTGGTACTTGAAATGAAAAAGGCTTGAGAGTTCCTATGATATTCCGTGGTTGTGATCACGAGGAGGGAGTACCCCTTGCGAGGCGGGAAACTGATATGATGATGATTATAAATGGTTCTGATCACTTGAGATACCATGTATGCATGGGTGATTGAAATGGATCCATTGTATATGCATTAAACAGTTGACATATGCATTAGCCATAGGTGCATGGCATTTGAGATGGGATGACCACGAGAGATGAAAAATCCCTTGCGAGGAGGAATTGAGTAAAGATTTAATAATTTGACGATGATGATTGTGAATGTCCTTGACGATAAGTGGCAATATGATTGTGTATGTGCTTGTGCTTGCTTATATTGTGAATTGTGATTCATAAGGCTTGTATGCCTATTATAACAATGTGATGAAGATTGAACGATGAATTAAAAATTTTATAGCAAAGCACACATGATGAATGAATACATGTACCCTTAATCACAATATATTATATTCGTCATTTTGAATGTATAACTCACTCTCCCATGTGGTCTCCTTTTTAGCATTGTGATGCAGGGTTGACATGGGATGAGAAAAGATTTATGAATTGAAGCTTTTGGAAGGTAAATAGTGGTATTGGAAGTGCCTTGGCCGACATCAATTGTGAATTTTGATGTAATGAATAAATCTGTATAATGATATTGATGATTTGGTGATTTGGATATGTACAATATAATCTTTTGTTTTTATGAATAGCGAATATATGTTTAGTATGTAAGTGATGATTTCACGAGTACTCGAGGAATTGAACTTGAACAATATACATTGATGATAGTGATGATGTATTAATGCCACTAGGCGAATAAATGAATTAATGATGAAATATGGACAGTAGCGATAGTTATGGCATGAATGTATATATATATATATATATTTATATCTTAGGTAATGCATGTGTATGTTGTGAGTGAATAAATGGGTTATGATATAATAGAGCTTTGTTAGGTAGTCGCATGCTTTACCGAGCCTTTTCTCATATCGTCATATATGGGACTAGGCGTATGCCTAGTATACATATGTTTCTTCTGCTGTAAACTCTATTATTTTGTATACCGTTATGGGCAATTTAGTTATCGATCCAGTATATTTTATCAAAATTTCACTCTTCGGTTTTCTGTGTAACATCCCGATTTGAAAATTAATTACCGAATGAGATTAAGCCACTAAACTAAAAATAATTGCACAAGCATGAATTACTTATTAATTAATTTTAACTTAAGAAATTAATGGCTGATTGATTGTGATTTGTGTGTGTGACACGTGAAGTGCGGCTCTTCACGTTATCCCATCCCACTTCCTCATTTCTTCGGGTGTACATATGTCCAGAAGCCCACTGCTGTCCATTCACTATAATTCCTCAAGACTTCCTCTTCTTCTACTTCTCTTCTTCTTCGTTCTTCTTCTCCTCTGTTCTCTATTCCGTAAACTCGCGACAACGGTGTTGCAGAAGATTCGGAGTTCCCTCGGTTGGTGAAAGACAATCATCGAAGTAGAAGAAGAACAACTTCCTGTTCCCAAGCTGATTAAAGAGGCGACTATGTTCGAGGAGGACTGAACGAGTGAGAGTGGTGGACGAAGCAAATAGGGCAGCGGACCAACACCGAAATAGAGGAACTTCTTGGAGTCTCTTTAGTTGGTAGGGGGGGTATCTTATATCTTAAATGCATGGGTTATGGACGGGTTCCGGGTGTTAATGACTTGTTGATTCAGTGTTTTGCTTAGTGTGTTTTGATTGCGTAAAGGATACGTGATGCCCAGATGCACGATAACTAGGAATTGAGTATTGCATGTCTAATTCCATCCATGAAATGCATGTTAATAATCTTGAGAGTATTGAATGATTGCATGAAGAGAATGTGCTAAAGTTTTGTTGATGATTACTGTATGATTTATGTGACATGCAGGTTACTATAAACCTAAATGTTGACTGTATGTGAGGAAAGATTAACTTATTGAGTTATGATAATGTCTTATACCGATTACATGTGATGCATGTATTGTTGAGTGAAATGTTGTGTGTGTGAAATCTGTGTTGTATGATCATTCCACGCATGGTGCATGAGATGCATTGAATGCTGAGAGCATGTAGTGTGGGACACTACCATTGAATCGGTTATTAAAAGCATGGGATGCTGTTAAGACCTTGAGTGGGACTCAAGGCAAGCCGACTGAGTGGGACTCAGGGCTGCCCGTAACACTGCTGTTGACGCTGAGAGTGTTGGTGTTACAAGTGAGGGCAAACGGTTTGGTATAAGTAAAACGGCCAAGTCAGCTGGGAACTGAATAAAAGGCTGGGGGCCTACATTGCAACGATAAAAACCGATAACACGCGAAGCGGATCTGAGTGAATGAATCTGTGTACATGTACAGTTGATGCTGATTGAAACCTGATTGCATGTGTATGTGTTAATGTTATTGAGAATGATATGTGCATATAGCCGAGAGATAACTGGGTAGATTCTGATCGGAAGATGTTTTATGTGTGTATTCTGATTAATTGGCACTGTGTATGTTATTGATTGTTGCTATGTATATATATATATATTGCTGCATGATTGAAGAATAATCCGAGTCAGTATCTATCATTTAATATTTAAGATACTCACCCCTACTGTGGCTATATTTCAGTGAACATCGCACGAGACGGTGAATGATGGAGGAGCTACATATCGTGTGAAGTGCTTGTGCACTGTAGGAATATATATGTATATGTATATACAGTATATAAGGTTTTGTCATAGCCTTGGCCGGCTCTTATTTTGGTCCTTTATCTAACTATATCAGAACTGAACTCTCTCGGGTTGAGAGTATGACAATGCGCATGTAAATATTTATATATATATATATATATATATATATCATACTGTATGTTCATCCTATGCTGTGTGTGAATGTCCAGGTGGTGTACGTTACACTTACTAAGTATGTGAGCCTGCATGATTCTGAGTAAAAAAGAGTTAAGTTAATTCTGTGTAAGGCGTGACGAGTGACCTTCTTCCGAATAAAGTGAGGTTGGGCCAACTCCGAGTGGAATATACCCATTTAAAATCACCTTCGTGGTATGTTGGTCAATGTGTTATAGAGCAAGAGATTTCTTAGATATAATCTTCCGATTGAAAGGTATTTTGATGATTCCGAGTGGAAGTCAACCGAGTGAATGTTTCTCTGATTGTTGAATTGGCAATACGTCTCCGAGTAAGCCTGTAGTAGTAAACTTACTAGAGGGAGAGTAAGATCTAGATGACAAGGAGCAGATTTCAGTCTAGCAAGGTCATTGATAAGTCTTGAAAAGACTTAATTATTTCACCTTTTTATTTAACATTATTCAGTAATTATTGGTTAGTTTGTTAGTATTATTTAATAATTTGATAACAATTCGTGTTTTAGTTATGAATTTCAAAAGTACTTCATTTGTGTAAGAAAACGATTGAAAATATTAATTAGTTAAGGAATTTTGAAGTATTTATAAATTCACTAAGTAGCCAGCGTATAAATGCTAGGCAATTAGCTGTTTAATGGTGCAGGAACAGGGTGTACTTGAGAAAAGAAGACAAATCCGAGTGAAAATTACAAAAAGCCGAGTAAGAATTTATAAAGCCGAGTGAGAATTCGTAAATCTGACTGAAGGAAGTTCACAAGACCGACTGGGCGAGACTTCAAAGGGTTGACCGAAAAGAATTAACGAAAAGCTGACTGCAAAGACTTCCAAGATACCGACTCCAAAAGAGAACAAGGAACCGATTGAAAATAAAAGGAAGAACCCGAGCGTCCATTTCAGAAATGCTGATTGAAAAGATAATTCGCTTAAGCAATAGTTTAATTCGCTCAGGCGAGGGTCAAGGTTCGCTCAAGCAAAGCAAGCCTATGCTCAAGCGTGACCTCAAAACATCACCTTTCGCCTAAGCTACTCTATCACGCTTGAGCGAGAAAGCCATTCTGCATTACATATTTTCAATTCGTCCAAGCGAGAGTTAATCAGCTTAAGCGAAAACCCAGCAAGCTAAAGCGTAAAAGCAGTAACTTAAACCCTGTTTCTTCCCTCCAACAACACACACCTGGTGCAGTACTGTTTCCGCTTCCATTGCCTTCTTCTCCACTGCTGCAACCTTAGTAACTTAAGTAGTGAGCTGTCAATTAGCTGGTGCTGCACTGTAAATTAGCTAAGGCTGAGCTGGATCCTGTTAAGAGCTGAGCTGTAATTAGTTAGTTACTCTGTAAACTATGTAACTAGTTAGTTTAGTCGTTAACTTAAGTTTTCTAAGTTATCAGCTAAGTTAGTTAGTTAGGTAGAAACATATATATAGGTTGTACATATTCTGTAGAGGACACACATGCATACACAGATACGAAATAATAGAACAGAGAACATTCATTACACATTTCGAACCTCTCACTACACAGTTTTCTCTCTCTAATCCTCTCCTCCATGACGTTCCACAATCCTTCGATGGAACCGAAGTCAATGGAGTTCTAAATTCCTAAGGTTGGGATTGCAAAAGTTAGTAATGGAGTCTTGAAGCTGTGAGCAAGTAAATCGGCTTCTAGATCCTGAGGCGAACAAGCTAAGGAGTGGAGCAGAACTGCTGGATTGACAAATGCAGAACTGATGAAGAACTTCACCAGTGAGGAATCATGGCTGAAGCTTAGGTAACTTCCAGCTTTCTAACTAGTTCAGGCCTAATCAATTTAGGTGAATAGTTAGAGTTCAACCTCCAATTTCGCATTAGATTCTTAGGTTAATCGAGCACTTAAGGAATTAAGGTTCATTGCTTAAGGATTAGTGTTTTCACCTAAGGAATTAGGGAATAACCACAAGCGGATTGTCCTCTAGATTGTGAAGTTCGATTATACTTAATTGCATGTTTCATGAGGAAGTTGTGAGCCGAAGCAATCCTGACCTGCTTTCTTTTAATCACTTTTCACATTCATCTTAACTCTGTCTCTGAAAATACCAAAAACAACTAGAAAACATTAAAATCATAAAAACCGAATGAACTACCTGTATTTCGTTTTGGTTCAGCTTGTACTACTCCTAGATTGAGGTACTTACCATAATCCCAGTGGGACGATCAAATATTCTACAATTTTAACGACTGGTGCGCTTGCCATAAGTGTAAATCCGAGAGTCATATTTTGTTTTACTAGGATTTTTAGCATCAAGTTAATGGCTCGGGATTTTAGCATCAAGTTAATGGCGCCGTTGTCGGGGATTGTTGAGTAATATCCACAATCCTTGGACCGGTACTAGACTGAACCGTTTGACTTTAGTTTGCATTTAATACGTAGTTTTACTTTTGTTTTTAGTAGTAGTAGTTTGTCATTTTCGTATAGATTTAGTCATAGCTGTGAATTGTTCTTTTGTGTGACATTTGTTGTATGCAGTCAAGGAGCAGAGGAGAGCCTTTCTTCTTTGATCCTGACATAGACTTGTTAGAACGTAGACTAAGAAAAGAAAAAAGGCAAAAAGAAGAAAAAGAAATGGAACAGAGGAGAGTTACACTAGGTGACTACTCTAGGCCGACTGAAGAAGGATCGCAATCTAGCATCCTTAGGCCACCAATTTCAGCAAATAATTTCGAACTAAAGCCAGCTTTACTGTAGTTGGTAAGAAATGAACAGTTCGGAGGAAGTGAGGTTGAGGATCCAAATTTGCATCTAGCAACCTTCCTCCAAATTTGTGACATAGTAAAAATGAATGGAGTCCCTGACGAGGCAATCCGACTGAGATTGTTTCCGTTTTCAGTGAGGGACCGAGCAAAAGCCTGGTTGTAGAGTCAACCGAGAGGCAGTATTTCAACTTGGGAGGACTTGCAACGAAAATTCTTGATTAAATATTTTCCTCCCTCTAAATATGCAAAGTTGCGCAATGAAATCACATGTTTCCAACAAAGAGAAGGTGAGTCTTTGATGGAAGCATGGGATTGGTATAAAGAAAGTTTGAGGAGATGTCCTCATCATCAAATTTCTGATGTGTAACAGGTAACTATTTTCTATAATGGTGTCAGGCCAGCTACCAGGGTCCTGATTGATGCCTCAGCAGGAGGTTCATTAACAACAAAAACTGTAGAAGAAGCCATAGAGCTGATTGACGTTATGGCTTCTAATGAATGCTTGATTAGTGAGAGGAGCCAAGTCCTTAAGAGAGGAATATTAGAATTAGAAGCACAAGATGCTTATCTGGCTCAGAGTAAATTGATGACTCAGGCTTTGGAGAAACTAAGCATACAGATTTTAGAACTCCAAAAGCTGAGTCAAGTTTTTATGATCAGTTGTGACTTTTATGGTGAAGATCATGAGAATGGATTGTGTGATCTAAATGTGCCTTCCGAGAAAGTGAATTATATGGGGCAGCAACAATATCAAAGGAATTATCCTTCTAATTCCTTTAATCCTAATTACAGGAATCACCCCAATTTTTCCTGCCAGAAGGTCCACATCTGAATCAGAACACCCCACCATGTCAACCCACAAATAGACCACAACAACCTTCTCAACCCCCTGTTAAGGAAAAATCCGAACTTGAGAATGTACTTTCTCAGTTTATTCAGGCCACTCAGGCCAGTTTTAAGAATCAGGAAGCGTCCATAAGAAATTTAGAAAATCAAATCGGGCAGCTTTCTAAACAATTAGTTGAGAGGCAAGTAGGCAATTTCCCTGGAGATACCGAGGTAAATCCAAGGGAACATTGCAAGGCTATAATTACTAGGAGTGGAAAAATTATTTCTCCATCTCCGAGTCAGGAAATAAGTTCAGAAATAGAAAAAGAAAAAGAAATAATACAAGAAACCGAGCAGGATAATAATGAAGTAGAAAATAAAAATGAAACAGAAAAAGAAAAAGAAAATAAAGTCCATCAAAAGAAGAAGAAAAAGGTTGATCTGATTTTGGAGGAAGCTTCTAAGCTGACTCCTGAAAAACTGAGGAATGCTCCATTTCCACACAGGTTTAAAAAACAAATAGAGGAGCAGAAGTTTGCTAGGTTCTTAGAGGTTTTCAAGAAACTTCACATCAATATCCCTTTTGCTGAGGCATTGCAGGAGATGCCTTCCTATGCAAAATTTTTGAAAGAATTATTATCCAAGAAGAGGAAGCTTAAGGGAGATGAAATGATTACTCTCACTCAAGAGTGTAGTGCAATCATTCAAAAGAAACTTCCCCAAAAGCTAGAGGATCCTGGATCTTTTACAATACCGTGTGCAATTGGGGATATTCATGTAGGAAGTGCTCTCTGTGATCTAGGAGCCAGTATAAACCTGATGCCTCTATCTTTGATGAAAAAATTGGGAATTAATGACTTACAACCGACTCGCATGTCCTTGTAGTTGGCTGACAGGTCCATTAAATATCCCCAAGGGATGCTGGAAGACTTGTTAGTGAAAGTAGATAAGTTTATCTTCCCAGCAGACTTCATAGTGTTGGATATGGAAGCTGACCGAGAGATCCCTTTAATTTTAGGTAGACCCATCCTAGCTACTGGTAGAGCATTAATTGATGTAGAAAAGGGTGAACTCATGCTGAGAGTTCAAGAGGAGCAGGTAACCTTTAATGTCTTCAATTCCATGAAACATCCGACTGAAAGGATGAATTGTTTAATGGTTGAAGAAATTAAAAGCTACCACACTCCAATGCTTTTAAAAACTGAGGAAGAGGCCTTACGAACTCTTTTAGAGGATGAATTTGACTCCGAGACTGAGGAGTTAAATGACTCTCACTCGGAAATATTGAGCCTACTGGAAGTATTAGAAGTAGGTGATTTTGAAAAAGAAAAGAAAAATAATTTGAAAATTGCTGAAGCTGAGAAAGGAAAGGAATTTTCTGAAGAAAAATGTGATTTAAAACCTTTACCTTCTCATCTGAAATATGTTTTCCTGAGAGAAGACGACACACATCCTGTCATTATTAATGCCGACTTAAAAGAAGAGGATGTGAATAAACTAATTGGGGTTTTAAAGGCACATGAATCTACGATTGGCTGGAATATTTCTGACTTGAAGGGAATCAGTCCATCATTTTGTATGCACAAAATTCTGATGGAGGATGATTATTCCCCTATAGTACAGCCACAACGCAGATTGAACCCCATTATGAAGGAAGTGGTGAGGAAGGAAGTGGTCAAGCTCCTTGATGCAGGAATCATTTATCCTATCTCGGACAGCACTTGGATCAGCCCGGTCCAAGTGGTGCCCAAGAAGGGAGGAATGACGACTGTAAGAAATGACCAAGGTGAAGTTATTGCCACCCGGCCCACAACAGGCTGGAGGATGTGTATTGATTACAGAAGGCTGAATGACTTCACCTGGAAAGATCACTTCCCCCTGCCATTTGTTGACCAAATGCTCAAGAGGTTGTCAGGGCATGAGTACTATTGTTTTCTTGATGGGTACTCGGGTTATAACCAAATTGTGGTTGACCCAAAAGACCAAGAAAAGACTGCATTCACCTATCCTTATGGAATTTTTGCATATAGGCGCATGTCGTTCGGGCTGTGCAACGCTCCAACAACCTTTCAAAGATGCATGCTGGCAATTTTTGGGGATATGGTGGAAAAATTCATTGAAGTGTTTATGGATGACTTCTCGATATTTGGGAGTAATTTTGATTCATGCCTCAGTAACCTATCTAAGGTGCTGGTGAGATGCCAAGAAACTAACCTCGTCCTTAACTGGGAAAAATGCCATTTTATGGTTAAGGAAGGGATAGTCCTTGGCCACAAAATCTCTGCTGAGGGCATTCAAGTGGACCGAGCCAAGATAGAAATTATTGAAAAACTTCCTCCTCCATTTAATGTGAAAGGAGTGAGAAGTTTTCTAGGATGTGCTGGCTTTTATAGAAGGTTCATTAAAGATTTTTCAAAAATAGCTAAGCCTCTGACTGACTTACTTGTGAAAGATCATGTATTTGCGTTTAATGAAAACTGTGTCAAGGCTTTTGAAAAATTGAAACAAAGTCTGATTTTAGCTCCGATCCTTGCAGCACCTGATTGGTCGTTACCGTTTGAATTAATGTGTGATGCAAGTGACTTCGCAGTCGAAGCTGTACTGGGTTAGAAAGTAGGAAAATTGACTAATGTAATTTATTATGCTAGTAAGGTGTTGAATGAAAATCAAATACATTACACCACTACTGAAAAAGAAATGCTTGCTGTGGTGTATGCATTTGATAAATTTTGTGCTTACTTGATTGGGGCCAAGGTTGTTGTATATACAGACCACTCGGCAATCAAGTATTTGCTAGCAAAGAAAGAATCCAAGCCAAGACTGATCAGGTAGGTTCTGTTACTCCAAGAGTTTGACTTAGAAATTCAAGATAAAAAGGGAGTAGAGAACTCAGTTGCCGACCAACTGTCTCGTCTGGAAGGTGAGTCAGATTCTGTCTTAATAAAAGAAGAATTTCCAGACGAGAAGTTGATGGCAATTATCACCGGGCCATGGTATGCTGATATGGCCAACTTTAAAAGTGCCTCGGTGGTACCTGATGGTTGGACATCCCAAATGAGAAAAAAATTCTTTCATGATAGTAAAAACTTCCTTTGGGATGATCCATTTCTGTTTAAAATAGGAGTAGATGGATTGATCAGGCGGTGTGTGCCTGAATCCGAGCAAGAAAGGCTCTTGTGGCATTGCCACGACTCCTATTATGGAGGTCATCATGGTGCCTCCCGTACAGCAGCAAAAATCTTACAGAGTGGCTTTTATTGGCCAACTATCTTTCAAGATACTAAAGAATATGTCAAAAGGTGTGATAAATGTCAAAGGAGTGGAGGTCTCTCTGTTAAAGCTGGCATGCCTTTGACAAACATTCTAATTGTGGAATTATTTGACGTTTGGGGTATCGACTTTATGGGACCCTTTCCTAAGTCGTTCTCCAACGAATATATACTTGTTGCTGTGGACTATGTCTCCAAATGGGTGGAGGCAATTCCGACCAGAACCAATGATGCACAGGTGGTGCTTAGGTTCATCAAGAAGAATATTTTCTCTAGGTTTGGAGTTCTGAGAGTACTTATTAGTGATGGGGGTTCACATTTTTGCAATAAAATAATGGAAAAAGCCCTGCGTCACTATGAGGTGTTACATAAGATATCGACTCCTTACCATCCACAAACTTGTGGACAAGTCGAGCTGTCAAATAGAGAAATCAAAAGAATCTTAGAGAAAGTGGTCAGAAAATCTAGAAAAGATTGGTCGGTAAAATTAGATGATGCATTGTGGGCTTATCGAACAGCTTTCAAAACTCCGATTGGCATGTCCCTGTATCAATTAGTATACGGTAAGGCTTGTCATCTCCCTGTGGAGTTGGAACACAAGGCGTGGTGGGCCACAAAGCTATTAAACATGGACTGTGACCAATCTCAGGAGGAAAGAGTTTTGAAACTCCATGAATTAGAGGAGTTCCGACTCAACGCTTATCAAAGTGCCTCCATCTATAAGGAGAAAACAAAGAAATGGCACGATAAGTGATTTAATAAAAAAGAGTTTCAGAAGGATGATCAGGTTTTATTATTCAATTCCCGACTGAGACTCTTCCCTGGAAAACTTAGATCGAAGTGGTCGGGGCCTTTTACTGTAAATGAGGTTTTTCCCCATGGTGCAGTCGAACTGAAAGACCCAACTACCGATCAGATTTTTAAGGTAAATGGCCATCAACTCAAACTCTACTTTGGAGGAGAGTTTGATAGGCAGAAAACCTCCCGGTTACTGCAAGCATCTTCTTAGATGCAATAAGGTCAAGCTAGTGACCTTAAAAAAGCGCTCTAGGGAGGCAGCCCTATGTTCCGATTGTTTTGTTTTGAACTTTGAGTCGGAATGAATAAAAAGAAAACTAAAAATTTAGTGAATAAAGTTTGTGAAGTTTGAAGAAGGAAGTCCGAGCTTGACTCTTCTATTTCGCTCAGGCGAAACACTTGTAGCTTAGGTGAGACACTGCTGATTGTTGTTTCACACTTAAGCGAAAATTTACTGAGTTTGAGTGAAAATAGTACACTCGGATAACTGTTACTTATTCTTAACCCTTCTTGCCGACTGAACTTCACTCGTCAATTTTCAATAAATTTCCAATTCTTGATGCCAATAAAAAGGAAGACTTTGAAGGATTTCTGATCGTTGATTTAATGAACGGGTCAGATGGTGAAAGGCGACTTATTTCAGTCGGCCTTTTATCACTCGGATTCCTCACTCATCACAATCAGTTTTGTATCCATCAGTCTCCTATTCACGCGGTCTTTCGGTTTTTCATTCATCCACCCGGCTTTCTCTCATTCTCTTAGCCGACTTTTATCACTCGGTATTCCGTTCACTCGGAATATCCGCAGTCATTCACTTTTCACTCATCTTTCTTACTCTGTCACTTCATTTTATTCTGACTTTCGTTTTTCACCTCATTTTTCATTCGTTTATTCATCCACTTGGTATAACTTGTATTCATCTATTCCACTCAGCATTCATTCGTTTCACTCATTCTATGATCCATTCGGTATTCATTCAGTACCCATTTCATTCAGTGTTTTATTCACTTGTTCTTTCAATCTACTCTTTCTTCTTCGTTCTTTCACACACCTCTCTGTAGTTTTCATTTCCCCCACTCGGAATCTGTTTCATGCATCTCTTTCTGTAGTCTTTTTTCATTCACTTGGATTCTCGCTAGATCACTCGGTTTCTTTCGAGTTCTTTCACTCATTTTTTTTCATTTTTCGACCACTCGTTGTTTGTTCATTCATTTTTTTATTTCTACTCGGTATTATCCACTCGGTATTCATATACTTGTTGTTTCATTCCACTTATTTTCTTCCTCGGTTTTCTCATGCTGTATTTTCCTTCTTCATTCCCTCATTTTTCATTTGTGATTGTCACATTCGTATTTCCAGTACCCGGTTTCCTGTGATTTAGTTTTTCATTCACCCGGTGTTCGCGTCACTCGGTTTTTCATCCTTTCAGTCTCATTCAAATTCTCTCATTTCTTCGACCGATTCCTTTCTCGATGGTATTCATTCGGTAGTTTGTTATTCATTTTTCCATTTATTCTTCCACTGGCTTGTGCATTTACTCATCTCCTTCATCTAGTCAATATACCCTTCACTCATCTCCACTCGGAATATTCTCAGTCGTTCTCCCATTCATTCTTTCATCTACTCGTTTTTCTCACCCACCCTCAATCCACTCATTCCTCAATTCACTCGGTCGCCATTCTACTTGTTGTTTCATTCACTCAGCTTTGCTCTCAATTTTCCGTTCGTCTATTATTCATCGGTTCTTCCATTTACTCATTCCTTCTCTGCACTCGTCGTTTTGTTTACTCTTCCACTCATTCTTCATTTCTCAGATCTCTATCACTCGGTATCTTTCTCCATGATCATTCGGTCATTATTGTTTCACTCTTTTCACTCATTACGCGATCTCTTCCTTTACAATCTTCCATTCTTTGTCTCTTATTCATTTACTCGGTATTCCTTCATTCATTCATACTTTCGTTCATTCCTACTACCATCCGCTTTTCTATTCACTCGTATTTCACTACAGTGGTTCACTCGTCTCTCATACGCTCTATTTCATTCATCCATTCTTTCACTCGTTCTTATATCTATTCGTCCTTTATTTATTCAGGATCTTTTCCATTTAGTGTTTCATTCACTCAGGATCCTGTATTCATTAACGGATCTTTCACGCATTCATTCTTTCACTCGTTTATTTACTTATAGTTTTCATTCGCCCATTCTGTCTTATCGTTTGTTCATTTATTCATCTTCCATTCTCTTGTGTCCACTTGGCATCACATTGGTATCATCCCACTCTTACTCGATCT
The DNA here is from genome assembly GCA_037962975.1 of Clitoria ternatea. NCBI lineage: Eukaryota > Viridiplantae > Streptophyta > Magnoliopsida > Fabales > Fabaceae > Clitoria > Clitoria ternatea. Next base: position 115,580,792 of record CM075671.1, read on the forward strand.
GTTACCTATCCAGTCTATGAGTGTATTAAAAGAAAATAAATAATAATAATAATATATATATTATAATAATAATAAAGTAATAATTAAAGCTGGAACACATTTACGCGTTTCTTGGAAAATGAATTCAACAGTATAGAAAAAACCTTTCAGCTTCCAAACCCTAAGTACTTATGCTGAACTTGGGCTGAAGACGAAAAGACATTTTCTGGTTCCTAAGAAAGGTATCATCTTTACACTTCTTTCACTTATTTCGTGCACTTCTAAGTTCGTATTTATTATCTTCTTGTTTCATTGTTATTGTTTTCCACTGTTCATAAGCCATGCATCTCACAGTTTTGGTTTGCTGTCTTTCTGTTGGATTTCTGTTCTTATTTTTGTTTATTTAGGTTGGGTATCATCATTCTTTTAACATTAATCATGAAAAGAAGGTCATAGAGACTTCTGCAAAAACCTAGACCAAATTTTGCAGAAGGAAGTGTGCGAAGAAAACAAATAGATAACGAAAGAGAAATGGCAACCATAACTATATCTGACTCGTCTGAACATGTACCCAGTCAAAGTCAGGTTCAAAGGAATGTATCCCCTGCAAGTGAGGAAAATGAATCACCAGAAGTTGAAAGTGTTAAGGCTGTTGAAAACTGTGCTATGAAGTTTAAAGCCACAGAGCCAGAACGTCCCAGGCAATCTGTAGGAGCTGGTTCTTCTTCTTCTGATATTTTTATGGTGTTACAGGAATTACAGGTCATGAAGAAGATGCAACTTGGAATTTATGATCGGGTCTTGAACCACGATCTCATGCTCAGGAAGATTGCCACAAAATTGAGGGTTGAGCACACAGCAGAAATGAGAGCCCCACCTGATAGAGATGCGTGGTTAGCTTCCATTGGATTCACGATTCCCTCCCAACAGGACAAAGACGATGAAGATCAGGATGTTTAAGCAGTTGTTCCACATTTTTATGATGTTTCCTATGTAATTAATTTGACATTATTGTAACTATTTTCTGAACAGTGAATTTGCTTCTATTTTAATTATGTAATGAATATTTTATTTCTGTGTTAATTTGTTTGTTTTATTCGGTTTTTCATATGTATTGGTAAAACCCATGCATCCCAATCCGACTACGTGTTTCCCAGCACTGCCACTCAGGTAAAAAGGGAAGTATCTTTCTGACTTGTTCCTTAATTAATATTCTGACTTATTAATTGCTAAATTATGTTTATTGTTTCTTTCACTCCATCTTAATAATTTAAAGGTTGCTAATTCGTTAAGCTTAGTCGGATAAATTAATTAATCGGTTTTTGCTTAACTCATGATCCTCGCCCATAACTATTTTTCATCATTAATTAAATGTTTACTCGGCATGCTAATTAGCACTCTGATTTATAATCTTACATTAAGTTTGGGGACATGACTGGCTGATTACAGATTAACTATTAGCTTTTGAGCCTGTTTTATCCTTTTCCGAGTGAGACAGAATTTGCTTCAGTGCTTGCTAATTGTTGTATGTCAACCAATCAGAAATGATGGAGGCCTTCTTTGTTTATTCAGCCAGGGCCAAAAATTAGCCATCCTAATTTTATTAATCATCCTTTGACCCAATAATTATGTTTGAGCCTGAAACCTTTCCTTCTGATTATATACCTAACGTTACAAGCCTAATTATCTAAGAAAAACCCGACTAGAGTACCCTGGATGTTCCACTGGTGAATTACTCAGTTTTTGCTTATTGCTAGGGACTAGCAATTTCTAAGTTTGGGGATGAAGAGTGTGCCTAACAGTAATGAAGGACACACTCCGACCTTAATTATGGATAAATATGTAGAAAAATAAAAGGAAGAAAGGCAAAGCCGACAGAAAAATGAATAAACTCAGAAAAGAAAAAAGAGGTGCAAAGCACCACAAGAAAAAAATTCGATCAGAAAAAGATGGAAAGAAAAGAAAGAAAAGGAAAAGTCTGAAGGACAGAAAAGAAAAAGAAGGTGCAAAACAGAAGGAGTTATTAAGTAGCATTCAGTCGGAAAAGTTAAGAGAGTTGTAAGTAGAGGCAATTAAGTCAGAATTGAGGCAAGGCATCAGTGGATACATCTTGTAACCTATCTATGACTCAGAAAAACAATAATTGAGCCTGTAGCCCAGCCTCATTATAAGCTTAAAAAGCCCTTACTGATCCGATTGAGTTGGCATATTTCATGATGTTTAGAACTGTTGCAAGCCTATGTTTATCTAACAAGTATGCAGGTGATGAGTGCATTCTATTTACCCTGTACACCGAGAGAAGAGTTAAACACCGACCAGTGAGGAAAGCATCAGCAGCTTGTCTCCCAAAGGAGGTGTAAGTTTTTATACTTTTAGAAATTGCGTGAAGAAAGCATGATTGGTATTCAATAGTTATAGTATGAACTAAGTTAAGGAAAAGTTGATTGTGTTGATCAAATGCTGTTAGTTAATTAATCTGAATATTTGCTTGAGGACAAGCAAAGTTTTAAGTTTGGGGATGTGATAAGTCTTGAAAAGACTTAATTATTTCACCTTTTTATTTAACATTATTCAGTAATTATTGGTTAGTTTGTTAGTATTATTTAATAATTTGATAATAATTCGTGTTTTAGTTATGAATTTCAAAAGTACTTCATTTATGTAAGAAAACGATTGAAAATATTAATTAGTTAAGGAATTTTGAAGTATTTATAAATTCACTAAGCAGCCAGCGTATAAATGCTAGGCAATTAGCTGTTTAATGGTGCAGGAACAGGGTGTACTCGAGAAAAGAAGACAAATCCGAGTGAAAATTACAAAAAGCAGAGCAAGAATTTATAAAGCCGAGTGAGAATTCGTAAATCCGACTGAAGGAAATTCACAAGACCGACTGGGCGAGACTTCAAAGGGTTGACCGAAAAGAATCAACGAAAAGCTGACTGCAAAGACTTCCAAGATACCGACTCCAAAAGAGAACAAGGAACCGATTGAAAATAAAAGGAAGAACCCGAGCGTCCATTTCAGAAATGTTGATTGAAAAGATAATTCGCTTAAGCAATAGTTTAATTCGCTCGGGCGAGGGTCAGGGTTCGCTCAAGCAAAGCAAGCCTACGCTCAAGCGTGACCTAAAAACATCACCTTTCGCCTAAGCTACTCTATCACGCTTGAGCGAGAAAGCCATTCTGCATTACATATTTTCAATTCGTCCAAGCGAGAGTTAATCAGCTTAAGCGAAAACCCAGCAAGCTGAAGCGTAAAAGCAGTAACTTAAACCCTGTTTCTTCCCTCCAACAACACACACCTATTGCAGTACTGTTTCCGCTTCCATTGCCTTCTTCTCCACTGCTGCAACCTTAGTAACTTAAGTAGTGAGCTGTCAATTAGCTGGTGCTGCACTGTAAATTAGCTAAGGCTGAGCTGGATCCTGTTAAGAGCTGAGCTGTAATTAGTTAGTTACTCTGTAAACTGTGTAACTAGTTAGTTTAGTCGTTAACTTAAGTTTTCTAAGTTATCAGTTAAGTTAGTTAGTTAGGTAGAAACATATATATATAGGTTGTACATATTCTGTAGAGGACACACATGCATACACAGATACGAAATAACAGAACAGAGAACATTCATTACACATTTCGAACCTCTCACTACACAGTTTTCACTCTCTAATCCTCTCCTCCATGACGTTCCACAATCCTTCGATGGAATCGAAGTCAATGGAGTTCTAAATCCCTAAGGTTGGGATTGCAAAAGTTAGCAATGGAGTCTTGAAGCTGTGAGCAAGTAAATCGGCTTCTAGATCCTGAGGCGAACAAGCTGAGGAGTGGAGCAGAACTGCTGGATTGACAAATCCAGAACTGATGAAGAACTTCACCAGTGAGGAATCATGGCTGAAGCTTAGGTAACCTCCAGCTTTCTAACTAGTTCAGACCTAATCAATTTAGGTGAATAGTTAGAGTTCAACCTCCAATTTCGCATTAGATTCTTAGGTTAATCGAGCACTTAAAGAATTAAGGTTCATTGCTTAAGGATTAGTGTTTTTCACCTAAGGAATTAGGGAATAACCACAAGCGGATTGTCCTCTAGATTGTGAAATTCGATTATACTTAATTGCATGTTTCATGAGGAACTTGTGAGCCGAAGCAATCCTGACCTGCTTTCTTTTAATCACTTTTCACATTCATCTTAACTCTGTTTCCGAAAATACCAAAAACAACTAGAAAACATTAAAATCATAAAAACCGAATGAACTACCTGTATTTCGTGTTGGTTCAGCTTGTACTAGTCCTAGATTGAGGTACTTACCACAATCCCTGTGGGACGATCAAATATTCTACAATTTTAGTGACTGGTGCGCTTGCCATAAGTGTAAATCCGAGAGTCATATTTTGTTTTACTAGGATTTTTAGCATCAAGTTAATGGCTCAGGATTTTAGCATCAGTCATTCGCATGTAGAGGAATTTATATATATTCCGAGTGGCGGGAAATTAGAGTAGTTTTGAGTGAGTGAAGTTGTACGATTCCTTGAGTGATATCTGACCGAGAGGAGTACTCTGGGTGAGGAAGGAGGTATAAATCCCGAGTGAAGGGATTGTGGGAGTCAACTTCCGAGTAAGTCATAGTGGTGACCCCCTAAGAATAAAATAGGGTGTGAGTGAGAGATCGCACGAGTGAGTCGTGAGCATAAGACTTTTCCAAGTGAACCTAGAGTCTGATTCCGAGGGAAAGAAAACCCGAGTAGAGTTACTCGCCTCAGCGACTAAGTGTTCGCTCCAGCGAGTGTGAGTGGAAAGGAAGGTCTCTAATTAGTTTTGCCTACGCGAATGGATGCTTTGCCCAAGCGAGATGGGTGGTCTCGCTCAAGCGGATTTGGCTCTCGCCTGAGCGAGTGAGCGCTGTTGGGTTCGCTTAAGCTTTATGTCTTCGGCTATTTGCCGTGTGATCGGTTTTACTTTCCTATTCTTTTCTCGTCCTGATTTCTACTCTCCTTAACCCTCAATTGCTTATTTTGCCCTTGAACACCCTTTGATCTTTGGAAAAATTTTCCCTGGTCTCGGTTATTCTCAAATTAAAGTGGGTTGTTTCATTTTGGTATCAGAGCGGACTTAAAAGGTCCAAGGCCAAAGTGTGCTTACTCCCAGTGAGCAGTGATGTACTTTGTGACCAGTCGTTATAAATTGCTTGTAATATCTGAGGACATTGATGCCTAATTAAGTATAATTGTATGGCCATGTGTTTATGAAATGTTGTTCTGAGGGTAGAGGATCATTCCTATCCTGGTCCGATTAATTATATGATGTTTAAGAATTGTATGATAATGTGTTACAGTTATTAAATGTTAGGTTGAAATCCGATCGGTAGTGAGTAATTCTGTAAACTTATCCTTGAAAGGGGTGTTGATTTCAGGATAAGTCATGGCGAATCGTCATAGCATGGAAGCCATAGCCACGACATTCCAATGTTTCGCTGATGTATTCGAGAGGCAGAGCCAGGCTCGAACTGAAGATGGTCAAGTATTGGATCGCTTCCTGAAGAGGAAGCCGAGTGAGTTCCAAGGGGGATTTAACCCCGAGGCAGCTTACAAATGGATTCAAGATTTAGAGAGAATTTTTGGGGGCCTTCACTATACTGAGACCCAGAAGGTGGAGTGCGCAGTGTACATGCTGCGGGACGAAGCAGAAAACTGGTGGAAGATCGCCAGAGGCCGATTGACTGATGCTGACACCCAGCTGACCTGGGAAAATTTTAAAATGTGCTTCCTAGAGAAATATTTCCCCGACACAATAAGGAGTCGGAAGGAACTGGAATTTATGGAACTGAAACAGGGTTCCATATCTGTAGAAGAATACGCAGCCAGATTTAAAGAGTTGTGCTTGTTTTATCCGCCCTTCCAACAACCCGGGACAGAGAGTTCCAAATGCCTTAAATTTGAGAACGGACTGAGATCGGACATTAAAAGAGCTTTCAGACACCAGGAAATTAGAAGCTTTCCGGTGTTGGTGAATAAATGCAGAATTTTTGAAGAAGATGACAAGGCCCACTCGGGCCAGAGCAGCAAGGCAGACCCTTCCTTGAAGCCCTAGCAATCTCGCTTCAAGAGACTGAATAACGCTGGAAGAACCAGACCCTTCTCCAGGTTTAGGGGTCGGAGTCAGCAGGGAGGACGTCCAGTTCATAGTATGGGAGACGGCAAGTGTTTCAAGTGTGGAGGAAACCATTACGCTCGGGATTGCAGCAACGATGATGGAATGGTATGTTACCATTGTAATGAAAGAGGGCACATTCGCCCTGACTGCCCTCAATTACATCAAGCAAACGCCAATGTGCACCATGGAGGCTTCCAAGGGAGAGGCCGTGGAAATAGTGGTCGTGGAACTGGGGGCAGAGGCAATGGAACTCGAGGAAGCATGATGTTTACCCCAAACGACAGGAGAAGAAATGCCGACCAACCGGCTACTGGGAGAGTTTACGCCATCAATGCCGAGGAAGCTGCACAAGCGAATGACTTGGTGCAAAGTAAGTGCTCGCTCGGTAGATATACACTTAATGTAGTTTTTGATTCTGGAGCTACCCACTCCTTTATAGCTGACGATTGTGTGAGACGTTTAAAATTGCCGACTGTGTATATGAATCGGACTTTGGAGGTAGCCAATCCGACCGGCGCTAAAGTGTTGACATCAATGATGTGTAAAGATGTAACCTTTACGTTGGGCGATCGGAGTTTCACCTTGTAACATCCCGATTTCTAACTTAATTACCGATTGAAGTTAAGCTATTAATTAAAGGTTAATTACAGAATTAGGATTAATTGTTAATTAGAGTAATTGCTGATTTGGGTAGAAATAATTGAATAAATAATAATAATTATGCCAGACGAAAGGACGCATGTGTCCCTAGGAGTATAAGACAACTTCAGCTCTCTCTTTCTCTCATTATTCACACTGGCAGTTCTCCTTATGCGTGTATATGGTCTCTCCTTCCCTGTTTTTCTTCTCCTTTACTCTCATTCACGTCGCCACTCAAACAGTGAGAGAGTCGAGAGCTCCTGGAGGAACATCAACACAGCTCTGACTCTACTCCCTGTCCTCTCCTTCCTCCCTATTGCCTTCTTCCTCTCCTTCTTCTTCTGCCTGGAGCTGTGGTATTCCAGTTGGAAGGCTGTGCTGGAAGTGCTTTGGAGCTGTGGAGGAGACGGACCCGTTGGAGGAAAGGAGCAACTTTGGCCCAGGATCAACGCTGAACTCAAAGGCTGTTGGAGGAGTAACGGAGGGACGATCGGTCAACACTGCAACTTGAAGAGTCTCTGAACCCCGACAGCAGGTAGGGGGGCCCCTTGCATGTCAAGCGTATGGTTTATGACCGGGTCCTTGGTGCTTGCTTTAATGTAATATGTGTGTGAAATGTGTAGATCGATGTGTGGTGATTGACTAATTGTGCATTCAAATTCCGAATTGGGACATCTGTGAAAAGTTGAGGATTGTGTGACCTCGTCTCTGAGTGCCTGTTAATACTTCTGTGATGCATGTTGCTAAAATCTGAGTTTGTTGAGTGAATGTATGTGTGTGTGTTCCCATTATCCCCTAATGCATGAGATGTGAATTGATGCGTGATTTCCAGTTTGAATGTCGTGTGGAAAGGTATGCTGACTCTGTTAAAAATGTTGAAAGGATGTACTGTAACGTGGTTGCCTATGCTTGCTGTTGTGAGTTATTATGTTAGAAGCAAGTGTTGTTGTAATGGAGTGTGGGATTCCGAATGAATCTGAATGCTGTGTGAGGGATCGGTTATGACCCATTGATGGCGGTGTGAGACGCGTCTGGTAAGCTTGGATGTTGTTGTGAATTTGCATGAGGTTGCATACGTGAGGTGATTCCCAGATGTCTGACCAGTTCCATAAGGACCCGTGGTAGCCGATGGAGCTAGAGCTGGGTCTCGAGACGTCACAGGGTGACCGACGCCACACGGAAAGGGCTAGTGGACGGGGGTCAGAAGGGCATCTGGAGTCGTATAAGATGAGCTTCAGTCAGATTCTAGTTAGTTCCATGAGGACCCGTGGTAGCCGATGGAGCTAGAGCTGGGTCTCGAGACGTCACGGGGTGACCGGTGCCACACGGAAAGGGCTAGTGGATGAGGGACCGGGAAGGAATCTGCACTGAACTCACTTTTTAAGTCGGATCCGCATGCATGAGTCTATGAGCATTGTTTGCATGAGTCTATGAGCATTGTTAGTAAGATTATTGTGAATTGTACGGATCAAATGAATTGGGTGAATCCGGTTGAATTAACAGACAGGTAATGATACTGTGGCCGAGTGCAGTGTGACGCTGTGTTTGAGAATACATGTTATTGTGTGAATGCCGATCGAATGATGTGGTCTGGCTCCAATATTACTTGGCAATATATATATATATATGTATATCGTTATAAATTGAACCTGGTAAATCATATAATTGAGAATGGAGGTAAAGTCCGAGTCAATAGCTGTCACTTTATATGCAAAAGCTCACCCCTACACCATTTTTCAGTGTGTGCAGGTCGTGCTCGGAAATGATGATAAGGTTTCAAGTCCGAATGTGGTGTACTCCGACTGTTGAGTGCTTATATTGTATTCACTATGTTAGTCAGTGTAGCCTTGGCCGGCTCTTATGTAAAATAACGATTAAACATATCCATTTATAAAGATTGAATAATCATGGTGTCATTGTGTGGTATCTTATTAGTAAACGCATGAATATTCTCTGATTTGATAAGTATAGACAGGGTGTCACATGTATGGATTTGTAAATAATAGTAAGGGCATAATGTAAAGTTAATGAGTATTCCGAGTATAAGGTTACATGTATATGGGTCGGTAGATTGGATTGTGAGCATGTTTATATTTCTGGGAACATATATTCATACATATGTGCTTTATGTTTATTTGATGCTTATTACCGACTGGGATATCCCTGATGTTGAGTGGATAACTCTAAGTTAATGAACCCTGAGAGGAACATAGGAGATTTAGATCCTGTTCCGAGTGAACACGCTGAGTGATTCCGAGTGAAAATTATAGGTAAACCCGAGTGAGGAAGAGTTCGTATTTCCGAGTGAAAACCTTGAGTGACCCTCTTCTGAGAGAGGAGTTAGTCTAGTGGTTTAGAATGGAATAGATTCTAAGTGTAAGGTATTTATAATCCGAGCGAATTAGCTGAACGGTAATTCGAGTGGTTAGAATTAGAATAAGTCCGAGTGAGGATTTACTTAATGACTCCCCGAGCGAATAAGTTGTGGCATGCCGAGTGAGTTAGATATCATTTTCTGAGTGAATGAGTTAAAGGATAACTCTGAATTCCGAGCGTCTGGATAGCCGAGTGTGGCTCCTCGCCCCAGCGATCAAGGTACTCGCTCCAGCGAGCGTGGACTTGGGAAGACCTTGTGTTGGCATCGCTTAAGCGATCCGTACCTCGCCCGAGTGACTGGAGCTGCTTCGCTCAAGCGTGTGGGACCTCGCTTAAGCGAGTGGATGCTGGTTTGGGCTTCGCTGAGTGTTTCCTTCTTCCGCTGTATACCCTCTCGAGTCGGTTTTATTTTCTCTTGCCTTCTTTCTCTTATCTCTTTTGTTACCCGGTTGCTTTATGGTCTATTTGGTTTATTGAATTTTGGAAAAATTTTCTTGTCCCGGGTTTGTTTTATTTTAAATTTAGGATGTTTCATTTTGGTATCAGAGCAGACCGAAAGGTCCAAGGCCAAGGTATGCTTACCGAGTGTAAGCGGTTGTATGCAGTATGACCGAGTGGTCATCATTATTGTGATATTGATTTGTGAATAGGAGGTCATTTCCCTCCTGGTCCGATTGATTGAATGCCCTGACTTAATCGGTATTGTATGTGTTTGATGATTTGGTATATGTTTGACTATGAATGGAGTGGTTGTATGTGTATTAGTGTCGTTGCTGAGTCTATGGTGTGTTATGACAACATATGTGAATGTGAATTACTTAATCCTGACTGAAGTGCATGAAGCCGAATGAGTGACATCATTATATAACTGAGAACTGAGAATTTAATCCGAACCATGGTTGTGAGGAATAAGATTTAGAGAAAATATTTACTCGGTGCTGGCTAGAAGCCGATTGTTGTATTGCCTTAATTCTGTTTTACAGAGGTGATAAATGATTTTCATGATTATTGATGCGTGATGTACCCTATGTGCTGCATAATGTTGATATAGGTGTATTATTTATGTGTGTGAACTGCCATTAACCACTGTGTGAATTAGTATTAGTTGGGTGAAGTCTGGTCCGTGTGAGGCATGCTGCTCTGAGATGACTCTTCCTGCCACAGGTAATGTGGCAGCGTACACCTTGTAGTGACCATGTGATTGTTGTAACCCTATAGGAATGAGACGTCATCCTATAAGTTGGATGCAACAATTCATGAGTCAGGCAGGTGAAGCTGTAACTGCTTATGGTGATGGTGAGTCTTTCAGACGATTCCGAGTGATGATGAGAGTTATCTTAAATGAGTGTTATGTGATTGTGTACCAAAATGAAGGTAGAAGGTTTGTTGACCTTGACGTGTCTACTTCTGAGAGGATTAGAGGTTGCTGGGTATGGATTGGCTACTAAAAGGATGATTGGTAATGGAATATGAAGGGCGATCGACTGTCAATGAAGTTGGAGTTTTTGAAAAGTTAACCGAGTGCTACTGTAAGCCTAATGAGGAAACCAGGATTGGAGCCAAACTAAATTGTAAGGTTAGGAATTGCTTCGGAAAGGTTAGTAAATTCCGAGTGTGTGAGGGTGGAGACAATTCCGAGTGAAGTCCTTGTGGGAAAGAACTGCTGAGTGAAAATTTTGGGGTTCCGAGTAGAACCTTATTGAGAGGATCATTACTAAGTTAAGGGAATGGTGTCTGAGCGTAACCTTCTGGGTAAGGCAAGATTCGAATGACGTGACTCGGAGTGTATCACTTCCGAGTGGAATAGCACTGTGTGGAACGATTCCGAATAGTAAGATAGCGAGTGTAGAATTCCTAATACCCTTGGGATGTCCAACCGAGTGGTCTTCCAGAAGAAAAGTACTTCTCGTCGGAAATTGGAACTTCGAGTGTGCAAGTATTCGAGCGAATTACCCAAGGGAGAGAAAATACCGAGCGGTAAACTTATTCATAGCCGTGTTCGGGTGATGTGAAGCTGCTGAATTGAACTCAGATTTATATTTGGAGTAAGCCTGGATTCCGAGTGGAAATTTGGTAAATAGAAAGTCTCCGAGTGAAGGACCTCCAAGAGGAGTAGATATCCAAGAGAAGGATTTATTTGAAATTGTACTCAGGTCAGCGTTTGGGACTGCTGGGCTTGGACTCGGGTTGGTTTCACGAAAGGCTTGAATCATGAGTAAATTCTGCAAGTGGAAGGATTCCCGGATGAGAACTGTCCTTAAAACCCCGATTGAAATTTTCGAGTGAGAGGGCCGAGTGGCATTCGTGGGTTATAGGCATACAGTTAGCTAAAGGAATGGTTAAGAAGTTGAGATGTATGGACCGAGTGTGGTACCTGTACGAGGCAAATCCAGACAAGTGTGCTAATTAAAGCTTATGGGAACTCGTTGAGTGTTCATTTTGGTTAAGAAAGGAATCTCGTGGCCGAAAATTTGAAAATCCGAGAGCTAAATCCGAAACGAATCGGTCAGTAGTGGGTATCCTAGGGAATCGGTAATGTTGCTTACCGACTGGATTCTTCCCAAATGGTCGAATAACGTCTAGAATGTGTCCCATGTGACCCAATGTCAAGCCTATGCTTTGTGTGAGCGCATGGTCGTGCCGAGTGACACATTGAGTCGGGAGACCCGATGGTGTAAATACGCCGATCGGTGTTGAGAATGTAAGGCCGAGCGGCCAAAGAACTGGAAAGTGCCAATGGCTAGGGTGAACTGGCAGAGCTGAATGGGGGCAACTACGTGGGAAATGGAGTCCCGAATGTAATGAAGGCTACGAAGAGCTGTCTTATGCTGATTAGAAATTACGAAGCAGTCAAAAACGTAGATGAGCGAAGAGTTGCAGTCGGAACATGGCTATGGTATTCTGATCTGTTTGTTGAGGTAAGTCTGAGTGAAAGAAAGGAATGTTATTCCAAGTCAATGGTGCCCCTCCCAAGTGGGAATGCGTTGAGCATAATGTCCCGGTTTTCCGGGAGGAACGATCGGTGAATTGCTTTGGAGGCCGATTGTGCCGACTGGGATTTAAGCAATGGATGAATACTTAAGGAACATAGATGTGTAACTGCTTATTGTGGTATGTTAGTGATTTTCGAGTGGTTTATTAAGGCTAATCATGTGTTTTAATTTCGAGGACGAAATTCTTTTGAGAGGGGGAGAACTGTAACATCCCGATTTCTAACTTAATTACCGATTGAAGTTAAGCTATTAATTAAAGGTTAATTACAGAATTAGGATTAATTGTTAATTAGAGTAATTGCTGATTTGGGTAGAAATAATTGAATAAATAATAATAATTGTGCCAGACGAAAGGACGCATGTATCCCTAGGAGTATAAGACAACTTCAGCTCTCTCTTTCTCTCATTATTCACACTGGCAGCTCTCCTTGTGCGTGTATATGGTCTCTCCTTCCCTGTTTTTCTTCTCCTTCACTCTCATTCACGTCGCCACTTGAACAGTGAGAGAGTCGAGAGCTCCTAGAGGAACATCAACACAGCTCTCACTCCACTCCCTGTCCTCTCCTTTCTCCCTATTGCCTTCTTCCTCTCCTTCTTCTTCTGCCTGGAGCTGTGGTATTCCAGTTGGAAGGCTGTGCTAGAAGTGCTTTGGAGCTGTGGAGGAGATGGACCCGTTGGAGGAAAGGAGCAACTCTGGCCCAGGATCAACGCTGAACTCAAAGGCTGCTGGAGGAGTAACGGAGGGACGATCGGTCAACACTGCAACTTGAAGAGTCTCTGAACCCCGACAGCAGGTAGGGGGCACCTTGCATGTCAAGCGTATGGTTTATGACCGGGTCCCTGGTGCTTGCTTTAATGTAATATGTGTGTGAAATGTGTAGATCGATGTGTGGTGATTGACTGATTGTGCATGCAAATTCCGAATTGGGACATCTGTGAAAAGTTGAGGGTTGTGTGACCTCGTCTCTGAGTGCCTGTTAATACTTCTGTGATGCATGTTGCTAAAATCTGAGTTTGTTGAGTGAATGTATGTGTGTGTATTCCCATTATCCCCTAATGCATGAGATGTGAATTGATGCGTGATTTCCAGTTTGAATGTCGTGTGGAAAGGTATGCTGACTCTGTTAAAAATGTTGAAAGGATGTACTGTAACGTGGTTGCCTATGCTTGCTGTTGTGAGTTATTATGTTAGAAGCAGGTGTTGTTGTAATGGAGTGTGTGATTCCGAATGAATCTGAATGCTGTGTGAGGGATCGGTTATGACCCATTGATGGCGGTGTGAGACGCGTCTAGTAAGCTTGGATGTTGTTGTGAATTTGCATGAGGTTGCATACGTGAGGTGATTCCCAGATGTCTGACCAGTTCCATGAGGACCCGTGGTAGCCGATGGAGCTAGAGCTGGGTCTCGAGACGTCACGGGGTGACTGGCGCCACACGGAAAGGGCTAGTGGACGGGGGTCGGAAGGGCATCTAGAGTCGTATAAGATGAGCTTCAGTCAGATTCTGGTTAGTTCCATGAGGACCCGTGGTAGCCGATGGAGCTAGAGCTGGGTCTCGAGACGTCACGGGGTGACCGGTGCCACATGGAAAGGGCTAGTGGACGAGGGACCGGGAAGGAATCTGTACTGAACTCACTGTTTAAGTCGGATCCGCATGCATGAGTCTATGAGCATTGTTTGCATGAGTCTATGAGCATTGTTTGCATGAGTCTATGAGCATTGTTAGTAAGATTATTGTGAATTGTACGGATCAAATGAATTGGGTGAATCCGGTTGAATTAACAGACAGGTAATGATACTGTGGCCGAGTGCAGTGTGACGCTGTGTTTGAGAATACATGTTATTGTGTGAATGCCGATCGAATGATGTGGTCTGGCTCCAATATTACTTGGCAATATATATATATATGTATATCGTTATAAATTGAACCTGGTAAATCATATAATTGAGAATGGAGGTAAAGTCCGAGTCAATAGCTGTCACTTTATATGCAAAAGCTCACCCCTACACCATTTTTCAGTGTGTGCAGGTCGTGCTCGGAAATGATGATAAGGTTTCAAGTCCGAATGTGGTGTACTCCGACTGTTGAGTGCTTATATTGTATTCACTATGTTAGTCAGTGTAGCCTTGGCCGGCTCTTATGTAAAATAACGATTAAACATATCCATTTATAAAGATTGAATAATCATGGTGTCATTGTGTGGTATCTTATTAGTAAACGCATGAATATTCTCTGATTTGATAAGTATAGACAGGGTGTCACATGTATGGATTTGTAAATAATAGTAAGGGCATAATGTAAAGTTAATGAGTATTCCGAGTATAAGGTTACATGTATGTGGGTCGGTAGATTGGATTGTGAGCATGTTTATATTTCTGGGAACATATATTCATACATACGTGCTTTATGTTTATTTGATGCTTATTACCGACTGGGATATCCTTGATGTTGAGTGGATAACTCTAAGTTAATGAACCCTGAGAGGAACATAGGAGATTTAGATCCTGTTCTGAGTGAACACGCTGAGTGATTCCGAGTGAAAATTATAGGTAAACCCGAGTGAGGAAGAGTTTGTATTTCTGAGTGAAAACCTTGAGTGACCCTCTTCTGAGAGAGGATTTAGTGTAGTGGTTTAGAATGGAATAGATTCTAAGTGTAAGGTATTTATAATCCGAGCGAATTAGCTGAACGGTAATTCGAGTGGTTAGAATTAGAATAAGTCCGAGTGAGGATTTACTTAATGACTCCCCGAGCGAATAAGTTGTGGCATGCCGAGTGAGTTAGATATCATTTTCTGAGTGAATGAGTTGAAGGATAACTCTGAATTCCGAGCGTCTGGATAGCCGAGTGTGGCTCCTCGCCCCAGCGATCAAGGTACTCGCTCCAGCGAGCGTGGACTTGGGAAGACCTTGTGTTGGCATCGCTTAAGCGATCCGTGCCTCGCCCGAGTGACTGGAGCTGCTTCGCTCAAGCGTGTGGGACCTCGCTTAAGCGAGTGGACGCTGGTTTGGGCTTCGCTGAGTGTTTCCTTCTTCCGCTGTATACCCTCTCGAGTCGGTTTTATTTTCTCTTGCCTTCCTTCTCTTATCTCTTTTGTTACCCGGTTGCTTTATGGTCTATTTGGTTTATTGAATTTTGGAAAAATTTTCTTGTCCCGGGTTTGTTTTATTTTAAATTTAGGATGTTTCATTTTGGTATCAGAGCAGACCGAAAGGTCCAAGGCCAAGGTATGCTTACCGAGTGTAAGCGGTTGTATGCAGTATGACCGAGTGGTCATCATTATTGTGATATTGATTTGTGAATAGGAGGTCATTTCCCTCCTGGTCCGATTGATTGAATGCCCTGACTTAATCGGTATTGTATGTGTTTGATGATTTGGTACATGTTTGACTATGAATGGAGTGGTTGTATGTGTATTAGTGTCGTTGCTGAGTCTATGGTGTGTTATGACAACATATGTGAATGTGAATTACTTAATCCTGACTGAAGTGCATGAAGCCGAATGAGTGACGTCATTATATAACTGAGAACTGAGAATTTAATCCGAACCATGGTTGTGAGGAATAAGATTTAGAGAAAATATTTACTCGGTGCTGGCTAGAAGCCGATTGTTGTATTGCCTTAATTCTGTTTTACAGAGGTGATAAATGATTTTCATGATTATTGATGCGTGATGTACCCTATGTGCTGCATGATGTTGTATAGGTGTATTATTTATGTGTGTGAACTGCCATTAACCACTGTGTGAATTAGTATTAGTTGGGTGAAGTCTGGTCCGTGTGAGGCATGCTGCTCTGAGATGACTCTTCCTGCCACAGGTAATGTGGCAGCGTACACGTTGTAGTGACCATGTGATTGTTGTAACCCTATAGGAATGAGACGTCATCCTATAAGTTGGATGCAACAATTCATGAGTCGAGCAGGTGAAGCTGTAACTGCTTATGGTGATGGTGAGTCTTTCAGACGATTCCGAGTGATGATGAGAGTTATCTTAAATGAGTGTTATGTGATTGTGTACCAAAATAAAGGTAGAAGGTTTGTTGACCTTGACGTGTCTACTTCCGAGAGGATTAGAGGTTGCTGGGTATGGATTGGCTACTAAAAGGATGATTGGTAATGGAATATGAAGGGCGATCGACTGTCACTGAAGTTGGAGTTTTTGAAAAGTTAACCAAGTGCTACTGTAAGCCTAATGAGGAAACCAGGATTGGAGCCAAACTAAATTGTAAGGTTAGGAATTGCTTGGGAAAGGTTAGTAAATTCCGAGTGTGTGAGGGTGGAGACAATTCCGAGTGAAGTCCTTGTGGGAAAGAACTGCTGAGTGAAAATTTTGGGGTTCCGAGTAGAACCTTATTGAGAGGATCATTACTAAGTTAAGGGAATGGTGTCTGAGCGTAACCTTCTGGGTAAGGCAAGATTCGAATGACGTGACTCGGAGTGTATCACTTCCGAGTGGAATAGCACTGTGTGGAACGATTCCGAATAGTAAGATAGCGAGTGTAGAATTCCTAATACCCTTGGGATGTCCAACCGAGTG
Source organism: Clitoria ternatea (assembly GCA_037962975.1). Taxonomy (NCBI): domain Eukaryota; kingdom Viridiplantae; phylum Streptophyta; class Magnoliopsida; order Fabales; family Fabaceae; genus Clitoria; species Clitoria ternatea. The sequence continues at coordinate 115,597,457 of CM075671.1, forward strand.
GTCTTCCAGGAGAAAAGTACTTCTCGTCAGAAATTGGAACTTCGAGTGTGCAAGTATTCGAGCGAATTACCCAAGGGAGAGAAAATACCGAGCGGTAAACTTATTCATAGCCATGTTCGGGTGATGTGAAGCTGCTGAATTGAACTCAGATTTATATTTGGAGTAAGCCTGGATTCCGAGTGGAAATTTGGTAAATAGAAAGTCTCCGAGTGAAGGACCTCCAAGAGGAGTAGATATCCAAGAGAAGGATTTATTTGAAATTGTACTCAGGTCAGCGTTTGGGACTGCTGGGCTTGCACTCGGGTTGGTTTCACGGAAGGCTTGAATCATGAGTAAATTCTGCAAGTGGAAGGATTCCCGGATGAGAATTGTCCTTAAAACCCCGATTGAAATTTTCGAGTGAGAGGGCCGAGTGGCATTCGTGGGTTATAGGCATGCAGTTAGCTAAAGGAATGGTTAAGAAGTTGAGATGTATGGACCGAGTGTGGTACCTGTAAGAGGCAAATCCAGACAAGTGTGCTAATTAAAGCTTATGGGAACTCGTTGAGTGTTCATTTTGGTTAAGAAAGGAATCTCGTGGCCGAAAATTTGAAAATCCGAGAGCTAAATCCGAAACGAATCGGTCAGTAGTGGGTATCCTAGGGAATCGGTAATGTTGCTTACCGACTGGATTCTTCCCAAATGGTCGAATAACGTCTAGAATGTGTCCCATGTGACCCAATGTCAAGCCTATGCTTTGTGTGAGCGCATGGTCGTGCCGAGTGACACATTGAGTCGGGAGACCCGATGGTGTAAATACGCCGATCGGTGTTGAGAATGTAAGACCGGGCGGCCAAAGAACTGGAAAGTGCCAATGGCTAGGGTGAACTGGCAGAGCTGAATGGGGGCAACTACGTGGGAAATGGAGTCCCGAATGTAATGAAGGCTACGAAGAGCTGTCTTATGCTGATTAGAAATTACGAAGCAGTCAAAAACGTGGATGAGCGAAGAGTTGCAGTCGGAACATGGATATGGTATTCTGATCTGTTTGTTGAGGTAAGTCTGAGTGAAAGAAAGGAATGTTATTCCGAGTCAATGGTGCCCCTCCCGAGTGGGAATGCGTTGAGCATAATGTCCCAGTTTTCCGGGTGGAACGATCGGTGAATTGCTTTGGAGGCCGATTGTGCCGACTGGGATTTAAGCAATGGATGAATACTTAAGGAACATAGATGTGTAACTGCTTATTGTGGTATGTTAGTGATTTTCGAGTGGTTTATTAAGGCTAATCATGTGTTTGAATTTCGAGGACGAAATTCTTTTGAGAGGGGGAGAACTGTAACATCCCGATTTCTAACTTAATTACCGATTGAAGTTAAGCTATTAATTAAAGGTTAATTACAGAATTAGGATTAATTGTTAATTAGAGTAATTGCTGATTTGGGTAGAAATAATTGAATAAATAATAATAATTGTGCCAGACGAAAGGACGCATGTGTCCCTAGGAGTATAAGACAACTTTAGCTCTCTCTTTCTCTCATTATTCACACTGGCAGCTCTCCTTGTGCGTGTATATGGTCTCTCCTTCCCTGTTTTTCTTCTCCTTCACTCTCATTCACGTCGCCACTCGAACAGTGAGAGAGTCGAGAGCTCCTGGAGGAACATCAACACAGCTCTGACTCCACTCCCTGTCCTCTTCTTCCTCCCTATTGCCTTCTTCCTCTCTTTCTTCTTCTGCCTGGAGTTGTGGTATTCCAGTTGGAAGGCTGTGTTGGAAGTGCTTTGGAGCTGTGGAGGAGACGGACCCGTTGGAGGAAAGGAGCAACTCTGGCCCAGGATCAACGCTGAACTCGAAGGCTGTTGGAGGAGTAACGGAGGGACGATCGGTCAACACTGCAACTTGAAGAGTCTCTGAACCCCGACAGCAGGTAGGGGGCGCCTTGCATGTCAAGCGTATGGTTTATGACCGGGTCCCTGGTGCTTGCTTTAATGTAATATGTGTGTGAAATGTGTAGATCGATGTGTGGTGATTGACTGATTGTGCATGCAAATTCTGAATTGGGACATCTGTGAAAAGTTGAGGGTTGTGTGACATCGTCTCTGAGTGCCTGTTAATACTTCTGTGATGCATGTTGCTAAAATCTGAGTTTGTTGAGTGAATGTGTGTGTGTGTGTTCCCATTATCCCCTAATACATGAGATGTGAATTGATGCGTGATTTCCAGTTTGAATGTCGTGTGGAAAGGTATGCTGACTCTGTTAAAAATGTTGAAAGGATGTACTGTAACGTGGTTGCCTATGCTTGCTGTTGTGAGTTATTATGTTAGAAGCAGGTGTTGTTGTAATAGAGTGTGTGATTCCGAATGAATCTGAATGCTGTGTGAGGGATCGGTTATGACCCATTGATGGTGGTGTGAGACGCGTCTAGTAAGCTTGGATGTTGTTGTGAATTTGCATGAGGTTGCATACGTGAGGTGATTCCCAGATGTCTGACCAGTTCCATGAGGACCCGTGGTAGCCGATGGAGCTAGAGCTGGGTCTTGAGACGTCACGGGGTGACCGGCGCCACACGGAAAGGGCTAGTGGACGGGGGTCGGAAGGGCATCTGGAGTCGTATAAGATGAGCTTCAGTCAGATTCTGGTTAGTTCCATGAGGACCCGTGGTAGCCGATGGAGCTAGAGCTGGGTCTCGAGACGTCACGGGGTGACCGGTGCCACACGGAAAGGGCTAGTGGACGAGGGACCGGGAAGGAATCTGTACTGAACTCACTGTTTAAGTCGGATCCGCATGCATGAGTCTATGAGCATTGTTTGCATGAGTCTATGAGCATTGTTAGTAAGATTATTGTGAATTGTACGGATCAAATGAATTGGGTGAATCCGGTTGAATTAACAGACAGGTAATGATACTGTGGCCGAGTGCAGTGTGACGCTGTGTTTGAGAATACATGTTATTGTGTGAATGCCGATCGAATGATGTGGTCTGGCTCCAATATTACTTGGCAATATATATATATATATATATATATATGTATATCGTTATAAATTGAACCTGGTAAATCATATAATTGAGAATGGAGGTAAAGTCCGAGTCAATAGCTGTCACTTTATATGCAAAAGCTCACCCCTACACCATTTTTCAGTGTGTGCAGGTCGTGCTCGGAAATGATGATAAGGTTTCAAGTCCGAATGTGGTGTACTCCGACTGTTGAGTGCTTATATTGTATTCACTATGTTAGTCAGTGTAGCCTTGGCCGGCTCTTATGTAAAATAACGATTAAACATATCCATTTATAAAGATTGAATAATCATGGTGTCATTGTGTGGTATCTTATTAGTAAACGCATGAATATTCTCTGATTTGATAAGTATAGACAGGGTGTCACATGTATGGATTTGTAAATAATAGTAAGGGCATAATGTAAAGTTAATGAGTATTCCGAGTATAAGGTTACATGTATGTGGGTCGGTAGATTGGATTGTGAGCATGTTTATATTTCTGGGAACATATATTCATACATACGTGCTTTATGTTTATTTGATGCTTATTACCGACTGGGATATCCCTGATGTTGAGTGGATAACTCTAAGTTAATGAACCCTGAGAGGAACATAGGAGATTTAGATCCTGTTCCGAGTGAACACGCTGAGTGATTCCGAGTGAAAATTATAGGTAAACCCGAGTGAGGAAGAGTTTGTATTTCCGAGTGAAAACCTTGAGTGACCCTCTTCTGAGAGAGGAGTTAGTGTAGTGGTTTAGAATGGAATAGATTCTAAGTGTAAGGTATTTATAATCCGAGCGAATTAGCTGAACGGTAATCCGAGTGGTTAGAATTAGAATAAGTCCGAGTGAGGATTTACTTAATGACTCCCCGAGCGAATAAGTTGTGGCATGCCGAGTGAGTTAGATATCATTTTCTAAGTGAATAAGTTGAAGGATAACTCTGAATTCCGAGCGTCTGGATAGCCGAGTGTGGCTCCTCGCCCCAGCGATCAAGGTACTCGCTCCAGCGAGCGTGGACTTGGGAAGACCTTGTGTTGGCATCGCTTAAGCGATCTGTGCCTCGCCCGAGCGACTGGAGCTGCTTCGCTCAAGCGTGTGGGACCTTGCTTAAGCGAGTAGATGCTGGTTTGGGCTTCGCTGAGTGTTTCCTTCTTCCGCTGTATGCCCTCTCGAGTCGGTTTTATTTTCTCTTGCCTTCCTTCTCTTATCTCTTTTGTTACCCGGTTGCTTTATGGTCTATTTGGTTTATTGAATTTTGGAAAAATTTTCTTGTCCCGGGTTTGTTTTATTTTAAATTTAGGATGTTTCACACCTTCTATTTAGTATGTGTGCCTCTAAAAGACCTTGACATTGTACTAGGCATGGATTGGCTTTCAGCCAACAAGGTACTGGTGGACTGTCAAAATCGAAGAGTAAATTTTCTGAGGCAGATCAATGATGACTACGCGGTACAAGGTATAGCTTAGTTATTTATGATGCTTTGTTTGACTGAGGGGGAGAGTAGAGCCCGAGTGAACGATATTCCGACTGTTTATGAATTTCCCGAGGTGTTTCCGGAGGATGTGCCGGGTGTGCCTCCAAACAGAGAAGTTGAATTCTCTATAGACTTAATTCCTGGAGCCGAGCCGGTCTCCAGTGCACCCTATAGGATGTCCCCAACAGAATTGGCTGAGTTGAAAAAGCAAGTGGATGACTTACTCGGCAAACAGTTCATTCAACCGAGTGTATCACCATGGGGCGCACCGGTGTTACTTGTTAAAAAGAAGGATGGCAGCATGAGGTTATGTATAGACTACCGACAGCTAAACAAGCTTACGATTAAGAACCGATACCCGTTGCCCAGGATTGAGGACTTAATTGACCAACTGCGTGGTGCTTCAGTTTTCTCGAAAATCGATTTACGCTCGGGATACCACCAGATCCGGGTGAAGGACTCGGATATTCCCAAGACTACCTTCAGGACCCAGTACGGCCACTACGAGTATGTAGTAATGCCGTTTGGTGTGACAAACGCCCCTGCTGTATTCATGAATTACATGAACAACATCTTCCACCCATACTTAGACCGATTCATAGTCGTTTTTATTGATGATATCTTAGTCTATTCCAAGACCCCTGAGGAGCATAAGGAACACCTCCATTCGGTACTTCAAGTATTGAAGGAGAAACAGCTGTTTGCAAAACTTCCGAAGTGTGATTTTTGGATGGATAAGATCCACTTTCTCGGGCATGTAATTTCTAAGGAAGGCGTCTCAGTAGATCCTTCAAAGGTAGCAGCTGTAATAGCATGGGAGAGACCCAAGTCGGTCTCGGAGATAAGGAGCTTCATGGGCCTAGCTGGTTATTATAGAAGGTTTATTGAGGGCTTGTGTTGCCGCTGATCAAGTTGACTCGGAAAAATGTCCCTTTCGTGTGGAATTCCGAGTGTAAGAGTAGTTTCCGAGAGTTAAAGTATAAGTTGACAACCGCCCAGTGTTGGCATTGCCAAATTTGCAAGAAAGCTTCGTGGTCTACTGTGATGCGTCGGGACTCGGCCTGGGGTGCGTACTAATGCAGAAGGACCGAGTGATAGCTTATGCCTCTCGGCAATTGAGGCCGCACGAGCAACATTATCCGACTCATGACTTAGAGTTGGCAGCTATAATTTTCGTATTAAAGATATAGAGGCATTATTTGTACGGTTCTAAATTCGAGGTGTACAGCGACCACAAGAGCCTCAAATATTTATTCGACCAGAAAGAGCTGAACATGAGGCAGAGAAGATGGACGGAGTTTTTGAAAGACTACGACTTTGAATTGAAGTATCATCCGGGTAAGGCGAACGTTGTAGCCGACGCATTGAGTCAGAAATCCCTCCATGTGGCAGTGATGATGGTGAAGGAGGTAGAGTTGCTGGAGCAATTCCGAGACATGAATTTACATGTTGGCGTCCCTTCGTCTTGGAAGATAATGCTCGGTACGTTGAAGATTGCCAATGAGTTCCTGAAACTGGTATTTGAACAGCAAAAGTCAGATCCCTACTTGGCTGAGATGAAGGAGACTCAGGCCAAGAGTAAGGACTTGTCTTTGACCGAGGGATCGGATGGAATTTTCCGAGTGAAAGGTAGGATATATATGCTGGGTGGAGGTGAATTAAGGAGGATGGTGCTTGACGAAGCCCACAAGAGCCTGTTAAGTATCCACCCGGGCACTATGAAGATGTACCATGATCTAAGACTACAATTCTGGTGGCCTGGATTAAAGAGAAATGTAGCGGAATATGTGGCTCGGTGTGTTACCTGTCAGAAGTCGAAGGTCAAACACCAGAAACCGTATGGTGCATTGCAACCCCTTGAGATCCCCGTATGGAAATGGGACTCAATTACTATGGACTTTGTAATGGGATTGCCTAAAACTCGAGTGGGTTATGATGCCATTTGGGTCATTGTAGATCGGTTAACAAAAAGTGCACACTTTCTGCCTGTGAACATGAAATACCCGTTACAGAAGTTAGCCCAGATCTATATCTGAGAAATTGTCCGACTGCATGGTGTGCTGACTTCTATCGTGTCGGACAGGGATCCTAGATTCACGTCTCGGTTTTGGACAAGCCTACACCAAGAATTAGGCACGAAGCTTTGGCTAAGTTCTGCCTACCATCCCCAGTCGGATGGGCAATTCGAGCGAACGATACAAAGTTTGGAGGATTTACTGAGGGCGTGTGTGTTGGAGCATGGTGGTAGTTGGGAGCAGTACCTTCCCCTAATCAAATTTACATATAATAATAGCCACCACAACAGCATTGGCATGGCACCGTACGAAGCACTGTATGGTCGGAAATGCCGAACCTCACTCTGTTGGTTGAAAACTGGTGAAAGTTTACTATTGGGGCCGGAAATTGTGAAACAGACTTCAGAACAAATCCAAGTAATCAGGGAAAAGATGAAGGCGTCTCAGGACAGGCAGAAAAGCTATCATGACAAACGGACTAAGCCACTTGAGTTTTCGGTCGGTGATAGGGTGTTCCTAAAGGTTTCACCGAGTAAAGGAGTCAGACGAGCCTTGAAGAGTAAGAAGTTGAACCCCCGGTACATTGGACCCTATGAAGTATTGGAGCGGGTCGGTTCTGTGGCATACCGAATAGCATTACCGACTCACCTATCCCGATTGTATAACGTGTTTCATGTGTCTCAACTAAGGAAGTATCTACCCGATTCCACTCATAAAATGCCGGATGATGAGGTGGAAATCAAAGAGGATTTGACCACTGTGCCTATACCGACTAGAATTGTGGACCGGTCGGTAAAACGCTTGAGGAGCAAGGATGTACAACTGGTTGAAGTAGCGTGGCAGTAGAACGGGTGTACTTCTTATACCTGGGAACGCGAGGATGCCATGAGGCAGCAGTACCCCAAGTTGTTCATTTAAGGTAAGTTACTGATTGAATTTTGAGGATGAAATTCTTTGAGAGGGGGAGAATTGTAACATCCCGATTTGAAAATTAAATACCGAATGAGATTAAGCCACTAAACTAAAAATAATTACACAAGCATGAATTACTTATTAATTAATTTTAACTTAAGAAATTAATGGTTGATTGATTGTGATTTGTGTGTGTGACACGTGAAGAGCTGCTGCTTCACATTTTCCCAGCCCACTTCCTCATTTCTTCGGGTGTACATATATCCAGAAGCCCACTGCTGTCCATTCATTCTAATTCCTCAAGACTTCCTCTTCCTCTACTTCTCTTCTTCTTCGTTCTTCTTCTCCTCTGTTCTCTGTTTTGTAAACTTGTGACAGCGGTGTTGTAGAGGATTCAGAGTTCCCTCGGTTGGTGAAAGACAATCGTCAAAGTGGAAGAAGAACAACTTCCTGTTCCCAAGCTGATTAAAGGGTACGACTGTGTTCGAGGAGGACTGAACGAGTGAGAGTGGTGGACGAAGCAAACAGGGCAGCGGACCAACACCGAAATAGAGGAACTTCTTGGAGTCTCTTTAGTTGGTAGGGGGGTATCTTATATCTTAAATGCATGGGTTATGGACGGGTTCCGGGTGTTAATGACTTGTTGATTCAGTGTTTTACTTGGTGTGTTTTGATTGCGTAAAGGATACGTGATGCCCGAATGCACGATAACTAGGAATTGAGTATTGCATGTCTAATTCCGTCCATGAAATGCATGTTAATAATCTTGAGAGTATTGAATGATTGCATGAAGAGAATGTGCTAAAGTATTGTTGATGATTACTGTATGATTTATGTGACGTGCAGGTTACTATGAACCTAAATGCTGACTGCATGTGAGGAAAGATTAACTTATTGAGTTATGATAATGTCTAATACCGATTGCATGTGATGCATGTATTGTTGAGTGAAAGGTTGTGTGTGTGAAATCTGTGTTGTATGATCATTCCGTGTGTGGTGCATAAGATGCATTGAATGCTGAGAGCATGTAGTGTGGGCATTGAATCGGTTATTAAAAGCATGGGATGCTGTTAAGACCTTGAGTGGGACTCAAGGCAAGCCAACTGAGTGGGACTTAGGGCTGCCCGTAACACTGCCGTTGACACTGAGAGTGTTGGTGTTACAAGTGAGGGCAAACGGTTTGGTACCAGTAAAATGGCCAAATCAGCTGGGAGCTGAATAAAAGGCTGGGAGCCTACATTGCAACGATAAAAATTGATAACACGCGAAGCGGATCTGAGTGAATGAATCTGTGTACATGTACAGTTGATGCTGATTGAAACCTGATTGCATGCGTATGTGCTAATGTTATTGAGAATGATATGTGCATATAGCCGAGAGATAACTGGGTAGATTCTGATCGGAAGAGGTCTTATGTGTGTATTCTGATTAATTGGCACTGTGTATGTTATTGATTGTTGCTATGTATATATATATATATATATTACTGCATGATTAAAGAATAATCTGAGTCAGTATCTATCATTTAATATTTAAGATACTCACCCCTATTGTGGCTATATTTCAGTGAACATCGAACGAGACGGTGAATGATGGAGGAGCTACATATCGTGTGAAGTGCTTGTGTACTGTGGGAATATATATGTATATGTATATACTGTATATAAGGTTTTGTCATAGCCTTGGCCGGCTCTTATTTTGGTCCTTTATCTAACTATATCAGAACTGAACTCTCTCGGGTTGAGAGTATGACAATGTGCATGTAAATATTTATATATATATATATATATCATACTGTATGTTCATCCTATGTTGTGTGTGAATGTCCGGGTGGTGTACGTTACACTTACTAAGTATGTGAGCCTGCATGATTCTGAGTAAACAAGAGTTAAGTTAATTATGTGTAAGGCGTGACAAGTGACCTTCTTCGGAATGAAGTGAGGTTGGGCCAACTCCGAGTGGAATATACCCATTTAAAATCACCTTTCTGGTACGTTGGTCAATGTGTTATGGAGCGAGAGATTTCTTAGATACAATCTTCCAATTGAAAGGTATTTTGATGATTCTGAGTGGAAGTCAACCGAGTGAATGTTTCTCTGATTGTTGAATTGGCAATACGTCTCCGAGTAAGCCTGTAGTGGTAAACTTACTAGAGGGAGAGTAAGATCTAGATGACAAGGAGCAGATTTCAGTCTAGCAAGGTCCTTCGCATGTAGAGCAATTTATATATATTCCGAGTGGCGGGAAATTAGAGTATTTCTGAGTGAGTGAAGTTGTACGATTCCTTGAGTGATATCTGACCGAGAGGAGTACTCCGGGTGAGGAAGGAGGTATAAATCCCGAGTGAAGGGATTGTGGGAGTCAACTTCTGAGTGAGTCATAGTGGTGACCCCCTAAGAATAAAATAGGGTGTGAGTGAGAGAACGCACGAGTGAGTCGTGAGCATAAGACTTTTCTGAGTGAACCTAGAGTCTGATTCCGAGTGAAAGAAAACCCGAGTGGAGTTACTCACCTCAGCAACTAAGTGTTCGCTCCAGTGAGTGTGAGTGGAAAGGAAGGTCTCTAATTAGTTTCGCCTACGCGAATGGATGCTTCGTCCAAACGAGATGAGTGGTCTCACTCAAGCGGATTTGGCTCTCGCCTGAGCGAGTGAGCGCTGTTGGGTTCGCTTAAGCTTTATGTCTTCCACTGTTTGCCGTGTGATCGGTTTTACTTTCCTTTTCCTTTCTCATCCTGATTTCTACTCTCCTTAACCCTCAATTACTTATTTTGCCCTTGAACACCCTTTGATCTTTGGAAAAATTTTCCTTGGTCTCAGTTATTCTCAAATTAAAGCGAGTTATTTCATTATGTGGTTCGGGTCTTGGTGTAATCATTGTGATATTTTGAAATTATTTTAAACGCGAAAAATTTACTTGCATTTTTATTAATTATTATCTTGATTACATTGGGATTCGAGTCCGGAAAATCGGGGTGTGACAAAGGTGGTATTAGAGCATGTTTTGCTTTGTACAAATGTTGTTGATTTTGATAGAGCATGTTTCCTTAGTGTTAAAGCTATTGATCATTGTCTGAGCATGTTTGCTCTGTACTGAGTTGATATTATGTTTGATGGGAACATGGTTTCTTAATATTGAAGGGTTTTAGTGAAGATTAGAGCTAGATGCTCATTGTTCGAATTTGGTTCCTTAACATGGATTTAAGGGGGGATCATTGCCTAGTGAATGATATCGTATCAAAATAATGGTTGCCCTATAAGGATTTGTGAATGATTAATTGACTAGGAGTTGTAAATTGACTATTGGGGCATTGTTTACCCATTTTGGATTCTTTATAGCTTATTGATAAAAGGGCTATGGTTGATGTTTATGGAAATATGCCTAATTCATTATTAAGGATGTGTGATGCATTGGTAGAGCCTAGTTACTCGTTGATAATCATGAATGACTCACGAGATTGAATACGAGTGAATGAATTTCCTCGATGTGATTGATGTGTTTCTTTTGTGTAAGACCGGCCAAATTCCTTACCCCATTTCCTTCCATTGATGAATGTATTGTGATTATGCATTGATGTTTATATATTGAGTATAAAATTGATTTGATGATGGATCCATGTTGAATGTTAATCTTGGAAGTGAAATATAGAAATTAGTGAATGTGAGATATGAAATATGAATTGATATGGTGATAGACCATGGATATTGAGACCTTGAAATATGTATTAAGATTAAATTGTTAGTTAGGTCTCTTGTATGATTCATGCTTGTGGCTTATGGCCAAAGTATGCTTGTTGAATATAAGCACTTCATATACTTGAATTGATTAAATAAATGATAGTGAAAGAATTCCCTAATATGGATGTCTATGAATTGAAATTTTTGGTTGGGCTAAATTTTTAAAGATGGATTTTATATCCTTTGGCACAAAAACCTCGTACAATACATAATGCAAGTGAATTGCGGTACCTCCCTAGATTGGGAACATGAATACATGATAAGGTGATTGAATGTGAAATTATGTACGTGTTAGATTGGGGTTATGACTTGATTTGTATATGTGAGCACCAAGTGGATGATTTATTTAATTATGACCCATTAGATGTGGTACCCCGGCTTAACTTGGCATGATCTTGTATGATCAAATTTTATGGAGCTAGACCTTATGCTGGTCTAGGCTCTATGCTAATTGATGAGCCATATCTAATTATGTCGTGAGTTATGGGAGTGCTCCACAATGGGTACTAGGTGACCCTTGGATTTTCTAAGTCTAGTGACTGATCGAACCTTATGAATAATTGATGCATAACGAAATTGATTATGAAATAAGTTGCTGAGGCTAGAGCCAGTATGTGCGGTGGAAATTTGAATAGTGAATGTAAACCCCTGATAGTTGATGGATAATAATGTTGAATTCAGGGTATGATTTGGTATTGGAGATGACGTGTATGGTCATGGGTTAGTAGATGGGAATTTAATTATGACATTACCTCCCTTTTAATTTGAAAGATGCTATATTGATGATAGAAACCACATAGTGATATGATATGATATAAATTATACATCCGGTTTATGGACCTTGGTCGAGATGTGTGAGGAGAATCTCTGATGTGAAAACTTATTATATGATTGTGAGCCCTACTTTAACCTTGAGGTCACATACTTAATGTGAGTTTGGTGATTCATTTAGGCTTGAATTGAATTATAACCGACAATGTGTGAATGAGATAAATGATTATTAGGCTATTTGATCATGGCTTCTGGATGGATGAAGCTCGATCATGGGGTATTTACCCTGTGATGATTGGAAATCTGTGGTCGATACACCAATTTATGGTGATGTTAATTAATATTTGATGATTGGTATGACGTGATTGTGCTAAATTAATTGTATAATGACAATGAGATATGAATAAGTGGTTTGCGAACTTGTGTCGATAGTCACTAAGTCTCTTATGAATTGATGTTATTAGAATAAGAGTGACTGATGTGAGCAGTGGGAATACGAAGTACTGGTCCCGATATGGCCTTACATGCCATAGGCATTGTGGCAACATGCACTTATACGCCGACTTCATGTGTTTGTGGTAACCACTACAGGATTGGGACGCCTTCCTATATGTCGGATGCAGCAATACGTAGGCCAAATAGGTGTAGGGTTGTAACTGCTTATGGTGAATATACTGATCCTATTTAGTCGTACTGTGTATGAACATGTGAGCTCTGTTGGATGAATTATGATCAAAGATATATGACACGCTTGGAGGTAGAAAATTTTATGTTAGGAATGATGAAATGATGATGAATATGTCTTGATGGACTTTGGGAAGTCCGATGGTATTCCATGATGTCGTTGAACTCTAATGGTGTGCAGCCTGAAGTATGGCCTTACGATAGGTATATCAATGCTAAATTTCGAGGATGAAATTTCTTTTAGGTGAGGTGGATTGTAACTTCCCAAAATTTATAAAAAAGATTAATTGAGGAGAATAAATAATAAATAATTATATATGAGTTGTTTTATGTCCTAAAAACTTGGAAATAATTGAATTGAGATATATTATGGATATTTATAATTTATTGAGATTTAAGGATCCGGAATTATACCTGGTTAAAAATAGGTGTCGGACCAAGTATCTCCGATTGAGATACTGTTGGTCAGGGCTGTTAAGAATATTATTGGGAATCCGAATATATCTTTGAAATAATTTTTGGATAAAGTATTGAGCCCGAACGGAGATCCTGTTTATTATAAAACGGAGAAATTTTAGTAAGGAGATAAAAAAAAATTTAAACCAAAACCCCATTTCCCTTTCTACTTTTCACGTTGGGTTCTCTAAGGCAAACACACTTGCCTTCTTCACTTCTCATTCACTCCCCTTCCTTCTTCCTCTTTATTTTCCTCTTTATTCTTCCTCTCTAAAAACCTAGACAAGATTGGAATCCATCTCTTCCCATTGTTTTATGGAAGCTTGAAGTCTCTTCTTCCTCCTCTCCCATATTTTTGTGTAGCCCTCTCCATCTCATAAAGCTCACTTGTTTCTTGTCTTGAGGTAAGTTCCTCACCATTTTTGTTGAGCTTATGCCATTAGTTATGAGTTTATTTATTGGGAGAGTGTAAAATATGCAAGGGTTATGGATTAGAGACCATTTGTGGGCAAAACCCTAAGGTGAGGTGTGATTAATATGTGGTTTTGTGAGGGTGTACATGGGTACATGAAAATGGAAAATATTATGATGGAAGATAATGAGTGATGATGGTGATTGTTCGGTTTTAATGGCACCCAAACCCTAGGAATTAAGGAAAGTGTAAAATGTGAGTAGAATGTGTGTTTAATGATATTAGAGAATGATATTAATGATGAGAGGTAGCCATTGATGATGGTTGATGAATATTAATAATGGTGGTTGGGTTTTGATGAAACCCTAGCCTTAAGAATTTGGGGGAAAACATGTAATATTGGTTTGAAGATTGATTTTAGGTGGAAATATATGATATTTAAAGTATGGGTATTGTTGATGATGTTGGGAGGATACTTGTTGATGATGAGGGATGGCATTAATGGAGGTAAATGGTTAATGGTGATGGTTGAAAGTCACTAGGATAGGAACCTATAGATGGGTATGGCCTTTAAATGAATAATGATGAGTTAAGCACCAAAACTATGATGGTTGTGATAGGGTAAACAAATGAAATAAGATTGTGATTTGATAAGGCCTTAGGCCATAATATGTGGTTGATTGATGAGGGTCTTAAAAGAAGCTAAAAGGGTTTATGATGACTTATATGTGATTGGGAGTAATATTGGTAAAGGATGTGATATTGTTGTTGTTGGGTTGGTTAGCCCTTTTGAGATTTAGAAAATCTTGGTTTTGGGAAAGGAATTCCCGAAGCCTAACACATGTGTATGGATTAGTGTGTTGGCAAGTCTAGAGCTTAGTACCAAGCCTTAAGGAATGTTTATGATTGTTTAAGAATTATGATGAAATCCTTATGATGGCTTATGATTGAATGAATACATATATATGTGTTGTGTAGATAATGTTCCGGATTATGTGGTGGAGCATTCGGAGTGTGCAATGGATTGTGGTACTCCCCTCAAGGTAGGAGAGGAATTTACATTCAAATTGCATGAGTAGAACGATACTGATTATTGTATGTGATTAGTACTCATGCTTACCTTGCCATGTAGCTATTGAAATAATGTGAATGGTTATTTGATGATATTTGAGAAATGGTGTATGAGAATATGTGTTGGTTGTTATGAAAGTATATATGTGATGATGATAGGTTTAATGTTGGTATGATTAATGAATTGGAATAAAAATTATTGAGTATGAATGTTTGAGACAAGTTTTAAATGCTTAATAAAAGGTGTAGGTTGTGTTGAATTTGATCAATTTTACTTAGTATGGGTTTTGGTATGTAGAGTAGTGAAATTCTTGTGTTTTCTGCACATGTACTGGTAATCTCGCTTAGGTGAGATGGATTCTCGCTCAAGCGAGAATCCCCTGTACTAGTATTATGGCCTCTCGCCTGTTTTTGCTCAGGCGAGTTGAAATCTCGCTCAAGCGAGACTTGCTTGGATCAGTAGTGTGGCTATTGGCCACATTTCGCTCCGGCAGGCAGGGCCTCGCCCGAGCGAGCATTGGATGATTGGCTACAGGACCATTTTCACTCGAGCGAATGGTCAGGGTATTGGTGGCTCACTCAAGCGAGCAAGAATGGGAATGGTTCTGGATGAACCTCGCTTAAGTGAGAGGTGAGACAAATCCAACCTCGCTCAAGCGAGCGAGTCTAAATTTAGATACTAGAGCAATTCCGCTCGAGCGGGTGGCTTACCTTGGAACGCCTTGCTCGAGCGAGCAAACCTGAGAATGACACTGGAGGAATCTCGCTCAAACGAGATCGGGCTCTGATACTCAAGACATGCTTGCTCAAGGGAAATTTGGGGGGGGGCAAGCGAACCATCCCCATCTCGCTCAAGCGAAGGTGAATCTCGCTTGAGCGAGTTGCCCAAAACTTGAAATTTCGTTTGCTTCCTAAATTTTTGATGCTAAGCCCTATTCCTTTATATTTGGGGATATTGAGGAATTGTATAAGGGGTATTTAATGATGGCATAACATGGTGGGAATTGGAATTGATTAATACATTTGGGGATGAATTATTTATGATATATTCACCACCTAAAGTGGTATATGAAAGAATGATAGTGAAGGTTGATGATGAGGTTATGAGATACACCCTAAGGTAATTATGAAACCTGTGAGAGAATTGGTAAAATGATATAGTGTGTGTTATGAATCGAATAATTGGAAATGACATTAGTATAGAATAAAGATAAATGACGATGTTGATTACTTCCTTGCACAAAGGGTGATCGTCATATTGATTAAGTGTTGAATGCTATTGTGAGTGATATAAGTATGACCTTGTGAGTGTGGTTTGAAATATAATAATAGAAATGTTGTGAACACCACACCAACGTGTGTATATATATATATATATAAGAGACATTGGTGATGAATAATGAGATGAAAACCCACTAAATGAATATGTGGTAATATTGATGAATATCATTTAATGTTGTAATGCCATTATGGTTGATTGCAAGTATAGACTTGTCTGTATGATATGAAATATATATATGAGATATGTTGAGATGTAATGCCAAGTATGTGAATGAAATGCCTTGAGGGGCTTTGTAAATAATTGTATGTTATTAATTAAAATATATCCCTATGTGAGAGGGTGAGATATCCTTGCAAGGTCGATTGGCATATGCATCATTGTATTTTGCATTCATGGTATGGCATAACATTAAATATGTAGTTGCAATCACAATGATGAAAGATCCTGCGGGATTCTATGAAGGGAGTACCCCTTGCAAGGCGGGAAACCAATGTGATGATGATATGATATTGAGCCGGTGGTTGCGATCACCTAGTTGTTAAAATGAAAGGCCCTATGGGGACCATAGTGGATGAATACCCATGGTTGCGATCACGAGGAGGGAGTACCCCTTGCGAGGCAGGAAACCATTATGAAATGATTGAAATGTGGTTGCGATCACAATGAGACATCCTGCGGGATTGTATGATGATAAGCCAGTGGTTGCAATCACTTGGTACTTGAAATTAAAAGGGCTTGCGAGTTCCTATGATATTCCGTGGTTGCGATCACGAGGAGGGAGTACCCCTTACGAGGCGGGAAACCGATATGATGATGATTATAAGTGGTTGCGATCACTTGAGATATCATGTACACATGGGTGATTAAAATCGATCCATTGCATATGCATTAAATAGTTGACATATGCATTAGCCATAGGTGCTTGGCATTTGAGATGGGATAACTACGAGAGATGAAAAACTGCTTACGAGGAGGAATTGAGTTAAGATTTAATAATTTGATGATGATGATTATGAATGTCCTTGACGATAAATGGCAATGTGATTGTGTATGTGCTTGTGCTTGCTTATGTTGTGAATTACGATTCATGAGGCCTGTATGCCTACTATAACAATGTGATGAAGATTGAACGATGAATTAATAATTTTATAGCAAAGCACACATGATGAATGAATGCATGTACCCTTAATCACAATATATTATATTCGTCATTTTGAATGTATAACACACACTTCCATGTGGTTTCCTTTTTGGCATTATGATACAGGGTTGACATGGGATGAGAAAAGATTTATGAATTGAAGCTTTTGGCAATGGTAAATAGTGGTATTAGAAGTGCCTTGGCCGACATCAATTATGAATTTTGATGTAATGAATAAATCGTGTATAATGATATTGATGATTTGGTGATTTGGATATGTATAATATAATCTTTTGTATTTATGAATGGCACATATATGTTTAGTATGTAAGTGATGATTTGAAGAGTACTCGAGGAATTGAACTTGAACAATATACATTGATGATGATGATGATGTATTAATTCCACTAGGCGAATAAATGTATTAATGATGAAATATGGACAGTAGCGATAGTTGTGGCATGACCCCGGATGTATATGTATATATATATACATATATATATATATATATATATATATATCTTAGGCAATGCATGTGGATGTTGTGAGTGAATAAATGGGTTATGATATAATAGGTCTTTTTAGGTAGTCGTATGCTTTGCCGAGCCTTTTCTCATATCGTCATATATAGGACTAGGCGTATGCCCAGTATACACATTTTTCTTCCACTGTAAACTCTATTATTTTGTATACCGTTATAGGCAATTTAGTTGTCGATCCAGTATATTTTATCAAAATCTCACTCTTCGGTTTTCTATGATTCGAGTCTTGGTGTAACCGTTGTGATATTTTGAAATTATTTTAAACGCAAAAAATTTAATCATTTTTTATTAATTATTATCTTGATTACATAGGGATTCGAGTCCGAAAAATTGGGGTGTGA
This sequence comes from Clitoria ternatea, assembly GCA_037962975.1. NCBI lineage: Eukaryota > Viridiplantae > Streptophyta > Magnoliopsida > Fabales > Fabaceae > Clitoria > Clitoria ternatea. The sequence goes on from CM075671.1 coordinate 115,615,273, forward strand.
CAGAGACATGTTATGAAAACATGGATGTTTACCACTAATAATATGATATGATGTTTGATAATAAAAAATTAAATAATGTGATTGTATGACACACCCTTGCATGATGATGAAACTAATGAGGGGCCAATTGAGTGGCAGTGTGTTTGTGATAAATTGATGAATCAGAGATGATTTGTTATTATTGATGATTGTTGAATACCATTGTGATGAATACAAGTGTGATCTTATGTATGTGTGTTTTGAATTACATTGATGGATTGTTGTGATGCCACACTAATATACGAGACAAAGGTAATGATCAAATGAGATTAAAATCCACAAAGAGTTATGTGGTGATGTTGACGAATAAAGATGAATAAGGATGCTAAGAACACCTTTAATATGATGAAAGATTGATGGATGCTGTTGATGTTTGTGATGCCATTGTTATTTATTGCAAGTATTGACTTACATGTATGCTATGAAATTTATTAAAATGAAATGCCACACTTAAGACTTGAACAATGGCTATAACCAACAATGATAAAATCCACTAAAGATTATATGGTGGTGTTGGTGATGATGATGATGTTTGATGAATGGCATGGTAGGATGCATAGTGTGAGAATGCATTGATTGGCATTTGCACCCATGACATATCATACACTGCCAGTAAGGATTAGGGGATTCCCCCGGTTGGCCCAGTGGGAGGGAGGCTCAGTGCACGAACAATCTTGTTGTATCCCTTGTGACTCAATGTGTAACTCACAAAGCTGCCCATGTTGTGCTACGGGGAGCCACATGTGGTTGACCCTTGTGGGGGTGGCTCTTGATGAGTAGGTGACCCCGGTGGTCCTTTGGATCACAGCTGCCATGATATGAGTCATGGTTGGCCCGTAACACCTTATGTTGATTATGATGTTTACCGCGGTCATGGTGAAAATTGTCGGTGTTGCATTATGGGCGATGCGGTTTAGTACCAGTAAAACATGGTGAATTGCATGCCAAATTATGATATATGTGTACACATTATACTACTGCAGTAGGGGCATGGTATGTAATCACGCTTGACCCATAATTTGGCGTTTATTCCTACAGTCGGATCCGTATTTGTTAATGTTTATTCCATTGTGCATATGCATTAGCCTAAGAGCATTTGTATATAGCATGGAGTTATGCCAGAAGGTGATGATGATTGATGTTAACTGAGATTGAGATGTGATGATGATGAGATGGGTAAATGAATACCTAAAAGACAACATGTAAAATATGAATACAATGAAAATATATTAAATGTGATGATGTTGTTGTGATGGCCCAATATGATGAAGGGCATGGTTATGTATGATTGATAATAATGGTGTTGGCCCATTGTTGCAATGAGAATAGATGTGTATATGTGGTTGCGTTGCGATGAATTGATGGATGAATGTGTATAAGGTGTATAATGTTGAAATGGGAAATTATGATGATTGTTGATGATTTAGCAAAGCATACATGATATTAATATGCATATGCATATAATCTCAATTGTATTCATATTCATCATTTGAAATGTATAACTCACTCTCCCATGTTGTCCATTTTTAGCATTGATGCAGGAATATCATGGGATGAGATGGTGATTTTAAATTAGAGCTTTGGGGGAAGGTAAATAATAGTAATGGAATGCCTTGGCCAGGAACGATTGTAATTTATTGTATTATGAATGAGTGTACATGATAGTGTGAATATTGATACTAGTGGATGTATTGCAAATATCTATATATGTGAATGATATATTGATATTTAGGGTATTAGGATTCATACCCATTTGATGAATGTGGTGACGCTGGTCATGTAGCCTATCTTGGGAATGTATAAGTGTTGATGATACATGATATTGAGATAGAATTGAATATGGTTAATTATGGAATATGAATATTAGAGATGTATGTTGCAGGACCATATAAATATATATACATTTTAGGCAATGCATGTGTATTACTTATGTGTGAGATGGGTTGTGGTCCAATAGGCTTTTGGTGTATGCTTGCATGCTTTGTCGATCCTTTTCTTATATATTCATATATGGGACTAGGCGTGTGCCCTGTATACATATTCTTCTTCCACTGTAAACTCTACTATTTTTGTATACACTTATGGGCGATTTATTTTACGATCCAGTTATAAATTATCAAATCTCACTCTTCGATTTTGTGTGGTTCGAGTATTGATGTAATCGTTGAGGTGTTTTGGAAATATTTCAAACGTGTTTTATTAGCATTTTTACTAATTAACTATCTTGATTATATCGGGATTCAGGTCCAGAAAATCAGGGGGTGACACACCCCTCCTCTTAAAATTCAAAAACAAAAAAATAAAAAAAAAGTATTAACTTCTCAAGACAAGGGTAAATGGATCCTCACACTTGAAGATCCCAAGAGGCATTCTTTTTTCTTTGCATCTAAGCATGATGTGAAGCAAGCCTTTCCTTTTCATAAACTTTTTACATGCTTTACCTTCCTCTTCCTATAGTGAGGCTTCCTTTAGTTCTTCTAGCTCTCCTAGCCCTTCTAGTATATCTACTTCTTGCACCTTCCTCTCTTTACTAGGCTCTTCTTCTTCTATGACAAAGGAAGTGCAAAAGCTTCTCTTAGAGTTTGAGGATGTCTTTCCTAAAGACTTTCCTCAAGGGCTTCCACCTCTTAGCGGTATAGAACACCAAATAGATCTTATACCTAGGGTTAGTTTGCCTACTAGACCAACATATAGGTGTAACCCTAAAGAGGGTCTAAAAATTGAAAAACAAATTGGAGATCTACTTTCCAAAGGTTAGATTAGGGAGAGTCTTAATCCATGTGTTGTACCCATTCTTCTAGTTCCTAAGAAAGATAGATCATGGGGGTTATGCATTGATTGTAGAGCAATCAACAACATAACCATTAAGTATAAGCATCCTATTCCTAGACTTAATGATATGTTGGATGAACTTTGTGGCTCTACCATATTTTCTAAGATTGACCTTAAGAGTGGCTACCATCAAATAAGGATTAAGGAAGGTGATGAATGGAAATCTGCTTTTAAGACCAAGCTTGGATTATATGAGTAGTTGGTTATGCCTTTTGGCTTGACCAATGCACCAAGCACTTTCATGCACCTCATAAACCATGTTTTAAAGGACTTTATTGGGCATTTTGTTGTTGTCTACTTTGATGACATACTTATTTACTAAAAAAACATGGACTCTCACCTTATTCACCTTATACATGTCTTACTTGCCTTAAGAGAAAATAAACTTTTTATTAACATTGATAAATGCTTTTTTGGCTTGGATCACATTATCTTTCTTAGTTTTGTAGTTAGCTCCAAGGGGGTCCAAGTGGATCAAGTAAAGGTTAAAGCAATTAGTGCTTGGCCTACCCCCAAGAGTGTGCATGATATTAGAAGCTTCCATGGCTTACCTAGCTTCTATAGAAGGTTTGTAAAATACTTTTCTACTTTGGCATCTCCCCTTAATGACTTGCTTAAGAAAAATGTTCCTTTTCTTTGGGGGCCAAAACAAGAAAAGGCTTTTAAAGACTTTAAGCATAGATTCACACATGCTCCTATTCTTGCTCTTCCAAAATTTTCAAAAACATTTCTAAGTATTGACTTTTGATGGATCAGACTTTTGATCATATGGACTCCCCCTTTGATTTGTAACCTATGCACTTTATGTGGTTCCTGAAACACTTAATTGGGTAGGTTAGGTCAAACAAAGGTAGACTTCATTAAAAACGTTGATGTGTGTTATTAACAAATCCTAGGGTCTGGTTGTAATGACATAAATTGAGGTCTGGTCCAAGGGTTAGTAACTCTTTCTTTTTAAGTAGACTTGTCATCAACAATCTCCCCTTATTTGTTTATAGCAAACATCAAGTCTTTTTCACAAATGAAGTTCATGATACAAGGAGGATAAATCACCATTTCATATTAGAACATATATATATATATATAAGAACTTTTTTAAATAAGAACAAATATGTATACACCAAAGGAGCTTCAGTTCTTAAGAAAAACCAGAGTAGTGATTATAGAGATGGTTCATTTTTCATGCTTATTATATCATTTATAAATATTATGAATCAATCCTCTTAAATAGCAAAGTAAAAGATTTCATTAGTAACTGATGAAAAAATAGTACATGGGATACCAAAAGAAAAGATCAACAGTGTGACACCCTCGATTAACTGAGACAAATTCCCAGACCAAAATGTCCTATTTAATTAAGGAGTCACTAAAAATAAGAGTTTTTTTTATTGGTGATCATCAGCACACGATTTCAAATAAGTTTATCACATATCGATTCTTTTAAACATAAGTGTACTTAAAAGAGTACGGGGCTCACGGGCTGCCAACAACTACTACAGAATAACAACATAATAAGAATGTTGAGTCTACAATGATCTCAACGCAAAAGAAAATATACACAGTCAACGCTTCCAATCTGACATCCTTCACTGCAGATATTCCAAGTCCTGCCCATGTTTGCCTTGTCCTTCAACTGATGATCACAGGAAAGGAAAACAACACACAATAATATGAGAGGTGAGTACAAAGCTCTCAACCTATAACGTATACATACAAGGGTGACTTAAATATTTCAAACTAAAGAAAAGATTATACACAGCATACCTTAGAATAGACAGACAAGGCTACACAAAGATCAAGGACAAGCAGAGGGTTAGTCATACAATGATGACATGCTATACATGTTAGGAAATCCCTAAGCATGAGCAGCGGAAAAATTAAAGGGATTCCATAGGATTTGCAAGGTTCCGTGTTTCAAAGCACAAAAACCAATTTCGAAATTATTTAGGTTACCTCTTGAAGAACTCCGAAGCAGTCGTAGCCTCGTCCTTTAGGAGTCCACACGAGCACTCCCACCAGAATCGCAACACTTGCCAACTGCTAGGTTGACGGCGTGTAGCTCTTACAACTTTTGCGAATTTTTGTGTCTCACTTGAGTGAACGGCCTATGAGCATCTTATGCTCTATTTATAGGCTTAGGTTTGACCTAATTTGTTCTCTCTAAAAGTGGGCTCCTTACTCATTCCAAATGAGTTAGGCCCAATAACTTTATTTTAGTCCAACTAAAATAAGACAACATTTTCTGATGGGCTTACTCTATGTGTGTGACCCTATAGGTAGAATACCCGGTCATATTAATAATAAACTATTTTATTATTAATATAAAATAAGAGCGGCATCTAGCAATGCATCATTATGTCCGAATATTATTAACATAACCTATAAGTGATAATTATTTAATACGTTTATTCCTTTTGTCACGATATCCTAATTGGGCCCAAGGCATGGTCGCGTCATCCTTGTACGGCCCAATTTATTTTACTTGATATCGGAGTAGACTGGATCTGAATAAATATCTAATATTTATTCTTTCTAGCATGGCCATGCGTTTACTTAGTCTTACTCCATCAAGTGGCCTATGGATATCACTCCTGTCACATAGGAGAGACAAATCCCATCTACATCACTCACATCCCTCTGCATAATTTGTTCATTGCCTAATCACAACCTTTATAGTCCTCTTGTTACAGAAGACGTTTAATTGCATTAAAACAATAAACTCCTCATGTAGGAATCGTAGTGACTTCAGGTCGAAGGACTACATATACCATTATCACATTGAGAATCGTTTATGACAATCATGTAACGATCCATGCAACGTTCTCATGGTGGGTCAGTCCAGTACATCATTACTCTTAATGTGTACCCGTGTGAAGACTCGATATCATCTATATCTATGATCTGTGAGATCAGATCATCAGTACACTCACACACTAGTCTCAGTGTATTTACATGTCCCCATGTAAATACTTAACTAGGGACATTTTAGGAATAATTTTTATATGACCTATTACTCCAAGGATAAATATGTTTAAAACAATTTTAAATTGAAATATTTATTCTATTGATAAGTAGAAAAATGATACAAATGAAAAAGCATAAAGGCTCATAGTGCATACACCAACAATACATGTGTTAGGTTCAGTTATTGTAAGTCATGATTTATTATCACTATGTAATTGGGCCCAACTTCCACTAATCAATCTCATATACTAATAATCATGTGCACAGCCATCCACCCTTATCTCCCTTACCCAACTACAGCGACCAGAGCTCTCCTCGTTTTGGTTTTCATAAATAGGTAAAGACTCGCAGTCCAATCATCATAATGGCCAAACGTACAACTCAACAAAATGGGCACTCCACGGTAATAGAAAATCCCGCCTCTTATCGAAGTATACCAGAGTTTGCCATGGGCTGTCTGGTGACGGGCGTGAATCCAATGCCACTTGGAATTCCCGCCTCTGATATACTCCCTAGACTGCCCTCGTGTATCGAGGCGAGGTGTTTCTTTAGTGTACCCATCACTGTATGTGTTAGTCCTCAAATTTATAATAAATCTTTTAATAAAAATTTCATAAAAATAATAAAAATTAGTTTAATTCGTTAGAAAATTAGGTTTTAAATTCAATAAATAGATGTTGTTGGAAATAATATGCCCTTGATCAATTTTCTCTATTTTTGTAGTGAAAAAGGTAAAGAATTCAAGAGAAAATTGAAAAACTAGAGAAGCTGACGCGTAGCATCAACACCACGCGTAGCGTAGGTACTTCTGATGCTGACTCTACGCGTCACAGCCACGCGTAGCGTCAGAGCTGCGTGGACTCCACGGCTAAGCTGGGCAAGCACTCACCTAGTGACCCATTATTGGCCACTCCACTCAGCACAAATGGCCAAAACGTAGTGGAGACAGGGATACATGGCCAAGCATGATTGAATAAAATATTCCAAGGTGGCCACTACCAGCTGCGTTAATGGAGGCTAAGTCAGGGGATTAACGCGTAGCGTCACACTGACGCGTAGCGTCAGCACCCTTGCTCAGCCCTATAAATAGAACCATCCAACATCATTCTAAGCATCCCATCCCATTCTCTACATTCAGAGTTCTTTTCTCTCTTATATACTCGAGTTTTGAGTATTTCTTTTAGAGTTTCTAGTTCTAGAATAGTTTTCTAGATACTTGAGAGTGTTGTGGTGTATTGTGATTATTGTATCGTGAAGTTTCCATCTTCTTTGTAATGTCAACCTCTATAAGTGTTGTTTTTACTTTTACCATGTGTAACTAATCTGTTTATGTTAGAATTGGTGAACTAATCTATTGAGTATAATGTTGTGAATTCGACCTCTGCATGTTTATGATTCAAGTCCATGTTAGTATTTCAATCTTTTATTAATATGAACGTCAAACGGGAGAATGATTTTCATGTGTATTGAAACTTGTTTTATTAGTGTGAATGTCAAACGGGAGAATGATTATTCATGCCGTATTGAAACTTGTTTTGATGAAAGTAAAAGTTGGAATACCCTTGGTATCTCAATTCTATAGGGGTTGTTAACCATTGTTTCTATAAGACCAGGACTTAATGTAAGTTTTTACTGAGAAAGCTCACGAGGGATCGGACTTTACGATGAATTCTTAGAATTTATGTCACGAGGGATCGGTTATAATGAATTTATGATGCAATGACATGAAACTTGATGATTAAATATGCATGTCTTGAGTTCCTCATTGTTATTCTAGATTAGGGATCCAATTTCCAATATAATTTGTCTATCTGTGTTTATCTCAAGTATCTTACCTATTCTAGATTGCAACTCAACTTTTTAGATAGATTTTTATTTTCTTTTTATCTCATGAACAATTCAACCATGCTATCCTATGAATACTGTATAAATTGTATATAAACCATTCCTTTGTTTATAAGTTTCTTTACATTTACCATAGTGACTAGGAAATTACTGTTGTTATTGGACTTTCAATCCCAGTGGAACGATATCTAAATTTTAAAAACTACAAATGATTAGTGCGCTTGCCAATTAATGACCCGGTAGTAAACACAAACAGTTAAACATAAACAATCATTATTACCGGGTTAACAAGTTTTCTGGCGCCGTTGCCGGGGATTAAATTGTTTCAGTAAAATAGTAAATTTTTAATTACCGTGGTAAATATTTTTTTACTTTAGTCAAATTTTGTTATTTATTTATTTACTTTTTCTTATTATTGTTATACTAACTTTCTTTGTCTAGTTTGTGTATGCAAACTCGATCTACCGCAGGAAAAATTTATTTTGATCCTGAGATAGAAAAGTTTGTAAAGAAAATCAAGTCTTTGAAATCAAAAACACAAACTAATTCTTCTTCTACTTCTAAAATTTTTGAAAATTCAAATATGGCTGCTGAAAGGAGAACATTGGGACAGTTTGCTGCTATTAATGGTCCACCCCAAGTTTCGAGAATGTTTCAAGGACCTGTTGTGCCAGTGGAGATTAAACCTGCTACTTTAAATATTATTCAAAATAATCAATTTACTGGTTTAAATCATGAAGAACCGTATGAACATTTGACTGTTTTTTATGAGTTATGCAGCACAATTGGTTTTGAACCCAATCAAGAAAAATCTGTTTATATGAGATTATTTCCTTTTTCATTGATTGGTAAAGCTAAAAAATGGTTTAAATCTTGCCTACCGGGTAGTTTTGCAAACTGGTCCGATGTTGAAAGAAAATTTTTGGAAAGATTTTATTCACCTTCAAAATATTTTGAAGCCATGACAACCATACACTCTTTTTCTCAAAACAATGATGAATCATTAGGAGAAACATGGGAACGATTCAAGGCACTCTTGAGAAAGTTTCCAAACCACAACCAAGATGATGCCGAAAAGGTAAGGATCATTTACCATGGTTTATTACCTCAGTTCAAGATGATGTTAGATGCTTGTGCAGGTGGTTCTTTAATGAACAAGACCGTGGAAGAAGCAATTGAGATATTGGAATCAATGTCTATTAGTGACCGCCAAGCAAAAGATGAAAGAGGTAATGTACAAAGGAAGCCAGGTATGCTCAAATTGGGAGTGAATGATGCAGTATTGGCTCAGGAAAAATTGTTGACCCAACAAATTGAAGCTATGAGCAAACAATTAGAGAAACTTCAAATTGCTTAAGTGACATCACCAACCCCTGCTCAATTGAAACAATGTATGCATTGCATGGGTGAACAACCATGTGGTTATTGTGCCCTTGATAGAAATGAGCAAGAGCAAGCCAATTTTCTGAACCATCAAAGAATACCATTGGGTAACTTTCCTTTCAACTATGGTAATTCTTTTCCTAACAATTTTCAACAGGGATGGCAGAATCAGAATTCTGGCTAGAGACAAGATGCTGGACCTTCCAACCGACCTCCTAACAATCAATTTAAACCACAACAATCACCTCATGCTTCATAACATCACTCCCGTCACCCACCTCTCATCTATCCTAGTTGACCGCTGTTGTCTTCTCTTTTCTATCCTCCAGGGCCATACCATCGATATAGTTGAGCTGATTTCTGAGCAGATTCACTTTTATGCCCTTGGGTATAAAGTGAGCCGCCCTATTCCATTCCCCCTCATCATATCTGCCTTACTGAGAAGGCAGGGAGTTGTTGTGCCATCACCAGAGTTCACGAGTTCTTTAGGGAGAGTCCCCAAGGTCTCGGTGAACAGGGACTACTTTGATCAGCAGTGCGAGCTTCCACCATTGGAGCAGGAGGCTCAGCTCAGACCGAGGAGGAGGAGACCACCAGTTCAGCCACCACCTGCTGATGTTATCACAGAGGGATTTTCCAGGATAACACTTGAGCATCAGCATATGATGCATATGATGGCTGCCACACACAGAGCTTATATTCATCTTCATGATGAATTTTATCAATACAGACTTCAGGGTGAGGGAGCACCATATATCACACCGGCTGAGTTTGTAGCTCATGTAGCTTGGCCTGGTGATTTACCTACCTACCCTGAGACTGGTGGACCATCTGGAGCACAGGATGATTCTGATGGTGATGCTGATGAGGAGGAGGATGATGATGACCAGATGGAGGACTGATGGTGCTATCTTCTTTATTTTTTACACCTTTTACATACACTTTTAGTTTTATATTTATATTGATATTTATATTTTGGATTATATTATGATGTTTCTTTTATTATGCGTGGTGTGTTTCATTTGCGCAATTTTAACGTGATATGTTTTTGAGTGTTCTATTCGAAAAGTTAAAAATAAATTTTATCTTTTAAATAAATCAATCAAATTTTTTGTTAGTAAGTTAATTTATTCACTTAAAATTTTTACACAATAAAACCAATTTTGTAAAATCAATTATTGATTCTTTTATAACTTAGGAATTTTGATAAATTTAATTACAATAAGTTTATTAACTATCAAGCAAATTTCAATAAACCAGTGAGTAAGAGATCTTTTTAAACACTTGAAGGTTCAATCGACATAACTTTATTCGAATTGATTTTGCTTTAATCTTTAATTTGTGTTGTTGTACAGAGAATTCAGGAAAATGATCAAGGCACATTTATTGGTGAAAAGAAACCATTGGGCCAAACAGCTTACCTTGGTAAAAATTATTTTATCCTTTGCAAGCCAATGTTGAGCCTGAGAATAAATTCTTTGGTACCCTCAAACCTAAAACAGTTTCAACCATTCCCTATACTTGATCGATTAAAAGAGCAATTGAGCAAAATAAAAATATTTTGAGTGTTCTTACAAAAATGGGGAGTGAAAATAAGTAACTTGATTCTTTTCAAAGAAAAAGAAAATAAAATATGAAAAAGAAAAGTCAAAAATAGTTAAAAGAATCAAGTTGGGGGTATTTATTTTTCATCAATAAAGGAATTGAGACTTGGGCCAAGAGATGTTGTTGGAAATAATCTGCCCTTGATCAATTTTCTCTAGTTTTGTAGTGAAAAAGTAAAGAATTCAAGAGAAAATTGAAAAACTGGAGAAGTTGACGCGTAGCATCAACACCACGCGTAGCGTGGGTACTTCTAATGCTGACGCTACGCGTCACAGCCACGCGTAGCGTCAGAGCTGCATGGACTCCACAGCCAAGCTGGCCAAACACTCATCTAGTGACCCATTATTGGCCACTCCACTCAGCACAAATGGCCAAAACGTAGTGGAGACAGGGACACATGGCCAAGCATGATTGAATAAAATATTCCAAGGTGGCCACTACCAGCTGCGTTAATGGAGGCTGAGTCAGGGGACTGACACGTAGCGTCACACTGACACGTAGCGTCAGCACCCTTGCTCAGCCCTATAAATAGGGTCATCCAACACCATTCTAAGCATCCCATCCTATTCTCTACATTCAGAGTTCTTTTCTCTCTTATATACTTGAGTTTTGAGTATTTCTTTTAGAGTTTGTAGTTCTAGAATAGTTTTCTAGATACTTGAGAGTGTTGTGGTGTATTGTGATCGTTGTATCATGAAGTTTCCATCGTCTTCGTAATATCAACCTTTGTAAGTTTTGTTTTTACTTTTACCATGTGTAACTAATCTGTTTATGTTAGAATTGGTGAACTAATATATTGAGTATAATGTTGTGAATTTGACCTCTACATGTTTATGATTCAAGTCCATGTTAGTATTTCAATCTTTTATTAATATGAATGTCAAACGGGAGAATGATTTTCATGTGTATTGAAACTTGTTTTATTAGTGTGAATGTCAAACGGGAAAATGATTATTCATGCCGTATTGAAACTTGTTTTGACGAAAGTAAAAGTTAGAACACCCTTGGTATCTCAATTCTATAAGGGTTGTTAACCATTATTGCCATAAGGCCAGGACTTAATGCAAGTTTTTACTGAGAAAGCTCACGAGGGATTGGACTTTACGGTGAATTCTTAGAATTTATATCACGAGGGATTGGACTTTACGATGAATTCTTAGAATTTATATCACGAGGGATCGGTTATAATGAATTTATGCTGCAATGACATAAAACTTGATGATTAAATGTGCATGTCTTGAGTTCCTCATTGTTATTCTAGATTAGAGATCCAATTTCCAACTTAATTTGTCTATCTGTGTTTATCTCAAGTATCTTACCTATTCTAGATTGCAACTCAACTTTTTAGATAGATTTTTATTTTCTTTTTATCTCATAAACAATTCATGTAACACCCTAATTTGAATAAATAATAAGCCTAAATCGCAAGGAAGATTCTTTCAAAAATTAAATAAACCAGAGTGGACCATAAAACAATCAGGTACGAATGGGGAATGGGGAGGAAGACAAGGGAATGAAAAACCATTTACAGCGGAAGAGATAACTGCCTGAGCGAACCCATCAGCATTACACACGCACTAGCTCACGCGAGACTCCGCGTCGCTTGGGCGAGACAGCCCACTCGCTCGGGCAAAGTACCATTCGCTTGAACGCTACCACGACAAAGGCCTTCCAGCAGTACACATTCACTGGAGCGGATCCTTCATTCGCTGAAGCGAGAAGCCTCACACGGCAAATTCATCACTCGGCATCGGGACACCCATACACTCGGTAAACGACTAAGTCCACTCGGAAGTTCATTCCTAAGTCCAATCGGTATTCCATAACTTAACCTTTCAATTTTATCCATACGGCCACACCTATACTCTACTCGGACACTGAGGGTTATCCCACTCGGATTCCAGAACTCCTTCTCACTCGGAATATATCTTATTCAATCATCACTCAACGTATTCCATCCTTAACACAATCGGGTCACATTACACCTCCACTATTCGGTATACATTCACATTCACTCGGAAAATCAGGTAGTCAAGTCCCACTCGGGCTTATTCAAAACTCAACCAGTCGGCATACCGATCCTCACTCACTCGGATTTTACATTATTCACTCGGATTATCAAGACCTTACACTTAGGATCCATTCCACTCTAAACCACTACTCTAACTCCTCTTTCAGAAGGGGATCTCTCAAGGCTTTCATTCGGGAATTCAAACTCTGCCTCACTCGGGGTTTACTTATATCTTTTACTCAGAATCACTCAGCGTATTCACTCGGAAAAGCCACCCAGTAATCCTCACTCGAAACCATCAACTTAACATTATTTCACTCATCAACAGCCCTCAAATCATTTAACAACACATTTCAGTCGGAAGACGCATCAAATCCACATAAAGCACATACGTAGGAATATATGTTCTGACCCATATACATGTAACCATATACTCGAAATACCCATTATCTTGATATTATGCATTTTCCAATACTGACGATACCATACAAGTGACACCATGACTATTCAATCTTTATAAATGAATATATTTAATCATCATTTTACATGAGAGCCGGCCAAGGCTACACTGACAAAACATAATAATGCAATACAAGTACTCAACAGTCGGAGTGCACTACACTCGGACTTGAGACCCTATCATCATTTCCGAGTATGACCTGCACACTGAAAAATGGTGTAGGGGTGAGCATCTTAGATATTAAATGATAGATACTGACTCAGGTTGTCCCACAATTATACAACAATATACATATACATGCAATTATACATAGCAACGAGTAAAGTCAAGCAATATCAATCCACCAAGACACATATGGAACTTTTACCGACCGGAACCCACCAGTATCACTCGGCCTTATGCACATATCAATCCAATAATATTAACATACAACAATCAACGTCATAATAATACCCATGAATCAGAACACACACCTTGAACATTTCTCACTCAGAACCCAACAATTCTCACTCGGCTATATATGCACAACTTTCCAACAACATTAACATACGTTCACAGAGCAGATTTCGATCAGTATCAACAGCACATTCACACAGAATAATTCACTCGGTTATATACATTCATCATCTCCTTAGCATCATCACACGCATAATCAAATTCCAGTTAACATCAGCAATACATATACACAGAGTATTCACTCGGTTATACACATTCATCCTTTCATTAACATCATCACATGCATAATTAGTTCCAAACAATATCAATCAGTTAATACACACAGAGTATTTCACTCGGTTATAAACATTCATCATCTCATTAACACCTTCGCATGCATAACCAATTCCAAACAATATCAACAGTTAATAGGCACATAGTATTTCACTCGATTCCGCATTCGTGTGTATCAGTTTAAACGTTGCAACGTAGGCTCTCAGCATTTTTATACATAGCTCTCAGCTATCAAATCAGCTCCCAGCTGCTTGGCCGTTTTACAGGTACCCAACCGTTTGCCCACAGGTGACACCAACGCTCTCAGCGCCAACAGAGGTGTTCACAGGCAGCCCGAGTCCCACTCAAGGGCTACCTTGAGTCCCACTCAAGGATTTCATAGCGTCCCACGCTTTAATAACCGATGGTAGTGTCCCACACTACATGCTCCCAGCACAAACGCATCCCATGCGCCACACGCGGATTCATCACACAACACAGAGTTCATATACACAGCCATACATGCATCTCATGCAATCGGCATCATACATCATCAGCATTCAAACAACACATGCATCTCATGCAATCAATGTTGGACATTAACAGAACTCAACAACACATGCATCTCATGCAGTCGGTATTACACATTCTCAGAACTCAATAGCACATGCATCTCATACAATTGGCATTAAGCATTATCAGCACTCAACAACACCTACATCACATGCAGTCAGTATTACACATTCTCAGGATTCCATATATTAATTTAACACACACATACTTCCATGCAATCATCATCATAGTTCCATTAGCAACATATGAGTCCAATGCAATCGGTGTCAATCAATATCAAGCTTCTATCAGCATTCTCATCAACTCAAGCATAACATGCACTCGGTATACAGCAGTATCAGAACTTAATCAACACATGCATCCATATGAAGATCGACAGGTTCAAACAAGCATTCCAATCAACACAACATAATATGCAATCGGTATACAACAGTGTCAGGACTTAATCAACGCATGCATCCATATGGACATGAATAGATTCAACAAAGCATTCCAATCAACACAACATAACATGCACTCGGGTTCTGTGGTATCGGAACTCAACAACGCATGCATTTTCAAGGACGATAATAACATGCAACATTCACTCTCACTTATCTTACACTTGGGTACTCCACATGCAAGCATATCATACAACCGGATACAGAATCACCATTATCAACACTCGAAACCCATTCATAACCCATGCATTTAACATGTAAGGTACTCCCCCTACCAATTACGAGACTCCGAGAGACTTTTCTGCTTGGGTGTTGGTTCTCTTCCTTGCTGCTTCACTCAACGCTTCCACTCGCTTAGCCTTTACTTGAACGCTACTGCCCTCCACGAGTGGTGCAGGGCTATTTCTGCTTCTGCTTCGACGCTCGTCCTCTACTCGTATGAGGGAGCTCTGACTCCTCTGCAGCACCGTCACTTGGTTTCCGAAATAGGGAATGGAACAGAGAGCAGAGAAGGAGAAGAGAAGAAGAAGAAGAAGAAGGAGAACAAGAGAGAAAGAGAAGAAGGAAGAAGAGAGGAATCGCAGAGGGAGTTTCGAAGAATGAAAGGCAAGGAACTTTTGACCAATTATAAACACATGCATGAGGGAAGAAATGGTGGGGTGGGAAAACATGAGGAGCAGTCTGCTCAGTCACCCAGTCCCATCAGCACCCACTAAAGCTAATCACCCCTTTTTAATCAGCACACCCTTTGATTATTTAAGTTAATGGTAATTAATAAACAAATTCCCCCTTCTGAAATTATTATTTTAATGGCTTTATTCACCCGGTACATTATTAAAAATTGGGATGTTACAGTTCTCCCCCTCTCAAAAGAATTTCGTCCTCGAAATTCAATCGGTAACTTACCTTGCATACATAACTTAGAAAATTGGTCTCTCACTCACACGACTGAGCTTCCACAACATTCACCGACCGGGTCACAATTCCACTCGGTAAGATCCACCACTCAAGCGGTTTACAGACCGTCCACACAATTTCAATCGGCAAAACATAATAGTCAGGCTCTACCTGATTGCAACCTCATCACAGAATTTAATATATAGGGAAATTCAATCTCTAAAACATACAATTTACCCCATTTTAACTTAGCCAATTTATCATAAGCAGTGGCACTTCCTAATTTCTTGGCCGCTCGGCCATATACTCTCAACACCATTCGACATATTCACACTATCGGTTTCCTGACTCGAACGAGTTACTCGGCACAATAATGAAATCACATAAAGCATAGGCTCGACATTGTGTCGTGGGGAACACATCCTTAGAGGTTATTCAACCAGTTGGGAAAATTTAGTCGATAAACAACACCACCGACTCCCAAAATACTCACTCCCGACCGGTTTCTCCCGGACCAAACCCTCGGGTTTTCAACACCTGACCACAAAATCTCTCTCCTACACCAATGGGAACACTCAAGGAATTTCCATGTGTTTCTATTAACACAATTTGCCCGGATTTGCTTCGCATATGCACTACACTAAATTCTAAAATCTTAGATTTCTACCCATGCTTCCGGCTAATTCCATGCTCTCATCCTGAGAGTTTCACTCGGTCCTCTTACACAAACATCACTCGGGGTTTGAGGGTAATTCTCACTCGGAAATCCTTCCACTTACCAGAAATTCACTCGTAACTCGTGCCTACCTCGAAACCAAACCTGAGTTCAAGCTCAACAGTCCCAATCACTAACCTGAGTACGACTTCAATTAAATCCTTCACTCGGATATCTACTTCCTCTCGGAGCCCCCTTCACTCGGAAACCTGCACACTCTAAGTTTCATTTTCCGATCAGAAGGACTTTTCTCCTGGAAGATCACTCGGTTGGACATCACAAAGGTATTAGGAATTCTACACTCGCTATCTTACTATTCAGAATCGTTCCACACGGTGCCATTCCACTCGGAAGTGATACACTCCGAGTCACGTTACTCGAATCTTACCTTACCCAGAAGGTTACGCTCAGACACTATTCCCTTAACTTAGTAATGATCCTCTCAATAAGGTTCTACTCAGAACACCATAATTTTCACTCAGTAGTTCTTTCCCACAAGGTCTTCACTTGGAATTTTCTCCCCTCTTACACACTCGGAATATACTAACCTTACAATTTAGTTTGGCTCCAATCCTGGTTTCCTCATTAGGCTTACAGTATCACTCAGTTAACCTTTCAAAACTCCAATTTCAGTGACAGCTTGATCACCCTTCTTATTCCAATACCAATCATCATTTTAGTAGCCAATCCGTACCCAGCAACCTCTAATCCTCTCGGAAGCAGACACGTCAAGGTCAAACAAACCCTCTACCTTCATTTTGGTAAACAATCGCATAACACTTATTTAATATAACTCTCATCATCACTCGGAATCGTCTGAAATACTCACCATCACCATAAGCAGTTACAGCTTCACCTGCCCGACTCATGAATTGCTGCATCCATCTTATAGGATGACGTCTCATTCCTATAGGGTTACAATAATTACATAGTCACTGCAACGTGTATGCTGCCACATTACCTATGGCAGGAAGAGTCATCTCAGAGTAGCATGCCTCACACGGACCAGACTCACCCAACTAATTCACACGGTAATTAATAGGAGTTCACACACATAAGTAATACACCTACATCGACATCATGCATCACATAGGGTACATCACGCATTAATAATCATGAAAATTATTTATCACTTCTGTAAAACAGTATGATGGCAATACAACAATCGGCCTCTAGCCAACACCGAGTAAATATTTCCTCTAAACCTTATTCCTCACAAAACCATGGCTCGGATTAAATTCTTAATTCTCATCTATATAATAACATCACTCTCTCGGGTTCACGTAATTCACTGAGGATTAAGCAATTCACAATCACATATGCTATTATAACACATCACGAACTCAGCAACGAAACTAATGTACATACAGACACTCAGTCAGATTTCATACCAATTATTCATGGCTATATTATTGTTCACTACATCATGCACCATAACCACAACATCATATTGCACTTGGTAATAGCATCGACATATACATATACTCATCTAATCAGATTTACCCAAATCAATTCCAAACTACATTAAGGGTTTCATTCACAATATCATATCCACATATTCATATAATTCATACAGAGCTCATTTATCATCATAAGTGTACACACAGTCATTCAATCAGAAATTGTACCATAACATACATCTTAATTATAACGTTGCATCACACTTGGCAACAACATCAATACATGTACATTCACTCAGTCAGACCTCATTCATACAACATCATCAAGTCGGAAACTACTCAAATCATTCAAATCCATGCAAATCATGTCAACCTCAATAATAATGCTCTTATACACGTGCATTCATTCAGTCGGTGAATCAGATGCATACGATTTATTCACCAGGAGTCCAACTCCAATGCACTCGGCATTTTCCTTGAGTCCAACCCAAGGACTTTCATTAAGCATCCAATGCTCATGCTCCAAGCATGGCCTCGAGTCCAACTCGGAGGTATTTTAGGATTAATCTCAGAATCCTCAATACCCCACGCATTCATCTGATTGCCCACTCTGAAAAACATTCAACGCTGATGCATTTTATTATAGATCACACTCAACTCTTATTTGCTGACTCACAGCATAAGCCACTCGACATTCTCATTAGCATATATATGTATATACACATCTTTCAGACGGGGTATCATCACAACGATTCACAATTAATATCTATCACAATATCTGGGTGTTGCATGCATCAATAATTAATCACACACACAGATCATGTATTTCAATCATCAAACAACTGTCATGTTTCAATTATAGAGCAATACATAAAAGCAGTTCACCCGGAACCCGTCCAAATTACATCGTTTCAACTCATATAGATCAGCATATGAATATATCCATCAATCATCCACTCAGTTATCATAAACCAGGAACCAAGACTCTATCATAATCTACTTATTCAATCAGGGTTCACACTCAATCACCTATATCATATATATATATATATATATATATATATTACGCAGGGTTCATGTGCTAGGTTACAAAACATCCATCACAATTAGCACTCGGCAGTAATGGTAACACTCCTATTTATAAGTATTCAGTCAGTATTCGTAGAATTATTAACATGCATTCGCGGACAGAGTCACACCATCACTAAACAGTTCACAAATACCACAATCCAGGAGTTGCATGCACAACTACTCAACCTTAGTACAGCTACCAACACATCTCACACATAACATATCGCACATTCAAATTCCTTCACAAGGAACAGGCATACAACCACACCATTCATAGTCAACTTACACCAAATCCAATAGAAGATCATAAGCACATATCATCACCCGAGTCATGATTGAACAGGTATCAACATACAATAGAATATCATAAGCAATTGTGACAATCTGGCTTAATGCACTCAACCGCCCACTAACCGTAGGCAAACCTTGGCCATGGACCTTTTGGTCTGCTCTGATACCAAAATGTAACACCCTAATTTGAATAAATAATAAGCCCAAATCACAAGGAAGATTCTTTCAAAAATTAAATAAACCAGAATGGACCATAAAACAATCAGGTATGAATGGGGAATGGGGAGGAAGACAGGGGAATGAAAAACCATTTACAGCGGAAGAGATAACCGCCTGAGCGAACCCATCAGCATTACACACACACTAGCTCACGCGAGACTCCGCGTCGCTTGGGCGAGACAGCCCACTCGCTCGGGCGAAGTACCATTCGCTTAAACGCTACCACGACAAAGGCCTTCCAGCAGTACACATTCGCTGGAGCGGATCCTTCATTCGCTGAAGCGAGAAGCCTCACACGGCAAATTCATCACTCGGCATCGGGACATCCATACACTCGGTAAACGACTAAGTCCACTCGGAAGTTCATTCCTAAGTCCAATCGGTATTCCATAACTTAACCTTTCAATTTTATCCATACGGCCACACCTATACTCTACTCGGACACTGAGGGTTATCCCACTTGGATTCCAGAACTCCTTCTCACTCGGAATATATCTTATTCAATCATCACTCAACGTATTCCATCCTTAACACAATCGGGTCACATTACACCTCCAATATTCGGTATACATTCACATTCACTCGGAAAATCAGGTAGTCAAGTCCCACTCGGGCTTATTCAAAACTCAACCAGTCGACATATCGATCCTCACTCACTCAGATTTTACATTATTCACTCGGATTATCAAGACCTTACACTTAGGATCCATTCCACTCTAAACCACTACTCTAACTCCTCTTTCAGAAGGGGATCTCTCAAGGCTTTCATTCGGGAATTTAAACTCTGTCTCACTCGGGGTTTACTTATATCTTTTACTCAGAATCACTCAGCGTACTCACTCGGAAAAGCCACCCAGTAATCCTCACTCGGAACCATTAACTTAACATTATTTCACTCATCAACAGCCCTCGAATCATTTAACAACACATTTCAGTCGGAAGACGCATCAAATCCACATAAAGCACATACGTAGGAATATATGTTCCGATCCATATACATGTAACCATATACTCGAAATACCCATTATCTTGATATTATGCATTTGCCAATACTGACGATACCATACAAGTGACACCATGACTATTCAATCTTTATAAATGAATATATTTAATCGTCATTTTACATAAGAGCCGGCCAAGGCTACACTGACAAAACATAATAATGCAATACAAGTACTCAACAGTCAGAGTGCACTACACTCGGACTTGAGACCCTATCATCATTTCCGAGTATGACCTGCACACTGAAAAATGGTGTAGGGGTGAGCATCTTAGATATTAAATGATAGATACTGACTCAGGTTGTCCCACAATTATACAGCAATATACATATACACGCAATTATACATAGCAACGAGTAAAGTCAAGCAATATCAATCCACCAAGACACATATGGAACTCTTACCGACCGGAACCCACCAGTATCACTCGGCCTTATACACATATCAATCCAATAATATTAACATACAACAATCAGCGTCATAATAATACCCATGAATCAGAACACACACCTTGAACATTTCTTACTCAGAACCCAACAATTCTCACTCGGCTATATATGCACAACTTTCCAACAACATTAACATACGTTCACAGAGCAGATTTTGATCAGTATCAACAGCACATGCACACAGAATAATTCACTCGGTTATATACATTCATCATCTCCTTAGCATCATCACACGCATAATCAAATTCCAGTTAACATCAGCAATACATATACACAGAGTATTCACTCGGTTATACACATTCATCCTTTCATTAACATCATCACATGCATAATCAGTTCCAAACAATATTAATCAGTTAATACACACAGAGTATTTCACTCGGTTATAAACATTCATCATCTCATTAACACCTTCACATGCATAACCAATTCCAAACAATATCAACAGTTAATAGGCACATAGTATTTCACTCGATTCCGCATTCGTGTGTATCGGTTTAGACGTTGCAACATAGGCTCTCAGCCTTTTTATACATAGCTCTCAGCTATCAAATCAGCTCCCAGCTGCTTGGCCGTTTTACAGGTACCCAACCGTTTGCCCACAGGTGACACCAACGCTCTCTGCGCCAACGGAGGTGTTCACAGGCAGCCCGAGTCCCACTCAAGGGCTACCTTGAGTCCCACTCAAGGATTTCATAGCGTCCCACACTTTAATAACCGATGGTAGTGTCCCACACTACGTGCTCCTAGCACAAACACATCCCATGCGCCACACGCGGATTCATCACACAACACAGAGTTCGTATACACAGCCATACATGCATCTCATGCAATCGGCATCATACATCATCAGCATTCAAACAGCACATGCATCTCATGCAATCAATGCTGGACATTAACAGAACTCAACAACACATGCATCTCATGCAGTCGGTGTTACACATTCTCAGAACTCAATAGCACATGCATCTCATGCAATTGTCATTAAGCATTATCAGCACTCAACAACACCTACATCACATGCAGTCGGTATTACACATTCTTAGGATTCCACATATTAATTTAACATACATATACTTCCGTGCAATCATCATCATAGTTCCATTAGCAACATATGAGTCCAATGCAATCGGTGTCAATCAATATCAAGCTTCTATCAGCATTCTCATCAACTCAAGCATAACATGCACTCGGTATACAACAGTATCAGAACTTAATCAACACATGCATCCATATGAAGATCGACAGGTTCAAACAAGCATTCCAATCAACACAACATAATATGCAATCGGTATACAATAGTGTCAGGACTTAATCAACGCATGCATCCATATGGACATGAACGGATTCAACAAAGCATTCCAATCAACACAACATAACATGCACTCGGGTTCTGTGGTATCAGAACTCAACAACGCATGCATCTTCAAGGACGATAATAACATGCAAAATTCACTCTCACTTATCTTACACTCGGGTACTCCACATGCAAGCATATCATACAACCGGATACAGAATCATCATTATCAACACTCGAAACCCGTTCATAACCCATGCATTTAACATGTAAGGTACTCCCCCTACCAATTACGAGACCCCGAGAGACTTTTCTGCTTGGGTGTTGGTTCTCTTCCTTGCTGCTTCACTCAACGCTTCCACTCGCTTAGCCTTTACTTGAACGCTACTGCCCTCCACGAGTGGTGCAGGGCTGTTTCTGCTTCTGCTTCGACGCTCATCCTCTACTCGTATGAGGGAGCTCTGACTCCTCTGCAGCACCGTCACTTGGCTTCCGAAATAGGGAATAGAACAGAGAGCAGAGAAGGAGAAGAGAAGAAGAAGAAGAAGAAGGAGAACAAGAGAGAAAGAGAAGAAGGAAGAAGAGAGGAATCGCAGAGGGAGTTTCGAAGAATAAAAGGCAAGGAACTTTCGATCAATTATAAACATATGCATGAGGGAAGAAATAGTGGGGTGGGAAAACATGAGGAGCAGTCTGCTCAGTCACCCAGTCCCATCAGCACCCACTAAAGCTAATCACCCCTTTTTAATCAGCACACCCTTTGATTATTTAAGTTAATGGTAATTAATAAACAAATTCCCCCTTCTGAAATTATTATTTTAATGGCTTTATTCACCCGGTACATTATTAAAAATTAGGATGTTACAGTTCTCCCCCTCTCAAAAGAATTTCGTCCTCGAAATTCAATCGGTAACTTACCTTGCATACATAACTTAGAAAATTGGTCTCTCACTCACACGACTGAGCTTCCACAACATTCACCGACTGGGTCACAATTCCACTCGGCAAGATCCACCACTCAAGCGGTTTACAGACCGTCCACACAATTTCAGTCGGCAAAACATAAAAGTCAGGCTCTACCTGATTGCAACCTCATCACAGAATTTAATATATAGGGAAATTCAATCTCTAAAACATACAATTTACCCCATTTTAACTTAGCCAATTTATCATAAGCAGTGGCACTTCCTAATTTCTTGGCCGCTCAGCCATATACTCTCAACATCATTCGACATATTCACACTATCGGTTTCCTGACTCGAACGAGTTAGTCGGCACAATAATGAAATCACATAAAGCATAGGCTCGACATTGTGTCGTGGGGAACACATCCTTAGAGGTTATTCAACCAGTTGGGAAAATTCAATCGATAAACAACACCACCGACTCCCAAAATACTCACTCCCGACCGGTTTCTCCCGGACCAAACCCTCGGGTTTTCAACACCTGACCACAAAATCTCTCTTTTACACCAATGGGAACACTCAAGGAATTTCCATGTGTTTCTATTAACACAATTTGCCCGGATTTGCTTCGCATATGCACTACACTAAATTCTAAAATCTTAGATTCCTACCCATGCTTCCGGCTAATTCCATGCTCTCATCCTGAGAGTTTCACTCGGTCCTCTTACACAAACATCACTCGGGGTTCGAGGGTAATTCTCACCCGGAAATCCTTCCACTTACCAGAAATTCACTCGTAACTCGTGCCTACCTCGAAACCAAACCTGAGTTCAAGCTCAACAGTCCCAATCACTGACCTGAGTACGACTTCAATTAAATCCTTCACTCGGATATCTACTTCTTCTCAGAGCCCCCTTCACTCGGAAACCTGCATACTCTAAGTTTCATTTTCCGATCAGAAGGACTTTTCTCCTGGAAGATCACTCGATTGGACATCACAAAGGTATTAGGAATTCTACACTCGCTATCTTACTATTCAGAATCATTCCACAAGGTGCCATTCCACTCGGAAGTGATACACTCCGAGTCACGTTACTCGAATCTTACCTTACCCAGAAGGTTACGCTTAGACACTATTCCCTTAACTTAGTAATGATCCTCTCAATAAGGTTCTACACGGAACACCATAATTTTCACTCAGCAGTTCTTTCCCACAAGGTCTTCACTTGGAATTATCTCCCCTCTTACACACTTGGAATATACTAACCTTACAATTTTGTTTGGCTCCAATCCTGGTTTCCTCATTAGGCTTACAGTATCACTCGGTTAACCTTTCAAAACTCCAATTTCAGTGACAGCTTGATCACCCTTCTTATTCCAATACCAATCATCGTTTTAGTAGCCAATCCGTACCCAGCAACCTCTAATCCTCTCGGAAGCAGACACGTCAAGGTCAAACAAACCCTCTACCTTCATTTTGGTAAACAATCACATAACACTTATTTAATATAACTCTCATCATCACTCAGAATCGCCTGAAAGACTCACCATCACCATAAGCAGTTACAGCTTCACCTGCCCGACTCATGAATTGCTGCATCCATCTTATAGGATGACGTCTCATTCCTATAGGGTTACAACAATTACATAGTCACTGCAACGTCTATGTTGCCACATTACCTATGGCAGGAAGAGTCATCTCAGAGCAGCATGCCTCACATGGACCAAACTCACCCAGCTAATTCACACGGTAATTAATAGCAGTTCACACACATAAGTAATACACCTACATCGACATCATGCATCACATAGGGTACATCACGCATCAATAATCATGAAAATTATTTATCACTTCTATAAAACAGTATGATGGCAATACAACAATCGGCCTCTAGCCAACACCTTAAAAATTGGGATGTTACAATTCAACCATGCTATCCTGTGAATACTGTATAAATTGTATATAAACCATTCTTTTGTCTATAAGTTTCTTTACGTTTACCATAGTGACTAGGAAATTACTGTTGTTATTGGACTTTCAATCCCAGTGGAATGATATCTAAATTTTGAAAACTACAAACGATTAGTGCACTTGCCAATTAATGACCCGGTAGTAAAGACAAACAGTTAAAGATAAACAACCATTATTACCGGGTTAACAGTATGCTCTAGGGGATTATTCCAATATCCCTCCTCAACTTTAAATGCAACATGTTATGTGCTTGCCTTATTACTAAGGTCCCCGAGTTCTAGACGGAACCTTACTCGTTTGGCATATTTGTCCTTAAAGCGTGTAAAGTATCTAAGCTATAAAACTTTTCGTGTAATAGGTACTATGGCTTAAGATTTCAATACTATTAAATTCATTTCATTAGAAATATCAAGGTCATTTCCTAAAGGATCTTATAAGGAAATTCTCTAGTATAAAAATATTTAATGTATTGGTAAGCTATAATAGATATCTAAGTAAAAAGAATAACATATCTCAATTTTGTTTCTTAAAATATGAAATTAAGAAAATTTAAGTTTTTCTATTAAGAGGAAAATTAAGGACAATTATATTGTTCATGATTTAATCACTTACTAAGGTCGTTTTGTCGTATTTATTTATGATGAACGAACTAAATCAATTTTTACTTTCTAAATTTTTTGTAAATCCTTAGATAAAATATATTATTATTATTATAAGGTAATTCTCCTAAATTTATATTGAAGATAAAAGAACCCTCTTTTTCTAAAGTAAAGATACAAGGTAGTAAATTTTCATTTCTTTGTCCAAAACATTATTTTTGTCGTATTTTATCTAGAAAATTCCGATTTGGGTGATTTCAAAGCCAAAAGTGTTTGACTTTGAAAATACTAATTAAATATAGTAAATTTAAAAATGGATTCTATCTAGAAACAATCCCTACACGAAAAGTTGCTTAGTGTCAAAGTTTGTCGTTGTAACGTTCGTAAAAATGTGTTTTAAGGACAAATTACGCATCAAAAATTATCCTAATCAATTTTTCTTCTTTGGGTATTTTTATTATACTCAAAATTCATTTCTTATTCCACAAAATACTCCTCCAAAATAGTTTTACCAATTTCCCCCATTTACCCATAAAAACGTGTTTTATACCGTTTCTAACATATCGTTCGTACCTAAACTTGGGTCCCTTTTTATTCTATTATTAATCATCATATTCATAACAATTTTGTGACCATAAATAATACTAAAATATATTAAAATACAGCAGCACCCATCATCACCAATTTTTTCCAATAAATGCATTCCAAAAGTCCTTGTAAATTTTTTTCTTAATGTCATAAACGTATCATTTAATTACTACAACTGAAAATCACTTACTCTCATTTTAATAAAAATTTCAGAATTTAGTAAATACTCCAAAATTCATTTTTAACACTTACAAAAAATCAAGCCATGAAATCAAATTCCAATCACTAGTTCATTTTACGCTAGTTTATACGTTAGGATTTATTAACGTCATTTTGTTCAACTAACAAAAATTTTTTTCCAGCAGCAACAACGATTCATTATTAGATATGAAAACTCATTTTAAGGTGTTTTAGATTCTTAAAAACATTATCCACACCATAAGCCACTAATTAAACCTATAACATACAATATTCAACAGTTATATGCATGCCTTTATGATAAAATTTCTGTAGCAACCAAAAATTGAAAGTTAGTAACTTTATCATCAAAACTTTAGAATTTAAAGAATTAAATAAAACTATGGTGCAACCATGATATCTCTTAAAGATCACTAGTGCAAAAAAAGGATTTAATCACGGTTAAAATTGGCCTTTCATCACGGTTCATGAACCATGGTTATTCCAGCTGTGGTAATAGATCAGGGCTTTTAATCACGGTTCACAACCGTGGTTATAGATCACATTTAATCACGATTGCCAACCACAACCGTGATTAAAAGCCAACCTTTTATAATCTTCCACGCCACAATCCATACCCAACTCACCATCACCACTACCGTTCCTTTCGATCAGAGAACATGATTAAAAGTTATGTGCACATCTCCACAGTTGCCACCAACATCCTCCTCAAAATAACCCCAACGTTGACCTTCAAAATAGAAAACCTCCATTATAGGAACAAACAGAAGCAAAACGTAGAGAACAAAAACAAACAGAATAACTAAGAAACATGTAAAGCCTTCATTATAATCGAAAGAAATAGAAAAGAAGAGATGTATAAAAGAGAAGCCTTACATGGTTGAAGGAGAAAATAAGAGAAGGGTCGCGTGGTGGTCGTCAATGACGCGCAACGAGAATAGCAAAAGAAAACCTGTAAAATATATACGTAGAACCACGTTAGATCTAGAACATAAAAAAATACAAACGTCAATGGTAATGAGAAAACAAAAAGGAGAAATCTTTAAAGAGAAAGATAAGAGAAAGCTAACAGAGAAAGATGGGAGAAAGCTAACAGAGAAAGAGAAGGAGCGCGCGATGTTCAAAATTTGTATTTTGAAAACACCTATGACCACGGTTCCCAAACAACCATGATTGTAGGGTATCTATAATCACGGTTTTCCTCTCAACCGTGACTGTAGGTACATTTTTTTAAAAATAAAAAAAAAAAAAAATCTAGTTGTAGATATAATCACGGTTTCCCATAAAACCGTGATTATAGATGCCCTATAATCACGGTTTCCTCTCAACCGT
Source organism: Clitoria ternatea (assembly GCA_037962975.1). Classification (NCBI taxonomy): domain Eukaryota; kingdom Viridiplantae; phylum Streptophyta; class Magnoliopsida; order Fabales; family Fabaceae; genus Clitoria; species Clitoria ternatea. The sequence continues at coordinate 115,643,067 of CM075671.1, forward strand.
GATTGTGGGTGCATTTTTTAAAAATATAAAAATTAAAATAAAAAACCTGGTTGTAGATATAATCACGGTTTCACATAAAGCCGTGATTATATATACCCTACAATCACGGTTTCCTCTCAACCGTGATTATAGGTACATTTTTTAAAAATATAAAAATTAAAATAAAAAACATTGTTCCTACGACCACGGTTACTTCATAACCGTGATTAAAAAACTTCCTTATATTTACAAAAATGCCACTGTGTATTTTTCAAACACGGTTTTCCCCTGGACCGTAATCATATCACGTTGTCGTAGCCATTTTTTGCACTAGTGGATCTAAATTTTTCACAAGGATTTTTCAAGATCTAAGCCATACAAACAAAGATCTTTAAGGAGATATCAAAGTATAAGTGCTAAGGAACACTTATATTTTACCATGCACGCATCATATTATGGATTTACAAACCAAATACTCCCCCCTTACTGTAACATCCCAGTTTTGAAGTTAGATACCGAATAAAAAATTTAATAATAAGAAAATTGAAAGTAAAGGATTAGTTAGTCATAATCAGTATAGCCTGAGAGTTAATGATAAGATTAATGGGCTTAATTAATGGGACGTGGCTGTCTGTGATGGGTGGAAGGTATGAGTGGACTGTGACTCACACTTTCCCATCCCACTCCTTTCCCTCGCATGCGTATATAGGTGCGTATTCAGTATCACCGTGGGTGCAAGAACAACTTCTTCCACTACTCCACTTTCTCTCTTTTCTTCTTCGTCTCCATCTTCCTCCGTTTCCCCTGTTCCTGTTCGTCACGACGACAGTACGGGAAGAAGGTCAGAGCCTCGTCGGGTGAAGGGCGATCGTTAGAGCAGAGAAAGAACGACACCTCAACTCCGGACCAAGTGCAGAGTACGACGGAGTGAAGGAAGGCTGAACGAATCAGTAGAAGGGCGTCAGATTCAATATCGAAGAGCAGAAGAGCTTCTTGGAGTCCCTTTCGTAGGTAGGGGGCGCTTGCATGTTAAATGCATGGTCCACGAACGGTACCGGATGAATATTCTGCTTGAGTGTATGTGCATGTGGTTGTGATGATTGGATCCTATGCATGATTGAAGATTCTGAATCCCGTGTGTTTTATAGTGATTGAACCATAAATGCTTGTGATCTAGATGGTGGTAAAGTAGTATGTTAGCAGGGATAATAATGAATGATATGCATGAAAGTATGAATGTGTGTTTGATTGACTTGTCAGATGCTATTACTTGATTACTGATGGTTGATCATATTGGTGTAAATAATAAAGTGAGTAAAGGTTGCATTGAACCTGTTCCCACTCAATGGTTATGAAAGAGATATTGGTGATGTGATGACACTTGTTGGTAGATGCATTTAGCTGCATGTGTAGGAGTGGGGCGACCCGTGGAAGGTCAAGAGCCCCGAGAGAATGACTTCCAGTTACAGACCCCGGCTAGATTCCGAGGGAGCTCGTGGTAGTCGTAGGAGCTAGAGAGGAGTCTCGAGACGCCAATAGGAGGCCGGTACCACGCGGGAAGAGCTGAAGGACGAGGGGCCAAGAGAGGGGAAAACTGTGACTGAAAGTCATCACTCGAGTTGGATCCGCAGTCATGTATGTAAATACGAGGTTGATTAGAGTAGTACGTATAACGTGTGTGGAGTGTTATGAATGATCTTCGAGTACGGGAAATACCTGTGTGTGTTATATGTGTGTCTTAAATGTCACTTTGTCGAGTTTAACTTTAATTAATTAGAAACCAATAGAATGGATGTGAATGTGCATGCTGACACTGATACCGAGTCTTTGATTGTCATTTTACATGAAAAAGCTCACCCCTGCAGTGGCTATACTTTCAGTGAACATCTCTCGGAAAGAAGGATGAAGGAGAACGAGCACAGGACAATGAATCCGAAGTGCTGTTGGAACATATGTCTATATGTGTATATGTGTATATCTGTGTAAATGCTGTGTATAACGTTTTATTAAGCCTTGGCCGGCTCATGTTTTGGTTGTAGTTCTTACGTTAAAACTGACAGCTTGGGTAACAGATTTCATGGTGAAGTTTTGTAATTAAATATGAATGCTTTCGCTTATATAAGCACATGTTGTGTGTTCTTCTATACTGTAAGTGAGGTTGAGCGGGGAGAGGACTGTATGAGGGCTTCCGAGTGAATGTAGGCATGAAATCCCGAGTGTAGGAGGCCGGTGTGACTATAAGTAAGCAGTGGGGATAAGTGTGGGGTTGAGAGGATGAAATAAAGAGCTTGAATATGCTTTTAACAATGGAGGAACGAAAGACAAGTGAAAACCTCGAGTGATTCCCTGGTGTGAGAGGAGTTCAATTGGAGGTTTAGGGAGGATTGGATCCTAAGTGTAAGGTATTGATATTCCGAGCGAAAGATGTAAAGTCCGAGTGAGTTAGGATCGGTGTCCAGAGTGGTTGGGTTTGGAGAAGCCGAGTGAGACTTAACTTCCCAATTTTCCGAGCGAAGTTCTTCGCTTCAGCGAGCAATATACTCGCTCCAACGAGTGTGGGCTAGGAAGACTTATGTTGGATTCGCGTGGGTGGAGTCATACCTCGCCGAGGTGCTAGAGCGGTTCGCCCAAGCGTGAGGACTCGCGCTGAAGCGAGTAGTTGTCTGAGTGGGATGCCGCCCAATTACCCTTCCTCTCCGTTGTGGCGCTAATGCGACCCCAACAACGGTGTTAACCCCGGCTTGGGCGTTGTGTTTGAGTCCGCCAAGGCGTTGCCATACCTAGTTGAGTTGGGCGGAATAAGTTCGGACCCCTCCTTTCCTCCACAATCCACTACCGCACATGTACATCTCCCTTCTCCTTCCCCTTACCTATTCCTCCTACTGATTGACTAGTGTTACTCGTGGAAGAGTTTTCTTTGTGACTTCCCTCCATCCGCTGTTGCATCACCATACCCCGCCCAGGCGGTATCAGACCCCGCCTGAGCGAGCCAACGATGCCATGTAATCCGCCCTGGCGCTGTTATGTTACACTAAACCAACGGACCGGTTCCAGTCTTAGCCTTCTGTTATTTGCCTTATGCGTGTGGATGATATCTCATTTTCCTTGTTCTCCCTTGTACTCCGCCCCTTTTGTTATCCGGTTGCCTCATAGACCATTTGGTTTACTTAATTTCGGAAAAATTTCCCCGTCTTTGGGTTTATTTCATTTTGTTAAATTAGGATGTTACACTTACCACTAAATTTTTGTCCTTCAAGAAAAAGCCAAGGACTTCAAGATTTGCTTTTAGATCATCACTATTTGTTCCATTAAGGAGAAAGAAAATGGAGGCTTGGAGGATGGTGGTTTCAACGTGCATAATGGTGGTGGAAGAGGAAGAAAAAATGTTGTTGTTTGGTGGTGAAAGAAGAAGAAGGTTTGATGATCAAAAGGTGAAACCTTGGATTTTGAAGTCTAGGAAGGGTGGTGTGGTGACTTAGGATGGATGATTATGATTGAATGATGTTGTTTAGATGAAGGAAGTATATGAAAAAATAAAGGAGGTGGTGCTGGAATTTTTCCTAAGTTAGAGAGAATGGAAAAGCAAGAGAGCAAGTAGGGTTTTTAATGAAAAGGGAAAATTTACATGGGCTTCACTTGCTCTACAAGGAGCTCTATGGCCAAGAGAGTGGAATGGGAGGTGTTATAATTGTTTCATGCAAGTTCTATGTGTCACATGCAGCTGATGGTGAGGTAGTGAAAGGCTTTGCATGGTCTAAACAAGTGGCAAGGTGATGGTGTGATTTAATTGGTTAATTTCCATGCAAAGGCTGATGTGTCAAGTACAGAGGAAGTAGCTTGCTCATGGATTTATGGGATCTTTTGGGCCGAATTTGGAAATTGGCCAAACACAAAAATTGTAGAAATTTTTGTTATCTTTAATTTGATATATGGCACAAAACATAAAAGGGATGTAGGGCTATGACAGGATTTTAGTTCTTTGGAAAGATTATTTTTCTAGGCTAAATTGGTAGGGATTTGGGCTTCGTGTTCTTCATCAAAGTTGTAGAGGATTGAGTTAAAAAAATTTGGTGAAAGAATCATTCAATTTCATGGTCATATGAGAGAGATATGTGAAAAATACTACACCTAGTGCAAGTTGATGCTGGAGAAACGAGAATTAATGTAGTATTTTGATTTTTGGGATTTAAAAAACTTAGTCAAAACACTTTAAATATTTTTATTAGATTACTGACGTTCCAATTGATAAGTTTTTGTTATTACAAGTAACATTAAACATATTATTGTTATTATTTCAATCCTCTCCATTTTCTCACATAATTAAAGTAGAGATATTCATCTCATACTCATAAAATCTTCTAAAACACAATTTAGTTATCACACACACGTCAATAGGCAGTAGCCTAGACAGCAGTACATATTACTAATTCATGAAATTAATACAATTGGTCATGAGGGCCCAACATATAAAATGAGGGCTATTACAAATAGACAACATAATCTCATAACAAAATCAGAGCAAAAGAGATTAATAACAAAAAGCAGATTGTATACTTCTATACCCACAACAAAGAGACTTCTAAAGTTCTGCCCTTTTTGATATCAACAAAAGGAAAGGACATCACAGAAGATTAAAGCATTAAGCCTTGAGTAGGGTAGAGGCAAGGAGTAAGGAGGCTGCGGTTGAAATGAGAATGAAGTAACGAGTCTGATAAACAAAGATAATGGGTAAGGTAAAGTAAATGATAGATGCTTGGTAACGAAAAATAGGTTGGTCAAGAAAGGAATGAGAGGAGCAAAAGCCTTCTTCTCTGATTGTCCATAGATAATGGCACTAGAGAGCATCAACATGTTCTTTTGTGGGTATAGGAACAGATAGAATACTTTGTAAGTTAGCTAGGGGGAGCTGACAAGGTCTGAGAGGACCTTTGTAGTGTAGCTTGTGCTTAGGAGGCATGGGCTTTTTCAGTCTTCCCAAATTGATCCAGATAGCTGGATTATACAGTCTGTTAGGAGCAATTAGAATCTTTTTTCCAGGAGATATCACTGTATGGAACTTATGTTATTGAAATCCATGCTTCATATCTCTTAAAACACTATTTTTTTCAGCTTTTACTGTATGAAATGTAGCTAAATCCTCTAGTGAGAGTAGGTGGAGGAGAGGTAACAGTTGCTTAAGGTCATGAGTGGTGCATAACTAGGGGTAGTGTCTAGGATACAGACGTTTTTTCTGTCGAAGTTGGGATTGGCAAAAATGGCTAGGTTAGGGGGCTGTTATAACTTGGGTCAGTGACATCAATGATGGGTTTAAAGTATTTGAACAAAGGGGTACCAGGGGGTGATAAAATGAAATGGAGGGAATTTAGGTAGGGAAACAGTGAGAGGATCTAGAAGCAGAACAAGAGCAAGGTTGTTATTGTCAGGACTGACCTTACATAATCTTTTAATTAATGAAAACGAGAGTAAATTTTTCACGATTTTAAAAGCGATTGAAGTATGAAGGGAAAAACTATGAAATAACATTTCAATAAATAACCCCAGACCATTTTAAAGACCTATCCCATATATGAAAATATGAAAAGGTATGTAAGTTAAATTAAGAGTGCTCCTTGAACAATTAACCACATGATCATCATCAAGGAATAACGAAAGTATAGGCTATCTCAAGCAATGTAGAGGGGTATGAAAAGAGGTACAAAGATACCCTAATTAATTGCCAAAAATATGGTAAATATACATGTTGTATAATCATGCCATGGCTCAACAATACCAAACATACATCAAAACTTATGAATTTTTATGGAATTAGGGTCATGAATCGATTCAAACACTTCATGAATCGATTCATACATTTTTTGAATTCAAAACAGTGAATACAGAGGCTCTTGAATCGATTCAAGCCTCGTATGAATCGATTCAAGCAAGTTGGAAATTATGAATAGTGAAAATAAAATCTTTTGAATCGATTCAAGGCTCGTATGAATCGATTCAAGCCATTCTAGAAGCTCTTGAATCAATTCAAGTGGTCATGTGAATCGATTCAAGCTATTCCAGGGGCCCATGAATCGATTCAAGGAAGTCATGAATCGATTCATGACAGCATCCCTACTGCATAATGTAGAATACTCATGATTTTCCAACTTCTAACCACCCTAACTTTCTCATATCAAATCCAATGGCTACCAAACTTTAACACCACCTAATATACATCATTTATGACGCGTAGCCACTGACTGCACTCAAAATTTCCCAAAAATGAGAAACTTATGTGCAGAAATGCGTTTAGCCTATTTTAAGGCATTTTTGTGCAACATAAGGGTCAATTCTCAATGGAATCGACCTATTCTAGTTTCTATAAGTTCTAAATCATGCATAGACACTATTGGAACTATTCCGTGGCATTCAAACACACTAAAATTGCCCTATTAGTTCCTAAATTATGCTTAAACTACCTAAACGTAACTTCACAATTAACAACAATCATTGTTAAGGTCACTACCAAAAATTAGCCTTCCAAAACATATAAGGCCTAATTTTCACAAGTGACCCTTAAAATGAATACATATCACCATTCAACATTCAAGAAACAAAAGAGGCATATACATATATCAAGTGTTTTATAAAAGAATGCCGGCCAACGCTTACAAGCTTCCATTCCATATTTACCTCCGCCATTGCTCAACCTTCAAAAAGTGTAGGATATCCAACATACCTACATCAAACTTTAAAAATGGCAACTAGGAGGTGAGTAACATATGACAAATGAATCAAAGTCATACATTATGATGATACATATATATATATATATATACACATCTGAATAACACATATTTTTCAAAGAACAATATAAGCTCCATTCACATCTCATATCATTTCATTTCAACATAACACATATCCAAATCAATACATTCACAACATAGGTATCAAATCATTGGTAATTTCATCATATACCATTACACATTTAAGGTTAGTACCACATTCCTTTTCTATTTACTTATCAATCATCCATCGCCACCACGGGCTATTAACTCACCATATCTCCAATTATATGCAAAAGCTCTTATGGCTAATGCATATGCATAAGGAATCATTATCAAATCGTAGATCCGAGTGTGGGAAACAACATTATATCAAATGTGGGTCAAGCATAGGTGTGCTACTATGCCCCTACTGTAGTAATAAATATGTACACTTATCTCATTAATTACATGCATAATATCACTCTTTTACTAGTACCAAACCGCTATCGCCCATATGTAGAACTAGTCACCCCGTGACTTACGGATTCATAACATGGCCTCACTTGCTAAAAGTGCTACGGGCCCCTCCCGAACACATATCGAGAGAGCCATGCCCCAAAGGGACACTAAGGTGACTTCCTCAATACAAAGTCGCCCACCTACTAGGCCCACCATATAGGATGCCTCGCCACCAAACTATGGGTAGCTTTGTGATTCCAAGAATCATTAGGGAACAACATATAATTTTACCCGTGTACTCGGCCGCCCTCCCACTGGCCCACCTATTGGTGTAACATCCCAGTTTTGAAATTAAATGCTGAATGAAGAATAAACCATTAAGACTTGATTCCAACTAGAAAATAACTGTTAATTGTATTTAACTAAGTAGATTTAAGCCGCTAAAATATGAAAATGGTGATGGTCAGGGGATGGGGTGGAGTGCACGTGGCTGCTGCAGCACACACTCTCCCATCCCACTCTTCTCTTATTTATGCGCATGTACACACATATATATATATCGTGAGCCTTTAGTGATGAACGCACTTACTCTTTCTTCAGACTCCCTCCTCCGTCACTTCATCCTCTACTTCCTCTCTTCGTCTCCATCTTTCTTCTCTTCTCTCACTCTTCGCTCCTGGAGACCTTGGTTGCAGTACTGAAGAACAGACTACACTCCATCCCAGAATCAGGCGCAGGATACGACAAAGCCAAGGAAGACCGAACGAACCAAGAGAAAGACATCGGACCCAACGACAAGAACGGAAAAGGTTTCTGAGGTTCTTCTAAAGGTAGGGGGCGCTTTCATGTCAAATGCATGGTCTAAGAACGGTACCGGATGAACGTACTACTGAGTGTGGGTGTGTGTGCGTGCATGTATTTATAATCATTAAAACTGATGCATGGTTTAAGACTCTGATAGTGATTTTCGTGTCGATGGTGTAGCCTGTTAGTAGATGATAATGATGGATGATATGCATGGATCTATTTTCTTGTCACTATGAAAAATATGTATGTGCATGCTCTTAATTGGATTGCTCAATGATGTTAGTCTGATGACCGATTGTAAAATGCGCTGGTGTGATTGACTGAATGATTACGAGTAGTGTGGGAAATCCGTTCTTGCTTAATGATTATGGCGAAGGTATTTGTGGCGCGATGATGTGTAATAATAAATGTGTTAGTTGCATGAGTGAGAGTGGGGTGACCCATGGAAGGTCAAGAACCCCAAGGGAAACGACTTCCAGTTACCAACCCTGGCTAGATCCCAATAGTGCTCGTGGTAGCCGTTGGATCTAGAGAAGAGAGTCTCGAGACGCCATGGGGAGGCCGGTGCCACCTGGTAAGAGCTGCGGGACGAGGGGCCAGAAGAAAAGGGGACCGTAACTGAGAGTCTTTACCCGAGTCGGATCCGCAGGCATGCATATAGAAATAAGGCTGATTGTGATGGTGTATAAGTCTATGTATGTATATGTGTATGATTTTGAATGCATGAATATATATATTTGGATGTGGAATAAACTCTGTATATTATGTGTGTCATGAATGTTGTTTGAACTGTATGAACTTGGTTACTTGAGAAAGGTCGAATGATAGCAGGAGCGTGTACTGACGCTGATACCGAGTCTGTGAGTATCATTTTACATGTAAAAGCTCACCCCTGTAGTGGCCATTTTCAGTGAATGTCTCTCGTGAGGAGGATCAGAAGCAGAGCGGGAATGCTGGGCGGAGTGCTGATGCATTTGGAAGGTTTAATTAAGGCGTTGTTAGATTGAGCCCTGACTGGTCTATACCGGATGTTAATGTTTTGGGGATGAATAGAACTTTATGGATAAGAAGAAGTCCGATTTTTGTGTTGTAAATATTAACATACACTCTTATGTATATATGGATGTATGGTTTTGTGTGTGTGATGCTATGTGCTGCCTTGTTTCATAATTGTGCTTTAATGGATACGCATGGATGGTATGATCGAGCAGGTTATAGCCAAGTCTGAGTGAATCGATAATTGTCTTAGGAAAATTCATGTCGGATACGTTGGGCGGAGTCGTACCACGCCCGAAGTTTGGGGGCAATCCGCCCAGCGTGAGGATTCGCGCTGGAGTGATGTAGTTGTTAGAACGAGACCCCGGTGTTGACCCCCTGATCTGGGCGTGGTGGTTGAGTCCGCCCAGGCGTTGTCATAATTAGTTGAGTTGGGCGGAATAGGTTCAGACTCCTCCTTTCTCCACAACCTACTATTGCATATGTACCCTGTAACTTCCCGTTTTTCTGAGTGAAGTGCGAGTGTGAGGATTTACCTAGTGAACCCTTGTCCATACCCGATTGAGAAAATTACCTTGTAGTTGTGTTGAAGAGGCGTTGTGCAGATTTCGTTTAGGTGGTGTCATACCTCGCCTGAGTGACTAGGACAGTTCGCCCAAACGCGTAGAGCTATGCTGAAACAAGTACATATCAACTCGAGATTCCGCCTATGTACCTTCTTTCCCCGTTGTCGCATTATTCCGTCTCGCCGGGCGGTATTGAACATCGTCTGAGTAAGTGAATGTTGTAATGTAGTCCGCCCAAGATAAATATACCCCGCCTAGCCAAGTAGGATGATTCTAACTCTGACCCTCTACCGAATGCCATGCATGTGAATGTATTAACATCTTTCCCTCATCTACTTCCTCCTATTGAGTGACCAGTGCTACTCGAAGGAAAGCTTCCTTGTGAAATCCCCTCTATCCGCTGCTGCATTACCATACTCCGCCTGGACGGTGTCAGACCCCGTCTAAGCGAATAAACGGTGTTGTGCAATCCGCCCTAGTGCTGGTGTGTTATGATAAACCCATTGAGCCGGCCCCAGTTTTAGCCTCTCTGTAGGTTGCTATATGCGCGTGAATGCCCATTGTTTTCCCCCTTGCCTGCTCCCTTCTATATCAAATGTTACGTGACTGTTTGTGAAAAATTTTCTCATATTTTTGGAATTATTAGTTGCAAATAATAAGGTGTTACAATTGGAACCCTTAACATTCCACATAGACAACGAATGATATGCCATGGACACAAATGCCAATCAATGCATTTCTCACACTAGGCATCCTATAATGCCACTCCACAATCAACAACTCACCACTATCACTTAGTGGAATTCAATATTCTCATCATTCTCAACCATCATCAATTGTTATTAGATTTCATACACATTAATAATTAGTGGCAATCATCATTTATCAAATCACATATCATGGGATATTCAACATTATTGTAATCAATTCATTCATGGTCTCAAAGCCATTCATAAGAAGTCTCATTAACATGAGTCAAATTTAACATCATAATCGTCATCCCAACAATATATGCCATATAACACCTATTATTCTAAATGCATTCAAATTCACATGAACATGAAGAATATCCATCCAAGCCAAATTATGATCACACAATCATACATACACATCAATAATAGATGAAATCATGCATTTATAGATGTTACCCCCTCCTACTTCAAGAAAAGTAGAAATTAATGCGGTCTGAAGGTCCCACCTTATTGATGGGGTTGTTTCCTACATCACACAATGTACCATACAATTATTTTCTATTCAAACCACCAAGATTCAAGTGCTCTTATTTAATTACTTAGTGTTTATGCCATTTTAGATTTCCAACCTTTTTCATTTCATTTAATCCACCACAACCACTAAGGACTTGGTGTTCCAATTCACCTCACCCATCTAAGGGTTTCCATATTAATGGTTTTCAACTATCATTATTAACCATCTAACCTCATTAATGGCCATCCACCATCAATGTTACCATCTCACCTCATGAAATACATTCTCCCAACATCAATAAACACTTATCCACTCACATTTCATATTTACCCCAAATTATAGGGTTAGGGTTTCATTAAAACCTAACAACCATCATCAATGTCCATCATTACCTGTCACATTTAATGCCAATTTCATGTACCCATCCATGCCCTTATAAAACTCATATTAAAGGCACCCCACCTTAGGGTTTTACATCATAAATGGTTCCCTTTCCATGACCCATACACATTACACTCTCAAAAGCCATAATAACCCATAACCTAGGGCTAGAGCTCAAGAAAATAGAGAGAAAACTTACCTCAAGCAAAAGAGAAGAGAGCTCCAAGAAAGGGAGAGAGTGGGCACGAAAATGAAGGGGAAAATGATAGCTTCTAAGAACCACAAGCTTCTCCACCCAAGCAAAAAGAAACAAAAATGGTGAGGAGCAACGCGCACACCACACAAGGGTTTTGAAGAGTGGAAGAACATGAGTGGGAAATGAGGAATGGAGAAAAAAGAGAGCTTTTCCAAAGGGAGAGAGCCAACGTGACAGTAAGAAAGGAAATAGAGTTTTTGCATTTAAAATTTAGCCTGTCATTAAAAGCTTTCCGTTTTATAATAAACAGGATCTTCGTTCAGTCTCAATACTTATTCAAAAATTATTCTGAGTATATATTCGGATCCCAAATAATATTCTTAACAGCCCTAACTAACAGTAGCTCAATCGTAGATACTTGGTGTAACATCCCTAATTTTATGTAAATGATTAAAATATTATGAATAAATATTAAATAATCAACCTTGGATCAATAAATTTCCCAAGATGTTGAAATAATTAAATTAAGATTTTTAGGGGTTATTCATAAATTATTGTGGCCTTATAAGCTGAAATTATACCTGATTAGAAAATGGGTATCGGACCAAGTATCTCTGATTGAGGTACTGTTGGTCATGGCTGTTAAAAATATTATTGGGAGTCCGGATATATATATTTGGAATAATTTTTAGATAAAGTATTGAGCTCGAACAGAGATCTTGTTTGATCTAAAACGGGAAACTTTTAATGAGAGGTTAAAATAAAACATAAACTCTTCTTCTCTCCCTCTTATTTTCACGTGACCTTACTCCCTCTTAGGCAAACACTTCCCTTTTCATCTCTTCATCTCCCACTTATCATCTTCTTCTTCTTTCTCTTCAAAAACCCACAAGTGTGGTGTATGCCATTTTTCCTCTTCCATTTTTGTTTGCAGCTTGGAACTTAAAGGCTCCCTCTCACTCCCCTCTCTCTCCATTTTTGTGTTCTTTCTCACCCAGTCTAGAAGATCACTTCTTTTGGCTTGAGGTAAGGATCTCTCTTCATTTTCATAAGCTTTAAGCCCTAGGTTTTGGGTATTGGTTGTTGAGAGAGAGTTAATGCATATGGGTTATGTTAGGAGAGACATTTATGATGAGAAACCCTAAGGTGGGGTGTATTTAATGTGAGTTTTATGAGGGCCTTGGGTAGCACACGAAAATGAGATAAGAATGATGGAAAAATGATGAACACAAATAGTGGTTATTGGGTTTTTGATAAAACCCTAACTTTATAAATTGGGGGAATGTGAGATATGGGTAGATGAGCATTTATTATTGATGGTAGATGCTATTTATGATGTGTAGTGACCATTAATGATGGTAAATAGTTTGTGGAGTTGATTAATGTGGAAGCCCATGAATAGGTTTAGCCTTAAATGCATAATAATGAGATTGGGCACCTAACCCATGGGGGTTATGGTGGATTAAATGAATAAGTAAAGATTGAGAATTAAAAGGCATAAAACACTAAGTGGTTAATTAAGAGCACTTGAATCTTGGTGGTTTGAATAGAGAATAATTGTGTGGTATGTGGTATAATGTAGGAAACGACCCCATTAACGAGGCAGGACCATCGGACCGCATTGATCACTACTTCACTTGAGGTAGGAGGGGGTAACTATTCTAAATGCATGATTTCATCCATTGATGATGTAAAAATAGGTATATATAGTTGTGTTTGGTGATTGTTTGAAAGCATGATGTGATGATTTTATGATTGTTGTGCATTTAGAATGGTTGATGTTATGTGGCATGTGTTTGGGATAGTGAATGAGATGTTTTGTTGATGAAATATGTCATGATGTTTTAAGACCATGTTTTGAATTCAAATCGATGATGTGAAATATCCTAAATGTGCATGTATGAATTGATGAATGTGGTTGCCACTAACTATTAATGTGTATGAGTCCAATGAGGATTAGTAAAAATTAAGGATATTGAGAATATTGAAATCCACTAAGTGGTAGTGATGAATGGTTGATTGTGGAGTGGCATTTAGGATGCATAGTTTGAGAATGCACTTGATTTGCATTGCATTGCATCCATGGCATATCATTGTTGTCTATGTGGAATGTTAGGGGTTCCACTAGGCAGGCCCAGTGGGAGGGCGGCCCAGTGCACGGGTATATTGTTGTATTTCCCTAGTGATTCTAGGAATCACGAAGTTGTCCATAGTTTAGTGACTAGGCACCCTATGTGGCGGGCCCAGTGGGCAGGCGGCTCTATGGTGAGTAAGTTACCTCGGTGTCTGACGGGGCACGACTCTCTCGTTGTGTGTTCGGGAGGGGCTCGTAGCACTTGTGGAAAGTGAGGCCACGATGTAAATCCGTAAGTCACAGGGTAACTGGTGCTACAGATGGGCGAGAGCGATCTGGTACTAGTAAAACATGTTGAGGAACATGCATAAATTAAGATAAGTGTACACATTTTTCTACTGTAGTAGGGGCATAGTAGCACATCATGCTTGTCCCACAAATTGATTTGATGTTGTTTTCCCACAGTCGGGTCCGTATTTGATAATAATTCCTTTGTGTATATGCATTAGCTATAAGAGCATTTGCATATAACCGGAGATATGCCTAGTTGAGAGCCTGTAATGGCGATGGATGTTTGAGATAAAGAGAAAAGAATTATGGTACTAACATTATGTATGTGATTATGTTATTGAGGATGCCGATGATTTGGATATGTGTATTGTAATGTACTTTCTTGAGTATGTAGCATGTTGCCATGAAATAAGAGGGAATGTAAATGAAACTATGATGTTCTTATGAAATATATCATATATGAGTTTACATGTATAACATCATAATGTATGACTTTGATACATTTGGGTTATGTTACTCACCTCCTATGTTGTCATTTTTAGCTTGATGTAGGTGTGATGTAAATCCTACTCTTTTGGAGGCTGAGTTTTGGTGAAGGTAAATATGGAATGGAAATGGATGAGCCTTGGTCGGCATATCGTTATTTTGTATGGCATATGGTGTGTATATACCAAATTTTGTAACTAGATATGATGAATGATGATTTTGGGGGTCATGTAGGAAAATGAGACCTTGCGTGTATGGCTCATTTTCATTAATGACCTTTGGTAAGGTGTAATACCGCTTATGACGTTTGAATCTCAGTCATTTTGATAACTGGATGTTGAAAGTTATGAATTACAGCTTTTTATGATGTGTGTTTGAGATTTTGTATGGTTGTTTTGTACAAGAGCTAGGAACTAGTATGGTCAAATGGTGATTTATGAGGTTTTGATGTAATATGATGATTGCAAAAGCTTAAGTATGTTAGTTGCGGTTTGTGGGAAATGGAATAGATTCACTTTGTCAAAAGTAGACCCCTTGGTTGCCTCAAAATGCCTTAAAATGAGATAAATGCGTTTATGCGCATAATTTTCTCGATTTTAGGAATTTTTGTGTGCGGCCAGTTGCCACACGTCACAATTAATACGTCTTAGTTCGCATGGGTTTTGGTAGTTAAGAAGTTCAATTTTCTTCCAAAATCTGCATAATTTCTGCATAATTGTAGGTTGTAATCGATTAGCTCTACTGACATAATCGATTACAAGGCCTCTGTCTTTAAGTTAATCGATTACATTTAGTACTGTAATCGATTATGCAACCTCCCGAAGCCTTGTAATCGATTAGACTGGTCCTGGTAATCGAATGGGAGGAATACCTGATACATTACAAAAATTCCTGGAGCCCTGTAATCGATTACTCCTAACTCTATAATCGATTAGCATAGATTCCAGTAGCTTGGTAATCGATTATAATCAGTTTTGTAATCGATTATGGACCCAACAGAACCATGGTAATCGATTAGGGTCACTAATGTAATCGATTAGGAATAACACCTGATTCATTGTGCCATTTTCAGGGGTTCAGTAATCGATTATCCTATGTCCTGTAATCGACTAGGGACTTTGATTTGCACAATGATTAATTGATTATATCAATTAGAGATTGAAATGGTATTACTTAACTATATCTTGCATACTCTGATGCCTTCTTATATCTTCATATATGAGACAGGTTATTGAAAGATCCAGGGAAGTGACTTAATATTTTCTAGATCGCGTTCACTCTACTCATAAATGAATATAAAAATCGCAAAAAATTTACCCCCCTGATTTTGGGGCGTCACAACCTGGTATCAAAGCATTGATTGCTCATTACTGGATTTGTGTAGATTAAGTACCGAAGTAGGGTGAAATTCTTATTGAATCAAAATCGATAAACATTGAAATGCTGTTGTTTGCCATTGAATCATTATGATGACTCATGAGACCATTAGTTGTTTAATGCTACAATGTTGTTGTGGTATTTGATCATGGTTGAAGTATAGATTGCCTACTGATTTATATTATAAGTGGTAATGATTGTGTAATTGTTATTAAGCCCGGCCAGGCATTTCCTTCCAATGTTTACCTTCGGATTGTGAATATATTATGATGATATACATGTGTTAGTGATGATTGATGATGATTGGTATACATATTGAGGAAAGGAACATAAGGTTTCTA
The DNA here is from genome assembly GCA_037962975.1 of Clitoria ternatea. Taxonomy (NCBI): domain Eukaryota; kingdom Viridiplantae; phylum Streptophyta; class Magnoliopsida; order Fabales; family Fabaceae; genus Clitoria; species Clitoria ternatea. The sequence goes on from CM075671.1 coordinate 115,658,966, forward strand.
ATTATGTTTATGTTGTGTGTTTAGATTGATTGATAGCGAATAGGCGTAATGTTGATGCAGCCGCTATGGCTGAAGCTTTCAATCGTTTTGTCGATATCCTTGAACGGCAACAACAACCCATTGGTCAACCGAATCAAGGTCTTGACCGATTCCTTAAGCGAAAGCCTTCCGAATTTTATGGAGGCTATAAACTGGAGGACGCTTATGTCTGGATCCGTGATTTGGAATGGATATTTGCTAGTATAGAGTGCACTGAGGCTCAGAAAGTGGAGTACACGGTATTCATGGTCCGAGATGAAGCTGAATCTTGGTGGATTTTAACTCGTGGATGTATGATCTCAGCTCACACTCCCTTGACATAGGAGAGCTTCAAGGTGGAATTCCTTAGGAAGTATTTCCCAGAGAGTTACAAGAATAAAAAGGAGCTTGAATTTATGGAGCTCAAGCAAGGAAGCATGTCGATTGAGGCATATGCCTCAAAATTTGAAGAGTTGTGTGTGTTTTACCCTCCTTTCCAACAGGAAGGTACCGAAGCTTCGAAATGTGTTAAGTTTGAGAACGGATTACACCAAGAGATCAAGAAGGCAATTTGTCACCAAGAGATTAGGAGTTTTCCTACTTTTGTGAATAAGTGTAGAATTTTTGAAGAAAATGATGTGGCTCCCAAGAGTTATGTTGGGCATGATCACAGACTGAAGGGCCAATCCTCTAGCTTCAAGAAGAGAAGTGATTTCAAGAAGAATAGACAATTTGTACGTGGTTCCTCTTCTCTTAGAGGCAGACGCGGTGGTGGAAGACATGGTGCCCATGGTGGCCGAGGTAATGGCAAAGGTATTCATTGCTTCTGGTGTGGCGGAAACCATTTGGCTCGTAAATGTAACCATGAGGAGACGGTGGTGTTCTATAGATGCAATGAACTGGGGCATATTCGTCCCGATTGTCCTTTGAATACCATGGACATGGTGGCGCGTAATGATGCAAACCGTGAAGGCTATGGTGCTTTTAGAGGCCGTGGGGGTCGTAATGGTGGTCGCAATGGTAATGGAAATGGTGGCAACAGTGGTGGCAATGACAATGGCCATGGTAATGGCTATGGCGGCCGAAATGGTCACAATAATGGTGCTAATCAATAGACTGCTGGAAGAGTCTTCACCGTGACTGGTGAAGAGGCTGCACGAGCTGGTGATCTTGTCCAAAGTAAGTTCCAAATCCTTGGTAGTTGTGTTGATGTCTTATTTGATTCGGGTGCAACACATTCATTCATTTCAGAAGATTGTGTGAGGCGATTGAAATTGCCAATAAGCATGATGAGAGGTTCTATCTTGGTGTCTATACCGACCGGTACTTGTTTGAGAGCGGTCACTCGATGTGATGATATCGAGATGGTTCTTGAAAATAGGAGATTTATGGTGTCTCTCATTTGCTTACCCATGAAAGATTTAGAGGTTATTTTGGGAATGGATTAGTTATCTGCCAACAAGATCTTGGTGGATTGTCAAAATCGAAGTGTCATCTTCCCTTCTCCAAATACCGAGTACTTTGAAGTGCAAGGTATATCTCAACTTCTTGTTATGCTATGCACAGTGGATGGAGAAAATGTTATTCAATCCCTTGATATACCTATTGTATCCAAATTTCCAGATGTTTTCCCTGATGAGGTACCTGGTTTAACTCCTTTACTCGGGGCAAAATCACTAACTCACCCTCCAGACCATAACTTGACTCCATTCATACTAAAGCCATACCATCCATACACACTCGGGAAAAACATGAACATATACTACTCGGACTCACGCACAGAATGGAATGAACATACAGCATGACATAAATATATATATATATATATATATATATATATATAGGAGTGTATATAAATAATTACAAGCACATTGTCATACCCTCAACCCAAGGGAATTCAAATTCTGGTTTAAGAGACTAATATCAAGACACGAGCCGGCCAAGGCTTAACCAAAACATTATACACAGTATCTACACATATACATATAGTTCCATAGTGCACAACCAATCCACTCGGCAAGTAGCTCCACCTTCACTCGTTGTTCCGAGAGACATTCACTGAAAATATTGCCACAGTAGGGGTGAGCTTTTACATTTAAAATGACATCGGGAACCCGTAGATCTTTTACCATTCAACATCACATTTCAATCAATTATAATGTTAACTGCCCTCCAATATGTCTACATATAACAGTACCATGCAATCGGAATTCATACAATTAATACACGGCTATACAGATCATATCATTTCTGACACATATACATGCAACACAATGAATTCATCACAGTCTAAGAGCATATATATATATAATGCACGCAAGTCTACTACAGTCGGATCCGACCCCACTTTATTACAAAGTTTTACGTTGCAATATAGGCTCCAAGCCTTTTTCCTCCAGCTCCAAGCTGGTCCAGCCGTTTTACTGGTACCAAACCGTTTGCCCTCACATGTAACACAATCACTCCAAGCGACAAAGGAAGTGTTACGGGCAGCCCCGAGTCCAACCCGGTAAGCTTGCCTTGAGTCCAACCCAAGGTCTTTCATCAAGCGTCCAACGCTAATGCACTCGGCATCGCCTTGAGTCCAACTCAAGGTCTTTCAATCATATCTTACATATATTTGTCAATACAATAACACTCCTTTTCCGCACTTTAACCACACTCTGCATGCAACCCAGTCATCATCACACAAACACATTAGATTCATTTTCTAGCATTCACATGCATGTCAATATAGTATAGTAATCAGGATCTACCCATTGTCCCCCCGTACAGAGCACTCAGAAGTCACATCAACATGCACAGCAACAACATCTCATATTTGAATATAACATTCCATCTAGAATCAACAGTAGTCACACACCTGCTCTCAGTGTTGGAAGTCCCTACTTCATGCATTCGTGAGTAAAATAATTAACCAGACTTAATATGGCAACTTAAGATACCTGCACTCCATTCATACACGGTCCCATAACTCACACATGCATTCACATACCCAACAGTGTATCTCATAACCACATATATTAAATATAAGAGAACTACCATCAGATTCAATCATCACATGCATCGGTATTCAAAAGTTGACAATCATATATACATTTCATAGCAACACCTTCAAACACACATGCATGAGTAATACTTCACTCGGAGACCGTTCACAAGCTATGCATTTGAGATGCAAAGCGCCCCCTACCTACTGAAGGAATTCAAGGGGTTCCTCCGTTTCCCGACGTTGGTCCTTTGCCTCTGATTGCTTCGCCCAGGCTCACACTCGTTCAGGCCTCCTTGAACATAGTCGCACCGTGGAACAGGGAGCTATTCGTCTTCCACTCCGATGATTATCCCTTACCGGCAGAAGGAAGCTCCGAGTCTTCTGCAGTACTGTCGTCGTACGTTTCCAGAAACAGAACAGTGAACAGGGAAGAAGAAAAAGACAAAGAACGAGGAAAAGAAGAGAAGAGAAGAGAAGAGAAGAGAGAACGAAGCAGTAGAGGAGAGGAAGTCTGAAGGAAGATGAGTAACATTAGTGACCATGGGCTTATATATATATATATATATGTATGAAGAAGAGAAGAGTGGGGTAGGAAAGCGTGAATCCGGCAGCTCCACTCAGCCACACGCACCAATCACAATCATCCAGCCATCACCATTATTCATAATTAATCAGCCATTATTTTCTTAAGTTAAGTTAATTGAGTTACTTATAATTAACAAGAAATCTCCACTTTGCAATGATCATTTTAATGGCTTAATTCCGTTCGGTAGTTAATTTTTAAATCGGGATGTTACAATTCTCCCCCTCTTAAAAGAATTTCGTCCCCAAAATTCACTCGGTAACTCACCTTAGTAAACAACTCGGGGTACTGCTGCCTCATGGCATCCTCGCGTTCCCAGGTATAAGAGGTACTTGTTAGGAAATCCCTAAGCATGAGCAGCGGAAAAATTAAAGGGATTCCATAGGATTTGCAAGGTTCCGTGTTTCAAAGCACAAAAACCAATTTCGAAATTATTTAGGTTACCTCTTGAAGAACTCCGAAGCAGTCGTAGCCTCGTCCTTTAGGAGTCCACACGAGCACTCCCACCAGAATCGCAACACTTGCCAACTGCTAGGTTGACGGCGTATAGCTCTTGCAAGTTTTTGCGAATTTTGTGTCTCACTTGAGTGACCCGCCTATGAGCATCTTATGCTCTATTTATAGGCTTAGGTTTGACCTAATTTGTTCTCTCTAAAAGTGGGCTCGTTACTCATTCCAAATGAGTTAGGCCCAATAGCTTTATTTTAGTCCAACTAAAATAAGACAACATTTTCTGATGGGCTTACTCTATGTGTGTGACCCTATAGGTAAAATACCCGGTCATATTAATAATAAACTATTTTATTATTAATATAAAATAAGAGCGGCATCTAGCAATGCATCATTATGTCCGAATATTATTAACATAACCTATAAGTGATAATTATTTAATACGTTTATTCCTTTTGTCACGATATCCTAATTGGGCCCAAGGCATGGTCGCGTCATCCTTGTATGGCCCAATTTATTTTACTTGATACCGGAGTAGACTGGATCCGAATAAATATCTAATATTTATTCTTTCTAGCATGGCCATGCGTTTACTTAGTCTTACTCCATCAAGTGGCCTATGGATATCACTCCTGTCACATAGGAGAGACAAATCCCATCTACATCACTCACATCCCTCTGCATAATTTGTTCATTGCCTAATCACAACCTTTATAGTCCTCTTGTTACAGAAGACGTTTAATTGCATTAAAACAATAAACTCCTCATGTAGGAATCGTAGTGACTTCAGGTCGAAGGACTACATATACCATTATCACATTGAGAATCGTTTATGACAATCATGTAACGATCCATCAACGTTCTCATGGTGGGTCAGTCCAGTACATCATTACTCTTAATGTGTACCCGTGTGAAGACTCGATATCATCTATATCTATGATCTGTGAGATCAGATCATCAGTACACTCACACACTAGTCTCAGTGTATTTACATGTCCCCATGTAAATACTTAACTAGGGACATTTTAGGAATAATTTTTATATGACCTATTACTCCAAGGATAAATATGTTTAAAACAATTTTAAACTGAAATATTTATTCTATTGATAAGTAGAAAAATGATACAAAAAAAAAAGCATAAAGGCTCATAGTGCATACACCAACAATCTCCCACTTGCACTAGAGCCAATCAGACATTTGCCTAATGCCTAATGATCTAGTGTGCCCCTCATGTTTTTGTTGTGTAAGAGGTTTTGTGAGTGGGTCAGCAATATTCTCATCAGTATGCACCTTACATATCTTTACATCTCCTCGGTCAAGGATCTCTCGAATGAGATGAAATCGCCTAAGTATATGCTTGGATCGTTGATGTGATCTAGGTTCCTTAGCTTGTGCGATTGCTCCACTATTATCACAGTAGAGACTTATAGGGTCCACAATGCTAGGAACAATCCCAAGTTCTGTTATGAACTTCTTGATCCATACTGCCTCTTTTGCAGCATTTGAGGCAGCAATATACTCAGACTCTATAGTAGAATCAGCAACTGTCTCTTGCTTTGAACTCTTCCAGCTTATAGTGCCACCATTTAGACAAAACACGTACCCAGATTGCGATCTTGAGTCATCCTTATCAGTTTGGAAGCTAGCATCAGTGTAACCTTTTACAATGAGCTCTTCTTCCCCTCCATATATCAAGAATGAATCCTTAGTTTTTCTTAAGTACTTCAGGATATTCTTGACAGCAGTCCAGTGACTTTCACCGGGATCAGACTGGTATCTGCTCGTCATGCTTAAAGCGTACGAGACATCTGGTCGGGTACATATCATGGCATACATGATTGATCCAATAGCAGATGCATATGGAATCTTATTCATCCGTTCTCTTTCTTCTTTAGTGGAAGGAGATTGAGCTTTTGATAAGCTTATGCCATGAGCCATAGGCAAAGTTCCTTTCTTGGAATCTTGCATGTTAAACCTTTTTAACACTTTGTCTATGTATGTATTCTGACTTAGGCCAAGAAGTTTTCTTGATCTATCTCTATAGATCTTAATTCCCAACACGTAGGTTGCTTCACCTAAGTCTTTCATAGAAAAACAGCTTCCCAACCAACTCTTCACAGACTGAAGAGTAGGAACGTCATTTCCAATAAGTAGTATGTCATCAACATACAGGACCAGAAAAACAATTGTGCAGTCACTAACCTTCTTGTAGACACAAGGTTCATCCTCATTTTTAGTAAAGCCAAATTGTTTAACAGCTTCATCAAAATGAAGATTCCAGCTTCTGGAAGCTTGCTTAAGTCCATATATAGAACGTTGTAGCTTGCACACCTTCCTGGATGCTTCAGGCTTAACAAAGCCTTCAGGTTGTGTCATGTACACTTCCTCAAGAAGATTTCCATTAAGGAAAGCAGTCTTGACATCCATTTGCCATATCTCATAATCATGGTATGCAGCAATAGCAAGCAGAATCCGAACAGACTTTAGCATAGCAACTGGGGAAAAAGTTTCATCATAGTCTATACCATGTATTTGCTTGAAACCTTTAGCCACCAACCTTGCTTTAAAGGTACTTATATTACCATCCATGTCAGTTTTCTTTTTGAAAACCCACTTGCATCCTATAGGTTTTACCCCTTCAGGTGCATCAACCAAGTTCCAAACTTGATTAGTGTACATGGAGTCCATTTCAGATTCCATGGCTTCTAGCCATTTCTCAGATTCTGAACTTGCAATGGCCTCTTCATAAGATGTTGGCTCATTTTGATCCATTAGGAATACATCTCCTTCCTGAGTTACAAGAAATCCATATCTTTCAGGTTGTTGACGTATTCTACCTGATCTACGCAAGTCTTGTGCTACTGGAGCTGGTGTTATCACAACATTTTGTGGGTCCTGCTCCACTTCCACCATTGGATCTTCAATGCCTTGTGAGTCTTGAATTTCTTCAAGTTCTACTTTCCTCCCACTGATTCTTGTAGAGATGAATTCCCTTTCTAAGAATACAGCATTCCGAGCAACAAACACTTTGCCCTCAGTAGGATTGTAAAAATAATAACCCTTAGTTTCTTTTGGGTATCCGACAAAAAGACATTTATCTGACGTGGGCCCAAGTTTATCAGAACTTTGGCGTTTAACATAAGCTTCACAGCCCCAAATCTTAAGAAAAGACATACTAGGTCGTTTCCCAGTCCATATCTCATATGGTGTCTTTATGACAGCCTTTGATGGAACACGGTTAAGTGTGAAAGTTGCTGTCAACAAAGCATGTCCCCAGAATGAGTTAGGGAGGTCAGTTTGACTCATCATTGATCGAACCATGTCCAACAAGGTTCTATTTCTCCGCTCAGAAACCCCATTCCATTCTGGTGTTCCAGGGGGAGTAAGTTGAGATATAATCCCACACTCTTTAAGATATTCATCAAACTCTAGGCTCAAATATTCACCACCTCGATCAGATCGAAGTGCTTTAATTGTCTTGCCAAGTTGGTTCTCTACTTCATGTTTAAACTCCTTGAACTTTTCAAAGGATTCTGATTTATGTTTCATGAGAAACACAAATCCATATCTACTGAAATCATCAGTAAAAGTGATGAAGTAACTAAAACCTCCCCTAGCCATTGTCCCTATGGGCCCACATACATCACTATGTATCAAGCCAAGAAGATCACTCGCCCTTTCACCTTTTCTGGTAAAAGGGGTCTTGGTCATCTTCCCTAATAAACAAGATTCACATGTATCTATTGATTCAAAATCAAAAGATTCTAAATATCCATCTTGATGGAGTTTAGAAATGCGTTTCTCATTTATATGTCCTAGGCGACAATGCCAAAGATAAGTTGGGTTTAAATCATTTGTTTTAACCCTTTTAGTATTAATGTTATAGATAGGGGTTTCGAGATCTAGAACATAAAGTCCATTACTCAAATTTGCACAACAATAAAACATGTCTTTTAAATAAACTGAACAACTATTGTTCTTTATTGTAAAGGAAAATCCTTTCTTATCAAGACAAGAAACAGAAATAATGTTTCTCCTTATTGCCGGAACAAAATAACAATTGTCCAATTCAAGGACTAACCCTGAGGGCAAGGATAAAAAATAAGTCCCTACAGCTAATGCAGCAACTCTTGCTCCATTTCCAACGCGTAGGTCTACCTCGCCCTTCATCAACTGCCTACTCCTTCTTAGATCCTGCACATTAAGACAAATGTGAGATCCACATCCAGTATCTAATACCCATGATGTTGAAGTTGACATGTTAATTTCTATAACAAAAATACCTGAAGTGGAAGTCTCACTTCCCTTCTTCTTAAGCTCTTCTAGGTACTTTGGACAGTTTCTCTTCCAGTGTCCCTTTTGTCCACAATGGTGACATTTACCTTCCTTAGCCACCCCGCCCACAGGTTTTAAGGCTGATGTACTTGGCTTATCCTTGCCTTTCCAAATCTTCTTGCCATTTCCTACAATAGCCTTTCCTTTGCCTTTATACATGCCCTTTCCTTTACCTTTGCCAGAATTGACCATCATTATGGCCTTGCCCTTTCCTTTAGAAATATTGGGCTCAGCAGTCCTCAACATATTGAGTAGCTCTGGCAATGTTTTGTCCAATGCATTCATGTTGTAATTCATGATGACTGGCTTAAAACTGTCAGGTAATGATTTCAAAATAAGATCGGTAGCCAACTTCTGAGGGAAGGGGAATCCTAGCCTAGCTAGATTCTCCAAGTACCCAATCATTTTGAGCACATGAGGTCCTACAGAACCTCCCTCTTCAAGTCTGCAGCTAAATAGGGCTGAAGAAACTTCATATCTTTCTTGGTCAGCTTGACCTTGATATAGTTTCCTTAGGTTTTCGATCATATCGAAAGCCTCCATATGCTCATGTTGCTTCTGAAGCTCAGGAGACATGGTTGCCAGCATAAGGCATTGGACATCTAAAGCGTCATCCTGATGCTTCTTGTAAGCATCCTTGTCAGCTTTAGAGGCATTGTTCGTGGGTGGTTCCGGAATCGGACCTTCCAGGACATACTGCTTTTTCTCTTATTTGAGGACAATCCTCAAATTTCTATACCAGTCAAGGAAGTTAGAACCAGACAATTTTTCTTTGTCTAGGATTGATCGCAATGAAAGGTTTGAAGGTGTGTTTGACGTCATGGTTATCTAAAACAGAAAATATGTAGTAAGTATCATTTTCAAAACATATTTAAATTATGGTCATTTAAATTAAATATGTCTCCCACTATTTTGATTCAAAACAAAAATACCCTCCACGAATCAGAAAATCCCGTTGGAAGATTTTCTAGTGGGCTAAGATCCATATTTTGCCAAGTGTTAAGTCAGCTTTGGCTGATCACCTAATACTTGGTTATTTAGGTAGGAAACTTTTTCCAATTGTATCTTTATACAACTCTTAGTCATTGGGTTAAGTAACCATTACTAATTATTCATCTTATGAATATTTAGCCCAATGTTTACGCCTCTAAGTTATATTCAATCCAATTGAAAACTTAGTTAAGTTAAAGCCCAATAAAACAGTTTGGATATTACCATTATCCCATCGCGTCTTACTAATATAAATAATAGTGCCCTGCTTTGGCAGACCCACTATTTATTGACATTAGTGTTGACGAGTGTACTTATTGGAAGGCGTTTATAACTTAATATTATTTTGAGGGATTTTAATTTATTTTAAAATTACCGTCTTTGTTAAACGCTTTAACGTAATAAAATTATCCCCAAAACATGCAAACGAAATTGTGAGATGGTTATGGTCTTCCTAGAAAAAAAAAAAATGAATAAACCTAGAGGAACTATATAGCCAAGGCTTCATGAAGTCCTACTTCTTGAACCCACCATCCTCTTGGAGTCACCACTCCTTGGTTCCTTTCAAAGACAAAAGCGCTTAGAGTCACCACTCTAGTTTTCTTCTAGATCTCTACTTTGTTGCCTCGATCAAGATTACAAGATTTTTAAAGAAACTCGCTTTACATACGAGTGAAGGGTTGAGAAAAGAAATACAACAGAATGAAGAGAGGCACAACACGCAGGCTGTATTTAAATAAAATAACTAAGACCATAACCATTCACCATGCAACGTGTTAATTAATTAATTATAACCCATTTGAAATAATTTAAAAAAAAATAAATTTTTAAACGGGCCATTAAACACGTGGGTCGGTAATAAGGCGCTACACAGAGAATGTACGGGGGTCCCGCTGAATTATGGTCATTTAGTACTGTAGTCAGGTTGGTTCCCAGGAAAGAGAGGTGGGTCCGGTGTGATCGCTTAAGTACCAAATCTTTCCTAGCCAGAACGTCCCACTGACCATTAACAGCTCTAAAATTTTGACTAGGGTTTCAACCACTTTGAAACCCTAATTCCTTGTTGCGAACACTTCACAACGCAGCCGTCAAGGCACATGGAGGCAGCGCCGTCTAGGGTTTCAAAACCTAGAATTCAATTTGCGCTAATGCCAACATGCAATGCCTTTCCATGACGGCCATCTAGGTTCCAACTCTTGAACCCTAGATTAAGGAACGGCCATGGTTTAACACTTAAACCTTATCACTTAACGCCCCATAACATGAACCATTCATGTTCGAAGATCAACTCAATTGATTCAAAGTTTGTACGATGACAATCATATGAGTAAAACACATATCAAAATTGCATAAACTCATACATCATACAAATTTAAACGGCAACAACATACATACTAAAATTAAGAAACTTTATAACATGCATCATATACAATTTATAAAGAATAACTCAAAATTATATGTATCATGCCAAAACAGAGGTCATACCATATACATGATTAATCATTGTAATAATATGCATCATATGCGATAACTCAAAATAGCAACATGATCATGCATGTTTATTTTCGAATCCTAGTTTCACAAAACATTTTCGCAAAACAAAATTGCAAGGCTTTAAACAACGAAACGATTTCGCAAATCATATTTTCTAAAAGCTCTTGCAAACGAAAACATATCATCATAAAATATAAACAAATGCCCAAAACACGGTTTTGCAACCTAGGCTCTGATACCACTGTTAGGAAATCCCTAAGCATGAGCAGCGGAAAAATTAAAGGGATTCCATAGGATTTGCAAGGTTCCGTGTTTCAAAGCACAAAAACCAATTTCGAAATTATTTAGGTTACCTCTTGAAGAACTCCGAAGCAGTCGTAGCCTCGTCCTTTAGGAGTCCACACGAGCACTCCCACCAGAATCGCAACACTTGCCAACTGCTAGGTTGACGGCGTGTAGCTCTTGCAACTTTTTGCGAATTTTGTGTCTCACTTGAGTGACCCGCCTATGAGCATCTTATGCTCTATTTATAGGCTTAGGTTTGACCTAATTTGTTCTCTCTAAAAGTGGGCTCCTTACTCATTCCAAATGAGTTAGGCCCAATAGCTTTATTTTAGTCCAACTAAAATAAGACAACATTTTCTGATGGGCTTACTCTATGTGTGTAACCCTATAGGTAAAATACCCGGTCATATTAATAATAAACTATTTTATTATTAATATAAAATAAGAGCGGCATCTAGCAATGCATCATTATGTCCGAATATTATTAACATAACCTATAAGTGATAATTATTTAATACGTTTATTCCTTTTGTCACGATATCCTAATTGGGCCCAAGGCATGGTCGCGTCATCCTTGTACGGCCCAATTTATTTTACTTGATACCGGAGTAGACTGGATCCGAATAAATATCTAATATTTATTCTTTCTAGCATGGCCATGCGTTTACTTAGTCTTACTCCATCAAGTGGCCTATGGATATCACTCCTGTCACATAGGAGAGACAAATCCCATCTACATCACTCACATCCCTCTGCATAATTTGTTCATTGCCTAATCACAACCTTTATAGTCCTCTTGTTACAGAAGACGTTTAATTGCATTAAAACAATAAACTCCTCATGTAGGAATCGTAGTGACTTCAGGTCGAAGGACTACATATACCATTATCACATTGAGAATCGTTTATGACAATCATGTAACGATCCATGCAACGTTCTCATGGTGGGTCAGTCCAGTACATCATTACTCTTAATGTGTACCCGTGTGAAGACTCGATATCATCTATATCTATGATCTGTGAGATCAGATCATCAGTACACTCACACACTAGTCTCAGTGTATTTACATGTCCCCATGTAAATACTTAACTAGGGACATTTTAGGAATAATTTTTATATGACCTATTACTCCAAGGATAAATATGTTTAAAACAATTTTAAACTGAAATATTTATTCTATTGATAAGTAGAAAAATGATACAAAAAAAAAAGCATAAAGGCTCATAGTGCATACACCAACAATACTCCCGTCTTGCTGTCACTCCATTTCAACCAGTTGTACGTCCTTGCTCCTTAAACGCTTTACCGATCGGTCCACAATTCTAATCGGTACAGTTACAGTGGTCAAGTCCTCTTTAATCTCCACTTCATCATCCGCCTGGTGTGAGAGGGATCATATAGATATTTCCTTAGTTGGGATACATGAAACACGTTATGCAATCGGGATAAGTGAGTCGGTAATGCTATTCGGTATGCCATGGAACTAACTCGTTCCAATATCTCATAAGGCCCAATGTATCGGGGGTTTAACTTTCCACTTTTCAAGGCTCGCCCGACTCCTTTGCTCGGTGAAATCTTTAGAAACACCCTATCTCCGACTGAAAATTCCAGTTGTTTGGTCCGTTTGTCATAGTAGCTCTTCTGTCTGTCCTGAGACGCCTTCATCTTATCCCTAATTATCTGGATCTGTTCTCAGGTTTGCTTCATAATTTCCGGCCCCAGTAGTAAACTTTCACCCGTTTCCGACCAACAGAGTGAGGTTCGGCATTTTCGGCCATACAGGGCTTCATAGGGCGCCATACCAATACTGTTGTGGTGGCTATTATTGTACGTAAATTCGATCAAGGGAAGGTACTGTTCCCAACATCCACCATGCTCCAACACACACGCTCTCAGTAAGTCCTCTAGACTTTGTATCGTTTGCTCGGATTGTCCATCTGATTGGGGGTGGTAGGCAGAACTTAACCAAAGTTTCGCGCCTAACTCCTGGTGCAGGCTGGTCCAAAACCGGGACGTGAATCTAGGATCTCTATCCGATACGATAGAAGCTGGCACTCCATGCAGTCGGACAATTCCACGAATATAAATGTGAACCAACTTATGTAATGGGTACCTCATGTTCACAGGCAGAAAGTGTGCGCTTTTCGTCAATCGGTCAACAATGACCCAAATCGCATCATGACCCGTTCGGGTTTTTGGCAACCCCATGACAAAGTCCATGGCAATTGAGTCCCACTTCCACACGCGAATCTCCAGGGGTTGCAATGCACCATACGGCTTCTGGTGCTCTATTTTTGATTTCTGACAGGTGATACACCGAGCCACTTGTTCCGCTACATTTCTCTTTAATCCGGGCCACCAAAATTGCCGTTTTAAATCGTGGTACATTTTCGTGGCACCCGAGTGAATACTTAGCAGACTCTTGTGGGCTTCATCAAGCACCATCCTTCTTAATTCACCCTCACCCGATACATATATCCGATTCTTCGCTCGGAAAATTCCATCCGGTCCCTCGGTCAAAGACAAATCTTTACCCTTGGCCTGAGTCCCCTTCAATTCAGCCAAGTAGGGGTCTGATCTCTGTTGCTCAATTACCAGTTTCAGAAACTCATTGGCAATCTTCAACGTACCGAGCGTTATTTTCCGAGATGAAGGGACGTCAACATGCAAATTCATGTCTCAGAATTGCTCCTATAACTCCACCTCCTTCACCATCATTACTGCCATATGGAGGGATTTCCGGCTCAACGCGTTGGCAACAACGTTTGCCTTACCCGAATGATACTTCAGCTCGAAGTCATAATCCTTTAAAAATTCCATCCATCTCCTCTGCCTCATGTTCAGCTCCTTTTGGTCGAATAAATATTTGAGGCTTTTATGCTCGCTGTATACTTCGAACTTAGAACCATACAAGTAATGCCTCCATATCTTCAACACGAAAACCACAGCTGCCAATTCCAAGTCATGGGTCAGATAATGATATTCATGAGGTCTCAATTGCCGAGAGGCATAAGCTATCACTCGGTCATTCTGCATCAGCACGCACCCTAGGCTGAGTCCCGACGCATCACAGTAAACCACAAAGCTCTCTTGCAAGTTGGGCAAAGCCAACACTGGAGCGGTTGTCAGCTTGTCTTTTAACTCTCAGAAACTGCTTTCACACTCGGAACTCCACACGAAAGGGATGCTTTTCTGAGTCAATTTAGTCAGTGGCAAAGCCAGCTTAGAAAAACCTTCAATGAACCTTCTATAATAGCCAGCTAGGCCCATAAAGCTTCTTATCTCCGAGACCGACTTGGGTCTCTCCTATGCCATTATAGCCGCCACCTTTGATGGGTCTACCGAAACGCCTTCCTTGGAAATTACATGTCCGAGAAAGTGGATTTTATCCATCCAGAAATCATACTTCGAAAGTTTTGTAAATAACTGCTTCTCCTTCAACACTTGAAGTACCGCTCGGAGGTGTTCTTTATGCTCCTCAGGGGTCTTAGAATAGATTAGAATATAATCAATGAAAACTACTATGAATCGGTCTAGATATGGGTGGAATATGCTGTTCATGTAATTCATGAAGACAGCAAGGGCGTTTGTCACACCAAACGGCATCACTACATACTCGTAGTGGCCATACCGAGTCCTAAAGGCAGTCTTTGGAATATCCGAGTCCTTCACCCGGATTTGGTGGTATCCCGATCGTAGATCGATTTTCGAAAAAATTGAAGCTCCACGTAGTTGGTCGATCAAATCGTCGATTCTGGGCAATGGGTATCGGTTCTTAATCGTGAGTTTATTCAGCTGTCGGTAATCTATACATAATCTCATGCTGCCATCCTTCTTTTTGACAAGCAGTACAGGTGCGCCCCATGGTGATACACTCGGTCTAATGAATTGTTTTCCGAGTAACTCATCCACCTGCTTCTTCAACTCGGCCAATTCTGTTGGGGACATTCTATAAGGTGCACTAGAGACTGGCTCGGCTCCAGGGATCAGGTCTATAGAGAACTCAACTTCTCTAGTTGGAGGGACACCCGGCACATCTTCCGGAAACAACTCTGGGAATTCACAAACAGTCGGAATTTTGTTCACTCGGGCTTTAGCCTCCCCTTCAGTTAGACAAAGCATCATAAATAACTGGACTATACCTGGTACCGTGTAATCTTCACTGGTCTACCTCAGAAAAATTATTCTTCTGTTTCGACAGTCCACCAATACCTTGTTGGCTGAAAGCCAATCTATGTCAAGTACAATGTCGAGATCCTTTAGAGGCACGCACACCAAATCGAAGGTGAAACTGCGATCGCCCAACACAAACGTTACATCTTTACACATTGATGATGTCAACACCTTAGTGCCAGTCGGATTGGCTACTTCCAAAGTCCGATTCATATACACAGTTGGCAACTTTAAACGTCTTACACACTCATCAGCTATAAAAGAATGGGTGGCTCCAGAATCAAAAACTACATTAAGTGTATATCTACCGAGTAAGCACTTACATTGTACCAAGTCATTCGCTTGTGCAGCCTCTTCTGCGTTGATGGCGTAGACTCTCCCACCACTGGTTAGTCGGTATTTCTTCCTTGGTTATTTGGAGTAGTCATCATGTTGCTCCTTGCTCCGTTGCCTCTACCACCATTCCCTCGACTTTCGTTTCCGCGTCCCCCCACTCGGAAACCCCCACGACGTGCATTACCACCCACTGGTTGCAGTTGCGGACAGTCGGGGCGAACATGCCCCTTTTCTTTACAGTGAAAGCATACAACATCGTTTCCAGCATCGTATTCCCGTGCAAAGTGGTCACCTCCGCATCTGAAGCACCTACCATTTCCGGAGCGACCCTCAAAACGACTCCCACGGTTTCCTTGTCCTCTGAATTTAGGGGAGGGTCCAGCTCTTCCAACGTTGCCTGATCTCTTGAAGCGTGATTGTTGAGGCCTCAAGAAGGGGTCTGCCCTACTGCTCTGGCCTGAGTGGGCCTTGTCATCCTCTTTGAAAATTCTGTATTTATTCACCAGTATGGGGAAACTTCTAATTTCTTGGTATCTGTAGGCTCTTTTAATGTCCGATCTCAACCCGTTTTCAAATTTAAGGCACTTGGAATTCTCCGTCCCGGGTTGTTGGAAGGGCGGGTAGAACAGGCACAATTCTTCAAATCTGGCTGCGTATTCTTCCACAGACATGGAACCCTGTTTCAGTTCCATGAATTCCAGTTCCTTCCGACCCCTTATTCTGTCGGGGAAATATTTTTCTAGGAAGCATGTTTTGAAATTTTCCTAAGTCAGCTGGGTGTCAGCATCAGTCAGTCGGTTTCTGGCGATCTTCCACCAGTTTTCTGCTTCATCTCGCAGCATGTACATTGCGCATTCTACTTTCTGGGCCTCGGTACAGTGAAGACCCCCAAAAATCCTCTCTAACTCTTGAGTCCATTTGTAAGCTGCCTCGGGGTTAAGTCCTCCTTGAAACTCACTCGGCTTCCTCTTCAGGAAGCGGTCCAATACTTGGCCATCTTCAGCTCGAGGTTGGCCCTGCCTCTCGAACACGTCAGCAAAACATTGGAATGTCGTGGCTATGGCCTCCATGCTTTGACGATTTGCCATGACTTATCCTGAAATTAACACCCCTTCAAGGATAAGTCTACAAGGTTACATTCTTCCGATCGGATCTTATCCCATCATCCAACTATAGCACATCATCACACAAATCTTTAACATCACATAATTAATCGGATCAGAAGGGAAGTAATCTCCTATCCCCAAATCAACATTTCATCATCAACCACGTTCAACAGATTATCACAATAATGATGACCACTCAGTCATAATGCACACGACCGCTTACACTCGGTAAGCATACCTTGGCCTTGGACCTTTTAGGTCTGCTCTGATACCAAAATGTAACACCCTAATTTAATAAATAGATAAATACCAAAACAGGGAAAATTTTTCCCAACATAGATCAAGGGAGGCAAGAGAAAATAGAAGCCATTCTCACGTATGGCAATCACCTATAGGAGTGTATATAAATAATTACAAGCACATTGTCATACCCTCAACCCAAGGGAATTCAAATTCTGGTTTAAGAGACTAATATCAAGACACGAGCCGGCCAAGGCTTAACCAAAACATTATACACAGTATCTATACATATACATATAGTTCCATAGTGCAAAACCAATCCACTCGGCAAGCAGCTCCACCTTCACTCGTTGTTCCGAGAGACATTCACTGAAAATATTGCCACAGTAGGGGTGAGCTTTTACATTTAAAATGACATCGGGAACCCGTAGATCTTTCACCATTAAACATCACATTTCAATCAATTATAATGTTAACTGCCCTCCAATATGTCTACATATAACAGTACCATGCAATCGGAATTCATACATTTAATACACGACTATATAGATCATATCATTTTCGACACATATACATGCAACACAATGAATTCATCACAGTCTAAGAGCATATATATATATATAATGCACGCAAGTCTACTACAGTCGGATCCGACCCCACTTTATTACAAATTTTTACGTTGCAATATAGGCTCTAAGCCTTTTTCCTCCAGCTCCAAGCTGGTCCGGCTGTTTTACTGGTACCAAACCGTTTGCCCTCACATGTAACACAATCACTCCAAGCGACAACGGAAGTGTTACGGGCAGCCCCGAGTCCAACCCGGTAAGCTTGCCTTGAGTCCAACCCAAGGTCTTTCATCAAGCGTCCAACGCTAATGCACTCGGCATCGCCTTGAGTCCAACTCAAGGTCTTTCAATCATATCTTACATATATTTGTCAATATAATAATACTCCTTTTCCGCAACTTAACCACACTCTCCATGCAACCCATTCATCATCACACAAACACATCAGATTCATTTTCTAGCATTCACATACATGTCAATATAGTATAGTAATCAGGATCTACCCATTGTCCCCCGTACAGAGCACTCAGAAGTCACATCAACATGCACAGCAACAACATCTCATATTTGAATATAACATTTCGTCTGGAATCAACAGTAGTCACACACCTGCTCTCGGTGTCGGAAATCCCTACTTCATGCATTCGTGAGTAAAATAATTAACCAGACTCAATATGGCAACTTAAGATACATGCACTCCATTCACACACGGTCCCATAACTCACATATCCATTCACATACCCAACAATGTATCTCATAACCACATATATTAAATATAAGAGAACTACCATCAGATTCAATCATCATATGCCTCGGTATTCAAAAGCTGTCAATCACATATACATTTCATAGCAACACCTTCAAACACACATGCATGAGTAATACTTCACTCAGAAACCGTTCACAAGCTATGCATTTGAGATGCAAAGTGTGACATCCCGGGCACTGTTGAGGGCGGGGAGTGATCGCCGGTGCATGGGCATGGACAAGGAGCGGCTCCTGGCAGGCTTCCAGTGGGAGGGACACATGAATGAATCGAATACATATCGGAATGAGAAGGATCCAAAGACTGTATAGGTATGGGACTATACAGTCGAGGATAGCTTAAAGAAATGAATTCGTACTACCTATACCAACAAATGCATTAGCCTTTTCGGTAGCCTATCACTTAAGAACTCCAAAGTTAAGCGTGCTTAACTTGGAGTAATTCTGGGATGGGTGACCTCCTAGGAAGTTCTCAGGAAATGTGTGAGTGAGGACAAAAGCATATTGGAAAGGTCTCGTGTTGGTCTGTGGGGAGAGTCGTTCATTCCTGAAAAGCGGATGGGGTGTTACACAAAACGCCCCCTACCTACTGAAGGAATTCGAGGGGTTCCTTCGTTTCCCGATGTTGGTCCTTTGCCTCTAATTGCTTCGCCCAGGCTCACACTCGTTCAGGCCCCCTTGAACGTAGTCACACCGTGGAACAGGGAGCTGTTCGTCTTCCACTCTGATGATCGTCCCTTACCGGTAGAAGGAAGCTCCGAGTCTTTTGCAGTACTGTCGTCGTGTGTTTCCAGAAACGGAACAGTGAACAGGGAAGAAGAAGAAGATAAAGAACGAGGAAAAGAAGAGAAGAGAGAACAAAGCAGTAGAGGGGAGAAAGTCTGAAGAAAGATGAGTAACATTAGTGACCATGGGCTTATATATATATGTGTGTACGAAGAAGAGAAGAGTGGGGTGGGAAAGCGTGAATCCGGCAGCTCTACTCAGCCACACGCACCAATCACAATCATCCAGCCATCACCATTATTCATAATTAATCAGCCATTATTTTCTTAAGTTAAGTTAATTGAGTTCCTTATAATTAACAAGAAATCTCCACTTTGCAATGATCATTTTAATGGCTTAATTCTGTTTGGTAGTTAATTTTTAAATCGGGATGTTACAGGAAAGGTACGATTGGTAAAAAAATATGAAGACCATGCCATGTGATGATGTCCTTTAAATGCACTTGTATATTGTGAACAACACGGATGACGTGTAACCGTATCTAACCACTCACAAGGAGCTATTCAAGAGAAACAACCTAGAATGATTGAAAAGTGGGTGTTGAATGAACACAACAAGACATTCATGCAGTGGTTCCAAATGACCATTCTAAAAGATACATCTGCTTCTTCAACATTACATCAACTAGCACAGGGCCCCAACTTTGATGTCTTCACCTTTTACGGGTATGACATAAATAACTATTCATTCTATACAAGGACACGGGATGATAAGAGTACAAATCCAAATAGTGGAGTTATGGTTGTGGCCCAGTCAATGCATTTCTTAACTTCAAAGGACAACAACCCTGTCATGGTCGAGTCATGCTACTTTTGTGTGATTGAAGATATATGGGAAGTTGATTACGGTCCTTTCACCATTCCTGTGTTTAAATGAAAATGAGTTGACAATAAGAATAGTGTCAAAAATGATGATTTTGGATTTACATTGATGGACCTCAACAAGATAGGTCATAAGGAGGAACGATTCATCATGGCAACACAAGTGAAGTAAGTTTTTTATGTTACTGACCCAGCTGACAAACGGTGGTCAATTGTTATCCAAGTTAGACATAACATTGGAGACCCCAATATTGATGTTGTGGAAATTCCTTTCGCCACAACACCTATTCTGACATCTGTCGTAGAACATGACATAGATGATGTAGTTACCAGTCGTCATGACCACCATAAAGGCCTGTAGGAAAATATTTCATCTTCATAGGGTATGATTGATTGTATTGAATGTTAAGTTAATGAATCATTGTATTAGGTGTTATATTAATTATTCATTGTATTAATCATGTTACAAATACTATATATTGACATCCAGTTTTTCCTTGTTTGGACAGATAGTCATGGCTGACCAGGATCCACATACTAGGTCATACTCACAGGCTACAGATTCCTCTACTTGAAAGAGTAAAGGTGTTACCCGGATGCCAGATATTGCACTTAGGTGTCATCAGGGAAAGAGATTGTGTGTTGACGTCGATGTCAATACTGGTAGAATTCGTGGACCACATGTCGCGAAGTTTAGTAGTTACTTGGGAGTTGTGGCTCGCACAAAGGTGTCCATTATTATCCCCGACTGGGATAATGTCGAGGAGGTCATGAAAAACCACATTTAGTCAGATATTCTGGTAAGTTAGATATCATTTAAGTTTTATTTTAGTGTATTACTTCATGTAATTCATAATAAACTATCTTATACGGACTAATTCCCACTTGTAGGACTCTTGGGAGTTACCAGCACATGACACGCTGAGGAGGAAGGTCCTCAGTATTATTACTAACCGATGGAGGTCATTCAAGTCCTTACTCACTAGGAGGTATGTAAGGACTTTAAATTCTTAATCAACAGTTTACCAATTGTATTACCAATTTTTACCAATCCTTATTTTTACTATGAATTGTAGGTATATATTCACAGAGGAGCGAGGACAGTTCCCCGGAGAGAAATATACCTTCATAGATCAGGAGACTTGGGATGCTTTTGTTGCATCTAGGCAAACCGACAAATGGATGGTACATTGGTATTTAACATGATTAAATCATTTATAATTTAAATGTATCTCTATCCCACTTTCTTTCTTGTTGCAGGCCATACGAACGAAGGCACAAAGCATCAGGAAGATGAATGACTGCCAAACAGATTGTCACGTGGGGGTTACCGACTATTCGAGGAGCACATGGCCCAAGAGAAGGCCAGTCAATGTCAGGCTAGCCAACCTGACACCGGTGTTGTGGATCCCTCTTCCCTACCTGCGTGCCATGAGAAATGGAAATAGGCCAAGGTCAAAAAGAGTGGGGAATACACTTCCTCACAAGCTTAGGAGGTTGCCTCAAAAATAGTAAGTATCCACCTTATAAAGTCTTCAGTTTTTTGGCTTACATGAAACCCTGAACACTAACTTGTTTGGTTTCAGGATTCCTTGGTTGAACAATCAACCCAAGGCTCTTTCGTAGCCCATGATAGGCAGGATATTTTGATTACCGCCATCGGCAGGCCAGAGCACCCAGGAAGGGTACGTGCTGTTGGTCGAGGTCACGGTAAGTTGTAAATGACTGTATCCTATCATTTTGTTTTCTATTAAACAATTATTTTTAATCATTCATATTTCACAAGCCTCTGGAGCTATTACGATGCTCCTGACCCGGCGCCCTCTGTTAAGTAGTTGGTAGAGCAGAGGGTTGAGTCGAGGGTGGCTGCTATAAAGGTTGAGTGCCAAAAGCAGATGATGGTGCTACACGCAAAGATGGCCTGATTCAAGGAAAAGATGAAGGCCGCACTCAGCCATCACCAGGAGCGTACTACACCAGCTGTCGACCCACGGGTTGGATTCCTTATAGTATTTAATTGTTCATTGTTTGTAATTTGTTTCTTTAATTATTGAATAACTTCTGCTTGATGTGTAAATATGTAGGTATGGAGGGTTAGAACTAATGGGTCATGCATTGTACCTAACCCTGATGATGATGGGGTCGAGGCTCCAGATACCCATCAATGTGACTTGTTTATTGATGGGTCAGAGGAGCCAGTTTCCACTTGCATGATGTACAACTTAGGCCCTATGGTTCACTATTAGTCATTACCTGATGGTATGTCTAGGGTCTCTATTGTACTCGGCTATGCCAGTGGCAACTCCATAGGTGCAAACCGTTGGTCAAGCGGTAGGACACTTCCTTATTGTGGCCCAATAAACTCCTGTCAATTGCTCCTCCCCAGGTATAAACCTGAAACACTAACCGATTTTATTATATTGTCAATTATGGTATAACCCCTTAATGTTTTAACTATTCAACAGGAAGCAGGCCCGACATTGAGAAGCTAGACCCCGTCAATGATCCAATCCAGATGCTATAGAAGGTCGAGGCTGAGCTAGATGAGGACGCTGTTGGGGTACCATGCTAGCAACTGGTGTTCGGCTGTCTAAGTTCACTACCGCTTTACATTACGCGGAGTGACTTGTGCGAGATTATGATGGGGACGATGATGCTGAACATATCTGTCATTCAGATTTGGGAGTTGTAAGTATATCATTTTAGGTTCAATTATTTAATTATACAAGTTATTTGTCACTAACCATGTCTAAACTTGTTTAGGTTTCTACATAAAATTTATGTGTGACTTGGGTTTCGATGGAACTTATGGTTTTTTAGAGCCCTCTTTCATACAGATGAAAGGGAATAGCAAGGAGGACACCCAGGCATACATCCAGAATTGGATGTATGAGTCTAGGAAGACGATATACCTGGCCCCGTATCATAGAGGGTAAGATTCTATTCCATAATTATTGTCAATTAAATTTTACATTTTGAAGTCTGACTTATCACTAGTAACTGCAGCGCTTATTGGACGCTCGTAGTGATCTGTCCCCGAGCTTCAGTAGCTTTATACTTTGATTCTGTGCACGGGACTGTTCCACAAGACCTCAAAACAATAGTAGACGCGTAAGTTGTTAAGCCCTAAAAATTAAAATAACTTTCTACAAATTCGATTACGTTATTTGTGTTCTTCTAAGATTCTATTTTATCTTGTGTTTTATTCTGATGCAAGGCTATGGTTGGATTTAGTCAACTGCATGGAAGTAAGTCAAATGAAAAAAAACTCGTGTGGGTGCACCAAAAAGTAAGTCAATCGAATTCATTCAAATCTTTATTATATTTTGAAAACATGAATTCACTTATTCTATATTTTATGTCCATTATAGTCTTATAGGCAGAAGGATAGCTATGAGTACGACTATTACGTCATGCACACCATGCTGACCATTGTCCAAGAACATTTAGTAGATGGATGGACAGATGTAAGTCTCACTTGCCTAGTTTTCTACTAATTTGATCAAATTCATATAATAACTACAGTTTTTGTTCTAATTGTTTTGTGTATTGTTTGCAGTACTTTCAGGACTGATCATACTTCCCCAACACATATGTAGATAATGTTAGAAAGCAATGGGCCGCATACTTCATTGAAGTGAGGCAAGGACTTAGATAGATATAGGATTTTTATTCTCTTATCGTTGTAACTACTGTAGGGTTTAGGGTTTGCATTTTATTAGTTTACATTCAAGTCAATTGTATATAGTTTCATTCTCTAGATTGTTATGATTTGATAGCAAATTAATGTTATATACATACCATTTGTTTTCATTTATTGGTGTTGCATATGCCAGGGATATACTGTGTTGGCTCTATCATATTGCAGGTTTGGGAAATCAATAAAACAGAGCCCACAATAAAAAAAACCTCATATTTAATCACGGTTATTACAATAACCGTGGTAATAGAGCCTATTTAATCACAGTTGTTACCATAACCGTGATTATAACTAGTAATGTAAATGCACATTTTATGACCACTTGTAATCACGGTTATGGTTGGCAACCATGATTAAATAGGGTCTTATTTAACCACGGTTGTTTGTAACCATGATTAAATATGATCTATAACCACGGATGTGAACCATGATTAAAAGCCCTCATCTATTACCACAACTGTAACAACCACGGTTCATGAACCGTGATTAAAAGCCCATTTTAACCGTAATTAAATCCCTTTTCTGCACTAGTGACTCATATTTTAATCGGATATTATTTTCAGCTCTTTAAGCTGCAATAAATTATGAGTAATCATAAAAGTTCCTGATTTAGTTATTTCTATATTTTTGGGACGTTAATTAACTCATATGTAACTATTCACCAATTATTCCTCTCAATTAGTCATTTAATTAAATTTTGGGATGTTACATTCCATCCTACCTTAAAAGAAATTTCGTCCTCAAAATTTACCAACCTGGTTCGAATATCTCAGGATGTCGCTTCCACATGTCATCCTCACGCTCCCAAGTGGTAGTAACCACATCTCTGTGCTTCCAACACACTTTTACCAAAGGTATCAACTTGTTCCGCAATTTCTTGATAGAACGCTACATAATAGTAACGGACACCGGAGGTATAGATAAATTCTCCCTGATTTCAACATCATCAAGGGCTACCATATGCGTAGGATCATGCACATACTTCCGTAATTATGAAACATAAAACACTTTGAGAAAATTTGACAAATGCGGAGGAAGGGCAATCCTATATGCAAACTCGTCAATCCTTTCAAGGATTTCAAACGGTCTAATGAACTTCAGACTTAACTTCTTGCTTTTCAAGGCTCTTCCAATACCTTTATCTCTTGACACCTTCAAGAACACATGATCGTCAACTTGAAATTCAAGTGGCTTCCGCCTCTTATCATAATAGCTCTTCTGACGATCTTGGGTAATTTTCATTTTCTCTTGTATCATTTTGATTTGTTCATTTGTCTCCGCAATCAACTCCAGCCCTAAAGCCATATTTTCATCAGTTTCGAGCTAACACAATGGAGTTCTACATTTCAGACCATCCAATGCTTCATATGGGGCCATACCAATAGTACTATGATAACTATTATTGTATGTGAATTCAATCAATGGTAGGAATCTTTCCCAACAACCTCCATGCTCCAACACACAAGTCGGCAACAAATCTTCAAGGCTTTGAATTGTTTGCTTGGATTGTCCATCCATTTCCGGATGATAAGCAGAACTAAGCTTGAGCTTAGAACTGTTAGTCCTCAAATTTACAATAAATCTTTTAATAAAAATTTCATAAAAATAATAAAAATTTGGTTAATTTGTTAGAAAATTAGGTTTTAATTCAATAAATGGATATTGTTGGAAATAATCTGCCCTTGATCAATTTTCTCTAGTTTTGCAGTGAAAAAGTAAAGAATTCAAGAGAAAATTATACTGGAGGATCTGACGCGTAGCATCAATCCCACGCGTAGCGTGGACTCTGAATTTTGATGTTGACGCTACGCGTCACAGCCACGCATAGTGTCAGTGCTGCGTGGACTCCACATCCAACTTGGCGAAGCACTCAGCTTTGACCCAAAAATCACCATCCCACTCAGCACCAATGGCCACTCCACTCAGCACAAATTGCCAAAACACAGTGGAGACACGTCCAATGGCCAAGCATGATCAAATTTAATAATTTGAAGTGGCCATTATCAGCTGTTTAATGGAAGCTGAGTCAGGGGCCTGACGCATAGCGTCACACTGACACGTAGAGTCAGCACCCTTGCTCAGTCTTATAAATAGGGCCATCCAACACCATTCAACATATCCCATTCTCATTCACTTCTCTTCTTTTTACTCTTTGTGCTCGACTTTGAGTACTTCTTTTGTGAGTTATAGTTCAAGAATAGTTTTCTGGATACTTGAGAGTGTTGTGGTGTATTGTGATCGTTGTATCGTGAAGTTTCCATCGTCTTCGTAATGTCAAACTCTGTAAGTGTTGTTTTTACATTCACCATGTGTAACTAATTTGTTTATGTTGGAATTGGTGAACTAATGTATTGAGTATAATGTTGTGAATTCGACCTCTGCATGTTTATGATTCAAGTCCATGTTAGTATTTCAACCTTTTATTAATATGAACGTCAAACGGGAGAATGATTTTCATGTGTATTGAAACTTGTTTTATTAGTATGAATGTCAAACGGGAGAATGATTATTCATGCCGTATTGAAACTTGTTTTGACAAAAGTAAAAGTTGGAATACCCTTGCTATCTCAATTCTATAGGGGTTGTTAACCATTGTTGCCATAAGGCCAGGTCTTAATGCAAGTTTTTACTGAGAAAGCTCATGAGGGATCGGACTTTACGGTGAATTCTTAGAATTTATATCACGAGGGATCGGTTATAATGATTTTAAGCTGCAATGACATGAAACTTGATGATTAAATATGCATGTCTTGAGTTCCTCATTGTTATTCTAGATTAGGGATCCAATTTCCAACATAATTTGTTTATTTGTGTTTATCTCAAGTATCTTACCTATTCTAGATTGCAACTCAACTTTTTAGATAGATTTTTATTTTTTATCTCATGAACAACTCAACCATGCTATCTTGTGAATATTGTATAAATTGTATATAAATCATTCTTTTGTCCATAACTTTCTTCATATTTACAATAGTGAATAGAAAATTACTGTTGTTATTGGACTTTCAATCCCAGTGGAACGATATCTAAATTTTGAAAACTACAAACGGTTGGTGCGCTTGCCAATTAACAACCCAGTGGTAGAAACGAACGGTTCAGACGCTATCACTGGGTTAACAAGAACCTAATTCCTTATGGAAGCTTCCCCAGAATCGGGAAGTGAACCGCAGGTCGCGATCCAACACAATACTCGAAGGCACACCATGTAGCCTAACAATCTCCTTAATATACAATTGTGCTAATTTCTCCAATGGACTCTTTATGTTCATGGGCAAGAAGTGAGCACATTTCGTCAATCTATCAACAATCACCCATATTGCATTATTTCCAGTATGTGTTCTGGGCAATCCAGAAACAAAGTCCATAGCAATGTCATCCCACTTCCAAACAGGGATATCAAGAGGTCTAAGCACACCAAATGACTTCTAATGTTCCACCTTAGCCTTTTGACAAATGATGCAAGCAACAACATAATTAGCCATATCCTGCTTTATACCGGGCCACCAAAAATTCTTCTTTAAGTCTTTGTACATCTTGGTAGCACCAGGGTGTATATTGAACACACTCTTGTGAGCTTTATCCAACACGGTTCTTCTCATATCATTAATAGATGGGACATAAATATACTCTTTCACACGCCAAATACCATCAGAACCTTCCTATGGAAATAAATTTTTCCCATTAGCTTAAGATTCTTTCATCTCCAACAAGTATTCATCATTCAGTTGTTGCTTCTTCACTCATTCAAAAAACACATTCGTGACCTTCAACATCTCAAGAGATATTTTCTTTGGGGTATACAACTCCACGCCGACATTTAAGTTTCAAAATTGCTCAATTAGCTCCATCTCTTTCACCATCATAGCGTAAACATGCAATGACTTCTGACTCAAAGCATTGACAACCATATTTGCCTTTCCGGTATGGTACCTCAAATCAAATTCATGATCTTTCAAAAATTCCATCCATCTTCGTTGGTGCATATTAAGTTCCTTCTAATCAAATAGGTATTTAAGGCTTTTATGATCACTAAAGACCACAAACTTCGAGCCATACAAATAATGTCGCCATAACTTCAAAACAAAGACAACCACTGCCAATTCAAGATTATGTGTGGGGTAGTTAACCTTATGCGATCACAACTGTATCGATGCATAGGCTATTGCACGCTCATTCTGCATTAGCACGTAACCAAGACCAAGCTTAGAAGCGTCACAATGCACCACAAAGTCATTCAGTAAATCGGGCAAGGCCAACACTGGAGTAGAAGTGAGTCTTACTTTCAACTCTTGGAAACTTTTCTCGCAATCGAGATTCCACACAAACGATTGATTCTTACGAGTTAGTTTTGTCAATGGCAAAGCCAAATGACAGAACCCTTCAATAAATCTCCGGTAATAACCGGCAAGACCAAGAAAACTTCTTATTTTGGTCACGGATGTCGGTCTTTCCTAAGCCATCACAACTTCAATCTTTGACGGATCAACTGCAACACTATCTTTAGAAATGACATGTCCAAGGAATTGAACCTTAGACAACCAAAATTCACACTTAGAAAGCTTTGCATACAACCTTTTTTCATAAAGAATATTCAGAACAAGGCGAAGATGTTCTTTATGCTCTTCGTGACTCTTGGAGTAGACAAGAATGTCATCAATAAACACTACCACAAATCGATCAAGATAATCGTGGAAGATATGATTCATTTAATCCATGAAAGTTACAGGAGCATTTGTCACTCCAAATGGCATCACCACATACTCATAGTAGCCATACCACGTTTGGAAAGTGGTTTGTGGAATATCATCGGTCTTTACCCAGATTTGGTGATATTCGAACCTAAATCAATCTTAAAGAACACCACAGCATCCCTAAACTGATCCAAAAGATCATCAATGTGAGGTAAGGGATATTGGTTTTTGATGGTCAACTTGTTAAGTTGTCAATAATCAATGCATAACCTCACACTTCCATCCTTCTTTTTCACCAATAATACAGGTGCACCCTAAGGAGATACACTCAGGCGAATAAATTCTCGTTCTAATAATTCTTTGACTTATCTTTTCAATTTGGTTAACTCCATAGGAGACATCTGATACAATGCTCGGTAAATAGTTTCCGCACCCAAAACAAGATCAATGGAAAACTCTACCTCTCGTGGAGGAGGTAAACTAGGTACCTGATTAGGAAATACATCCAGAAATTCAGATACAACAGGGATATCAAAGGATTGATTAGCATTTTCTCCATCCACCATGCATAGCATAACAATAAGTTGAGATATACCTTGCACATCAAAGCGCTCGGTATTTAGAGAAGGAAAGATGATACTTCAATTCTGATAATCCACCAATACCTTGTTGGCAGATAACCAATCCATTCCAGAATAACTTCTAAGTCCTTCATGGGCAAGTGAATAAGAGATACAATAAACCATCCATAAATAAGTACCGGTCGATATAGACACCATGATAAAACCTTTCATGATGCTTATTGGCAATTTCAATTGCCTTATAATCTTCCAAAAATGAAGGAATATGTTACACCAGAATCAAATAACACATCAACACAATTACCAAGGATTTGGCACTTACTTTGAACCAGATCACCAACTTATGTAGCTTCTTCACCGGTCATGGCGAAGACTCTTCCAGCAGTTTATTGGTTAGCACCATTGTTGTGACTATTCTGGCCACCATTACCATTACCATAGCCATTACCATTGGCATGACCATTCCCACCATTTTCGTTTCCATTGCGACCACCATTGTGGCTGCTGTTAACCCGGTGATAGCGTCTCAACCGTTTGTTTTTACCACCGGGTTGTTAATTGGCAAGCGCACCAATCGTTTATAGTTTTCAAAATTTAGATATCGTTCCACTGGGATTGAAAGTCCAATAACAACAGTAATTTTCTATTCATTATGGTAAATGTGAAAAAAGTTATAGACAAAAGAATGATTTATATACAATTTATACAGTATTCACCGGATAGCATGATTGAGTAGTTCATGAGCTAAAAATAAAATAAAAATCTATCTAAAAAGTTAAGTTGCAATCTAGAATAGGTAAGATACTTGAGATAAACACAGATAAACAAATTATGTTGGAAATTGGATCTCTAATCTAGAATAACAATGAGGAACTCAAGACATGCATATTTAATCATCAAATTTCATGTCATTGCAGCTTAAAATCATTATAACCGATCCCTCGTGATATAAATTCTAAGAATTCACTGTAAAGTCCGATCCCTCGTGAGCTTTCTCAGTAAAAACTTGCATTAAGACCTGACCTTATGGCAACAATGGTTAACAACCCCTATAGAATTGAGATACCAAGGGTATTCCAACTTTTACTTTCGTCAAAACAAGTTTCAATACGGCATGAATAATCATTCTCCCGTTTGACATTCACATTAATAAAACAAGTTTCAATACACATGAAAATCATTCTCCCGTTTGACGTTCATATTAATAAAAGGTTGAAATACTAACATGGACTTGAATCATAAACATGCAGAGGTCGAATTCACAACATTATACTCAATAGATTAGTTCACCAATTCCAACATAAACAAATTAGTTACACATGGTAAAAGTAGAAACAACACTTACAAAGTTTGACATTACGAAGACGATGGAAACTTCACGATACAACGATCACAATACACCACAACACTCTCAAGTATCTAGAAAACTATTCTAGAACTACAAACTCTAAAAGAAATACTCAAAACTCGAGTATAGAAGAGAGGAAAGAACTCTGAATGTAGAGAATGGGATATGATGAATGGTGTTGGATGGCCCTATTTATAGGGATGAGTAAGGGTGCTGACGCTACGCGTCAGTCCCCTGACTCAGCCTCCATTAACGTAGCTGGTAGTGGCCACCTTGGAATATTATATTCAATCATGCTTGGCCATGTGTCCCTGTCTCCACTACGTTTTGGCCATTTATGCTGAGTGGAGTGGCCAATAATAGGTCACTAAGTGAGTGCTTGGCCAGCTTGGCTGTGGAGTCCACGCAGCACTGACGCTACGCGTGGCTATGACGCATAGCGTCAGCATCAAAAGTAGCTATGGACGCTACGCGTGGGATTGATGCTATGCGTCAGATCCTCCAGTATACTTTTCTCTTGAATTCTTTACTTTTTCACTGCAAAACTAGAGAAAACTGATCAAGGACAGATTATTTCCAACAACATCCATTTATTGAATTAAAACCTAATTTTCTAACAAATTAATCAAATTTTTATTATTTTTATGAAATTTTTATTAAAAGATTTATTGTAAATTTGAGGACTAACAAATACCCCCAAATTGAGACATTGCTCGTCCTCGAGCAAGAGAGAAAAATAAAATAAAAAATAAAAATTTGAAATCAAATTTTTTGAGTTAGTCCGAGAATTTACCACAAAAGTAATTACACAATTTACCATTTTGACATAATTAATTATAGACATCTAATGTAACAAAGGTTTAACGATAAAATTCTTTATAATATTTTATTAATATATCAAGCATAATTTCAGGTTTACCTCTCCAAGTGTTTATCTCAATGCAATTGGTAACCTGTTTCACTCAATCAATCATAAAATCAAACGAATTTAATTTTGATTTTCATCTAATCAATGGTTAATTATACAAAGTTAATTCAGAAATCATAAGGTCTTTTCACGGGTTGTAATGAGGCTTGGCTTACAAGAATCAATGATTTTTCTTGGAATTCAAAAACCTGAAATCATAAAAGAGCATTTTATAATTTTTAGGCTTTCTCTTGGCCCAAACTTCTCATTTTCTTTTATTGATGAAAAATAAATACCCCCAACTTGATTCTTTTCACTATTTTTGACTTTTCTTTTTCATACTTTATTTTCTTTTGGAAAGAATCAAGTTGCTTATTTTCACTCCCAATTTTTGTAAGAACACTTAAAGATATTTTTCATTTATTTCAACTGCTCTTTTAATCAATCAAGTATAGGGAATGGTTAAAACAAATTTAGGTTTTAAGGGTACCAAAGAATTTATTTTAGGCTCAAATTGGCTTTCAAAGGATAAAATAATTTTTACCAAGGTAAGCTGTTTGGCCCAAGGTTTCTTTTCACCAATAAATGTGTCTTGATCATTTTCCTGAATTCTCTGTACAACAACACAAATCAAAGATTAAAGCAAAATTAATTCGAATGAAGTTATGTCGATTAAACCCTCAAGTGTTTAATAAGATCTCTAAACTCACCGGGTTATTTAAATTTGCTTGATAGTTAACAAACTTATTGTAATTAAATTTATCAAAATTCCTAAGTTATAAAAGAATTAATAATTGATTTTACAAAATTTTTGGTTTTATTGTGAAAAAACTTTAAGTGAATAAATTAACTTACTAAAAAAAATTTTGAGTTATTTATTAAAAGAGATTTTTCAAATAGAACATGCAAAAACATAATAAATTACGCAAAAATAAACACACCACACATAATAAAAGACAAAATATAATATAATCCAAAATAATATCAATGTAAATATGAAACTTAATAATAAACTAAAAATGTATGTAAAAAGGTGCAAAAGATAACACCATCAATCCTCCATCTGGTCATCATCCTCCTCCTCCTCATCAGCATCACCATCAGTATCAGCCTGTGCTCCAGAAGGTCCACCAGTCTCAGGGTAGGTAGGTAAATCACCAGGCCAAGCTACATGAGCTATAAACTCAGCCGGTGTGACATATGGTGCTCCCTCACCCTGTAATCTGTACTGATAAAATTCATCGTGAAGATGAATATATGCTCTATGTGTAGCAGCCATCATCTGTATCATATGCTGATGCTCAAGTGTCATCCTGGCAAATCCCTCTATGACAACATCAGCAGGTGGTGGCTGTACTGGTGGTCTCCTCCTCCTGGGTCTGGGCTGAGCCTCCTGCTCCAGAGGTGGAAGCTCGCACTGTTGAACAAAGTAATCTCTATTCACCGAGACGTTGGGGACTCTCCCCGAAGAACTCGTGAACTCTGGTGATGGCACAACAACTCTCTGCCTCCTCAATAAGGCAGATATGATGAGGGGAAATGGAATAGGGCGGTTCACTTTATACCCAAGGGCATAAAAGTGAGTCTGCTCAGAAATAAGCTCGGCAATGTCAATGGTATGGCCCTGAAGAATAGAAAAGAGAAGGCAACAGCGGTCAACTAGGATAGATAAGAGGTGAGTGACAGGAGTGATGTTATGCAGCATAAGGTAGGACCACGCCTGGGCTATAGGGGTCAGCTGGGTCTTTAGAAGGTTAGATGGACTTCTTCCAACCTTACTTAGGTTGAAAAAGATTCCATCTTTGCTCAAGAAATGAGCAACCTGTTTGAGGGAATATCCTAGATCACCTTTAGTAATGATCTTGTTTCTGTTTTCCTTCCAGAAACAAGTATCGTCCTCGGGAGTAGGCTCCCAAGGATTACCCAATAGGGTACTAATAGTATCCAGTCATAAGTAATATGCCGGCCCCTCACCCAACTCGTCCTCTGTTGGCCAATGTTTGGCGAGTCCTGACGAGTCCTGTAGGCGTTCACGTAGAATTCCATCACTAAGATGGGATCCCCCTCAGTCGGTAGAGAAAACAGGGGTCCCCATCTTGTCCTCTGAACTCCATCATGTAACTCAAGATAGTCTCCAGCACTGAGATCTAACACCGTCTCCTAGATAAGTCTTTGCCCCTTTATTTGATGAAAGCGGGCCCATTTCGTGTCAGTGCAAAATCTCGTAGGATCCCTCGGTCCCAACACCTCCTCTCCCTGAAGATTAGGATCCTCAGAGGTGGTGTCAGTATCCGTTGTGACATCCTGGCGCTGTTGAGGGCGGGGAGTGATCGCCGGTGCATGGACACGGACAAGGAGCGGCTCCTGGCAGGCTTCCAGCGGGGAATGTGACATCCCGGGCACTGTTGAGGGCGGGGAGTGATCGCCGGTGCATGGGCACGGACAAGGAGCGGCTCCTGGCAGGCTTCCAGTGGGAGGGACACATGAATGAATCGAATACATACCGGAATGAGAGGGATCCAAAGACTGTATAGGTATGGGACTATACAGTCGAGGATAGCTTAAAGAAATGAATTCGTACTACCTATACCAACAAATGCATTAGCCTTTTCGGTAGCCTATCACTTAAGAACTCCAAAGTTAAGCGTGCTTAACTTGGAGTAATTCTGGGATGGGTGACCTCCTGGGAAGTTCTCAGGAAATGTGTGAGTGAGGACAAAAGCACATTGGAAACGACTCGTGTTAGTCTGTGGGGCGAGTCGTTCATTCCTGAAAAGCGGCCGGGGCGTTACAGTGGTATCAGAGCCAAGCCTCTCCTAGTACGGTATGGTTCGAGGATGAACCAGGCGGAAGCTGGTGGGCATGTGACATCCTGGCGCTGTTGAGGGCGGGGAGTGATCGTCGGTGCATGGACACGGACAAGGAGCGGCTCCTGGCAGGCTTCCAGCGGGGAATGTGACATCCCGGGCACTGTTGAGGGCGGGGAGTGATCGCCGGTGTATGGGCACGGACAAGGAGCGGCTCCTGGCAGGCTTCCAGTGGGAGGGACACATGAATGAATCGAATACATACCGGAATGAGAGGGATCCAAAGACTGTATAGGTATGGGACTATACAGTCGAGGATAGCTTAAAGAAATGAATTCGTACTACCTATACCAACAAATGCATTAGCCTTTTCGGTAGCCTATCACTTAAGAACTCCAAAGTTAAGCGTGCTTAACTTGGAGTAATTCTGGGATGGGTGACCTCCTGGGAAGTTCTCAGGAAATGTGTGAGTGAGGACAAAAGCACATTGGAAAGGACTCGTGTTGGTCTGTGGGGCGAGTCGTTCATTCCTGAAAAGCGGCCGGGGCGTTACAGTGGTATCAGAGCCAAGCCTCTCCTAGTACGGTATGGTTCGAGGACGAACCAAGCGGAAGCTGGTGGGCATGTGACATCCTGGCGCTGTTGAGGGCGGGGAGTGATCGCCGGTGCATGGACACGGACAAGGAGCGGCTCCTGGCAGGCTTCCAGCGGGGAATGTGACATCTCGGGCACTGTTGAGGGCGGGGAGTGATCGCCGGTGCATGGGCACGGACAAGGAGCGGCTCCTGGTAGGCTTCCAGTGGGAGGGACACATGAATGAATCGAATACATACCGGAATGAGAGGGATCCAAAGACTGTATAGGTATGGGACTATACAGTCGAGGATAGCTTAAAGAAATGAATTCGTACTACCTATACCAACAAATGCATTAGCCTTTTCGGTAGCCTATCACTTAAGAACTCCAAAGTTAAGCGTGCTTAACTTGGAGTAATTCTGGGATGGGTGACCTCCTGGGAAGTTCTCAGGAAATATGTGAGTGAGGACAAAAGCACATTTGAAAGGACTCGTGTTGGTCTGTGGGGCGAGTCGTTCATTCCTGAAAAGCGGTCGGGGCGTTACATCCGTGGTCTTCCTCTGTCTTTTAGAGGGACCAGTAGTGGGGATAGATTTCCTTGGTGCCATCTACAAAAAGGAAAATTTAAAAATCAAACACACATTATTATTTGAAAAACATATCAAACAAACACAATCAACAAAAAATTTTAAACATAAAAATTTTATTAAAGGAAATCCATACAAAATCCACAACAACATATTTTTTTGAATTTTTTTTTTGTAAAAATCAACATTCGTATTTTTGGATTTTTAACAAAAATACAAAATACAACATGCATAACATACATAAATATATACAATTTTTTTTTTAATTTTTATCAATGCAAGAAAGTATAACAAATACAAACTAAGAAAATTTATTAATTAAAAAAAAGAAAAAAATAAACAAATATACAACATGTTAAACAAATGAAAAACATAAAAAATAACTAAATTAAAATAACAAACAAAATATAAAAAATAAAAATAAAAAACAGAGGCTGACGCTACGCATGGGTGGGACGCTATGCGTCAGCTCTGTTCTTCCCATGCTACGCGTCAGTGGGACGCTACGCGTGGGCTTGCAGAACAGACACTACAAAACAGGGGTTGCGCTGCAGCAACCCCCTTCCAGAACCACATTCAGTCCATTCAATTCCTTATTCTAACAGCAAACAAATACCAATGGTCTTCTAATCCTAACCCTAACCGCATGCAATTCTAAGAATTGAAATTGATTTTAAAGAGAAGGGATTTAGAACACTTACTTGGAATCCTTGAGGAATTGGGATGGTTTAATGGTTGAGAGAAAAAGAGGATTTGAAGGTTTGAGAGCAAAAGAGGTTTGTGAAATTTAGGTTTTCTGAGGGAGAGAGGGAGGCAGTTATAAAAGTGATGGACTTGGGCCTCCCTCTGTTTCAGTTTTAAAAACTGAACGTGGGTTCTGACGCTACGCGTGGTAGGTACGCTACACATCAGGTCCAAAATTCAGAGTCCACGCTACGCGTCCATGGGGCGTTACGCGTGGGCTTCTGTTTTTTTTATTTTTCAAAATTTTAATTTCCAAAAGCCTCCTTTTAGTTTTAAAACCCCTTCATTAA
The DNA here is from genome assembly GCA_037962975.1 of Clitoria ternatea. NCBI lineage: Eukaryota > Viridiplantae > Streptophyta > Magnoliopsida > Fabales > Fabaceae > Clitoria > Clitoria ternatea. The sequence continues at coordinate 115,695,138 of CM075671.1, forward strand.
AAACATAATTCTAAAAACTAATTTTTGTTTTTGTTTTTCTTTTTGTTTTTTTTAAATTAATTGAAAATAACAAGAAAAGAATGGGTTGCCTCCCATTGAGCGCTAGGTTTAATGTCTTCAGCCAGGCATTACTTCTGTTTAATCAGGTGGTTTCCCAATATTCGTTGAGGAATCACCTATCTTTTTCTTTCTTCTTCTTCTTCTCCGATGCTTAATTACCTGTCTTTCATCATTCAAGGCATCAGTTAATTTAAAATAATTTAATTGATTGGGAAGAGATATACCTCGTTCAGTTGAAGGGTAAACTTTTTCCTCATCATTCGTCCTAAGATGTTCATGAGCGCTGAAGCTTACCTCTTCTTCATAGACTTTGACTGCAACCATACTTTGATCAACATCTACTCTTATCTTTGTAGTCTTCATGAAAGGTCTTCCAAGGATCAGGGGGATCTCAGTATCCTCCTTCATATCAAGTACCACAAAGTCAACCTTGAAGTGGTACTTATCAACCTTTACCAACACATCTTCCACAATCCCAACAGGTTTTTTGACAGAGCGATCCGCAAACTGTAAGTTTGTCTTAGCTTCTTTTAGCTCAAATTCACCAATGCGCTTTATTAAATCTAGGGGCATCAGATCGATGTTCGCCCCTAAGTCTAACAAAGCATTCCTGATGTTGATACTTCCAATGGTTACAGGAATGGTGAAACTCCCCGGATCTTTACATTTTTTCGGGGTTACGATGGTAATACAGTTTGTTTCTTTCTCTTCATTCACTTGCATATTTTTTCATTTTTTTCATTTTTTCCTATTTTTTCACTTTCTTTCTCTTCTTCTTCTTTCTTTTTCTCATTTTTTTCTTTACAATCAATTTTCACAACTTTACAATTTTCAGAAAAAACAGCATTACATTGTTCCCTTGGGTTTTGAATGTTTGTAGTAAACCCAGAATTTTTCAATTCAGCTATTTCTTTTGCAAGCTGACCCATTTGTATGACTGATGCTTTTCGGGCAGCTTCATTTGTCTCCATAAATTACAATAATTGTTGGATAGATTGCTCAATCCTTGTCAATCTTGCATTGTCAATTAGTGATTGTTGTGGCTTAAATTGATTGTTAGGAGTCTGTTGGAAGGTCCAGCATCTTGTCTCCAGCCAGAATTCTGATTCTGCCATCCCTGTTGAAAATTGTTTGGAAAAGAATTACCATAATTGAAAGGAAAGTTACCCAATGGTATTCTTTGATGGTTCAGAAAATTGGCTTGCTCTTGCTCATTTTTGTCAGGGGCACAATAACCACATGGTTGTTCACCCATGCAATGCATACATTGTTTCACTTGAGCAGGGGGTGGTGATGTCACTTGACCAATTTGAAGTTTCTCTAGTTGTTTACTCATGGCTTCAATTTACTGGGTCAGCAATTTTTGTTGAGCCAATACTGCATCATTCACTCCCAATTCGAGCATACCTGGCTTCCTCTGTACATTACCTCTTTCATGTTTTGCTTGGCGGTCACTAATAGACATTGATTCCAATATCTCAATTGCTTCCTCCACAGTTTTGTTCATTAAAGAACCACCTGCACAAGCATCTAACATCATCTTGAACTGAGGTAATAAACCATGGTAAACGATTCTTACCTTTTCAGCATCATCCAAGTTGTGGTTTGGACACTTTCTCAAGAGTGGCTTGAATCGTTCCCATGTTTCTCCTAATGATTCATCATTGTTTTGAGAAAAAGAGTGTATGGCTGTCATGGCTTCAAAGTATTTTGAAGGAGAATAAAATCTTTCCAAAAATTTTCTTTCGACATCGGACCAGTTTGCAAAACTACCCGGTGGGCAAGATTTAAACCGTTCTGTAGCTTTACCAATCAATGAAAAAGGAAATAACCTCATATAAATAGATTCTTCTTGATTGGGTTCAAAACCAATTGTGCTACATAACTCATAAAAAATAGTTAAATGTTCATACGGTTCTTCATGATTTAAGCCAGCAAATTGATTATTTTGAATAATATTTAAAGTAACAGGTTTAATCTCCACTGGTACAACAGGTCCTTGAAATATTCCCGAAAGGGTGGACCATTAATAGCAGCAAACTGTCCCAATGTTCTCCTTTTAGCAGCCATATTTGAATTTTCAAAAATTTTAAAGGTAGAAGAAGAATTAGTTTGTGTTTTAGATTTCAAAGACTTGATTTTCTTTACAAACTTTTCTATTTCAGGATCAAAATAAATTTTTCCTGCAGTAGATCAGGTTTGCATACACAAACTAGACAAAGAAAGTTAGTGTAACAATAAGTAAAAGTAAACAAAAAAAATTTTTAACTAAGGTAAAAAAATATTTACCACGATAATTAAAAATTTACTGTTTTACTGAAACAATTCAATCCCCGGCGACGGCGCCAGAAAACTTGTTAACCCGGCGATACCGTCTCAACCGTTTGTTTTTACCACCGGGTTGTTAATTGGCAAGCGCACCAATCATTTATAGTTTTCAAAATTTAGATATCGTTCTACTGGGATTGAAAGTCCAATAACAACAGTAATTTTCTATTCACTATGGTAAATGTGAAAAAAGTTATAGACAAAAGAATGATTTATATACAATTTACACAGTATTCACAGGATAGCATGATTGAGTAGTTCTTGAGCTAAAAAGAAAATAAAAATCTATCTAAAAAGTTGAGTTGCAATCTAGAATAGGTAAGATACTTGAGATAAACCCAGATAAACAAATTATGTTGGAAATTGGATCCCTAATCTAGAATAACAATGAGAACTCAAGACATGCATATTTAATCATCAAATTTCATGTCATTGCAGCTTAAAATCATTATAACCGATCCCTCGTGATATAAATTCTAAGAATTCACCGTAAAGTCCGATCCCTCGTGAGCTTTCTCAGTAAAAACTTGCATTAAGACCTGGCCTTATGGCAACAATGGTTAACAACCCCTATAGAATTGAGATACCAAGGGTATTCCAACTTTTACTTTCGTCAAAACAAGTTTCAATACGACATGAATAATCATTCTCCCGTTTGACATTCACACTAATAAAACAAGTTTCAATACACATGAAAATCATTCTCCCATTTGACGTTCATATTAATAAAAGGTTGAAATACTAACATGGACTTGAATCATAAACATGTAGAGGTCGAATTCACAACATTATACTCAATAGATTAGTTCACCAATTCCAACATAAACAAATTAGTTACACATGGTAAAAGTAGAAACAACACTTACAGAGTTTGACATTACGAAGACGATGGAAACTTCACGATACAACGATCACAATACACCACAACACTCTTAAGTATCTAGAAAACTATTCTAGAACTACAAACTCTAACAGAAATACTCAAAACTCGAGTATAGAAGAGAGGAAAGAACTCTGAATGTAGAGAATGGGATATGATAAATGGTGTTGGATGGCCCTATTTATAGGGATGAGTAAGGGTGCTGACGCTACGCGTCAGTGTGACGCTACGCTTCAGTCCCCTGACTCAGCCTCCATTAACGTAGCTGGTAGTGGCCACCTTAGAATATTATATTCAATCATGCTTGGCCATGTGTCCCTGTCTCCACTATGTTTTGGCCATTTATGCTGAGTGGAGTGGCCAATAATGGGTCACTAAGTGAGTGCTTGGCCAGCTTGGCTGTGGAGTCCATGCAGCACTGACGCTACGCGTGGCTGTGACGCGTAGCGTCAGCATCAAAAGTAGCTATGGATGCTACGCGTGGGATTGATGCTACGCGTCGGATCCTCCAGTATACTTTTCTCTTGAATTCTTTACTTTTTCACTGCAAAACTAGAGAAAATTAATCAAGGGCAGATTATTTCCAACAACATCCATTTATTGAATTAAAACCTAATTTTCTAACAAATTATCCAAATTTTTATTATTTTTATGAAATTTTTATTAAAAGATTTATTGTAAATTTGAGGACTAACAGCTACCATTCTTGTTCCCACGACGACGACCTCTAAAAGCACCACAGCCTCCACAGTTTGCATCATTGTGCACCACTACATCCATGGCATTCAAGGGACAATCAGGACGAATGTGCCCTAGTTGGTTGCATCTATAACACACCACCGTATCCTCATGGTCACACTCACAAGCCAAATGGTTTCTGCCACACCGGAAACAATGAAGACCTTGGCCATTACCTCGGCCACCATTAGCACCATATCTTCCACCACTACGTCTATCTCTAAGTGAAGAGGACCATGCATGAATTGTCTATTCTTCTTAAAGTTGCCTTTCTTCTTGAAGCTAGAAGATTGGCCCTTTAACTTCTATTCATGCCCTAAATAACTCTTAGGAGCCACATCATTCTCTTTAAAGATTCTACACATGTTCACAAGAGTAGGAAAGCTCCTAATCTCTTGGTGACATATCGCCTTCTTAATCTTATGGCATAATCCATTTTCAAACTTAACACACTTCGAAGCTTCGGTACCTTCCTGTTGAAAACAAGGGTAAAACACATATAATTCTTCAAATTTAGAGGCATAATCCTCCACCGACAAGCTTCCTTATTTGAGCTCTATGAATTTAAGTTCTTTCTTGCTCTTGTAACTGTCAGGAAAATACTTCCTTAAGAAATCTACCTTGAAATTCTCCCAAGTCAAGGGAGTATGAGCAGAAATCATACGCCCATGAGTCAAAATCCACTAAGACTCAACTTCGTCATGGATCATGAATACCGCATACTCGACCTTTTAAGATTCCAAACACTCCATTCTAGCAAATATTCACTCTAGATCACGAATCCATACATATGCATCTTCTGGTTTGTAACCCCCGTGAAATTCAAAAGGTTTTCATTTAAGGAATCGATCAAGACCATGATTCGGTTGACTAATAGGTTGTTGTTGCCATTAAAGAATATCAACAAATCGATTAAAAGCTTTAACCATAGCGGTTGCATCAACATTGCGTCTATTCGCCATCAATCAATCTAGACACATAACATAACAATACTTAGAAATCTTGTATTTCTTTACTCAAGATTTACCAACAAAAAAAAATCATCATCAACACATATGTCATCATAATGTATTCACAATTCGAAGGTAAATATTGGAAAGGAAATGCCTGGCCAGGCTTAATAACAATCACACAATCATCTCCATCATTCACAATATGAAATAATGGGCAATTCATGCCCCAACAACATATAATTATAGTGATAACATCACAACATGGAATAACTAGTGCTCTTCTAGTGTACAACAATGTTTCAATAGTAAACAACCACATTTCAATGGAAAACGACCTCAATTCAATAAGAAAATCACCTTACATTGGTATTCAATTCACATAGACCAAGCGATGAGCAATCAATGCTCTGATACCACCATTGTCAGGACTGACCTTACATAATCTTGTAATTAATGAAAATGAGAGTAAATTTTTCACGATTTTAAAAGCGATTGAAGTATGAAGGGAAAAATCATGAAATAACATTTCAACAAGTAACCCCGGACCATTTTAAAGACCTATCCCATATATAAAGATATAAGAAGGTATGTAAGTTAAATTAACAGTGCTCCTTAGATAATCAACCACATGATTATCATTAAGGAATAACGAAAGTATAGGCTATCTCAAGGAATGTAGAGGGGTATGATAAGAGGTACAAAGATACCCTAATTAATTTCCAAAAATATGGTAAATATGCATACATGTTGTTGTAAAATCATGCCATGGCTCAATAATACCAAACATACATCAAAACTTATGAATTTTTGTGGAATCATGGCCATGAATCGATTCAAACACTTCATGAATCAATTCATACATTTTTGGAATTCAAAACAGTGAATACGAAGGCTCTTGAATTGATTCAAGCAAGTTGGAAATTATGAACAGTGAAAACAGAACCTCTTGAATCGATTCAAGGCTCGTATGAATCGATTCAAGCCATTCTAGAAGCTCTTGAATTAATTCAGGGGGTCATGTGAATCAATTCAAGCCATTGTAGGGGCCCGTGAATCGAAGTCATGAATTGATTCATGACAGCGTCCCTACTGTATAATGTAGAAAACTCATGATTTTTCAACTTCCAACCACCCTAACTTTCTCATATCAAATCTAATGGCCACCAAACTTTAACACCACTTAATATACATTATATATGAGGCGTAACCACTGACTACATTCAAAAATTCCCAAAACGAGAAACTTATGCGCATAAATGCGTTTAGCCTATTTTACGGTATTTTTGTGCAACATAAAGGTCAATTCTCAATGGAATCGGACCATTCCAGTTTCTAAAAGTTCTAAATCATGCATAGACACTATTGGAACTATCTGTGGCATTCGAACACACTAAAACTCAATATAGCCCTATTAATTCCTTAATTATGCATAAACCACCTAAACATAACTTTATAATTAACAATAATCATTGTTAAGGTCACTACCAAAAATTAGTCTTCCAAAACATATAAGGCCTAATTTTCACAAGTGACCCCCAAAATGAATACGTATCACCATTCAACATTCAAGAAACAAAAGAGGCATATACCATATCAAGTGTTTTACAAAAGAATGTCAACAAGGCTTATAAGCTTCCATTCCATATTTACCTCCGCCATTGCTTAACCTCCAAAAAGAGTAGGATATCCAACATACCTATATCAAACTTTAAAAATGGCAACTAGGAGGTGAGTAACATATGCCAAATGAATCAAAGTCATACATTATGATGATAACATATATATACATGTGAACAACATATATTTCTCAAAGAGCATCATAAACTCTATTACATCTCATATCATTTTATTTCAACATAACACATATCCAAATCAATACATTCATAACATATGTATCAAATCATTGGTAATTTCATTATATACCATCACACATTTAAGGTTAGTACCACATTCCTTTTCTCTTTACTTATCAATCATCCATCGCCACCACGGGCTACCAACTCGGCATATCTCTGGCTATATGTAAATGCTCTTATGGCTAATGCATATGCATAAGGAATCATTATCAAATCGCAGATCTGACTGTGGGAAACAAAATCATATCAAATGTGGGTCAAGCATAGGTGTGCTACTATACCCCTACTGCAATAGTAAATATGTATACTTATCTCATTAATTGTATGCATAATATCACTCTTTTACTGGTACCAAACCGCTATCGCCCATTTGTAGCACTAGTCACCTCGTGACTTACGGATTCACAACATTGCCTCATTTGCCAAAAGTGCTACGGACCCCTCCCGAACACACATCAAGAGATCCGTGCCCCATAGGGACACCGAGGTCGCTTTCTCACCATAGAGCCGTCCACCCACTAGGCTCGCCAAATAGGGTGCCTCGCCACCAAACTATGGGCAGCTTTGTGATTCCAAGGGAAGAACATATATTTTACCCGTGCACTGGGCCGCCCTCCCACTGGGCCCGCCTATTGGAATCCCTAACATTCCACATAGACAGCGAATGATATGCCATGGATGTAAATGCCAATCAATGCATTTATCATACTATGTATCCTATAATGCCACTCCACAATCAACAATTCACCACCATCACTTAGGGGAATTCAATATTCTAATCATTCTCAACCATCACCAATTGTCATTAGATTTCATACACATCAATGGTTAGTGGCAATCATCATTTATCAAATCACATATCATGGGATGTTCAACATTGTTGTAATCAATTCATTAACGGTCTCAAAGCCATTCACAACAAGTTTCATTAACATGAGTCAAATTCAACATCATAATCGTCATCCTAACAATATATGTCACATAACACCAATTATTCTAAATGCATTCAAATTTACATGAACATGAAGAATATCCATCCAAGCCAAATTATGATCACTCAATCATACATACACATCAATAATAGATTAAATCATGTATTTAAAGATATTACCCCCTTCTACCTAGAGAGAAGTAGAAATCAACACGGTCCCAAGGTCCCGCCTCATTGATGAGGTTGTTTTCTACATCACATAATGTACCATACAATTATTTTCTATTCAAACCATGAAGATTCAAGTTCTCTTATTTAATTACTTAGTGTTTATGCCATTTTAGATTTCAAACCCCTTTTATTTCATTTAATCCACCACAACCACTAAGGACATGGTGTTCTAATTCACTTATTATGCATTTAAGGACCTCACCCACCTAGGGGTTTCCATATTAATGGATTCCAACTATCATTATTAACCATCTAACATCATTAATGGCTATCCACCATCAATGTTACCATCTCACCTTATTAAATACATTCTCTCAACATCAATAAACACTCATCCACTTATATTTCATATTTCCCCAAATTATAGGGTTAGGGTTTCATTAAAACCCAACAATCATAATTAAAGACCATTATTACTCGTCATATTTAACGCCATTTTCGTGTACCCCTCTATGCCCTCACACAACTCACATTAAATGCACCCCACCTTAGGGTTTTGCATCATAAATGGTTCCCTTTCCATGAATTATACACATTACACTCTTAAAATCCATATTAACCCATAGCCTAAGGGTAGACCTCAAGAAGATGGAGAGGAAACTTACCTCAAGCCAAAAAGAAGAAAGCTCCAAGAAAGAGAGAGAGTGGGCATGAAAATGAGGGGGAGAATGATAGCTTCCAAGCATCACAAGCTTCTCCACCTAAGCAAAAAGAAAATGAAAATGGTGAGGAGCAAGACGCATACCACACAAGGGTTTTGAAGAATGGAAGATGAGTGGGAAATAAAGAATGAAGAGAAAAGAGAGCTTTGCCAAAGAGAGAGGGAGCCAACGCGAGAATAAGAGAGGAAATAAAGTTTTTGCATTTAAAATTTGGCCTCTCATTAAAAGCTTTCCATTTTATATTAAATAGGATCTTCGTTGTAACATCCCAAATTTTTATAAAAATGTGTGATTAATGAGAATGGAAAATGGTTGAATATGAGGATGATATATGAGAATATGTATTGAATATTATGAAAGTATGTACATGTTTAATTTTAATTTTAATGTTGTGATTGAGAAATATGTCTGGAAATTGAATGATTATCAGGGCTGTCATGAGTAGAAAGGGGACAGATGTATGGATGTATATATATGTAATATGAGAGTGAAAGATGTGATTTAAATGTGTGATTAATAAGTTGGGGTGAGAATTTCTGAGTAAGAATGTTTAGAACCAGTTCGATGTACCCCATATGACGTATGTGATGTGTTGGATATGAATAAATTGGTTTCGAATGATTTCATATGCTGAGTGGTGAGAGCTTTCATTTTCTGCATAAGTGCTGATATTCTCGCTCAGGCGAGAAGGGATCTCGCTCAGGCGAGGATCCCCTGTATTGGCGGAATGGTCTCTGGACCAAATTTGCCCAGGGAGTTGTCCGCTTAAGCGAGCTGTATATTACGCAGTTAGAGGAGTTACTGGACGAATCTCGCTCAAGCGGGCATGGCCGCGCTTGAGCGAGCTAGTGAGGAAATGGTCACTGGACATTTTCCGCCCAAGCGTGTGTGAGTGGCTTGAGCGAAATTATGAGGTCTGATGCTGGATGGTGCTCACGCAAGTGTGACTAGTATGGTTATGTTTTGACCGAGTGTATGGAGAGCAAGTGGGACTCTAGATGAAATTCCACTTGAGTGAGGACTTAGAAAATAATACATGATTTGTGGTGAATTTCCGAGTGAAATTCTGAGTGACATATGTCCTAGTCTTTCCCTTCCGAGTGAATAAGGTATAATCCAAGCGGTTAAGATGTGAGTAAGTCTGAGTGGGACTTAATTTGGTAAATATCTTCGAGTAAGTGAGGTCAGAGTAATTTCTAACTGGAACCAGATTGTGGGGGACCCCTTCTAAGGGAAGGGAGGTTTATGAAGTCTTCGAGTGGAGTCCCGAATAGGGAACTTCCGAGTTCAGCATAACCTATTCCGAGTGAGTGACCTATTGGGCGAAAGGTCGATCTCTGGAATATTTACCGAGTGGAATCTCATGTGAGTGAGGGCTCAAATTTGGAATAAGGTTACCGAGCGGTAGTTGTGTAAGAGAGGACTCGGTCTGGGCTATTTTACCGAGTGAAGGACCATATGAGAGAAGAGTCGGTTTTGAAATAATTCACCGAGTGAGAACTGATTATAAGTTGAGTCGGTGTTGAGATGAATGGCTGAGTGGTAGCCGATCAGGTGTTGAGTCAATTTTGGGAATGAAATGCTGGGTGAGTGATGTTATATACACTCCGAGTGAATGTTAAGTATAAATTCCGAATGAATAAGATTTCATGTATTTTGAGTGGCTAAGTGTTAAGTAATTCCGAGTGGAACTTGATTAAGGAGTTTATTCCTGAGGAATGAATGGTTAATGTAACATCCCAGTCTTGAAGTTAGATACCGAATAAAAATTAAATAATAAGAAAAATTGAAAGTAAAGTAAAGAATTAGTTGTTAATCATAATCAATATAGCCTGAGAGTTAATGACAAGTTAATTGGACTTAATTGATGGGATGTGGCTGTCTGTGATTGGCGGAAGGTGTGAGTGGACTGCGACTCACGCTTTCCCATCCCACTCCTTCTCCTCGCATGCGTATATAGGTGCATATTCAGTATCACCGTGGGTGCAAAAACTTCTCCCACTACTCCATTCTCTCTTTTTCTTCTTCGTCTCCATCTTCTTTCCATTCCCTGTTTCTGTTCGTCACGACGACAGTGCGAGAAGAAGGTCAGAGCCCCGGCAAGTGAAGGACGATCGTTGAACCAAAGGAAGAACAACACCCCAACTCTGAACCAAGTGCAGAGTACGACAGAGTGGAGAAAAGCAGAACGAATCAGTAGAAGGGCGTCAGATTCAACGTCGAAGAGCAGAAAAGCTTCTTGAAGTCCCTTTCGTAGGTAGGGGGCGCTTGCATGTTGAATGCATGGTCCACGAACGGTACCGGATGAATGTACTGCTTGAGTGTATGTGCATGTGTTTGTGATGATTGGATCCTATGCATGATTGAAGATTCTGGATTCCGTGTGTTTTATAGTGGTTAAACAGTAAATGCTTGTAATCTAGATGGTGGTGAAGTAGTATGTTAGTATTGATAATAACGAATGATATGCATGGTTCTATTCTTGTTAACACTGTGAGAATATGAATGTGTGCTCATTAGTTGATTGGTTAGATGTTATTACTTGATTGCTGATGGTTGAACATATTGGTGTAAATAATAAAGCGAATAAAGGTTGTATTGAATCTGTTCCTACTTAATGGCTACGAAGGAGGTATCGGTGGTGTGATGACGCTTGTTGGTAAATGCATTTAGCTGCATGTGTAAGAGTGGGGCGACCCATGGAAGGTCAAGAGCCCCGAGGGAATGACTTCCAGTTACAGACCTCGGCTAGATTCCAAAGGAGCTCGTGGTAGCCGTAGGAGCTAGAGAAGAGTCTCGAGACGCCAATCGGAGGCCGGTACCACGCGGGAAGAGCTGAAGGACGAGGGGCTAGGAGAGGGGAAAACTGTAACTGAAAGTCATCACTCGAGTCGGATCCGCAGGCATGCATGTAGATATGAGGTTGATTAGAGTAGTACGTATAACGTGTGTGGAGTGTTATGAATGATTTCTGAGTGTGGGGAGTACCTGTGTGTGTTACATATGTGTCTTAAATGTCATTTTGCCATGCCTAACCCTAATTAATTTGAAAACGATTGAATGGATGTGAATGTGCATACTGACACTGATACCAAGTCCTTGATTGTCATTTTACATGTAAAAGCTCACCCCTGCAGTGGCTACACTTTCAGTGAACATCTCTCGGAAGGAAGGATGAAGGAGAATCCGAGTGCAGGACAATGAATCCGAGCGCTATTGGAACATATATCTACATGTGTATATGTATATATGTATAAATACTGTGTATAACGTTTTGTTAAGCCTTGGCCGGCTCATGTTTTGGTTTTAGTCCTTACGCTAAAACTTGATAGCTTTGGATAACAGAAGTCATGATGAAGTTCTTGTAATTATATGAATGCTTTCGTTTCCATATGTATGTGTTGTGTGTTTTTTTTTCTCTATACTATAAGGGATGTTGAGCGGTGAAGAGGACTGTATGAGTATGTCTTATGAGCGTAGGGTAATTATAATCCGAGTGATTAAATGGTAGTACGCCGAGTGAGTCAGTCGTTATTCCCCGAATGATTATAGGCCCAAGGATTTTTGAGTAAAAGTAAGTATGAAATCCCGAGTGAGGAAGAGTTGGTATTCCCGAGTGAAAACCTCGAGTGATTCCCCTCTGAGGGAGGAGCTCGAACGGTGGTTTAGAGTGGATTGGATCTTAAGTGTAAGGCATCAGTAACCCGAGTGAAAGATGTAAAGTCCGAGCGAGAAGGAGTTCTGGAATCCGAGTGGGATAACCCTTAGTTCCCGAGTAGAGTATAAGTATCGCCGTACAGATAAAATTGGAAGGCTAAGTTATGGAGTTCCGAGTGACTAGAACGGTTCGCCCAAGCGTGAGGACTCGCGCTGAAGCGAGTAGGTGTCAGTATGGAACACCGCCCAAATACTCTTCCCCTCCGTTGTTACGTTAATGTGTCCCAGACAACGGTGTTGACCCCTACTTGGGCGTTGTGGTTGAGTCCACCCAGACGTTGTCATACCTAGTTGAATTGGGCGGAGTGAGTTCAGGCCCCCTTCCTCCACAAACTACTACGCATGTGCATCTCCCTTCTCCTTCCCTCACCTGTTCCCTTATGCTGAAGCGCCCAGTAGCTCCCTCGAGGAAAGGTTTGTCCTGTGAGAGCGAGTGGACGCTGATGTGAGGTTTGCTTGAGGAGTTTCCATCCGCTGTGGCATCATTCAGGCGGTGTTGGACAACGGATGAGTGAGTCACCTTCCGTCCTGGAATCCGCCCAGACGCTGGAGCGTCACACCGAACCAAATAGACCAGTCTCGGTCCTAATTCCCCTGTTGCTTGTCATACGCGTGTGAATGCTCTTCTACTTCCCTCGCCTTCTTCTTCCCTTCTGTGTTAAATGATTCGTGGCTGCTTTTGTGAAAAAAATAATAATAAAAATATAAAAATAAAATTTCCTTGTTGTTTTGGGATTACTATTTGTAAAAATTTAGGGTGTTACATTTTGGTATCAGAGCAGACCGAAAGGTCCAAGGCCAAGGTATGCTTACCGAGTGTAAGCGGTTGTGTGTTTTCTGACTAAATGGTCATAATTGTTGTGATGATAGTTGAACCTGATTGATATTGGCTTGAGGATAGGAGGTTGTTCTCTCCTGGTCCGATTGTGTGTGTAACCTGGAAGAATGATATAATGTGCTAAGCTATTGAATGTTAGACTGAAAACCCGATCGGTAGTAAGTGGCTCGGTATACTTATCCTCGAATGTCGATTTCAGGATAAGGAATGATGCATCGCCAAAGCATGGAGGCTATAGCCATAGCATTCTAACGCTTTACGGACGTGTTTGAAAGGCAGGGCCAGACTCGAGCTGAGGATGGCCACGTGCTAGACCGCTTCCTGAAGAGGAAGCCGAGTGAGTTTCAGGGAGGACATAACCCGGAGGCAGCTTTTAAATGGACTCAGGAACTGGAGAGGATTTTTGGGGGTCTTCGTTGTACCGAGGCCCAAAAGGTGGAATGTGCAGTGTATATGCTACGAGATGAAGCGGAGAACTTGTGAAAGATAGCCAGAAGCCGATTCCCTAATGATGAAGCTCAGCTGACATGGAACGATTTTAAGACATGCTTCTTAGAGAAATACTTCCCCGACACAGTGAGGAGTCGGAAGGAGCTGGAGTTTATGGAGTTGAAGCAAGGCTCCATGACTGTGGAAGAATACGCGACAAGATTTGAGGAGTTGTGCCTATTCTACCCACCCTTCCAACAACCTGGGACGGAGAGCTCGAAGTGCCTTAAGTTTGAGAATGGATTAAGATCAGATGTTAAGAGGGCCTGCAGATACCATGAGATACGGAGTTTCCCTGCATTGGTGAATAAATGTAGGATATTTGAAGAAGATGACAAGGCCCACTTGGGCCAGAGCAGCAGAGCCAACCAGTATCTGAGGCCTCAGCAGTCACGTTTCAATAGGCCAGGGAACGTACGAAGAAATGAACCCTTCACTAGATATCAGGGTCACGGTGACCGAGGGAGACAGATGAGTGGACGACCCAGGTACGGTAAGTGCTTTAAATGTGGTGGCGACCACTTTGCTCAGAGTTGCAATGATACCGATGTTAAGTGTTTTCACTGCGGGAATAGGGGACACATTCGCCCTGACTGGCCCCAGCTCCGTCAAACAAATGCTAGTGTGCGTCAAGGAGGGTTCCAGGTGAAGAGCAATAGGAATGATGGACAAAACTCACGGGGCGGAAACAACAGAGCTAGAGGGAATATGATGGTTGCCCCAAATATCAGGAGAAGAGACACCGACCAACCAGCCACTGGAAGAGTCTACGCCATCAACGCAGAAGAAGTCGCACAAGCAAATGACTTAGTACAATGTAAGTGCTCACTCGGTAGATACACACTTAGTGTAGTTTTTGATTCTGGAGCTACCCACTCCTTTATAGCTGATGATTGTGTAAAACGTTTGAAATTACCGACCGTGGAAATGGATCGGATTTTGGAAGTAGCCAATCCGACTGGTCCTAAGGTACTAACCTCGTCAATGTGCAAAGAAGTGACGTTCGAATTGTGCGATCGGAGTTTCACTTTCGACTTGGTGTGCATACCCTTGAAGGATCTTGATATCGTACTCGGGGTAGACTAGCTTTCAGCCAACGAGGTGTTAGTGGATTACAGAAACCGAAGGATAATTTTCCCGAGACAGCACCATGAGGACTGAACAGCACAAGGTATAACTCAACTATTCATGATGCTTTGTCTAACCGAGGGAGAGAGTAAAACCCGAGTGAACAAAATCCCGATTGTTTGTGAATTTCCAGAATTGTTCCCTGAAGACGTACCGAGTGTCCCTCCCAATAGGGAAGTCGAATTCTCTATAGACTTGATCCCTGGGGCAGAGCCAGTCTCCAGTGCACCCTATAGAATGTCCTCAACTGAATTAGCCGAGCTGAAGAAGCAAGTGGATGAGTTACTCGGAAAACAGTTCATTAGACCGAGTGTATCACCATGGGGCGCACCGGTACTACTTGTTAAGAAGAAGGACGGCAGCATGAGACTTTGCATAGATTACCGACAGTTAAACAAAGTCACAATTAAGAATCGGTATCCACTACCCAGAATTGATGATTTAATTGACCAACTGCGTGGAGCCTCAGTCTTCTCAAAAATCGACTTACGATCGGGATATCACCAAATCCGAGTGAAGGACTCGGATATCCTAAAAACTGCCTTTAGGACTCGGTATAGCCACTACGAGTATGTAGTGATGCCGTTCAGTGTGACAAACGCCCCTGCTGTCTTCATGAATTACATGAACAGCATATTCCACCCCTATTTAGACCGATTCGTAGTTGTTTTCATTGATGACATCCTAGTCTATTCTAAGACTTCTGAGGAGCATGAAGAACACCTCCGAACGGTACTCCAAGTGTTAAGGGAGAAGCAGTTGTTCGCGAAGCTTTCAAAGTGCGAATTCTGGATGAATAAGATCCACTTCCTCGGACATGTAATTTCTGAGCAAGGTGTCTCGGTGGACCCTTCGAAGGTGACAGCTATAATGGCATGGGAGAGACCCAAGTCGGTCTCGGAGATAAGGAGTTTTATGGGCCTGGCAGGTTATTATAGAAGGTTCATTGAAGGTTTTTCTAAGCTGGCGTTACCACTAACTAAATTGACTCGGAAAAGCATTCCCTTCGTGTGGAGTCCCGAGTGCGAGAGTAGCTTCCGAGAGCTGAAGAACAAGTTGACAACTGCGCCAGTGCTGGCATTACCCGACTTACAAGAAAGCTTTGTAGTTTATTGTGATGCATCAGGACTCGGATTAGGATGCGTGCTCATGCAGAGAGATCGAGTGATAGCGTATGCCTCTCGGCAATTGAGACCTCACAAGCAGCATTATCCGACCCACGATTTGGAGTTGGCAGCTGTGGTGTTCACACTAAAAATTTGGAGACATTATTTGTACGGGTCCAGATTTGAAGTATACAGTGATCACAAAAGCCTTAAATACCTATTTGACCAAAAAGAGCTGAACATGAGGCAGAGGAGATGGATAGAATTCTTAAAGGACTACGATTTCGAGCTGAAATACCATCCGGGTAAGGCAAATGCCGTTGCCGACGCGTTGATTCGGAAATCCCTCCATATGGCAACAATGATGGCAAGAGAAGTGGAGTTGTTGGAGCAGTTCCGAGACATGAACTTACATGTTGACACCCCCTCCTCTCGAAAAATAGCAATCGGTACGTTAAGAATCGCCAATGAATTCCTGAAGTCCATGTACGAACAGCAGCAGTCAGACTCTTACTTGGCTGAGATGAAGAAGACCCAGGCCAAGGGAAAGGATTTGTCCTTGACCGAGGGATCAGATGGGCTCTTCCGAGTGAAAGACAGGATATACGTGCCGAGTGAGAAAGGATTAAGGAAAATGGTGCTTGACGAAGCTTATAAGAGCCTCCTCAGTATTCACCCGGGTACCACGAAGATGTACCATGACCTAAAGAAACAATTCTGGTGGCCCAGACTAAAGAGGAATGTGGCAGAATACGTGGCTCGGTGTATTACTTGTCAGAAATCAAAAGTGGAGCACCAGAAGCCATACGGTGCAATGCAGCCCCTGGAGATTCCCATGTGGAAATGGGACTCGATTGCTATGGATTTTGTCATGGGATTACCCAAAAACCGAGCGGGCCATGATGCGATTTGGGTCATTGTTGACCGACTGACGAAGAGTGCACACTTCCTGCCTGTGAACATGAAGTACCCGATGCATAAATTGGCACGAATTTACGTTCATGAGATTATCCGACTGCATGGTATACCAACTTCCATCGTATCGGATAGGGATCCTAGGTTCACGTCCCGGTTTTGGACCAGCCTGCATCAAGAAATGGGCACTAAACTTTGGCTTAGTTCTGCCTACCACCCCCAATCAGATGGACAATCCGAGCGGACGATTCAAAGTTTAGAAGACTTATTAAGAGCGTGTGTGTTAGAGCACGGAGGAGATTGGGAGCAGTACCTCCCCTTGATTGAGTTTACGTACAATAACAGCCATCATAACAGCATTGGCATGGCACCCTACGAAGCACTATATGGACAAAGGTGCCGAACCCCACTTTGCTGGTCGGAAACGGGTGAGAGTCTCCTATTGGGACCAGACATTGTGAAGCAAACCACAGAGCAGATCTGAGTGATACAGGGAAAAATGAAGGCATCTCAAGACAGGTAGAAGAGTTACCATGACAACCGCACCAAACCATTAGAATTTTCAGTCGGAGACAGAGTGTTTTTGAGGACTTCTCCGAGTAAAGGAGTCGGACGAGCCTTGAAAGGCGGAAAGTTAAGCCCTCGATACATTGGACCTTATGAGGTGATGGAACGAGTCGGCACCATGGCATACCGAATAGCATTACCGACCCACTTATCCCGATTGCACAACGTATTTCATGTGTCTCAACTAAGGAAGTATCTACATGACCCCAGTCACACAATGCCTGATGATGAAGTGGAAATCAAGGAAGACCTGACCACTGTGACTACACCGATCAGAATCATGGACCGATCGGTGAAGCGTTTGAGAAACAAAAACGTACAGCTGGTAGAAGTGGAGTGGCAACAAGGCAAGACTATCTCACGTACCTTGGAACGCGAAGACTCCATGAGGCAGCAGTACCCCGAGTTGTTTGCTAAGGTGAGTTACCGACTAAATTTCGAGGACGAAATTCTTTTGAGTGGGGGAGAACTGTAACATCCCAGTCTTGAAGTTAGATACCGAATAAAAATTAAATAATAAGAAAAATTGAAAGTAAAGTAAAGAATTAGTTTTTAATCATAATCAATATAGCCTGAGAGTTAATGACAAGTTAATTGGACTTAATTGATGGGATGTGGCTGTCTGTGATTGGTGGAAGGTGTGAGTGGACTGCGACTCACGCTTTCCCATCCCACTCCTTCTCCTCGCATGCGTATAGGTGCATATTCAGTATCACTGTGGGTGCAAAAACTTCTCCCACTACTCCATTCTCTCTTTTTCTTCTTCATCTCCATCTTCTTTCCGTTCCCTGTTTCTATTCGTCACGACGACAGTGCGAGAAGAAGGTCAGAGCCCCGACAGGTGAAGGACGATCGTTGAAGCAGAGGAAGAACAATACCCCAACTTCGAACCAAGTGCAGAGTACGACGGAGTGGAGAAAAGCAGAACGAATCAGTAGAAGGGCGTCAGATTCAACGTCGAAAGCAGAAAAGCTTCTTGAAGTCCCTTTCGTAGGTAGGGGGCGCTTGCATGTTAAATGCATGGTCCACGAACGGTACCGGATGAATGTACTGCTTGAGTGTATGTGCATGTGTTTGTGATGATTGGATCCTATGCATGATTGAAGATTCTAGATTCCATGTGTTTTATAGTGGTTAAATAGTAAATGCTTGTAATCTAGATAGTGGTGAAGTAGTATGTTAGTATTGATAATAACGAATGATATGCATGGTTCTATTCTTGTTAACACTATGAGAATATGAATGTGTGCTCATTAGTTGATTGGTTAGATGCTATTACTTGATTGCTGATGGTTGAACATATTGGTGTAAATAATAAAGCGAATAAAGGTTGCATTGAATCTGTTCCTACTTAATGGCTACGAAGGAGGTATCGGTGGTGTGATGACGCTTGTTGGTAAATGCATTTAGCTGCATGTGTAAGAGTGGGGCGACCCGTGGAAGGTCAAGAGCCCCGAGGGAATGACTTCCAGTTACAGACCTCGGCTAGATTCCGAAGGAGCTCGTGGTAGCCGTAGGAGCTAGAGAAGAGTCTCAAGACGCCAATCGGAGGCCGGTACCACGCGGGAAGAGCTGAAGGACAAGGGGCCAGGAGAGGGGAAAACTGTAACTGAAAGTCATCACTCGAGTCGGATCCGCAGGCATGCATGTAGATATGAGGTTGATTAGAGTAGTACGTATAACGTGTGTGGAGTGTTATGAATGATTTCCGAGTATGGGGAGTACCTGTGTGTGTTACATATGTGTCTTAAATGTCATTTTGCCGTGCCTAACCCTAATTAATTTGAAAACGATTGAATGGATATGAATGTGCATACTGACACTGATACCGAGTCCTTGATTGTCATTTTACATGTAAAAGCTCACCCCTGCAGTGGCTACACTTTCAGTGAACATCTCTCGGAAGGAAGGATGAAGGAGGAGCCGAGTGCAGGACAATGAATCCGAGCGCTATTGGAACATATATCTACATGTGTATATGTACATATGTATAAATACTGTGTATAACATTTTGTTAAGCCTTGGCCGGCTCATGTTTTGGTTTTAGTCCTTACGCTAAAACTTGATAGCTTTGGATAACAGAAGTCATGATGAAGTTCTTGTAATTATATGAATGCTTTCGTTTATATATGTATGTGTTGTTTGTTTTTTTTTTCTCTATACTGTAAGGGATGTTGAGCGGTGAAGAGGACTGTATGAGTATGTCTTATGAGCGTAGGGTAATTATAATCTGAGTGATTAAATGGTAGTACGCCGAGTGAGTCAGTCGCTATTCCCCGAATGATTATAGGCCCGAGGATTTTCGAGTAAAAGTAAGTATGAAATCCCGAGTGAGGAAGAGTTGGTATTCCCGAGTGAAAACCTCGAGTGATTCCCCTCTGAGAGAGGAGCTCGAACGGTGGTTTAGAGTGGATTGGATCTTAAGTGTAAGGCATCAGTAACCCGAGTGAAAGATGTAAAGTCCGAGCGAGAAGGAGTTCTGGAATCCGAGTGGGATAACCCTTAGTTCCCGAGTAGAGTATAAGTATCGCCGTACAGATAAAATTGGAAGGCTAAGTTATGGAGTTCCGAGTGACTAGAACGGTTCGCCCAAGCGTGAGGACTCGCGCTGAAGCGAGTAGATGTCAGTGTGGAACACCGCCCAAATACTCTTCCCCTCCGTTGTTACGTTAATGCGTCCCAGACAACGGTGTTGACCCCTACTTGGGCGTTGTGGTTGAGTTCACCCAGACATTGTCATACCTAGTTGAATTGGGCGGAGTGAGTTCAGGCCCCCTTCCTCCACAAACTACTACGCATGTGCATCTCCCTTCTCCTTCCCTCACCTGTTCCCTTATGCTGAAGCGCCCAGTAGCTCCCTCGAGGAAAGGTTTATCCTATGAGAGCGAGTGGACGCTGATGTGAGGTTTGCTTGAGGAGTTTCCATCCGTTGTGGCATCATTCAGGCGGTGTTGGACAACGGATGAGTGAGTCACCTTCCGTCCTGGAATCCGCCCAGACGCTGGAGCGTCACACCGAACCGAATAGACCGGTCTTGGTCCTAATTCCCCTGTTGCTTGTCATACGCGTGTGAATGCTCTTCTACTTCCCTCGCCTTCTTCTTCCCTTCTGTGTTAAATGATTCGTGGCTGCTTTTGTGAAAAAAAAATAAATAAAGAAATATAAAATTAAAATTTCCTCGTTGTTTTGGGATTACTATTTGTAAAAATTTAGGGTGTTACAGTTAAGGTATTCTCCGAGTGAGAAGAGGTATGAATACCGAGTGGAAGACCCAATAAGTGGTGGGTCAGTTTTAGAGTGATTGCTGAGTGAAAGGCTGATTAAGAGATGACTCAGATTGAATTGAAATTACCGAGTGAAAGATTGATTGAGATGACTCGGATTTGGATTGAAATTACTGAGTGAGAGACTATGTGAGTATGAGTCAGCCCTGAATGACTTGGTTAAATGGAAAGTGGATCGGTCTAGATTGTTATGTCAAGAGGGAAGCCGAGTGTGAGATGACTCGGATCCGGATGAATTTTGCCGAGTGAAAACCGAATGAATGTTGGGTCGGTTTTGGGGGAAATTCTGTCAACAGAAACCCGAGTGCGGGGAAGGATGACTTCTTGTCGGATTCGCCTAAGCGAATGGATACCTCGCTCAAGCGAGCGAGTGTAGAAATAGATACTGGAATTTTCTTGCCTGAGTGAGTGGCTAGTTGAAGGGGAACCTCGCTCGAGCGAATGCATTTGGGAATGCTTACTGGAACGTTTCCGCCCGAGCGAACTGAGACGCTCAAGCGAGATGGGCTGTCTCGCTCAAGCGAAGTGGGTTTAGCTTGAGCGAGTGACACCCTGATTATACTTTTTCCCCCTCTGTTCTCTCGATTTGATTATGTTGACCCTTCTTTCTCCGTTCTGATGGCTTGGACTCTTTTCCCCTTACCTTGTTAGATACCCGAGGGGATGTAAAAGGATATTAATGTAAATATAACATGACATGATGGATTATGGGGCTTCTATCTTAATTATGAAGTAACGGTGAGATTTTTTTTAAAGGGGAAGCAAATATTAAAACATAAAACTCTCACTTTCTTTCCACTTTCACGTTATTTCTTCCTCTCCTCTTTTCACTCTTCTTCTTCGTCTTCTTCCCTTCTCCATCTCCTCTTTTCTTCTCTCCAAAAACCAAAGCCGTGTGGAGCTTTCTTACCCTCTCCCATTTTTGTTTTCATGGAGGCTCAAAGGAGAAGCTCATGGTTGGATCTTCTTCCACTCTTCTCCTCTATTTTCGTGCGGATCTCTCTTTTCCTTGGGAGCTCATGGCCAACTCTTGGTGAGGTAAGTTCCTCACCATTCTTTATGAGTTTATGCCCTAGATTTTGGGTTCTTAGTTTTGGGGGAGTATTATGGTATATGGGTTGTTGGGAGAGCATTAATGTGGAAACCCTAAGGTGGGGTGGCTTAAATATGAGCCTTTATGAGTATCTAATAAGGCACTTAAGATTAATGTTGGAAGGTAATGAGAAATAAATGGGTATTAATGAGTGTTGTTGGGTTTCAGTGAAACCCTAACTCTAATAAATTGGGGAAAATGTGAAATATGAATAGAATGTGGGTTTAATGACATTGGAGAATGATATTAATGATGAGAGATGGCCATTGGTGGTGATTCATGAACATGGGCAAATGTTGTTTGGGTTTTGATGAAAACCCTAAGTGTGGTGATTTGGGAGTTTTTGGTTAAATAAGTGATTTCGATGATTTTTGATGTCTTAGAATAAATTGTAAGAAGGGAGTGAACCTTTAGAATCATTAGGATTGGTTAATGAGGTTAATGATATTTTAGACTATTTTCATGAGGTTGTGTAAGATAATAAATACTATAAGGATTTGTTAATTGATGATAGTCTTGATTGGGGCCAAGAGGCTTGTAATGAATTTGAATGAAATTTTATAATGAGGATATTTGAAGGGTTGAGGTGAATTGAAAATACATTATGGAATGGATGAGATAATGATGTTATTGGGTTTAGTTGGCCTTTTAAGATCTAGAGGATCTTGGCTTTGGGAAAGGAATTCCCGAAGCCTAATACAATTGCATAAGTTGGTGTTCATCAAGTCTAGGACTTGATGTTGGGCTTTATGATAAGCTAGCAAATGTTTAAGAATTATGAGGAATGCCTTGAGATGGCTAATTACTTGTATGAATGCATATGTATATTATGTAGATTGTATTCCGGGTGACGCAATGGAGCATTCAGAGTATTGGACTAGTTTCGGCTCTTCCCTCAAGGTAGGAGAGGAGTTAACATTCAAATTGCATGAGTAAATTTAATAGTGATTATTGTATGTGATGGATACTCATGCTTGCCTTGCCATGTATATGTATTGAATTAATTGAAATGGCAATTTGATAATTATTGAGAATTATTATGATACTCTTGTGATGGGTGCAAGTAATTGACTTGCATGTGTGTGAGGCAATTATGATTGTTATATATATGTATATGTAATTCGTAACACCTTATTGCCACATGTATGGGTTAATATTATGATAATTACTATGCCCTTTGATATCCATGTGTGGATTGTTATGAATGATGTTGTGGCCATTGAATGCCAATTATATGAATGATGTGCCTTGAAAGGCTAGTACATAATTTTATGGTTATTGAAAATGTCACATTAAAAACTTGAAAACAATGACTAAGAAACCAACAATGTTGAAATCCACTAAGGGTATGGTGGTGTTGGTGATTATGATGATGATGTTTGATGAGTGGCATTTAGGATGCACAGAGTGAGACTGCATTTGCATTGCATTGCATCCATGGCATATCATAGCTGCCGGTGTTGGAATATTAGGGGATTCCCCAGGTTGGTCTAGTGGGAGGGCGGCTCAGTGCACGAGCATTTCTGTTGTTTCCCCTGTGACTCGATGTGTAAGTCACGAAGCTGCCCATGCTGAGCTACGGGGAGCTACATGTGGTTGACCCTTATAGGGGGTGGCTCTTGAGGAGCAGGTGTCCCCGGTGGTCCTTCGGATCACAACTGCCATGTTGAGAATCATGGTTGGCCCGCAACACCATATGTTGAATATGTTGTATACCGCGGTCATGGTGAAAATGACCAGGTGTTGCATGATGGGCGATGCAGTTTGGTACCAGTAAAAATATGGTGAATATGCATGCATTATGATATATGTGTACACATTTTACTACTGCAGTAGGGGCATGGTATGTGATCATGCATGAACCCACAACTTGGTGTTATTTCCCACAGTCGGATCCGCATTTGTTGTTGTCTATTCCATTGTGCATATGCATTAGTCATAAGAGCATTTGCATATAGCATGGAGATATGCCATAATGTGATGATGATTGATGATGAATGAGAGGGTGGTATGGTGTTGATGAGATGAGAAATTAATATACCGGAAGACCACATAAAAGTAAGAAAAGACATGAATTAATGAAATGATGATGATAATTTGTGAATGCCCTTGTTGATAAGTGGCAGAGTGATGGTGTATGTGATTGTGTATATGTTGTGCTTGTTTATGATATGAATTGCAGATCATGAGGTTGTATACCTATTATAATAATGAAATGATGAATGAATGATAATCTAATGATTTTATAGCAAAGCACACATGATGCTTGTATGCATATACACATGATCACAATATATATATTATTCGTCATTTTGAATGTATAACTCACTCTCCCATGTGGTCTCCTTTTTAGCCTTGTGATGCAGGTTGCCATGGGATGAGTTCGGATTTCTAGTCAAAGCTTTGGTGAAGGTAAATAGTGGTAATGGAAGTGCCTTGGCCGGCATCCTTTATGGTTCTTGTATAATGAATGAATTCTGAGAATGTAGGTGATTTTAATGAATTTGAACATGTATAGAATGATTCTTCGGAATTGTAAATCGTGGATATAAATGTAGTATGTAAGAGATGATTTGATGTGTATTAGAAGGATTAAAAATTGAATGATGAGCATTGATGCTTAATTCTTGAATGTAGTATGTGGTATATGTAAGATAATTCTTGAATTTGTGGATGGTGAATAAATATGTAGAATGAAAGAGATGATTTACAGTGTATTGGGAGGATTAAAATTAATTGATGTATATTGATGATAGCGAAGGCTAGGAGAAGACTCCCGTGTGTACATGTATATATATATATATATAGTTATACCTTAGGCTTTGCATGCTTATGGAATTAATTGTAGAATGATGATGGTTGTCTAATAGGCTTATAATATGCCATTGTGTGCTAGCCTAGCCTTTTCTCTTATCGTCATATATGGGACGAGGCGTATGCCTGGTATACACATTCTTCCGCTGTATACTCTATTATTTTTTATACCTTTATGGGCAAACCATTTATCGATCCAGTTATAGATTACTAAATCTCACTCTTTGGTTTTCTGTGATTTGGGTCTTGATGTGGTCATGATGGTGTATTGGAAATGTTTTCAAACGCGAAAAATTTATTCGCAATTTTATTAATTATGACGATCACATTGGGATTCGAATACAGAAAATCAGGGGTGTTATATTCGTTCGTGCTCATTACTTATTCAAAAATTATTTTGAGTATATATTTAGATTCTAATAATATTCTTAATAGCCCTGACCAACAGTACCTCAATCGGAGATACTTGGTCCGACACTCATATTTTAATCGGGTATTATTTTCAGCTCTTTAAGTCACAATAAATTATAAGTATTCATAAAAATTCCTGATTTAGTTAATTCTATATTTTTGGGACGTTGATTAACTCATGTAATTATTCACCAATTATTCCTCTAAATTAGTCATTTAATTAAATTTTGGGATGTTACAGTTATCTGGTGGGGTCAAGGTCAAATGGTCTGGTTGGGGAATAACAGTGATTGGGTTATTCATATAATCACTTTTAGCTTTCTTGGCACTGGGCTTAGACTCAAGCTCTTCTTTTCCTTTTTCCAAAAAAAAGGATATGAAGTTGGTCTTATCAATCTGAAATTCTCTAAGCACTTTATAGAACCTATTAATCCGATCAATGTGGTTCCACTCTGGCCCATCATACCCAGGGAAACTTTTGAGGTGACCTGAGATAAACTTCATGTACATTGCAAAGCTTGGATAGCCTCTACACTTTAATTATTCTTTCTTGTTTTCCCTCATGACTTTCAAGTAGTCAGTCCTTAATTCATTGTACTTGGCCTATCATTTGGTACTAGTCCATCCATGCACAAATATAGAGGGATGAAGAGCAGTGAAGACATTGATAAACTGTTTTCAAGCTTTTTCACTAAGATAGGAGGGGGTCTATCATTGCTGCTACTTGCTGAGGAGCTTGAGAGGTTTTCTCATTCTTTTTTTAAAACTGACTGAGAGTGAGTCCATTATCAAAATTAGATGACTTAGTTGATTCCTTGGGGTCTTTACGGTTAGACCTTTTAGCTGGGGAGCAGGAATCACTTAATAGGGCTTCACATCTAAAGCTAAATCTTAACTTTTAGATTCATTATAAAATTTCAGAACCATTGTTTCTAGTTTTCTTTGCAGAATACTTCACTCTGTCACTTTTCTTCTTAGGGGTTGGTTTTGCCAGATCAGCCTCAGCCTTTTGTTTCTTCATGTCTACATGGGCAAACTTTTTCTTCTTGACAAGAGTAGGAAGGGACCTTTCCAAGGTCTGATCAATCAAAGGTGATCAAGCATATAGAGATAAGACACCATTTTATTAGAGATCATGTATTAAAGGATGATTACATGCTTGAACATGTTGAAACTTCTAAGCAACTAGCTGATATCTTCACCAAACCACTTGCAAAGGAACAATTCATACATATAGAAGAGAATTAGGAATCCTAGATATTTTAAATTGTGTTTAAACATTAAATGATTTTGATAATTTCATGATTTACAATATGTTTATTGAGGAAATAATTGATTAATGATTAATATATGGATTGGTTAATGATTTGTTTGAAAAACTATGAGTATTAAGAATTTCTGGGCAGCCCCTAATCGATTACGCAGCCTTATATAGTCGATTAGAAACTTTCTATTTCGTGTCTAATCGATTACTATCTTATATCTAATCGATTACGAACTCTCTGTTTCATGTCAAATCGATTACACACTCTTGTATAATCGATTACTGACTTTTTGTTTCATATCAAATCGATTAGCTCCTCACTCCAATCGATTACTAACATTTGATCTTCCTCATAATCGATTAGAAATGCCTCCTAATCGATTGCCAAGATCCTGTTTTTAACACAATCGATTACATACTTCACCCTAATCAATTTCCTCTGTGCAAAAATGTTTTATCTTCCTGAGAAAAACACACCCTAATCGATTAGTCTATGAGCCTAATCGATTAGCCTCGTATCAGGAGCAGATTTTCTATAGAATCCAAGTGAAATTCGTTGGCCCAATCCTCACTTACCTCATTAACTCCTATTTCTCATCTCTAAACCCTATTTTTACCCTATAAATACCTCTCCTTCCACTCTCCCATCTCACACCTCCAAATACCTCTCCTTCCTTTAAACTCTTAGTATCCCTCATTCTCTTCTTCTTCTCTTCATTCATCATGTCTTCTTCAAGAACAGTGAAAAGGGCTAGGTCCTCCATGAATCAACCCAACAACCCACTTGACTTCACTAGGTTCTTCTCCACTCCAAGAGACCTACAAAATTTCATCAGGAAATTTTTGAAAAAAGACATCATAACCCCCCACTATATTGATGCCCAAGTCTTTTAAAATCCTTGTTTTACCTTCACCCAACTTCTTCATCACTACAACCTTCTTCCATTCCTCACTCTTAAGGAAGAATTTTAATATCCAGAATTGATGAGGGTCTTTTTCTGCAACCTTAAACTTGTTGATGGCACATTAGAGGCTAGAGTCAAGAATGTGACTCTAAAAATCACAAACCAACAGCTTGCTAAAATCACCCAAATTCCCCTCAATGATGCTTGTTAGCCCAGGTGGCCTCTAGGAAACTCAAGAGGGGGGTGAATTGAGTAGTTAGGAACTTTTTCACTAATAAATTTCTCCTCTAAAAACTCAATATGCAATGATGTGTGATTTGAATAATAATGCTTAAAACATAAAGAGTTTAAAGGTTAGAGAAGTGCAAACAGAGATTTATACTGGTTCGGCCAACCACTACCTACGTCCAGTCTTCTCAAGACACCCTTGAGGAAATTCACTATAATCAATTCCCTTGATTAAACCACAATGGGGACTCACACCCGATCACAAATGCCTTGGATGCTACACCACACCCAAGCACATCACCCTTGGATGCTTCACCACATCCAAGAACATCACCCTTGGATGCTACACCACATCCAAGAAGAACACCCCCAGAGATACACCACTCTGAATATCAATCTCACTTTAGAGATAAAGAACTCTACAAGAAAAACTCTCTTTAAGAGTATGATGAACAAATTGAGGAACAAGAAAGAGTAATAACTCTATTAAGAGAATATGTCCATTATTGCTCTTAAGAAATGATTGGAAGTATTTGGTGTTCGTGTTTTTTGCAAATGAAATACCCTCCTATTTATAGGAGAGGAAATGCCTTCAAGAGGTGTGAAATTATTGACTAAAATAATTGGAAAGGTACCTCTTGAAAAAAAATAATATTTTATGAAAAGTTATAATGTTTCAACATGATTTTTTTTTCATCAGACTGTTACTGTAATCGATTACACCAAATAGGTAATCGATTACTGCTTTTTTAAACGTTTTATTTTAAAACCTCTGTTTGACCATGTAATCGATTACAACAGATAGGTAATCGATTACTTCAGTTTAAAATGTCATTTTTTAAAGCTCTGATAATCATGTAATTGATTACAAAACTTAGTAATCTGGTAATCGATTACGCCAATAAGGTAATCGATTACACATTATTAAAATGTGTTTTTAACTCATTTTAATGGCCATATTTTCTGAAAAGATCTTACTTTAAAGTGCTATGATCTTTGGTTTTGTCTTGCTTGAACTTTCTTCTTTGTTCTTGATCTTTTGTCATTGGCCTTGTCATTATCAAAATACTTCATGGTCTTCAATGCTGAATTTGCCGGTGGAAATCCAAAAGATGAGTGGGATTTCAATCCTATTTCCACACGCCAATCCCTTTAGAAGGCCAACCGTCCACTCAGCAATCATAAACTGGTAGGCCACTTGACTCTCAACAATCATTTTCTCCACTTTTTCATGGTTAAACTTCTTGTTCCCCATGGTGGTAATTATGCTTTAGTTGACGAAGATGATGTTCTTCTAATATGGGCCATCATCAACCAAAAAGAAATCAACTGGATTCAACTTCTTAAGCTTCACATGCTCAAATCCAAGGAGCAATACAAACTGCCCTATGCCATTCTTCTCACAAAAATTTTCAAGGCATATAGGGTGGACATGGCTGGTGAACTCCCTGAGAAGGTACCCTCCCAAGCTTGTATTGACACTCACCATCTCAACAAAATGGGTATGGTATGTGTTGCTGGTAGATGGATCTTCAAGAGCAATAAAATCCATGGAAGCAGTCCCTTTGAAGAAGACCATCCTACTCCCACTGTTGATCCTACACCTACACCTACAACCCACGGTGAACCATCCGCTCCGGCTGACCCATTCACCTCCCTTTATGCTTATCTTGACCAGCGCTTTGAACGTATTGACAACACTCTTCAATAGTTCCAAATGACTGAGCAGCAACACTTTGAACTTATGGAACAACGCTACGAAGAGCTGTCTCACAAAATTTCTGAATTTCACTTTTTTAATCCGGATAATTAGATCCTAGTTTGATATGCTTTGTTAGGATTTTCTCAATTATGTTTTTCCATTCTACACCTTGATTAAGTACTTGCAATTTTCATTACATGTACCTTTCCTTTTCTATGAATGAATGCAATTTCCCTTCCAATATTTCTCTATACTACTTTATCCATTTTTGATGATTACAAAGGGGGAGAAAAATTAAAAAATTGAAGTTCATCTAGAATCTGTTGAATTTGAATCTGTTTTCATAATAAGTTATAATCAAGAATCTGCTAAAAACAACAAGTGGTTAAAAACAATTACTTATCTCTATAATTTTAAAAGATAGCATAAACTCCTTTAGATAGGGGGAGATATTCTTCAAAAGGATGAGTTGTGCAAATAATTCTAGAGATAACCTTAGAGATAATCTTTTCAAATAATTCTGTTTGAACTAACACCCCAATGAGATGAACATTATTTGTCATCATCAAAAAGGGGGAGAATGTGTTTGAAAATGCTTTCAGGTTAAATTATTTTGATAATGACAAAAGATATTGAAGAATCAAGCAAAAAGGTTCAAAGTACAATGGAAAATAGAATCAGACTTTCAAATTCACGCAGGTTAACCGATTACAAGACTCTAACTAATCGATTACAGGTGTCCTGTCCAAGACCTAATCGATTGCAACATCCAGACTAATCAATTACACAAGTTCTATTTGTAAGCTAATCGATTACACGCATTAGCACAATCGATTTCCAAGTTGAATAATTGAATTAAGAGCATCAGGTATACTCCCTAATTGATTGCAAGTATGCAACAATCGATTACCAACACTCTGGAAGGTCACCAATCGATTACAAGACCAGGTCTAATCGATTACAAAAGTTCTGTTTGCACCCTAATCGATTGCATGAAGGTATAATTGATTAGCATGCTACGAAACATAATTAAATGCATCAGGTGTCACTCACAGTCGATTATAAGGCACTGCATAATCGATTAGCAAGTCTCTGTTTCTAATCTAATCGATTACACAATAAGGTCTAATTGATTACCAACTAAATTACACTATAGATTTCAAAGTGTAATCGATTACAGCTCGAAGCATAATCGATTACCATCGTGCCAGAAATTGGGGAAAAGCATTTTAAGTGGAAAACCAGCTCATTTCTCCATTTCAACTCAAGCACCCATACTGTGCAATGGCTCTGAAGAATCTAGGGCTCCTCTCCAAGGCCTATAAATGCAAGACTCCTTTAAATTACTCAAGAAATAATTCAATACATCAAAGGGAAATTAAATCTTGAGTCTTGTGAGTTCTATTTCTTTGTTTAGTTTCATTTTCTGAAACTTAGAGCTTATATTTGTAAATCCTCTCTAGTAAGAGTTAGAATTTATGAGAGCTTTCATTTGTATATCAACTCTATTGAGAGAGTACATTACTTGTAAACACAAACATCAAACACTAAAGTTCACTCTAGGTTGAGTGGTTACAAAGGTTAGGGTTCAACCTTTGGGGATATTGAGAGATTGTGAGATTGGGTGGGTTACCCTTATGCTTGTGAGAATCGGGTTCTTGAGTGTGGGACACTAGGAGACAATTTTTCAAAGCTTGTATCTCAAATCTTCAATAGTGGAATCCTTCAAGTGGGTTGCTTAAAGGCGAGAAGTACACCGAGTTGGTGGAACTCGTTAAATTGGTTTGCAAGCTCTTCTCCCTTATCCTCTTGCATTTACATATTGCATCTGGCTGGATTATTAATATTGATTGCATTTTCACTCTTAAACTTGCTTGAATAACTAGCTTTGAAGTACTGCATACCAAGTGTTTGATAAATTACCTTAATAACATTTACCCTTTGTTTTGCATTGTTTCTTGCATTATACTCACTATCTCTTGCACCAACACTTAACTTATGAAAAAGGAACAAATTTCAAAGGCATTCCAAGAAAAGTTTTAAAACTCAATTCACCCCCCTCTTGAGTATTGAGGCCACTTGATTTACATCCCCATGATATCAGACTTTTGACTAGGAAGTGACATCCACCACTTGTGTTTTTTCTCTCTACTCTATCACTTACAAAACTTTCATCACATTATCTAGATGGAGAGAAAGAGTCTGTTCTCCTATAGAATAGCCTAAAGTTAATGGTTCCAACAAGATATCTTAGAATCCTCTTCACAACACATAAGTGTGATTCCTTGGGGTCTGACTGATTTCTTGCACACATGTAAACACTGAACATTATATCTGGTCTGCTAAATGTCAGATACAAAAGTGAACCTATCATTCCTCTGTATAAGGTCTAATCCACTAATGTACCAGAATCATCTTTATTGATTATGCAGTTAGGATGTATAAGAGTGCTCATGGGCTTGGCATCAAACATTTTGAATTTTTTAAGCAACTCCTTGGTGTACTTCTATTGATGGATAAAGATAGCATCATTAGTCTATTGGATCTGTAAGCCTAGGAAGAATTCAAGTTCTCTCATCATACTCATTTTAAATTTTGCTTGCATCATTTTAGAAAATTCTTTACATATACTTACATCAGTAGCATAAAAAATAATGCAATCTATATAAATCTGCACAATAATATAGTTTTTGTAAGCTTTTTCTGAACAAAGTTGTATCTACTTTTCCTCTAGTAAAGCCTTTTGAAATAAAAAGGTGCTGAGTTTGTCATACGAAGCTCTTTCAGACCATATAATGCTTTATGAAGTTTGAAAACATGATTTGGAAATGATACATCTTCAAAACTAGAAGCTTGCTTTACATAAACTTCTTCTTTGATAAAATCATTCAGAAAATAACTCTTAACATCCATCTGATATAATGTAATACCTTTAAATGCTATGAATACAAGAAGTATCCTGATAGCCTCCAGTCTGGTTTTTTACAGGAGCAAAGGTTTCAGTAAAGACTATACCTTCTTGCTGATTGTAGCCTTGAGCTATAACTCTGGCTTTGTTTTTGATGACTTTCCCATTCTCATCAAGCTTGTTTCTATAAACCCATTTAGTTCCAATGATGCTCTTATTTTAAGGTTTTAGGATGAGACGCCACACCTTATTTTTCTCGATCTTATTCAATTCCTCTTGTATGGTAATAATCCAATCAGTATCCTTCAGTGCTTCAGCAATTGATTTTGGTTCTAGTTCTGAAACTAGAGCAATAGTGGATTGGTTGAGAAGTCTAGATCTGGTTCTAACTCCAATTGTTTCATCTCCAATAATAAGATCTGAAGGGTGATAAGCCTTGAATTTCTAGTCTTTTGGCTTTTCAGGATCAGGCATAACTTGATGTTATTCAAATTCTTTGTCCTTATTTTTAACTAATTCAGGTTGAGCAGGGTCTGATCCTTATTGACCTTGTTTAGCTTCTTGCTGCTGTACACCTACATTATTAAGGTCTAGATCTGTCAGTCTCCTATTAGTCTTTTGAAAATCATTAAACCTTATATGCATTTATTCCTCAATGGTTTGAGTTCTTGTATTGTAAACTATGTAAGATTTTGATGTGGTTGAATATCCCATGAATATTCCTTTATCATACTTAGAATCAAATTTTCCAAGATGATCCTTTGTGTTTAGAACATAACAAGTACATCCAAAAGGATGAAAATATGAAATGTGCGGTTTCCTTCTTTTCCATAATTCATATGGAGTCTTATTCAGTATTAGTCTGATAAGAATCTTGTTTTGTATATAACAAGAAGTGCTCATAGTCTCTGCCCATAAATATTTTGGAAGATTGTTTTCGCAAAGCATTGTTCTGGCCATTTCTTACAGAGATTTGTTTTTCCTTTTCATAACACCATTCTGTTAAGGTGTTCTTAGAGAAGAAAAACTATGAGTTATGTTAGTCTTATAGTAGAATTTTTTAAAAACTTTATTTTCACATTCTCTGCCATGATCACTTCTTATTGTACCAATACAGAATTCTTTCTCATTCTGGATTTTCTAGTAGAAAATATTGAATACTTTTCTAGACTCATCCTTATATGTTAGGAAGTATACCCATGTCATTCTTGTGTAATCATCAACAGTGACAAATCTATACTTCTTCCCTGCCAGACTCTGCACTTAAGATGGACCAGACAAATCTAAATGTAACAATTCCAAAGGTCTAGTAGTGGAAACAACATTTCTATTTTTGAAGAAGGATTTATGTTATTTCCCTATTTGGCATTGCTTCACAAGTTAGGGAACTGTTAAAGGAAATTTTTGGCAGTCCCTTAACGAGGCCTTTTCTGTGAAGTTTTGAAATATGATTTAAACTCACATTATAACATCTTAAATTTTAAAGAAAACAATTTATGGAATAATGGTGATTAATTATTTATAGTCAAATAATTATGGGAGATTTTATTAGACACTAGAGGTGAATTATCGGTAAATTGAGAATTACCAGAACCAGGTGATTTAACAGATGATGTGGGACCCACTTTGTCAAATTAAGTATTTGATGGGTCTAGGATGTTTAGAAAATTATTATGGTTATAGTGGTATAGCTAAAATAAAATGTGTATTGTTAAGGAGATAATTAATTGGACACGGCGTATATTATTAAATGGAGAAAATATGAGCCAAATGGAATTAAAAGAAAATTAAAATTTCTCTTTTCACCCTTCTCATGACTGTTGACTTATTCTTTACCTTTCTACTTTATTTTGTCCATTGGACAAAGAAAAATATTGACCATTGGGAAAAGCATTATGGGGTACCCTTTTTTCCAATGGTTATTGACCAATTTTTGGTCATTTTTTCCCTTCTCTCTTCCCCCAACCGTCCATTCCTCTTTTTCTTTCCCCCAACCTCCATTTTTCTTCTTCTTCTCCTCCTTCTGCACCAAACCGTCATTCTTCTTCCATTCATTGCCAAAATTAAAATCCAAGCATGGATTCATGGAGCTTGCATGGTATTTTGGGGCAAATATTTTATGGGTTCTCCATCTTCCTCTCAATTTTCGATTTTGACTTTAGCTTGATGGTGAGGTAAGATTTTTAACCATTCTACTCCATTGTTATTTTTTATGATGCATATGCTTGGAACATTAATATTGGGTTGTTTGGATGATGAAGAAAATACTGAAACCCTAGGCTTGGATAGCTTTGAGATGTGACTCTTGATTATGGTGTTGTGTTAGAAATGGATGTGGTTTATGGTTTGCATATGGATTTTAGGAATGGGTTGAAGTTGTTGATTGGGTGATTTTGATAAAAACCCTAAGTGTTGTTAGTTTTGGGGTTTTGGCCAAATTAATAAGATAAATGATTATGATGCCTTATAATGATTTTATATGGGGAATGAGTGTTTGAAATATTGGTATTAATTCTTGAGGTTTGGGAGATGTATGCATGTAAGTATGTATATAATTAGAAGAATTAATCTTGAGTGTTGATATTTATGATGATGTTAATCATGGTTGCAAACCATTGATAGTGGATTGAGGAAATGGATATTTGATTTGATGAAGTCTTAGGCCTTGATATGTGCCATTTAGGAATTGTTAATTGGTGATGGTATTAGATGGAGTCAAGAGGCTTATAACGGATTCAAATAAATTATGATGGTGATTAGATATATTATGGATAAAGGATGTGATCTCATTACTATTAAGTTGGTTAGCCCTTTAAGATCTAGAGGATCTTGGTTTTGGGAAATGAATTCCCGAAGCCTAACATAAGTGTGTGAATTGGAGTTTAGACAAGTCTAGGACTTGATGATGAGTTTTAAGAAATGATGCCTTACAATGGCTTATTAATTTCATGTGTATATATGTGTTGTTGATAGGATTGTATTCCGAATGATGATGCGGAATGATTAAGGCAATTGCTTTGTGGTTCTTTTCTCGAGGTAGGAGAGGAGTTTACATTTCAAATTGCATGAGTGAATAATTGTTAATTATGTATATGTGTGAACTCATGCATTGCCTTGCCATGAATGTATTAAATGTTGAATTGATGATTGATGAATGATGGCTTGGCATTGTTGAATGATATGGAAATACATATATATATATATATATGTAATGATGATGAATGATTAGTTGTCCCTTTTGTTGGACTTGAATAAATTGATGACATAGAATTATAGATGGATGAATTTCCTAAAGTGTGGAAATATGTTTATGATGATTATGCCCAGAGATATGTGTGGTTGTGATGAAAAATAGCTTAGAAACCCCCTCACGTAGTTGATGAATTAGAACAAGAGTAGAGAAGTATAACTTGTTGGAGTAGGCCTAAGGGTGTGATTTCATCCATGTATTAGACCAATTTTACAATGGATAGAGTGTGCCATGTGATAGTGAATGAAAAACTTAAGTTTTGGGCGTGTACTAATTAACTCGCTCAAGCGAGAGTCTCCTATATTAGATGGATGGCCTTTGGCCCAATCTCGCTCAGGCAAGGAGTGGAGTCTCGCTCAAGCGAGATGCGTGTGTAACAGAGGGATGCACACTGGACGAATCTCGCTTAAGCAGGTGTGGCCACGCTTAAGCGAGCGTGATGGGAAAACGGTTCTGGACTGATCTCTCTTAGGTAATTAATGTGGCATATTAGGTCTCACTCAAGCGAGCGAGTGGGGAATTTGATACTGGATGTTTTTCGCCCGAGTGAGCATGTAGGTGAGAGAAGCCTCGCTCAAGCGAACGAGCATAGAAACGACACTGGAGGAATCTCGCCCAAGCAAGAGTGGCCCGCTCAAGCGAGATCGGGGCCTGACACACAAAACTTCTTCGCTCGAGGGGAAATTAGGGGCGCTCAAGCGACCCACCTCAATCTCGCTCAAGCGAGTGTGGGTCTCGCTTAAGCGAGTTGCCTAGTGTCAGATTTCATGTTATTTTTGTCTTGGCTGATGTTAAACCCCATTTTTTTTACATTGTGATATAAATGAGGAAATATGTATGGGGTATTTAATAATGGTATGACATGGTGGTGATCGAAACTAATTGTTTCATTTGGGATAAAATTACTTATGATATATTCACCACCTAAAATGGGAAAATAGAAGAATGCTAATAAGAGTTTGATGATGGGTTATGAGATATATCCTTGAGTGATTATGAACCCAATGAGAAAATGATTATATGATGAGGTGTTTCCTATAAACTGATGAATCAGAGATGACAATGGTAATGTGCAATAACGAATGATGTTGTGGATCATTTCTTTAAGTAAAGGATGATCGTTATTATTGATGATTTTGTAGTATACCATTGTGTGTGATACAAGTGTGATCTTCTATGTGTAGTTTGAATTATAATAATGCAATCTTGTGAATGCCACACCAATAGATGAAACAATGGTAATGATAAATGAAATGAAAACCTACTAAATGATTATGTGGTGGTATTGATGAAAGATAAATGAATGTTAATGATGATTTGTGATGTTTATGATACCATTGTGGTTGATTTCAAGTGTTGACTTGCATGTATAATATATGATATATTGAGATAAAAATGCCATATATAAAACTTGAAAACAATGGCTACAACCA
This sequence comes from Clitoria ternatea, assembly GCA_037962975.1. NCBI lineage: Eukaryota > Viridiplantae > Streptophyta > Magnoliopsida > Fabales > Fabaceae > Clitoria > Clitoria ternatea. The sequence continues at coordinate 115,731,829 of CM075671.1, forward strand.
ACAATGATAAAATCCACTAAGATATGTATGGTGGTGTTGGTGATTATGACGATGATGTTTGATGAGTGGTATTTAGGATGCATAGTGTGAGAAATGCATTTGATTTGCATTGCATTGCATCCATGGCATATCATACGCTACTGGTAAGGAATATTAGGGGGTTCCCCCGGTTGGCCTAGTGGGAACACGGCTCAGTGCACGAGCATTCTTGTTGTTTCAATTGTGACTCGGTGTGTGAGTCACAAAGCTGCCCTTAGTTTGGTGACGAGGCACCCTATGTGGCTGGCCCCAATGGGTAGGCGGCTCTATGATGAGCAAGTACCTCGATGTCTGATGGGGAACGGCTATCTCAATGTGTGTTTGGGAGGGTCCCGTAGCACTTTAGGCAGTTAAAGCCATGTTGTTGATCCGCAAGTCACGGGGTGACTAGTGCTACAGATGGGCGATAGCGGTTTGGTACCAGTAAAATATGTTGTTGATATGCATGCATGCTTTGAGATATGCTCGTCCCACACTTGGTGTTATTTCCCATTGTCAGATCTATATTTGTTGTCTATTCCATTGTGCATATGCATTAGCCATAAGATCATTTGCATATAGTATGGAGATATGCTAGAATATGATGATGATTGATGTTGTGGTATGGTGTCGATGAGATGGGTAATTGAGTACCTAAAAGACCACATAAAATTAATAAATGATATGAGTACACAGAGCGATATTGAATATGATGATATATGTGCAATGGCCCAATATAATGAAGGGCGTGTTTATGTATGATTGGTGACGATGATTGTTGGCCCACTGATGTAACACCCCTGATTTCCTGTACTCGAATCTCGATGTGATCGTCATAATTAATATAAATACGAGTAAATTTTTTGCTTTCCAAACTAAGTTCAGCATCACACCGAAACTCGAATCACAGAAAACCAAAGTGTTGCCGGGGATTGTTGAGTAATATCAACAATCCTTGGACCGGTACTTGACTGAACCATTTGCTTTTGTTTCTGTTTGCAGTCAATACGTATTTTTTTTAGTAGTTATTATTTTGTGTAGTCGTAGCTGTGAGTTGCTTTGTTGTATAAACAATTGTTGTATGCAGTCAAGGAGCAGAGGAGAACCTTTCTTCTTTGATCCTGACATCGATTTATTAGAACGTAAACTTAGAAAAGAGAAAAAGCAAAAAGAACAACAGGAAATGGAACAGAGGAGAGTTACACTAGGTGACTACTCCAGACCGACTGAAGAAGGATCGCAGGCTAGCATCCTTAGGCCACCAATTGCAGCTAACAATTTTAAACTTAAACCAGATTTACTGCAGCTGGTAAGAAATGAACAATTCGGAGGAAGTGAGGTTGAGGATCCAAATTTGCATTTAGCAACCTTCCTCTAAATCTGTGATACAGTAAAAATGAATGGGGTCCCTGATGAAGCAATCCGACTAAGGTTGTTTCCATTTTCTCTAAGGGACCGAGCAAAAGCCTGGTTGCAGAGTCAACCGAGAGGCAGCATTTCCACCTGGGAGGATTTGCAAAGGAAATTTTTGATTAAATACTTCCCTCCTTCTAAATATGCAAAGCTGCGTAATGAAATCACATGTTTCCAGCAAAGAGAAGGTGAGTCCTTGATGGAAGCATGGGATCGGTATAAAGAAAGCCTGAGGAGATGTCCTCATCATCAGATTTCTGATGTACAGCAGGTGACTATTTTCTATAATGGTGTCAGGCCAGCTACCAGAGTCTTGATTGATGCCTCGGCTGGAGGCTCATTAACAACTAAAACTGTAGAAGAAGCTATAGAGCTGATTGATGTGATGGCTTCTAATGAATGTCTGATTAGTGAGAGGAACCAAGTCCCTAGGAGAGGAATATTAGAATTAGAAGCATAAGATGCTTATCTGGCTCAGAGCAAACTGATGACTCAGGCTTTGGAAAAATTAAGCATTCAGATTTCAGAACTCCAAAAGCCGAGTCAAGTTTCTATGATCAGTTGTGACTTTTGTGGTGGAGACCATGAAAATGGAATGTGTGATCCAGTTGTGCCTTCCGAGCAAGTGAATTATATGGGGCAGCAACAGTATCAAAGGAATTATCCTTCTAATTCCTTCAATCCTAATTACAGGAGCCACCCCAATTTTTCCTGGCAGAAAGGTCCACATTTGAATCAGAATATCCCATCGAGTCAACCCACAAATAGACCACAACAACCTTCTCACCCTCTTGTTAAAGAAAAATCCGAACTCGAGAATGTACTTTCTCAGTTTATCTAGGCCACTCAGGCCAGTTTTAAGAATCAGGAAGCATCCATAAGAAATTTAGAAAATCAAGTAGGACAGCTTTCTAAACAATTAGCTGAGAGGCAAGCAGGCAATTTCCCTGGAGATACCGAGGTAAATCCAAGGGAACATTGCAAGGCCATAATTACTAGGAGTGGAAAAATTATTTCTCCATCTCCGGGTCAAGAAATAAGTTCAGAAAAAGAAAAAGAAATAATACAAGAAACCGAGCAGGACAATAAAGATGAAGTAGAAAATAAAAATGAATCAGAAAAAGAAAAAGGAAATAAAGTTCATCAAAAGAAAAAGAAAAAGGTTGATCTGATTCTGGAGGAAGCTTCTAAGCTGACTCCTGAAAAACTGAGGAATGCTCCATTTCCACACAGGTTTAAAAAGCAAATAGAGGAGCAGAAGTTTGCTAGGTTCTTAGAGGTCTTCAAGAAACTTCACATTAATATCCCTTTTGCTGAGGCATTGCAGGAGATGCCTTCCTATGCAAAATTTTTAAAAGAACTATTGTCTAAGAAGAGGAAGCTTAGGGGGGATGAAATGATTACTCTCACTCAAGAGTGTAGCGCAATCATTCAAAAGAAACTTCCCCAAAAGCTAGAGGATCCTGGATCTTTCACAATACCGTGTGCAATAGGGGATATTCATGTAGGAAGTGCTCTCTGTGATCTAGGAGCCAGTATAAACCTGATGCCTCTATCTTTGATGAAAAAACTGGGAATTAATGACTTGCAACCGACTCGCATGTCCTTGCAGTTGGCTGACAGGTCCATTAAATATCCCCAAGGGATGCTGGAAGACTTGTTAGTAAAAGTAGATAAATTTATCTTTCCAGCAGACTTCATAGTGTTGGATATGGAAGCTGACCGAGAGATCCCTTTGATCTTAGGTAGACCCTTCCTAGCTACTGGCAGAGCATTGATTGATGTAGAAAAGGGTGAACTCATGCTGAGAGTTCAGGAGGAGCAAGTAATTTTTAATGTCTTCAATTCCATGAAACATCCGACTGAACGGATGGATTGCCTAATGATTGAAGAGGTTGAAAATTACCAGACTCCATTACTGTTAAAAACTAAGGAAGAGGCTCTATGAACTTTTTTAGAGGATGACTTTGACTCCGAGACCGAGTCGATTGAGTCTCACTCGGAAATACTGGACCTACTGGAAGTTTTGGAAGTAGGTGATTTCGAAAAGAAAAATGATTTGGAAAATACTGAAGCTGAGAAAGGAAAGGAATTTTCGAAAGAAAAATGTGATTTAAAACCTTTACCTTCTCATCTGAAATATGTTTTCCTGAGAGGAAATGACACTCATCCTGTCATTATTAATGTCGACTTAAAAGAAGAGGATGAGAATAAACTAGTTGGGGTATTAAAGGCTCATGAATCTGCCATTGGCTGGAACATTTCTGACTTGAAGGGAATAAGTCCATCCTTTTGTATGCACAAAATCCTGATGAAGGATGACTATTCCCCTATTGTACAGCCACAACGCAGACTGAACCCCATTATGAAGGAAGCAGTGAGAAAGGAAGTGGTCAAGCTTCTTGATACGGGAATCATTTACCCGATCTCGGACAGCACTTGGATTAGCCCAGTCCAAGTGGTGCCCAAGAAGGGAGGAATGATGACTGTAAGAAATGACCAGGGTGAAATCATTGCCACTCGGCCAACTACAGGCTGGAGGATGTGCATTGATTACAGAAGGCTAAATAACTTTACTCGGAAAGACCATTTCCCTCTTCCGTTTGTTGGTCAAATGCTCGAGAGGTTATCAGGACATGAGTACTATTGTTTTCTTGATGGGTACTCGGGTTATAACCAAATTGTGGTTGACCCGAAGGATCAAGAAAAGACTGCATTCACATGTCCCTATGGAATTTTTGCATACAGGCGCATGCCGTTCGGCTTGTGCAACGCTCCAGCAACCTTCCAAAGGTGCATGCTGGCAATTTTTGGGGATATGGTGGAGAAATTTATTGAAGTATTCATGGATGACTTCTTGGTATTTGGGAGCAATTTTGACACATGCCTCAGCAACTTAGCTAAGGTGCTGATGAGATGCTAAGAGACCAATCTCGTTCTTAACTGGGAGAAATGCCACTTTATGGTTAAGGAAGGGATAGTCCTTGGCCATAGGATCTCTGCTGAGGGCATGCAAGTGGACCGAGCAAAAATTGAAATTATTGAAAAACTTCCTCCTCCGATCAACGTGAAAGGAGTAAGGAGTTTTCTAGGATGTGTTGGGTTCTATAGAAGATTCATAAAAGATTTTTCAAAAATAGCTAAGCCTTTGACCGACTTGCTTGTGAAAGATCAGGTGTTTGCATTTAATGAAAACTGTGTCAAGGCATTTGAAAAATTGAAACAAAGTTTGACTTCAGCTCCAATCCTTGCATCACCCGACTGGTCTTTACCGTTTGAATTGATGTGTGATGCAAGTGACTTTGCAATCGGAGCTGTGCTGGGTCAGAAAAAAGGGAAATTAACTCATGTGATCTATTATGCTAGTAAAGTGTTAAATGAAAATCAAATACATTACACCACGACTGAAAAAGAAATGTTTGCTGTGGTGTATGCATTTGATAAATTTTGTGCATACTTGATTGGTGCCAAAGTCATCGTATATACAGACCACTCGGCAATCAAGTATTTACTAGCTAAAAAAGAGTCTAAACCGAGACTGATTAGGTGGGTTCTGTTACTCCAAGAGTTTGACTTAGAAATACGAGACAAAAAAGGAGTAGAGAACTCAGTTGCAGACCAATTGTCTCGTCTGGAAGTTGAGTCAGATTCTATCTTAATAAAAGAAGAATTTCCAGACGAAAAGTTGATGGCAATTATAACTGGGCCATGGTACGCTGACATGGCAAACTTTAAAAGTGCCTCAGTGGTACCTGATGGTTGGACATCCCAAATGAGAAAAAAATTCTTTCATGATAGTAAGGCTTTTCTTTGGGATGATCCATTTTTGTTTAAAATAGGCATAGATGGAGTAATCAGGCGCTGTGTGCCTGAATCCGAGCAAGAAAGGCTCTTGTGGCACTGCCACGATTCCTATTATGGAGATCATCATGGTGCCTCCCGTACCGCAGCAAAGGTGTTGCAGAGTGGCTTTTATTGGCCAACTATCTTTCAGGATTCCAAAGAATATGTCAAAAGGTGTGATAAATGTCAAAGGTGTGATAAATGTCAAAGGAGTGGAGGTCTCTCTACTAAAGCTGACATGCCTTTGACAAATATTCTAATTGTGGAACTATTTGATGTTTGGGGTATCGACTTCATGGGACCCTTCCCTAAGCCGCTCTCTAACGAATATATTCTTGTTGCTGTGGACTATGTCTCCAAATGGGTGGAGGCAATTCCGACCAGGACCAATGATGCACAGGTTGTGCTTAGGTTCATCAAGAAGAATATTTTCTCTAGGTTTGGAGTTCCGAGAGTAATTATTAGTGATGGGGGTTCACATTTTTGCAATAAGATAATGGAAAAAGCCCTGCGTCACTATGAGGTTTTACATAAGATATCCACTCCTTACCGTCCACAGACTTGTGGACAAGTCGAACTGTCAAATAGAGAAATCAAGAGAATTTTAGAAAAAGTGGTCGGAAAATCCAGAAAAGATTGGTCGGTAAAATTAGATGATGCATTGTGGGCTTACCGAACAGCTTTCAAAACCCCTATTGGCATGTCCCCGTATCAATTGGTGTACGGTAAGGCTTGCCATCTCCCTGTGGAGTTGGAACACAAAGCGTGGTGGGCCACAAAGCTGTTAAACATGGACTGTGACCAATCTCAGGAGGAAAGAGTTTTGAAACTCCATGAATTAGAGGAGTTCCGACTCAACGCTTATCAAAGTGCCTCCATTTATAAGGAGAAAACAAAGAAATGGCATGATAAGCGAATTAATAACAAAGAGTTTCAGAAGGACGATCAGGTTTTGTTATTCAATTCCCGACTGAAACTCTTCCCTGGAAAACTTAGATCTAAGTGGTCCGGGCCTTTTACTGTAAATGAGGTTTTTCCTCATGGTGCAGTCAAACTGAAAGATCCGACTACCGATCGGATTTTCAAGGTGAATGGCCAGCGACTCATGTAACATCCCAGTTTTGAAGTTAGATACCGAATAAAAAATTTAATAATAAGAAAATTGAAAGTAAAGGATTAGTTAGTCATAATCAGTATAGCCTGAGAGTTAATGATAAGATTAATGGGCTTAATTAATAGGACGTGGCTGTCTGTGATGGGTGGAAGGTGTGAGTGGACTGCGACTCACACTTTCCCATCCCACTCCTTTCCCTCGCATGCGTATATAGGTGCGTATTCAGTATCACCGTGGGTGCAAGAACAACTTCTTCCACTACTCCACTTTCTCTCTTTTCTTCTTCGTCTCCATCTTCCTCCGTTTCCCCTGTTCCTGTTCGTCATGACGACAGTACGGGAAGAAGGTCAGAGCCTCGTCGGGTGAAGGACGATCGTTGGAGCAGAGAAAGAACGACACCTCAACTCCGGACCAAGTGCAGAGTACGACGGAGTGAAGGAAGGCTGAACGAATCAGTAGAAGGGCGTCAGATTCAATATCGAAGAGCAGAAGAGCTTCTTGGAGTCCCTTTCGTAGGTAGGGGGCGCTTGCATGTTAAATGCATGGTCCACGAACGGTACCAGATGAATGTTCTGCTTGAGTGTATGTGCATGTGGTTATGATGATTGGATCCTATGCATGATTAGAGATTCTGAATCCCGTGTGTTTTATAGTGATTGAACCATAAATGCTTGTGATCTAGATAGTGGTAAAATAGTATGTTAGCATGGATAATAATGAATGATATGCATGAAAGTATGAATGTGTGTTTGATTGACTTGTCAGATGCTATTACTTGATTGCTGATGGTTGATCATATTGGTGTAAATAATAAAGTGAGTAAAGGTTGCATTGAACCTGTTCCCACTCAATGGTTATGAAAGAGATATTGGTGATGTGATGACACTTGTTGGTAGATGCATTTAGCTGCATGTGTAGGAGTGGGGCGACCCGTGGAAGGTCAAGAGCCCCGAGAGAATGACTTCCAGTTACAGACCCCAGCTAGATTCCGAGGGAGCTCGTGGTAGCCGTAGGAGCTAGAGAGGAGTCTCGAGACGCCAATGGGAGGCCGGTACCACGCGGGAAGAGCTGAAGGACGAGGGGCCAAGAGAGGGGAAAACTGTGACTGAAAGTCATCACTCGAGTCGGATCCGCAGTCATGCATGTAAATACGAGGTTGATTAGAGTAGTACGTATAACGTGTGTGGAGTGTTATGAATGATCTTCGAGTGCGGGAAATACCTGTGTGTGTTATATGTGTGTCTTAAATGTCACTTTGTCGAGTTTAACTTTAATTAATTAGAAACCAATAGAATGGATGTGAATGTGCATGCTGACACTGATACCGAGTCTTTGATTGTCATTTTACATGAAAAAGCTCACCCTTACAGTGGCTATACTTTCAGTGAACATCTCTCGGAAAGAAGGATGAAGGAGGACGAGCACAGGACAATGAATCCGAAGTGCTGTTGGAACATATGTCTATATGTGTATATGTGTATATCTATGTAAATACTGTGTATAACGTTTTATTAAGCCTTGGCCGGCTCATGTTTTGGTTGTAGTTCTTACGTTAAAACTGACAGCTTGGGTAACAGATTTCATGGTGAAGTTTTGTAATTAAATATGAATGCTTTCGCTTATATAAGCACATGTTGTGTGTTCTTCTATACTGTAAGTGAGGTTGAGCGGGGAGAGGACTGTATGAGGGCTTCCGAGTGAATGTAGGCATGAAATCCCGAGTGTAGGAGGCCGGTGTGACTATGAGTAAGCAATGGGGATAAGTGTGGGGTTGAGAGGATGAAATAAAGAGCTTGAATATGCTTCTAACAATGGAGGAACGAAAGACGAGTGAAAACCTCGAGTGATTCCCTGGTGTGAGAGGAGTTCAATTGGAGGTTTAGGGAGGATTGGATCCTAAGTGTGAGGTATTGATATTCCGAGCGAAAGATGTAAAGTCCGAGTGAGTTAGGATCGGTGTCCAGAGTGGTGGGATTTGGAGAAGCCGAGTGAGACTTAACTTCCCAATTTTCTGAGTGAAGTTCTTCGCTTCAGCGAGCAATATACTCGCTCCAGCGAGTGTGGGCTAGGAAGACTTATGTTGGATTCGCGTGGGCGGAGTCATACCTCGTCGAGGTGCTAGAGCGGTTCGCCCAAACGTGAGGACTCGCGCTGAAGCGAGTAGTTGTCTGAGTGGGATGCCGCCCAATTACCCTTCCTCTCCATTGTGGCGCTAATACGACCCCAACAACGGTGTTAACCCCGGCTTGGGCATTGTGTTTGAGTCCGCCCAGGCGTTGCCATACCTAGTTGAGTTGGACGGAATAAGTTCGGACCCCTCCTTTCCTCCATAATCCACTACCGCACATGTACATCTCCCTTCTCCTTCCCCTTACCTATTCCTCCTACTGATTGACTAGTGTTACTCGTGGAAGAGTTTTCTTTGTGACTTCCCTCCATCCGCTGTTGCATCACCATACCCCGCCCAGGCGGTATCAGACCCCACCTGAGCGAGCCAGCGATGCCATGTAATCCGCCCTGGCGCTGTTATGTTACACTAAACCAACGGACCGGTTCCAGTCTTAGCCTTCTGTTATTTGCCTTATGCGTGTGGATGATATCTCATTTTCCTTGTTCTCCCTTGCACTCCGCCCCTTTTGTTATCCGGTTGCCTCATAGACCATTTGGTTTACTTAATTTCGGAAAAATTTCCCCGTCTTTGGGTTTATTTCATTTTGTTAAATTAGGATGTTACATTTGGTATCAGAGCAGACCGAAAGGTCCAAGGCCAAGGTATGCTTACCTAGTGTAAGCGGTTGTGTGTTTTCTGACTGAATGGTTGAAATTGTTGTGATGTTAGTTGAACCTGATTGATGTTGACTTGAGGATAGGAGATTGTTTCCCCTGGTCTGATTGTGTGTGTAACCTAGAAGCATGATATAATGTGCTAAGCTATTGAATGTTAGACTGATAACTCGATCGGTAATAAGTGGCTCGGTATACTTATCCTTGAATATCGATTTCAGGATAAGGAATGACGCATCGCCAAAGCATGGAGGCTATAGCCACAGCATTCCAACGCTTTGCAGACGTGTTTGAAAGGCAGGGCCAGACTCGAGCTGAGGATGGCCACGTGCTGGATCGCTTCCTAAAGAGGAAGCCGAGTGAGTTTCAGGGAGGACGTAATCCGGAGGCAGCTTTCAAATGGACTCAGGAACTAGAGAGGATTTTTGGGGGTCTTCGCTGTACCGAGGCCCAGAAGGTAGAATGTGCAGTGTATATGCTGCGGGACGAGGCGGAGAACTGGTGGAAGATAGCCAGAAGCCGATTCCCTGAAGATGATAATCAGCTGACATGGAATGATTTCAAGACATGATTCTTAGAGAAGTACTTCCCCGACACAGTGAGGAGTCGCAAGGAACTGGAGTTTATGGAGTTGAAACAAGGCTCCATGACTGTGGAAGAATACGCGACAAGATTCGAAGAATTGTGCCTATTCTATCCACCCTTCCAGCAACCTGGGACGGAGAGCTCCAAGTGCCTTAAGTTTGAGAACGGATTGAGATCGGACATTAAGAGAGCCTGCAGATACCATGAGATACGGAGTTTCCCTGCATTAGTGAACAAATGTAGAATATTCGAAGAAGATGACAGGGCCCATTCGGGCCAGAGCAGCAGAGCCAACCAGCATATAAGGCCTCAGCAGTCACGTTTTAAGAGGCCAGGGAACATAGGAAGAAATGAACCCTTCACTAGATATCAGGGTCGTGGTGACCGAGGGAGACAGATGAGTGGACGACCCAGGTACGGTAAGTGCTTTAAATGTGGTGGCAACCACTTTGCTTAGAGTTACAATGATACCGATGTTAAGTGTTTTCACTGCAGGAATAAAGGACACATTCGCCCTGACTGCCCCCAACTCCGTCCAGCAAATACTAACGTGCGTCAAGGAGGATTCCAGGAGAAGAGCAACAGGAATGATGGACAAAACTCTCGGGGCGGAAACAACAGAGCTAGAGGGAATATGATGGTTGCCCCAAATATCAAGAGGAGAGACACTGACCAACCAGCCACTGGAAGAGTCTACGCTATCAATGCAGAAGAAGTCGCACAGGCAAATGACTTGGTACAATGTAAGTGCTCACTCGGTAGATACACACTTAGTGTAGTTTTCGATTCTGGAGCTACCCACTCCTTCATAGCAAGTGAGTGTGTGAAGCGTTTGAAGTTACCGACTGTGTCTATGGATCGGACTTTAGAAGTGGCCAGCCCGACTGGCACTAATGTGTTCACATTGTCAATGTGCAAGGACGTAACGTTTGCACTGTATGATCAGAGTTTCACCTTCGATCTGATTTGCATGCCCCTAAAGGGTCTTGATATCGTACTCGGGGTAGATTGGCTTTCAGCCCACGAGGTGTTAGTAGATTGCAGAAACCGAAAGATAATTTTCCCGAGACAGCACCATGAGGACTGCACTGCACAAGATATAACTCAACTGTTCATGATGCTTTGTCTAACCGAAGGAGAGAGTAAAACCCGAGTGAACGAAATCCCGATCGTCTGCAAATTCCCAGAGGTGTTCCCTGAGGGCGTACCGAGTGTCCCTCCCAATAGAGAAATCAAATTCTCTATAGACTTGATCCCTGGAGCCGAACCGGTCTCCAGTGCACCCTATAGAATGTCCTCAACTGAATTAGCCAAGTTGAAGAAACAAGTGGATGAGTTACTCGAAAAATAGTTTATTAGACCGAGCGTATCACCATGGGGCGCACCTGTACTGCTTGTTAAGAAGAAGGACGGCAGCATGAGACTTTGCATAGATTACCGACAGTTAAACAAACTCACGATTAAGAATCAGTATCCACTACCCAGAATTGATGATTTAATTGACCAACTACGTGGAGCCTCAGTCTTCTCAAAAATCGACCTACGATCAGGATATCACCAGATCCGAGTGAAGGACTCAGATATTCTAAAAACTGCCTTTAGGACTCGATATGGCCACTACGAATATGTAGTGATGCCGTTTGGTGTGACAAACGCCCCTGCTGTCTTCATGAATTACATGAACAGCATATTCCACCCCTATTTAGACCGATTCGTAGTTGTCTTCATTGATGACATCTTAATCTATTTTAAGACTTCCGAGGAGCATGAAGAACACCTCCGGTCGGTACTCCAAGTGTTAAGGGAGAAGCAGTTATTCGCGAAGTTTTCAAAGTGCGAATTCTGGATGAATAAGATCCACTTCCTCGGACATGTAATTTCCGAGCAAGGTGTCTCGGTGGACCCTTCGAAGGTGACAGCTATAATGGCATGGAAGAGACCTCAGTCGGTCTCGGAGATAAGGAGTTTCATGGGCTTGGCAGGTTACTATAGAAGGTTCATTGAAGGCTTCTCTAAACTGGCATTACCACTAACTAAATTGACTCGGAAAAGCGTTCCCTTCGTGTGGAGTTCCGAGTGTGAGAACAGCTTCTGAGAGCTGAAGAACAAGTTGACGACTGCTCCAGTGCTGGCATTACCCGAGTTACTAGAGAGCTTCGTGGTCTATTATGACGCGTCAGGACTCGGATTAGGGTGTGTACTTATGCAGAGAGACCGAGTGATAGCATATGCCTCTCGGCAGTTGAGACCTCATGAGCAGCATTACCCGACCCATGACTTAGAGCTGGCAGCAGTGGTTTTTGCATTGAAAATCTGGAGGCATTACTTGTATGGGTCCAAATTTGAAGTGTACAGCGATCACAAGAGCCTCAAATACCTATTCGACCAAAAGGAGCTGAACATGAGGCAGAGAAGATGGAATGAGTTTTTAAAGGACTATGATTTCGAGTTAAAATACCACCCGGGTAAGGCAAATGTCGTGGCCGACGCATTGAGTCAGAAATCCCTCCACATGGCAGCAATGATGGCGAAAGAAGTAGAGTTGTTGGAGCAATTCCGAGACATGAACTTACATGTTGACACCCCTTCCTCTAGGAAAATGACAATCGGTACATTGAGGATCGCCAATGAATTCTTGAAGTCCGTGTACGAGCAGCAACAGTTAGACTCATACTTAATCAAAATGAAGGAAACTCAGGCCAAAGGAAAGGATTTATCCTTGACCGAGGGGTCAGATGGGATTTTCCGGGTGAGAAACAGAATATACATACCGAGTGGAGGAGGATTAAGAAGAATGGTGCTTGATGAAGCCCACAAAAGCCTACTCAGTATTCACCCGGGAACCACGAAAATGTACCATGACCTGAGGAAACAGTTCTGGTGGCCCGGACTAAAGAAAGATGTGGTGGAATACGTGGCCCGGTGTATCACTTGTCAGAAATCGAAAGTAGAGCACCAAAAACCGTACGGTGCAATGCAGCCTTTGGAGATTCCTGTGTGGAAATGGGACTCGATTGCTATGGATTTTGTCATGGGATTGCCCAAAAACCGAGCGGGCCATGATGCAATTTGGGTCATTGTTGACCGACTGACGAAGAGTGCACACTTCCTACCTGTGAACATGAAGTACCCGATACATAAATTGGCACGGATTTACGTTCAAGAGATTATCCGACTGCATGGCATACCAACCTCCATCGTATCGGATAGGGATCCGTGGTTCACGTCCCGGTTTTGGACTAGCCTGCATCAAGAAATGGGCACCAAACTTTGGCTTAGTTCTGCCTACCACCCCAAATCGGATGGACAATCCGAGCGGACGATTCAGAGTTTAGAAGACTTATTAAGAGCATGTGTGTTAGAGCATGGAGGCGATTGGGAGCAGTACCTTCCATTGATTAAGTTCACGTACAATAACAGCCATCATAACAGCATTGGTATGGCACCCTACGAAGCACTATATGGATGAAGATGCCGAACCCCTCTTTGCTGGTCGGAAACGGGTGAGAGTCTGCTATTGGGGCCAGACATTGTGAAGCAAACCACAGAGCAGATCCGAGCGATACAAGGAAAAATGAAGGCATCTCAAGACAGACAGAGAAGTTACCATGACAACCACACCAAACCATTGGAATTTTCAGTCGGAGACCGAGTGTTTTTGAGGACTTCTCCGAATAATGGTGTCGGACGAGCCTTGAAGGGCGGAAAGCTAAGCCCTCTTTACATTGGACCTTATGAAGTGTTGGAACGAGTCGGCACTATGGCATACCGAATAGCACTACCGACCCACTTATCCCGATTGCACAATGTATTTAACGTGTCGCAACTAAGGAGGTATCTACATGACCCCAGTCACACAATGCCTGACGATGGAGTGGAAGTAAAGGAAGACCTGACCACCGTGATTACGCCGATCCGAATCATGGACCGATCGGTGAAGCGTTTAAGAAACAAAAATGTACAGCTGGTAGAAGTGGAATGGCAACAAGGCAAGACTACCTCTTGTACCTGGGAACGCGAAGATATCATGAGACAACAGTACCCCGAGTTATTTGCTAAGGTGAATTACCGACCGAATTTCGAGGACGAAATTCTTTTGAGTAGGGGAGAACTGTAACATCCCAGTTTTGAAGTTAGATACCGAATAAAAAATTTAATAATAAGAAAATTGAAAGTAAAGGATTAGTTAGTCATAATCAGTATAGCCTGAGAGTTAATGATAAGATTAATGGGCTTAATTAATGGGACGTGGCTGTCTGTGATGGGTGGAAGGTGTGAGTGGACTGCGACTCACACTTTCCCATCCCACTCCTTTCCCTCGCATGCGTATATAGGTGCGTATTCAGTATCACCGTGGGTGCAAGAACAACTTCTTCCACTACTCCACTTTCTCTCTTTTCTTCTTCGTCTCCATCTTCCTCCGTTTCCCCTGTTCCTGTTTGTCACGACGACAGTACGGGAAGAAGGTCAGAGCCTCGTCGGGTGAAGGGCGATCGTTGGAGCAGAGAAAGAACGACACCTCAACTCCGGACCAAGTGCAGAGTACGACGGAGTGAAGGACGGCTGAACGAATCAGTAGAAGGGCGTCAGGTTCAATATCGAAGAGCAGAAGAGCTTCTTGGAGTCCCTTTCGTAGGTAGGGGGCGCTTGCATGTTAAATGCATGGTCCACGAACGGTACCGGATGAATGTTCTGCTTGAGTGTATGTGCATGTGGTTATGATGATTGGATCCTATGCATGATTAGAGATTCTGAATCCCGTGTGTTTTATAGTGATTGAACCATAAATGCTTGTGATCTAGATAGTGGTAAAGTAGTATGTTAGCATGGATAATAATGAATGATATGCATGAAAGTATGAATGTGTGTTTGATTGACTTGTCAGATGCTATTACTTGATTGCTGATGGTTGATCATATTGGTGTAAATAATAAAGTGAGTAAAGGTTGCATTGAACCTGTTCCCACTTAATGGTTATGAAAGAGATATTGGTGATGTGATGACACTTGTTGGTAGATGCATTTAGCTGCATGTGTAGGAGTGGGGCGACCCGTGGAAGGTCAAGAGCCCCGAGAGAATGACTTCCAGTTACAGACCCCGGCTAGATTCCGAGGGAGCTCGTGGTAGCCGTAGGAGCTAGAGAGGAGTCTCGAGACGCCAATGGGAGGCCGGTACCACGCGGGAAGAGCTGAAGGACGAGGGGCCAAGAGAGGGGAAAACTGTGACTGAAAGTCATCACTCGAGTCGGATCCGCAGTCATGCATGTAAATACGAGGTTGATTAGAGTAGTACGTATAACGTGTGTGGAGTGTTATGAATGATCTTCGAGTGTGGGAAATACCTGTGTGTGTTATATGTGTGTCTTAAATGTCACTTTGTCGAGTTTAACTTTAATTAATTAGAAACCAATAGAATGGATGTGAATGTGCATGCTGACACTGATACCGAGTCTTTGATTGTCATTTTACATGAAAAAGCTCACCCCTGCAGTGGCTATACTTTCAGTGAACATCTCTCAGAAAGAAGGATGAAGGAGGACGAGCACAGGACAATGAATCCGAAGTGCTGTTGGAACATATGTCTATATGTGTATATGTGTATATTTGTGTAAATGCTGTGTATAACGTTTTATTAAGCCTTGGTCGGCTCATGTTTTGGTTGTAGTTCTTACGTTAAAACTGACAGCTTGGGTAACAGATTTCATGGTGAAGTTTTGTAATTAAATATGAATGCTTTCGCTTATATAAGCACATGTTGTGTGTTCTTCTATACTGTAAGTGAGGTTGAGCGGGGAGAGGACTGTATGAGGGCTTCCGAGTGAATGTAGGCATAAAATCCCGAGTGTAGGAGGCCGGTGTGACTATGAGTAAGCAGTGGGGATAAGTGTGGGGTTGAGAGGATGAAATAAAGAGCTTGAATATGCTTCTAACAATGGAGGAACGAAAGACAAGTGAAAACCTCGAGTGATTCCCTGGTGTGAGAGGAGTTCAATTGGAGGTTTAGGGAGGATTGGATCCTAAGTGTCAGGTATTGATATTCCGAGCGAAAGATGTAAAGTCCGAGTGAGTTAGGATCGGTGTCCAGAGTGGTTAGGTTTGGAGAAGCCGAGTGAGACTTAACTTCCCAATTTTCTGAGCGAAGTTCTTCGTTTCAGCGAGCAATATACTTGCTCCAGCGAGTGTGGGCTAGGAAGACTTATGTTGGATTCGCGTGGGCGGAGTCATACCTCGCCGAGGTGCTAGAGCGGTTCGCCCAAGCGTGAGGACTCGCGCTGAAGCGAGTAGTTGTCTGAGTGGGATGCCGCCCAATTACCCTTCCTCTCTGTTGTGGCGCTAATGCGACCCCAACAACGGTGTTAACCCCGGCTTGGGCATTGTGTTTGAGTCCGCCCAGGCGTTGCCATACCTAGTTGAGTTGGGCGGAATAAGTTTAGACCCCTCCTTTCCTCCACAATCCACTACCGCACATGTACATCTCCCTTCTCCTTCCCCTTACCTATTCCTCCTACTGATTGACTAGTGTTACTCGTGGAAGAGTTTTCTTTGTGACTTCCCTCAATCCGCTGTTGCATCACCATACCCCGCCCAGGCGGTATCAGACCCCGCCTGAGCGAGCCAGCGATGCCATGTAATCCGCCCTGGCGCTGTTATGTTACACTAAACCAACGGACCGGTTCCAGTCTTAGCCTTCTGTTATTTGCCTTATGCGTATGGATGATATCTCATTTTCCTTGTTCTCCCTTGCACTCCGCCCCTTTTGTTATCCGGTTGCCTCATAGACCATTTGGTTTACTTAATTTCGAAAAAATTTCCCCGTCTTTGGGTTTATTTCATTTTGTTAAATTAGGATGTTACAACTCAAACTCTACTTTGGAGGAGAGTTTGATAGGCAGAAAACCTCCTTGTTACTGAAGCCATCTTCTTAGATACAATAAGGTCAAGCTAGTGACCTTAAAGAAGCGCTCTAGGGAGGCAGCCCTACCCTCCGATTGTTTTGTTTTGAAATTTGAGTCAGAATGAATAAAAAAAAGAGAGGAAAAAACTAAAATGAAGTTTGTGAAGTTGAAGAAGGAAATCCGAGCTAGATTCTTCTATTTTCGCTCAGGCGAAGCACGTGTAGCTTAGGCGAGACACTGCTGGGTGTTGTTTCACAGTTAAGCAAGAAATTACTGAGTTTTGAGTAAAAATAGTGCACTCGGATAACTGTTACTTAGTTCTAATCCTTCTTCCCAATTGAATTTCACTCGTCATTTTTCAATAAAATTTCAAATTCTGATGCGAATAAAAGGAAGACTTTGAAGGATTTCTGATCGTTGATGTAATGAACGGGTCAGGTAGTGAAAAGTAACTTATTTCAGTCGGCTTTTCATCACTCGGATTCCTCACTCATCACAATCAGTATTGTATCCATTAGTCTCATATGCACGCGGTCTTTCGGTTTTTCATTTATCCACACGTCTCTCCATCTTGGTCTCTTCCACTTTTGTCACTCTTCATTCACTCGGTCAGCCATTCTTTCGTGTTCTTTCACTTGTTTCTCCATTTTTCTGACCACTCGTTGTTTGTTCATTCGTTTTTCACTTTTACCCGGTATAATCCACTCAGTATTCATTTACTCGTTGTTTCATTCCACCTACTTTCTTTCTCGGTTTTCTCACATTGTACTTTTCTTTTTCATCTACTCGTGTTTCATTCGTGATTGTCACACTCAGTATTTCCAGTCACTCAATTTCCTGTCATCTCATTTTTCATTCCCCTAGTTTCTCCATTCACTCGGCCCCTCGCTGTATTCGTTTTGTTTACTCGGCCTTTCATTTACTCGGTATTTCATTCATTCCATTTTCCACTCCTGTCATTTTTGTTCTTCGCCCGAACTCTCATTGTCATTCACTCATTCTTCATATCTCAGATCTAGATCACTCGGTTTCTTCCACTCGAATCCCTCATTCCTCACTCCTCACTCAGTTTCTTTTATTTATGTGTCACTTGACCTTCTTTTCATATATTCTGTTGTCCACTCTCACCCGTCACTCATTCCCATACTTTATCTCTTCCTCTCAGTCGTTGATTCATTCATTCGTGCTTTCAATCCACCTGAGTTCTTCCTTGGTTTCATCACCCGATCTCTCTGCATGTGTTGGTTGTTCGTCCAGCCTTTCATTCACTCATTCTTTCGTCTACTCATTTTGTCACTCAATCGTCTTCTTCTTCATCCATTCGGTATTCCGATTCACTCGGACCCCTATGTAGTCATTCTTGTATTCACTCATTTTTCTCACTCAGTCGCTCCATATCATTCTGACTTTTGTTGTTCACCTTATTTTTCACTCGTTTTTCATCCACTCGGTCTTCATTCATTCGGTCACTCTATTTCACTCATTCTTCATTCACTCCGTCAATCTTCCACTCGTCTTTCATTTATTTGGTCACTTTCACTTATCTACTCGTATCTCCATCTTGGTCTCTTTCACTTCTGTCACTCGATTTTTCATTCACTCAGTTCCTCATTCACTAGGTTTCTCGCTAGATCACTCGGTTTCTTCCACTCGTTCATCTCCGTCATCTGATCGGTATACCCTTTACTCATCTCCACTCGGAATAGTCTCAGTCATTTCCTAATTTATTCTTTCAATTACTTGATTTTCTCAACCACCCTCAATCCACTCGTTCCTAAATTCACTCAGGTGCCATTCCACTTCTTGTTTCATTTCTTCAGCTTTACTTTCAGTTTTTCGTTCATTTGTTGTTCATCAGTATTTCCATTTACGCATTCCTTCTCCGCAATTATTGTTTGTTTACTTTTCCAACTCGTTCTTCATTTCTCAGATTTTTATCACTCAGTACCTTTCTCCATTCTCACTCGGTTATCATCGTTTCACCCTTTTCACTCTTTTCGCTCATTATTCATTTACTCGGTATTCCTTCATTCGTTCATACTTCTATTCGTTTCTTTTATTATTCGCTTCTTGATTCACTCGTATTTCATTACAATGGTTCACTCGTTTCTCTTACGCTCTATTTCATTTATTTAAAGTTTTCATTTGCCCATTTTGTCTTATCGTCTGTTCATTTATTCATCTTCCATTCTCCTATGTCCATTTAGTATCACAGTGGTATCACATTGGTATTATCCCACTCTTACTCGATCTTCTACCCCTCTAGTAATTGAGTATTCTAAAAAAAATAAAATAAAATAAAATAAAATTCTAAAATATATATATATAATAAATAAATAAATAATAAACAATATAATAATAATAGTAGTAATACATATAATAAAATAATAATTAAAGCTGAACACATTTACGCGTTTCTTGAAAATTGAATTCAACAATATAAAAGAGAAACCCTTTCAGCTTCCAACCCTCAGTACCTATGCTGAACTTGGGCTGAAGACGAAAAGACACTTTCTGGTTTCTAAGAAAGGTATCACCTTTCCACTTCTTTCACTGATTTCGTGCATTTGTAAGATCATGTTTATTATCTTCTTGTTCATTGTTATTGTTTTCCGCTATTCACAAGCCATGCGTCTTATAGTTTTTGGTTGCTGTTGGATTGCTGTTCTTATTTTTTTACTTAGGTTGGTTATCATCATTATTTTAACATTAATCATGAAAAGAAGATCACAAAGACTTCTGCAGAAACCTAGACCAAATTTTGCAGAAGGAAGTATGCGAAGGAAACAAATAGATAACGAAAGAGAAGTGGCAACCATCACTATATCTGATTCATCTGTACATGTACCTAGTCGAAGTCAGGAGCAAAGGGATGTATCTCCTCTGGTTCAAAGGAATGTATCTCCTGCGAGTGAGGAAAATGAATCACCAGAGGTTGAAAGTGTTAAGGCTGTTGAAAACTGTGCTATGAAGTTTAAAGCCACAGAACCAGAACGTCCCAAGCAATCTGTAGGAGCTGGTTCTTCTTCTTCTTCTTCTGACATTCTTTTAGTGTTACAGGAATTACAGGTTGTGAAGAAGATGCAACTTGAAATTTATGATCGGGTTTTGAACCATGATCAGATGCTCAGGAAGATTGCCACGAAACTGAGGGTTGAACATTCAGCAGAAATGGGAGTCCCACTGGATAGAAATGCGTGGTTAGCTTCCATTGGATTCACGATTCCCTCCCAGCAGGACAAAGACGATGAAGATCAGAATGTTTAAGCAGTTGTTCCACGTTTTTTATGATGTTTCCTATGTAATTAATTTAATGTTATTGTAACTGCTTTCTGAACAGTGAACTGGTTTCTATTTTTATTATGTAATGAAAATTTTATTTTCTGTTAATTTGTTGTTTTATTCGGTTTTTTCATATGTATTGGTAAAATTTATGAGTCCCAATCCGATTACACGTTTTTCCATCCACAACCACTCAGGTAAAAAGGGAAGTCTCTTTCCAACTTATTCTTTAATTAATATTCTTAATTATAAGTTGCAAAAGTATGCTTATTGTTTCTTTCACTCCGTCTTCATAATTTAAAAGTTGCTGATTCGTTAAGCTGTAGTCGGATAAATTAATTGATCGGTTTTTGCTTAACTCATGATCTCTGCCCATAACTATTCTTCATCATTAATTAAATGTTTACTCGGCGTGCTAGTTAGCAATCTAAATGTATGATCTTACATTAAGTTTGGGGACATGACTGGCTGATTGACTATTATATTCGTAGCTTTTGAGCCTGTGTATCCTTTTCCGAGTGAACTTGCATGCTAGTTAGTGAGACAGAATTTGCCTCAGTTCTTGCTAATTGTCGTATGTCAACCAATCGGAAATGATGAAGGCCTTCTTTGATTATTCAGCCAGGGCCAAAAATTTGCCATCCTAATTTCATTAATCATCCTTTGACCCAATAAGTATGTTTGAGCCTGAGACCCTTTTATTCGTTTTAAAAAACCTAACATTACAAGCCTAATTATCCAAGAAAAACCCGACTAGAGTACCCTCGATGTTCCACTGGTGTATTGCTAGGTTTTTGCTTATTGCTAGGGACTAGCAATCTCTAAGTTTGGGGATGAAGAGTAAGAAGAGTGTGCCTAACAGTAATTAAGGACACACCCTGACCTTAATTATGGATAAATATGTAGAAAAATAAAAGGAAGAAAGGCAAAGCCGAGAGAAAAATGAACAAAGTTCAGAAAAGAAAAAGAGGTGCAAAGCACCACAAAAAAAAAATTCGATTGAAAAAGATGGAAAGAAAAGAAAGAAAAGGAAAGGAAAAGTCCGAAGGACTAAAAGAAAAAGAAGGTGCAAAACAGCACGAGTTATTAAGTAGCATTCAGTCAGAAAAATAAAGAGAGTTGTTAGTAGAGGCAATTAGGTTAGAATTGAGGCAAGGCATCAGTGGATACATCTTGTAACCTATTTATGACTCGGAAAAACAATAATTGAGCCTATAGCTGAGCCCCATTATAAGCTTAAAAAGCCCTTTCTGATCCGATTGAGTTGGCATATTTCATGATGTTTAGAACTGTTGCAAGCCTATGTTGATCTAACTAGTATGCAGGTGATGAGTGCATTCGAGTCACCTTACACACCGAGAGAAGAGTTAAACACCGACCAGTGAGGAAAGCATCAGCAGCTTGTCTTCCAAAGGAGGTGTAAGTATTTATACTTTTAGAAATTGCGAAAAGAAAGCATGATCGGTATTCAATAATTATAGTATGAATTAAGTTAAGGAAAGGTTGATTGTGTTGAGCAAAGGCTGTTAGTTAATAAGTCTGAATATTTGCTTGAGGACAAGCAAAGTTTTAAGTTTGGGGATGTGATAAGTCTTGAAAAGACTTAATTATTCCACTGTTTATTTAACATAATTTACTAAGTATTGTCTAGTCTTGATATTATTATTTAATAATTTGTTAATAATTCATGTTTTAGTTATTTATTTCAAAAGTATGCTATTTATGTAAGAAACCGATTGAAAATATTAATTAGATAAGGAATTTTGAAGTATTTACAAATTTACTAAGCAGCCAGCGTATAAATGCTAGGCAATTAGCTGTCTAATGGTGCAGGAACAGGGCGTACTTGAGAAAAGAAGACAAATCCGAGTGAAAATTACAAAAGCCGAGCGAGATTTGGAAAATCCAAGTGAGACTTCTCAATTCCGACTGAAAAGAGTCCAAAGACCGACTGAGTGGGACTTCAAAGACACTGACTCCAAAAGAGAACAAGGACTCAGAATATTGCATGAAGAACCCGAGCGCCAACTGCAGAATACCGATTGAATAATCAATCCTGTAACATCCCAGTTTTGAAATTTAATGCTGATTGAAGAATAAACCATTAAGATTTGATTTTTAACTAAGAAATAACTGTTAATTGCATTTAACTACTTAGGATTTAGCCATTAAAATATTAAAGATGGTGATGGTCAGGGGATGGGGTAGAGTGCATGTGACTGCTGGGCACGCACTCTCCCGTCCCACTCTTCCTTGCTGTGCGCGTGCACATATATATATATATATATGCGTGAGCCCTTGGCAAAAAGCACACTTGCTATTTCTTCAGACTTCATTCTCTACTTCCTCTCCTTTTCTTCATCTTTCTTCTTCTTCTTCTATCTTACTCTTCGCTCCTGGAGGTCTCGGTTCCAGTACTAGAGAACGAACCACACTTCACCCCAGAATCAGGTGCAGGATACGACAAGCCAAGGAAGACCGAACGAACCAGGAGAAGGACATCGGACCCAACAACAAGAACGGAAAAAGGTTTTTGAGGATTCTTCTAAAGGTAGGGGGCGCTTGCATGTCGAATGCATGGTCTAAGAACGGTACCGGATGAACATGCTGCTGAGCGTGGGTGTGTGTGTGCATGTGTTTATAATCATTAGAACTGATGCTGTGCATGTGTGCATGTATTCACAATTACTAAAACTGATGCATGATTTTAGATTCTGATAGTGATCTTCGTGGCGATGGTGTAGCTTACTCGTGGATGATAATGATGGGTCTATTTTGTTGTCACTATGAAATGTATGTATGTGCATGTTCTTAATTGGATTGCCCAATGTTGTTAGTCTGATGACCGATTGTGAGATGCACTGGTGTGACTGACTAAATCAATGACGACTGTAAGGCGTTCATGGCGCGATGATGTGTAGTGATGAATGTGTTAGTTGCATGAGTAAGAGTGGGGTGACCCATGGAAGGTCAAGAACCCCAAGGGAAACGACTTCCAGTTACCAACCCTGGCTAGATCCCAATAGAGCTCGTGGTAGCCGTTGGAGCTAGAGAAGAGAGTCTCGAGACGCCGTGAGGAGGCCGGTGCCACCTGGTAAGAGCTGAGGGACGAGGGGCCAAAAGAAAAGGGGGCCGTAACTGAGAGTCTTTACCCGAGTCGGATCCGCAGGCATGCATATAGAAATAAGGCTGATTGTGGTGATGTATAAATCTATGTATGTGTAAGTGTATGATTTTGAATGCATGAATGTATATTTGGTTGTGGAGTAAACTCTGTGAATTATGTGTGTCATGAATATTGTTGAATTGTATGATTTTGGTTACTTGAGAAAGGTTGAGTGATAGCAGGAGCGTGTACTGACGCTGATACCGAGTCTGTGAGTATCATTTTACATGTAAAAGCTCACCCCTGCAGTGGCCATTTTCAGTGAATGTCTCTCGTGAGGGGGATCAGAAGCAGAGCTGGAATGCTGGGCGGAGTGCTGATGCATTTGGAAGGTTTAATTAAGGCGTTGTTAGATTAAGCCCTGACTGGCTCATACCGGATGTTAATGTTTTAGGGATAAATAGAACTTTGAGGGCAAGGAGAAGTCCGATTTTGTATTGTAAATATTGACATACACTTTTATGTATATATGGATGTATGGTTTTGGTGTGTGTGATGCTATGTGCTGCCTTGTTTCATAATTGTGTTTTAATAGATACGCAGGGACGGTATGATCGAGCAGGGTATAGCCAAGTCTGAGTGAATTGAGAATTGTCTTAGGAAAAATTCATGTCGGATATGTTGGGCGGAGTCGTACCCCGCCCGAAGTATGGGAGCAATTCGCCCAGGCGTGAGGATTCGCGCTGAGGCGATGTAGTTATTAGAACGAGACCCCGGTGTTGACTCCTGATCTGGGCGTGACGGTTGAGTCCGCCCAGGCGTTGTCATAATTAGTTGAGTTGGGCAGAATAGGTTCAGACTCCTCCTTTCTCCACAACCTACTATCGTATATGTACCCTGTAACTTCTCGTTTTTCTGAGTAAAATGCGAGTGTGAGGATTTGCTTAGTGAACCCTTGTCCATACCCGATGGAGGAAATTACCTTGTAGTTGTGTTAAAGAGGCGTTATGTAGATTTCGTTTAGACGGTGTCATACCTCGCCTAAGTAACTAGGACAGTCCGCCCAAGATAAATATACCCCGCCTAGCCAAGTAGGATGATTCTAACTCCGCCTTCCACCGAAAGCTACGCGTGTGAATGTATTAACATATTTCCCTTATCTCTTTCCTCCCGTTGAGTGACCAGTGTTACCCGAAGGGAAGCCTCCTTGTGAAATCTCCTCTATCCGCTACCGCATTCCCATACTCCGCCTGGACGGTATTATACCCCGTCTAAGCGAACAAACGGTGTTGCGTAATCCGCCCTAGTGTTGATGTGTTGCAATAAACCCATTGAGCCGGCCCCAGTTTTAGCTTCTCTGTAGGTTGCTATATGTGAGTGAATGCTCCTCGTTTCCTCCCTGCCTACTCCCCTCTATATCAAATGTTGCATGACTGTTTTGTGAAAAATTTTCTCGTATTTTTGGAATTATTAGTTGCAAATGATTAGGGTGTTACATTTTGGTATCAGAGCGGACCGAAAAGTCCAAGGCCAAAGTATGCTCACCAAATGTAAACGGTGGTGTTTGTGTCTTTTTGATTGAATGGTTAAAATTGTTCTGATGCTCGTTGGCCTAATTGATGATTGTCTTGAGGACAAGGGGTTGTTTTCCCCCTGGTCCGATTGTGTGTATGACTTAGGCGAATGACATAATGTGCTAAGCTATTGATTGTTGGACTAATAGCTAGATTGGTAGTAAGTGGCTCCGTATACTTATCCTTAAACGTCAATTTCAGGATAAGGAATGGCGCATCGTCAAAGTATGGAGGCTATAGCCACAGCATTCCAACGCTTTGCTGATGTGTTTGAAAGGCAAGGCCAAACTCAACCTGAGGATGGTCATGTGCTGGACCGCTTCCTGAAGAGGAAGCCGGGTGAATTCTTAGGAGGACGGAACCCTGAGGCGGCGTTCAAGTGGACTCAGGAATTAGAGAGAATTTTTAGGGGTCTTCAATGTACCGAAGCCCAGAAGGTGGAATGCGCAGTGTATATGCTGCGAGATGAAGCGGAGAATTGGTGGAGGATAGCCAGGAGCCGATTTCCCGAAGATGACAATCAACTGACGTGGAACGATTTCAAGGCCTGCTTCCTAGACAAATACTTTCCCGACACAGTGAGGAGTCGGAAAGAGCTGGAGTTTATGGAGTTAAAACAGGGCTCCATGACTGTGGAAGAATACGCAACCAGATTTGAAGAATTGTGCTTATTCTATCCGCCCTTCCAGCAGCCAGGAACGGAGCACTCCAAGTGTCTTAAGTTTGAGAACGGACTGAGATCGGATATTAAGAGGGCCTGCAGATACCACGAAATCCGGAGTTTCCCTGCCTTAGTGAACAAATGTCGAATATTCGAAGAGGATGACAAGGCCCATTCGGGCCAGTGCAGCAGAGCTAACCAGCACCTGAGGCCTCAGCAATCACGTTTCAAGAGGCCAGGGAACGTGAGGAGGAATGAACCCTTCACCAGATATCAGAACCATGATGACCGAGGGAGACAGATGAGTGGACGACCAAGGTATGGCGGATGCTTTAAATGCGGCGGTGATCATTTTGCTAAGGATTGCAATGATACAAATGTTAAATGCTACCACTGCGGAGAGAAGGGACACGTTCGTCCGGACTGCCCCCAACTCCGCCAGGCAAACACCAATGTGCGTCAAGGGGGATTTCAAGATCGAACCAGAGTGAATGATAACCAACGACCTGGTGGCAGAGGCAATGGAACCAGAGGAAATATGATGCGTACCCCGAACAGCCGAGAAAGGAACACCGGCCCAACAGCGACAGGAAGGATCTACACCATCAATGCAGAGGATGTTGCACCAGCAAACGATCTAGTACAATGTAAGTGCTCACTTGGAACGAATATGCTTAATGTTGTTTTCGATTCGGGAGCAACCCATTCTTTTATAGCTGATGAGTGCGTGAAACGGTTGAAGCTACCAACTGTGTCTATGAACCAGACTTTAGAAGTGGCCAGCCCCACTGGCCCTAGTGTATTCACATCGTCAATATGTAAAAATGTTGCATTTGAGCTGTATGATCGGAGTTTCATCTTCGATCTGATTTGCATGCCCTTAAAGGGTCTTGATATTGTGCTTGGAATAGATTGGCTTTCAGCCAATAAGGTATTAGTAGATTGTAGAAACCGAGAGATAGTTTTCCCAAAACAACCCACTGAAGATGGCTCGGCACTAGGTATAACCCAACTATTTATGGTGCTTTGTCTAACCAAAGATGAGAGTGAGACCCTAGTGAACGAAATTCCGGTTGTCTGCGAGTTCCCGGAAGTGTTCCCAGAAGACGTCCCGAGTGTGCCTCCCAATAGAGAAGTTGAATTCTCTATAGACTTGATCCCTGGAGCCGAACCGGTCTCCAGTGCACCCTACAGAATGTCCTCAACTGAATTGGCAGAGTTGAAGAAACAAGTGGATGAGTTACTTGAGAAGCAGTTCATTAGACCAAGCGTGTCACCATGGGGCGCACCTGTGCTACTTGTTAAGAAGAAGGATGGCAGCATGAGACTTTGTATAGATTATCGACAACTTAACAAGCTCACAATCAAGAATCGATACCCACTGCCTAGAATTGATGATTTAATTGACCAGCTGCGTGGAGCCTCAGTCTTCTCGAAAATCGACTTACGATCAGGATATCACCAAATCCGAGTGAAGGACTCGGACATTCCTAAAACTGCCTTTAGGACTAGGTATGGTCACTATGAGTATGTGGTGATGCCGTTCGGTGTGACAAACGCCCCTGCTGTTTTCATGAATTACATGAACAGCATATTCCACTCCTTCTTAGATCGGTTTGTCGTTGTCTTCATCGATGATATTCTAGTTTATTCTAAGACATCTGAGGAACATGAAGGACATCTCAGGACGGTACTCCAAGTGTTGAAGGAGAAACACTTGTTTGCAAAGCTTTCAAAGTGCGAATTTTGGATGGATGAGATCCACTTCCTCGGGCATGTGATCTCCAAGCGAGGCGTCTCGGTGGATCCTGCGAAGGTAGCTGCTGTAATGGCATGGGAGAGGCCCAGGTCGATCTCGGAAATAAGGAGTTTTATGGGCTTGGCAGGTTATTATAGAAGGTTCATCGAAGGTTTTTCTAAGTTGGCATTACCCCTGACTAAATTGACTCGGAAGAACGTTCCTTTTGTATGGAGTCCGGAGTGTAAGAGCAGCTTCCAAGAACTGAAGAATAAGTTGACAACTGCTCCGGTGTTGGCATTACCTGAGTTACGAGAAAGCTTCGTGGTCTATTGTGACGCGTCCGGACTCGGATTAGGATGTGTACTCATGCAGAAGGATCGAGTGATAGCATATGCCTCTCGACAATTGAGACCCCACGAACAACATTATCCGACCCATGACTTGGAGTTGGCAGCAGTAGTTTTTGCATTGAAAATCTGGAGGCATTACTTGTACGGATCCAAATTTGAAGTGTACAGCGATCATAAGAGCCTCAAATACCTATTCGACCAAAAGGAGCTGAACATGAGGCAGAGAAGATGGATTGAGTTTTTGAAGGACTATGATTTTGAGTTGAAATACCACCCAGGTAAGGCAAACGTCGTGGCAGACGCGTTGAGTCGGAAATCCCTCCACATAGCAGCCATGATGGCAAAAGAAGTTGAGTTGTTGGAGCGGTTCCGAGACATGAACTTGCATGTTGACACCTCTTCCTCTCAGAAGATGACAATCGGTGCGTTGAGGATTGCCAACGAATTCTTAAAATCCGTGTACGAACAGCAACAGGCGGACTCTTACCTAGCTGAAATGAAGGAAATTCAGGCTAAAGGAAAGGATTTATCCTTGGCAGAGGGGTCAGACGGGATCTTCCGGGTGAGAAACAGGATATACATACCAAGTGAAGGAAGATTGAGAAGAATGGTGCTTGATGAAGCCCACAAAAGCCTACTCAGCATTCACCCAGGAACCACGAAAATGTACCACGACTTGAGAAGACAGTTCTGGTGGCCCGGACTAAAGAAGGATGTGGCGGAGTACGTGACCCGGTGTATGACTTGTCAGAAATCGAAGGTAGAGCACCAAAAACCGTGCGGTGCAATGCAGCCTCTAGAGATCCCCGTGTGGAAATGGGACTCAATTGCGATGGATTTTATCATGGGATTACCCAAAAACCGAGCGGGCCATGATGCAATTTGGGTCATTGTTGACCGATTGACGAAGAGTGCACACTTTTTACCTGTAAATATGAAGCACCCATTGCATAAATTGGCTCGAATCTACATTCAAGAAGTTATCCGACTTCATGGCATACCTACTTCCATCGTTTCAGATAGGGACCCTAGATTTACGTCCAGGTTTTGGACCAGCATGCATCAAGAATTGGGGACGAAGCTTTGGCTTAGTTCTGCCTACCACCCCCAATCGGATGGACAATCCGAGCGAACAATTCAGAGCCTAGAAGACTTATTGAGAGCGTGTGTGTTAGAGTACGGTGGGGACTGGGAGCAGTACCTTCCCTTGATCGAGTTTACGTACAACAACAGCCATCATCACAGCATTGGCATGGCACCTTACGAGGCATTATATGGGCGTAGATGCCGAACCCCACTCTGTTGGTCGGAGGCGAGTGAAAGTCTATTACTGGGACCAGACATCGTGAAGCAAACCACAGAACAGATCCGAGTGATAAGGGAGAAGATGAAAGCATCACAAGATAGGCAGAAGAGCTACCATGACAAACGCATCAAGCCATTGGAATTTCAAGTCGGAGATCGAGTATTTCTGAGAACCTCTCCGAGTAAAGGAGTTGGACGAGCCTTAAAAAGTGGGAAGTTAAGCCCTCGCTACATTGGACCTTATGAGGTAGTAGAACGGATTGGCCCCGTGGCATACCGCCTCGCGTTGCCAACTCACTTGTCCCGATTGCACAACGTATTTCACGTGTCTCAACTAAGGAAGTATTTGCATGACCCCAGCCACACGATGCCTGACGACGAGGTAGAAATTAAGGAAGACCTAACCACTGTGACTACACCGGTTGGAATCGTGGATCAATCGGTAAAACGCTTAAGAAACAAGAACGTAAGGCTGGTTAAGGTGGAGTGGCAGCAAGGCAAGACCACCTCCAACACGTGGGAACGCGAAGACGCCATGCGACAGCAGTACCCCGAATTGTTTACCTAGGTAAGTACCGACTGAATTTCGGGGACGAAATTCTTTTCAGTGGGGGAGAACTGTAACATCCCAGTTTTGAAATTTAATGCTGATTGAAGAATAAACCATTAAGATTTGATTTTTAACTAAGAAATAATTGTTAATTGCATTTAACTACTTAGGATTTAGCCATTAAAATATTAAAGATGGTGATGGTCAGGGGATGGGGTAGAGTGCATGTGACTGCTGGGCACGCACTCTCCCGTCCCACTCTTCCTTGCTGTGCGCGTGCACATATATATATATATATATATGCGTGAGCCCTTGGCAAAAAGCACACTTGCTATTTCTTCAGACTTCATTCTCTACTTCCTCTCCTCTTCTTCATCTTTCTTCTTCTTCTTCTATCTTACTCTTCGCTCCTGGAGGTCTCGGTTCCAGTACTAGAGAACGAACCACACTTCACCCCAGAATCAGGTGCAGGATACGACAAGCCAAGGAAGACCGAACGAACCAGGAGAAGGACATCGGACCCAACAACAAGAACGGAAAAAGGTTTTTGAGGATTCTTCTAAAGGTAGGGGGCGCTTGCATGTCGAATGCATGGTCTAAGAACGGTACCGGATGAACATGCTGCTGAGCGTGGGTGTGTGTGTGCATGTGTTTATAATCATTAGAACTGATGCTGTGCATGTGTGCATGTATTCACAATTACTAAAACTGATGCATGATTTTAGATTCTGATAGTGATCTTCGTGGCGATGGTGTAGCTTACTCGTGGATGATAATGATGGGTCTATTTTGTTGTCACTATGAAATGTATGTATGTGCATGTTCTTAATTGGATTGCCCAATGTTGTTAGTCTGATGACCGATTGTGAGATGCACTGGTGTGACTGACTGAATCAATGACGACTGTAAGGCGTTCATGGCGCGATGATGTGTAGTGATGAATGTGTTAGTTGCATAAGTAAGAGTGGGGTGACCCATGGAAGGTCAAGAACCCCAAGGGAAACGACTTCCAGTTACCAACCCTGGCTAGATCCCAATAGAGCTCGTGGTAGCCGTTGGAGCTAGAGAAGAGAGTCTCGAGACGCCGTGAGGAGGCCGGTGCCACCTGGTAAGAGCTGAGGGACGAGGGGCCAAAAGAAAAGGGGGCCGTAACTGAGAGTCTTTACCCGAGTCGGATCCGCAGGCATGCATATAGAAATAAGGCTGATTGTGGTGATGTATAAATCTATGTATGTGTAAGTGTATGATTTTGAATGCATGAATGTATATTTGGTTGTGGAGTAAACTCTGTGAATTATGTGTGTCATGAATATTGTTGAATTGTATGATTTTGGTTACTTGAGAAAGGTTGAGTGATAGCAGGAGCGTGTACTGACGCTGATACCGAGTCTGTGAGTATCATTTTACATGTAAAAGCTCACCCCTGCAGTGGCCATTTTCAGTGAATGTCTCTCGTGAGGGGGATCAGAAGCAGAGCTGGAATGCTGGGCGGAGTGCTGATGCATTTGGAAGGTTTAATTAAGGCGTTGTTAGATTAAGCCCTGACTGGCTCATACCGGATGTTAATGTTTTAGGGATAAATAGAACTTTGAGGGCAAGGAGAAGTCCGATTTTGTATTGTAAATATTGACATACACTTTTATGTATATATGGATGTATGGTTTTGGTGTGTGTGATGCTATGTGCTGCCTTGTTTCATAATTGTGTTTTAATAGATACGCAGGGACGGTATGATCGAGCAGGGTATAGCCAAGTCTGAGTGAATTGAGAATTGTCTTAGGAAAAATTCATGTCGGATATGTTGGGCGGAGTCGTACCCCGCCCGAAGTATGGGAGCAATTCGCCCAGGCGTGAGGATTCGCGCTGAGGCGATGTAGTTATTAGAACGAGACCCCGGTGTTGACTCCTGATCTGGGCGTGACGGTTGAGTCCGCCCAGGCGTTGTCATAATTAGTTGAGTTGGGCAGAATAGGTTCAGACTCCTCCTTTCTCCACAACCTACTATCGTATATGTACCCTGTAACTTCTCGTTTTTCTGAGTAAAATGCGAGTGTGAGGATTTGCTTAGTGAACCCTTGTCCATACCCGATGGAGGAAATTACCTTGTAGTTGTGTTAAAGAGGCGTTATGTAGATTTCGTTTAGACGGTGTCATACCTCGCCTAAGTAACTAGGACAGTCCGCCCAAGATAAATATACCCCGCCTAGCCAAGTAGGATGATTCTAACTCCGCCTTCCACCGAAAGCTACGCGTGTGAATGTATTAACATATTTCCCTTATCTCTTTCCTCCCGTTGAGTGACCAGTGTTACCCGAAGGGAAGCCTCCTTGTGAAATCTCCTCTATCCGCTACCGCATTCCCATACTCCGCCTGGACGGTATTATACCCCGTCTAAGCGAACAAACGGTGTTGCGTAATCCGCCCTAGTGTTGATGTGTTGCAATAAACCCATTGAGCCGGCCCCAGTTTTAGCTTCTCTGTAGGTTGCTATATGTGAGTGAATGCTCCTCGTTTCCTCCCTGCCTACTCCCCTCTATATCAAATGTTGCATGACTGTTTTGTGAAAAATTTTCTCGTATTTTTGGAATTATTAGTTGCAAATGATTAGGGTGTTACAAATCCGCTCAAGCGAGAGTTAAATTCGCTCAAGCGAAGGTCCAAGTTCGCTCAAGAAAAGCAAGACTACGCTCAAGCGTGACCCCAAAACATCACCTTTCACCCAAGCTTCGCCATAACGCTTAAGCGACCAAGCAACACTGTAGTACAATTCCCGAACTCGCCCAAGCGAGAGTTTAATCCGCTCAAGCGAAAACTCAGCAGCTGAAGCATAAAGGCAGTAATTTAAACACTGTTCCCTCCCTCCAACAACACACTTGGTGCAGTACTGTTCCGCTTCCA
Organism: Clitoria ternatea; assembly: GCA_037962975.1. NCBI lineage: Eukaryota > Viridiplantae > Streptophyta > Magnoliopsida > Fabales > Fabaceae > Clitoria > Clitoria ternatea. The sequence goes on from CM075671.1 coordinate 115,763,948, forward strand.
GTGCCTTCCTCTCTACTACTGCAACCTTAAGTAACTTAAGAAGTGAGCTGTCAATTAGCTGGTGCTGAGTTGTACATTAGCTAATGATGAACTGGAATCTGCTACGAGCTGAGCTGTGATTAGTTAATTATTCTGTAATTATTCAATTAGTGAGTTTAGTTTAATTAAGAACTCAGTTTTCAGATATTAGCTAAGTTAGTTAGTTTAGTTAGATGCCTATATATATTCATGTACATACTCTGTAAAAAGAGAACAGAACAGCGTACAACATAATACACTTCATTTTCCATTTCCAATCTCTCACTACATTTTCATCTCTCTAAACTCTCCCATCCATGTCTTTCTGTATTCCTTCGATGAATCCAACGTCGATGGAGTTCTAATCCCCTAAGGTTGGGATTGTGAAGGTGAGCAATGGAGTCTTGAAGCTGTGAGCAAGTAGATCGATTTCTAAGATCCTGAGGCGAACAAGCTGAGGAGTGGAGCAGAATCGCTGGATTGAAAATCCAGAACCGATGAAGAACTTCGCCAGTGAGGAATCATGGTTGAAGCTTAGGTAACTTCCAGCTTTCTAACTAGTTCAGGCCTAATCAATTTAGGTGAATAGTTAGAGTTCAACCTCCAATTTCGTATTAGATTCTTAGGTTAATCGAGCACTTAAGGAATTAAGGTTCATTGCTTAAGGATTAGTGTTTTTCACCTAAGGAATTAGGGAATAACCGCAAGCGGATTGTCCTCTAGATTGTGAAGTTCGATTATACTTAATTGCATGTTTCTTGACGAAATTGTGAGCCGAAGCAATCCTGACCTGTTTTCTATTAATCACTTTCCACATTTCACTTTAACTCTGTTTCTGAAAATACAAAAACAACTATAAAACACTAAAACCATAAAAACCGAATGAACTTCATGTATTTTCTGTTGGTTCAGCTTGTACTAGTCCTAGATTGAGGTACTTACCACAATCCCTGTGGGACGATCAAATACACTACAATTTTAACGACTGGTGCGCTTGCCATAAGTGTAAATCCGAGAGTCACATTTTATTTTACTAAGATTTTTGCACCAAATTAATGGCTCAGGATTTCAGCATCAAGTTAATGGCGATAAGTCTTGAAAAGACTTAATTATTCCACTGTTTATTTAACATAATTTACTAAGTATTGTCTAGTCTTGGTATTATTATTTAATAATTTGTTAATAATTCATGTTTTAGTTATTTATTTCAAAAGTATGTTATTTATGTAAGAAACCGATTGAAAATATTAATTAGATAAGGAATTTTGAAGTATTTACAAATTTACTAAGCGGCCAGCGTATAAATGCTAGGCAATTAGCTGTCTAATGGTGCAGGAACAGGGCGTACTTGAGAAAAGAAGACAACTCCAACTGAAAATTACAAAAGCCGAGTGAGATTTGGAAAATCCGAGTGAGACTTCTCAATTCTGACTGAAAAGAGTCCAAAGACCGACTGAGTGGGACTTCAAAGACACTGACTCCAAAAGAGAACAAGGACTCGGAATATTGCATGAAGAACCCGAGCGCCAACTGCAGAATACCGATTGAATAATCAATCCACTCAAGCGAGAGTTAAATTCGCTCAAGCGAAGGTCCAAGTTCGCTCAAGAAAAGCAAGACTACGCTCAAGTGTGACCCCAAAACATCACCTTTCACCCAAGCTTCGCCATAACGCTTAAGCGACCAAGCAACACTGTAGTACAATTCCCGAACTCGCCCAAGCGAGAGTTTAATCCGCTCAAGCGAAAACTCAGCAGCTGAAGCATAAAGGCAGTAATTTAAACACTGTTCCCTCCCTCCAACAACACACTTGGTGCAGTACTGTTCCGCTTCCAGTGCCTTCCTCTCTACTACTGCAACCTTAAGTAACTTAAGAAGTGAGCTGTCAATTAGCTGGTGCTGAGTTGTACATTAGCTAATGATGAACTGGAATCTGCTACGAGTTGAGCTGTGATTAGTTAATTATTCTGTAATTATTCAATTAGTGAGTTTAGTTTAATTAAGAACTCAGTTTTCAGATATTAGCTAAGTTAGTTAGTTTAGTTAGATGCCTATATATATTCATGTACATACTCTGTAAAAAGAGAACAGAACAGCGTACAACATAATACACTTTATTTTCCATTTCCAATCTCTCACTACATTTTTATCTCTCTAAACTCTCCCATCCATGTCTCTCTGTATTCCTTCGATGAATCCAACGTCGATGGAGTTCTAATCCCCTAAGGTTGGGATTGTGAAGGTGAGCAATGGAGTCTTGAAGCTGTGAGCAAGTAGATCGATTTCTAAGATCCTGAGGCGAACAAGCTGAGGAGTGGAGCAGAATCGCTGGATTGACAAATCCAGAACTGATGAAGAACTTCGCCAGTGAGGAATCATGGTTGAAGCTTAGGTAACTTCCAGCTTTCTAACTAGTTCAGGCCTAATCAATTTAGGTGAATAGTTAGAGTTCAACCTCCAATTTCGCATTAGATTCTTAGGTTAATTGAGCACTTAAGGAATTAAGGTTCATTGCTTAAGGATTAGTGTTTTTCACCTAAGGAATTAGGGAATAACCGCAAGCGGATTGTCCTCTAGATTGTGAAGTTCGATTATACTTAATTGCATGTTTCTTGAGGAAATTGTGAGCAGAAGCAATCCTGACCTGTTTTCTATTAATCACTTTCCACATTTCACTTTAACTCTGTTTCTAAAAATACAAAAACAACTATAAAACACTAAAACCATAAAAACCGAATGAACTTCATGTATTTTCTGTTGGTTCAGCTTGTACTAGTCCTAGATTGAGGTACTTACCATAATCCCTGTGGGACGATCAAATACACTACAATTTTAATGACTGATGCGCTAGCCATAAGTGTAAATCCGAGAGTCATATTTTATTTTACTAAGATTTTTGCACCAAATTAATGGCTCAGGATTTCAGCATCAGGGTACCCTTTTTTCCAATGGTTATTGACCAATTTTTGGTCATTTTTTCCCTTCTCTCTTCTCCCAACCGTCCATTCCTCTTTTTCTTTCCCCCAACCTCCATTTTTCTTCTTCTTCTCCTCCTTCTGCACCAAACCGTCCACCTCATTCTTCTTCCATTCATTGCCAAAATTAAAATCCAAGCATGGATTCATGGAGCTTGCATGGTATTTTGGGGCAAATATTTTATGGGTTCTCCATCTTCCTCTCAATTTTCGATTTTGACTTTAGCTTGATGGTGAGGTAAGATTTTTAACCATTCTACTCCATTGTTAGTTTTTATGATGCATATGCTTGGAACATTAATATTGGGTTGTTTGGATGATGAAGAAAATACTGAAACCCTAGGCTTGGATATCTTAGAGATGTGACTCTTGATTATGGTGTCGTGTTAGAAATGGATGTGGTTTATGGTTTGCATATGGATTTTAGGAATGGGTTGAAGTTGTTGATTGGGTGATTTTGATAAAAACCCTAAGTGTTGTTAGTTTTGGGGTTTTGGCCAAATTAATGAGATAAATGATTATGATGCCTTATAATGATTTTATATGGGGAATGAGTGTTTGAAATATTGGTATTAATTCTTGAGGTTTAGGAGATGTATGCATGTAAGTATGTATGTAATTAGAAGAATTAATCTTGAGTGTTGATATTTATGATGATGTTAATCATGGTTGCAAACCATTGATAGTGGATTGAGGAAATGGATATTTGATTTGATGAAGTCTTAGGCCTTGATATGTGCCATTTAGGAATTGTTAATTGGTGATGGTATTAGATGGAGTCAAGAGGCTTATAACGGATTCAAATAAATTATGATGGTGATTAGATATATTATGGATAAAGGATGTGATCTCATTACTATTAAGTTGGTTAGCCCTTTAAGATCTAGAGGATCTTGGTTTTGGGAAATGAATTCCCGAAGCCTAACATAAGTGTGTGAATTGGAGTTTAGACAAGTCTAGGACTTGATGATGAGTTTTAAGAAATGATGCCTTACAATGGCTTATTAATTTCATGTGTATATATGTGTTGTTGATAGGATTGTATTCCGAATGATGATGCGGAATGATTAAGGCAATTGCGTTGTGGTTCTTCTCTCGAGGTAGGAGAGGAGTTTACATTTCAAATTGCATGAGTGAATAATTGTTAATTATGTATATGTGTGAACTCATGCATTGCCTTGCCATGAATGTATTAAATGTTGAATTGATGATTGATGAATGATGGCTTGGCGTTGTTGAATGATATATGTAATGATGATGAATGATTAGTTGTCCCTTTTGTTGGACTTGAATAAATTGATGACATAGAATTATAGATGGATGAATTTCCTAAAGTGTGGAAATATGTTTATGATGATTATGCCCAGAGATATGTGTGGTTGTGATGAAAAATAGCTTAGAAACCCCCTCACGTAGTTGATGAATTAGAACAAGAGTAGAGAAGTATAACTTGTTGGAGTAAGCCTAAGGGTGTGATTTCATCCATGTATTAGACCAATTTTACAATGGATAGAGTGTGACATGTGATAGTGAGTGAAAAACTTAAGTTTTGGGCGTGTACTAATTAACTCGCTCAAGCGAGAGTCTCCTATATTAGATGGATGGCCTTTGGCCCAATCTCGCTCAGGCGAGGAGTGGAGTCTCGCTCAAGCGCACCAATCGGGTTGTTAATTGGCAAGCGCACCAATCGTTTGTAGTTTTCAAAATTTAGATATCGTTCCACTGGGATTGAAAGTCCAATAACAACAGTAATTTTCTATTTACTATGGTAAATGTGAAGGAAGTTATAAACAAAAGAATGATTTATATACAATTTATACAATATTCACAGGTTAGCATGGTTGAGTGGTTCATAAGATAAAAGAAAATAAAATCTATCTAAAAAGACGAGTTGCAATCTAGAATAGGTAAGATACTTGAGATAAACACAGATAAACAAATTATGTTGGAAATTGGATCCCTAATCTAGAATAACAATGAGGAACTCAAGACATGCATATTTAATCATCAAGTTTCATGTCATTGCAGCTTAAAATCATTATAACCGATCCCTCGTGATATAAATTCTAAGAATTCACCGTAAAGTCCGATCCCTCGTGAGCTTTCTCAGTAAAAACTTGCATTAAGACCTGGCCTTATGGCAACAATGGTTAACAACCCCTATAGAATTGAGATACCAAGCGTATTCCAACTTTTTACTTTCGTCAAAACAAGTTTCAATACGGCATGAACAATCATTCTCCCGTTTGATATTCATACTAATAAAACAAGTTTCAATACACATGAAAATCATTCTCCCGTTAGACGTTCATATTAATAAAAGGTTGAAATACTAACATGGACTTGAATCATAAACATGCAGAGGTCGAATTCACAACATTATACTCAATAGACTAGTTCACCAATTCCAACATAAACAGATTAGTTACACATGGTGAAAGTAGAAACAACACTTACAGAGTTTGACATTACGAAGACGATGGAAACTTCACGATACAACGATCACAATACACCGAAACACACTCGAGTATCTAGAAAACTATTCTAGAACTACAACTGACAAAAGAAGTACTCAAAATCGAGCACAAGAGAGAAAAGAAGAGAATGAAATGCTGTGAAAGGGATGCTTAGAATGGTGTTGGATGGCCCTATTTATAGGGCTGAGTAAGGGTGCTGACGCTACGCGTCAGTGTGACGCTACGCGTCAGGCCCCTGACTCAGCTTCCATTAAACAACTGATCATGGCCACTACAAATTATAAAAATGGATCATGCTTGGCCACTTGGACGTGTCTCCACTGTGTTTTGGCCATTTGTGTTGAGTGGGATGGCCCTTGGTGCTGAGTGGGATGACCATTATTGGGTCAAAGCTGAGTGCTTGACCAAGTTGGAAGTGGAGCCTACGCAGTATTGACGCTACGCGTGCCTAGGACGCGTAGCGTCAGCATCAAAAATAGCTGTTGATGCGACGCGTGGGATGAGGCTACGCGTCAGCTCCTCCAGTGTAATTTTCTCTTGATTTCTTAACTTTTTCACTGCAAAACTGGAGAAAATTGATCAAGGGCAGATTATTTCCAACAAACATCCATTTATTGAATTTAAATCCTAATTTTCTAACAAATTAAACTAATTTTTATAATTTTTATGAAATTTTTGTTCAAGCTTTTATTGAAAATTTGAGGACTAACACTCTTACACACATGCATGCGGATCCGACTTAAACAGTGATTTCAGTTGTAGATTCCTTCCCGGCCCCTCGTCCACTAGCCCTTCCCGTGTGGTACCGGTCACCTCGTGACGTCTCAAGACTCAGCTCTAGCTCCGTCGGCTACCACGGGTCCTCATGGATCTAGCCAGGAATCTGTGACTGAAAATCATCTCATATGGCTCCAGATTCCTTCCCGGCCCCTCGTCCACTAGCCCTTTCCGTGTGGTGCCGGTCACCTCGTGACATCTCGAGACTCAGCTCTAGCTCCGTCGGCTACCACGGGTCCTCATAGAACTAGCCAGGAATCTGGAAGTCATCTCATAGGGTCCCTGACCTTCCACGGGTCACCCTTTTCTCATGTATGCAATCTCATGCAATTTCACAACAAGCATCTAAGCTTGCCAGGTGCGTCTCACACAGCCATTAATAGATCACAGCCGATTCAACGCAGCATATAGATTCACTCAGAATTTCACAGTTTCATCACAGCGTCACATGTGTTTGTCATAGTAACTCACAACAAGCAAATCGGGGTAACAACACTACAGTACATCCACTCGACATTTTTAATGAAATCAGCATGCATCTCAACACAACATTCCAAATGGAAATCAATATATCAACTCACATCTCATGCATGCAGAAATTATGGTAACACTCATATTTACATGCATTCAGTCCGCATTCTCAAAAACATTAACATGCACTCATGGACGGAATCACACAACACAAAACAGTTCACAGATATCACAAATCCGGGAGTTGCATTCACAATTACTCGATCACAACACATCGATCTACACATTTCACACATAACACATCACATTAAAGCAAAAAACCCGGGACCCGTCTATAAACCATGCATTTGACATGCAAAGCGCCCCCTACCTGCTGTCGGGGTTCAAAGACTCTTCGAGTTACAATGCTGATCGATCGTCCCTTCTGTTACTCCTCCTCCAATAGTTCCAAGGCACTTCCCAGCACAGCCTTCCAACTGGGACACTAACAGCTCCAAGTGGAAGAAGAAAAAGAGGAAAGAAGGTGATGGAGGGGAAGAAAAGGACAGGGAGTGAAAACAGAACCGCGTCTTTGTTCTTCCCAAAAAGCCCTCAACTCTCTCTCTGTTCTTTCCAAGCGGACGACGTGAATGAGGGTGAAGAAGAAGAGAAACAGTAGTAAAGAAGGGACCAGATGCATGCACAAAGAAAGATGTCCAGCGTGAATAAAATGACGGAAAGAGAGAGAGCTGAAGTTATTTTACACCATCAGGGGCACATGCGTCCTTTCGCCTGGCATTATTATTATTATCATTATTTATTCAATCATTTCTAACCAATCAGCAATTAGTCTAATTAATCATTAATCTCAATTCTACAATTAACCCTTAATTAATGGCTTATTCTCAATCAGTAAAAATCAAGATGTTACAATTCTCCCCCACTCAAAAGAATTTCATCCTCGAAATTCAAATGCAGGCTTACCTCAACAACAATTCGAAATCTCACTATCCTGCTCCTACTGTAACTCTTCGCTTCTCAGCGTTTCCGACTGCTTCGCAATTTCCAATCGGTATAAATAAAACAACTCTTCATAGTCTTCAATACATTCGGGATTCAGTTTTCCACGTAAAGTTACTTCCATTCAACTCTGCCAGTTCACCACTGCCATTGGTACTTCCTAATTCCTTGGCTGCTCGGCCTTATACTCCCAACGCCAATCGGCGTACATCCACCATCCGTTCCTCCAATGCCAATGGAGCCACTCAGAATAATTATGTATCTACACAGGGTATAAGCACAAGGTTGTGTCAATTATAGAGTTGGGAAAGTCCAGTCGGTATGAAACATTACCGATTCCCCCCCCAATACACGTTATTATCCGACTTATCTCGGCTTAATCCCTCAGATATTCAACATCCGACCACAAAATTTCTTCCCTAAACCATGATATATTTCAACAATCCCGAGCCAGATACTCGAAAGAGCTATAATGTACTCCAACTAGCACAGTTCGCCCGGATTCATCCTTTACAGACACCACACTCAGTTCCAAAATCTCAAATTTCTAACCATCTCTTCGGCAATTTCCACACCTACACTCTGAGAACGTCACTCGGACCTCTCATTCAAAAGGGGTCATTCGGGGTTTGAGAATAATTCTCACCCGGAGAACTTTCTATTTACCAAATTTTCACTTGGAATTCAAGCCTGCTCCAAATACAAATCTGAGTTCAAACTCAGCAGCTCCAAACATCCACTTGAACACATCTATGAATAAACTTACCTCTCGGGTATTCACCCTTCCTCGGGATAATTCACTCGGAGACTTACCTATTCATGGCCTCACATTCCGACCAGAAGTTCCTCTTGTAAAGATTAGTCAGGGGCACATCCTACAAACATAGAAATTTTGTACGATGGGAGCCATCTACATGGTACCATTCACTCGGAGTATCACGATCCGAGTCACACCACTCGAATTTTACCTTACTCAGAAGTGTCACACTCGGACACTTCACCCGAAAATCACACGACTCGGATATTTCATTCGGATTTTGTCTAACACAAAGGTGTCATTCGAATACAGTTCCTTAACTCAATGGTGACTTCCAGAACAATGTTTCACTTGGAGCATCCTAACTTCACTCAGAAGTAACACATCAAGGTTAAACAAACCTTCCATCCTCACTTTGATACATAACCACTTAATATTCTTTTAATATAACTCTCATCCTCACTCAGAACCGCCCGATAGACTCACCATCACCATAAGCAGCTACAACTTCACCTGCCCGACTCATGGATTGCTGCATCCATCTTATAGGATGACGTCTTATTCCTATAGGGTTACAACAATTACATAGAGTCGCTGCAACGTGTATGCTGCCACAATACCTATGGTATGTAGAGTCGTCTCGGACAGCATACCTTACATCCACACCGACCATACTCACTCAGCTATTACTAATTTACAAAATTAATGGCAATTCACAAACATATATATATGCAATATATTTACATCAACATCATCATTATGCGCCATGTAGGGTACATCACACAGTCGCAATCACGCAATATAGATTACTGCTACTGCAAATCAGTATAATGGTAATAGGTTCCCGACCCTCACAGGGCATATGCCTCGTCATTGCAACCAATCTAGTGCAACACGTCTGACGATAATCATCGAACAGTAGCTACCATTACCTTTGCGCCAAGTCATTTGCTTGTGCAGCTCCCACAGCACTGATGGCCTAAACTCTGCCTGCAGCTGGTTGGTCAGCGTTCCTTCCACGGTCATTTGGGGCAAACCTCATGTTACCCCCAGTTCCATTGCCTCTGCCACCGTCCCCTCGGCCATTATTTCCGCGGTCTCTCCCTCGGAAACCCCCATGGTGTGCGTCAGTATTTGATCGTCGTAGTAGAGGGCAGTTAGGGCGAATATGCCCTCTCCCATTCCAATGGAAGCACACGACATCATCTCTACTTTCACAATCTTGGGCAAAGTGGTCACCACCACATATAAAACATTTCCCGTACTTTGGACGACCACCAGTACGACCACCTTGATTATTTCGACCTCCGAACCTAGAGGGGAGTCTGCTTCTACCAGAATCATCCTGCCTCTTGAAGCAAGATTGCTGAGGCTTCAAGGAGGTGTCGGCCTTGCTGCTCTGGCCTGAGTGGGCCTTATCATCTTCCTCAAAAATTCTGCATTTATTCACCAATACAGGAAAGCTTCTAATTTCCTGGTGCCTAAACGCTCTCTTAATATCCGACCTCAGTCCACTCTCGAACTTAATGCATTTGGAATTTTCGGTTCCGGGCTGCTGGAAGGGTGGATAAAATAGGCACAATTCCTCAAACCTTGCAGCGTATTCCTCCATGGACATGGAACCCTGCTTCAACTCCATAAACTCTAGTTCCTTCCGACTCCTCACTATGTCGGGAAAATATTTCTCCAAGAAGCACATTTTAAAATTCTCCTAGGTTAACTGGGTGTCAGCATCAGCCAAACGGTTCCTGGTGATCTTCCACCAATTTTCCGCTTCGCCCCGCAGCATGTACACTGCGCACTCAACTTTCTGGGCCTCGGTACAGTGAAGGCCCCCAAAAATTCTCTAGATCTTGAATCCACCAGTAAGCTGCCTCGGGATTAAATCCCCCCGAAACTCACTCGGTTTCCTCTTCAGGAAATGATCTAGTCCTTGGTTATCTCCAGTTCGAGGCTGATTCTGCCTCTCAAACACATCAGCAAAACGATGAAACACCGCGGCTATGGCTTCCATATCGTGACGATTTGCCACGACTTGTCCTGAAATATAAGACAAGCATACCGAATCATTCACATTCAATCGGACTTCAATTCCATACTTCTACATTTATAACACATTATCATACGATCCATATAGCATGTAGGCAGTCTCTCATAGTCATGAATTACTAATGTAACTTATACAAGAATTTTAACTATTCAATCAATCCCCATAAACATATACATATATATACTCAGTATTACCTAAGTAATCAGATCAGGGTAGGAATAATCTTCTCTACCCCTCACTCAACCTCCCAATAGTAGGATCTCTTACTACTGTTCACCATAAAATTCTTAGGCACATGGCCACACAATTATGCTTAAGCATGCATCACATCCATCAGTTATTATAAGCAACTATGACTACCAGCCATAATGCACACGACCGCCTACTAGCAGTAGGCAACCTTGGCCATGGACCTTTTAGTTTGCTCTGATAACAAAATGTAACACCCTAATTTAATAAATAAAATGAAACCCAAAACAGGGAAAATTTTTCCCAAAAATAAACTCAGCAGAACCGAGCACAAAAGAATAAGGGAATGGAAGGCAGGAGAAAGAAAAACCGATCAGAAACAGCCCAGCGGAAGAGCAACAGCGCTCAAGCGAAGCCCACAAAACAGCGTCCACTCGCTCAAGCGAAATCCAGCACGCTTGGGCGAGAGAGCCCAACTCGCTCGGGTGAAGCACACCACGCTTAAGCGAACCAACCCAAAAGCCTTCCAAAGCACACACACTCGCTGGAGCGAATACCTTGTTCGCTGAGGCGAGTGATACACTCGGTAATTCCCATCACTCGGAATCCAGAGTTCCATTCACTCGGGATTGACCCATCATATCATACTTAGTCACTTATATTCTATCCTCAAGGGTCACATATACACTCCACTCGGTAAATGAGGATTATCCCACACGGTATCCATAAACCTACCTCACTCAGAAATAATCCATTGAACACCACTCGGTATATCTCAACCTCAGTATAATCGGAATGTAATTCACATTCGCCACTCGGAATATTCCAGCCCGATCTACTCAGTGTATCCTATCTTATTCACTCGGGAAAACCATTAAGTTAAGTCCCACTCGGGCTTGCTCATATTTTTCACTCGGTAACAATCATTCCTAACATTACTCGGGAGATTCCCCTATTAAATCCCACACAGTATAGGTACATCAAAGGGGTTTCTCTCAGAATCCTTTTAAGTATTCTCCACTCGGAAAAGAAGCCCAAACACTATCGTCTCACTCAGAATCATCAACTTAACACTATTTCATCCATCAACACTTCTCAATAATTCAACAACACTTCACAACCAATACAGTGTATGTTACTAATATAACCACACACGTATATATATACGGACATACACTCGGATACTTATTATCCTAGCATCATTCATTCACCAACACTTATTATTCAATGTAATTAGCACCATACCCATGCAAACATTTATATATATGTATACGTGTACTTGTCTACAATTCTGATAGGCATTGTTCATAAACAATATGTTAATTATCCTATTACATGAGAGCCGGCCAAGGCTACACTGACTAAACATAATAAATACAATATAAACAGTCGGAGTGCACCTCACTCGGACTTGAGGCCTTATCATCACTTCCGAGTCCGACCTGCACATACTGAAAAATGGTGTAGGGGTGAGCTTTTACATATAAAATGACAGTTATTGACTCGGATTATACCTCAATCCTCAATTATACAATTTACATGGCTCAATCTACAATAATATATATACACTGCCAATTAATATAACAGTCACATAACATCATCCAATCGGAAGTTGCACAATAACATACATTCTCAATCATAACATCACATTGCACTCGGCAACAGCATCAATACATACATATTCATTCAGTCGGAATTCACTCATACGACATCATCTAGTCGGAATTTACTCAACCCATTCAAATCCATGCGAATCATGTTAGTCTCAATAACAATGCTCTTACACACATGCATGTGGATCCGACTTAAACAGTGATTTTAGTTGCAGATTCCTTCCCGGCCCCTCGTCCACTAGCCCTTCCCGTGTGGTACCGGTCACCTCGTGACGTCTCGAGACTCAGCTCTAGCTCCGTCGGCTACCACGGGTCCTCATGGATCTAGCCAGGAATCTGTGACTGAAAATCATCTCATATGGCTCCAGATTCCTTCCCGTCCCCTCGTCCACTAGCCCTTTTCGTGTGGTACCGGTCACCTCGTGACATCTTGAGACTCAGCTCTAGCTCCGTCGGCTACCACCGGTCCTCATGGAACTAGCTAGGACTCTGGAAGTCATCTCATAGGGTCCCTGACCTTCCACGGGTCACCCTTTTCTCATGTATGCAATCTCATGCAATTTCACAACAAGCATCCAAGCTTGCCAGGTGCGTCTCACGCAGTCATTAATAGATCACAGCCGATTCAACACAGCATATAGATTCACTCAGAATTTCACAGTTTCATCATAGCGTCACATGCGTTTGTCATAGTAACTCATAACAAGCAAATCGGGGTAACAACACTACAGTACATCCACTCGAGATTTTTAATAAAATCAGCATGCATCTCAACACAACATTCCAAATGGAAATCAACATATCAACTCACATCTCATGCATGCAGAAATTATGGTAACACTCATATTTACATGCATTCAGTCAGCATTCTCAGAAACATTAACATGCACTCATGGACGGAATCACACAACACAAAACAGTTCACAGATATCACAAATCCGGGAGTTGCATGCATAATTACTCGATCACAACACATCAATCTACATATTTCACACATAACACATCACATTAAAGCAAAACACCCGAAACCCGTCCATAAACCATGCATTTGACATGCAAAGCGCCCCCACCTGCTGTCGGGGTTCAGAGACTCTTCGAGTTACAATGCTGACCGATCGTCCCTTCTGTTACTCCTCCTCCAACAGCTCCAAGGCACTTCCCAGCACAGCCTTCCAACTGGGACACTAACAGCTCCAAGTGGAAGAAGAAGAAGAAGAGGAAAGAAGGTGATGGAGGGGAAGAAGAGGACAGGGAGTGAAAACAGAACCGCGTCTCTGTTCCTCCCAAAAAGCCCTCAACTCTCTCTCTGTTCTTTCCAAGCGGACGACACGAATGAGGGTGAAGAAGAAGAGAAACAGTAGCAAAGAAGGGACCAGATGCATGCACAAAGAAAGATGTCCAGCGTGAATAAAATGACGGAAAGAGAGAGAGTTGAAGTTATTTTACACCATCAAGGGCACATACGTCCTTTCGCCTGGCATTATTATTATTATCATTATTTATTCAATCATTTCTAACCAATTAGTAATTAGTCTAATTAATCATTAATCTCAATTCTACAATTAACCCTTAAGTAATGGCTTAATCTCAATCAGTAAAAATCAGGATGTTACAAACCGTACCCAGAGTTCGGTTTAATCCTACAATCTGGGCCTTTAATCGGTGTTGGATTTTACCCATTCACCGTTCTTCTTCACTCGGTGTTGGATTTTACCCATTCACCGTTCTTCTCCGACGTTCAGCCAAACCTACTAGTCATACTTGGAGTTCGGTTTAATCCTACAATCCGAGCCTTCAAAATATGGTTCACCCCTTTGTACCTTCGAAGAGGTTCATCACTAACAACAAATACGTTGTTAGGATCGTCCGTCCTGAAAGTATCTTGTCACAACAGCGTTGTGCATTTAAATAAAATCATAAAGACAATGGGTGAGTCAAGGAAAGCTTCATTATCTATGAATTACAATCAATACAAAAGAGAGAAAAAGAGCCAAGTCAGGGTTATGCCTCGTTAAACCTTCTTGGTAAAACCGATCGGAAAAACCTAAGTAAGGAAAAAGAATGCACACTGTCTTACCGACTAGCTGTAACACCAGAAGGCGCTCTTAATTTTGATGGCCAGATCCCTAATCAATGACCTCTCGGCGGCCCAGATATTGTTGGGACATAACACCTTGTTGTGCCGACTCGCCAACCATAACTCCCTTTTACTTTTCAGAAGTAGCTTCTTTGAAAAGATACTGCTTGAGCTTACCCTCTCAGATCAGGGTCTCGATAGTATTCTTCAGGCCTGACATTCATCTGTTGAGTGGCCCTCTTGCTCATGGAATTCGTAGTATTTCCGAGGGTCGCCATGTTTGTGAAGCTGGGGCGGTGTCCTGACCCCGTATGTAGTAAGCGTTGGTCATCCGATCTCCCTCAGAATCTAAGACCGCTTAGAATTTAACGAAGTATAATTGCCAAATACATGTATCCGCTCTTCTTGACTTGGAGGTACAGGATTATCAAAGACGCTACCTCGGGCTGGTCTCTCCATGCGTTTCGATCAAGGCCAGCTTTTATCTCTCCGTTGTTGATGTGGCGTTGGGGATTTCCTTTTGGCCGTTGTTGCTTCCAAGTGCATTTCTATGCCCACGTATTTCAAGGCTTTTCTTTGAAACTCCTCCAACGTCATCGGAGGACTTTTTGCTAAAGACAAAGCAAAGGCGGATCCAGGCTGTAAGGCTTCAACGATGATGTGGAGCTGAATAGCCTCCGTAAGGTTAGGCACCAAAGCAGCCTCCTTGTAAAATCTCTTCAAAAACTCCTTGAGAGTTTTATTTTCCCCCTGCCTTATCTGAGCCAAGGTATAGGAAGTCCTTGGAATGTCTTTGGAGATAATGAAATGGCTTTCAAACGAAGTCACCATCTCTTCCCAAGAGTCTATTGACCCCGAGGGCAAACTTTTGAACCAGCTAAGAGCCTCCTCTGATAGGGTTCGTGGAAACATCCTGCACATCACATCTTCATTGGCTCCCAAGTACATGGCCTCATACGTGTAAGCATCAAGGTGTTTAATGGGATCAGTTTCTCCATTATACTTTCCGATGGAAAGTGGTTGGGTCGTTTGTAGGTGCTTGGGGATAAATACGTTCATGAGCCTCCTTGAGAAAGGGACATTGAGCCAGTATGCCCCAGCAGTCATCGTTGTCTGCCCCCTCTTCCTTGCACTGATTCTGTCCCCAGAATCTTGAGTTTGTTCTCTCCTCTCATAAGTAGGGATCTCAGAATACTGGGGATTTATGGACTTTTCTCTCGCAGATGCATGGCGAGCATCCTCTGCCTGAGACATCACTCTGTCCCCAGCTTCTACTTTCTCCCTTTGCAACTCCATCAACTCCTCCCTGAGTTGCCTGATAATTTCATCTCGAGGATCAGGGATTGCCACTAGTACCATTCTCCTCGAATGGGTTGCAGGTGATTCAAAAACGAATCCCTTATCAGCATGTTGATGGGTCACATCTTCCATATGACCGTCAACGAAGTCGCGTCCATCTCCTTCCATGGTTGACTATTAACTTCTGCAGAAAGTGGGAATAACTCTACCGAGTCCCACCGGGCGTGCCAATGATCTGTCCCCGACTGGGGTCTAGGATCCGGTGTCGGGACAACCTCAAGAGTTGAAGATTGAATGGAATTGAAGATCGGCTGTGTGTATCTGATCTTTGTGATCCGGCCTCTCGGTATGTGGAGGTCGGTCTTGTTGTCCTGGAGATCCTTCACACCGACCTCACGCGTTGGTGTGGGCGACAGGTGGTGTCACCTACGAAGATTTTCCAACGCTCAAGTTAGAAGAGTATATGAAACTCAATGAATACTCAAGCAGTATAATGGCGAGAGTGAGGGTAAGGACAACGTAACCTTGCACATGTATTGTAACATGTTATTTATAGTTGAGCGTGGAAGATGAATCATTGGGTGTAAGTGGGCCCACTAGTTCTGATAACGTGTATAAAGAGACAATCCGAGTGGCCCAGTATTCAGAGTGTATCAGGAGGGTAGGTGAATTATCAGTGTACTTTTCTGTCATATGGATGGAGGATAATCACCTTTTCCATAAATTCCGCTGGTAATTGTACCCACTCCTGTCGGTGAATGAAAGGGACATATTCCGCTATGCAGAGTGCCTCCTTGCTATTACACTGTGGCAGTTGGTTATCAGTGACCTGGTGTAGGAGGACGGATAAGGCACCCAGTGTCTCTGATGTCACCTCGGACAACTGGTGTAAGAGAGGTTTGCCTAGTGTGTTGCAGACCGGATTGGTATTCTTGACACCGGTTGAACTCTAGGACGTCTATAATGACTTTACTTTAGGTGAGACCGGATCAACATGTTTACCGACTGGATCATTATCTTGGGATACCGGTTGACTTCTAGGAAGGCTGAGACGGCCTTTTGTCCTTATAACCGGTATCCAGACCGGATAACCTTGGGGTCAGTATCCAAACCGGATCACCATGTATGGATGATGTGAACTAATGTCCTTAGAGACTGTATGCTAATTTGTATGCTTGAGAAATTATTATGACTAATTGCTTGCTACTGATTATGAT
Organism: Clitoria ternatea; assembly: GCA_037962975.1. Classification (NCBI taxonomy): domain Eukaryota; kingdom Viridiplantae; phylum Streptophyta; class Magnoliopsida; order Fabales; family Fabaceae; genus Clitoria; species Clitoria ternatea. The sequence goes on from CM075671.1 coordinate 115,780,867, forward strand.
ATTAAATATGAACATGTTCACCTGATAAAGAGGGTGTGAGATTTATATGAGGCTGAGAATTACATGTGCATTGTTGCATTTAATGGCATGCATGACATATAATAATGTACTTTACATAGATCTTATGAGATCCTATAGAAAAAACCCAATGGGAAGGCAACCTTTGTGAGGGAATAAATATTTGAGCGACTATGCATGGTTGTAATTTCCTTAATAGATGAAATATATGATAGACCCATAACACATTTGAGACATGCATGACTTTGAGATACTTAAGTGGAATAGAAATGTATTGATGTTAAGAATTATGAAATGAAATCAGGATCAGTGGACACTAACTAATTATGTTGTTGTTATTAGTGTTATTTCTTGATGGTGCTTAAGAAATATGGTATGAAATATGACAAAGACATGAATTAGTGATATGATCCTATGTTGTGATGTGGTTAGTTAAAATTAGCTATTTATATGTGCTTTGTGAAATTTAATATAGATTTTATCATTATTGTTGTCATGAAACTCCTTGAGAGGAAAAGGCATTAGTTACACACACACATATATTATCATATTTTGATTATAGTTTCATCATTGAGAAAGTGTATTCATTCTCCCATGTTATATATTTTTAGCTTTTATGGTGTAGGATATAACTCTTGGATTGAGACTTTTTGGAGAGGTATAGTATGAAGGAGTCGCTTGAATGCCTTGACCGGTACACTTTTGATTTTGTGCATATGACATTTATTTTGTATAGATACACTATTGCTTAATGCCTTAGATTAATAATGCTGATTTGATATTTTTGAAACATTGTTTGATATGATAAGATCATTATGTGATGGACTTTTGATCTTTTTGTATCACATACTAGTAGTATATGATGATGCATGGTATAAAGTTGGAACTTAGCCAATGGCTTTTGATATTTTGGTTATGAATGGTAAATGCTAAATTTTTCTCATGGATGGTAAATATTGTGATTGAATACGTTGTAAGAAAAATTGTTGATCTTAATTAGATACTTGTGATGATACCATGGTATTGAGAATTGGTAACAAAAAATGATGTTGTGAATATGTGAGAAAATGGTCAAAATTTATGTATTAGAATGACATTGATAAGTATCTAGGTAGTGAGACATTATAAGGTGTGAAACCATAATACCATGTTTCTAGGTTCAAAATATATATGAAAGGCATTGATAAAATTAGGAGCGTTAGTGATTGATTTTGTGAGATACTAGTAGGCCATTATGTTGGAATTATGAGTATAATATGGAAGTGTTGTATCTAGTTATGCAAATTATGTGTAATGAGATATGAAAATAGAATTAAAACTTTAAAATTGATAAGTTAAATTGGAAAAATAGGCAAGTGTTATTAATGAGTCCTTTTAGAACTAATTCCTAAAACCACTTCTTGCTTTTGGGCGAACTTAAACATTCCCTATTTATATATATATATATAGATATGTCTCAATTGTTTAAATTAAATTACTTCAAATGGGTATTGAGTTTTAGTCATACACTCATAAAGTAAGGAGTAAGTGTTGTTTTGAGTTTATATACCTTCTCATATCATCATATATGAGATAGATCTTTAAATAGATCCAGGGTTGGCAGCTAAAATTTTTATTGTGGTGTTCTTTGTCCAACTGAATTATAAAATGCAAAAAATTATCATAATTTTCTTTATCTAGTTATTAATATTATTTATTGGATTAAGGGCGCCACATTGGGTGGTATCTAAGCATACAATATTTTTATTGAATCATTGTCATCATTGTTTGAACATGAGTGAATTAATTGTGATTGATATGTGATTTTGATAAGTCCGACCAAGTTTTCTTCTCACTATTCTCTCTCAATGATGAATTATTATGTTTATACATGTATGCATGATATTGGAATCTACTGATATACCTCTAATTGATATTTCTATATATTGATTGATGTTAAAGCCCATGGTAGAAAACTAGGGTGTATTTATGAGATTAATTGCTAGAGTAAAAGGCTATAAACATATTTATGGACTAGCTTATTGATGATTAGTTAATCTTGGTGTTACGGTTATAGATTTTGAAATGGCTTGTCGTCGCCGAGATAGTGGTGACCTTATATGTAATAGCCTTGGTTTTTGAGAGTAGGAACCCAGACTCTAGGGACTCCCGAGGATACTCTGTTGGGCTTTCAGTTGAAAGCTTGCAGCTTCGATCGGATCCCTGAGTGGTTCTTGTATGAGAAAATAGTGAAAAGAGAAGCTAATCGAGATATTAAGTATGGGTCATGGGAATATCGAGAAGGTATAAGTAGTAAGAAACCAGCTCAGAGGAGCGTAGAGAATTAGGATAAAGACTACAAAATATGTTGGTAGTCAAAGAAGAGTAGAAATAAGAGAATAATAATGGTAAATAAATTTAATAAGTAGAGATAATATATTTGGTGATGATTTCTTTAATTAATTAAATATTAATTAGTTGATAATTATTTAGTTACTAATTATTTCCTGCTAATAATATTTAATTTAATATATAATAATAATTTAATACTTAATAATTAATATTAATATTGTATATTTAATTAATTATTTCAAAAATATATAAATATTTATGATAATATTTCATTTTTAGTGATTTAACTATTTATTTGTTAAATTCGAAATCATACATATTTAAATTATTTATTTATTTAATAATTATATTTAATAATAAAATATTGTTGGTTTCTTAGATTTGAATTATGGGACCCAATGAACGATTCAATACCGGTGATTCAGCCTGAGACTAATGATCTCATTGGAAAACTAGTCCTGTTAGAACCCTCTTGTAGTAAATTGAAGATAACAGGTCCAGTCTGGCAGGTCCGGCCAGTGCCTCAAGTACCTCTCTTAATTGATCGTGTATATGCTTTGGGATATTTGATCATAGCACAGTTAATCCTTGGTGACTCGTTTTGACATTTTAGGAACTTTTTCTAAAGGGACCGCATCTTAATTCAAGCCTTATCAACCTCGTTTCTTAAAGAAACCATTAATTCAAATTGATTCCCCGAATCTGGCCTAAACACCTTCAGTGTTTTGGGTATAACTTTCTCATGCGATCTTAGAATTGAATGATTTTGGTCCCGCTCTTTTTGCTACAAAGAGATCTATAATCTCTATTTCTATCCCCGAACCCTGATTCGTACTTTGTCATCCCTAAAATTGAGGACCAAGTATTTGTATTTTGGAAACTCATTATTTAATCCTTTAATCTGCGCATGGTTCATTAAAAAATGATAACTTCTTTATACGACCTCTCATTCACACAAACCCAATCTCAATTTCTATAACAAAATTCTCTATGATTTTTGTGAAGGCCTTAAAGGCTAGATCTTCCCTAATTGATACAGTTTTCATAATCTTCCCAGACCTGTTCCATTTTCGCATTGGCCCTGCACTCTTTTAAAGAAAAATTCTTCTCTCTCTCATACAATAATGAAACCACTCTGTTCTTTTTTCTATGATCTTATATCAAAAAATCCTACAATTTTTATGAAGGGCTTGAGGCCCTACCTCCAGACACTTGGTTCCCCACGAATTTATTTCAATGAAATTGAGCTAATCGCTAGAGTCGTTTTGCACACCTATGTGTATTTTAAGCATAAATCTCTCTCCCTTTAATGGAATTGAGTCATTCTTGTCTCAACATTTTTGTATCATAATTTGCTATAACTTTTATGTTGACCATGAAATCTCATTCTTATCCATTTGGTCCCAGAGTTTAAAATACTTTACTGTTTCACGTGTTCACTATTACAACTTACCCTATGTTCTGTAATTTCTAGTTTTCTCACTTGTATGAACATGAAATTGAATGATTCTTTCACCAAAATTTTCTAGACTCATTTCTCAACAACATTAATGAAGGTCACGAAAGAAAATTCCCTACCTATTTGTCCCAGAAAATTTATTTTTTCCACTAAACTATAACACACCACAACCTGGAATAGTTTTTGTATTTGTGGCATATCTCCCTCGTCCAATGTCGAATTTGTGTACTATAACTCATTTTAAAGAGAAGACATAAACCTATAACTCTTACATTTTGTGTTTTCCAAATTTGCACCGTAACCCTTTCAAAAACACGAGACAAGTTGATGCCCTGAGTGTGCCACATCAACCTTCCTACAAAAGTGGTCCAATCACATTGCACCACCCATAGGACACTTGTTCCCCACTCTTGAACTTCTTCTACTACACTCTAAGCAGTTGAGGAACACTTGTAACCATGCCTTAGACATTGATTCCTTCATTCTTTCCTCCATACAACCATGACCTTCATTGGCTTCTAAGGATGGCATGCAACATTCTTCATTCTTCCAAAATAGTTCTATATTTCTCTTAAATCCAAAACAAATCAGCCCTCCCTCTCTTTATTTCTGTTAAATCCAACATCATAACATTCTTCATGTAGTCACCATTTAGCCACCCATAGCCACCACAAATTTCATCCCTATTTCTCATGGCTTTAACCAAATACCACCACCTCTGTAACACCCCGATTTTCTGGACCTGAATCCCGATGTAATCAAGATAATAAATAATAAAAATACGGGTAAATTTTTTTTGTGTTTGAAATATTTCTAAAACACCTCGACGATTACATCAAGACCCAAACCACAGAAAACTGAAGAGTAAGATTTAATAAAATATAACTGGATCGATAACTAAATTGCCCATAGGTATACAAAATAATAGAGTTTATAGCGGAAGAAGAATGTGTATACCGGGCATATACCTAGTCCTATATATGAAGATATGAGAAAAGGCCTAAGCAATCATACAATTTTATAATATAAGCCTTTTAGGCTACAATCGACTACGTACCTAGAACATAATCATACATCATCAATTGTATGTAGCCTTTACATGAGGTATTAATCATTAAATCAGAATATAAGCTAACCAATACCTAGCATTCATACATCCCCGGTGCCTCAAGTTTAGATATGAGATTATAAAACTTTCAATTTCACTAGTCACATTCCATAGTTGACATCACACATCATCAAAATGGTATTCCTTCACTTATCACCATCATCAATATACAATGATATCTATATATTTATAAATCTCTAATTATCAACATTATTATACATAAATCAATTATTACATCATATATAACAAATACTACCGGCCAAGGTATTCCGTTACCACTATTTACCTTCTTCATAAGCTTCAGTTCAAAACCCAAACTCATCCCGTGGCAACCTGCATCATAATGCTAAAAAGGAGACCACATGGGAGAGTGGGTTATACATTCAAAATGACGAATATAATACATTGTCATTAAGTGTACATGCATTCATTCATCATGTGTGCTTTACTATAAAATTATTAAATTCATCATTCAATCATCATCGCATTGTCATAATAGGCGTACTAGCCTCATGAATCACAATTCACAACATAAGCAAGCACAAGCACATACACAATCTGTTATTCAAGTGGCCTTAATACTCAAGAGGGGGGGTGAATTGAGTTTTAAAACTTTTTGTTGGAATGCCTTTGAAATAGATTTCTTTTTCACAAGTTAAGTGAATATGCAAGAGATAGAAGGTATTGTGGAAGAAACAATGCAAAACAAGGTGTAAATATTGCTTATGCAATTTATCAAACACTTGGTGTGCAACACTATAATACTAGTTGTTCAAGCAAGTTTAAGAGAGGAAATCACTATCAATAATAACAATTCAACCAGATGCAATATGTAAATGTAAGAGAGTAAAGGAGAAGAGCTTGCAAACCAATTTAATGAGTTCCACCAATCCGGTGTACGTCTCGCCTTCAAGCAACCAACTTGAAGGATTTCCACTATTGAAGTTTAGAAATACAAGCTATAAGCAATTGCAGCTTCCTAGTGTCCCACACTCAAGAACTCAATCCTCACTAGCACAAGGGCAATCCACCCAATCTCTTAAACTCTCAATATCCCAAAGGTTGAACCCCAACCTTTGTAACCACTCAACCTAGAGTGAAATTTGGTGTTTGGTGTTTGTGTTTACAAGCAATATACTCTCTCAATAGAGTGAATAAGCAAATGAAGAGCTCTCACAATTTCTAACTATACACAAGAGAGGATATACAAGTTCTAAGCTCAAAGATTTAGAATATACAAAGAGAATGAACCCACTAACCACAAATGTAAGTAAAGATTGATTGCCTCTTGTTGGTGTATATTGTGCTTGAGTTGGAGATCCATTTATAGAGCTTTGAAGGTCCATTTACCCAGCTTGTCTCTGCGTATAGTGGGTTTTAGATCTATGTTTCCCACCTAAAAATGTCTTTTTAGTGATGTTTCCCACTACTTGAATCGATTCATGTGTTTCCGAATCGATTCAAAGCATTCTGATTTGGGCATTTTGGGCTTCCAGGAGTGTGTGAATCGATTCAAGACATGGTGAATTTATTCAAGCTGTTCTGTTTTGAATTTTTGGGCTGTCAGCTTCGTTTGAATCGATTCAGGCTCTGGTGAATTGATTCAGAACATTCTGTTTTCATAGTTTTGGGACTTCCAGGCGTTTGAATCGATTCATACGTATGTGAATCAATTCAAGCAATGTTGTTTGTTGTTTTTCCATGCTTTTTGATGTTTTCTTGATGCATTTTGAGGCATGGTTCCTTTCCTTGATCTTCATGCATTGTTTTCTTGATTCTTTGATCATATGAGAGCATGTTCTACATGATTCCTTGAGTCTTTGATTTGAGTACATTAATTGGATTCTTTTGATTTGTTCATTTCACTTGTTTTTGATCCATCAATGATGCTCTTCTTGTTCTTGTGTACTTGCCATTATCAAAACCTATCTACAACATGCAAATACATTCTCCCCCTTTTTGATGATGACAACCGATGGTTATCTCTTGGGGTGTTAGTATTTAAGTAACAATGAGAAAGAACCACTTGTTGAACAATTTCAAGTTTTTAGAACAGAGTGTATCTCCCCCTTTGTTTTTCAGTTAGATATGTGTTGAATCATTGTATTTATTTATATTCATCTAATCATACATTACTCTTATTACTCTTCCCTTTAGAAAAGTATTCAATAAATATCTAATATCTCTCCCCCTTTATCATTATAAAAAACAATATAAGTTTTAGGCAAGAAAAGGAAATATGCATTACATAATTGAGGATAAATAACCAACAAGTTTTGAACAACCATGAGAATTAACAACGTAAAATCCAAGCACATCAAATATAACAATGAGAAATGCCTCAGAAGGGCAATAAAGTTTAAGCAAGATAACCACAAAACATATCAATGTCAAGTAAAATGTAGAAAAGAAGGCCAACTAAGGCTGAGGGAATTGGAGGCTGGAGATTTGGGTGGCAAGCTCTGTGTAGTGTTCCTCCATGTTTGCTTCAAGCTTATCAAGGCGAGTGTTGATATTTGCTTCCATGTCATCAAAGCGACAATCCATATGAGCAGTGAGGCAAGCAAAAAGATCATCAGCAGGAGTGGGTGGAGGAGGTAGAGGAGCAGCAGGTTCATTATCATCACGATGGCAGCAGAGATACTGCCAAAATCCATGATACTCAATAATGTTCATCTTGGTGACATGAGATTTCCCAATGGGTCCTTTTGTTCTGATCAGTTCTTTGACTTCGTTTTTCAGATCCACCTTGTAATGACGAAGTAGCTTGGTGATAAAAATAACATATGGGAGGCGGATGAGGTTTTGAGCATCAAGCATGTGATGCCTCACAATGTTGATCTAATTGATCTCTTTCTGGTTGAGAATAGCCCAAAGCAGTAGAATTTGAGACTCATTGAGTCAAGCATAATTTCCACCTAAAGAGAGGAGGATTTTGACTAAAACATAGTGTAAGAGGCGGTGTTCAATGCTTAGGGTGCCAACGGTACTTGCAGGAGCGGTGAGATTGAAGAATGCTCTTGCCTCTAATGGGTTGTAGTTCTAGGAAGGAAAGGGTTCTTTGCCATGGAAGTGGGCATTACTTATAGGAAGTTCTCCAACTTGGTTCATGACTTCATTGTCAAGAACAATGGTCTTGCCTTTCACTTTGGCATAATATCGATCATCTTATAGGTGCAATGTGGAGTAAAACACACAGATCAATTCTGGGTATATAGCAATCTCCTCAAGACCCATGAAGCCAACAAGTTCTTATTGTCGAAGAGTAGTAATGAGAGGAAGACCAGAGGATTCAAAGAATACAACATCAATCCAATGTGGTGAAATCAATTGTTTTTCAAAAAAGGTGTTTTGGTACCTTTCTAATTCCTTTTGTGTGGTGAAGAAGCATGACAAATCGGAATATTGAGGGACGAAAGAACCAGCAACATTTGCTCTTTGTTTCTTCCTTCGTTATGATGAAGAGGCTATGAGGAATGGAGGTTTAGAGGGGAGGTTTCTAGAGTGAGAGAGGTATTTTTAGAGAGAAGGAGGAGAGAAGGAGTAGGAGAATTTTAAGTGCAATGAAGAAATGAGCCCAAAACAGCGTGATATAGGAAGAATCAGTCACATGAATTGATTCAGAGTGACTGTGAATCGATTCAGACGTTGCTGTTTGTGAGAATTAAGAAGTATCAGGGGTTTGAATCGATTCGAACTAAGCGTGAATCGATTCAGACCTCTCTGTTTCTAAAAAATTGAAGAATTAGGTCTTTGAATTGATTAAGGGGATGGTTGAATCAATTCAATCGATTCTGTTTCCCTTTGAACTACAGTTTTGAACTGCTGAATCGATTCTAGGCACAGGGCAATGCTTTTGGATCATTAAAACATCAGTTTTTATGGTTCTTTTTACCTTCTAAAATAATCAAACATTCATGAACAATTTAACTCAATCATTTGTGCAATTCAACTCATGAATTATTCATGCTTAAGAATCATAATGCAAACAACATTCAAGATTCATAAGATAACTTTTATGTCAAAGAGAATCAAGTTACATGCTTATTCAACTCTCAAGCTCAATAATAAGAATCATTGATCAACAGATATAGTCAAATGTTTCTCCAAATTGTTTGAAATGAGTGTAATTAGTTCATATTAGACATCTTTAAAATTCCTAATTCTCTCCTAATGTTTATGAATTGTTCCTTTGTAAGAGGTTGTGTGAATATATCAGCTAATTGCTTAGAGGTTTCAACATGTTCAAGCACGTAATCACCCTTTAACACATGATCTCTAATGAAATGGTGTCTAACCTCAATATGTTTGGTTCTAGAATGCATCACAGGATTCTTTGAAATATTAATGGCACTTGTATTATCACATTTAAGAGGCACATGGTCTAATATAACACCAAAGTCAAGAAGTTGTTGCCTTATCCAAAGGATTTGATCACAACAACTACCAGCTGCAACATATTCTACCTCAGCTGTGGACAATGCAACACTCACTTGTTTCTTGCTATGCCAAGATACAAGAGAACTACCAAGCAAGTGACAAGTACCACTAGTGCTTTTCCTATTGTAACATCCCGATTCTTAATTTAATTACCGATTGAGATTAAGCTATTAATTAAGGGTTAATTATAGAATTAGGATTAATGATTAATCAGAGTAATTGCTGATTGGTTAGAAATAATTGAATAAATAATGTTAATGCCAGGTGAAAGGACGCATGCACCCCTGGAGGTATAAAAGAACTTCAACTCTCTCTTTCCCTTATTAGTCACGCTGGACAACTCTCCTTCATGCGTATATCTGGTCTCTTCCTTTTACTGTTTCTCTTCTTCTTCACCCTCATTCGCATCACCCGCGTGGAAAGAACATGGAGAGAGTGAAAGAGCTTTTCTGGGTGGAACAGCGACGTGGCCCTGTTTCCACTCCCTGTTCTCTTCATCCCCTCTGTCTTCTTCTTCTTCTTCTTCTTCTTCTTCTTCCGCTTGAAGCTGTTAGTGTCCCAGTTGGAAGCTGTGTTGGGAAGTGCCTTGGAGCCGTGGGGAAGACGAACCCGTTGGAAGAAAGAGCAACTCTGGCCCAGGATCAACGCTGAGCTCGAAGGCTGTTGGAGGAGGTGTAACAGAAGGGCGATCAGTCAGCATTGCAACTCGAGGAGTCCCTGAACCCCGACAGCAGGTAGGGGGCGCTTTGCATGTCAAGTGTACGGTTTATGGACGGATTCCGGGTTCTTGCTTTAATGTGATGTGTTATGTGTGAGATGTGTAGTTCGATGTGTTGTGATTGAGTAATTATGCATGCAACTCCCGGGTTGGTGATGTTGTGAACTGCTTTGTGGTGTGATTCCATCTATTAGTGCATGTTAATGTTTCTAAGCATGTTGATCGAATGCATGTAATTATGAGTTAAAAAAAGGGTGGTGATTTGCTGGGTTCTGTATGCACTTATGTTGAATGTATTTGAATGAGAACGCCATAATGACTTCCGAATGCTCGAGATGTGAGTTGATGCTTGATTCCATTTAGAATACTGTATGGTATTGCATGAGGTTGCACATACGAGGTGCCTTCCAGTCCTGGCTAGTTCCATGAGGGCCCATGGTAGCCGTAGGAGCTAGAGAGGAGTCTCGAGACGCCAATGGGAGGCCGGTACCACGCGGGAATGGCTAATGGACGAGGGGCCAGGAAGGAATCTGTAACTGAAATCATGCTTTAAGCCGGATCCGCATGCATGTGTGTATGAGCATGGTTATTGAGACCAACATGATTGGCATGGATTGAATGATTTGAATGAATACCGACTAGATGATGTCATATGAGTGAATTCCGACTGAATGAATATGTATGTATTGATGTTGTTGCCAAATGCCATGTGATGTGTGATTGAGAAGTATGTTATTGTGTGATTTTTGATTGGATGATGTTGTGTGACTTTTATATTAATTGGCAGTAGATATATATATTTATGGATTGATCCATGTAAATTATATAATTAAGGTTTGAGGTAAAATCTGAGTCAATAACTATTGCTTCATATGTAAAAGCTCACCCCTACACCATTTTTCAGTGTATGCAGGTCGGACTCGGAATGGTGTGAAGACCTCAACTCCGAGTGACGTGCACTCCGACTGTTGAGTGCTTCTATCGCATTTATTACGTTTAAGTCAGTTATAGCATTGGCCGGCTCATAATAACAGTGTTGTATAATGAATATAAATTTATATATATAAGTAATCTGAATTATTATGACCTGAGTGCATGTTTATATACGTATATGGTTTATGTTGATAACCTGTGCTTGTATCGGATGCCAGGTGCTGACGAATGAATGATGGAAGGTAATGAGTAGTTCGAGTGCATGATCATGTAGGTACATATATGTTGTATACTGGTGACTTAGGTTTGAGTAGACGGAGAGAGAATGGTGGATAGAATATCGCTAAGTTAATGATTCTCCTAGTAAACTTAGTTGTGGGAGCCATCTCCGAGTGAGACTATAAATGGCTGGGCCTTCCTTTCCGAGCGGTGATGCTTAATTGGATTCTGAGTAAGATACCTTAGATGAACTTATAGTGTGTAAAAGCTGATGGGCGAATCTCCGGAGTAATATTAAGAATGATCGTTGCCGAGTGAAATTATAAGGAAACCCCGAGTGGGGAATTATTTTATATAGGCCCGAGTGGAATCCGAGTGAACTTCTCCGAGGGAAGAGTTATTACGATGGATTAGATTGGACATATTTTAAGTGTTTTATATATAATCCGAGTGAAGTTATATATGTATTCTGAGTGGAAGACCGAATAGGTGTTGGTCGGTCTTGGAGTTAGTTTACTGAGTGATAGGTGTGTGGCACATTCTGATTGAATGTGGTTGGAATACACCGAGCGGTGTTTGGTTGGGTGGTAAGCCGAGTGAGGGAAATTATTAGACTCCGAGTGGAGTAACTTCATAGATTCCGAGTGGAATTATTAATATTTTCCGAGTGGGCCATTGCGTGGCCTCTGTGGACAAAATTGAGAGACTAAGTTACAAACTTCCGAGGGAGGCAAGTATTGGGGCTGTTCCCGAGTGAATGGAACCCCTGAATATCGAGTGAAACCCTTTACCGAGTGATGGGAATGCCGAGTCTGGCTTCATGCTTCAACGAGCGAGTTCTCGCTCCAGCGAGTATGTCCTCAATGGAAGGCTTCGGCTCGGCTTGGTGGGGAAGTAATTTCCCGAGTGGTTTATACTTGTAACCTATATGAATGAAATGAGGAGCTGTGTAGATTTCCCGAGTGAGGTTCGAGCGTGATGATTTACTGGGGGAAACTATGTCCCAAATCCGAGTGAAAGATTACCTTGTACCTGTGTCTGCCCCAGTGAATGAGACATTCGCTCCAACGAGCGTGAGCGCATGGGAAGATTGTTGGTTGATTTCGCTTAAGCGATGGGGTGTATGCCCGAACGAGTTGGGCTGCTCGCTCAAGCGTGCTGTATCTCCCTTGAGCGAGTGCACGCTGTTTTGGGGTCTCGCTCAGGCGCTGTTTTATTCTTCCACTGTGAATGTTTTTCCTTGTTCTAATCGATTTTCCGAGCTTCTGGTCAGCTCTTTGCCTTCCTTTATTATTGTCTAATTCTACCCAGTTGCTGGGTTGGCTTTTTGGGAAAAATTTTCCCTGTTCCGGATCTCATTTAATTATTAAAATGAGGGTGTTACATTTTGGTATCAGAGCAGACCAAAAGGTCCATGACCAAGGTTTGCCTACTGTTAGTGGGTGGTTGTGTGCAATATGACCGATTGTCATCATTGCCTGTAGTATTATGTTAAATTGATACATGATTAATCATGATTTGTGTGATTCTATGCTTATGTGTTTTGTTGCAGACAGTAGTGAAGGGTACTACTGTTGTGACGTTGATTGGGGGATAGAAGACTGGATGCTACCCTAGCCTGATTGTTTATGAACTACCTAGGGGCTATTTTAAGCCTGGGTCAGTCAGAAGAAATAGAATGATAAATGTTGGGACCCTGGTACAGGTGGAGGTCGGATCAATTGGTTAGGACTCTTGGGTGCGCTATGCTGATGGTTCATGGCCAAGTCATGCTTGTTGAGTGGATTAGAACTCTTATGTTCGAGTTGAATAAGTGAATGATGTATGACGTGTGTAGTTTATGGCATAAGTAATTTATTGCAGTTTTCTAAGTTGCCAGGTACATATCTTTTGGCACATGAATCCTATATGGTATAGGATGTAATTGATTGATTGCAGATTCCTAAATTGGGAAATTGAGTGAGCGATGAATGAATGATATATGATGTATACGATATATGGTATGAGTGATGTGTTGCAGTTTCCTAAGTTAAAAATCCGGGTGTGTGATAAGTAAACAAGGGCGAGATCGGGTATATGTTAAATTGGGATTACGTCTCGGTGGTTGGTGAGGAAACCAAGTGGCTGATGGACTAGATGCTGGACCACTAGGTGTGGTGACCCAGTTAATTGGGCATGATCATGAATGAATGAATGTGACATAGAATACCTATTTGATTTGAATACTGTCTCGGTTTTGGTGTGTGAAGACTGAGTGAATGGTATTGGGCTTTATAATATTTGGATATTTTGGGTGTGACCCACGATGGGTAAGTGGTGACCCCTTAGAAATTCTAAGTCTGATAATTTATTAATCTTGTGAGTTGTTGAGCCCGAGTAAAGCAAGTGCGTAGTAACTCATTGAGGCTTGGATTACCATTGGGTGATGATTTTATTGTGTGATGACTTGGGTTAGACTCGGTGTTGTGGTTGAAAACTGAGTAAATTATTGATTGAATTGTGACCCATAAGGTGTAGAAAACCGATTGGGTTTAGCATGACCTTATACTGTTAGACTTATGGAATTAGACACTATGGTGAGCTAGGCTCGGTGGTAATTGGATGTTGTGAGAATGCCTACGACGGGTACTTAATGACCCCTAGAAATTTCGATTCTGATAATTTGATTAACCCTGTGAATTGCTGAACCGAGTAAGGCAATTGTATGGTAACTCCTTGAGGATTGAATAGCCATATGGTGAAGTGCAAATAACGAATGATACCTGATGGATAAAGAAATGGTAGTGTTGAGTCCTGGGTGCGATTGGGTACTGAGTAGAGTAATGACAGAACTTGTGTGATGAGGCTGATTGTACATCCAATAGGAGGGTTGTACTTATGATTGGCGAAGAGAGTCCACTAAGGCAAAAACTTGTTGTTTAATCAGAAATTATATGGTAACCTCGAGATGTATACTCAAGTGGGATTAATGAATTGTTAGGCTCCAATTGATTGATGAGTGATGACATGATGGAATAATAGACTGTCAGATTATAGCTTTATGAGGATAAGATTCAGCGACGAGGTGTGAACCCTGTGTGAGTCAGAAATCTATTGCTATTGTACACTTTTATAGTGATGGTAATTGATAACTTATGACTGTTGTTGTGTGATGTACCCTAGTCGGTGCATAACAATGATGTTGATATAAATGTGTTATTTATAAATTTATGTGAATTGTCATTAATTTCATGTGCTTTAGTATTACCTGTGTGAGTACAGTCGGTGTGAGCTATGCTATTCCGAGACGACTCTACATACCATGGGCATTGTGGCAGCGTACACTCTTGCAGTGACTTTATGTAATTGTTGTAACCCTATAGGAATGAGACGTCATCCTATAAGTTGGATGCAACAATTCATGAGTCGGGCAGGTGAGGTTGTAGCTGCTTATGGTGATGGTGAGTCTATCGGGCTGTCCTGAGTAAAAGTGAGAGTGTATCGAGTGGATGGTAATTGATAGTGTATTCAGAAGAGGATAGGAGACTTGTTTGGCATTGAGGTGCTTACCTCTGAGAGAATCAGAGGTTATGTGGGGTATGGTTGATTGTGAAAGTGGTGTTGACTGTCGGGGACAAGAAGGTGATCTTGCCAACATAAGTACCTTGTGTTACTGATCGAAAGGTGTGGCGGTGGTGTGTGGTCATGCCTTGATTGCCAACCGATTGAGTAAGTTAACTATAGGAAATAATACCCACTTCAGAGTATTGAAGATTTGGAGGATTAGTTATGTGCGACTCGGTTTACCAGAGTCAATTGACGCTTAGAATGCCACTAGAGCGGATTAAGGTCCCTGATATACCTAGAACAACGTTTAGAAATTGCTACAGCCATTATTGGGAATGTAGTAATGCTGTTGGTATGACAAGTATTCATTGATGGTAGCCCGAATCCCAATGGGAGCAATTAGTTGCTGAGTGTATATATCCGTGACCCAAACCTAACACCAGAATTAGAAGTTTATGGGTTTAGCCGAGTAATGTTGAGGATTTGATGAAGGGTCATGATTTGCGAGCCGAGATAATTAATGAGGCAAGATTTACTTAGGAAAGGTTAATATAATTTGAGTGACAGGAGGTAGAGATGATTATGAGTAAAGAGAAGGAATGTAATTTCGGGTAAAACCTTTTGGGAGAAAGGATTACTGAGTGAAGTTATGGTGTTCCGAGTAGAACCTCATAGAGAGGATCATTGCTAAGTTAAGGGAATTGTGTCCGAGTGTGACACTTCTGAGTAGGGTAAGATTCGAGTGGTGTGACTCGGAGCGTGACGTTTCCGAGTGGAATGGTACGAAGTAAATGATTCATCGTGCGAAAATTTTAAGTCTGTAGGATGTGCCCCTGACTAATCTTACCAAATGGACGTCTGGTCGGAATGTGGGGCTATGAATTGGTAAGTCTCCGAATGAATTATCCCGAGGAAGAGTTAATGCCCGAGGGGTAAATTTATCCATAGATGTGTTCGGATTGATGTTCGAAGCTGCTGAGTTGGAACTCAGATTTGTATTCGGAGTGGGCTTGAATTCCGAGTGCAAACTAGGGTAAATGGAAAGTTTTCCGGGTAAGAATTTCCTTCAAACACCGAACAACCCTTTTGATTGAGAGTCCCGAGTGACCTTCTCAGGGTGTAGGCATGGAATTGGCCAAAGGAATGGTTAGAAAACGGAGATTCTAGAACCGAGTGTGATGCCTGTAAAGGGAAAATCCAGGCAGTCTGTGCTAATTGGAGCACCTTGAAGCTCTTTTGAGCGTTTGTCTCGGTATTGTCAAGATATATCATGATTTAGAGAAGAAATTTTGGAGTCGGATGTTGACTACCCGAGGGTTTAATCCAAGGTGAATCAGACATTGGTGAGTATTCTGTGGGAATCGGTAATGCTTTTTGCCGATTAAACTGCCCTAACACTATAATCGACACGACTTTGTGTTTATACCCTGTGTGGATACATAATTATTCTGAGTGACTCCATTGGGACTGAAGGAACAGTTGGTGGATGTGCACCGATTAACGTTGAGTGTGTAAGGCCGAGTGGCCAAGGAACTTGATGTACCATTGGTTATAGTGAACTGGCAGAGTTGAATGGGGGTAACTACGTGGGGAATAGAATCCCGAATGTAATAAAGACTATGAAGAGTTATTTTATTTATGCTGATTAGAAATTACGAAGCAGTCGGAGACGTGGAGGAGCGAAGAGTTGCAGTCAGAGCATGACTGTGGTATTCCGATCTATTTGTTGAGGTAAGTCTGAGTGAAAGAAAGGAATGTTATTCCGAGTCGATGGTGACACTTCCGAGTAGAAATGTGTTAAGAGTGATGTCTCGGTTTTCTGGGTGGAGCGGTCGGTAGATTGCTTTGGAAACCAATTATACCGACTGGAATTTAAACAATGTACGAATACTTAAGATGCATAGAGGTGTAATTGCTTATTGTGGTATGACAACGATTTTCCGAGTGGTTCATTGAGGCTAAGCATGTGTTTGAATTTCGAGGACGAAATTCTTTTGAGAGGGGGAGAACTGTAACATCCCGATTCTTAATTTAATTACCGATTGAGATTAAGCTATTAATTAAGGGTTAATTGCAGAATTAGGATTAATGGTTAATCAGAGTAATTGCTGATTGGTTAGAAATAATTGAATAAATAATGTTAATGCCAGGTGAAAGGACGCATGCACCCCTGGAGGTATAAAAGAACTTCAACTCTCTTTTTCCCTTATTAGTCACGCTGGACAGCTCTCCTTCATGCGTACATCTGGTCTCTTCCTTTTACTGTTTCTCTTCTTCTTCACCCTCATTCGCATCACCCGCGTGGAAAGAACAGGGAGAGAGTGGAAGAGCTTTTCTGGGTGGAACAGCGACGTGGCCCTGTTTCCACTCCCTGTTGTCTTCATCCCCTCTGTCTTCTTCTTCTTCTTCTTCTTCTTCTTCTTCTTCTTCTTCTCCTTCCGCTTGAAGCTGTTAGTGTCCAGTTGGAAGCTGTGCTGGGAAGTGCCTTGGAGCCGTGGGGAAGACGAACCCGTTGGAAGAAAGAGCAACTCTGGCCCAGGATCAACGCTGAGCTCGAAGGCTGTTGGAGGAGGTGTAAAGAAGGGCGATCAGTCAGCATTGCAACTCGAGGAGTCCCTGAACCCCGATAGCAGGTAGGGGGCGCTTTGCATGTCAAGTGTACGGTTTATGGACGAATTCCGGGTTCTTGCTTTAATGTGATGTGTTATGTGTGAGATGTGTAGTTCGATGTGTTGTGATTGAGTAATTGTGCATGCAACTCCCGGGTTGGTGATGTTGTGAACTGCTTTGTGGTGTGATTCCATCTATTAGTGCATGTTAATGTTTCTGAGCATGTTGACCGAATGCATGTAATTATGAGTTAAAAAAAGGGTGGTGATTTGCTGGGTTCTGTATGTAGTTATGTTGAATGTATTTGAATGAGAACGCCATAATGACTTCCGAATGCTCGAGATGTGAGTTGATGCTTGATTCCATTTAGAATACTGTGTGGTATTGCATGAGGTTGCACATACGAGGTGCCTTCCAGTCCTGGCTAGTTCCATGAGGGCCCGTGGTAGCCGTAGGAGCTAGAGAGGAGTCTCGAGACGCGAATGGGTGGCCGGTACCACGCGGGAAGGGCTAATGGACGAGGGGCCAGGAAGGAATCTGTAACTGAAATCATGCTTTAAGCTGAATCCGCATGCATGTGTGTATGAGCATGGTTATCGAGACCAACATGATTGGCATGGATTGAATGATTTGAATGAATGCCGACTAGATGATGTCATATGAGTGAATTCCGACTGAATGAATATGTATGTATTGATGTTGTTGCCAAATGCCATGTGATGTGTGATTGAGAAGGTATGTTATTGTGTGATTTCCGATTGGATGATGTTGTGTGACTTTTATATTAATTGGCAGTAGATATATATATTTATGGACTGAGCCATGTAAATTATATAATTGAGGTTTGAGGTAAAATCCGAGTCAATAACTATTGCTTCATATGTAAAAGCTCACCCCTACACCATTTTTCAGTGTATGCAGGTCGGACTCGGAATGGTGTGAAGACCTCAAGTCCGAGTGACGTGCACTCCGACTGTTGAGTGCTTGTATCGCATTTATTACGTTTAAGTCAGTTATAGCGTTGGCCGGCTCATAATAACAGTGTTGTATAATGAATATAAATTTATATATATAAGTAATCTGAACTATTATGACCCGAGTGCATGTTTATATACGTATATGGTTTATGTTGATAACCTGTGCTTGTATCGGATACTAGGTGCTGACGAATGAATGATGGAAGATAATGAGTATTTCGAGTGCATGATCATTGTCGCGACCGGGATCGCGGCGGCGCGGCCGACCCTCGAAACGATTTTAAAAATAAACAGGGAGTCGCCACCAATATTTTTTAGGATAAAATAGTGGAAAAACCTTTTGTTAAAGCACTGGCTATAAAAATGAAATTCCATGATTCGGGAGTCTGATTACAGGTGAGGAAGGTATTAGCACCTCACAACTGTCCGTTACAAAAACGGTTACCTCAATTTGATAGCGCGCATTATAATTAACCCAATAATTATTTTAATTTCTTCATAAAAAGAAAAATGTACGGAACGACAAAATAAACGAAAATATAAACAAGGATCAACACAAAATATTTACATGAGATTAACAGGACGTCTCGTCCAAATTAATTTCGCTCCGCCTTTTTAAAGAGATATTAAAAAATGAGATTAACAGGACGTCTCGTCCAAATTAATCTCGCTCCGCCTTTTTAAAGAGGTATTAAAAAAAATGAGATTAACAGGACGTCTCGTCCAAATTAATCTCGCTCCGCCTTTTTAAAGAGATATTAAAAAATGAGATTAACAGGACGTCTCGTCCAAATTAATCTCGCTCCGCCTTTTTAAAGAGATATTAAAAAAATGAGATTAACAGGACGTCTCGTCCAAATTAATCTCGCTCCGCCTTTTTAAAAAGGTATTAAAAAAAATGAGATTAACAGGACGTCTCGTCCAAATTAATCTCGCTCCCCCTTTTGATGGTAAAACAAAAAAAAAAATCTAAAAATTAAATAAAGAAAGGTGGGCCCGACAGGAACTGTCTCCCGCTCCTACGTATTCTCGAACTTTCGAGAAATCAGGGTCACGTAGTTCTTTAAGTGTGTTTTTTTTAGGAAAAGATTAGGAAGATATTGATGGGGGTCATTTTTATGAAGAATCCATACAAGACGAAGTGCTTCGCACGTGCACGGATCTTAAAAGGGTTGTGTAGACGGGAGTGCTCCCGTACGACACTATTTTTTTTTACAAAATCACTTATTTTATTAGATGTACTTGTTAGGGAAAAGGATAAAATAAAAAAAACGACACACAGACAATCATAACCAACAAATAGCAAACTCACAGGAAAGTAAAAGACTAAAAGTAAAGGAGATAAAGAACAGAGTGGAACCGGTGTGAAGGGCACGGAACCGGTGTGGGGAAGTCAAGCACAGTGACGATGTCTGGCCGGTTTCAGACTTGCACGCTGACAGGAACAATGGACCGGAGTTAGATCCAAATCTTGAAAATTGAAAGACGTAACCGGTGTCGTGGGAAGTTGATCCGTGGTGAGTTACTGGGTACGGTGCAAAGACGATGTATAAGAGCAATGAAGACAGTAATAGGGCAAGGCAGCGAACTAGAACGGGATGGATCCTGTGTGGAGACGGTGTGAGTACGGGGTAGGGGCGATGGACAGGGCAACAGCTTTGAATACTCAGAATTCCCAAGCTTCTCAAAGCTGAGGGGTTTATATTGGTGATTATGACAGGTTATAGGCTTCCAGCGGAGGAGGATCTTCAGAAGGTCTTAAAGAAATTAGAGAGAATTTTGAGGAAAAAAGAAGCTTCTTTTCGAATTGAGTCTCTCCCTAAAACCTCCGCCCCCGTAGCTTCTTTGGCTGGGGCATTTATAGGGCCTTAAGGCCATGGGCTGAGAGTTTGGGACAGCCAGAATTCCCACTCACTCATACGCGTAGTGGTGTGTAGACCTGGCCATTAACCGTTTGTGGGGAGCAGGATTTCGGCATGGCATTTTTAATTGTCCACTTCAGCCCCCCTGTCTGCCACTTTTGGGGAGTGCGATTCCAGATCATTGTGCATAAACTTCCGACCTCGTCCATCCGTTGTCAGATCTGTGACATCGGTTAGCGAAGATATCGGTTGGACGGAGTCTCCTTTGATCCGATGTGGCATCTTGGGAACCTTTTCCAATGTCCAACACCGGTTGAGCCTTTCAAAGTAATCACAGGGGCGGTATCCTCTTTCCCATTCCGGGTCCATCACCAGCCGGTGTGCCTATTTTGTTCTGATCCCTTTCCTTGGGGCCGGAGTGGCCTGTTACTCCTCACGACATCGGTCTGGTGTTAACTTAGGCCTTGTCCGGTGTTGCCAGTTTCTTTAAGGCCGGGTCTAGTGTTATAACAATTTAGGCCGGACCGAAAGAGGTGTTCACAGATGCCCCTCTTTACTCTCTTTCACCAGAGAAATGTAAATTTCTGAGGTGAAAATGGAGTAAAGATATGAACACCGATGTAGGACCTAAATCCGGTGTGGGGCTCAATGATGTGGCCATTTAAACAGCCGACGTGTCCTACACGTGGTCCACGTCATGAGGTGACTAAGCATCCCACGTGTCGTCAGCTAACTGGCCGTTTTCACAATTCAAAATTCGCGCCATTGGGTCGGAATGCCAAAAGTCGCCCCTTTTTAATGGGCCTTGGGCCGGAATGCGGAAGGTTCTGGATCTTCCCCCCTCCCCCTATAAAAGAAACTTCGGGGATCCATCACTTTCACTCCTTTCTTGATACTGAAGTGCTGTCTCTCCGACGTTCAACCTCTCCGGTGTTCAGAGTTTTCCTCCGGTGTTAAAGCTTTGCTCCGGTGCTACGTCCTGGCTCGTACGAAGAGAACTGCACGAATCGCCTCAGCAGGTAGCCATTATCTCCTTCATTTTAATTCGTAGATAAGTCATGGGGGACACCGGTTCGAGTAATGACTCCATTGAGGTCCTGTCTGGTCCTCCTTTATTACATCCCGGCATCAGCCGGGTGGAATTTCGAGCCGAGGTCTGAGTCACCAAAGTGGGGCAACCTCAGGGGCGTCACATCGGTTCGCCTCATCGGGACATCGTTTCTCCACATTGCCTTTGTGGGAAACAGAGGGGTTTGACACATCGTCAGACTCTTCGTTTAACTTTGGCACTGCTAGTGAAAGGGGAAGCAGTGCCGATCTATATCTTACTGATGATGTGGACTTTTACAGCTGTATTCCTTTTCTTCGTCATACCGTCTAAATGGCTTCTGAAAATTCCTCTACCGGCGTCGCTGTGATCACTGATCCCGTTGAGACCAATGTCTTGGCACACCGGATCAACTGGCTAGCAGAGAAAGCCAGGGACCCTTATTTCTGGGTTCATGAGGACCCAAAGACAATTGTTTCCCGGTATGCTGAAGATGCTGCCGACGTCACCATCGAAGATGTCGTTGTTCATGCCGATGTTGAGCATGAAAATGACTTTACAGTATTCTGCCCCCAAACCTCGGACAGGATTTGCCATCAACCGGGGTCAAGGAATCTCTTTATGTATGAGATGGTCTTTTCCAAGATCGGCGTCCGTTTCCCATTGACGGAGTTTGAGATGGGGGTACTCCGGTTTCTTGACTGCTCTCCCAGCCAACTTCATCCCAATGGCTGGGGCTTGGTAAGGGCTTTGGAGGTACTTGGGGAGTACTTCCACTTCGTCCCCACAGTGGCCCTCTTTTTCACTTATTGTAGGGTGATGCGCCGGGGTAACTCTGGAGGGGGTCTAGGCTTCATCAACCTCCGCTGCGACTCAAAGGTGGTTAACTTCGAAAGTTACACCGAATCGGCCAAGACGGACGGGGTCAGTTTCAAACACTCCTACGTCAAAGTCGAGGTCAATGCTGGTAGGCCGGTGTTCTGGGAGAATTCTGATTATTCCAGAAAGTTTTACACCGGTTGGACTCATGAACACTTTCTCCTGACAAGCAACGCCTACATCGTCAGTGAGAGTAACTTGTCAACTGAGTCCAAGAAAGTCCTGGATGCTCTGAAGGGTTATTCGGTCATTGCCAAGTTCTCCTGCAAGAGGCTTTTGGGGACGGAGTCAGGCCGGGATACTTACCTTGGTAGACATTGTTTACTTTCCTCCTTTTTATTATCTATTTATTTCTGATACATTCACACCGGTACTGACATCGTTTTTCTCTTTGTAGGCGAGATGGCTCGGATAGACATCCTCAGGAAACTGAGGGAGGCTGCTGAAGCTCGGAACGCCGCCGCTGCTGAACAGGAGAACAGGGTGACTCCTCGACGCACGCCGGCCAAGATGGTGAGCATACCGGCAGAAAATATTGAGGCAATGACTTTGGGGCCAGCTGAAAGGGTCCCAGCTAAAAGGAAGTCCAACCTCGGCTCAACCTCCAAGCCGAAAAAACAGAAGGCTCCAAAGGTTGTGGCCGAGGTAGAGGTGCCAACGGAGGACGAGGCTGGTCCTGTAAATATTTCCCCAGTCCGGTCTCAACCTGAGGACATCGTTGTCAACTCCCGCCTCTCGGACTTTCTGGAATATGTTGGAGGGACACCAGCTCGGGTCCACATCCCCTTCAAGCTCAAAGCCGATCTTCCTGCTCCTGAGGCTCAATCTGCTGCCGAAGCAGCCATTTTCAATTTGGTTGAGGCGGCCGGGGTCCTCAGCTCTTTGGGCCGCTCTTACTATTCCGGTGTCGAGGCTAAGGAATGCCTAGATCGGATGAAGAAGGCTGAGGCTTTGAGAGTTGAGGCTCAGACTGCTTTGACCCAGAAGGAGCAGGAACTGGTCAAAAGCAAGGAGGACCTGTCCGAACTCACTGCTGCCTACACATCGGCTGCTAAGAGGGCAGATGCTGCTGAAGCTAAGGCTAAAGCTTCAGAGGACGCTCTTTAAGCTCTCCGGACCGAACTAGAGGAGGCCAAGGCTGCGAAAGCCGAAGTTGACAAGAAAAACAAGGAGCTATCCGAGAAGCTCGCCGATGTGAAAGAGGAGCAGGCAAGGGAACGGACAGAAGCCGAAGAACAGATGGCTGAATTTTCGGTATTGGCCGATGTCGCCTTCAGTTCCGCTGTTCGTCAGGTTGTACACCGGAATTCCGCTGTGCAACTTAACCTGAATGGCATAGGTGTCTACTATGAATTTCATGGTGGCCACTTATATGCTATGGACCGGGGTCAAGCTTCGGAACCTGAGGATGTTCCTTATGAGCCGATGCCCCTCCCCGAAGGCCAAAACATGGAACTAAGGACGGTGTCGGAAGAATCCGAGAGGACAGCTTCTGCTAGACCGGACTCTCCTGCATCTAACTCTTAGTATTTTTCTCTTCCCTTTTTTCCTTAGCCTTGTTCCGGGATGGGCTCCGGAGTTTTAACTTTGTAATGGCCTCAGTGCCCTCATCAATGCAATACAATTTTCCACATCTGCTTGTCTTATTCTTTAAATATCTCTAGGTATTTCTCTCGTGTGACCGGTGTAGGGTAACAACTTGAAGTAACACCGTCTGATTAACAATTTGTACTTGGAATTAGGACTTCATTTCTTTTGCCAATTCAATTCGAACATCGTCTATTACAAAGCATGGCACCTCGAATAAAAAACCACCCCGTCCATAACCTCAATTACCTTTCGAATCTCCGGTGTAATGGGTGTGACCTGAGCCTTGGTAATTTCATCCTCGAGACCAATTCGGTCCAAGGTAGATTTCCAGATACCGTTTGTTGCTCCCCAAAAGTAGTAACCGGTGTGGCCATAGGGACACCGTCTCTTATAACCATAGGGCCTACTTCATTTGACTTTGAGAGCCATGACACTAGCTTTGGGATCACCATATTCCGTGATAGGGCGAATCCTTACCAGTGCCCATATCGGATCAACACCATTTTTTTTTATTTTTTTTTTTGAAAATTCTTTTCATTTGCTGGTGAGCTGAAATAGGTGTTCACAGACGTGAATCCCTTTGTCAAAGTATCAGATGTAGGGGAAAAACCCAGGGATCGACACTTGAACCTTTCAGTCAACATGAGGTGAGAAGATCGGGGTTGACTTCCGGTAGAACGGAAAGTAAAGGGTGCTTTGATAGGCGGCTGGAAAGTAAAAAGGATGCCTTGATAGGCGGCTGGAAAATAAAGGATGCCTTGATAGGCGGCTGGAAAGTAAAGGATGCCTTGATAGGCGGCGGGAAAATAAAGGATGCCTTGATAGGCGGCTGGAAAGTAAAAGGAGGCCTTGATAAGCGGCGGGAAAGATAAAGGATGCCTTGATAGGCGGCTGGAAAATAAAGGATGCCTTGATAGGCGGCTGGAAAGTAAAAGGATGCCTTGATAGGCGGCGGGAAAGATAAAGGATGCCTTGATAGGCGGCTGGAAAATAAAGGATGCCTTGATAGGCGGATGGAAAATAAAGGATGCCTTGATAGGCGGCGGGAAAATAAAGGATGCCTTGATAGGCGGCTGGAAAGTAAAAGGATGCCTTGATAGGCGGAAGGAAAATAAAGGATGCCTTGATAGGCGGCTGGAAAATAAAGGATGCCTTGATAGGCGGCTGGAAAATAAAGGATGCCTTGATAGGCGGCGGGAAAATAAAGGATGCCTTGATAGGCGGCTGGAAAGTAAAAGGATGCCTTGATAGGCGGATGGAAAATAAAGGATGCCTTGATAGGCGGCTGGAAAGTAAAGGATGCCTTGATAGGCGGCTGGAAAGTAAAGGATGCCTTGATAGGCGGCATGGAAAGTAAAAGGATGCCTTGATAGGCGGCATGGAAAATAAAGGATGCCTTGATAGGCGGCTGGAAAGTAAAGGATGCCTTGATAGGCGGCATGGAAAGTAAAAGGTGGAGTCAACTGGGGATGCATGATGGGTTTTCTAAAGGAAAGAAATCTGGGAATGATTCAATTTAAGCTATCTTGGATGATTTGGGGAACTGCTTTTTGAAAATAGAGAAAAGGTCTGGGACCAATACTTCAATTTTGGAAAGATAAGAAGGCTTAGGGGTACTTCCTCAAGGCCGGGAGAAAAATCTGGGATGATGCCCCAGTTAGAGTGGTTGAAGAGGCTTGGGGTGCATTTCCTTTTGCCGGAGTGAGACCCGAGGTAATGTCCCATTTCACTTCCCAGGGGCATGGGGTACCATCCTTGGGTTGACCAAAGATAAAAACCTGGGGAAGATTCCCCAGTTTGACATGATCTAAAGAGTTTTGGGGGAATCTAGGGAGATGCCTTGTGACTGGGAAGGAAGAAATCTGGGGAGATGCCCCAGTTTGACATGATCGAAGGATTCTTGGAGAATGGTTATAACAAAAGGAGTTTGGGAAGATGTCCCAGTTGAGCTTATTTGGGAGGCGTAGTTTCACTGGGGAAGAATTTGGTGGTTCAGGTATTGCCTCTTGATGGAAAGTTTAGGATTCATTGGAGAGAGAGATCCAGAGAAGTGCCATCTTTGGCAAATGATTCCACTGGGGAGGATATTTCAAGAGGCACGGACTTTAGTAATTGAGGATGAGAGTTTGTAGGTGCCTGATGAAAGAGTAAAACATTGAAAGGTGCCAACCTTGGCGTTTTAAGGAGGGAATTTTGAGAGGTGCCAACTCGGGCGATTCAAGGAAGAGATTTGAAGGGCTTGATTGGGGTGTTAGTGCCTGGCATGACTATCTGTGAGATAACCTGCAGAAAAATGGTAAGTAACGCAAAGATAAGTTTCAAAATCGGGTGAGTCCTATGAATCCGCGACTCTTACGAGAACTCATGGACGAAGTAGAACGAATGAGGCGACCCTAGCTTCAGAGCGCGTGCCTGGCCAAGTCTCTGCAATGATTACCTAAGATGAGGTTGAGTAGCAGGAGCATCTTGTCCCTTGCGACTTTAAATGTTTACCAATCTTCTATTTTACTTTGTTAAAATACATGTTTTTATCAGATCAACCAAATTCATAACACGTATCGAAGAGGGTGAACTTTATTCATGCACGTTAAACAAGTACAGAGAAAGAAGAAAAAAAAAATAAAAAATAAAGAAGGTAAATGAAATGAATGAGGTCACATAGGTCTAGAACAAATGAAAATGGGGAAGATTCATGGATCCTCCAGTGAATCTCTGAGACTGATGAGAGCCTTAACCCCCCAACACGACTTCATGTTCACCCTTCGACCTTGCTTTTTGGAAAGGTAAATTTGACAGTGATTCACGTGCACGGGCTTGGACTCGTACTTCTTTGAGCCAGAGGATCATTTGCATTGCCAGAAATTCGACCCTAACTTTTGCCTGAGCCGCCCTTTTTGGGTTTTTGACTCACCGGGTCACTCTAACTTTTGCCTAAGCTGCCTTTTCAGGTTTTCAGCTTAGCGAGCATTAATTTTCTTTTCTCCCCCTCTTCCCTTTTTTTTTTCTTTTAAAAAAAAACTCTAACGTCTCCTCCTTAAGCATAGTATCTTTTCACTGCATCTGTGTTTACAGGCATTGACAAATCCTGGCCATCCATATTAGTGAGTATTAAGGCTCCTCCAGAAAAAGCCTTCTTCACAACATATGGTCCTTCATAATTAGGAGTCCATTTGCCTCGATTGTCCTTTTGAATTGGTAAAATTTTCTTGAGTACCAGGTCTCCTTCTTGAAACTGTCGAGGTCGTACTTTCTTCTCAAATGCTCGTTTCATACGCCTCTGATACAACTGACCATGACAGAGGGCAGTTAATCTTTTTCCATCAATCAAGTTTAATTGGTCGTGTCGAGCTTGAACCCACTCAGCCTCTTCTAACTTTGCTTCCATCATTACCCGAAGGGACGGGATTTCTACCTCAAAAGGCAAAACTGCTTCCATTCCATATACGAGGGAGAACGGGGTTGCCCCTGTCGAAGTTCGAACCGAGGTACGATACCCATGCAAAGCGAAAGGGAGCATCTCGTTCCAATCTCTGTAGGTGAATACCATTTTCTGCACTATCTTCTTGATATTCTTATTGGCCGCCTCAACCGCCCCATTCATTTTAGGTCGATAAGGGGAGGAATTGTAATGGTGAATCTTGAAGCTTTCACAGAGTTCCTTCATCATTTTGTTATTCAAATTCATACCATTGTCAGTAATGATCTGACTTGGTAGGCCATATCGGCATATCAGTTCTCGCTTGATGAATTTGACCACAATACTCCTTGTTACACTGGCATATGAAGCTGCTTCTACCCATTTGGTGAAATAGTCGATAGCGACCAAGATGAAACGATGACCGTTTGAAGCTTTTGGCTCGATGGGTCCAATGACATCCATGCCCCACATTGAGAAGGGCCATGGTGCTATCAAGACATTTAGGGATAACGGGGGTGCATGAATATGGTCAGCGTATACCTGACATTTGTGACATCTTCGGACATACTTGAAGCAATCTGCTTCCATGGTCATCCAGTAATAACCAGCCCTCAAAATCTTTCTAGACATGGCATGTCCATTAGCGTGAGTTCCAAAAGGTCCTTCATGAACATCCTTCATGATTTCGTTTGCCTCATCAGCATCAACACAGCGAAGAAGGACAGAGTCATAGTTTCTTTTGTAAAGCACATCCTTATTTAAGAAGAAACCCATGGCGAGTCGCCTTAGAGTCTTCTTATCATTTTCTGTAGCACCCTCAGGGTATTCTTGACTCTGGATATATCTCTTAACATCATGGTACCAAGGTTTCCCATCAGACTCCTTTTCCATTATTTGACAGTATACAGGCTCACAGTGCTTCTTTACTTCGATGAGAGGCATATTGTAGTCACTACTCACTTTGAACATTGAGGCAAGGGTAGCTAAAGCATCAGCCATTTGATTGTCATCCCGGAGAACGTGATGAAAAGAGATCTCGTCAAACTCCTTGATCATTTCCTTGATGTGATCATAATAAGGAATCAATTTACTGTCCCAAGTCTCCCACTCGCCTTTCAATTGGTGAATAACCAAAGCAGAGTCCCCATAAACTTCTAACAACTTCACTTTTGCATCCAACGCCGCCTGGATTCCTAATGAGCATGCCTCATATTCAGCAATATTATTGGTACAGTCAAAACACAATCTGGCGCAGATAGGGATAAATTCCTTATCGGGTGAAATCAAGATAGCACCAATTCCGTGCCCTAATGCATTGGAAGCTCCGTCAAATCTCAGGGTCCATTTCTCCTTTTGACCACCTTCTTCATTGAATAATGCCATGATATCTTCATCCGGAAAGTTAAATTGCATCGGCTGATAATCATTGATGGGTTGGTGTGCCAAGTAATCAGCCAAGCCACTTCCTCTTACAGCCTTTTGAGTGACATATATTATGTCATACTCAGTTAACAGCACTTTGATAAGTGCTTATTTTGTGATTAAATTTATGACTCAATTGGATCCATTTCCCGAAATACTTAACTAAATTGATAAAATTGAGCATGATCTTTACCATAAATAAGTAAATAAGCTTGCTCTGAAAAATATTGAGGACAGGTTCCAAAAGCTTGATAGAAATTCAAGAGGATTCAGCATCATCAGAACCCCACGCTTAAGGGTTAACATCAAGCACGCTTGAGCGCAGCCTTGTTGAAGGACTAAAGAAAACAGAGAGTTTCAGGAACCTCGCACGCTCAAGCGGGAGAATGCGTCGCTTGAGCGTGAGTCCTAAAACGCCCAAGCGAGGAGCAAGCGTGACCCTGAGCGTGGATTGAAAGACAAAAGGCAGCATCAGACTTACCCACGCTTGAGCGTGAGAAGGGGACGCTCGAGCGTGACCACAAGAGCGCTTGAGCGCGGCTGAAAAGGATCAAGCGTGAGCGTGAGCGTGATTTCATGCATGCCTGGCGCTCAAGCGTGGAACCATGGAGCTTAAAGCGTGACTGAATTGAATTAAGGAACAGGATCAGGGGCATCTCACGCTCAAGCGTGATAAGGAGCCGCTTGGGCGTGACCTCGATCCCGCTTGAGCGTAGCTTGAGCGTGGAACATATCTGTGAGGATAGAGGAGCTCGCTTAAAGCGTAACAGGCCCAGCTTGAAGCGAAGGATCAAGCATATGTTAAACAAAGGAGCCACGCTTAAGCGTGGTCAAGGAAGCTCAAGCGCAAGGCAATCAAAAAGCATCAGAGCCCTTCACGCTTGAGCGTGACCATCAAGCTCAAGCGTGACTCACACAGCATGGGTTTCTTCATTCTTTATTCACCAATAATGCGATGCCAACTCGCCCACTTTCTTCTGTTTCCACCAGTCTCTGAAAGATGCCGCATGGGTTCTACGTAAGTGGGGCAAGAGAAGCTGAGTCAAAACTCCTATAAATCAAGCTGCAAACAGAGCACAAATCATCAATCTCCTAACATCTGATACATCAGATCCATCCTCTGTATTTTTCATTTCACACTTTCCATTTTCTGTATTCATTTCTTTGATGGTGAAAATGCAAGGCATGAGTAACTAATTTCCCTTATGGGATTGGCTGTAATCCATTCAACACTGAAGTAATGCTGTCGTAAGTTTTCATTGAGTAATGAGATTTGATAAAGTTTCTGTATTTCCTTCTGCGTTTAATGCCTGAAAGTACTTGATCACTATTTTCTTGTTCTAAGTTTTCTTGAGTATGCTGGGAAGTGACTTTTGAAAGCAGACTCTGAAAGAAATGCTTGTTGTGAGTAGGTAGCCAGGGATGGCGTCTAACGCAACAAACGTCAAAACAATCGATCGATAATGCTGGAATGGTTTCCAAAGTGACTGAGGGATCAGCGGTTTGGAAATCATTCTTATGAATTTTGTAGTCGAGGGATCGATGCAAATGACTTTGATTGTGACGTAGAACTTATCTTTTCGATTTACTTATATGGAAACTTATGCAGCTTACAGAAGTGAAGATGTGATGAAGCCAATCCCTGTTTTACAAAACTGATTTTTCCAACCTCATTTACTGTCATCTTTTGCACAATATTATTCTCTATTATTCTGTTACTTACTGTTTTTCATTCAACAACATTCACAACAAACCCAAACAAAAACTTTCTGCCAAGTCAATTCAAACTAAAGTCTTCATTCTAGCACCTCCTCAGTGGAACGACAACTATACTGTATTACAACTTCTGTGTTTAAACTTGGCACATTCATTTCATTGAGTTCATATTATACAAACTTGATTCTCTTTCAGCAAACTCAATATAAGCAAAACACCTATCAAGTTTTGGCGCCGTTGCCGGGGAGGTGATTTGAGCTTGAATATTTTAGCATTGAATTGATAAGACAGTGTAAATAAATTTGTTTTCAATTTGTTTTTATTTTTACCTTGCTACTTTGAATTCTTGATTCATGATCTTGAGAGGACAGGGTACAAAAGAACAACTTGCATTTGATCCTGAGATAGACAGATTCCTCAAGAAAATCAAGAAAGTCAAGAAGAACTTCCACGTAGGACAAACTTCCTCTCTTACAATGGAGAACAACAACAATAATCAAAATCCACCAAGGAGAACACTTGGAGATTACACATTGCAACAAGGACCTAGACACTACTCAAGCATTTCTATACCAAATACAATCAGGGCTATAGAAATGAAACCTGCATGCCTTAGTTTAATTAGTTCCCATCAATTTCATGGAATGTCCAGTGAAGATCCTTACACTCACTTGGCCACATTCTATGAATTGGTAGGAACAATGGGATTTGAACAG
Source organism: Clitoria ternatea (assembly GCA_037962975.1). Taxonomy (NCBI): domain Eukaryota; kingdom Viridiplantae; phylum Streptophyta; class Magnoliopsida; order Fabales; family Fabaceae; genus Clitoria; species Clitoria ternatea. The sequence goes on from CM075671.1 coordinate 115,811,877, forward strand.
GAAGTAATTGAGGCAGCATACCTGAGATTGTTTCCTTTTTCTCTTGCAGGAAAAGCTAAAGAATGGCTCCAGTCACACCCAAATCAAAGCTTGAACAGCTGGGAGACAGTGGAGGAAAAATTCCTACACAGATTCTTCCCACCATCCAGATTCATCAAGGCTAAATCAGATATCACAACATTTAAACAAAGCCATGATGAACCCTTTTGTGAAGCATGGGAACGCTTCAAATCTCTCCTCAGAAGATGCCCAAACCATGGACTGGAAGATATTGCCCAATTGAATATCTTTTACAGTGGTTTAAAGGGTGATACTAAAATGATTTTGGATGCAGCAGCTGGAGGAACCATGATGACAGTGGATGCAGAGCAAGCTACAAGGATCATTGAAGCATTATCATCCACAGATTACCAGGCTCAGCATGATAGAACACAAATCCAAAAGAAGGGAGTGTTGGAACTTAATACAACAGATGCCATTTTGGCTCAAAATAAGATTTTGACACAACAAATTGAAGTTCTGACACAGCAAATGGCAAAACTCCCGCAACAACTGCATGCTGTACAGTCCTCTACAGGAAACCAACAAGCACAAATTAGATGTGACTTTTGTGGAGGAGAACATCAGAATGGACACTGCCAAGGAGAACAAGGAGACCAATCTATCCTCTATATGAATAACCAAGGTAAGCAAAGTAACTTCAATAACAATACTTACCCCAATAATTTTTCACAGGGATGGAGGAATAGTCAAAATGGTGGATGGAAGCAAGAAGCAAGCACATCCAACAGACAGCAACCTTATCAGCAAGGTCCTTCATTGACAGAAAGGACATCAAAACTAGAGGACACTCTAGAAAAATTCATGCAGGTCTCAATCACCAACCAAAAGAACACTGATGCTTCGATAAGAAACCTGGAGACACAAGTGGGGCAATTGGCTCGCCAAATTGCAGAGCATCACAACTCTCAATTTGGGGCTAATACACACCCAAATCCAAAGGAGCAATGCAAAGCAATCACAACAAGAAGTGGAAAGGTCATTGGACAAAAAGAGAATGACAAGGTGGAAGAAAAAGTAGAAAAAGAAAAAGAAACAGAAGAGGAAGTTAGTGAAAAGAAGAATAATGATATGAAGGAGGAAGTTGAAAAAGAAAAAAAGAAAGAAATGAAAGAGGGGAAGAAGAAGGTGGACGACCCAACACCACAACTGAAGAGCTTGCCGTATCCAAAGAACCCTTCAAAAATGGACAAAGAAAGGCAATTTGCAAGATTTATGGATATCTTCAAAAGGTTACAAATAAACATACCTTTTGTGGAAGCCATGGAGCAAATGCCAACTTACGCTAAATTTATGAAGGAACTGTTAACAAAGAAGAAGAGATTTTCTGAAGAAACAGTGGAGCTTGCAGCAGGCTGCAGTGCCATCATTCAAAAGGCACTGCCACAAAAAACAAAAGACCCCGGAAGTTTCACAATCCCAGTAACTATTGGTACTCTACCAGTAGGAAAAGCACTCTTGGATTTGGGAGCAAGCATTAATCTAATGCCTCTCTCAATGGTGAAAAAAATTGGAGATCTTGAGGTGAAGCCAACCCGGATGACCCTCCAGCTGGCGGATAGGTCTATGAAATTTCCATATGGCATAGCTGAAGATGTACTGGTAAGAGTTGACAAGTTTGTGTTTCCTGTAGATTTTGTCATAATGGATATAGAAGAAGATGCAGAAGTACCTCTCATTTTGGGGAGACCCTTCATGAAGACTGCAAAAGTAATCATTGATGTGGATGACGGGAAGTTAAAAGTGAGAGTACAAGATGAAGAAGTAAATTTCAACATGTTTGATGCAATGAAATACCCAAAAGACAAACAACAGTGCTTCAAAATTGACATTGAAGAAGATGCCATCAGAGAACAAACCAACGAATGGTTCAACAGAGACCCACTAGAGAAGCTGAACATTGGAGCAATGGAGGAAGACAAGAAGGACAAGCCAGATGCTCAAAAAGAAAGTCACTTTGAAAGGCTGTCTGAGGAAACAAAAGAAGTTGTCCCACCAAAAGTGGAGTTAAAAGCTTTACCTCCACACTTGAAATATGTCTTTCTTGATAATGATAACCAAAAACCTGTTATTATTAATAGGGAATTGACAGGTACAGAAGAGAAGCAGTTGATTCAAGTGTTAAAGGAACATTCAACAGCGATTGGATGGAGGCTGGAAGATTTGAAGGGAATAAGCCCAGCTTACTGCACTCATCACATTTACATGGAACAAGAATTCAAACCAATTGCTCAGCCACAGAGACGTTTGAACCCAACTATGAAGGAAGTGGTAAAAGGGGAGGTAACTAAATTACTAGAAGCTGGTATAATCTATCCTATTTCTGATAGCTCTTGGGTAAGTCCTGTGCAGGTTGTTCCAAAGAAAGGAGGAATCACTGTCATACAGAATGAGAAGCATGAATTGATCCCTACAAGAACAGTCACAGGATGGAGGATGTGTATCGATTACAGGAAACTAAACACTGCTACCCGGAAAGATCACTTCCCTCTACCCTTCATGGATCAAATGTTAGAAAGACTTGCAGGTCAAGCATACTACTGCTTCCTAGATGGATACTCAGGGTATAACCAGATCGCAGTTGCACCTGAAGATCAAGAAAAAACAGCATTCACATGTCCCTTTGGGGTATTTGCATACAGAAAAATGCCCTTCGGATTGTGCAATGCCCCTGCAACATTTCAAAGATGTATGCTTGCTATCTTCTCTGATTTGGTGGAAAAATGCATAGAGGTTTTCATGGATGATTTCTCTGTTTTTGGTTCATCATTTGATCAATGTTTGAATAATTTGACCATTGTGTTGAAAAGATGTGTAGACACCAATTTGGTTTTGAATTGGGAAAAATGTCACTTCATGGTGACTGAAGGCATTGTATTAGGACATCAAATCTCCAAAAGAGGTATTGAAGTGGACAAAGCAAAGGTAGAAGTAATCGAGAAATTGCCACCACCAGGAAATGTAAAAGGAGTCAGAAGCTTCTTGGGCCATGCAGGATTTTATAGAAGGTTCATCAAGGACTTCTCAAAAATTGCAAAGCCTTTGAGTAATCTCTTAAACAAAGACACTCCTTTTATTTTTGATGATTCTTGTTTACATGCCTTTGAAACTCTAAAGCATAAACTAACATGTGCACCTGTAATAGTTGCCCCTGATTGGGGACTAGACTTTGAAATGATGTGTGATGCCAGTGATTATGCTGTTGGGGCCGTATTAGGACAAAGAAAGGCTAAAATTTTTCATGTTATACACTATGCTAGTAAAGTTTTAAATCCTGCACAAACAAATTATGCAACAACAGAAAAAGAACTCTTAGCAATAGTGTATGGCCTGGAAAAATTTAGACCTTATCTGATTGGTTCCAAGATTACTATTTTTACTGACCATGCTGCCATTAAATATCTGTTGAATAAGCCTGATTCTAAGCCCAGACTAATTAGATGGATCTTGCTAATGCAAGAATTCAACCTAGTAGTCAAAGACAAAAAGGGCAGCGAAAATTTTATTGCAGATCATTTGTCCCGACTTGTCAATCAGGAAGTCACACGGCTCCAACATGAAGTGAAGGAAGAATTCCCTGATGAAAAGCTACTGATGATGAAAGAACGGCCATGGTTTGCAGACATGGCCAACTTTAAAGCTGCTGGAGTACTGCCTGATGACCTTTCATGGCAGCAGAAGAAGAAGTTTCTAAGGGATGCAAAGCAATTCATATGGGATGACCCCTACCTATTCAAACTTGGATCAGATCACATCTTGAGGAGATGTGTGTCCCAAGAGAAGGCTGAGAGCATCCTATGGCACTGTCACAGCTCACCCTATGGAGGACATTTCAATGGGGAAAGGACAGCAGCAAAGATCCTCCAATCAGGTTTTTATTGGCCCTCTTTGTTTAAAGATGCTAATGTTTTTGTGCAGCATTGTGAAGCATGTCAGAAGACAGGAAACATATCAAAAAGACATGAGATGCCCTTGACTGCCATCCTTGAAATAGAAGTCTTTGATTGCTGGGGCATCGATTTTACTGGGCCATTACCAATGTCATTCTCAAATGAGTACATAATTGTGGCAGTAGATTATGTCTCTAAGTGGGTGGAAGCCATGGCATGTACTAAAGCTGATGCCAAGACTGTTATCAAATTTCTTAAGAAACACATTTTCAGCAGGTTTGGCACCCCAAGAGTTTTAATAAGTGATGGAGGCTCTCATTTCTGCAACAGTCAACTCCAAAGATGCCTTGAACATTATGGAGTCAAGCACAAAGTAACTTCCCCTTATCATCCTCAAGCCAATGGCCAAGTGGAAGTATCCAACCGAGAAATTAAGAGGATACTTGAGAAGACAATCAGCCAAAGCAGAAAAGACTGGTCATTGAAATTAGATGACGCTTTATGGGCCTATAGAACAGCATACAAGGCACCAACTGGATTTTCACCTTATCAATTGGTATATGGTAAAAATTGCCATCTTCCAGTGGAACTTGAACATAAAGCATTTTGGGCACTGAAAACCCTCAACTATGACCCAAAGGCATCAGCTGAAGAAAGGAAGATTCAGATGCACAAATTAGAAGAATGGAGGAATCATGCCTATGACTCATCCAGGATCTATAAAGAGAAAATGAAGGTTTACCATGATAGACACATCATGAAAAAAAGTTTTCACCAGGGACAATCTGTTCTTCTTTTCAACTCAAGGATGAAACTATTCCCAGGAAAACTCAAGTCTAAATGGTCAGGACCCTTTATTGTCAGGGAGGTGAAACCTTATGGAGCTATTGAGTTGCAAGATCCAAAATCTGAAAGAACTTGGGTCGTGAACGGACAGAGAATAAAGCCCTATTTAGGGGGAGAAGTGGAGAAGGTTGCCACTGATATCCTGCTAAAAGACCCATGATCAAACTCAGGCGTCGAGCTAATGACGTTAAACAAGCGCTTATTGGGAGGCAACCCAATCTTTTGTGTTTTATTTCTTTGAAAATTTTTCAAAAATAAAAAAATAAAAATAAAAATAAAAAAGTTTCTGTTTACCTTGTAGAAGAGTCTCAAACAAAGGCAAACAAAACTGGAGTTGGAGGCTGAGTTCAGAGAGACATGAGGACATCACCACGCTCAAGCGTGGATAATCCAGCTTAAGCGAGCCAAGGTAAGTCCTAAACCATCTCATCAAGCTTAAGCGTGAGAGTCAAGCTTAAGCGTGACACCTCTGCTAAAGAAATTTTCAACAAAATAAACCCGATCTCGCTTAAGCGTGACCTATTACGCTTAAGCGAAAGGATCTGGACAGCAATCAGAGGCTGACACGCTCAAAGCAAGACTCCTGCGCCCAAGCGAGAAGTTAAACTAAGCATCAGATGGGTGGTCACGCTCAAGCGTGATACTTTGGCGCTCAAGCGCAACACAACTACGCTCAAGCGTGCCAAACATGCGCTCAAGCGAGACATTGAATAGAGCATCAGGTATTTAAATGTTGTACGCTCAAGCGAGATAAAAACCAGCCTGAGCGAGGAAAGCATACCTTGGAGCAATGCCCACACGCTTAAGCGTGATAAACCTGCGCTCAAGCGCGAAACTCTTACGCCCAAGCGTGACAAAAACACGCTCAAGCGTGAAGTTTTCATTCCCAAACTTTGCATCCAGGCCGATCACGCTCAAGCGTGGTTATATTGCGCTCAAGCGTGAAGTTTCTATTCTCAAATTTGCATCCAGATCGATCACGCTCAAGCGTGGTTGCATTGCGCTCAAGCGTGGAATTCAAGCGTGAATGCAAACAGCCCCTGATGCTAATAAATGCTGAATTTTGAAACCGCCCACTCTCTCACTCACGTAACCGTTCATCAACGCCTTCTGACTCTCTAAGTTTTGTAACCACCCTCTCTTCTCCAATAATTGTCTTTTCCCTTTCATTTCATAAATCACACTTTTATTTTGCAAACCATTCTCTCTAGCACGTTCGGATCCTTCCAGGTAACCACTGCACCATCCTTTCTTTTTGAACTAACAGCATATGTGTTAGGGAGGATTTATACCTTTCTTTTTTCACATGTTGATGTCATTTCTCTCTGTGTTTAATGAATGCTATGATCTATACTTGGTTGTTCCTGAATTATTAGAGAAAGACATTCAAGGTTTGGTTCTTGTGTTTCACTTTCATTGTAATGCATGTCCCTTTTCTATCTCACATTCTTTTAATGCATGCTGAATGTTTGATAAAAGTCCTAAAAGGAAGTATTTTAAGTGTAAAGTGGTTCTTAACCTTCTTGCAGATGGCCAGAACCAAGCAAACTGCACCAAATCCCCCTGCCACCACTTCCCCAAAAAGAAGTTCCCGAAAGAACAAGGGCAAAAGACCACGAACAGATAAACAAGATGATGCTCCAAGATTCAGGAAGCAAGGCAACAGCAAGCGGTATGAAGACATCTCAAATTGGACATTCATACCAGAAAGGAAAGTAGACTTGGCCTTGGGAGAATGCGATGCCTTCCTGCAGATTATAAGAAGGAGAAATTGGCTAAAAGTATGTTACCCAAGGGAGAAATTTGACCCTGAAGTGGTAAGAGAATTCTATGCAAACGCGTGGACAAGAGATGGAGGGGGGGAACGAAAAACCTATGTGCGGGGTACCTGGCTCTCATATGACAGAGACACCATCAATTTCTACTTGGGGAACATCATGACCTTAGGAGAAGGGGAAATCTGCGAATATGCTGCCATGGTTGCAAGGAACCAGTTCATTGCCACACATGACCTTGAAGCCGCTATCTGTGTTCCAGGACACCACTTTCAAATGGGGCAAGGAGAGACACCAATGAGAGTTTTAAGAAAGGACATGACTACTATTGCTCAAGTTTGGACTTCCTTCTTATTAGCTAACATAGCACCTAACGCTCATGTCTCTGATTTGATTTTTAGTAGGTGTTATCTCCTATACTGCATTATGAGAGAGGACATCTCTATTGATCTAGCCCAAGTACTATCGGATGAAATCCACAAGTTTGTGATTTCTGATCAGAAGTACTCCCAGGCAGGTCAAAAGGTAAAAGGGAGTCTTGGTTTTCCTGCCTTTATCACTGATTTTTGTGCAGCTCATGGTGTTGAGGTACAAGACCTCAAACCAATCAGGCCTTCAATAGACAAACGCTTCATTGAGCGTTACTGCAGCAATCCAGCACTCCCTGCAACTGATGCACCTCCTCCACATGCCTCACAAGCAGCACAGCAAGCATTCAGCACTGCACCTGCCCACCCCCCCCTCAGCACTGAAACCAACCTGATTTTACAAGGCATTCACATTCTGAAAGTTCAAAACAGCCATCTCCTAGCCCAGCAGAACGCTCAGCATAGAGGTTTGTTACATGTTCACAATGGTCTTTATCATAGCATTCCTGCAGGTCAACACAATCCATGGATGCCACCTGCCCAGTTTGAGGCCCTGCTTGCTTGGCCTGGGGACAGGCCTCCGTTTGTGGGAGGAGGTGAGGCTACACAGGAGGATAGGCCAGGAACTTCAACTCAGGGACCTCCAGAAAGAGACTTGGGAACAGAGGAGGACTCATCCGAGGAAGAGTGAAACTTTTTAATGCTTTCAGTTCTTGACAATTAAAATTGCTACTTAGTTTGACAATTTATAACTTTACTTTATCTTTAGTACAGCACACTTTAGAAATTGCATGAGATTATCTTCCTGTGATTATTCCTATCTGCTTGTGATTATTCTTGTTTGTTTGTGATTATTCCTGTTTTGATGATTAAAACTTTGAACATCTTTGAAAACCCCAACCAAAGATTTCGCCTTTTGAACAAAGAAAAGTTTCTAAGCAGCACAATGTTTTTAGGCAACAACACTGATTTTTTTTAGGCAAAATGACTTAATTAAGAACCAAGGAACTGGAATGCATGTATTGTTGCTTGTTTATATGACTTGAACCCTTTTCTGTTAGAATAAGGAAGTAACCTTTATATCTTGATGAGAGGTGAGAAAAATCTAAACACTTGAGAGCCTCATTTGAAATTGTTAAATTAGCATTGACTGATTTTCTAATTAAACCTTTTTCTTAAGAAACAAGCAAGGAAATGATAAGGCAATTTTGAAAAATAATTAGCCAAGAGCCAAAAAAGCTACCCTGATAAAAATATCCGATTTTTTTTTTTTTTGGCAGCCCATCTTTGAGCCATAAAAGCATAAAAATTTTTCTCTACCCTGAGCTAAGCATAAAAGCAAAAATTCTATCCTACCTGCATGTTCATCTTGAAAAAGAGCATAAAATATTTTTCTCAAAAGGAGATGAAACAAATGGAGGCAGTAGAAGAAAATGCAAAAAGAATAGTAAGCTCTCCAAAATTGTATAAAAGAGCTGGAGGAAAACAAAAGAAAATTCTGAAGTTTCAATGCAAAGAAGGAGCCTTCTAATTTGTTAAATAAATTAACCAAAAACACTTATGCTCTTCTTTAAACATGCGTTTTGAAACCAAGAAAAACCAAAGATTCTTGTTAGCCCAGCCTCATTACATCCTTAAAAGACCTTTTGATCCTTGCTATTCATTTGAATTTTGGTTTTACTAGAAATGACGGCCAATGTTAACGAAGCAGTTCTAATGATGGATGAGTGAAACAGACACATGGTAAGAAATAATGAGAATTCTATATTCTTACAGCAATGGGTTACATGCTTTATGAACAAGGTAATGGTACATTACATTTCAAGGAATTGGTATTAAGAAAATCATTTGCCTAGACATCAACTCAGATTACTGTCTTTTAAACTTTTTGTCTGCAACAGAAACTTAGATTTTGGAACGCTTGATCCCCTTTCCTAAACTTCTTTTTACTTGAGGACAAGCAAAAATCTAGGTTGGGGAGAGTTTGATAAGTGCTTATTTTGTGATTAAATTTATGACTCAATTGGATCCATTTCCCGAAATACTTAACTAAATTGATAAAATTGAGCATGATCTTTACCATAAATAAGTAAATAAGCTTGCTCTGAAAAATATTGAGGACAGGTTCCAAAAGCTTGATAGAAATTCAAGAGGATTCAGCATCATCAAAACCCCACGCTTAAGGGTTAACATCAAGCACGCTTGAGCGCAGCCTTGTTGAAGGACTAAAGAAAACAGAGAGTTTCAGGAACCTCGCACGCTCAAGCGGGAGAATGCGTCGCTTGAGCGTGAGTCCTAAAACGCCCAAGCGAGGAGCAAGCGTGACCCTGAGCGTGGATTGAAAGACAAAAGGCAGCATCAGACTTACCCACGCTTGAGCGTGAGAAGGGGACGCTCGAGCGTGACCACAAGAGCGCTTGAGCGCGGCTGAAAAGGATCAAGCGTGAGCGTGAGCGTGATTTCATGCATGCCTGGCGCTCAAGCGTGGAACCATGGAGCTTAAAGCGTGACTGAATTGAATTAAGGAACAGGATCAGGGGCATCTCACGCTCAAGCGTGATAAGGAGCCGCTTGGGCGTGACCTCGATCCCGCTTGAGCGTAGCTTGAGCGTGGAACATATCTGTGAGGATAGAGGAGCTCGCTTAAAGCGTAACAGGCCCAGCTTGAAGCGAAGGATCAAGCATATGTTAAACAAAGGAGCCACGCTTAAGCGTGGTCAAGGAAGCTCAAGCGCAAGGCAATCAAAAAGCATCAGAGCCCTTCACGCTTGAGCGTGACCATCAAGCTCAAGCGTGACTCACACAGCATGGGTTTCTTCATTCTTTATTCACCAATAATGCGATGCCAACTCGCCCACTTTCTTCTGTTTCCACCAGTCTCTGAAAGATGTCGCATGGGTTCTACGTAAGTGGGGCAAGAGAAGCTGAGTCAAAACTCCTATAAATCAAGCTGCAAACAGAGCACAAATCATCAATCTCCTAACATCTGATACATCAGATCCATCCTCTGTATTTTTCATTTCACACTTTCCATTTTCTGTATTCATTTCTTTGATGGTGAAAATGCAAGGCATGAGTAACTAATTTCCCTTATGGGATTGGCTGTAATCCATTCAACACTGAAGTAATGCTGTCGTAAGTTTTCATTGAGTAATGAGATTTGATAAAGTTTCTGTATTTCCTTCTGCGTTTAATGCCTGAAAGTACTTGATCACTATTTTCTTGTTCTAAGTTTTCTTGAGTATGCTGGGAAGTGACTTTTGAAAGCAGACTCTGAAAGAAATGCTTGTTGTGAGTAGGTAGCCAGGGATGGCGTCTAACGCAACAAACGTCAAAACAATCGATCGATAATGCTGGAATGGTTTCCAAAGTGACTGAGGGATCAGCGGTTTGGAAATCATTCTTATGAATTTTGTAGTCGAGGGATCGATGCAAATGACTTTGATTGTGACGTAGAACTTATCTTTTCGATTTACTTATATGGAAACTTATGCAGCTTACAGAAGTGAAGATGTGATGAAGCCAATCCCTGTTTTACAAAACTGATTTTTCCAACCTCATTTACTGTCATCTTTTGCACAATATTATTCTCTATTATTCTGTTACTTACTGTTTTTCATTCAACAACATTCACAACAAACCCAAACAAAAACTTTCTGCCAAGTCAATTCAAACTAAAGTCTTCATTCTAGCACCTCCTCAGTGGAACGACAACTATACTGTATTACAACTTCTGTGTTTAAACTTGGCACATTCATTTCATTGAGTTCATATTATACAAACTTGATTCTCTTTCAGCAAACTCAATATAAGCAAAACACCTATCACACTTGCCAGCGAGCGATCCTTCCAGTCAGAGTAGGTTTTTCAAAAATGTACTTGACGGGGTCCATCTTAGAAATTAGCCAAGTGGTGTGACTCAACATGTACTGCCTCAGGCGCTTAGCGGCCCATGCTAACGCACAACAAGTCCGCTCTAAAGCGGAGTACCTCATTTCACAATCAGTGAACTTCTTGCTTAAGTAGTAGATAGCATGTTCTTTCTTTCCAGTTTCATCGTGTTGTCCCAACACGCAGCCCATGGATTCGTTCAGTACAGTCAGATACAATATAAGTGGTCTTCCCGGGGCTGGGGGTACCAAAATTGGTGGTTCTTGTAAGTACTGCTTAATCTTTTCGAAAGCTGCTTGACAATTCTCATCCCATCGCCCTGGTTGCTTCTTGCGGAGTAACTTGAAGATGGGTTCACAAGTTGCCGTCAATTGTGAAATAAATCTGGCGATATAATTGAGCCTTCCCAAAAATCCTCGGACCTCTCTTTCTGAACGGGGAGGAGGCATTTCGAGAATTGCCTTAACTTTGTCGGGATCAACCTCTATCCCCCTTTCACTTACTATAAATCCTAGCAGTTTGCCTGACCTTGCACCGAAAGTGCACTTGGCGGGGTTCAATCTTAGCTTGAACTTTCTTAATCGTCCAAAAAGCTTCCTTAGATCGCTAATGTGCTCTTCATCTGTTTTAGATTTGGCAATGATGTCATCCACGTAGACTTCTATTTCCTTGTGCATCATATCATGGAAAAGAGTCACCATTGCTCTCTGATAAGTTGCCCCAGCATTTTTCAACCCAAAGGACATCACCTTATAACAAAATGTACCCCATAGAGTAATAAACGTGGTCTTCTCCATGTCTTCAGGTGCCATCTTAATTTGATTATACCCCGAGAAACCGTCCATGAAGGAGAAAATGGAATGCTGAGCTGTATTATCAACCAAAACATCGATCTGTGGTAGGGGAAAATCATCCTTGGGACTAGCCCTATTCAAATCTCGGTAATCCATACACATCCGTACCTTTCCATCCTTTTTAGGGACAGGGACAATGTTGGCTACCCACTGAGGGTATTTTGCCACAGCTAGGAACCCAGCATCAAATTGCTTCTTAACCTCCTCTTTGATCTTTAAAAGCATTTCTGGCTTCATTCGGCGTAATTTCTGCTTTATTGGTGGGCACTCAGGTTTCAAAGGTAGTCTATGCTCGACAATGCTAGCATCAAGCCCAGGCATATCTTGATAAGACCAGGCAAAGACATCACAAAATTCTATTAACAACTTGATTAAGTATTCTCTTTGTTCTCTGCTTAGGGTAGTGCCGATCTTGACTTCCTTCTTATTTTCTTCATTCCCCAAATTAATGACCTCAACTATGTCTAGGTAGGGTTGAATCCCTTCATCCTCTTGCTCTAACAACCTTGTCATTTCAGGCGGTGGTTCATAATCTTCCCCACCTTCCTCATCAGCGTAATCAACTGGGTGATCGAAGTCGGGAAACGGGATTGCGACCTCACTCTCCTCAAGGGAGTCATTTTTGGATCTGCAATTTAGTGTGATATGGCAAATAAAAAGAAAGAACAAGCGAGTAAAAAGAAGGGTTTTAAAACAAGGATAAGGGATACACGAAGAGCTTTTTTTTTGTTTTGAATTACGATACGCGTTTATTGATGAAAATGATAAAAACAAGTTTTTTCGCCTTTATTACATGGAAGGGTCCCAAAGCTTTAGGCAGAGCAAAGGGACGAATAAATACTTAAAGCATAAACAAATTACTTTGGCAAAACATTCAAAGTCGTGGGGAACTCGATGGCCTCCCAGTTATGAAGCTCTTGGCCTGGTGGATAAGCAATCACAAAATCAGCACTATCACAAGGGTCTTCTTCAATGACAGCGACTTGGTCTGGAGGCATAAGTCCGGCGCTCCGAAAGCTCTGATAGAGATCACAGATGGGGATTTTTGCAGTACGAGGATCTCTGCCAGTAAGACGAGCAACCCTTTTTTCTCTCTTCGCTTCCTCTACCCTTTTTCTGTCGGCAGCCGTGGGCCGGTATCCTAACCCAAAACCGTTTCTGTTATCAAAAAGGCGTATTGGTTCTATTTCTCCATTCAAAGCACGTCCTAGCCCTCTTCCAGGTTCATACCCTCTACGCAGCATAACCTTTGCCATCATTAAAGATGCACTTGGCATACAAACTTTTGTCATTATGGCTCCTTCCCCCACATAGGTAGCGTTTGCTATCTCTAATGCTTGGAAAGAAGTTTCAAGGGCCTCTTCTGCTACCTCGACGTAAGGGGTTGACAGGGGCTTGCTGACCAGAAGGTCTTCCTCACCCGAAACAATTATCAGTTTGTTGTCAACTATGAATTTTAATTTTTGGTGCAGTGTAGAGGGTACCACTCCAGCAGAATGGATCCACGGCCTGCCTAATAAACAACTATAGGCAAGCGAAATATCCATGACTTGAAAAAGGACCTGGAACGTGTACGGCCCAACCTGTATGGGCAGCTCAATCTCACCTATAACCTCCCTCCGAGTTCCATCAAAAGCTCGTACTATTGTGGCACTTGGCTTCATAAAAGTCCCATCAAATGGTAATTTGGCCAATGTAGACTTTGGCATGACATTGAGGGATGACCCATTGTCAATAAGTACTTTTGCTAAGATGTAATCTCGGCATTTTACGGAGATATGGAGAGCCTTGTTGTGCCCAATCCCCTCTATTGGTATTTCATCATCAGTGAAGGTCAGATAGTTATCTGCAACAATGTGCCCCACTATTCCTTGAAACTTATCAACGGGAATGTCATGACTAACATGAGCCTCATTTAGGACCTTCATCAACATCTTCCGATGTGGCTCAGAGTTCATCAGCAATGACAACAAGGAGATTTTTGCAGGAGTATGGGTCAGTTGGTCAAGCACTTGATATTCGCTTTGGCGAATAAACCTTAAGAATTCATGGGCTTCTTCATCAGTCACGGCCCTTTTGATCTCGCCATTGGCCCCTTCTTTGTCCACCTTGGTATTTCCGGTAACCTGATCCCTCTTCGGCTCTGGAGGGGTGTATACTCTTCCACTTCGGGTTATACCTCCTACCCCTACAATATTTGTGACGGACGAAGGAGACGGGTCACCTGTTGCCGGGCTTGCAACGATCACATCTGCGTTGTACTTCCAAGGGACAGCCCGAGAATCTTTAAACGCAAACGGGGTGGGTGCTTGAATAGTGATGGCTGGTTGTACAGAAACAGGAGCTGCTTGGGGGTTCCTGGTGTAAAAAATTGTCAAGGGCTTAGGGACCCGTGCCCCTGTTTGTTCCTCGATCATGTCGACCTCATCTCCACGGCGTTTACAGACCTGCACAATATAACTGTCCATAAGGCTTTGAAGGACCTCACAGAAACCTTGATGTTCGGCAGTCTGTTCGCAATCATGTTTCGCACCCCAAGCTCCTTCAATTAACCCCCTTTCAAGCAAAAGGGAATGAACTACCCTCAATGGCATTCTTATATCAGCAACATTCTTAACGCACTCCTCATCATTTTCCAAGGCGTTGACCTCTGAATTTCCATGGTTGGGCAGGGGATTTGTGGCAACATTTGGGCTACCTTCCTTAAAGTTAATCCAGTCAGCTTTGATCAAATCCCTTACCTTATACTTCAAAGCCAGGCAATTTTCTGTGGAATGTCCCGGTGCCCCAGCATGGTAATCACAATGAGCATTTGGGTCATATCCCCTTAGGTAAGGAGGTTGCAACGGCCTCATAGGGGATGGAGCTACCAGACCTTTCTGAATGAGGATTGGAAAAAGTTCGGTGTATGTTATAGGAATTGGATCGAACTGCACAGGGGAGCGTTCATTGTTGGAATTTCTTGTGTTTTGATTATGATTGGGTGGTCGAGTCACTTGTTGCGGGTGATGGTATGGCACGGGTTGCGGTACTGGCGCTCTTACCATGGGTGGACGGAAGTGGGGAGTATAAGCTGTCGGGCCCTGAGTGGTAGCGGCCACATAAGGATTGGGAGCTTGAATCATAGTAGGAAAGAATGGTCTTGGCGAAGGCGTCTTTTGATTAGAAGAGATGGAATTAGTTTCTCCATCCCTTTTCCCAGGCGCCGGCCTTCTTGTCATGCTTGCCCCAGATGAGCCCTGAATGATCTTTCCTGTTCGTATTCCGCTTTCCACTTTTTCCCCGATAGTCACAATGTCAGAGAAGTTGGATGAAACACTACCAATCATCTTGCCGTAGAAAGGTGATGGGAGCGTATCAATAAACATCGCGACTATTTCTTTTTCCGATAATGGGGGATCCACTTGTGCCGCTGTCTCTCTCCATCGTTGGGCATATTCCTTGAATGTTTCACTGTCCTTTTTCATCATGTTTTGTAAATGAACCCTGTTGGGTGCCATATCCATGTTATACTTGTATTGTCTAAGGAAGGCATCTGCCAGGTCCTTCCAACAACGGATATGGTTCCGATCAAGGTGAGCATACCATGTAAGAGCGGCCCCTGCCAGACTATCCTGGAAGCAGTGGATCAAGAGTTGGTCATTAGAAGAGTAAGACGCCATCTTTCGACAGTACATCATGAGATGGTTCTTAGGACAAGTCATTCCCCGATACTTATCAAAGTCTGGCATCTTGAATTTGGGTGGGAGGACAACATCTGTGACTAAACATAGCTCCGAGGCATCTATTAGTCCAAAACCTCCAGAGCCTTCCATCATCCTCAAACGCTCTTCTAAGATTTCTATCTTTTCCTTTCGAGGAGCTGTGACCATACGGGTTGCGTCTTGGAAATTGGTCCCATAGGGGGTTCCGTATCCATATGGATAACCGAGTGGCTGGTTGAACGGAGGCAAAGCATGGGACTGGTTTGTTAGGCCTGTATTTGGTGAAGGACCTTGGGGTTGGGCCATAGCCTGTGCAACATAACTCGGTTGGGTCACCTGAGCTCGTGTATTTTGGGCTTGTGCGTTGTAGGTCAGCTGGGTCATCGGGGCTTGCATATTCTGAGTTTGGTGATTTTATGGGTCAGGAGCTTGTGTGCTTTGGGTTTGGTGGAGTGATGGTATATTTGGCTGGGTAGGGTATGAAGTGTGAGGATTCATGGCTTGCTGGTCATGGGCGTCTTGGTTAGCGAGCGGGGGATAGTATCCTGGTGGGAGGCCATAAAGTGGAAAAGGTACTGGGTTGCCGTCAGGGCCGACAAATGTATACTGTGCATAAGACTGGCCATAAGGTGACTGGGTCTCAATGACAGGGTTAGGTCTTCCAACATGAATGGTGACAGGGGGTGTTGTTGTGTTTGGTACTTGGGTTCTTGCTGGGTCAGAACCAAGGGGGAGTGGTACAGTGGCAGGCTGCTGCTGGTTGTTCTCAATACCCGCAGAGGAAACCCCTTCTGTGATTCTCTTCTCTAGGAGCTTGGTTAACTCGGCTACTTGTTCTTTTAGCTGATTGAACTCGCTTCTGAAATCTTCATCCTTGATTTCTGCTTCGGCCATGAGTCTCGTTTGGAGTCGAGTCGAATAAGGATGTTTACCCGTAATGTCGGTGTAAGTGAAAACACAAAATTGTTAAAAAAAGAAAGCATCAAATAAAAATGGCAATCGAAAAATAAACAGTATGGTGCACAAAGTTATCGCGGAACTCGGCCAGTAACCTCCAACCATTCCTCAAAACGTCACATTCAAGAGTAATAAGTATGTGACAAATGGAAATTAACATGAGACGGTTGAAGAGACAAAAGAATCCTTCTTTCTGAATTTCAAAGTACATTACTGCTGCCAATTTTTATGCAAGAAAAGTAAATCAGCCATTCCTAGCTCGGGCAATCATGTCCCTCATTTTACAAATCCTTTCCTTACAGTAATCAAGGAAATTTATAATTTCTTTTGGGGTACTAAGAGGGTTAACCATCCCCTCAGCTTGCTTAAGCAGGAGTGGGAGGTCTTCTAGGACTCCATTAGCCAAATGTGCCAAGTGGGCGAAGCGATTCATCCATGAATGAATAACTTCATCTTGTTGTGTTATTTCAGCTTTCAAAACACGGATAGCTTCACGACATTCTTGCTCAGTATCCATCGCGTGCTGTCGCTCGCTGTTTATCTCTCGCTGGCAAGCTTCTACCACCTCATTAAGCTGACGCTCTAATTGACCGACTTGCAATTGTAGGAGCTCTTTTTGTACCAAGGCAATTTGCTCATTCTCTTTGGCTTTTTCCAACATATCCCTCAAGAGTTGCTTGTCAGCCAACATAGTATCCCTTTGCTTGCTCTTCATCCTTAGTTGAGTATTAGCTGTTCGGAGGCATTGACTTTGCTTCCTCAAGTAATCTCTTTCAACTTTCCACTTCTTTCCAATCTCCTTGATGGTCCGCTTACTTTCTGAGTTCTCCCTTTTTTGAAGGGCACATTCTTGTTGAGATTTTAGCAAGTCTTCCTCTAGCTTCTTATTTTTTACAATTAACTCCTCTATCTTGGCTTTCAAGGCCTCCTCTTCAAGAGTAGGTGAGGGAACAGGTATTCTTGTCGGGAGATGGGAGGAACTTTTGAAAGGCATCTTGACAATGGAAACTCTATTCAGGATCCATCGGTAGTATTCGTCCTTCACGGCATGGCTTCTAGCTCCCAGTTCTTTTCCTTGCCTGTGGACCATCTTCCACGCATTTGCTATATCCCGAATAGCAGAGGCATAATCTCCTTTTGAGTAGCGAAGGACAAAAGGAATGAGTGATTCTTCATCAGGTGGCCCAAGCAATGGATAAGCTAACTGCCGTTTGGCTATGACAGGGTTGTAGTTAATGCATCCTTGTGTACCCATAAGAGGAACATTCGGGTAGCTTCCACAATGATGAATAATGGTGTCAACCTTCAACCATTGTGGATACCACCTTATTTTGTCAGCTGTGAGCCCCGTCAAGTGATTGGCCCATTCACGCCCGTTTTTTGTTACTAACTGGCATAATTTCAGATCAGAAATAGGACATTCAACTTTGCCGACTTGGTGGAAGACATGTGACGTGAGCCACACATACAGAGCAGGTACACAACAAATGATTCTTTTTCCACCTTGTGTAGAACAGAAGTCCATGGTGTAATATATATTTGCCAAGATAGCAATGACGGGATTTTCAGACTTGAATTTACGGGCAAGGAAAATGCCAATGGCATCATAGTCTATGTAATTGTCAATGTTTGGGAACAAGATTACACCATAAATGGTTAAAGCCAAAGTATCCATGAAGGCTTCCCAATCTCCCTTCTCAGCCAGCAAGTACATGTGCCTCTCAAAATATTCCCGATCAAACCCCAGGACTTGATTTCTATTTAGCTGCTTACTTCTTAAGACTTCCGGATTAATCCTTAGGATATCAGCGATGGTAAGAACGTTCGCATGGCGTCCAAGGTGGCGGTAAGGCGTTTGTCCCTCTAGTGGCATACCCAGAATCTGTTCGAACTCCTCAACAGACGGAGCTAATTGAAAGTCTTGGAAAGTGAAACAACGGAGAGGTGGGTCATAAAACTGAATCAAAGCAGTAATTACTTCGACTTGTACTTCCACTTCTAGCAACTTTAGGATCCTCCCATATTTCCTTGAAAAAAACATTTTCTGATTCATGTCCAATTTCTTGCCTAATGCTTGCAGACTGATTGTATCGACCTTCCTAGCCCTGACATGCAGTAATTTTTTCAACTCAGGTATATTTGTACCACAACCATCTGATCTCATGTTAATTTCCATACTTTCACTCAGAGGTGCTGGCTAAGCTCTTGATAACTTCCTACGAGAACATGAGAAATGAGAAAATCAGTCACTAGAACTGACGTGTTTTGCAAATCGATACTCCCCTAGTAACTTTGAAAATATTTTTGTGTTCAGGGAAGTTTCGATTTGACAAAACTTATGACAAATCAAAGGACATGAGAGCTACGGATTTTCTGATCATTGTTAATAAAAAAAATTTGATTTTTTTTGATTTTTTTTTTGTTTTTTTTTTTTGATTCAAAACGTCCGTAACTCAAATCCCAAAGACTTGTGCACAAAGAGAAAGAACTATTTGCCCTTTAAAGAATCACTAGTTAAAAGTGTCATTTTTTTTTGAAAAAAGTAATTCACTAATCGGGCAAGTAATCCTCTATTTTGGATTAGAAGGAAAAATGAGAGTGAGAAAAGGTAGAAGTAAAGTTTGCCCCTTCGTGCCTTAAGGTGGGTTTTTCTGGAGGTCTCGTAATGGTTCTAAGGTTCATCTATCAGTGATACCTCGCATTAGGTGGTTTGTTCTAAAACTTCTAAAGGTCACTAGAGCCAAGATCCTATTCATGATGTTGATCACAAATAGTAAGAAGTATACTAAGTGTGAGCACCATGAATAAGTCAAACTCTAGCTGAGATTCTCACGGTAACTAGACAGGAAGTACATCCCAAATGGCTCCGCTATCAACCTCCCCTAATCTTAAGTTTTATTTGGGCCCGGGTATAGGGTCCCACTCAAAAGTGTGTGCAAATTGTGAGTGTAGTGTGTGAAAGAGGCATTCAATACCCGTACCTTACTCACCCTGCACATAGAACGAACACAGAGCAACAAAATAAAGTCGACTACCCTAGGGTTCAATGATCACACAGATATTTACAGAACATAAATAATTGAATACAAACAAAACAGAAACTAAACATTGACAAAGGAATAAAATAAAGGAAGAAGTTAAATAATTAATATGCAAATTAAAACACGCGTTATCAAATTGACTGGCTTGACTCTCTAAGTCCCCAGCGGAGTCGCCATCTGTCGCGACCGGGATCGCGGCGGCGCGGCCGACCCTCGAAACGATTTTAAAAATAAACAGGGAGTCGCCACCAATATTTTTTAGATTAAAATAGTGGAAAAACCTTTTGTTAAAGCACTAGCTATAAAAATGAAATTCCATGATTCGGGAGTCTGATTATAGGTGAGGAAGGTATTAGCACCTCACAACTGTCCGTTACAAAAACGGTTACCTCAATTTGATAGCGCGCATTATAATTAACCCAATAATTATTTTAATTTCTTCATAAAAAGAAAAATGTACGGAACGACAAAATAAACGAAAATATAAACAAGGATCAATATAAAATATTTACATGAGATTAACAGGACGTCTCGTCCAAATTAATTTCGCTCCGCCTTTTTAAAGAGATATTAAAAAATGAGATTAAAAGGACGTCTCGTCCAAATTAATCTCGCTCCGCCTTTTTAAAGAGATATTAAAAAAAATGAGATTAACAGGACGTCTCGTCCAAATTAATCTCGCTCTGCCTTTTTAAAGAGATATTAAAAAATGAGATTAACAGGACGTCTCGTCCAAATTAATCTCGCTCCGCCTTTTTAAAGAGATATTAAAAAAATGAGATTAACAGGACGTCTCGTCCAAATTAATCTCGCTCCGCCTTTTTAAAAAGGTATTAAAAAAAATGAGATTAACAGGACGTCTCGTCCAAATTAATCTCGCTCCTCCTTTTGATGGTAAAACAAAAAAAAAATCTAAAAATTAAATAAAGAAAGGTGGGCCCGACAGGAACTGTCTCCCGCTCCTACGTATTCTCGAACTTTCGAGAAATCAGGGTCACGTAGTTCTTTAAGTGTGTTTTTTTTTAGGAAAAGATTAGGAAGATATTGATGGGGGTCATTTTTATGAAGAATCCATACAAGACGAAGTGCTTCGCACGTGCACGGATCTTAAAAGGGTTGTGTAGACGGGAGTGCTCCCGTACGACACTATTGTTTTTTACAAAATCACTTATTTTATTAGATGTACTTGTTAGGGAAAAGGATAAAATAAAAAAAAATGACACACAGACAATCATAACCAACAAATAGCAAACTCACAGGAAAGTAAAAGACTAAAAGTAAAGGAGATAAAGAACAGAGTGGAACCGGTGTGAAGGGCACGGAACCGGTGTGGGGAAGTCAAGCACAGTGACGATGTCTGGCCGGTTTCAGACTTGCACGCTGACAGGAACAATGGACCGGAGTTAGATCCAAATCTTGAAAATTGAAAGACACAACCGGTGTCGTGGGAAGTTGATCCGTGGTGAGTTACTGGGTACGGTGCAAAGACGATGTATAAGAGTAATGAAGACAGTAATAGGGCAAGGCAGCGAACTAGAACGGGATGGATCCTGTGTGGAGACGGTGTGAGTACGGGGTAGGGGCGATGGACAGGGCAACAGCTTTGAATACTCAGAATTCCCAAGCTTCTCAAAGCTGAGGGGTTTATATTGGTGATTATGACAGGTTATAGGCTTCCAGCGGAGGAGGATCTTCAGAAGGTCTTAAAGAAATTAGAGAGAATTTTGAGGAAAAAAGAAGCTTCTTTTCGAATTGAGTCTCTCCCCAAAACCTCCGCCCCCGTAGCTTCTTTGGCTGGGGCATTTATAGGGCCTTAAGGCCATGGGCTGAGAGTTTGGGACAGCCAGAATTCCCACTCACTCATACGCGTAGTGGTGTGCAGACCTGGCCATTAACCGTTCGTGGGGAGCAGGATTTCGGCATGGCATTTTTAATTGTCCACTTCAGCCCCCCTGTCTGCCACTTTTGGGGAGTGCGATTCCAGATCATCGTGCATAAACTTCCGACCTCGTCCATCCGTTGTCAGATCTGTGACATCGGTTAGCGAAGATATCGGTTGGACGGAGTCTCCTTTGATCCGATGTGGCATCTCGGGAACCTTTTCCAATGTCCAACACCGGTTGAGCCTTTCAAAGTAATCACAGGGGCGGTATCCTCTTTCCCATTCCGGGTCCATCACCAGCCGGCGTGCCTATTTTGTTCTGATCCCTTTCCTTGGGGCCGGAGTGGCCTGTTACTCCTCACGACATCGGTCCGGTGTTAACTTAGGCCTTGTCCGGTGTTGCCAGTTTCTTTAAGGCCGGGTCTAGTGTTATAACAATTTAGGCCGGACCGAAAGAGGTGTTCACAATCATGTAGGTACATATATATTGTATACTGGTGACTTGGGTTTGAGTAGACGGAGAGAGAATGGTGGATAGAATATCGCTAAATTAATGATTCTCCTAGTAAACTTAGTTGTGGGAGCCATCTCCGAGTGAGACTATAAATGGCTGGGCCTTCCTTTCCGAGCGGTGATGCTTAATTGGATTCTGAGTAAGATACCTTAGATGAACTTATAGTGTGTAAAAGCTGATGGGCGAATCTCCCGAGTAATATTAAGAATGATCGTTGCCGAGTGAAATTATAAGGAAACCCCGAGTGGGGAATTATTTTGTATAGGCCCGAGTGGAATCCGAGTGAACTTCTCCGAGGGAAGAGTTATTACGATGGATTAGATTGGATATATTTTAAGTGTTTTATATATAATTCGAGTGAAGTTATATATGTATTCCGAGTGGAAGACCTAATAGGTGTTGGTCGGTCTTGGAGTTAGTTTACTGAGTGATAGGTGTGTGGCACATTCTGATTGAATGTGGTTGGAATACACCGAGCGGTGTTTGGTTGGGTGGTAAGCCGAGTGAGGGAAATTATTAGACTCCGAGTGGAGTAACTTCATAGATTCCGAGTGGAATTATTAATATTTTCTGAGTGGGCCATTGCATGGCCTCTGTGGACAAAATTGAGAGACTAAGTTACGAACTTCCGAGGGAGGCAAGTATTGGGGCTGTTCCCGAGTGAATGGAACCCCTGAATATCGAGTGAAACCCTTTACCGAGTGATGGGAATGCCGAGTCTGGCTTCATGCTTCAACGAGTGAGTTCTCGCTCCAGCGAGTATGTCCTCAATGGAAGGCTTTGGGTCGGCTTGGTGGGGAAGTAATTTCCCGAGTGGTTTATACTTGTAACCTATATGAATGAAATGAGGAGCTGTGTAGATTTCCCGAGTGAGGTTCGAGCGTGATGATTTACTGGGGGAAACTATGTCCCAAATCCGAGTGAAAGATTACCTTGTACCTGTGTCCGCCCCAGCGAATGAGACATTCGCTTCAACGAGCGTGAGCGCATGGGAAGGTTGTTGGTTGATTTCGCTTAAGCGATGGGGTGTACGCCCGAACGAGTTGGGCTGCTCGCTCAAGCGTGTTGTATCTCCCTTGAGCGAGTGCACGCTGTTTTGGGGTCTCGCTCAGGCGCTGTTTTATTCTTCCACTGTGAATGTTTTTCCTTGTTCTAATCGGTTTTCTGAGCTTCTGGTCAGCTCTTTGCCTTCCTTTATTATTGTCTAATTCTACCCGGTTGCTGGGTTGGCTTTTTGGGAAAAATTTTCCCTGTTCCGGATCTCATTTAATTATTAAAATGAGGGTGTTACACCTATCAAGTTTACATCCTGCAAAGTCAGAATCAGAGTAACCAACAAGAGTGTATTCAACCCCTTTGGGGTACCATAAACCAACATCTTGAGTTTCAACCAAATATTTCATTATTCATTTTACGGCAGTCAAGTGTGATTCTTTTGGACATGCTTGATAATTAGCACACATACAAACAATAAACATGATATCTGGTCTACTAGCAGTTATGTAAAGTAAGGATCCAATCATACCTCTATACTTTGTGAGTTCTACATCCTTACCTTTCTCATCCTTATCCAAATAACAAGATGTGCTCATAGGGGTGTCAATTTTATTTGCTTTGTCCATGTTAAATTTCCTAAGCATTTCCTTACAGTATTTGGATTGACTGATGAATATGCCTTCTTTGGTTTGCTTAATTTGCAGCCCAAGGAAGAATGTAAGTTCTCCCATCATGGACATTTCAAATTCGTCCTGCATTAGCTTAGCAAACTCCTTGCAAAGTGAATCATTAGTAGCACCAAAAATGATATCATCTACATATACTTGAACCAATAGTATGTCATTCTTTTTGTGCTTAATGAACAATATTGTATCAACCTTTCCTCTTTTAAAATTATTTTCTAAAAGAAATTTGCTCAATCTTTCATACCAAGCTCCTGGAGCTTGTTTTAAACCATATAAAGCTTTTCTTAGTTTGAAAACATGATTTGGAAATTGATAATTTTCAAAGCCAGGAGGTTGATCAACGTATACTTCTTCTTGAATGTATCCATTCAAGAAGGCACTTTTGACATCCATTTGGTACAATTTGAAATCTCTACAACATGCAATGGCTAACAATAGTCTAATAGCTTCCAACCTAGCTACTGGAGCATATGTTTCTTTATAGTCTATGCCCTCTTCTTGATTGTAACCCTTAGCAACTAACCTAGCTTTGTTTCTAGTGATTATTCCATTTTCATCTAGTTTGTTCCTAAAAACCCATTCAGTACCTATTATTTGGTGATCATTGGGTCTTGGCACCAAGTCCCAAACTTTATTTCTTTCAAATTGATTTAGTTCTTCTTGCATAGTCAACATCCAATGTTCATCAATAATAGCTTCATCAATGGTTTTAGGTTCAATTTGAGAGATAAATGCTAAATGATTGCAAGTATTAAAAGAACGTCGGGTACTTACACCTTTTGTGATATCACCTATAATGTTATCCAAAGGATGGTCTTTTAAGGTGATCCACTCCTTTTGTTGAGCTTGATCATTTTGTGTTATATCTCCTTCATTTTTGTTTTCCTCTTTGTCGTTCAAGCTCAATTCTTGGAGAGTACCTATAATATCATCAACATCTTCCTTCCTCGGGGGTTTATGGCTATTTTCATCAAATTTCACATTAATTGATTCTTCAATAGTGCTAGTTTGTTTGTTAAAGACTCGATAAGATTTACTTGATGATGAATATCCAAGAAAGATTGCCTCATCAGCTTTAGCATCAAACTTTCCTAGATTATCCTTTCCATTATTAAGTATAAAGCATTTTCATCCAAAATATGAAAATAGGAAATGTTTGGTTTTCTACCTTTGTAAAGTTCATAGGGAGTTTTCTTTAGAATAGGCCTTATAAAACATATATTCATAACATGGCAAACGGTATTTACCGTATCGGCCCAAAAATGTTTCGCAATGTTATTTTCGTTTAACATAGTTCTTGCAAGCTCCACCAAAGATCTATTTTTCCTTTCAACCACTCCATTTTATTGTGGAGTTCTAGGAGCCGAAAAATTGTGACCAATACCATGTTTTCGCAAAATTTTTCAAATAGTTGATTTTCAAATTCTCCCCCATGATCGGTTCTTATGGATGCAATCTTTGAATTTTGTTCGTTTTGGATAACCTTGGCTAGTTTCTTGAATGCATGATATGCTTCATTTTTATGAGTAATAAACAAGGTCCATGTATATCTTGAATAGTCATCTACAATTACTAGACCATAGTAGTTCCCACCAAAGCTTTTGATTTTAGAAGGTCCAAACAAATCCATGTGCAAAAGTTGTAAAGGCCTTTGAGTAGAAACAACGTTTTTAGCTTGAAAAGATGCTTTTACTTGCTTTCCCTTTTGACATGCATCACAAAATTTTCAAATTTGAGCTTTGGTAGGCCAATTACTAATTCTTTAGAAACAAGTTTGTTTAAATAGTCTATATGCATATGTGTTATTCTTCTATGCCATAACTAAGATTCATCCTCTCTAGTCATGAAGCATTGCACATCATTTGAGGACAAACTATCAATATCAATCATGTAAATGTTATCAATTCTTTTGCCAACAAACTTAACTTCCTTGTTTAGCTTATTTTCAATTATGCAACAATTTGATTCAAATAATACTCTATGTCCTTTATCACATAATTGACTTATGCTAAGCAAGTTATGTTTGAGTCCTTTAACATACAACACATCACTAATTGAAGTAGAGGAATTTTTACCAATGTTTCCAATACCAAGTATTCTTCCTTTGGTATTATCCCCATAAGTGACGCTTCCTTTTCTTTTGGGAGTAAATGTTGTGAATTTGCTCATATCTCCTGTCATGTGCTTTGAACACCCACTATCCAAGTACCAATAGGTGTTGCTTGCCTTGAAGCATATCTACAAAACAAAATTAGTTTAGAGAACTTGGTGCCCATTTTATGTTGGGTCCTTTTTGGTTAGCTTGTGGTAATCTCCCTTTGGGAACCCGCACCTTTCTTACCACTTTTGGTCCAAGCTTTTTAATATGGCAATTTAAAGCATTATGTCCTTTAGCACCACAATGATTGCATTTAGTAAATGGTGATGAGAACTTTCTAGGTGGCATAAAGAAATTTTTGTAATGCTTTTCCCTTTTAGTGGAGTTATAACCTAATCTGGTTTTGTCAAACATACATCGTTCATTTCCAAGTAAAGCATTTAAGTTATCTCTACCATATGTGAATTTCTCTAGAGTTGTGTTCAAGTCTTGGACTTTCTTTTCTAGGTGATCACATTTCTTAAAATATTCACATGATTTTGAGCAAGTTTGTTTTTCAATAATTTCCTTTTTCAAAATTTCATTTTCCTTCACTTGCTCGATTAGATGTGTCTCTAGGGTTTCTATTGTTTTTCTTGACAACTTGTACTTACTAGATAGTTTCATATATTTATCATACAACTCTTCAAAAACATCATACAATTCATCTTTGTCAAGTTCATGATGACTTACCTCATCCACCTCTTCATGGTGGTTAGCCATTAAGCAAAGATTTGCTTCTTTATTATCCGAATTATCGGAACTACTCACATCGTTTTCGTCCCAAGTGATGTAAGCTCTTCTTCTTCCTCTTTTCTCTTTGTTTTTCTTTTTGAGCTTTGGACAATCCATCTTGAAATATCCTTCCTTGCCACATTCAAAATAGTTTGGTGAAGAAGAGTTTTCATTAGAGGAAGGTTTCTTACTTTGAGGTTTGAATCCCTTTTGGAATCGTTTGTTCCTCATAAATTTTCTGAAGCGCTTCACAAATAATCCAAACTCTTCTTCTTCATCAAGCTCACTACTGGATTCTTCTTCATTCTTAGAAGTGGCCTTGAGAGCTAGACCTTTCTTCTTGGAAGTCTTTTCTTCCTCTTCCGCCATCCTTAGTTCTTTCAAGTCTTGTTCCTGTTCTTGTAACTTACCAAATAGTGTAGCAAGAGATATTTCATTGATGCTAGGAGATTGTTTGATTGCAGTGACTAGAGGTTGCCATTCCCTGGTGAGACTTTTTAACACTTTATGAATAAGTTCTTTGTTAGTGTAAGTCTTGCCAAGAGTAATGAGATGATTTATAATAAGAATGAACCTCTTTTGCATATCAACAATTATTTCTCCAGAATTTAATCTAAAGCTTTCATATTGACTAGTTAAGGTACTAATCTTAGAATCTTTGACATCACTTGTACCTTCATGGGTTATTTGTAATGTATCCCACATATCTTTGGCGGATTTACATGTAACTACTCTAAAAAATTCATCAGGACCTAAAGCTAAAGTGATTAGATTTTTGGCTTTATAGTTATATTGGACTTTCTTTTCTTCTTCGCTAGTCCAATCATCCATCAATTTTTCTACTTGTTTACCATCTACAATATGCATAGGTATGAAAGGACCATTTTCAATTGCATTCCAAACTTTAAGGTCAATAGATTATACAAAAAGTTGCATTCTTTCTTTCCAAAAGGCATAGCCTTCCCCATTGAAAGTAGGAGGTCTATTTATGGCACCACCCTCAGGAGAAAGATTGAGAGAATTAAAGGCCATTGTTCTCTTGAAGATGTTAAGCTTGATCTACCAAGAGTCAAGCTCTGATACCACTTGTTATTCAAGTGGCCTCAATACTCAAGAGGGAGGGTGAATTGAGTTTTAAAACTTTTCGTTGGAATGCCTTTGAAATAGATTTCTTTTTCATAAGTTAAGTGAATATGCAAGAGATAGAAGGTATTTTGGAAGAAACAATGCAAAACAAGGTGTAAATATTGCTTAGGCAATTTATCAAACACTTGGTGTGCAACACTATAATACTAGTTGTTTAAGCAAGTTTAAGAGAGGAAATCACTATCAATAATAATAATTCAACCAGATGCAATATGTAAATGCAAGAGAGTAAAGGAGAAGAGCTTGCAAACCAATTTAACGAGTTCTACCAACCCGGTGTACGTCTCGTCTTCAAGCAACCCACTTGAAGGATTTCCACTATTAAAGTTTAGAGATACAAGCTATGAGCAATTGCAGCTTCCTAGTGTCCCACACTCAAGAACTCAATCCTCACTAGCACAAGGGCAACCCACCCAATCTCTCAAACTCTCAATATCCCAAAGGTTGAACCCCAACCTTTGTAACCACTCAACCTAGAGTGAAATTTGGTGTTTGGTGTTTGTGTTTACAAGCAATATACTCTCTCAATAGAGTGAATAAGCAAATGAAGAGCTCTCATAATTTCTAACTCTCAACAAAAGAGGATATACAAGTTCTAAGCTCAAGGATTTAGAATATACAAAGAGAATGAACTCACTAAGCACAAATGTAAGTAAAGATTGATTGCCTCTTGTTGGTGTAAATTGTGCTTGAGTTGGAGATCCATTTATAGAGCTTTGAAGGTCTTTATAGCCGTTGCAAATCATGGTTCCAGCTTGTCTCTATGTATAGTGGGTTTTAGATCTATGTTTCCCACCTAAAAATGTCTTTTTAGTGATGTTTCCCACTACTTGAATCGATTTATGTGTTTCTGAATCGATTCAAAGCATTCTAATTTGGACATTTTGGGCTTCCAGGAGCATGTGAATCGATTCAAGACATGGTGAATTGATTCAGGCTGTTCTGTTTTGAATTTTTTGGTTGTCAGCTTTGTGTGAATCGATTTAGGCTCTGGTGAATCGATTCAGAACATTCTATTTTTATATTTTTGGGACTTCCAGGCCTCTGAATTGATTCATACGTATATGAATCGATTCAAGCAATGTTGTTTGTTGTTTTTCCATGCTTTTTGATGTTTCCTTGATGCATTTTAAGTCATGGGTCCTTTCCTTGATCTTCATGCATTGTTTTCTTAATTCTTTGATCATATGGGAGCATGTTCTTCATGATTCCTTAAGTCTTTGATTTGAGTACATCAATTGGATTCTTTTGATTTGTTCATTTCACTTGTTTTTGATCCATGAATGATGCTTTCCTTGTTCTTGTGTACTTGTCATTATCAAAACCTATCTACAACATGCAAATACATAATAACCTTGCCACATATCAATCATGGGCATTCATAGCCATCGTCGTCAAATTATTAAGTCTTTAATCATTTCCTCCTCGCAAGGGGTTTTTCATCTCTCTTGGTCATTCCATCACAAATGCCATGCACCTATGGCTAATGCATGTGTCAACTATTTAATGCATAGCAATGGATCCATTTCAATCACCCATGTTCACATGGTATCTCAAGTGATCACAACCACTTATAACCATCATCATATTGGTTTCTCGCCTCGTAAGTGGTACTCCCTCTTCGTGATCGCAACCACGGGACATCATAGGAACTCGCAATCCCTTTTTATTTCAAGTACCAAGTGATTGCAACCACTGGCTTATCATCATACAATCCCGTAGGATGTCTCATTATGATCGCGACCACATTTCAATCATTTCATAATGGTTTCCGGTCTCGCAAGGGGTACTCCCTCCTCGTGATTGCAACCACGGGTATTCATCCACAATGGTCCTTACAGGGCCTTTCATTTTAACAACCAGGTGATCGCAACCACCAGCTCAATATCATATCATCATCACGTTGGTTTCCCACCTCGCAAGGGGTACTCCCTTCATAGAATCCCGCAGGATCTTTCATCATTGTGATCGCAACCACATATTCAATGCTATGTCATGCCATGAATGCAAAATGAAAATATGCATATACCAAATCTTAACCTCGCAAGGATTTCTCACCCTCTTAATTAGGGCTATATTGTATATTTAGTTTTATTATCATTGGCATACAAGTAAATCACAAGGCCCCTCAAGGCACAACATTCATAGCCACATCAAACCATGCATGGTAATTAAAATCATAGTAAGCATCATAGCATTTATCCACACATGTAAACAAGGTGTTTCAGAACATACATTTAGCAATCATCATTGCCTCTCACACATACAAGTCAAATACTTGCATCAATCATAATGGCATCACACTCATCAACAATAACCATCACTGCTTGTCCAAGGGTATGTTCAACAACAACCTCCCTTTTCAATCAACATTATCATTCATCATTGCCATTGTTTCATGACTAGTGTGGTAATACAATAATTCATTATTACAATTCAAACCACACATATAAGTCTACAGTTACGTTACACGCAATGGCATTCTACAATCCAATCAATAATAACAATCACCCTTTATTTAAGGGAGTGATCAACATCATTGATCGTTATTACACATTACCGTTGTCATGTTTATAACAAATACTACGTCATTTATCCATCCCCCTATTGGTCTCATTATCTCATGAGGAGGCATCTCATAACCCATCATTTCACTTTTATTATCATTATCATATCATGTCATTGGTGGGGGAAGTTCATGTTTTCCCAACATATCATGGGTATATATATATATATATATATTTCAATATCTCGATTTATATCGACACCTCCACATATATGGTCCTCACATAGCCTACACATACATATACATTTCCTTAAGTATCCATCAAGGAATGGGGTTCAACACTATTAAAATCAAGAAAATGAAATAAAATCCCTCTAATGCATTCTCTCATTTATTCATAACCATTATATGCCCCCACATATATATGTTTCATTAATTTTTCATAATTGGAATGGGGCCCATCATTAGCAAACTAAGGAAAAGACAATAAGATTTCATTCAGGGTCACTCGCTTAAGCGAGACCCTTACTCACTTGAGCAAGACAATTTATTCTCGCTTGAGCGCCTTGGCTCGCTCGGGCGTAATCAGGCCAGTATCTGTTTCCACCTACGCTCGCTTGAGCGAGACACTCACTCGCTTAAGCGAGATTCATACAGAATCAAATTTTCTGGCATTCGCCAGCATGCGCGCTTGAGCAAGATTATCAGTACATGCACAAAAAATATAAGAATTCCACAA
The DNA here is from genome assembly GCA_037962975.1 of Clitoria ternatea. Lineage (NCBI taxonomy): Eukaryota > Viridiplantae > Streptophyta > Magnoliopsida > Fabales > Fabaceae > Clitoria > Clitoria ternatea. Next base: position 115,842,604 of record CM075671.1, read on the forward strand.
CCTTATATACCAAAACTTATACAAAGCCAAATTGGTCAAATTCAACACATCATACACCTCTTATTAAGCATTTAAAACTTGTCTCAAACATTCATACTCAATAATTTTCATGCCAATTCATTAATCATATCAAAATTAAACCTATCATCATCACATATGTATTTTTATAACAATCAACATATATTCACATACACCATTCTTAATAATCGATAAATTGTCATTCACATTATTTCAATATCTATATGGCAAGGAAGGCATGAGTACTGATCACATACTATAACCACTATCATCCTACTCATGCAATTTGAATGTAAATTCCTCTCCTACCTCGAGGGTAGAACCGCAACTAAATGCTCGCTCTGAATGCTCCGCCATATAATCCAGAACACAATCTATATATTACATACATATATCTTAATTAATTTGCCTTTCAAGGTACAACATCATATCCTAAACATGTCACAAACATGGTTTCACAACTTTCTTAGGTTTCAAGAATTCCTTTCCCAAAACCAAGGTTTTCTAAGTCTCAAAGGGTTAACCATTACCCACAACAACAATATCATATCCCTCATCAAAAGACATCCAATATTGCTCAACCGATCCAATTTGTCATCTTTACCGCTCAAGGTTCAACATGACCTAACATAGCCTCGTCAAAGCCATCATCAATCAACAATTTCAATTCATTCATCCATGATCTAAGACCTCATCAACTATAATTCTATTTCATTAATCCATCATTATAAAGAACAACTCACCCATTAAATATCATATATTCACATTTAATTCAACCTCCCAAGTCATAATATATCCATTTTCCCAATTCTTAGGGCAAAGGTTTTCATCAAAACCCAGCAAACATTATCAATATTCATCAACCATCATCAATGGCTATCTCTCATCATTAATATCACTCTCTAACATCATTAAACACACATTCTACTTACATTTTACATTTCCCCAATTCCTAGGGTTAGGGTTTCATTAAAAATCCAACAATCATCATAAACAATCATCATCTTCCACCACCAAACACCACATTTTCGTGTACCCCTCTACATCAACACAAAAACACATATTTATCACACCCCTTCTTTGGGTTTTGTCTAAAAATGGTTCCTAATCCATAAGTCATAATGACCCATAATCTAGGGCATAAACTTAACAAGATTTGTGAGAAACTTACCTCAACCCAATAAACACACTAGGTTCCTAAGAGGGGGAGGAAGGTGATGAAAATGGAGAGGAAAAGAAAAGCTCCAAGTCAATGCCATCTCCTTCATGCACCATGGGGCAAATGAAAATGGGGGAGGGAAATGCACCAAGATCCTCTAGGTTTTTGAGGAGAGAAAGAAGATGAAAAAAAGAGTGGAGATATGAGAAGAGAAGAGGAAAGTGTATTGCTAAGGGGAAGCCAAAACCAACGTGAAAGGAGAAGGGAGAGGGGTTTTGTTTTAAATTTTATTCCCTTCATTAAAATCTTTCCATTTTATAATATACAGGATCTCAGTTCGGGCTTAACACTTCCAAAAAATATTCCAAAGACATATTCGGAGTCTTTATAATATTCTTGACAGCCCTGACCAATAGCATCTCAATCGGAGATACTTGGTCTGACACCCATATGTTAACTGGGTATAATTTTAGCTCCTAAAATCTCAATAAATTATAAATATCCATAATAAATCCCAATTTAATTATTCCAATATTTTTGGGACACTCATTAACCCATTTATAATTATTTAATATGTATTCCTTATATTTAATCATTTTTATAAAATTTGGGATATTACAACCTCCAAAACTCAGTTTTTCTTCTTCCATTTCCCACCAAACTACTGATCACCCCCCTCATTCCAGCTGCCATTTTGGCTCCTCTTCTCCATCTCAAGAGTATAATCTAGGCTTCCTTCACCACCGTGCTCCACCATCCCTACTTTCATGGCTACCACCTTCGTAACCAAGGTGGGATTTCCATTTTGATTCTCAATTCTTGCATCCTCCTATTCTTCTTTGAAAATCAGCAACATGCATGTCTTCTTCTTGCTACCTTGGTCCAAAAACCGTGTCCCTTTTCCTTGGTTTTAGTTGCATGGCTTGTTCTTAGGTACTGCAAAGCGATCAAAGATGATCCACGATGAAATGGTGAAGGATTTAGAGAAAATGACAAGCCATCGGTAACTACTCTCTTTTAAGTTAAACAAATGCATGGATGTTATGGTTTTCTTGTTGCTGGCCATGACCCCCTTTAATGATTTAGAAACTTTGCATGTTAGTTTTTAGCGACCCGAGAGCGATCGGGAGCTATAACGACGAGTTCGATTATGTTCAGAAATTTTTATGACATCTGGTTCCTTTTTCCTCATAAAAACCATGAGCTCACCTTGAGGTAAAGGGGCCTTACTTTGTTTGTAATTGCTATAAATTTTTTGTATATCGTGTCTTTAGTGTTTGAGGATGACCCCTTTAATTTTCATGACAATCTGACGATTAGATTAGGAATTACGTGATTTTTTTGACGCCACTATAATTTTATTTATATTTTCATAACTTGATGCGTTCCGATGATCTTCGTAAAAAATGTACCAAAGATTTGAGTATTCCGTTAAAAATCTATTAGAGTAAAGTTAGTACGTGAAAATACCCCAAAACTTAGACTGGTAAAGTAGGCACGGTTAAAATATTTGATATGGTTATAAATCTTATAAATTTTCCCTTGTGATTTTATGTAATTTATACGACTTGTTCGGTAAGTCCCACTTAATTAAATTAAGTCACCAACTAGTATATTACGAGTAAATTGGGCCAAATTGCGCATAAGAAAATGGTTTTTCGATTTAAACGCCATTACGCTTTATATTGAGATTTTAGGATATTATCGATGTTTTGAGAAAAATATTAAGAAAGTTTTTTTATCAAAGAAAATTTTAACAATAAAGGAAGTATATAGTTAAAAGAGTCAAGTGTAGTGGTTTTTCTCAAATTACACATATGAAAGAAGTGAAATTTTTAAAGGACACTTATTAAGAGAAGTTATCAAATCAAAAATGACATTTTGAGCATTAAAAGAAAAAGGGATCTTTACTTAGTCTAAAATAGTAATCTTACATTAAAGGGATAGAGAAAGAAGGAATAGTTAATAAGAAAAAGAACTAAAGGTGTTAATTCAGAAATTAGTATTTTAAAATATATAAAAGAGACATGTTTTGATAAGATATTAGGAAAAATGGGCTACTTGGAATAAACTATGAAATGAAAGAATTAGAATACATGTATAAATATATGTGGCGTTAGCATTAGAGAAAGGAAATGATAAAAATGTCATATGGCGTAACAATCAATATGGACTGACAGGAGGTCAAAGGGCTAAAGGATAATGTCAAGAATGAGATATTAGAAGGAAAGTCATACTAGGAATAATAGAATAAAAATATGACAAAATAATGGCACCTACTTAGTATAAAAAGGATTAAGACAACTTACTTGATGACAACGCTAATCTAGTTAGAAAATAAATGAAAGAATTTTGATTTGGTGATGCTAATTACACGTTGGTGATAGGGGTTATGGGCACCTTGAAAAAATCTAATATATAAATGATATAAGTATAATTTGATACTAAGTATTTGAGAATTAAGTAATTTAAAAGATGCCTTAAAATAAAATTGTTCAGATGAGATGCTTAATACTAGATCAAGTTGAGGATATATAAATAATATATTTTGTTAACAAGATTTAGTTATGGATTAAGCTATATGATTCGGTGTATATGATCATAAGATAAGTTGTGATTATAAGTATGATTGTACGTGTGATTCCATGACTAAGACTTGGTAGGCAATAAACGTGACGTGGTGCTTGCCTAATAATCATTATGTGATGATTATTCTAAAATGGTGAATGTGAATGTGCATATGTGAATTGTGTGGTAGGTAAGAGATGAAATATCTGACGAATGTAATTTGATGAATTATGTATTGCATATGTTGTGGTAGAAAGGTTTGAGGAACCTTACGAATTAACGTAATGAATAATGAGTTAAAGGGAAAGTAACTGAGGATAAAAATTTAGGAGAAAATAAGGAATAATTATGTTAAAAAATTAATCAGTAGAGTTTAGTAAGGATAAATACCAACCTTATTAGCGTAGAAACAAATGCAGGATGATTTACTTGATGGTAACAAATAAATGACAATGATAGGAGCTATTGGAACTCGGAATAAACTTAACATGTAACTTAGAGATAAGTAGGATCATGCAATAATAGTTAAGAATTAAATGACCAAAGCATTAGATGAATAATATGAGTTTGATTTGTCAATGTGGGTGTATTCATGAGTATATCTATGTCAAATTACATAACCCTATTATCATGATAAATGATGTGGACGTAATGAGATGCATGATTATTGTTTGATAAAATATATTATGAATATTAGGTACAAAATATACGAGGATTATGTTGTGATAAAATGTATGATGATTATTGTGTATAATGATTGCTATGTAATTATCTGTGTAAATGTATATGTGGCAACTATATGGTAGAAGTAAATGATAAGAATGTATATGGTGGATGTGTATGATGAATGTGATGGATGTGATAAAATGAACGATGAATAAATGATGAATGTCATGGATAAAACGAATTGCATGATGAATAAAATAGGAGTTGTATAATGCATTAGATGAGTTGTATTGAGATGGATAAAATAAAATAAAAGCAAGAAAAGAAAAATAAGGATATATCTCGATAAGGATCCTGAGGTGACTGATTTGTGAAAAAATGATATCATAAGATTGAGATCGGATCTGATGTGATGATGGGTGCTGTGGTGCCATTATTACCTTAAGGTTTTGTAAATGTTCAAAACTCATTTCATTCTTAATTATCAGGTGACTTGTTGTTGCATGCATCATTTATGGAGTATAAGGGTGGATTATTAAGTAATCCCCTAGACCACATGTAACATCCCAATTTTGAAATTAAATATCGAATGAAAATGAACCATTAAAATTATAATTTCAAAGTAGGAAATTATTTGTTAATTATAATCAACTTAATTAATCTAACTTAAGAAATAATGGCAAATTAATTATGCTTAGTTGGTAATGGTGGCTGCTTATGATTGGCGAGTCACGTGAGTGGGGCTGTGATTCACGTTTTCCCACCCCACTCTCCTTCTCTTCGTACGTATATACATATGCCTGTGCCACTGTGGTTATTCATTTTTACTCTGCTGCTTCGCTTTCTCTTCTCTTCTCCTCATCCTCTCTTCACCTTCTTCGTTCTTCATCTTCTCCTTCTTCTTCCTGTTCCTTATTCTCTGTTTCTGGGAACCCACGGTGACGGTGCCGCAGAAGGTTAGAGTTTCCTTCGGCTGGCGAGGAACGATCATCGAAGGGACGACGAACAGCTTTCTGTTCCTGGGTACGACTGCGCTCAAGGGAAACCAAACGAGTGGGAGCGGGGACGAGGCGAACAGAGTAGAAGATCAACATCAGAAACTAAGGAACCTCTCAGAGTACCTCGTTGGTAGGGGGTATCTTACATCTTAAATGCATGGGTTATGGACAGGTCCCGGGTGTTAACGCTTGCTGTTTCTATATTCTGATTGTGTGTTGTGCTTGTATAAGGAGTGTGTGATACCCGGGTGCATGATGAGTGAGAGTTGAGTGTTGCATGTTTAGTTCCGTCCATGAAATGCGTGTTGATAGCCTCAAGAATGTTGAATGATTGTATAAAAAGGATGTGCTGAAGTACTGATGATGATTACCGTGTGATTTATGTGCCATGCAAGTTGTTATGAGTTTAAAATGCTGACTGCATGTGATAAAATGTTGACTTAGTGAATCTGGTAATACATCACACTGATGCATGTGTTATTGTATTAATATATTGAGTTATGAAACCGATTGCATGTGATGCATGTATTGCTGAGTGAAAGATTATGTATATGCACTCTGTGTCACGTGATGAATCCGCGTGTGGCGCATGGGATGCGTTAATGCTGGGAGCATGTAGTGTGGGACACTACCATCGGTTATTAAAGCGTGGGACGTTGTCAAATCCTTAAGTGGGACTCAAGGTAGCCTATTGAGTGGGACTCAGGGCTGCCTGTGAACACCGTCGTTGGCGCTGAGAGCGTTGGTGTCACCTTGTGGGCAAACGGTTTGGTACCTGTAAAATGGCCAAGTCAGCTGGGAGCTGAATAAAAGGCTGGGAGCCTACGTTGCAACGAATAAAAACCGATAACACACAAATGCGGAACCGGGTGAAATAATCTGTACACATGTATTGTTGATGTTGATTGGAGGTCGATTAGGCATGCGTTAATGATAATGAAATGGTAGGTGCATATAACCGAGTGATAATTGAGGGAATCGGATCGGTAGGTGCATTGTGTGTATCTGAATGATTGACTTTATTATGTTATTGATTATTGCTATATATATATGAGTATGTGATACTGATACATAACTGAGGGATAATCCGAGTCAGTATCTATCATTTAATATCTAAGATACTCACCCCTACTGTGGCAATATTTTTCAGTGAATGTCTCTCGGAGCAACGAGTGAAGGTGGTGCTGCATGCCGAGTGGAATACTTATGCACTGTGGAAATACCTGTGTATATGTAGATACTGTGTATAAGGTTTTGGTTAAGCCTTGGCCGGCTCGTGTTTGGTCTTAGTCTCTTTAAATTAGAATTTGATCACTCTCGGGTTGAAAGTATGACAACATGCTTGTAATTATTTATATACACTTCTATAAATATATATATATATATCAAACTGTATGCTTACTCTGTGTCGTGCATGTTGTCCGAGTGATATATATATATATATATATATATTCATGTTTTCTGAGTGTGTGAGGTTGGTATGACTTCCAGTAAAAATGGGATTAAGTTATTGTCGTGGGGAGGCGAGGCAGTGATTTTACCCGAGTGAAGAAAGGTTTAGATATGCCGAGTGATTGGGGTCGTACAATTGCGAGTGGGATTGACCTGAAACCCCTTAGAGTAATAAACTGTTAGGACTTTCTCGAGTGAAGAATAGTAACACGATTCCGAGTGAGAGTCTTCCGAGTAAGTGTTTCCGACTGAGGAGTGACCTATAAGATTCTGAGTGAAACCCATTATAGTAAACTTATCGGGAGCTAGAGAATCCATGGGTGAGACTTGATTTAGTAAGGGAACCTGGGTAAGTAGTATCAAGTGTGCCGAGTGCAAAGCGAGTGAAATACCCGAGTGATAAAATGGACTGAGGAGCGAGAGCAAGGACTTTCCGAGTGAACATAGATTCCGAAAATCTGAGTGATAGGAATACCGAGTGGAGTTATTCGCCTCAGCGGCTAAGTGCTCGCTCCAGCGAGTGTGAGCAAGGGAAAGGTCTCTCGTGGGTCGCGCTTAAGCCATGCGAACTTCGCCTAAGCGAGTGGGGTAGTCGCGCTCGAGCGATATTGGACCTCACCTAAGCGAGTAGGCGCTGTCGGGTATACTCACGTCCTACATCTTCCGCTGTTTGCCTCGTGGATGGTTGCATTTCTTCCCTCCTCCTTTCCTAATCCTACCCTCCTTAATTCTCAACTGAACATTGCCTTTGAATCCACCCTAATTTCAAAAAAAAATAAAAATTTCCCTCATGGACCCATTTTATCCTTTAATTGAAAATTAAGGTGTTACACCACACAATGATGGGATACACTAAGGAACCTCGACGTTCTGACCCTTCGAGAGGTCTCGGGAGTATACCGGAGCAGACGTCTAATGGTTCAAAGTCATGCCCGAGACCGGATAACCTGTGGCAACTTTAGTATACTTCGACCCAAAGCGAAGGTTGCCAGGACCATAGAGTACCCTTTTTATAGAGATGTGATTGGGCATTGTGATGATAGGGCTGCATGTCCTTATCCATTTGTGAAAATCAGAATGAGGCAATCTCCGATCACTCTACTTGGGCAGAGGGATAAGGCACGATTGATGTGTACAGTTAATTGAGATTGATGAGGAGAAGATGGGCCCACATGCATCATGATGACTAAGAAAAAGATCAAAATTAATGAAATGGAACTCATGCATCACATTCTCTTATCTGTTTGAATTTGTGTTTGTATGTGATTGAATTAATGATTGAATATGAAATAGTTAGTGTTAAAGGGAGAGAGCAGAGGATTATTCAGGTACGATTAATAAGAATGAGCTGGGATAGACAACCTAGAATAAACTAATTAGGAACCCCATGAGAGAGAAGAATATTGTAAGCGAGCCTATATGGATTTTATAGGAGGGTTATTAGTAATGACAATTCTCCAATTGTTGTGGAAGCAAAGACTCACCTTTACCCTATTTTTCCAGACTTTGGATTGGACCATACACTCAAGATCAACACAGACTTCACATCGAAGGTCAACTAGATTCTTCATGGACTGTAGGCGATTAGTATAGATAATTTTCTTTTCTTTTTATAGGAGCCTGTATGCCCCTTTACTTTTAGTATGTACAGTTACTGCTTTCGACCATGTGTTGTATATGATTATGTTATATATGTGATGTATCTGTTCCACCAAGTTTTCTCATACAAAGAGGAAGAAAAAACTTTCATATTTTTCCAAAACTCATAACCTCTCAGTTGACCAAGACAATCTAGTGGAAGGGATTGTTCTAGTTAACCGAGGCTGTTACACTATAGCCTGAGCTTTAAACCACTTTGCTGACCTCCTTGAGTTGCAAAACTGAGACAGGCAAGATACTGAAAGACAAACTCCTCCCATTGTTCAAGGTACTTAAGGCCTTGACAAATTCTTGAATCAAAAACCCACTGAATTTTATAGTGGATTTAGGCCTGAACAAGCCTATATTTGGGTCCGTGATGTAGGGAGGATCTTTGATAGCTTTGAATGCACTGGACTCCAGAAAGTAGAGTATGTTATTTTTATGTTAAGATATGAAGTTGAGACTTGGTAGAGACTCACTAAGAGTAAGATTAATGCTGCTGCTACTGCCTTGACTTGGGAGAATTTAAAATACGAGCTCATGAGGAAATATGTTCCAAAAAGCTATAAGAGCAAGAAAGAGTTTGAGTTTATGGAACTTAAGCAAAGCAACATGTATGTGGAAGAATATGCTTCCAAATTTGAAGAGTTGTGTGAGTTCTACCCTCCTTACCAACAAAAGGGAACTAAAGCCTCCAAATGTGTGAAATTTGAGAATGACCTGTGTCTTGATATCCAAAGGGCCATCTATCATCAAGAAATCAAAAGCTTCACGATACTTGTGAATAAGTGTCACATCTGTGACAAACATGCTCCATCTAACCATTCTAAATTTGACTCTAAGTTGAAAGGTCAATCTTCTAGTTTCAAGAAAAGATGTTTTCAAATAGGTGCTTACTCCAATGCCCAAGGTAGGGGCAATGGTCATGGTAACACTTATGGTCGGGGTAATGCAAATGCCACTAGGCCAAGATATACTAAATACAATGGAAATCATCATGCTCGAAAGTGTATTCATCAAGATAATGTTGTTTGCTTTAATTATGATCAAGTGGGACATATTCATCTTGCACGTCCTTTTCTTTCAAGAAATGCTAATATGAAAGCCAATCCTTCTACTAATACTAATGCTAATGCTAATGCTCATGCTCATATAAATTGTGGAGACCATAATGGTGGTCGAAGACATGGTAATGGATGCAATAATGGCAGAAACGATGGTCGCGATGGTTATAATGATGAAAGACATGGTAATGGTCATGGCAACAACAATGGTGCTCAGAATGGTAATGGCAATAGTAGGAATCACCCATAGATTCTTGGAAGGGTATTTGTTGTGACCGGTGAGGAATCAGCACAAACAGGTAAGGTAACTTGTTTGAAAGTAAGCATGAGATTCTGGGTATTTCTATTCATGTTATTTATGATTTAGGTGCTGTGTATTCTTTCTTAAAAAAGGATTGTGTGCGATAATTGAAATTGCTGGTAAACATGATGAAAAATCCTCTTATCTTAGATCGGTTACTCATTGTGACAATGTTGAAATGCTCTTAGAAGGATAAAATTTGTTATTTCTCTTATTTGCTTACCCATGAAGGACTTGGAGATTATTCTTGGTATAGATTGGTTTTCTGCCAATAAAGTCATGGTTGACTGTCAACAAAGAACTATTATTTTTCTTTCTCCAAGCATTGGCAAATTTAATGTGCAAGGTATATCCTAACTTTGAATATTACTATCTCTTGTTGATTGAACTAATAGTTTGGATCCCTTTAGTATTTCAGTATGTTTGAATTTTTGGATGTCTTTCTTAAAGAGGTTTTTGATTTGCCACATCTACGAGAGGTTGAATTTTCTATTGATCTTATTCCTGGTGCGGAACCTATTTCTATGGCTCCACATAGGATGTCTCCTATGGAGTTAACCAAAGCAATTTTAGGAGTTACTTGAGAAAGAATTTATCAAACCCAGTGTATCACCCTCGAGAGCTTTGATATTATTGGTGAAAAAGAAGGACGGGATTATGTGGTTTTGTGTTGATTACCGCCAACTAAATAAGATGACAATCAAGAATAAATATCTCTTGCCTCACATTGATGATTTTTAAGATCAATTGAGGGGTGTTGTTGTGTTCTCTAAGATCGATTTATGTTTCGGTTATCACCAAATTAGGGTGAATATTGATGACACTCTAAAAACTTCCTTTAGGACGCAGTATGGTCATTATGAATATGTCATGATGCTATTCAGATTGACTAGTGCTCTAGCTGTATTCATGGGCTACATGAATCATATCTTTCACGATTATCTTGATTGATTCATTGTGGTGTTCATTGATGACATCTTAGTGTATTACAAAAGTTACGAAGAGCATGAGGAACATTTGAGATTGGTATTGAATATACTTAGGGAGAAGTAGTTATATTCTAAGCTCTCTAAATGTGAATTCTAGATGGAAAGTGTTTAATTTCTTAGGTATATGATAACTGCAGAAAGTGTTTTTGTTGATCTTTCTAAAGTTGATGCAGTTAAGGCATGGTCTAGACCTACATCTTTTAATGAGATTAAGAAGCTTTCTTGGTCTTGCCAGTTACTACTGAAGATTCATTGAAAGGTTTTCTCATCTTGCGAGACCTTTGATGAAACTAACTAGAAAGAATTAACCATTTGTGTGGAATCCTGAATGTGAGAAGAGTTTTAAGGAATTGAAGATAAGACCCACCTTTGCACTTGTATTGGCACTACCTGATTTATTGGAAGACTTTATGGTGTATTATAATGCTTTTATGCATGGTCTTGGATGTGTTTTAATGAAAAAGGAACATATTATTACTTACGTTTCCTGTCAATTGAGACTACATGAAGTTAATTATCCCACTCAACTTAGAATTGGCAGCGGTTGTGTTTGCTTTAAATATTTGGCATCATTATCTTTATGGCTTGAGGTTTGTGATCTTTAGTGATCATAAAAGCTTAAAATACCTCTTTGACTAGAAAGAATTGAATATGCATCAATAGAGATGGATGGAATTCTTAAAAGACTATGACTTTGAGTTGAAATACCTTCTGGGAAATGCTAATATGGTTGTGGATGCTCTTAGTAGGAAATCCTTACATGTGTCAGTCATGATGGTCAAAGAACTTGAATTGATTGAGAAGTTTCATAATTTGAATGTCAGAACCGAAATTCAATCCTCTAAGAAGGTGTGTTTTTCTACCTTGAAGATATGCAATGTAGCTAATGATTATCTAAATGAGATGAGGAAATCCCAAGAAGATGGGAAGAATCTATTCTTTGTTGAGGGTGTTGATGGTATATGGAGTGTGAAAGGCCATGTATATGTACATTCCTTTAGTGATTTGAGAAGCACTGTGCTAGAAGAGGCTCACAAAAGCATTTTTAGTATCCATCATGGTGTGACCAAAATGTACCAAGATGTGAAAAGGAACTTCTGATGGCCCAGATTAAAGCGACATATTGCTAATTATGTGGCTTTGTGTCTTGTCTGTTAGAAGGTAAAAGTAGAACATTAAAAACCTTCTCGTACCTTGAGACCTCTTGATATTCTAGTTTGGAAGTGGAATTATATTGCTATGGATTTTGTGTCTGGTTTGCCAAAGACCAAATCTAACTGTGATGGAATTTGGATGATTATAGATCGTTTGATGAAGAGTATGCATTTTCTACCGACCAATATGAAAAGTTCCTTTTAGAATCTAGCATAGTTATACATTAAGGAGATAGTAAGGCTACTTGGTGTACCCTTCAACATTATTTAAATGTTATTAAATATGGTTGGTTGATGTTAGTGAAACATTAATTGTAGTTTTGGAATGGAACCATTACTTTAAAAAATTGGGGAAGTTATGTTCAAGAGCCTTGAATGGTCCATAATTGATACCAAAATAATTATAGAACTTCAATTGATGTTGTAGAATTAATTTGGCATTGTTGTCATGGAAAATAAAATTGTTAGTAAGCATTGGATACATTTTAATATGGGAAAATGGTGGCAAAATGTTAAATAATTCCATAAATGCATAAGCCTAGTTAGTGCACTTGAGAAGATATTATAGGATGTAGTTTAGCATATATAAATTTGGTTAAAAAGTATAGCATTCATGGTGGCTTTAATGAAGGGCATGCATGATTTAAAGGAAATAAATGTGCCATTGATCTTGGAAAACCTTGTTGGGACATATTAGAAATTATTGAGATAATTATTGAGCCTAAGAAGTCATATTAGAAAGGATGTAGAAAAATTAGTATGACACCTTGTTGGAAATCCTAAGTAGAAATTTAAAAGAATATCACTTTCATGCTTTAAAAATATTTCTAGTGACTAGAAATGAATTATTGGACATGTGGTAGTATTCATTGATGATAGAAAATAATTTTAGTTAAAGGGCTAATAGATTCGTAGCCAATAAATTAAGTGAACATGGTAGTACACATAGGAAAATGATTATTAGACTTAAAACAACAATGATATGATAAGATGTACCCCAGAATAAGGTGATGAGATGGTGACGTACCGAGGTGCAAGATAGTGATGTGAGATATAGTGGACAATGATGTGCGACCCTTTTATCCTTAATCGCCAACTAAGTAATCTCAAATAAATATCAATGAGATATAATAAGAGTGTAAGCCAATAAAAGAAGTAAAATATCACTTAATTAATTAGTCCCACTTAGAAAGAATCTACTCAAATTAAGTTAGACTGCACTTACCCTACACATTATTAATTCCCTATTAGGCCAGTAAGATTATATAAAGCAAACTAAGTAATTAACTAGTAACTGGTTCACGACTACACATACTCATAAATAATGACTCCTGAACTAAGATAATCCACACCCTAAGTAAATAAGAACACCTAACCAATTTAATTAGCCTTACTCACTAATACAAGATCAATGCCATAAGGAACTTAAGATAACCCCTGGTAGAACTAACCCTGTAAAGTGAAGAAAGGGATAATGAAAATAGAATTAATACAGTTTAAGTGGGTGACTTAGGAACTCAGTCAGAAGTAAGGAAGAAACAAAACAAATCCTAACATTAAGGAGAAAGGTGGGCTGTTAGAAGGACCTTATCGATGAAAAATATAATAAAAAGATGAAAGATTATGCATTGAGCATGTATCATCCACATGTGATTTTGGTTAAGCCTAGTGCATACATCGAGGGGTACGATGAAGGATATGGGCATTCGATCCTTGTGATGGATCTTAGGGCACCAGGCTAGGACTCCCAATGGCTCGGGGGTAGTGCCCCGAGACCAGGAGAAACAATGCAAACCTGGTGTACTCTTACTAAGATGAGTATTCCTATGACCGTGAAGAACCAAGCCCTATTGTTGAGTGGCCACAAGTAAGGGTGCAAAGAATTCTTATTGTTGAGGACATGCGTGTCCTGATTACCTCGTGTTATGGAGGACTTGGTGGGCTCCATTCACTCTAGTGTAGAAACATTGTACCAAGTGTCAGACTGAGCAAGACGGTTTTAGCAATTGTGATGATGATGATAAGGTTTTGGGCTCACATGGATTTCATTCACAATGATAAAGGAAGAATGAATACTGAAAGACCTGCATACATGTATACAATATGTTTGATTGATGTTTGATATGATGTATGGTATGTGTGTGACAATAACTGTACGTTGTAACATCCTGAATTTTATAAAAATGAATAATTGATGAGAATAAATAATAAATAATTGTATGTGAGTTATTTGTGTCCCAGAAATATTGGAATAATTAAATTAGGATTTATTTTGGATATTTATAATTTATTGAGCTTATGTGAGATGAAAATTATACCCGAATAGAATATGGGTGTCAGACCAAGTATCTCCGAATGAGATGCCGTTGGTCAGGGCTGTTAAGAATATTATTGGGAATCCGAATCGATATTCGGAATAATTTTTAGAATTAGTATTGAGCCCAAATTATGAGCCTGTTTATTTTAGAATGATGAAATTTTAATGGAGAATTAAAAATTAAAACCCAAAAGCCCATTCTTCTCTTCCTATTTTCGTTGGGTTCTTGCCCTCATTTGGAAAAGGACACTTCTTCTTCTTCTTCTTCTCTTATTCTCCTTCTCCATTTCCTCTTTTTCTTCTCTCCAAACACCTAAGCCGTGTGGAGTCTTCTTCTCCTCCACCATTTTTGTTTCCATGGGAGCTTGAAGGAGAAGCTTGTGGCTGGAATTCCTCTCCCCTCTTCTCCTCCATTTTCGTGTTCTCTCTCCCTCCATTGAAAGCTCAATGTTGGCTCTTGGGTGAGGTAAGTTCCTCATCATTCTTTATGAGTTTATGCCTTAGATTTTGGTACTTGGTATTTGGGTGAGTATTCATTTTATATGGGTTGTTGGGAGAGTACTAATGAGGAACCCTAAGGTGGGGTGGCTTAAATGTGAGTCTTTATAAGCATTTAATGAGGCACTTAAGATTAATGTTGGAAGGTGATGAAAAATAAATGGGTATTAATTAGTGTTATTGGGTTTTTAGTGAAACCTAACTTTAATAAATTAGGAAAAGTATGAAATGTGAGTAGAATGTAGGTTTAATGATATTGGAGAGTGATATTAATGATGAAAAATGGCCATTGGTGGTGATTAATGAGCATGGTAAATGTTGTCAGGTTTTGATGAAAACCATAGCCCTAAGAATTTGGGGAAATGGATATAGTATAGCTTGAAAGGTTAAATTGAATGTTAATGGGTGATATTTAATGATGAGTATTGTTATGGATGTGGAATATGAGGGATTGGTGTGAAAAGATTATGACTTGATGAGGTTCTAGACCATTGTGGTGTGCCATTTAAATCCGATTGATAAATTGTGGTTATTGAAGGATATGAGAGCTAAGTTGAATATTGAGTAACAATGTGATGGTGATGTTGTTGGGTTTAGTTGGCCTTTTATGATCTAGAGGATCTTGGCTTTGGGAAAGGAATTCCCGAAGCCTAACACAATTGCATATGTTGGTGTTTAGCAAGTCTAGGACTTGGGGTTGAGCTTTATGATAAGCTAGCAAGTTTTTAGAATTATGATGGTTATTAATTACGTGAATATACTTGCATATGGTATGTAGATTGTATTCCGGGTGATGCAATGGAGCATTCGGAGCATTGGAATCGTTTTGGCTCTTCCCTCGAGGTAGGAGAGGAGTTAACATTCAAATTGCATGAGTAAATTCGATAGTGATTATTTATGTGATGAATACTCATGCTTGCCTTGCCATGTGTATGTATTGAATTAATTGAATTGACAAGTTGATGATTATTGAGGATGATGTGTGAGAATATGTGGGTTTGTTGTGGCAAGGTATGAATATAAGTATATAAGATGATGATGAGTTTGAATTTAACATGAATAATATGCTTGGAATGTAAATCGATAAGTATGAATGTGTGAACAGGTGGTATGTGCCTTTTATAGTATGTAAGAACGTTGGATATGTTTAAATTTGACTTATAATGAGAACTTCCAAGTGAGAATGCTTGGAACAAGTTGCATAAGCCTTATATATTGTATATGAGGTGTTGGAAGTGAGGGAATTGGCTTTGAATGCAAATTTCATGGGCTGAGTTGTTAGAATTTTCGCTTTTGTTTAGGTGCTGATATTCTCGCTCGTGCGAGAAGGGATCTCGCTCAGGCGAGGATCCCCTGTATTGGTATAATGGTCTCTGGACCAATTTCATCCAGGTGATTGAGATTTTTGCTCGAGCGAGATGCATGTTAAGCAATCAGGGGAGTTACTAGACGAATCTTGCTCAAGCGGGCATGGCCACGCTTGAGCAAGCTAGAGAGGGAATTGTCATTGGACATTTTTCGCTCAGGCGGGTAAGAGTTGCTTGAGCGAGAGTGTGAAGTCTGATACTTGGATGGTACTCACTCAAGCGAGTGATAGGTATTGTTGTGCCTTAACCGAGCGTAACGAGTGAATGGGAGCAAGTAAGATTCTGGACGAAATTTCATTTGAGTGGGAACCTTATAAAAATAATTTTATGATATAGTGAATTTCCGAGTGAAGGGTCTCCTAATATGATACCCCGGGCAGTGGAGTTCCGAGTGGAAACTTCCGAGTTCAAAGTAACTCGTTCCGAGTGGAGTCCCTCTGTGTGTGTAGTTCCGAGTGGGGATGGCACCGATTGGGGGATATATGGTGTGTTGACCAGAAGTACTCTGGAATAACTTCACTCGTGTGAAAAAGAAAGGGAGTCGGCTTTGTAATAAGTTTACCGAGTGGAAAACCGATCGAGTGATGGTCGGTCTTAGAATTGTTTAGCCGAGTGAAAGACTGAGCGAGTGTGGGGTCAGTCTGGAATGATTTTGTAACATCCCCATTTTAATTATAGGCAATGGAACTAAATAAAAAGTCAACAAGTCAACACCTCCCTTAATTTAATTAACTAAGAGGTAATAGGACAATTAACGTGAAAGCATGGTGGCATGGGCAGGATTATCGCGTTTCCCCATCCCACCATACTGCACTCCGCGCGAGTATATATATATGCGGGTGATGGTCATGCTCTTCACGCAGAGAACCCAGTGAGCTTCCTTCTTCGTTCTTCTTTTCTCTTGTTTCCTCTCTTTCCTTCTCTGCCCTCCAGTCCATTCCCTGCTTCGAGAACCAAGGCGACGGTGCTACAGTGGAGTGGAACTCCCCACACTTGAGAGGACGATCGCCGAGTGAAGCAGCAGAGAGGAGAACCACCACCCAAGCAGGAAGAAATCCCTCGGAGTTTCGTAATTGGTAGGGGGAGTATCTTCTATCTTAAATGCATGGGTTATGAACAGGTTCGAGTGCGGATGCTTGCTATATCCGTGCTCTGATGGTGTATTGCGTTACATGTGAGTGTATATAGTTCGGTTGCATGATGAGTGAAAGACGAGTGTTGCATGTTAGCACCTTTCTCACAGATGTATGTGTTGCAGGATCTCAGTTGCATGTTGAGTTGTGTTGATATGAATGTCTGACTGAAGCTACCCAGGTTATAGAAATGCATATATGATTGCTTTAATAGATTGTTGTGTATAGGAAATGCCTGCTTTAAACAAATTTGACGCTGTCTTACTCCGATTGCATGTTAGGATGAGATGAATTGAAATGCCTGAGCAAACTTGTGATTGTTAGAATGATGCATGCGTTGAATGAAGCTGTAAACTGATTGCATGTCTAGATCGAACGAAATGTTATGGATATCTGAATATGGAATGATAACTGATTGCATGGCAGCTATATATATTGAGTCCGGATAATGTGTACTACTGGTTGCATGGTGTGTGTATGTGCTTGTATGCGAGAATGCATGCATGAAATAAATGTTGTGCGTCGAATCCACGTGTGGCGCATGGGATGCGTTGTGCTGGGAGCACGTAGTGTGAGACACTACCTTTGGTCATCCAGCGTGGGACGCTGTAAAATCCTCGGGTGGGACTCGGGGTAGCCCTTGAGTGGGACTCGGGCTGTCTGTGAACACCGCCGTTGGCGCTGAGAGCGTTGGTGTCACCTGTGGACAAACGGTTGGGTACCTGTAAAACGGCCAAGCAGCTGGGAGCTGATCTGATAGCTGAGAGCTATGTATAAAAAGGCTGTGATGCCTACGTTGCAACGTCTGACCGATACACACGATGCGAAACCGAGTGAAACCTTCTGTGCTTATCATTGTTAATATTACTACTACTGTTAATGTTGTTGAAATTGATTTTTAATCATGTTGTACATATATGTATTGTTGTGTAATTGGCAGATAACCTGAGTCGGTATCTATCATTTGAAATTTAAGATGCTCACCCCTGCAGTGGCCATTTTTCAGTGAATGTCTCTCGAGATGAGGACCAGAAGCAGAGCTGGAACGATGAGCGAAGTGTTAATGTATCTGGAAGGCTTAATTAATGCGATGTTAGATTAAGCCCTGACTGGTTCATGTCGGATGTTAGTGTTTTTGGATGAATAGAACCTTATGGACAAGGAGAAATCCGATTTTGTTTGTAAATATTGACATATGCTCTTATTATATATATCTGGATGTATGGTTTCGTGTGTATGACATGCTATGTGCTACCTTGTTTCATACTTGTGCTTTATTGAATACGCAGGGACGACATGATTTAGCAGGCTACAGCCATGTCTGAGTGAATTATGAATTGTCTCTAGGAAGACTTATGTCGGATACGTTGGGCGGAGTCTTACCCCGCCTGAAGTGTGGGGGCAATTCGCCCAAGCGTGAGGACTCACACTGAAGCGAGTAATTATCAGAGTGAGATACCGCCCATTACCTTTCCTCTCCGTTGTGATGCTAATGCAATCCAGACACCGGTGTTGACCCCTGATTAGGGCGTTGAGGATTGAGTCCGCCCAGGCGTTGTCATAATTAGTTGAGTTGGGCGGAATAGGTTCAGACTCTTCCTTCTTCCACAACCTACTACCGCATACGTACCTTGTAACTTCCCGTTTTTCTGAGTGAAGTACGAGCGTGAGGATTTATCGAGTGAACCCTTGTCCATATCCGATTGAGAAATTACCTTGTGTTGTGTTGGAGAGGCGTCGTGCTGACCTCGCTTAGGCGGTGTCATACCTCGCCCAAGTAACTAGGACAGTTCACCCAAACGCGTAGAACCATGCTGAAGCAAGCAGATATCAACGTGAGACTTCGCCTATGTACCTTCCTCCTTCGTTGTCGTATTATTCTACCTCGCAGGGCGGTGTTGGACATCGTCTGAGTAAGTGAATGTTGTGATGTAGTCCGTCCAGGTGTTGTTGTGCCTTGCCGAACTGGACGGCGGTGTAATCACTTCCTCTTTCCTTCATAAACTGCTCCTGCATGTGTATATCTCCCTTCTTCTTCCTTTATCTGTCTTCTGAAGCTGAACGCCCAGAGTTCTCTGAGAAAGGATAAGCCCGTAGGAAGGAATAGACGCTAATGTAAGGTTTACTCGAAGAGTTTCTCGTCTGATGTTGCATTGTCACACATCGTTTAGGCGGTGTGAGACAACGGATGAGCGGGTCACTTTCGCCCTCGAGACCGCCCAGGATAAATATACCCCGCCTAGCCAGGTAGGATGATTCGAACTCCGCCCTTCCACCGAATGCTACGCGTGTGAATGTATTAACATCTTCCCCTTATCTATTTCCTCCTATTGAGTGACCAGTGTTACTCGAAGGAAAGCCTCCTTGTGAAATCTCCTCTATCTGCTGCTGCATTACCATACTCCGCCTGGACGGTGTCAGACCCCGTCTAAGCGAATAAACGGTGTTGTGTAATCCGCCCTGGTGCTGGTGTGTTACGATAAACCCATTGAGCCGGCCCCAGTCTTAGCTTCTCTGTAGGTTGCTACATGCGCGTGAATGCTCTTTGTTTCCCCCCTTGCCTGCTCCCTTCTATATCAAATGTTACGTGACTGTTTTTGTGAAAAATTTTCTCATATTTTTGGAATTATTAGTTGCAAATAATAAGGTGTTACATTTTGGTATTAGAGCGGACCGAAAGGTCCAAGGCCAAGGTAAGCCTACCAAGTGTAAGTGATTGTGTGTATGATCATGATTGTTGTGGTGTGAATTTAACTTGACTGGTACTCTGTTACTGACTTATGGGTGGAGGAGTTGTTCCTCCTGACCCGACTAATTGTGTAACATACGAGAACACATAATGGGCTAAGTTACTAAATGTTAGACTAAATCCCGATTGGAATTAAGCAACTAGGAATACTTATCCTTGAATGTTGATTTCAGGATAAGGGATGGCACATCGCCAAAGCATGGAGACTATAGCTACGGCATTCCAACGCTTTGCAGACGTGTTTGAAAGGCAGGGCCAGCCTCGAGCTGAGGAGGGCCAAGTAATGGACCGCTTCTTAAAAAGGAAGCCGAGTGAGTTCTTAGGAGGACAGAACCCTAAGGCGGCGTTTAAGTGGACTCAGGAATTAGAAAGGATTTTTGGGGGTCTTCGCTGTACCGAAGCCCAGAAGGTAGAATGTGCAGTGTACATGCTGCGAGACGAAGCGGAGAACTGGTGGAAAATAGCCAGAAGCCGATTCCCCGAAGATGATAACCAACTGACGTGGAACGATTTCAAGGCCTGCTTCTTAGAGAAATACTTTCCCGACACAGTGAGGAGTCGGAAAGAGCTTGAGTTTATGGAGTTAAAACAGGGCTCCATGACTGTGGAAGAATACGCGGCCAGATTCAAGGAATTGTGCCTATTCTATCCGCCCTTCCAGCAGCCAGGAACGGAGAACTCTAAGTGCCTTAAGTTTGAGAACGGATTGAGATCGGATATTAAGAGGGCCTGCAGATACCACGAGATACGGAGTTTCCCTGCACTAGTGAACAAATGTAGAATATTTGAGGAGGATGACAAGGCCCATTCGAGCCAGAGCAGCAGGAACCACTATTCCCTGAGGCCCCAACGACCTCATTTCAAAAAGCCAAGCAATGCCAATAGGAACAAGCCTTTTTCTAGATATGGGGGACGGAGTCAACCTGGAAGACGACCAGTGGTAGGAGACGGAAGGTGTTTCAAGTGTGGAGGAAATCACTTTGCCAGAGACTGCAAGAATGATGGTGATGTAGTGTGCTTTCACTGCAGCAAGAGGGGACACATCCGCCTCGACTGCCCCCAACTACACCAAGCAGACGTTAATGTGCGTCAAGGAAGATTTCAAGAAAGGAACCGAGTGAACGATGACCAACGTCCTGGTGGCAGAGGCAACGGAGCCAGAGGAGACGGGATGCGAGGGAGGAATACCGGCCCAACAGCGACAGGAAGGATCTACACCATCAATGCAGAGGATGTTGCACCAGCAAACGACCTAGTACAATGTAAGTGCTCACTTGGAATGACTACACTTAATGTTGTTTTCGATTCGGGAGCTACCCATTCTTTTATAGCTGATGAGTGCGTGGAACGGTTGAAGTTACCAACTGTGTCTATGAACTGGACTTTGGAAGTGGCCAGCCCCACTGGCGCTAATGTGTTCACATCGTCAATATGCAAAAATGTAGCATTTGAGTTGTATGATCGGAGTTTCACCTTCGATCTGATTTGCATGCCCTTAAAGGGTCTTGACATCGTGCTCGGAATAGATTGGCTTTCAGCCAATAAGGTATTAGTAGATTGTAGAAACCGAGAGATAGTTTTTCCGAAACATCCCACTGAGAACGACACGGCACCAGGTATAACCCAACTATTTATGATGCTTTGTCTAACCAAGGACGAGAGGGAGACCCGAGTGAACGAAATTCCAATTGTCTGTGAATTCCCAGAAGTGTTCCCTGAAGACGTTTCGAGTGTGCCTCCCGATAGAGAAGTCGAATTCTCTATAGACTTGATCCCTGGAGCCGAACCGGTCTCCAGCGCACCCTATAGAATGTCCTCAACTGAATTGGCTGAGCTGAAGAAACAAGTGGATGAGTTACTCGAAAAGCAGTTCATTAGACCAAGCGTGTCACCATGGGGCGCACCTGTGCTACTTGTTAAGAAGAAGGATGACAGCATGAGGCTTTGCATAGATTACCGACAGTTAAACAAACTCACAATCAAGAATCGGTACCCACTGCCTAGAATTGATGATTTAATTGACCAGCTGCGTGGAGCCACAGTCTTCTCGAAAATCGATCTACGATCGGGGTATCACCAAATCCGAGTGAAGGACTCGGATATTCCTAAAACTGCCTTTAGGACTCGGTATGGTCACTATGAGTATGTAGTGATGCCGTTCGGTGTGACAAACGCCCCTGCTGTTTTCATGAATTACATGAACAGCATATTCCACTCCTTCTTAGATCGGTTTGTTGTTGTTTTCATCGATGACATCCTAGTTTATTCTAAGACGTCTGAGGAGCATGAGGGACATCTCCGAGCGGTACTCCAAGTGTTGAAGGAGAAACAATTGTTTGCAAAGTTTTCAAAGTGCGAATTCTGGATGGATGAGATCCACTTCCTCGGGCATGTAATCTCCGAGCGAGGCGTCTCAGTGGATCCTGCGAAGATAGCCGCTGTAATAGCATGGGAGAGGCCCAGATCGATCTCGGAAATAAGAAGTTTTATGGGCTTGGCAGGTTATTATAGGAGGTTCATCGAAGGTTTTTCTAAGTTGGCATTACCCCTGACTAAATTGACTCGGAAGAACGTTCCTTTCGTGTGGAGTCCGGAGTGTGAGAACAGCTTCCAAGAGCTGAAGAATAAGTTGACAACTGCTCCGGTGTTGGCGTTACCTGAGTTACGAGAAAGCTTCGTGGTCTATTGTGACGCGTCCAGACTCGGATTAGGGTGTGTACTCATGCAGAAAGATCGAGTAATAGCATATGCCTCTCGACAATTGAGACCCCACGAGCAGCATTATCCGACCCATGACTTGGAGCTGGCAGCAGTAGCTTTTGCATTGAAAATCTGGAGGCATTACTTGTACGGATCCAAATTTGAAGTGTACAGCGATCATAAAAGCCTCAAATACCTATTCGACCAAAAGGAGCTGAACATGAGGCAGAGGAGATGGATTGAGTTTTTAAAGGACTACGATTTCGAGTTAAAATACCACCCAGGTAAGGCAAACGTCGTGGCCGACGCATTGAGTCGGAAATCCCTCCACATAGCAGCCATGATGGCAAAAGAAGTTGAGTTGTTGGAGCGGTTCCGAGACATGAACTTGCATGTTGACACCCCTTCCTCTCAGAAAATGACAATCGGTACGTTGAGAATTGCCAATGAATTCTTAAAATCCGTATACGAGCAGCAACAGTCGGACTCTTACCTAGCTGAAATAAAGGAAATTCAGGCCAAAGGAAAGGATTTATCCTTGACCGAGGGGTCAGATGGGATCTTCCGGGTGAGAGACAGAATATACATACCAAGTGGAGGAAGATTGAGAAGAATGGTGCTTGATGAAGCCCACAAAAGCCTACTCAGCATTCACCCAAGAACCACGAAAATGTACCACGACTTGAGGAGACAGTTCTGGTGGCCCGGACTAAAGAAGGATGTGGCGGAGTACGTGACCCGGTGTATCACTTGCCAGAAATCGAAAGTAGAGCACCAAAAACCGTATGGTGCAATACAGCCTCTAGAGATCCCCGTGTGGAAATGGGACTCAATTGCGATGGATTTTATCATGGGATTACCCAAAAACCGAGCGGGCCATGATGCAATTTGGGTCATTGTTGACCGATTGACGAAGAGTGCACACTTCTTACCTGTAAATATGAAGTACCCATTGCATAAGTTGGCTCGGATCTACATTCAAGAAGTTATCCGACTGCATGGCATACCTACTTCCATCGTATCGGATAGGGACCCTAGGTTTACGTCCAGGTTTTGGACCAGCATGCATCAAGAATTGGGGACGAAGCTTTGGCTTAGTTCTGCCTACCACCCCCAATCGGATGGACAATCCGAGCGAACAATTCAGAGTCTAGAAGATTTATTGAGAGCGTGTGTGTTAGAGCACGGTGGGGACTGGGAGCAGTACCTTCCCTTGATCGAGTTTACGTACAACAACAGCCATCATCACAGCATTGGCATGGCACCTTACGAGGCATTATATGGGCGCAGATGCCGAACCCCACTCTGCTGGTCAGAAGCAAGTGAAAGTCTACTATTGGGACCAGATATCGTGAAGCAAACCACATAACAGATCCGAGTGATACGGGAGAAGATGAAAGCATCACAAGACAGGCAAAAGAGCTACCACGACAAGCGCATCAAACCATTGGAATTTTCAGTCGGAGACCGAGTGTTTTTGAGAACTTCTCCGAGTAAAGGAGTTGGACGAGCCTTAAAAAGTGGGAAGTTAAGCCCTCGCTACATTGGACCTTATGAGGTGTTAGAACGGATCGGCCCCGTGGCATACCGCCTCGCATTACCAACTCACTTGTCCCGATTGCACAACGTATTTCACGTGTCTCAACTAAGGAAGTATTTGCATGACCCCAGCCACACGATGCCTGACGATGAAGTAGAGATCAAAGAAGACCTGACCACAGTGACTACGCCGATTGGAATCGTGGACTGATCGGTAAAACGCTTAAGAAACAAGAACGTAAGACTGGTTAAGGTGGAGTGGCAGCAAGGCAAGACCACCTCCTGCACGTGGGAACGCGAAGATGCCATAAAACAGCAGTACCCCGAGTTGTTCACTTAGGTGAGTTACCAACTAAAGCTTCACATGAATTACCAACTGAATTTCGGGGACGAAATTCTTTTCAAGTGGGGGAGAACTGTAACATCCCCATTTTAATTATAGGCAATGGAACTAAATAAAAAGTCAACAAGTCAACACCTCCCTTAATTTAATTAACTAAGAGGTAATAGGACAATTAACGTGAAAGCATGGTGGCATGGGCAGGATTATCGCGTTTCCCCATCCCACCATACTGCACTCCGCACGAGTATATATATATGCGGGTGATGGTCATGCTCTTCACACAGAGAACCTAGCGAGCTTCCTTCTTCGTTCTTCTTTTCTCTTGTTTCCTCTCTTTCCTTCTCTGCCCTCCAGTCCATTCCCTGCTTCGAGAACCAAGGCGACGGTGCTATAGTGGAGTGGAACTCCCCACACTTGAGAGGACGATCGCCGAGTGAAGCAGCAGAGAGGAGAACCACCACCCAAGCAGGAAGAAATCCCTCGGAGTTTCGTAATTGGTAGGGGGAGTATCTTCTATCTTAAATGCATGGGTTATGAACAGGTTCGAGTGCGGATGCTTGCTATATCCGTGCTCTGATGGTGTATTGCGTTACATGTGAGTGTGTATAGTTCGGTTGCATGATGAGTGAAAGACGAGTGTTGCATGTTAGCACCTTTCTCACAGATGTATGTGTTGCAGGATCTCAGTTGCATGTTGAGTTGTGTTGATATGAATGTCTGACTGAAGCTACCCAGGTTATAGAAATGCATATATGATTGCTTTAATAGATTGTTGTGTATAGGAAATGCCTACTTTAAACAAATTTGACGCTGTCTTACTCCGATTGCATGTTAGGATGAGATGAATTGAAATGCCTGAGCAAACTTGTGATTTTTAGAATGATGCATGCGTTGAATGAAGCTGTAAACTGATTGCATGTCTGGATCGAACGAAATGTTGTGGATATCTGAATATGGAATGATAACTGATTGCATGGCAGCTATATATATTGAGTCCGGATAATGTGTACTACTGGTTGCATGGTGTGTGTATGTGCTTGTATGCGAGAATGCATGCATGAAATAAATGTTATGCGTCGAATCCACGTGTGGCGCATGGGATGCGTTGTGCTGGGAGCACGTAGTGTGAGACACTACCTTCGGTCATCCAGCGTGGGACGCTGTAAAATCCTCGGGTGCGACTCGGGGTAGCCCTTGAGTGGGACTCGGGCTGTCTGTGAACACCGCCGTTAGCGCTGAGAGCGTTGGTGTCACCTGTGGACAAACGGTTGAGTACCTGTAAAACGGCCAAGCAGCTGGGAGCTGATCTGATAGCTGAGAGCTATGTATAAAAAGGCTGTGATGCCTACGTTGCAACGTCTGACCGATACACACGATGCGGAACCGAGTGAAACCTTCTGTGCTTATCATTGTTAATATTACTACTACTGTTAATGTTGTTGAAATTGATTTTTAATCATGTTGTACATATATGTATTGTTGTGTAATTGGCAGATAACCTGAGTCGGTATCTATCATTTGAAATTTAAGATGCTCACCCCTGCAGTGGCCATTTTTTAGTGAATGTCTCTCGAGATGAGGACCAGAAGCAGAGCTGGAACGATGAGCAAAGTGTTAATGTATCTGGAAGGCTTAATTAATGCGATGTTAGATTAAGCCCTGACTGGTTCATGTCGGATGTTAGTGTTTTTGGATGAATAGAACCTTATGGACAAGGAGAAATCCGATTTTGTTTGTAAATATTGACATATGCTCTTATTATATATATCTGGATGTATGGTTTCGTGTGTATGACATGCTATGTGCTACCTTGTTTCATACTTGTGCTTTATTGAATACGCAGGGACGACATGATTTAGCAGGCTACAGCCAAGTCTGAGTGAATTATGAATTGTCTCTAGGAAGACTTATGTCGGATACGTTGGGCGGAGTCTTACCCCGCCCGAAGTGTGGGGGCAATTCGCCCAAGCGTGAGGACTCACGCTGAAGCGAGTAATTATCAGAGTGAGATACCGCCCATTACCTTTCCTCTCCGTTGTGATGCTAATGCAATCCAGACACCGGTGTTGACCCCTGATTTGGGCGTTGAGGATTGAGTCCGCCCAGGCGTTGTCATAATTAGTTGAGTTAGGCGGAATAGGTTCAGACTCTTCCTTCTTCCACAACCTACTACCGCATACGTACCTTGTAACTTCCCATTTTTCTGAGTGAAGTACGAGCGTGAGGATTTATCGAGTGAACCCTTGTCCATATCCGATTGAGAAATTACCTTGTGTTGTGTTGGAGAGGCGTCGTGCTGACCTCGCTTAGGCGGTGTCATACCTCGCCCAAGTAACTAGGACAGTTCGCCCAAACGCGTAGAACCATGCTGAAGCAAGCAGATATCAACGTGAGACTCCGCCTATGTACCTTCCTCCTTCGTTGTCGTATTATTCTGCCTCGCAGGGCGGTGTTGGACATCGTCTGAGTAAGTGAATGTTGTGATGTAGTCCGTCCAGGTGTTGTTGTGCCTTACCGAACTGGACGGCGGTGTAATCACTTCCTCTTTCCTTCATAAACTGCTCCTGCATGTGTATATCTCCCTTCTTCTTCCTTTATCTGTCTTGTGAAGCTGAACGCCCAGAGTTCTCTGAGAAAGGATCAGCCCGTAGGAACGAATAGACGCTAATGTAAGGTTTACTCGAAGAGTTTCTCGTCTAATGTTGCATTGTCACACATCGTTTAGGCGGTGTGAGACAACGGATGAGCGGGTCACTTTCGCCCTCGAGACCGCCCAGGATAAATATACCCCGCCTAGCCAGGTAGGATGATTCGAACTCCGCCCTTCCACCGAATGCTACGCGTGTGAATGTATTAACATCTTCCCCTTATCTATTTCCTCCTATTGAGTGACCAGTGTTACTCGAAGGAAAGCCTCCTTGTGAAATCTCCTCTATCCGCTGCTGCATTACCATACTCCGCCTGGACGGTGTCAGACCCCGTCTAAGTGAACAAACGGTGTTGTGTAATCCGCCCTGGTGCTGGTGTGTTACGATAAACCCATTGAGCCGGCCCCAGTCTTAGCTTCTCTGTAGGTTTCTACATGCGCGTGAATGCTCTTTGTTTCCCCCCTTGCCTGCTCCCTTCTATATCAAATGTTACGTGACTGTTTTTGTGAAAAATTTTCTCATATTTTTGGAATTATTAGTTGCAAATAATAAGGTGTTACAGATTTAACCGAGTGAGGACCGATCGAGTGATGAGTCGGTTGTAGAGTAATTGCCGAGCGAAACACCGAGCGAGAGATGATTCGGATTCGGAATTAAATAACCGAGTGAAAGACTGATTGAGAGATGACTCAGATTTGGAATAAATTGCCGAGTGAAAGGCCATGTGAGAGACGAGTCGGCTTTGATTAATTTTACCGAGTAGAAAACCAAGCAAGATGAGTCGGTGTGAAGGTGAATTACCGAGTGAATGATCGATCGAGTGATAAGTCAGTTTTAATGTAAATTACCGAGTGAGGGACCGAATGAGAGGAATCGGTTCTGGAATAACTTTCCCGAGTGCAAAACCGAGTGTTGGGAGAAACGACCTCTGGTCGTATTCCGCTTAAGCGAGTGGATGCCTCGCTCAAGCGAGCGAGTGTGGAATTAGCTACTGGAGCAATTTCGCCCAAGCGATTGGCTGGTGTGTGGTGTCTCGCCCAAGCGAGTCACATGGAAATTTGATACTAGCAGGATTTCGCCCGAGCGAGATAGGTTCGCTCAAGCGTGACTGAGGTCTGATACTTAAGACCCCTTTCGCTCAGGAAAACTTGGGGCGGTTAAATGAACTATCCTCATCTCGCTCAAGCGGAGGTGAATCTCGCTTGAGCTAGATACCCAAAAACTTGGGATTTTCGTTATTTCCCTCAATAATTGATGCTGAGCCCCATTCCCTTATATTATAGGATATTTATGGAGATATATATGTGGTAATTATTGATGATATGCCACCATGGAAAAATGAAAATAAATTGATGAATCCAAAATAAATTATTTGTGATGTTTTCACCACTAAGAGTGGGATAAGAGGGAATGATGATGAGAATTTAATAAAGAGGCTATAAGATACATTTTAAGACAATGATGATAAATAATGAGAGGAAAGCCCACTAAAGGAATGTGTGATAACATTGATGAATATTACCTAATGACGTCAACATAATATGGTTGATACAAGTAATTGACTTGTATGTGTATGAGGCAATGATGATTGCTATATATATATATATATATGTTCTGAAAATGCCTTGTTATCATATGTGTGGCTTAATATTATGATGCTTGCTATGCCTTTGATATCCATGTGTGGATTGTTATGAATGATGTTTGTGGCTATTGAGATGCCAATTATATGAATGATGTGCCTTGAGGGGCTTGTAAATGATTACAAATAATTATTAAAATGCCAAATTAATTATATCCCTAATTGAGAGGGTGAGCTATCCTTGCGAGGTTGTTGGGCACATGCATTATTGCATTGTTGCATTCATGGCATAGCATGGCATTGATATGTATTATTATTGTTGAATAAATCACCTTGCGGGGTGCCATCCTAGGTCAATTTTACAATTATTTTTCAGACCAGATAAAAGACCTTGTGTGACATCCTAGGTCAATTTTACAATTATTTTTATGAATTTAAGTAAAATTTATAATAAATTTTTCACAAATAAATAATTTAATTAACCCAATAATTAGAAAAATATTTGTTTTCTACAAAATGATCCAATATACAAGTTATATAGTGTTTGAGAACCCAAAATGCCATTTAAAATGAAGAAAAACCCAAAAACGGGAACAGGGGTCTGACGCTATGCGTCAGGTTGACGCTACACAAGAGGCCCTATTCGCAGCCCTGGCGCTATGCGCTAGGGTGACGCCCAGCGTCAGCATACCAGAAACAGCATCAGGTGCTGTTATGCATTTAGGCCATTCAACCAACTTCCGACCTACCCTATTGGCCCGTTTAGGTCCGATTTCCATGAAACATCACGGGCCACATATTTTCCCTATTCCAGAACTGTTGGAACTGTCTGTTCACCAAAATTCCATTGTATGCCTAACTTATGCGTAAAAAGCACTTTTACTCAATTATGCACCAAACTACCTAAATAGACTCTAAATAGTCCAAGGCCTACATATATAGTTCCTAAATAACTTAGGGAACCTATTGGTCCCCTCCGGGG
The DNA here is from genome assembly GCA_037962975.1 of Clitoria ternatea. Lineage (NCBI taxonomy): Eukaryota > Viridiplantae > Streptophyta > Magnoliopsida > Fabales > Fabaceae > Clitoria > Clitoria ternatea. Next base: position 115,872,472 of record CM075671.1, read on the forward strand.
GTCCCAAAATATGCCGCGTCATAATATCACCTATCTGGTTTCTAATTTTCACATGAAATACCTATTTCCACTACATGCAACAACCATCAATTTCATCAATTGGTTATCAACTTCCTAATCACACCACACAACAATTCATAATCATATTACAGAGCCTGTCCATGACATTCAACAAACACACAATACTGGCTCCGCGCCACTACTAATCTATTTTCACAGTCGTGCATAACATATACCAAATTATCATCACGTCGTCCATTCAATTCTCTATCATACTCAACTTATCATTTAAGCATGTATATATCACAAGACCTATCCATAGCATGCAATCATGCAATGGCTCAGTGTCATATAACATGCAAACATAATAGTACCACAATACTACATTATTACACATCCACATCAACAAAGTAATATAATTCATTATCTTCATAAATCAATAATGAACACATACAATTATACATTTCTTCTTCTGGTTTCCGTACCGCCCTGGCCTCACTTAGCTCTTACCTCCATATTGTGCATCCCTAACCTGTCAACAATCACTAAAACCACAATACAGGGGGTGAGTGACTCGAATTAAGCATTAATGTAGAAATAAACAACGAGACTAGAAAAGGTATAACACAGCTATATTACTAGTTATAACTATCAGTTGTTATTACTCACTTTCCACATCCTTCCTTTACTTACTATTCCAGTTATTATACTTGCACAATTACATTGGTTATCCTAAACTAACATCATCATCAACATATCATGATCAATTTAATCCAAGCATACATACCTAACTGCCTATTCTCTAATTCGTCATTACATTCTATGACTACTAAGTCAAATCAACAATATATATCACATAGATCTGCATAACTCAATCATCATACATAATATAGGCATCATAACATCAATTTACCGTTTATCATAAAACATACATCAAGATCATATTACATATGCATAACTGACTCATATGTATGTTAGACTCCTAGTATCCGTATAATAAAGGATTGGCCTTTAGCTAGGGGTCCTACTTGACACCCCGTGGACCTTGCTTGGTCCATCGAGTCCTGCTTGACTCTCCACCTCAACCACTGGGTAGCTCAACTAGGTACAAAAACCACAGGAGCCAAAAAATAAGGGGCTACACATATTGTCGGCCGTCCCACACCACATAATCATATACAGAAACATATCATACCTGGATCGGTGTCATCAAATCTATTCTTAATTGTCAGAAGCTGACATTTCATAACTCCACAGGGCGGCCACACAGACCTAGCCCAGATAAACATTATATACATCTCACCATCATGAATCATAATCATAAATTTTAATTGGTGGATACAATAATTCATCAACATTAATTATTACACAACTTCATGATGAATATTTTATTCATTCAAGGGTAAGACCACCTTGTTAATACATATATCATCTCAAAGATCATCAGTCAAAACTATATTCATGATATCCATATACCTACACGTATATATACAACATTACTAAGATTATTAGTAACATGCCATTTTCTTTCCCCTTTGCTTATTAACTCGAAATCCATCATCATTTTCATTTATTCATTAACTTGTGATTCTTTATTCATAATTTATAACCACACTATCTTATTACAAACTCTTCTCACATTACTTCCTTACCAAAGCCATCCTTTATAATTTACAATATTACACTCTCTCATATAATCTCTCTATCATACTAATGTCATTCATATACGTATTATCAATTACAATTAGTCTTATTTTTCATTATGGATTTCACACTCTCCCACCTTTCATATATATATTTTTATGAATGTACCTAGGCCACTTACCTCCCATTTCATGTTATAATCTACCATATACATGTTTCGCCCTACACTATGCCACTTCATAAATTCTACTTATCCTATAAAAACTATTCGATAATTTTCATGAATAACACGTATCGACATATTCAATTACTCGCTTACTTATTCATTTATTTCTTATCTATCATCTATCATAATGCTATTACAACATTTAACCATTTATCAATTTATTAGTTAGCCTACCCTCTTTACTCTAATAACTTCTTATACTTCCATTTCACATACTAGATCATTTGAATTAATTTAGAATAATTTGAATCGGCTATAATACACCTCTTTCTTTTCCTATACCCCAATTGTGTACTCACATTTCTATATTAACCTTAACCCAGCACCCCCCTTACCTTGATTCCAAGCTTTCTGAGGCTTCTGATCAATTGTCAGGTTCCTTCAAAGCCCATCAAAACTTGTTTCATTTCCGATCCCTATTCCCAAGACTCACCATATCAAACGGCCTTCCAATCTCCAAATCTGAATTTACAAGCACCGAAATATAGAATCCATTAGATTTTCTTCATACTCATCGTCCTAAGGACAATACTCAACTCCCCGTGATCACAAAATGTAAGGTCATAGTTTCCCCAATAACATGCACCCACGGTTTAAAGAGAAAAGAGAAAAGGGAAGAAAAAGAGCATGAAATTGGTGGTTTAATTGGACAAACCTTACTTCCCTGGAGCCAAATATACAATTAGCTTGAAGAATCCACCAACCACGACCTTAGATTTGAGCTCAAAGGGTTCAACAGCGAAAAAGAAGAAGTAAAGAGTGTTTGCATGCCTCGGTTCTGTTATATCCCAAGGTTTTAATTATGATTCGTGACGCTGACGCTACGCGTCACACTGATGCTATGCGCCACATCCACACTACGCGTCAAGCTCTGATCCCCCATTTTCTTTAAAAATTCATTTTAAAAGTATATAATCTACCTCACATCCCTTAATTCCATTTATTTTAAATCAAAATATTTAATTATTTATTCCAATTATAGATCACCAGGGATGTTACACCTCGTTCTGAAGACAAGACCTGCCAGAGAGGATTACCTATGAACGACGAAATTGGTCTGAGTACCCTGGAAGTGGTTAAGGAAGATCCAAATGATGTGTCAACTTACTGACCTGTTAAGGCCTTGTATCCCTATGATAGGGACCTAGAAGTGATTGAGGGTACTCTTCGTCCCTACGGGGATTTGCCTTGCCTGGTTAGTGTAGAGAAGCTCGAGGAGTTAATACTATGTTGAGCCTATAGTGATGAGGATCGCCTGGATCCACATATCCTTACCTAAGCCTTTAGAGATATCAAAATTACCCACACAGGAGTATGTACCCACGTCCCCCGAGGAGGAGCTTTCCAAGCCAGAGGTAGACAGGAACCCTAAGCCTGAACCAGAGAACGTTCAAGAGGAAGACTCAGAAGAAGATCCAGAAGAAGAACTTGTTGATGCGATGAAAGAGGACCTGACCATAGCTCTTTAGGCAACACTTGTTGCTATTGAGGTAGAGCCCCTTGCGATGTACAATCCCGATGTAGGACTTGAGGCCATCATCCGATAGGCCACTAGTGGACTATCCCCGATGTCCAGAGTCCTACTACGAGCTGAGTGGGACCGATCCTAGAGTTTCCTCTACCATGTCTACTAGACGTTTATCTACAGCGACACGGAGAGTGTTATGAAGATATCCTGAGAGTCCAGAGATCTTCTCGTAGCCGTATTTTTTGCCTACCACAATTGTTGCTGAGCATGTCAGCCAGGACCGTCTATTAGTAAGGATCTTTCCAGTTTAATTCCCCTTTGACAAGCTTCACAAAGAGTTTTGCCTTCATAAGATGGCTTAGGCAAGCCTTTCACAATCTCTAGTTTACTCAACTTAAGGAGATGATTGAGATTTATGTGACTAAGCTTTTTATGCCAAAGTCAAGTCCCATCACTGTTAGAGAATAGGCATGTTACATCTTGATCTTTCAGATCATCCAAATTTTCTTGGGTTCTTTCTTATTAGTCACAAAGGATGGTTTCCTCACTTTCTTCTTGTGAAAACACTTCGAAGATAAGTGTCCATCTCTTCTACAATGAAAACTAGTGTGAAACTTATGGGTAAAACTAGTGTTAGTCACATATGCAGTTTAAAACCAATACTAGTTTTACCCATATGTGGTTTATGTATCTGAAGCATGCGGTTCAATTTTCAAATTCTAATGTAAACATAGACAGGTCATTAGTAAGCTTATCAACCTTTTCTTGGAGTTTCTCAACTTCTCCAATTGTCCAAGTTTGACTAATGACTTTTTCCAAGTTTTCATACTTCTATTTAAGTTCTTTGATTTCCGTATCCCTGTCCTTTAAGGTGAGGGCCCACAACTCAAATTGTTTCTTTAAATTAGAATGTTTAGAAACAAGAAACTTAGGATTATTTAATGAGGTATTAAAGGTAATTTCTATTTTAGATAGTTTGGGATTTACCTATTTGTCTTTATCTTCAGACATGCTACCTAAGTTTGTAACACCCTCGGTTAACTAAGACAATTCCTTCCACTAGATCATCCTACGTAAGTAAGAAGTTACGAGTTTTAGAAGAAACTAGAAGTTTGTTTTTTGTACAACAAACTATGGTGGAACAGAAGTTTTACTTACAATGTTCTTACATCATACATGGCCACTATCAAAAAAATTGTACATACTCTAAACATCAGGGGCATAAGGGCTCCCAAAACAAGACTCAACTAATCCTACCTACTTGTCAACTACTCGTCTTAGTCCTCTCGGATGACTCCTAGGGTGCAAGGACCAGCTCCATCAGTCGAGGGCAATCTTCCCTGAGGAACCTTGTCTTTTGGGCAAGGTCTCTTTTCGAGTATGAAAAATAAATGTAAAGGTATGGAATGTCCACTTACTTGCAAACAATGGAGAATTGTCATTTCTGACGTCTCTCCCACCCATTACAATAATAAAAAATACACGTGAGGTTCGGGCCTCACTCCTATACATCCTGCTAATTACTAACCTCTCATACTATATTCCTGACTCAAACTCATCTCACTTAGTGTTACCTTGCTCCTCGTTTACAATTAGCTTATCCCAAAAGGGTTCAAGTATTCTTTTTATAAGAACTAGGACCTAACATAGTTATGATCGTAACATTATCTTACAGGGTTCCATGCTTACTATCACCTTAGTATAGGGTATCACTCATCAATGTAACAACCCTAATTTTTTAAAATATGAAACCAGACCCTCAGGACTCCTGAGGATACTTTGCTGAGCTTTTGGTAAAAAGCTCAAGGCTCTAGCCTGTTCCCTGAGCAGTTCAGTATAAGAAAAATAGTGAAAACATAACTAACTAAGATATTTAAAATGAAGTATAAGAATACTGAGAGAGAGCATAATGAATGAGAGAAACAGAGATAAGAAAAAAATAATTAACATCTGATAATACGGTTTAATTAAAAATAATACGTTAACGATAATTATTTTAGGTACTAATTAATTTATAATTATATTAGTTGATAATTATTTCCTGCCAACAATACTTAATAGATAAATAATTATAATAATTTATTTTGAAATTATATATTTTAAATTGTTTATTTATTTGATAATTATATTTAATAATAAAATATTGTCAGGTTCCTCGGATTTGAACTGTGGGACCCAGCTTGAGGTCAGACTCTGACCGTTCGACCCGAGACTAGTAATCCAGTAAGGAAACTAGTCCTGAACTCCGATTCTTACTCTGTCAACCTCAAAATCAAAGATTAAGTACGTTCGCCTCAAAATTCCAATGTTTGGACATTTTTCACTGCGCATGGTTCACAAAAAAATCATAACTCTCTCATACAACCTTCGATTCATACAAACTTAGTGTCAAAATCTCCGTAACAAAATTATCTATATTTTTTGTACAAACATTGAAGGCCAAATCCTTCTAGATTTGTACAGTTTAATAGACCTTTGCAACCCCTTAGCTATTTCATCACCACGCTGGTAGTCTTCATTAAAATTCACACATCTCCTTCGTCCTATGCTTTAATCACTCTGTTCTTTTTACTACGGATCCGTATCATATACCTATACAATGTTTATGAAGGGTACGAAATCCAATTTTCAAAGGAGAATTAATGTCTAATTTATTTCTAAAGATCTAACTGATCCGAGAAGGTCCTAGAGAACCCTGTCGTAAATCGAGTATATCTCAGGCTGTCGATATTGGATCGTCACAAATGATATATCAAATTAAATATAAAATAAATATCTAAAAACTTCATGAAGGGTTTGAAAACCAATTATTGCTCTATAAAACCCAACATTTAAAATACCACACTGATTCACGTTTATCTAGTGGCAGCTTGCACTTGGTTCATTATTTTTCATGTTTCTCCCTCGTATGACTATGAAATCTAATGATTCTTTCACCAAATTTTTTTAACTCAATTCCCTACAACTTTTATAAAGAGCATGAAGTCCAAATCCCCACCAATTTTGCACAGAAAATTAATCATTGCATGAAACAATAATCCCGTCACAGCCTTACACTACTTTCGTATTTGGGCCATAACTCCCTTATTTCTTAATGAATATTTGTGCCATATACCAAATTAAATATAAAAAAGATCTAAAACTTTTTCAAATTCGGCCAAAAAAGGCCCCTAAATCCATGAATAAGTTGTTGCCCCTAGTATTGATACCTCAACTTTATATGGAAATGGACCAATTACATGACACCAAATCTTTGCACTTGTCTAGCTCTTGAAAACTCCCTCCCCATGAATCACCACAGCCTAATACATGTCCTCTTATGTGTCCATCCAAGGTAGACTCCTTCTTTAGCAAGCTGAAACAAGTTGCTAGCTTAAGATAAAATTTAGAAAGAAAATAATAATCATGAAGCCATGTGCCTACTTGTTCAAATTGTCATATTCTACTCCAAATCCATCAATTCATTACTGTGTGTGTGCCTTAATATACATGCTGCCCTCCTAAATTCTATTATCAAATATACCATCATATGCTACCATATACCATATCTTGCTACACCATGTCATGTTATGCCATCCATTGTTATTTGTTTCTTCTTTCTTTTCTCCATTCAGCCATAAACAACCACCATTAGCCCCATCTTCCAGCCACCCTCATCGCACCTAAAACTTCTAAATTTCCCTCTTCATCACGGCCTCACCATCCATGAGTGCTACCACCTCGCAAATCCACTGTATCTTCCAAATCCCTACCATAACTCATGGCTGCCATCACTCTAACTAGCCACCGTTTAACTTCTTCCACCATTGTGGATGTAACATCCCAATTTTGAAATTAAAATACCGAATGAAATTAAGTCATTAAAATAATAATTGCAAAGTGGAAAATTAATTGTTAATTATAATCAACTTAATCAACCTAACTTAAGGAAATAATGGCAGATTAATTATGATTAATTGTTAATGGTTGGCTGCTTGTGATTGGTGTGTGTCGTGAGTGGAGCTGCGATTCACGCTCTCCCACCCCACTCTCCTTCTCTTCGTACGCATATACATATGCCCTGTGCCACTGTTGGTTATTCATTTTCTCTGCTGCTTCGTTCTCTCTTCTCTTCTCTTCTCCTCGTTCTCTCTTCGCCTTCTTCGTTCTCCGTCTTCTTCTCCTCCCTGTTCTCTGTTCTCTGTTTCGGGAACGCACGATGATGGTACTGCAGAAGACTCGGAGCTTCCTCCTGCTAGTGAGGAACGATCATTAAAGGGACAACAAACAACTTCCTGTTCCCCCGGTGCGACTGCGCTCAAGGGAGACCAAGCGAGTGGGAGCGAGGACGAGGCGAACAGAGTAGAAGATCAACGTCAAAACTGAGGAGCCTCTCGAAGTCGCTTAGTTGGTAGGGGGTATCTTATATCTTAAATGCATGGGTTATGGACGGGTTTCGGGTGTTAATGGCTTGTTGATTCTGTGTTTGATGCTGTGTTTTAATTGCATGAAGAGTATATGATACCCGGATCCATGATGATTAGGAATCTAGTGTTGCATGTTTAGTTTCATCCATGAAATGCATGTTGGTGGCCTCAAGAATGTTGAATGGTTGCATAAAACAAATGTGTTAAAGTGCTGTTGATGATCACCGTGTGACTTATGTAGCATGCTGGATATTATGAGTTTGAAATGCTAACTGCATGTGAGAAAATGTGGATTTAGTGAATCTGATGATGTGTTACACCGATTGCATGTGATGCATGTGTTGCTGAATGAAAGCTGTGTATGAAACTTGTGTTGTGTGATGAATCTGTGTGTGGCGAATGAGATGCGTTAATGCTGAGAGCATGTAGTGTGGGACACTACCATCGGTTATTAAAGCATGGGACGCTGTTAAATCCTTGAGTAGGACTCAAGGTGGCCTATTGAGTGGGACTCAGGGCTGCCCGTGAACACCGCCGTTGACGCTGAGAGCGTTGGTGTCACCTGAGGGCAAACGGTTTGGTACCTGTAAAATGGCCAAGTCAGCTGGGAGCTGAATAAAAGGCTAGGAGCCTACGTTGCAACGAATGAAAACCGATAACACACGAATGCGGAACTAAGTGAATTGATCTGTGTACATATACTATGTTGTTGATTGAAATCTGATCGTATGAGTATATGTTAATGTTATTTAAATGATATGTACATATAGCCGAGTGATAAATGATGGTTCTGATCGGTAATTGTCTTATGCATGTCCTGATTAATTGGCACTGTGATGTTATCGATTGTTGTTACGTATGAACATATATATATTGCTACATTACTGAGGAATAATCTGAGTCAGTATCTATCATTTAATATCTAAGATACTCACCCCCTACTGTGGCAATATTTTTTAGTGGATGTCTCTCGGAACAACGAGTGAAGGTGGAGCTGCATGCCAAGTGGACTGTTTGTGCTCTATGGAAATATGTGTATATTTGTAGATACTGTGTATAAGGTTTTGGTTAAGCCTTGGCCGGCTCGTACTTTGGTCTTAGTCTCTTTAAATCAGAATTTGAACTCTCTCGGGTTGAGAGTATGATAATATGCTTGTAATTATTTATATACACTCCTATATATATATTTATATCATATTGTATGTTTATTCTATGTTGTGCGTGAGGTCCGAGTGATATATATATTCATGCTTTTCCGAGTGTGTGAGGTTGGTATGACTTCCAGTAAAAATGGAGTTAAGTTATTGTCGTGGGAAGCGAGGTAGTGATTTTACCCCGAGTGAAGAGAGGTCTAGAAGTTCCGAGTGAAGAGAGGTCGTATAATTCCGAGAGGGGATTGGCCTGTAAACCTCCAGGGTAATTGACGTTGATATTTTTGCAGTCGTTATCCCGTCAAATTAGTACATTAAAATTAATTAACGTAGTACTAGGGTGTCAACCTAGGTCGTTCTCTCAAGGATCAACACAAAAATTTAGGAAAAATCAAGTCTTAAACTAATTTTTAACAATTAAAAATAAAAACTAAACAATTAAAAATTTTTACAAACATAAGTTCACTAACATACAATTGGGGGGGGTTTGATTGATTTTTGTTGTCACAATTAAAATTAAAACAAGGTAAATAAAGGATTTAAAACAATAAATAACAAGCGATTGATTTTCTTGGAGTATTGTAAATAAATTTATCCTTGGTTCACTAAAGATAACTTGTATACTTATTAATGTCAATTTCTTAGCTCAATTTGAATTGATCAACTAAGCGTCTTTTTCAATTCACAATTCCTTTACTTTCATTTAAAAATGAATATTTGAATCAAGCATCCTAATTAAGCAAAAGGAGTCAAGATCTTAAAATCTAGGAATTATTGAGCATACATAAGAACATCGCCTATATACATAATCTATTCTCAAATTATGGAATTAAGCAAACCATAATTATTAAAAGTGATTATGAAAATATTCATTAAGCATGCATATTTCCTTAATCCATTCTAATTTGAAATCTTATTTAACTCCATTTGAATAACTAAACCGATTAAGCATACAAATTCAATTAAACAAAATGGAATTAAATAAGTAGAGAATGATTATGAAGAAATAACAATAATAAAAGCATACTATATTAAAATTAATGACCTCAAAATTACATTACAACATTCTCCAAGAAAATCAATCTAAGGGTTTTAGCCCTCCATAATTACAATTACAAACAAAGAACTAACCCGGAAATGGAGAATTTGTTGGAGAAACTCCAACAGAGAAGAGAAGCAGAGGAAGAACGTATGAGGAAGGAAGAATTGTGTGAAGAATGGTGTGTTATAAGCCTTCCTCTTGTGCCTATTTATAGGATTTCAAAAGCAAGTTTTTTGCCATAATTAATTCATAATGGAAGATGCACTCTTGAATTTACAATTCCATGGTGCTCCATGATCAATTTGAGTGCCTTGCCCACCTTCCTCAGTGCTTTGTCCATCTTCCAGAAGCTTGAAAACGTGTTTCTGGGCCAATTATTCACTCATGAATCGATTCATTGGTGGGAGGAATCGATTCATGCTTCCAAAATGCAATTCTGGGCTAATTTTACACGTATGAATCGATTCATTTGATGGAAGAATCGATTCATTGCCTTTGAAACTCAAATGAATCGATTCAAAATGCTGATTTTTGCATGATTCAGACGTATGAATCGATTCAAGCCAGAATGAATCGATTCATGGCTCAAAATTTCACTTCCTGGTGCATTTAATTCGCATGAATCGATTCAAGAGGGGGATGAATCGATTCATCCCCCTGATTCTCCATATTTTGCACACTTTTTACCCTTTTTGAGATCCTTTTGAATATTTCTTGATTCCTTTGATCCTTAGGCACTTTGATCATCATTTTGGATTGGAATTCTTGAGTTCTTTGATCTATTTTCTTTTGCACATATTAACAATCAAATATTACATAAAGATCAAATGATAAAAATGTGTTAAAATGCAATATGTTACACACTAAGTGATGGCAAATTATACACATTTAAATTGGAGAATTAGAGATAAATCATGCATCATCAAATACTCCCACACTTATTCTTTTGCACTCCCGGGCAAAATCAAAATAAAAACAAGTATAACAATTTATTGAAAACATTAAGTTGAAAACAACACACACAGAATTGGCATGCTTGTCATGAAATCTTAGAAATATACAAAGAAACAAGAGTTTTCAACATGAAAGATACAGAGCATCAAGATATATATAAAAATCATTCAAACACTTAGGCATGTAAAAATTAAATTAAACTGAAAAGAAGATCATAAGTGATAGAACCTCACAAGACATACTCTCAACTCTCAAGTGTTTAAGGTTTGTGTATACACTCAAAACAATTCCTGAAAAACAAACAGTCTAAAAATTTGGCAAGTTTCTTAATTCCTCAATCAACACAAATGCATGTATAGATCCACAGGGCTTTCACAGGGTTGCAATGTGGCCAAGGTTAAATTGGATGAAATATTTATACCAAAAAGAATAATGAAGCAATTAATTTTACTGGCAAACAGTGAGGGTAAAACATTTATTGTATGGTATTTGGTAAAATAAAATTTTTTTTTTTTTTTTTTTTTTTTTTATGAGATTGCATAACACTTGGAACAAGAGTTGCAATTCCTTTTTGCACACCCCTACACTTATTTGAATGCCTGTTTTGACTTGATTCCAAAGCTTCAATATACTTCTTAAGGTAGGTATATTTTTGTTTTTTTTTTTCATCCATGGCTTATTTGAGCTGTAACAAGGAAACAGTTAAATAGGCTCAAAATGGCTAGCAAGAGATAATTTATTCATGGTAGGCTTATCTGGCTTAATGGCTCAACTGAACAAAATGCCTGTATCAAAATACATTCATATGAGTTTCAAGTATCATCAAGAAACAAGACAAAAAATTAAGATGTAAGTCTTCAGGAATTAATCACACATGAAAGGATTAAGATGGTTTAAAGTGATCCATCAAATTTAAAGGCTCAAAAATCTCACAAGGTATAATTCCATCATATATGATCATTTCTCAATTATCATGTCATTCTCAACATACCAAAAATGTTTGAGTTCAAATTATAACATATCATTAATCTCATATCAGTCATGAAAGAATTTACTTGTACTCATGCATATCTTAAAATTCCAATAAAACATGCCATTTTAAAACAAAAACACACACAAAATCTTTTTTTTTTTTTTTTTTTTTTTTTTATATAAAATTTAATCACACAACACACAATAACACACGAATCCCACCCCCACACTTAAATCATACATTGTCCTCAATGTAAGACAGAGCATACAAAATAGACAATAGAATGAAAAAGTAAAGAGATGGGTAAGAAAAACTCCCTCAAGGTGGATTAAACTCAAATACCACATCCTTTTGAAGCAGATTGGATAGTGGTCTAGCCTTCTTGTGCCTTCCCAAATCTTGCAGCAATTTTTCTTCTTGATTTTCATCAAGAGAAGTAAAGATTATCACTGGAAGCTCCTCATCATTTCCCAAGTATGAATACTTGAGGTTTTCAAGTAAGAAATTTAGCTCCAGATTAGGTGCCTGCAAAGTAGATGGAACTAACAAAGCAGATTTGGATTCTTGCACCTCAAAAAATTTGTTAGAGTCTTCTTGAAAATTTGCATTTAGAACAGGTATTTCTATACACTCTAAATCAGCAGTTATGTATTTGTCAATTTCAGCACAAATATGACAATTCTCAGAATTATTGCATGCAAAACAACTGTATGAATCATCTATGTATTCCAAATCAACATCAGAAAAATGTTCAAAAACTAGTTCGTCAATAATGTCAATTTGGAAAACAGAATGATTTTCAGATGGATATTTCATGGCATCAAGAATATTAAATTGAACTCTCGTGTCACCAAATTCCATAGAAAGAGTTCCAGAATGAACATCTATTTTGGTTCGAGCTGTTTTCAAAAATGGTCTTCCCAAAATGATAGGAACAGGAATTTGAGGCATACCTTCTTCCATATCAAGTACAAAAAAGTCAGCAGGGAACACAAGCTGTTCTACCTGAACCAAAACATCTTCTATAACTCCAGCAGGATAGGCAGTGCTCCTATTGGCTAGCTGAATTACTACACCAGTAGGTTGTAAATTTCCAAGAGACAAAGATTTAAAAACAGACATAGGCATAACATTTATTGAGGCTCCTAAATCTAACATACAATTTTCAAATTTATTATTGCCTATGATACAGGGTATAGAAAACGTACCTGGATCTTTGCATTTTTCAGGAATATTTTCCTTACCAAGCAGTGCAGATACATTCCTTCCCATGCTTATTCTTTCATTGCCCTTGAGTCTCCTTTTGTGAGTACACAACTCCTTCAGAAATTTGGCATACTTGGGAATTTGCTTGATTGCATCAAGAAGAGGTATATTCACTTCCACTTTCCTGAAAGTATCCAAAATTTCTTTGTCCACTTCTTCCATCTTCTTGCTTGGAATTGCTTTTGGTGGAAAAGGAAGAGGGATATGAGGTGGGATTTGGGATGGTTGCATCTCAGATTTGCTTGTGCTTGAAGAGGGTTCATCATTCTCAACTGTTATGGGCACATCTTTTTGTTTTTCAGGTTCCTTAGGTATGGGTACTTCAAGGTTCTTACCTGATCTTAACTGAATTGCACTCACATTTCTTGGATTTGCAGCTGGTTGAGATGGTAATTTGTCAGAGTTTTGAGATTGTAACTGGCTTAATGATGAAGCCAATTGCCCAATTTGGTTGCTTAAACTCTGGATGGTAGCATCATTCCTCTGTTGATACTCCAAATTCTGCGCAGCCATTTGTTTCACCAGATCCTCCAAAGAAGGGCCACTTGTGGGTGGTTGAGGTGTCGGTCTTTGGAAGGTTGGTGCATTGTTTTGAAATGGGGGTTGGGGATTTTGTTGTTGGTTGCCCCATCTTAAGTTTGGATGGTTCCTCCAACCTGGATTGTATCTATTGGTGGAAAGGTCATGGTTTTGTGATGGTGGAGGTCTATCATGGTAGATGTTTGCTGCATAGGCTTGAGGACTATTATTATCCTTTTCTTGTAGAGAAGGACAACAATCAGTGGGGTGCTCTTGTGAAGAGCAGATTCCACACACTTTAGCAGTCATGGATTTTTGATTTACTGCCAATTGTGTGACTAGAGTGGTGAGAGCATCAAGTTTGCTCTCAAGTTTAATTCCAGATGAACTAGAATTGGAATCAAACATGGGTTTAAAAGAATCATTTCTCACACCAAATTGTTGAGAGTTAGATGCCATTTTCTCAATCAGATTTCTTGCTTCAGCAGCAGTCATATCTCCTAGAGCTCCTCCACTTGCCGCATCAATCATATTGCGATCAACGTGGTGTAAACCTTCATAGAAGTACTGAAGAAGAAGTTGTTCAGAAATTTGGTGGTGAGGGCAACTTGCACAGAGTTTCTTAAATCTCTCCCAATATTCATAAAGACTTTCTCCAGAGAGTTGCCTAATGCCAGATATGTCTTTACGGATTGCAGTTGTTCTAGAGGCAGGAAAGAATTTTTCCAAGAACATTTTCTTTAAGTCATTCCAACTTGTGATTGATCTTGGAGCAAGGTAATACAACCAATCCTTAGCAACACCCTCTAAAGAATGAGGAAACGCTTTAAGATAGACATGGTCTTCTTGAACGTTTTGGGGTTTCATTGTGGAACACACAATGTGGAATTCTTTGAGGTGTTTGTGCGGATCTTCACCCGCAAGACCATGAAACTTAGGCAACAAATGTATAAGTCCGGTCTTAAGAATAAAAGGGACATCCTCATCAGGATATTGAATACACAAACTTTCGTAAGTGAATTCAGGAGCAGCTAGTTCTCTAAGAGTTCTTTCACGAGGTTCAGCCATGTCAGAAAAACTAGCAGTACTACTTTCAACAGATTCAGAAAAAATACTATCACTATCAATATCAACAAAGTTATTATTAAATCTAGCTTCTCTAACTAACCTATGAAAAGTTCTTTCAATTTCAGGGTCAAATGAATATAAATGCTCAAAAGTTCTTCTAGTCATACATAGCATACAACAAGATATTTGATCATTATGAGCAATAAATTTAATTTAAAACAAGTGTTTTTCCTAAAGATCATTGATCCCCGGCAACGGCGCCAAAATTTGACGTTGATATTTTTGCAGTCGTTATCCCGTCAAATTAGTACATTAAAATTAATTAACGTAGTACTAGGGTGTCAACCTAGGTCGTTCTCTCAAGGATCAACACAAAAATTTAGGAAAAATCAAGTCTTAAACTAATTTTTAACAATTAAAAATAAAAACTAAACAATTAAAAATTTTTACAAACATAAGTTCACTAACATACAATTGGGGGGGGTTTGATTGATTTTTGTTGTCACAATTAAAATTAAAACAAGGTAAATAAAGGATTTAAAACAATAAATAACAAGCGATTGATTTTCTTGGAGTATTGTAAATAAATTTATCCTTGGTTCACTAAAGATAACTTGTATACTTATTAATGTCAATTTCTTAGCTCAATTTGAATTGATCAACTAAGCGTCTTTTTCAATTCACAATTCCTTTACTTTCATTTAAAAATGAATATTTGAATCAAGCATCCTAATTAAGCAAAAGGAGTCAAGATCTTAAAATCTAGGAATTATTGAGCATACATAAGAACATCGCCTATATACATAATCTATTCTCAAATTATGGAATTAAGCAAACCATAATTATTAAAAGTGATTATGAAAATATTCATTAAGCATGCATATTTCCTTAATCCATTCTAATTTGAAATCTTATTTAACTCCATTTGAATAACTAAACCGATTAAGCATACAAATTCAATTAAACAAAATGGAATTAAATAAGTAGAGAATGATTATGAAGAAATAACAATAATAAAAGCATACTATATTAAAATTAATGACCTCAAAATTACATTACAACATTCTCCAAGAAAATCAATCTAAGGGTTTTAGCCCTCCATAATTACAATTACAAACAAAGAACTAACCCGGAAATGGAGAATTTGTTGGAGAAACTCCAACAGAGAAGAGAAGCAGAGGAAGAACGTATGAGGAAGGAAGAATTGTGTGAAGAATGGTGTGTTATAAGCCTTCCTCTTGTGCCTATTTATAGGATTTCAAAAGCAAGTTTTTTGCCATAATTAATTCATAATGGAAGATGCACTCTTGAATTTACAATTCCATGGTGCTCCATGATCAATTTGAGTGCCTTGCCCACCTTCCTCAGTGCTTTGTCCATCTTCCAGAAGCTTGAAAACGTGTTTCTGGGCCAATTATTCACTCATGAATCGATTCATTGGTGGGAGGAATCGATTCATGCTTCCAAAATGCAATTCTGGGCTAATTTTACACGTATGAATCGATTCATTTGATGGAAGAATCGATTCATTGCCTTTGAAACTCAAATGAATCGATTCAAAATGCTGATTTTTGCATGATTCAGACGTATGAATCGATTCAAGCCAGAATGAATCGATTCATGGCTCAAAATTTCACTTCCTGGTGCATTTAATTCGCATGAATCGATTCAAGAGGGGGATGAATCGATTCATCCCCCTGATTCTCCATATTTTGCACACTTTTTACCCTTTTTGAGATCCTTTTGAATATTTCTTGATTCCTTTGATCCTTAGGCACTTTGATCATCATTTTGGATTGGAATTCTTGAGTTCTTTGATCTATTTTCTTTTGCACATATTAACAATCAAATATTACATAAAGATCAAATGATAAAAATGTGTTAAAATGCAATATGTTACACACTAAGTGATGGCAAATTATACACATTTAAATTGGAGAATTAGAGATAAATCATGCATCATCAGTAATAAACTGTTAGGATCTCCTCGGGTGGAGGATAACAACATGCTCCCGGGTGAGAACCTTTCGAGTGAGTGTTATCCGACTGAAGAGTGACCTATAAGATTCTGAGTGAAACCCATTGTAGTAAACTTATTGGGAGCTAGAGGATCCTTAGGTGAGACTTGATTTAGTAAGAGAACCTGAGTAAGAAGTATTAAGTGCGCCGAGTACAAAATGAGCGAAATACTTGAGTGATAAAAAGGACCGAGAAAGATATTCCGAGTGAAAACACCCTTGGATTTCGAGTGAGGTAGTTATCATTTCCTGAGTGGTCAGCATGGTGTTTTGTAAGAACAAAGTCATGGAGCGTGAGGTAACTCCCGAAAGGAGCTTGTAAGTGTAAAGATTAATCCAAGTGAAGCAAGAGCAAAGACTTTCCCGATTGAACATAGATTCTGAAATCCGAGTGATGGGAATGCCGAGTAGAGTTAATCGCCTCAGCGGCTAAGTGCTCGCCCCAGCGAGTATGAGCGAAAGGAAGGTCTCTGATGGGTTACGCTTAAGCTATGCGAACTTCGCCCAAGTGTGTGGGGTTGTCGCGCTCGAGCGATATTGAATCTCGCTTGAGCGAGTGTGCGTGGTGCTGTTGGGCTCGCTTAGGCGTTTTATCCTTCCGTTGTGAATGGTTTTCATTTCCCTTGCCTTTCTCTCCCTCCTCTTTTATTTTTTCCCA
Organism: Clitoria ternatea; assembly: GCA_037962975.1. Taxonomy (NCBI): domain Eukaryota; kingdom Viridiplantae; phylum Streptophyta; class Magnoliopsida; order Fabales; family Fabaceae; genus Clitoria; species Clitoria ternatea. The sequence goes on from CM075671.1 coordinate 115,889,865, forward strand.
GTTGCCATTGGTTTATTTTTGGGAAAATTTTCCCCTGTTTGGGTATTTATTTACTTATTAAACTAGGGTGTTACACTAGAACTCCAATCAAAGCTGCCACGACCGTCTTCAACCGCCATACGACGCCCCCTTCCTTGGCGGTGACCCCTCGCTTTGACTTTGAATGTCTATTTCTTTCTATCCTTTCTTTCTATCTTTTCTTACCAATTTCACCATTGCATGTTTATCTCACTCTGACCCTTGATTGGCCATGACGTGTCCTTCTCTTTTGGTCATTGCATGTGGTGTGTCTTAGGTATCGGGGATGATCGATGGAAATTGATGATGAATGACAGAGGATTTCAAACAAACGATGCACCTTCGATAATTAATCCCTTCAGTTTTTGTTGAATGCATGGCTGTCCTATATTGTTGTTGTTGGGCGCTGATAGGCCCGCAAGTGCACGATGTATCGCGTAATAAAAAGTTATCGTCCCACAGAGATTGTGCCCAAGTACAAGTTTTCACAGTGGTTCAATTATCTAGAAAATTGTGAAATTAGGATTGTAATGTAGAAGATTAAGAAAAGCAAAAGTTAAGAAGAAATGCTATCTGAAAGAACTAAATGAATTCTAAGATTGAAATAGAACAAATGATGGTGAAGCTCTTGGGATTTGGTATATGATTATGCTATGTATTTAATTTTCCTAAGACCTTCCTATTTATCAATTCACGCTCTAAGGTTGGATTTCCAAATTTAATTAAGCCCTCTTCTCAGAGTAACATTAATGTGCCCAAATAATAAAGAACCGCGTTCGATTTATTATGTGAACTTGTTAAGAACGGTGAAATCCTATTAAACCTCGAATTGTCATACCCACTTTCATGACCTATGATTCTAAGTTCAATTTCATCCGTTCAAACAACTAATTAACCTTTCGATTCTCTTAGAGTTTAATTTCAATTGATCCTATCTCTAGGTATTCAAAAGCATTACGCGTTCATGGAAATTGAATAGAAGCAATGAATTAATAAACAGAAAAATCCAAAAGAGGTTCAATACATAAGCATTGTCACACCCTAATCCCAAGATAACGTTTAGCTACACATGCTCAATTCACTACAGCCCATTGATGGAATCAAATTCAGAAATTACAGAGAAAGAGAAAACCTAAGAAGAAAGCAAAGAACACAAAGCAAAAGCTCTCACTTGTGCTTATGAATCTTTCTGAAATCTGCCCAAGGAAGTTCTTCAACGCCTATGGTCTTGATTTCTTCAATAATCCCCAGTGAAAACTCTCTCTTTTTCTCTCCAAAAACGACCCAAAAATGTCTGTCTCCTTTGCCCCTCAAAAACTGTCCCATTAAACCTCAGAAACTGCTCCCTAAAATAAGGAAACTGCTATGCGTGCAAAAACCCACTGGTAGTGGGAAAAACCCACGGCCAGTGGATCGTACTGGAGGTCCAATTTTTACATTTTTGAGCATTCAAACAGAGGAACCCACGGCCAGTGGGAAAAACCCACGGCCAGTGGGTTTTTCTGGACCCCAAGATATGCATTTTCTCTACATGGCAGCAAGATCCACTGGCAGTGGGAAAAACCCATGGCCAGTGGGTTTCTCTGGACCCCAATTTGTGCAAGTTTTTGTTATAGGGCAGCAGGATCCACTGGCAGTGGGAAAAACCCACTGCCAGTGGGTTTCTATGGACTTCACTTTGCTGCTTTTTCATAGCTTGAAACTCTTCCATTTATCCAATGCTTCCTCGAATGCCACATTTTCAAGGTTTATAGACCTAAAATAGATTTATTCCTGCAAAATAGAGACACCCAAGTAACATGTGTGGAACAAAAGAAAACACTTGGAATTAAGGGGAAAACTAGCATGAACAACCTAAAAGCTTAAACAAAAATGACTCTAAAACTAGTGCAAACTAGACTCTTATCAATACCCCAAACTAGAACATTGCTTGTCCTCAAGCAATTATCATCACCACAAATATGAACAATAGAGAATGATGAACTCAGAACAACTTGAGGAACCCAATTAGAGAAAAGAAATTTAATAGATTATTGCAAGATTACCCAAACAGGAACGACACAATTATTCATACTATGCTCACAAGACTAGGCTAGAGACACACATCCTTTCATTTCTCTCTAAGTATTTAAGCTTGTGTATAAGAATCACTCAAATCATAACATTTCAAGACACTACCATAGGCTTGGCAAGTGACCTTAATCTCCACAGTTATCTAGAAAACAAGTTATGGTCAAAAGGTCTTTCATCTGGTTGTAATGGGGCCATGGGTTCACAGATGCGGGAATGGATACCAAGAAAAAGGAAATTCAAAGGGCTATTATCCAATGAAATCTCTGAGAATAGTTAAGTTTCAGAAGGCAAACCAGAAAGCATATTTTTTTATTCCTTCAAAAACTTCTAAGGAATCCTTTTTGTTTTCATTTTTAAACTTAACTCCTTTCTCTACCTTGCTTTCATCCTTTTCTTTGTTTTTCCTAACAATTTTTTTCTTTAGTTGGAAACACAAAATCATTTTGTTTATTTTTGTTTCCCAACTAAAACTCACTTTTCTTTTAGCCATTTTCATTCTAGTTGCCATCCTTGAATTTATGTTATTTTCTCAGGAATTTATCAAACCAATTACCAAAGGGTTTCAAAAACAAAAACCAACAGTTTAGGTTCAACAAAGGGCAACTAATGGTGTATTATAACTTTCAAAATTTAGAGGCTAAAGAACAAAACCTACGGTGCCTTTTTCATTCCATAACGAGTAATCACCAACCATTTTGAATTGGTCGCAAGCCAAGTTCTAGAGCGCTTTAAACATATGACACACTCAATAGAAGAAAACAGGGGTTTTCTAAATGATTATGTTCAAAGGCTACCCCATTTTGGCTCAAAAGCTCTCAAAATACATGGTGGGTGAAATAGACCTAGTTAGAGAAAACACAGAATCATAAAGCATAGTACCTCCAGACAATCAAGCAATCATCATAACAAATTAGTTATTTTTTTTTTATTTATTTGGATTCCACAAGGCCCTAAAATTACGTCAATCCAAACTGAAACAATTTACGGCAACAATGATCACTAGAAAACTAGCTCTGTTGTCCTAAATGAAAACACATTAAAAACAGAATGCATGCAAACTACATCCTAACATGATAAAATGAAACCGAAAGGAAAATGCAACAGGTAATCAAACAAAATCAAGTGAAATGACAAACTGCAAAAGGCTCAGAATAAGTTTCATCGTACCTACCACCCCAAACTAAACTTGAGCAGTGTCCTCACTGTTCAGAAGAGGGAGAGCGATGTACAGTGAAACTTATATAAACATGAACAAAGAAATCCATGAAACATGCATGCATTCAAAATAGAAAAAAAATAAAAAAATACAAGAGAAACATGCAACAAAGACAATCAATCATGCAATTGAGATAGGATTACACATTATTATTCATCAAAGATAAATCAATATGTAATAACCCCAAAACGAATCACAGAAGGAAACCAAGAAATAATAAAGAGATTTTTTTTCTTAATTTTTTTTTAAACAAAACACATAAATTCAAATAAGAAAAAGAAATTTAAGATTACCATGGAACCATGGGGTTACCTCCCCATAAGTGCTAAGTTTAACGTCTTCAGCCAGACGCTATACCTAAATTACAACCAAAAACCTATTAGAGCCATGAAATTTATACCTCAGTGTAGAATTTAAAGGCTTAAGTTCCACATTTGGGTTCACCACTTTGTCACACATGACTTCAGTATCATTGTTCAATGGTGCATAACCCTTACTGCATTTGGATGTTCCTGTAGGCTCATTCAGAAAAACAAAATCAAGTGGATCCTTAGGAAGAATCTCTTCCTTCACCACTTGGTCAACTAATTCAATGTTACAGCAAACATTATCATGAAAAGGTTTTTTCAAAGCATCTATCAATTTAAATTCAACCTTTTGATCCCCTACAGTCAGAGATAACTTACCATTTTTAACATCAATCACGGCACCTGCAGTTGCTAAAGATGGCCTGCCTAATATAATGGGGATCATAGAATCCTCATCCATTTCTAGCACAACAAAGTCAATAGGGGTAAAAATTTTTCCTACCCTAATAGGAACATCCTCTAAAATACCTACAGGATACTTAATAGATCTATCAGCCAATTGTAAGGTCATCCTAGTAGGTTTCAATTCATTCAATCCCAGTTTCTTAAAAATAGACAAAGGCATTAGGCTAACACTAGCTCCTAAATCACATAAAGCTCTATCTATTGGCATATCACCAATCATGCATGGGATAGAAAAACTACCTGGATCCTGAAGCTTGGGTGGTAGCTTTCTTTGGATCAGTGCACTACACTCTCCAGTAAGTGCTACAGTACCCTCATCTTCCAACCTTCTTTTATTGGACAAGATATCCTTCAGAAACTTTGCGTATGTAGGCATTTGCTGCAAAACATCTGTGAAAGGAATATTAATGTATAGTTTTTTCAAAACTTCTAAAAACTTACCAAACTGTTTGTCCAACTTGGCCTTGGCCAAGCGCTGAGGAAATGGAATTGGAGGTTGATATGGCTTAACCTCCCCCTTCTTCTCTTGTTTCTCTTCTTCCATAGCAGGTGGAGGTGATACGGTCTCATCCTTCTTAAGGTCATTCTCAACTTGTTTTTCCTTTGGCGGCATTGGACCTTCACATTGGGTACCACTCCTAAGCATTACAACCATGGCGTGGTTGGATGGACCTGCTTCTGGTTTTTCGGGAAATGTCCCTGGAATTCTAGTAGAGCTGGAAGCTTGTTGAGCAATCTGAGTTTCCAATATCTTGTTGTGAGTGGCAAGCGAGTCCACCTTTGCAGCTAGGTTCTTGATGGCATTGGAGAACTCATCATTCTGCTTTAGTTGAGTAGCTACAAACGTCTCCATCAAGGACTCTAATTTTGATTTTTGAGGAATGAAGGGTCCTTGTGGTTGTCTGTAGTTATTCTGGTTGCCTTGGAATAGTGGTGGTCTATTTTGGAAACCAGGTGCGCCTTGTTGTCTGTAGTTGTTCCCAAAATTTCCATCATAACTCCCAATAGCATCCACTTGTTGTATTTCAGCCTCGGGGCCTTGGGATACACCAAGCTGACAACCTGTTGTGCCATGACCTGTAACCCCACACAATTCACACACCACATTAGAAGCACCTGTTCCTAACTTATCAAATTTAACAGATAGTGCTCCTACCTTAGCAGTAAGAAGGGAAATAGCATCTAAAGAATACTTACCTGGAGTTTTTGTTGGTAGGCTCTGTTCAGATACCACTGGTATGTATTTTGGGCAACCTCCTCAATGAGGTTGTAACCTTCCTCCATGTTTTTGCTCATGAAGGCACCACCAGCTGCGGCATCCAAGGTCACCTTCTGGTTCAGAGACAACCCATTGTAAAAAATGTGAACGGTCAACCAACGTTCAATGCCATGATGTGGACATTCCCGGAGCATTTCCTTGTACCTTTCCCAGGCTTCGTACAAGGTCTCATCTTCCTTCTAGTTAAAGGTGATAATCAGCTTCCTCAACTGGTCAGTTTTGCTCCTGGGGTAATATTTGTTGAGGAAGGCGAGGGACAGCTCCTCCCAAGTGGTGATTGACGCTTCTGGAAGAGCGTACAACCAAGCTCTAGCCTTATCCCGTAATGAGAATGGGAAAAGCCTAAGCCTGATTGCGTCACTTGAGACCCCATTCACCTTGAGCGTGTCACAATACTCAAGGAATATCTGCAAGTGTAAGTTGGGATCCTCAGATGGTAATCCACCAAATTGATTCTGTTGAACCATCGAGAGCAAGGATGGCTTCAACTCAAAATTATTCGCCTCAATGTTGGGTCTTGTGATGCTAGACCTCCTACCCATTGCATTGGGCGCTGCAAAATCACAAAGTGCTCTATTGTCCTGGTTTGCCATGTGTGTGTCGGTAGCTGAACTTGAAGCTTGGTGCTTTTCCTGTTCAAGATGCTTCCGAAGTGCTCTGATCTTACGGAGGGTCCTTTCAATCTCTGGATCGAAAATGTGCTCAAGGCTATGACTCCTTTGCATATATAAACCTGCAAAACCCTCTAACAATAAATACCAACACGTAATTCTGCAGAAAAAATAAGAACTAAAGAAAAACAAAAAAATTATGCAGAAAAATAAAAATCTAGTCTAATCAAAAAACTGTTTAACCAATATTAGGGGACAATCCCCGGCAACGGCGCCAAAAACTTGATAGGCCCGCAAGTGCATGAGGTATCGCGTAATAAAAAGTTATCGTCCCAAAGAGATTATGCCCAAAGACAATTTTTCACAATGGTTCAATTATCTAGAAAATTGTGAAATTAGGATTGTAATGTAGAAGATTAAGAAAAGCAAAAGTTAAGAAGAAATGATATCTGAAAGAACTAAATGAATTCTGAGATTGAAATAGAACAAATGATGGTGAAGCTCTTGGGATTTGGTATATGATTATGCTATGTATTTAATTTTCCTAAGACCTTCCTATTTATTAATTCACGCTCTAAGGTTGGATTTCCGAATTTAGTTAAGCCCTCTTCTCAGAGTAACATTAATGTGCCCAAATAATAAAGAACCGCGTTTGATTTATTATGTGAACTTATTAAGAACGGTGAAATCCTATTAAACCTCGAATTGTCATACCCACTTTCGTGACCTATGATTCTAAGTTCAATTTCATGCGTTCAAACAACTAATTAACCTTTCGATTCTCTTAGAGTTTAATTTCAATTGATCCTATCTCTAGGTATTCAAAAGCATTACGCGTTCATGGAAATTGAATAGAAGCAATGAATTAATAAACAGAAAAATCCAAAAGAGGTTCAATACATAAGCATTGTCACACCCTAATCCCAAGATAACGTTTAGATACACATGCTCAATTCACTACAGCCCATTGATGGAATCAAATTCAGAAATTACAGAGAAAGAGAAAACCTAAGAAGAAAGCAAAAAACACAAAGCAAAAGCTCTCACTTGTGCTTATGAATCTTTCTGAAATCTGCCCAAGGAAGTTCTTCAACGCCTATGGTCTTGATTTCTTCAATAATCCCCAGTGAAAACTCTCTCTTTTTCTCTCCAAAAACGACCCAAAAATGTCTGTCTCCTTTGCCCCTCAAAAACTGTCCTATTAAACCTCAGAAACTACTCCCTAAAATAAGGAAACTGTTGTGCGTGTAAAAACCCACTGGCAGTGGGAAAAACCCACGGCCAGTGGATCGTACTGGAGGTCCAATTTTTACATTTTTGAGCATTCAAACAGAGGAACCCACGGCCAGTGGGAAAAACCCACGGCCAATGGGTTTTTCTGGACCCCAAGATATGCATTTTCTCTACATGGCAGCAAGATCCACTGGCAGTGGGAAAAACCCACGGCTAGTGGGTTTCTCTGGACCCCAATTTGTGCAAGTTTTTGTTATAGGGCAGCAGGATCCACTGGCAGTGGGAAAAACCCACTGCCAGTGGGTTTCTCTAGACTTTACTTTGCTGCTTTTTCATAGCTTGAAACTCTTCCATTTATCCAATGCTTCCTCGAATGCCACATTTTCAAGGTTTATAGACCTAAAATAGATTTATTCCTGCAAAATAGAGACACCCAAGTAACATGTGTGGAACAAAAGAAAACACTTGGAATTAAGGGGAAAACTAGCATGAACAACCTAAAAGCTTAAACAAAAATGACTCTAAAACTAGTGCAAACTAGACTCTTTTCAGGTGCAACCCTTTTCTTCCAATCTTGGGCTGCATGTTACTTTTCTCTTAGGATCGGGGATTGTCGAGGACGATCAACAAATGTTTCGGAATGTTCGACGAATTTTTGGTGAGCCCATCATTTTCTTCATCCGAGAAGCGGCTGTCCAGCAAGGTAAGGGGGTCTTACCTCGTCTAAACTTGTTTTTAATTGTTCCATAATATTGCTTGTATACTCGAGATCCTCAATTTTGAATTCCGTCGCGATCTAATGATTAGATTTCAAACTGCGCAGTTTTTCGTAACCAATGGTTAAAAACATTTAACATTTTTAAGTTAATGGGTATTTTAAAAATTTAATTGACATAACTCAACATTCGTGTGTTCAGAAAGATTTTATCGCGATCAGAGTCGTAATGAAAAATTTAGGAATTTTAGTGTTTAGGCGGGCTCAATTTTATTCGATTTGGTTGTATTATCATTATTTGAATTTTAGGGTAATGATATGTAATTTGTAATTTATTTCTGGTAAGGCCCACTATTAGCAATTAATTTATCGTCACCTATCACTAAGAGCATTTTGATGACATTGCATTTTAAAGAGAGACTTACCGACCAAATGGTTACGATGTTTATTTTACTAAAAGAGACATTGTTTTAAATTATTACAAAACTTTATAAAGGATTAATTAGATAAATAAGTTGAGTTTGAAAAAGTGGAAAATTTTACTTGAAAATGTTTTATCAATAAGTGACACGATTTTGGCCCGAATACACTTTGTAAACTAAAATAAAGAAATGGAAATAAACTGAATATTTGAAGTACAATAAAGTGAACATTAGAGCTTAAAAAATTTTGAGGTTAATTTTAGTGACCAATTGAAATAGAAATATAAAAAGGGACTTTAAGAATTTAATTAGGGAATAAGACTTTAAGATAAATATTTTAATGGACTAAGTTAGCCTAGTAGAAAAAGAAAAGGAATTTTAAAGTCCAATTTGAAATTTAATAAATAATTAAGAGAAGAGAAAGATTCCTAAATGTAATGAATGAAATCATTAGGAACCCAAGATTAAGAAATAGGTGTTAGGAGTTAAAAATCTTCGTAATCAATAAAACATATGACAAGGAACTTAGGAAATATTTATATGATACATGACACATATAATCAATTTTTAACGCCCTAAATTTTAAAATAAAGGATTAATTAAGGAAATAAATATTAAATAGTTGTATGTGGGTTATTTAATGTCCCAAATGTTGGAAATAGTTAAATTAATATTTTTAGGGACTATTGGAGATTTATTGAAGCTGAATAAGCTGAAATTAAGCCCGATTAAAATATGGGTGTCGGACCAAGTATCTCTGATTGGGATAGTATTGGTCAGGGCTGTTAAAAATATTATTGGGAGTCTGAATATGTATTCTTATGAATGTTAGGCTATAGTTGTTTGTAGCCTTTGAATACAATGTGTATGATTTGTTGGGAAGGAATTCTCGAAACCTAACAAATAAGGAAAATGGTGTCTATAAGATGTTTTATACATGTTATGAAATTGTAGATATAATAATGGTTAATTAGAGTTAAATTTGTCTTGAATGGTTGATTGATTGGGATTTTACATGTATGTTAATGTAGGAACCATTCTGAACGATGAGGCGGGTACGTCGTACCAATCGGAATTCTTCTCTTGAGGTAGGAGAGGTGTCTTTATGTTCTAAATACATGAATTGAATAGTATTTGATTGTCATATGTGACAATATGCATGTTTTCCTTACTTGCAACGTTATGATGAATTGTAATGTTGTGTACGATATTGGTGATGATGTTTCGCAACTTGCATTTGTGCATTTAGAATATAAGAGGTGTGCTATATGGTGGTGTTACATTATTTGGCAAGTGTAAGTCTTGAATATGATGTTGTGTTTACATCCACCATAAATGAGGAATGAATGTTATTGATGATTGAATGAGAATAGTGTGAACAAATAGCATACCTTGATTGATAATGAAAGATTGATGCCATTGTGATTGATGAAAGAATTAAATTGTGTTAATTAGAATTATTGTGAATGCCACACAAAAACTTAAAACAATGGCAATAACCAACGATAATAAATCCACTAAGATCCTTATGGTGATATTGGTGATGATGATAATGATGATTGATGAGTGGCATGATTAGGATGCATAGAGTGGGAAATGCATATGATTGACATTTGCATCCATGGCATACTACATAGCCGCCGATGTTGGAACGTTAGGGGAGTTCCCTCGGCCAATCCAGTGGGAGGGTGGCTTAGTGTATGAGTAAATTTTATTTTCCCCTGTAACTCGGTGTGTAAGTCACGAAGTCGCGCATGTATTGCTACGGGGAGCTACATGTGGCTAACCCTTATGGGGGTGGCTCTTGATGAGCAGGTGACCCCGGTGGTCCATTGGATCACAGCCGCCATGATATGAGTCATGGCCGGCCTGCAACACTATATGTTGAATATGTATTATGGCGGTCATGGTAAAAATGACCAGGTGTTGCAAATGGGTGATGCAGTTTGGTACCAGTAAAAAATTGGTGAAATGCATGCAAATGGATGGTAAGTGTACACATTTTACTACTGTAGTAGGGGTATGGTTATATGATCATACTTGAATCCCAGAAATTGGTGTTTATTTCCCACAGTCAGATCTGCAATTGTTGAAATACTCTGTTGTGCATATGCATTAGCTTAAGAGTATTTGCATATAGCTAGGAGGTATGCCGAAGGTGATAAGATATGATCATACTCGTGGTGTGGATGAGAAGAGGTAATGAGACAACATAAAATATTTGAATACCAAATAATAGTTCGAGTGTACTGATGATGTATGTATGAGTCCAATTTATTGAAGGACTTGATTATGTGTATGCTTATATACTTTGTTTAATCTATAGTGTTGATTGTGACATATGAATGATAGCACTATGATGATGAATGAAATGATGAATGATATGTGTATACAAAGTATACATGATTTTGAAGCATATGTACATAATTACATGGTATTCATATTCATTATTTTGGAATGTATGACTCACTCTCCCATGTTCTCTACTTTTTAGATTTGTGATGCAGGACATTCATGGGGGATGTGAATCTCTTTTGACGTATATTTTGATGAAGGAGGTAAATGGATGTATAGGAAGTGCCTTGGCTGGTAAAATCTGAATTTTGTATAGCACATAGTATGGATGTATGCATATTTTGTAATCCGGATGATTGAATGATTATTTTGAGGGTCATGCATGAAAATTGGACCTTCATATGTATGGCCAATTTTCCTTAATGACCTAGATGATGTATGTGGATGAATTATGATGATTAGTTAATATTGAATCCCATGAATGAATGAAGTATTTTATAACTTACAGCATTTCATGAAGTTTATGTAAAAATAATTTAAATATCATGCATTGAATGAATGGGAATTGATCTTGATGCGTATACACAATTGGATGAACTTTTAAATGCATGGTTGAATGTATCTAACATATTGGTATAGGCTAAAATGGCATGAAATAAGATTTGGTATGTGAGGTTGTGAGAAATTTCCATCTTTTTCTTCTGAACTACATAACTCGCTCAAGCGAGTGTGATCTCGCTCAAGCGAGATCTTCTTGAATCAGAGGTGTGGCTACTGGCCACATTTCGCTCAGGTGGGCCAGGCCTCGCTCGAGCAAGTGCGAGAAGGATCGATACTGGACCACTTTCGCTCAAGCAAAATGGCCAGTGTATGGTGGCTCGCTCAACCGAGCAAGCACGAGAATTGATTCTGGAGAAATTTTGCTTAGGCGAAGATGCCTCACCGAAGCTAAAGGAGAGCCTTTTGCTATTGGAACAATCTCGCTCAAGCGAGCTAAGCTCGCTCAAGCAAGATGGGTACCTGATGCGCATTGCTCCCTTCGCTCAAGCGTGTTCGCTGGCTCACCCAGGCGTGGCTACTGGAACTTGCTCAAGCGAGTGGGGCATCCGCTTAAGCGAGATGCCCCTGATCCCTCCAAATGCTTTTGCTTCAATTATTTTGATTTTCCTTTGCATCAAGGTTTCTTTTTGCATTATCTTACAAGTGTATTTAACATATTATGAACCATTAAATCTCATGAAATCCACTCTCTTTAAATCCAATCATACAACATCAATTCAAATGATCTTTCCACTGTTTTCAATTAAGAGTTTCTCGTGGTTCATTTTTAAATTCCACCATCTCATATCTTCATATATGAGATAGGTTCCTTATTGATCCAGGGTGTTGAATTAAAGCTTCACCACTTTATTTCTTCATTAATTAATGATTTTAAAATCGTGAAAAATTTACCCCCATTTTTGGGGTGTCTCAACCTGGTATTAGAGCATTGTTGCTCTTGATACAGATATAATTGATGTTATTCAAGTAATTTGTTACTTATGATTGGATCATATGAGCTATAAATGATCGAGTTAAGAATTTCTTTAATTAAATGGTGGTTGTTTGTCATTGAATTGAGAATGATATGCTTGTTGCTTTAGTCCGGCCAAGATTCTTTACACTATTTACCTTCTATGATGAATATGTTATGATTATGTATTAAGATTGATATGATTATGGGATGTGATGCATGATGGACGAATAAATATTGAAACCTTTGAGTTTATAGGTTAAAAATTTATTGTTTGGTCTAGACTACTTATGTGTGAACCATGTTTTAACGTATAGGCTTGAAATGTGGCTGGTAAACCTAATCGTGAGGCTACTGCTATGGCAAACGCCTTGAACCGCTTTGCTGATCTCTTGGAAAGGCAAGGCCAGCTGAATGTGGGACAAGGTGCCCAAGGTCTTGATCTATTTCTCAAGAGAAAACATTCTGAATTTCATGGAGGTTATAAGACTGAGGATGCCTATGCGTTGATTAATGATTTTGAGAGAATTTATGCTAGCTTCGAGTGTTTTGAAGCACAAAAGGTGGAATATGCGGTCTTTAGGGTCCGTGATGAAGTTGAAGCATGGTGGCGTCTTACTAGGGGGCGCATGATATCTGCTGATGTTCCTTTGGTTTGGGAAAACTTCAAGGTTGAATTCTTGAAGAAGTACTTTCCAGAGAGCCACAAAAGCAAAAAAGAGCTTGAGTTCATTGAGCTTAAGCAAGGTGATATGACTGTGGAGGAGTATGCCTCCAAGTTTGAAAAGCTTTATGCATTTTATCTGCCCTATCAATAAGAGGGTATCGAGGCTTCAAAGTGTGTGATGTTTGAAAATGGTTTGAGGCCCGAAATCAAGCAGGCTATTCGGCATCAAGAAATAAGAAGCTTTCCAACACTTGTGAATAAGTGTCGTATTTATGAAGAAGACGATATGACTCATTTAGGTCATGGCAAGCACGAGCCTAAGTTGAAGGGGTAATTCTCTAATTTCAAAAGGCATGGTCAATTCAAGAAGAAGAAATTCTTTCGTGGTGGATCCTCCAATGTAAGAGGACGTGGTACTTTTAAAGGTGGTTATGGACATGGTAACCAAGGTCGTGGCAATGTCCAAAGCCTTACTTGCTTTAAATGTGGTGCCAACCACTTGGCTCATGATTTCCTAAGAGATGATGCGGTGCTATCAATGTAACCAACCCAGGCATATCCGCCCTAATTGCCCATTGAATGTAAGGAATGCAAATGTTTATACTCTTGCTCGTGTGAACCATAATGGTAACCGTGGAGGCCATGGTGGCTTTGGCGGCCATGGTGGCTTTGGAGGCCGTGGTCTTGGAAATGGTAATGGTCATAATGGTGGCCGCAATGGTGGCCGTGGTGGAAACCATAATGGTAGAACAAATGGCAATGGTCGAGGCAATGGCCATGATGGTAGAAATTGTTGTTAGAGAATCCTATTAGGGTCAGGCAGCGGAAACACAAAGGATTCCCAAGAAAGAATTGCAAACACGTATGTCTCAAAGCATTATGCTAAATTAAAATTTTAATTAGGGTTTACCTCTTGTAGACGCAGAACAAGATCCTCGATCGAAGCAATTGTAGCTTCGCCCTTACGAGTCCACACGAGCACTCCCACCAGAAAACTAACGATCCGAATGCTAGTACGGAATTTTAGTGTAATCTAATTTCTGAGCCACAGCCTATGAGCATCTCATGCTCTATATATAGGCTTAGGTCTTGACCTGAGCTCTCATTAAACATTGGGCTCCTGACTCATTCTAAATGAGTTAGGCCCAAATAGTTTTATTTTCAGTCCAACTAAAATAAAACTATCCTCTGGTGGGCTTACTCTATGTGTGTGACCCTATAGGTAAAATATTCGGTTATATTAATAATAAACTATTTTATTATTAATATAAAATAAGAGCGGTATCTAGCAATACATCATTATGTCCGAATATTATTTATCATCGACATGACCTATAAGTGATAATTATTTTATATATCTATTCCTTTTGTCACGATATCTAATTGGGCCCAAGGCATGGTCGTCGTCATCCTTGTATGGCCCAATTCATTTTACTTGATACCAGAGTAGACTTTATAGAATAAATATCTAATATTTATTCGTCCTAGCATGGCCATGCATTTCATTAGTCTCACTCCATCAAGTGGCCCATAGATATCACTCCTGTCACATAGGAGAGACAAATTCCATCTACATCACTCACATCCCTCTGCATAATTTATCTATTGCCTAATCACAATCTTTATGGTCATCTTATTACAGATAACATTTGATTGTATTAAAACAATAAACTCCTTATGTAGGAATCGTAGTGACTTCAGGTCGAAGGACTACATACCATTATCACATTGAGAACCGTTTATGACACTCATGTAACGATCCATGCAATGTTCTCATGGTGGGTCTGTCCAGTACAACATTACTCTTAATGTGTACCCGTGTAAAGACTTGATATCATATATCCATGATTTGTGAGATCAAATCATCAGTACATTCACACACTAATCTTAATGTATTTACATGTCCCCATGTAAATACTTGATTAGGGACGTTTTAGGAATAATTCTCATATGACCTATTATTCCAGGATAAATAGCATTTGTCTAAAACTGAAAATACTAATTTTATTAATAAGTTAAAATTGATACATCAATAGCTCATAGTGCATACACCAATAATCTCCCACTTGCACTAGAGCCAATCAGACATTTGTCTAATGCCTAATGATCTAGTGTGTCCCTCATGCTTTTGATGTGCAAGAGGTTTGGTGAGTGGGTCGGCAATGTTCTCATCAGTATGCACTTTACATATCTTAACATCTCCTCATTCAAGTATTTCTCGGATGAGATGATAACGCCTAAGTATATGCTTGGATCGCTGATGTGACCTAGGTTCCTTGGCTTGTGCAATTGCTCACTATTATCATAGTAGAGACTTATAGGGTCCACAATGCTAGGAACTACCTTAAGTTCTGTTATGAACTTCTTGATCCATACTGCCTCTTTTGCAGCATTTGAGGCAGCAATATACTCAGATTCTGTAGTAGAATCAGCAACTGTCTCTTGCTTCGAACTTTTCCAGCTTACAGCGCCACCATTTAAACAAAACACATACCCTGATTGCGATCTTGAGTCATCCTTATCAGTTCGGAAGCTAGCATCAGTGTAACCCTTTACAATGAGCTCTTCTTCCCCTCCATATATCAAGAATGAATCTTTAGTTTTTCTCAAGTACTTTAGGATATTCTTGACAGTAGTCCAGTGACTTTCACCGGGATCAGACTGGTATCTGCTCGTCATGCTTAAAGCATATGACACATCTGGTCGGGTACATATCATGGCATACATGATTGATCCAATAGCAGATGCATATGGAATCTTATTCATCCGTTCTCTCTCTTCTTTAGTGGAAGGAGATTGAGCCTTTGATAGGCTTATGCCATGAGCCATAGGCAAAGTTCACTTTTTGGAATCTTGCATGTTAAAACTTTTTAACACTTTGTCTATGTATGTATTCTGACTTAGGCCGAGAAGTTTTCTTGATCTATCTCTATAGATCTTAATTCCCAACACATAGGTTGCTTCACCTAAGTCCTTCATAGAAAAACAACTTCCCAACCAAGTCTTCACAGACTGAAGGGTAGGAATGTCATTTCCGATGAGTAGTATGTCATCAACATACAGGACCAGAAAAACAATTGTGCAGTCACTAACCTTCTTTTAGACACAAGGTTCATCCTCATTTTTAGTAAAGCCAAATTGTTTAATGGCTTGATCAAAACGAAGATTCCAGCTTCTGGAAGCTTGCTTAAGTCCATATATGGAACGTTGTAGTTTGCACACCTTCCTGGATGCTTCGGGCTTAACAAAGCCTTCGGGTTGTGTCATGTACACTTCCTCAAGAAGATTTCCATTAAGGAAAGCAGTCTTGACATCCATTTGCCATATCTCATAATCATGGTATGCAGCAATAGCAAGCAGAATCTGAACAGACTTTAGCATAGCGACTGGAGAAAAGGTTTCATCATAGTCTATACCATGAATTTGCTTGAAACCTTTTGCTACCAATCTTGCCTTATAGGTACTTATATTTCCATCCATGTCAGTTTTCTTTTTGAAAACCCACTTGCATCCTATAGGTTTTACCCCTTCGGGTGCATCAACCAAAGACCAAACTTGATTAGTGTACATGGAGTCCATTTCAGATTCCATGGCTTTAAGCCATTTCTCAGATTCTGGACTTGCAATGGCCTCTTCATAAGATGTTGGCTCATTTTGATCCATTAGCAACACATCTCCTTCCTGAGTTACAAGAAATCCATATCTTTCAGGTTGTTGACGTATTCTACCTGATCTACGCAAGTCTTGTTCTACTGGAGTTGGAGTTATCACAACATTTTGTGGTTCCGGCTCCATTTCCACCATTGGCTCTTCAATGCCTTGTAGGTCTTGAACTTCTTCAAGTTCTACTTTCCTCCCACTGATTCTTTTAGAGATGAATTCCCTTTCTAAGAATACAGCATTTCGAGCGACAAACACTTTGCCCTCGGTAGGATTGTAGAAGTAATAACCCTTAGTTTCCTTTGGGTATCCCACAAAAAGACATTTATCTGATTTGGGTCCAAGTTTGTCAGAAATCTGACGCTTTACATAAGCTTCACAGCCCCAAATCTTAAGAAAAGACATACTGGGTCATTTCCCAGTCCATATCTCATATGGTGTCTTTATGAAAGCCTTAGATGGAACACGGTTAAGTGTGAAAGCTGCTGTCATCAAAGCATGTCCCCAGAAGGAGTTAGGGAGGTCAGTTTGACTCATCATTGATCGAACCATGTCTAACAAGGTTCTATTTCTCCGCTCAGAAACACCATTCCATTGTGGTGTTCCAGGAGGAGTGAGTTGAGAGACAATCCCATATTCTTTAAGATATTCATCAAACTCCAGGCTTAAGTATTCGCCACCTCGATCAGATCGAAGTACTTTAATTTTCTTGCCAAGTTGGTTCTCTACTTCATGTTTGAATTCTTTGAACTTTTCAAAGGATTCTGATTTATGCTTCATTAGAAACACAAATCCATATCTACTGAAATCATCAGTAAAAGTGATAAAGTAGCTAAAACCTCCCCTAGCCATTGTCCCTATTGGCCCACATACATCACTATGTATCAAGCTTAGAAGATCACTCGCCCTTTCACCCATTCCAGTAAATGGGGTCTTAGTCGTCTTCCCTAATAAACAAGACTCGCATGTATCTATTGATTCAAAATCAAAAGAGTCTAAATATCCATCTTTATGGAGTTTAGAAATACGTTTCTCATTTATATGTCCTAGGCGACAATGCCAAAGATAAGTTGGGTTTAAATCATTTGGTTTAACCCTTTTAGTATTAACGTTATAGATAGGGGTTTCGAGATCAAGAACATAAAGTCCATTACTCAAATTTGCACAACAATAAAACATGTCATTCAAATAAACAGAACAACTAGTGTTCTTTATTATGAAGGAAAACCCTTTCCTATCTAGACAAGAAACAGAAATAATGTTTCTTCTTATTGCCGGAACATAAAAACAATTTTCTAGTTCAAGAACAAGCCCTGAGGGCAAGGATAAAAAATAAGTCCCTACAGCTAATGCAGCAACTCTTGCTCCATTTCCAACGCGTAGGTCCACCTCGCCCTTCATCAACTACCTACTCCTTTTTAGATCCTGCACATTAAGACAAATGTGAGATCCACATCCAGTATCTAATACCCATGATGTTGAAGTTGACAAGTTAATTTCTATAACAAAAATACCTGAAGTGGAAGTCTCACTTCCCTTCTTCTTAAGCTCTTCCAGGTACTTTGGACAGTTTCTCTTCCAGTGTCCCTTTTGTCCACAATAGTGACAATTTCCTTCCTTAGCCACCCCACCCACAGGTTTTAAGGCTGATGTACTTGGCTTATCCTTGCCTTTCCAAATTGTCTTGCCTTTTCCCATAACAACCTTTCCTTTGCCTTTATACATGCCCTTTCCTTTACCTTTGCCAGAATTGACCATCAGTATGGCCTTGCCCTTTCCTTTAGAAATATTGGGCTCAGCAGTCCTCAACATATTGAGTAGCTCTAACAATGTTTTATCCAATGCATTCATGTTATAATTCATGATGACTGGTTTAAAACTGTCAGGTAATGACTTCAAAATGAGATCAGTAGCTAACTTTTGAGGGAAGGGGAATCCTAGCCTAGCTAGATTCTCCAGGTACCCAATCATTTTGAGCACATGAGGTCCTACAGAACCTCCCTCTTCAAGTCTGCAGCTAAATAGGGCTGAAGAAACTTCATATCTTTCTTGGTCAGCTTGACCTTGATATAGTTTCCTTAGGTTTTCGATCATATCGAAAGCCTCCATATGCTCATGTTGCTTCTGAAGCTCAGGAGACATGGTTGCCAGCATAAGGCATTGGACATCTAAAGCGTCATCCTGATGCTTCTTGTAAGCATCCTTGTCAGCTTTAGAGGCATTGTTCGCGGGTGGTTCCGGAATCGGATTTTCCAGGACATACTGCTTTTTCTCTTGTTTGAGGACAATCCTCAAATTCCTATACCAGTCTAGAAAGTTGGGTCCAGACAATTTTTCTTTGTCTAGGATCGATCGTAATGAAAGGTTTGAAGGCGTGTTTGATGTCATGGTTATCTAAAACAGAAAGATATGTAGTAAGTATCAATTAAAAACATATTTAATTTTTGGTCTTAAAATTAAACACGTCTCCCACTATTTTGATTCAAAATAAAATTACCCTCTACGAATCAGAAAATCCCGTTGGAAGATTTTCTAGTGGGCAAAGATCCATATTTGGCCTAATGTTAAGTCAGCTTTGGCTGATCACTTAACATTTGGTTATTTAGGTAGGAAACTCCTTTCCAATTGTATCTTATACAACTCTTAGACATTGGGTTAGGTAACCATTACCGATCATTTATCTTATGAAAGTTTAGCCCAATGTATACACCTCTAAGTTTATTCAATCCAATTGATAACTTAGTAAGTTAAAACCCAATAAAACATTTTGGATATTACAATTATCCCATCGTGTCTTACTAATATAAATGATAGTACCCTTCTTTGGCAGACCCACTATTCATTGACATTAGTATTGACGAGTGTACTTATTGGAAGGCGTTTGTAACTTATTATTTTGAGGGATTTTAATTTATTTTAAATTACCGTCTTTGTTAAACGCTTTAACGCAATAAAATTATCCCCAAAGCATGCAAACGAAATTGTGAGATGGTTATGGTCTTCCTAGAAGAATAAATAAATAAACCTAAAGGAACTATATGCCAAGGCTTCATGAAGTCCTACTTCTTGAACCCACCATCCTCTTGGAGTCACCACTCCTTAGTTCCTTTCAAAGACAAAAGCGCTTAGAGTCACCACTCTAGTTTTCTTCTAGATCTCTACTTTGTTGCCTCGATCAAGATTACAAGATTTTTAAAGAAACTCGCTTTACATATGAGTGAAGGGTTGGGAAAAGAAATACAACAGAATGAAGAGAGGCACAGCACGCAGGCTGTATTTAAATAAAATAACTAAGACCATAACCATTCACCATGCAACGTGTTAATTAATTAATTATAACCCATTTCAAAGAATTTAAAAAAAAATAAATTTTTAAACGGGCCATTAAACACGTGGGTCGGTAATAAGGCGCTACGCAGAGAATGTACGGGGGCCGCCCCTTGCGGGGTGCGGGGCAGCGCCCCGACCCAAAAATTTAGTACTGTAGTCAGGTTGGTTCCCACGAGAGAGAGGTGGGTCTGGTGTGACCGCTTAAGTACCAAATCTTTCCTAGCCAGAACATCCCACTGACCATTAACAGCTCTAAAATTTCGACTAGGGTTTCAACCACTTTGAAACCCTAATTCCTTGTTGCAAACACTTCACAACGTAGCCGTCAAGGCACATGTAGGCAGCGCCGTCTAGGGTTTCAAAACCTAGAATTCAAATTGCACCTTTCTTATGACGGTTGCCTAGGTTTCAACGTTTGAACCCTAGGTTAAGGAACGGCCAAGGTTTAACACTTAAACCTTATCATTTGACGCCCCACAACATGAACTTTTCATGCTCGGAGATGAACGCATTATCAAAACACAGTTTGTATGACAACAAAGAATATTAACGAATTCAACACATGTATCACATACGAAAATTGAAAACGCAAATATCATACAAGCCTCTAAAATAACATAAACGCATACTTCAAATGAGAAAGCCTATAAACAGTATCTCATACAATTTACAGAAAACATATGAGCATACGAATCATGATATTATATCATACATAACATGCTTAAATGTTTTTCAAAACAAGTTTCGCAAACAATTTCGCAAAACAGAACATAAAGCTTATAACAAGAAAATGATTTCATAAATCAAAATTTTTAAAAGCTTTTGTAGAATGAAAAACATGCCATCATGAAACGTAAACAAATGCCCAAAACATAGCTTTGCAATCAGGCTCTGATACCATTGTTAGGGAATCCTATTAGGGTCAGGAAGCGGAAACACAAAGGATTCCTAAGAAAGAATTGCAAACACGTATGTCTCAAAGCATTATGCTAAATTAAAATTTTAATTAGGGTTTACCTCTTGTAGACGCAGAACAAGATCCTCGATCGAAGCAATTGTAGCTTCGCCCTTACAAGTCCACACGACCACTCCCACCAAAAAACTAACGATCCGAATGCTAGTACGGAATTTTAATGTAATCTAATTTCTGAGCCACAGCCTATGAGCATCTCATGCTCTTGTTGGTGTATGCACTACGAGCTATTAATGTATCAATTTTAACTTATTAATAAAATTAGTATTTTCAGTTTTAGACAAATGCTATTTATCCTGGAATAATAGGTCATATGAGAATTATTCCTAAAACGTCCCTAATCAAGTATTTACATGGGGACATGTAAATACATTAAGATTAGTGTGTGAATGTACTG
Organism: Clitoria ternatea; assembly: GCA_037962975.1. Taxonomy (NCBI): domain Eukaryota; kingdom Viridiplantae; phylum Streptophyta; class Magnoliopsida; order Fabales; family Fabaceae; genus Clitoria; species Clitoria ternatea. Next base: position 115,911,040 of record CM075671.1, read on the forward strand.
ATGATTTGATCTCACAAATCATGGATATATGATATCAAGACTTTACACGGGTACACATTAAGAGTAATGTTGTACTGGACAGACCCACCATGAGAACGTTGCATGGATCGTTACATGAGTGTCATAAACGGTTCTCAATGTGATAATGGTATGTAGTCCTTCGACCTGAAGTCACTACTGTAACACCCTAATCTTTGTAAATAATAATTCCAAAACAATAAGGAATTTTTTTTTCTTCACAAAAACAGCCACGACTCATTCAACATAGAAGGGAAGAAGTAGGCAAGGGAAAATAGAGAGCATTCACACACATATGGCAAATAACAGAAAGGCTAAGACTGGAACCGGTTCATTTGGTTTAATGTAACACACCAGCGCCTGGGCGGATTACACAACATCGTTGGCTCGCTCAGGCGAGGTCTGATACCGCCTAGGCGGGGCATGGCAATGCAACAGTGGATGGAGAGGGAATTCACAAAGGAAACCCCATACCAGTCCTCACTCGTTTCTACGGGACTAACCCTTCCTCAAAGAAATACTAGGTGTTCAGCATAGGGAAACAGGTAAGGGAAGGAGAAGGGAGATGCACACGTGTATTAGTTTGGAGGAAAGGGGGGTCTGAACTCATTCCGCCCAATTCAACTGGGTATGACAACGCCTGGGCGGACTCGACCACAACGCCCAAGTAGGGGTCAACACTGTTATCTGGGATGCATTAACGTAACAACGAAGGGGAAGGGTATTTGGGCGGTGTTCCACACTGACACCTACTCGCTTCAGCGCAAGTCCTCACGCTTGGGCGAACCATTCTAGTCGTTCAGAACTCCATAACTTAGCCCTCCAAATTATCCACACGGCGACACTCATACTCTACTCAGGAAGTGAGGGTTATCCCACTCGGATTCCAGAACTCATTCTCACTCGAAATTCACATCTTTCACTCGGTTATCGATACCTTAAACTTAAGATCCAATCCACTCTAAACCACCATTCGAACTCCTCTCTCAGAAGGGAATCACTTGAGGTTTTCACTCGGAAATATCAACTCTTCCTCACTCGGGATTTCATACTTACTTTTACTCGGAAATCCTCAGACCTATGATCATTCGGATTATAATTACCCTACGCTCATAAGACATCCTCAAACAGTCCTCTTCACTGCTCAACCTCTCTTACAGCATAGAAGAACACACAATATATACTTATATAAACGAAAACATTCATATAATTACAAAAACTTCATCATGACTTTTGTTACCCAAAGCTGTCAAGTTTTAACGTAAGGACTACAACCAAAACACGAGCCGGCCAAGGCTTAACAAAACTTTATACACAGTATTTATATATATACACATATACACATGTAGATATATGTCCCAATAGCGCTCGGATTCATTGTCCTGCACTCGCTCCTCCTTCATCCTTCCTTCCGAGAGATGTTCACTGAAAGTGTAGCCACTGCAGGGGTGAGCTTTTACATATAAAATGATAATCAAGGACTCGGTATCAGTGTTAGCATGTACATTCACATCCATTCAATCATTTTCAAATTAATTAATGTTAGACACTGCAAAATGACATTTAAGACACACAGACAATACATACTGGTATTCCCCACTCTCGGAAACCGTTCATAACACTCCACATACGTTATACGTATTACTCTAATCAACCTCATATCTACATGCATCCCTGCGGATCCGACTCGAGTGATGACTTTCAGTTACAGTTTTCCCCTCCCCTGGCCCCTCGTCCTTCAGCTCTTCCCGCGTGGTACCGGCCTCCCATTGGCGTCTCGAGACTCTTCTCTAGCTCCTACGGCTACCACGAGCTCCTTCGGAATCTAGCCGGGGTCTGTAACTGGAAGTCATTCCCTCGGGGCTATTGACCTTCCACGGGTCGCCCCACTCTTACCCATGCAGCTAAATGCATCTACCAACAAGCGTCATCACACCACCGATACCTCATTCGTAACCATTAAGTAGGAACAGATTCAATGCAACTTTTATTCACTTTATTATTTACACCAATATGTTCAACCATCAGCAATCAAGTAATAGCATCTGAGAAATCAACTAACAAGCACACATTCATATTCTCACAGCATTAACAAGGATAGAACCATGCATATCATTCGTTATCATCAATACTAACATACTACTTTACCACCATCTAGATCACAAGCATTTATTGTTCAACCACTATAAAACACACGGATTCCAGAATCTCCAATCATGCATAGGATCCAATCATCACAAACACATGCACATGCATTCAAGCAGAACATTCATCCGGTACCGTTCGTGGACCATGCATTTAACATGCAAGCACCCCCTACCTACGAAAGGGACTTCAAGAAGCTTTTCTGCTCTTCGACGTTGAATCTGACGCCCTTCTACCGATTCATTCAGCCTTTCTCCACTCCGTCGTACTCTGCACTTGGCTCGGAGTTGGGGTGTTGTTCTTCCTCTGCTTTACGATCGTCCTTCACCTGCCGGGGCTCTGACCTTCTTCTCGCACTGTCGTCGTGACGGACAGAAACAGGGGAAAGGAAAGAAGATGGAGACGAAGAAGAAAAGAGAGAATGGAGTAGTGGGAGAAGTTGTTTGCACCCACGGTGATACTGAATACGCACCTATATACGCATGCGAAGGGGAAAGGAGTGGGATGGGAAAGAGTGAGTCGCAGACCACTTACACCTTCCGCCAATCACAGACAGCCACATCCCATCAATTAAGTCCAATTAACTTGCCATTAACTCTCAGGCTATATTGGTTATGATTAACAACTAATTCTTTACTTTCAATTTTTCTTATTATTTAATTTTTATTCGGTATCTAACTTCAAAACTGGGATGTTACAGTTCTCCCCCACTCAAAAGAATTTCGTCCTCGAAATTCAGTCGGTAACTCACCTTAGCAAACAACTTGGGGTAATGCTGCCTCATGGTGTCTTCGCGTTCCCAGGTACGAGAGGTAGTCTTGCCTTGTTGCCACTCCACTTCTACCAGCTGTACGTTTTTGTTTCTCAAACGCTTCATCGATCGGTCCATGATTCTGATCGGTGTAGTCACGGTGGTCAGGTCTTCCTTGACTTCCACTTCATCGTTAGGCATTGTGTGACTGGGGTCATGCAGATACTTCCTTAGTTGTGACACATGAAATACGTTGTGCAATCGGGATAAGTGGATCGGTAATGCTATTCGGTATGCCATGGTGCCGACTTGTTCCAACACCTCATAAGGTCCAATGTATCGGGGTCTTAACTTTCCGCCTTTCAAGGCTCGTCCAACTCCTTTATTCGGAGAAGTCCTCAAAAACACTCTGTCTCCGACTGAAAATTCCAATGGTTTGGTGCGTTTGTCATGGTAACTCTTCTGCCTGTCTTGAGATGCCTTCATTTTTCCCTGTATCACTCGGATCCGCTCTGTGGTTTGCTTCACAATGTCTGGTCCCAATAGCAGACTCTCACCCGTTTCCGACCAGCAAAGTGGGGTTCGGCATCTTCGTCCATATAGTGCTTCATAGGGTGCCATGCTAATGCTGTTATGATGGCTGTTATTGTACGTAAACTCAATCAAGGGGAGGTACTGCTCCCAATCTCCTCCGTGCTCTAACACACACGCCCTTAATAAGTCTTCTAAACTTTGAATCGTCCGCTCGGATTGTCCATCCGATTGGGGGTGGTAGGCAGAACTGAGCCAAAGTTTAGTGCCCATTTCTTGATGCAGGCTGGTCCAAAACCGGGACGTGAACCTCGGATCCCTATCCGATACGATAGAAGTTGGTATACCATGCAGTCGTATAATCTCATGAACGTAAATCCGTGCCAATTTATGCATCGGGTACTTCATGTTCACAGGCAGGAAGTGTGCACTCTTCGTCAGTCGGTCAACAATGACCCAAATCGCATCATGGCCCGCTCGGTTTGTGGGTAATCCCATGACAAAATCCATAGCAATCGAGTCCCATTTCCACATGGGAATCTCCAGGGGCTGCATTGCACCGTACGGTTTCTGGTGCTCCACTTTTGATTTTTGGCACGTAATACACCGAGCTACGTATTCTGCCACATCCCTCTTTAGTCCGGGCCACCAGAACTGTTTCTTCAGGTCATGGTACATTTTCGTGGTTCCCGGGTGAATACTGAATAGGCTTTTGTGGGCTTCATCAAGCACCACTCTCCTTAATTCTCCTCCGCTCGATATGTATATTCTGTCTCTCACCCGGAAAATCCCATCTGATCCCATGGTCAAGGATAAATCCTTTCCTTTGGCCTGAGTTTCCTTCATTTTGGTTAAGTAGGAGTCTAACTGTTGCTGCTTGTACACGGACTTCAAGAACTCATTGGCGATCCTCAATGTACCGATTGTCATTTTCCGAGAGGAGGGGGTGTCAACATACAAGTTCATGTCTCGGAACCGTTCCAACAACTCTACTTCTTATACCATCATTGCTGCCATGTGGAGGGATTTCCGACTCAACGCGTCGGCCACGACATTTGCCTTTCCGGGATGGTATTTTAGCTCAAAATCGTAATCTTTTAAAAACTCAATCCATCTTCTCTGCCTCATGTTCAGCTCTTTCTGGTCGAATAGGTATTTGAGGCTCTTGTGGTCACTGTATACTTCAAACCGGGACCCGTACAAGTAGTGCCTCCATATTTTCAATGCAAAAACTACTGCTGCCAGCTCCAAGTCATGGGTCGGGTAATGCTGCTCGTGAGGTCTCAATTGCCGAGAGGCATATGCTATTACTCGGTCTCTCTGCATAAGTACACATCCTAATCCGAGTCCTGACGCGTCACAGTAGACCACGAAGCTTTCTTGTAAATTGGGTAATGCCAACACTGGTGCGGTCGTCAACTTGTCCTTCAGCTCTCGGAAGCTGCTCTCGCACTCGGGACTCCACACGAAGGGAATGTTTTTCCGAGTCAATTTAGTTAGTGGTAACGCCAGCTTAGAAAAACCTTCGATGAACCTTCTATAATAACCTGCCAGGCCCATAAAACTCCTTATCTCCGAGACCGACTTGGGTCTCTCCCATACCATTATAGCTGTCACCTTCAAAGGGTCCACCGAGACTCCTTGCTCGGAAATTACATGTCCGAGGAAGTGGATCTTATTCATCCAGAATTCGCACTTTGAAAGCTTCGCGAACAACTGCTTCTCCCTTAATACTTGGAGTACCGCTCGGAGGTGTTCTTCATGCTCCTCGGAAGTCTTAGAATAGATTAGGATGTCATCAAGGAAAGCAACTACGAATCGGTCTAAATAGGGGTGGAATATGCTGTTCATGTAATTCATGAAGACAGCAGGGGCGTTTGTCACACCGAACGGCATCACTACATACTCGTAGTGGCCATACCGAGTCCTAAAGGCAGTTTTTGGAATATCCGAGTCCTTCACTCGGATTTGGTGATATCCCGATCGTAGGTCGATTTTTGAGAAGACTGAGGCTCCACGCAGTTGGTCAATTAAATCATCAATTCTGGGTAGTGGATACCGATTCTTAATTGTGAGTTTGTTTAACCGTCGGTAATCTATGCAAAGTCTCATGCTGTCGTCCTTCTTCTTAACAAGTAGTACCGGTGCGCCCCATGGTGATACACTCGGTCTAATGAACCGTTTTCTGAGTAACTTATCCACTTGCTTCTTCAGCTCGGCTAATTCAGTTGAGGACATTCTATAGGGTGCACTGGAGACTGGTTCGGCTCCAGGGATCAAGTCTATAGAGAACTCGATTTCTCTATTGGGAGGGACACTCGGTACGTCCTCAGGGAACACCTCTGGAAATTCACAGACAATCAGAATTTCGTTCACTCGGATTTTACTCTCGCCCTCGGTTAGACAAAGCATCATGAATAGTTGAGTTATACCTTGTGCTGTGCAGTCCTCATGGTGCTGTCTAGGGAAAATTATCCTTTGGTTTCTGCAATCTACTAACACTTTATTGGCTGAAAGCCAATCTATTCCGAGCACGATGTCAAGACCCTTTAGGGGCATGCAAACCAGATCGAAGGTGAAACTCCGATCATACAATGCAAACATTACGTCTTTGCACATTGACGATGTGAACACATTAGTGCCAGTCGGGCTGGCCACTTCTAAAGTCCGATTCATAGACACAGTCGGTAACTTCAAACGCTTCACACACTCATCGGCTATGAAGGAGTGGGTAGCTCCAGAATCAAAAACTACACTAAGTGTGTATCTACCGAGTGAGCACTTACATTGTACCAAGTCATTTGCTTGTGCGACTTCTTCTGCATTGATGGCGTAGACTCTTCCAGTGGCTGGTTGATCAGTGTCTCTCCTCCTGATATTTGGGGCAACCATCATATTCCCTCTAGCTCTGTTGTTTCCGCCCCGTGAGTTTTGTCCATCATTCCTATTGCTCTTCACCTAGAACCCTCCTTGACGCACACTAGCATTTGTTTGTCGGAGTTGGGGGCAGTCAGGGCTAATGTGTCCTCTATTCCCGCAGTGAAAACACTTAACATCGGTATCGTTGCAACTCTGAGCAAAGTGGTCGCCACCACATTTAAAGCACTTACCGTACCTGGGTCGTCCACTCATCTGTCTTCCTCGGTCACCACGACCCTGATATCTAGTGAAGGGTTCATTTCTTCCTACGTTCCCTGGCCTCTTGAAACGTGACTGTTGAGGCCTCAGATACTGGTTAGCTCTGCTGCTCTGGCCCGAGTGGGCCTTGTCATCTTCTTCAAATATCCTACATTTATTCACCAATGCAGGGAAACTCCGTATCTCATGGTATCTGCAGGCCCTCTTAATAGCTGATCTTAATCCATTCTCAAACTTAAGGCACTTCGAGCTCTCCGTCCCAGGTTGTTGGAAGGGTGGGTAGAATAGGCACAACTCCTCGAATCTCGTCGCGTATTCTTCCACAGTTATGGAGCCTTGCTTCAACTCCATAAACTCCAGCTCCTTCCAACTCCTCACTGTGTCGGGGAAGTATTTCTCCAAGAAGCATGTCTTAAAATCGTTCCATGTCAGCTGAGCTTCATCATCAGGGAATCGGCTTCTGGCTATCTTCCACCAGTTCTCCGCTTCATCTCGCAGCATATACACTGCACATTCTACTTTTTGGGCCTCGGTACAACGAAGACCCCCAAAAATCCTCTCCAGTTCCTGAGTCCATTTAAAAGCTGCCTCCGGATTGCGTCCTCCCTGAAACTCACTCGGCTTCCTCTTCAGGAAGCGGTCCAGCACGTGGCCATCCTCAGCTCGAGTCTGGCCCTGCCTTTCAAACACGTCTGCAAAGCGTTGGAATGCTGTGGCTATAGCCTCCATGCTTTGGCGATGCGTCATTCCTTATCCTGAAATCGACATTCGAGGATAAGTATACCGAGCCACTTACTACCGATCGGGTTCTCAGTCTAACATTCAATAGCTTAGCACATTATATCATTCTTCCAGGTTACACACACAATCGGACCAGGAGGAAACAACCTCCTATCCTCAAGCCAATATCAATCAGGTTCAACTAACATCACAACAATTATGACCATTTAGTCAGAAAACAGGCAATCGCTTACACTCGATAAGCATACCTTGGCCTTGGACCTTTCGGTCTGCTCTGATACCAAAATGTAACACCCTAATCTTTGCAAATAATAATTCCAAAACAATGAGGAAATTTTTTTTTTTTCACAAAAACAGCCACGACTCATTCAACATAGAAGGGAAGAAGTAGGCAAGGGAAAATAGAGAGCATTCACACACATATGGCAAATAACAGAAAGGCTAAGACTGGAACTGGTTCATTTGGTTTAATGTAACACACCAGCGCCTGGGCGGATTACACAACATCGTTGGCTCGCTCAGGCGAGGTCTGATACCGCCTAGGCGGGGTATGGCAATGCAACAGCGGATGGAGAGGGAATTCACAAAGGAAACCCCATACCAGTCCTCACTCGTTTCTACGGGACTAACCCTTCCTCAAAGAAATACTAGGTGTTCAGCATAGGGAAACAGTTAAGGGAAGGAGAAGGGAGATGCACACGTGTATTAGTTTGGAGGAAAGGGGGGTCTGAACTCATTCCGCCCAATTCAACTGGGTATGACAACGCCTGGGCGGACTCGACCACAACGCCCAAGTAGGGGTCAACACCGTTATCTGGGATGCATTAACGTAACAACGGAGGGGAAGGGTATTTGGGCGGTGTTCCACACTGACACCTACTCGCTTCAGCGCAAGTCCTCACGCTTGGGCGAACCGTTCTAGTCGTTCAGAACTCCATAACTTAGCCCTCCAAATTATCCACACGGCGACACTCATACTCTACTCAGGAAGTGAGGGTTATCCCACTCGGATTCCAGAACTCCTTCTCACTCGAACTTCACATCTTTCACTAGGTTATCGATACCTTAAACTTAAGATCCAATCCACTCTAAACCACCATTCGAACTCCTCTCTCAGAAGGGAATCACTTGAGGTTTTCACTCGGAAATATCAACTCTTCCTCACTCGGGATTTCATACTTACTTTTACTCGGAAATCCTCAGACCTATGATCATTCGAATTATAATTACCCTACGCTCATAAGACATCCTCAAACAGTCCTCTTCACCGCTCAACCTCTCTTACAGCATAGAAGAACACACAATATATACTTATATAAACGAAAACATTCATATAATTACAAAAACTTCATCATGACTTTTGTTACCCAAAGCTGTCAAGTTTTAACGTAAGGACTACAACCAAAACACGAGCCGGCCAAGGCTTAACAAAACGTTATACACAGTATTTATATATATACACATATACACATGTAGATATATGTCCCAATAGCGCTCGGATTCACTGTCCTGCACTCGCTCCTCCTTCATCCTTCCTTCCGAGAGATGTTCACTGAAAGTGTAGCCACTGCAGGGGTGAGCTTTTACATATAAAATGATAATCAAGGACTCGGTATCAGTGTTAGCATGTACATTCACATCCATTCAATCGTTTTCAAATTAATTAATGTTAGACACTGCAAAATGACATTTAAGACACACAGACAACACATACTGGTATTCCCCACTCTCGGAAACCATTCATAACACTCCACATACGTTATACGTACTACTCTAATCAACCTCATATCTACATGCATGCCTGCGGATCCGACTCAAGTGATGACTTTCAGTTACAGTTTTCCCCTCCCCTGGCCCCTCGTCCTTCAGCTCTTCCCGCGTGGTACCGGCCTCCCATTGGCGTCTCGAGACTCTTCTCTAGCTCCTACGGCTACCACGAGCTCCTTCGGAATCTAGCCGGGGTCTGTAACTGGAAGTCATTCCCTCGGGGCTATTGACCTTCCACGGGTCACCCCACTCTTACCCATGCAGCTAAATGCATCTACCAATAAGCGTCATCACACCACCGATACCTCCTTCGTAACCATTAAGTAGGAACAGATTCAATGCAACTTTTATTCGCTTTATTATTTACACCAATATGTTCAACCATCAGCAATCAAGTAATAGCATCTGACAAATCAACTAACAAGCACACATTCATATTCTCACAGCATTAACAAGGATAGAACCATGCATATCATTCGTTATCATCAATACTAACATACTACTTTACCACCATCTAGATCACAAGCATTTATTGTTCAACCACTATAAAACACACGGATTCCAGAATCTCCAATCATGCATAGGATCCAATCATCACAAACACATGCACATGAATTCAAGCAGAACATTCATCCGGTACCGTTCATGGACCATGCATTTAACATGCAAGTACCCCCTACCTACGAAAGGGACTTCAAGAAGCTTTTCTGCTCTTCGACGTTGAATCTGATGCCCTTCTACCAATTCGTTCAGCCTTTCTCCACTCTGTCGTACTCTGCACTTGGCTCGGAGTTGGGGTGTTGTTCTTCCTCTGCTTTACGATCGTCCTTCACCTATCGGGGCTCTGACCTTCTTCCCGCACTATCGTCGTGACGGACAGAAACAGGGGAAAGGAAAGAAGATGGAGACGAAGAAGAAAAGAGAGAATGGAGTAGTGGGAGAAGTTGTTTGCACCCACGGTGATACTGAATACGCACCTATATACGCATGCGAAGGGGAAAGGAGTGGGATGGGAAAGAGTGAGTCACAGACCACTCACACCTTCCGCCAATCACAGACAGCCACATCCCATCAATTAAGTCCAATTAACTTGCCATTAACTCTCAGGCTATATTGGTTATGATTAACAACTAATTCTTTACTTTCAATTTTTCTTATTATTTAATTTTTATTCGGTATCTAACTTCAAAACTGGGATGTTACAACTACGATTCCTACATAAGGAGTTTGTTGTTTTAATACAATCAAACGTTATCTGTAATAAGATGACCATAAAGATTGTGATTAGGCAATAGATAAATTATGCAGAGGGATGTGAGTGATGTAGATGGAATTTGTCTCTCCTATGTGACAGGAGTGATATCTATGGGCCACTTGATGGAGTGAGACTAATAAAATCCATGGCCATGCTAGGACGAATAAATATTAGATATTTATTCTATAAAGTCTACTCTGGTATCAAGTAAAATGAATGGGGCCATACAAGGATGACAACGACCATGCCTTGGGCCCAATTAGATATCGTGACAAAAGGATTAGATATATAAAATAATTATCACTTATAGGTCATGTCGATGATAAATATTATTCGGACATAATGATGTATTGCTAGATACCGCTCTTATTTTATATTAATATTAAAATAGTTTATTATTAATATAACCGAATATTTTACCTATAGGGTCACACATATAGAGTAAGCCCACCAGAGGATAGTTTTATTTTAGTTGGACTGAAAATAAAACTATTTGGGCCTAACTCATTTAGAATGAGTCAAGACCTAAGCAGTTTTAGGAATGTCCGAGTCCTTCACTCGGATTTGGTGATATCCCGATCGTAGATCAATTTTCGAGAAAACTGAGGCTCCACGCAGCTGGTCAATTAAATCATCAATTCTATGTAGTGGGTATCGATTCTTGATTGTGAGTTTGTTTAGCTGTCGATAATCTATGCAAAGTCTCATGCTGCTATCCTTCTTCTTAACAAGTAGCACAGGTGCGCCCCATGGTGACACGCTTGGTCTAATGAACTGCTTCTCGAGTAACTCATCCACTTGTTTCTTCAACTCAGCCAATTCAGTTGAGGACATTCTGTAGGGTGCGCTGGAGACCGGTTCGGCTCCAGGGATCAAGTCTATAGAGAATTCAACTTCTCTATTGGGAGGCACACTCGGAACGTCTTCAGGGAACACTTCTGTGAATTCACAGACAATCGGAATTTCGTTCACTCGGGTCTCACTCTCATCCTTGGTTAGACAAAGCATCATAAATAGTTGGGTTATATCTGGTGCTGTGTCATTCTCAGTGGGCTGTTTCGGAAAAACTATCTCTCTGCTTCTACAATCTACTAACACCTTATTGGCTGAGAGCCAATCTATTCCGAGCACGATGTCAAGACCCTTTAAGGGCATGCAAATCAGATCGAAGGTGAAACTCCGATCATACAACTCAAATGCTACATTTTTGCATATTGACGATGTGAACACATTAGCGCCAGTGGGGCTGGCCACTTCCAAAGTCCGATTCATAGACACAGTTGGTAACTTCAACCGCTCCACGCACTCATCAGCTATAAAAGAATGGGTAGCTCCCGAATCGAAAACAACATTAAGCGTATTCATTCCAAGTGAGCACTTACATTGTACTAGGTCATTTGCTGGTGCAACATCCTCTGCGTTGATGGTGTAGATCCTTCCTGTCGCTGTTGGGCCGGCATTCCTCCCTCGCATCCCGTCTCCTCTGGCTCTGTTGCCTCTGCCACCAGGACGTTGGTCATCGTTCACTCGGTTCCTTTCTTGAAATCTTCCTTGACGCACATTAACGTCTGCTTGGTGTAGTTGGGGGCAGTCGGGGCGGATGTGTCCCCTCTTATTGCAGTGAAAGCACACTACATCACCATCATCCTTGCAGTCTCTGGCAAAGTGATTTCCTCCACACTTGAAACACCTTCCGTCTCCTACCACTGGTCGTCTTCCAGGTTGACTCCGTCCCCCATATCTGGAAAAAGGCTTGTTCCTATTGGCATTGCTTGGCTTTTTGAAATGAGGTCGTTGGGGCCTCAGGGAATAGTGGTTCCCGCTGCTCTGGCTCGAATGGGCCTTGTCATCCTCCTCAAATATTCTACATTTGTTCACTAGTGCAGGGAAACTCCGTATCTCGTGGTATCTGCAGGCCCTCTTAATATCCGATCTCAATCCGTTCTCAAACTTAAGGCACTTAGAGTTCTCCGTTCCTGGCTGCTGGAAGGGCGGATAGAATAGGCACAATTCCTCGAATCTGGCCGCGTATTCTTCCACAGTCATGGAGCCCTGTTTTAACTCCATAAACTCCAACTTTTTCTGACTCCTTACTGTGTCGGGAAAGTATTTCTCTAAGAAGCAGGCCTTGAAATCGTTCCACGTCAGTTGGTTATCATCTTCGGGGAATCGGCTTCTGGCTATTTTCCACCAATTCTCCGCTTCGTCTCGCAGCATGTACACTGCACATTCCACCTTCTGGGCTTCGGTACAACGAAGACCCCCAAAAATCCTCTCTAATTCCTGAGTCCACTTAAACGCCGCCTCAGGGTTCCGTCCTCCTAAGAATTCACTCGGCTTCCTCTTTAAGAAGCGGTCCATTACTTGGCCCTCCTCAGCTCGAGGCTGGCCCTGCCTTTCAAACACATCCGCAAAGCGTTGGAATGCCGTGGCTATAGCCTCCATACTTTGACGATGCGCCATTCCTTATCCTGAAATTGACATTTAAGGATAAGTATACGGAGCCACTTACTACCGATCTGGTTATTAGTCTAACAATTAATAGCTTAGCACATTATGTCATTCGTCTAAGTTATACACAATCGGACCAGGGGAAAACAACCTCTTGTCCTCAAGTCAACATCAATCAAGTTCAACTAGCATCAGAACAATTTTCAACCATTCAATCACAATAACACACACAACCGCTTACACTCGGTAAGCATACCTTGGCCCTGGACCTTTCGGTCCGCTCTGATACCAAAAATGTAACACCTTATTATTTGCAACTAATAATTCCAAAAATATGAGAAAATTTTTTCACAAAAACAGTCACGTAACGTTTGATATAGAAGGGAGCAGGCAAGGGGGGAAACAAAGAGCATTCACGCGCATATAGCAACCTACAGAGAAGCTAAGACTGGGGCCGGCTCAATGGGTTTATCGTAACACACCGGTACCAGGGCGGATTACACAACACCGTTTGTTCGCTTAGACGGGGTCTGACATCGTCCAGGCAGAGTATGGTAATGCAGCAGCGGATAGAGGAGATTTCACAAGGAGGCTTTCCTTCGAGTAACACTGGTCACTCAATAGGAGGAAATAGATAAGGGGAAGATGTTAATACATTCACACGTGTAGCATTCGGAGGAAGGGCGGAGTTCGAATCATCCTACCTGGCTAGGCGGGGTATATTTATCCTGGGCGGACTCGAGGGCGAAAGTGACCCGCTCATCCGTTGTCTCACACCCCCTAAACGATGTGTGACAATACAACATCAGACGAGAAACTCTTCAAGTAAACCTTACATTAGCGTCTATTCGTTCCTACGGGCTGATCCTTTCTCAGAGAACTCTGGGCGTTCAGCTTCAGAAGACAGATAAAGGAGGAAGAAGGGAGATATACACATGCAGGAGTAGTTTATGAAGGAAAGAGGAAGTGATTACACCGCCGTCCAGTTCGGCAAGGCACAACAACACCTGGACGGACTACATCACAACATTCACTTACTCAGACGATGTCCAACACCGCCCTGCGAGGCAGAATAATACGACAACGAAGGAGGGAAGTACATAGGCAGAGTCTCACGTTGATATCTGCTTGCTTCAGCATGGTTCTACGCGTTTGGGCGAACTGTCCTAGTTACTTGGGCGAGGTATGACACCGCCTACACGAAATCTGCACCACGCCTCTTCAACACAAACACAAGGTAATTTCTCAATCGGATATGGACAAGGGTTCACTCGATAAATCCTCACGCTCATACTTCACTCAGAAAAACGGGAAGTTACAAGGTACGTATGCGGTAGTAGGTTGTGGAAGAAGGAAGAGTCTGAACCTATTCCGCCCAACTCAACTAATTATGACAACGCCTGGGCGGACTCAACCACAACGCCCAAATCAGGGGTCGACACCGGGGTCTGGATTGCATTAGCATCACAACGGATAGGAAAGGTAATTGAACGGTGTCCCATTCTAACAACTACATCGCTCCAGCGCGAGTCCTCTCGCTTGGGCGAAATGTCCCCATACTTCGGGCGGGGTACGGCTTCGCCCAACGTATCCGACATAAGTCTTCCCAGAGACAATTCATAATTCACTCAGACTTGGCTATAGCCTGCTAAGTCATGCCGTCCCTGCGTATTCAATAAAGCACAAGTATGAAACAAGGTAGCACATAGCATGTCATACACACGAAACCATACATCCAGATATATATATAATAAGAGCATATGTCAATATTTACAAACAAAATCGGATTTCTCCTTGTCCATAAGGTTCTATTCATCCAAAGACACTAACATCCGACATGAACCAATCAGGGCTTAATCTAACATCGCATTAATTAAGCCTTCCAGATACATTAACACTTCGCTCATCGTTCCAGCTCTGCTTCTGGTCCTCATCACGAGAGACATTCACTGAAAAATGGCCACTGCAGGGGTGAGCATCTTAAATTTTAAATGATAGATACCGACTCAGGTTATCTGCCAATTACACAACAATACATATATGTACAACATGATTAAAAATCAATTTCAACAACGTTAACAGTAGTAGTAATATTAACAATGATAAGCACAGAAGATTTCACTTGGTTCTGCATCGTGTGTATCGGTCCGACGTTGCAACGTAGGCATCACAACCTTTTTATACATAGCTCTCAGCTATCAGATCAGCTCCCAGCTGCTTGGCCGTTTTACAGGTACCCAACCGTTTGTCCACAGGTGACACCAACGCTCTCAGCGCCAACGGCGGTGTTCACAGACAGCCTGAGTCCCACTCAAGGGATACCCCGAGTCCCACCCGAGGATTTTACAGCGTCCCACGCTGGATGACCGAAGGTAGTGTCTCACACTACGTGCTCCCAGCACAACGTATCTCATGCGCCACACGCGGATTCGACGCACAACATTTATTTCATGCATGCATTCTCGCATACAAGCACATACACACACCATGCAACCAGTAGTACACATTATCCAGACTCAATATATATAGCTGCCATGCAATCAGTTATCATTCCATATTCAGATATCTACAACATTTCGTTCGATCCAGACATGCAATCAGTTTACAGCTTCATTCAACGCATGCATCATTCTAAAAATCACAAGTTTGCTCAGGCATTTCAATTCATCTCATCCTAACATGCAATCGGAGTAAGACAGCATCAAATTTGTTTAAAGCAGGCATTTCCTATACACAATAATCTATTAAAGCAATCATTTCAACATATGCATTTCTATAACCTGGGTAGCTTCAGTCAGACATTCATATCAACACAACTCAACATGCAAACTGAGATCCTGCAACACATACATCTGTGAGAAAGGTGCTAACATGCAACACTCGTCTTTCACTCATCATGCAACTGGATTGTACACATTCACATGCAATACAATACACAATCAGAGCACGGGTACAGCAGGCATTATCATTCAGAACCTGTTCATAACCCATGCACTTAAAATAGAAGATACTCCCCCTACCACTCGCAAAACTCCAAGGAACTTTTCTGCTTGAGGGGTTGTTCTTCTCCCTGCTGCGTCACTTGACGATCGTCCCTTCTCGTGTGGGGGTTCCACTCCACTGTAGCACCGTCACTCGACTCTTCAAAGCAGGAATGGACTGGAGGGCAGAGAAGGAAAGAGAGGAAACAAGAGAAAAGAAGAACGAAGAAAGAAACTCGCTGGGTTCTCTGCGTGAAGAGCATGACCATCACCTGCATATATATATATACTCGCGCGGAGTGCAGTATGGTGGGATGGGGAAACGCGATAATCCTGCCCATGCCACCATGCTTTCACGTTGATTGTCCTATTACCTCTTAGTTAATTAAATTAAGGGAGGTGTTGACTTGTTGACTTTTTATTTAGTTCCATTGCCTATAATTAAAATGGGGATGTTACAGTCAGTATGAGTATGTAGTGATTCCATTCAGCGTGACAAATGCTCCTGCGATCTTCATGGATTACATGAATCATATCTTCCTTGAGTATCTTGATCAATTCATTGTTGTATTCATTGATGACATTTTGGTGTACTCTAAGAGTCATGAAGAGCATGAAAGACATCTTCACCTTTTGTTATTTATTCTTTGAGAGAAAGAATTGTATGCCAAACTCTCCAAATGTGAATTTTAGATGAATGAGATATCATTTCTTGGTCATGTGATCTCCATTGATGGTGTTGTCGTTGATAGATCAATAGTTGAAGCTGTTATGGCTTGGGAAAGACCGACGTCTGTGACGAAAATAAAAAGTTTTCATGGTCTTGCCGGTTATTATTGGAGGTTTATTGAGGGATTTTCCTGCTTAGCCTTACCATTGATGAAGTTGACTCATAAGAATTAACCATTTGTGTGGACCCGTGAATGTTTGAAATTGAGGCTTACTACCGCACCAGTGTTAGTATTGCTTGATTTGTTGGATGACTTTGGGGTATATTGTGATGTTTTTATGCATGGTCTGGGTTGCGTGTTGATGTAGTGTGAACGTGTGATAGCCTATACGTCGAGACATAAATGAGGAATGAATGTTAAATTGTTTGTGCATTTAGAATATAAGAGGTGTGCTATATGGTGGTGTTAAATTGTTTGGCAAGTGTAAGCCTTGAATATGATGTTGTGTTTACATCCACCATAAATGAGGAATGAATGTTATTGATGATTGAATGAGAATGGTGTGAACGAATAACATACCTTGATTGATAATGAAAGATTAATGCCATTGTGATTGATGAAAAAATTAAATTGTGTTAATTAGAATTATTGTGAATGCCACACAAAAACTTAAAACAATGGCAATAACCAACGATAATAAATCCACTAAGAGCCTTATGGTGATGTTGGTGATGATGATAATAATGATTGATGAGTGGCATGATTAGGATGCATAAAGTAAGAAATGCATATGATTGGCATTTGCATCCATGGCATACTGCATAGCCACCGATGTTGGAACGTTAGGGGAGTTCCCTCGGCCGACCCAGTGGGAGGGTGGCTCAGTGCACGAGCAAATTTTATTTTCCCCTGTGACTCGGTATGTAAGTCACGAAGCCGCCCATGTATTGCTATGGGGAGCTACATGTGGCCGACCCTTATGGGGTTGGCTCTTGATGAGCAGGTGACCCCGGTGGTCCATTGGATCATAGCCGCCATGATATGAGTCATGGCCAGCCCGCAACACCATATGTTGAATATGTGTTACTGCGGTCATGGTGAAAATAACTAGGTGTTTCAAATGGGTGATAATTAGTGGAATGCATGCAAATGGATGATAAGTGTACATATTTTACTACTGCAGTAGGGGTATGGTTATATGATCATACTTGAATCCCACAAATTGATGTTTATTTCCCATAGTCAGATCTGCAATTGTTGAGATACTCTGTTGTGCATATGCATTAGCTTAAGAGCATTTGCATATAGCTAGGAGGTATGCCGAAGGTGATGAGATATGATGATGGTCGTGGTGTGGATGAGAAGAGGTAATGAGACAACATAAAATATGTGAATACTAAATAATAGTTGGAGTGTACTGATGATGTATATATGAGTCTAATTTATTGAAGGACTTGATTATGTGTATGCTTATATACTTTGCTTAATCTATAGTGTTGATTGTGACATATGAATGATAGCACTATGATGATGAATGAGATGATGAATGATAAAGTATACATGATAATCAGCCAATGATGTCCCCAAACTTAATTCGAGATTACAAATTCAGATTGCTAACTAGCATGGTGAATATACAAATAATTAAGGATGAAAATAGTTATGGAAAGGGGTCATGAATCAAGCAATGCAATCAATTAATTTATTTGAATCATGCCAGAGAATCAGCAAGATTTAAATAATTAAGATGGATTCTAAATTAAGCACAATTTATATTTTTCATAAAATTAATAGGATGAGGGGATAGATTACTTCCCTTCTTGATGGTTGCAGGAATTAGACAATATAAATTAGAAAAGAAATAACAACAAATAACTTAATCAGGAAATAAAATTTCATTACAACTTGAAAGGGAATACATTGTTCATGAAAGGATACCATAATAAAGTTATTATAACCCGAAAGTACCATAACAAAAATATAAGCAGAGTAAAATATCAATCCTCCTCTTCTTCATTTTCTTCAACCCTAAACTCATCATTGTCTTGCTCAGGGTGAGGTGGAAATTCAGTTGCTAAAGGTGTGTCATCAGGGGGAATGGTGAATCCAATGGAAGCCAACCATAAGTCTCTGTCAGGTGGAACTCCCATGTCTTTAGTGTGGTCCATATTCAGTGTAGTGGCAATCTTTCTTAGCATGAGATCATGGTTTAGGACCAGATCATAGGTTCCTAATTGCATCTTCTTCATGACCTGAAGTTCTTGCATTACCATGGAGAAGTCAAAAGAATTACCTGACCCTGTTGAAGGTGGTGGTGCAGAAGATGATGGGTTGTCTGTGACGCTTTGACTCTTGAGGCATAAAGTGGTCAATGTGGTCTATCACCCAGTACTTGTCCATAATCCTTTCAGGCTTCACCTTTGTCAATTCTTCATAATTCAAACTAGCCTGATTCTTTTGGGCCAATAAAGTGATAACAGAGCAATATGGCAATTGGAGATTTTTTTCAATGGCTTTCACCATCTCCTCCAGTATTAACTCACCCAAGTTAACATACAGGCCTCTCATTAAATAGTAAATCAACACCAACCTCTTAAAGGCAACCTTAGTAGCATGAGCCATAGGTTGCAGGGATGAAAGGACATAGTGGCACCATAAGAGGGGGAGATGATTCAAACAACTATTCCTGACACTTTTTGGTGCACTACTCACTTTTATTATATATGCAGCTCCTTGTTCACACCATTCCTCTAAAATTTCTTTCCTAAGATTCTTATTTTCAGCCCTATGGAAGATATCTACTTTCCAAGTGTAGTGACATCCTTTATCATCTAAAATAGGGACTTTCAAAAGCTTATTTAGTATGTGACTAGATAGAGGAATAGTGACTCCTCTCCAGAAGGAAGAAAAAGGAAACTTATCCTCAATAGAATTGGCCCTTAGATTGGCATAAAATTCCCTAGTGAGTTCTTGATAACCATTGCCTAAGTTCTCATTAAACTATTGCCATCCCCTTGCAAACATAGCAGCCTTTACATCAATATCAGAGCTATTATCTTCATCAAGGACCAGAGCCCTTTCCCTTATTACTCCTTTATTTTTGAATTTTTTCTAATATTCTTGAGCAGCCTTGGAATCTCTAAACCTATGCCCATCAAAATCATCATCTCCCTTGGAGTTCTTTTCCTCCTCAAGGCTTTTAATCTTTTTAGGTGGTGGAGAAACAGGAGTGCTTACAGTGGCCACCCCTTTTCCTTTCTCTTTTAGGGTTTTCTTCACACTTTTCATTTCAGCCACTTTTTCTAGTTTTCTAAAGAGTCTTTGTGATCTTATGAACATTATAAGTGTTAAGGGTGGTATTTATAGAGCCTAAATGGGTGCAAATACAGCAGCAACACAGCCACATCAAATGAAAGTGTGAGATGAAAATATAAGATGGATGCAAGAATTTTGAAATTGAAACAATGAAAAACGAAAATCCTAGTTACTAACTGAAATTAAAAATGAAAAGATGTTACCTTTTAAAGGAATCCAAAGATTGTGCCTTTTCCTCTTCAAGTTTCCAATGTAGAGAATTAGGGTTTGTATGCTAAGAGGGTTTATTGAGAGGGTTTTATACTGCTAAATCCAATGCCTTGGGCACGCATAGGTACATTGAATCTTGGCATACGTACGCCCACATTAAATCACAACAGGTGGTAATAGGTGTGAATCACACTACAAGCGTACCATTATTCGCTTAAGCGAGTAATATACAAAGGAGGGTCATGCTCAAGCGACAGGTTGGTCCAGAAGTCACGCTTAGAGCGTAGAGTTCCTCGCTCAAGCTCATGGGCACAATAGTAAAGACACTTCCCCGATCACGCTTAAGCCACTTCCCCAATCACGCTTAAGCGTGACTAATCCTCGCTTGAGCGCCAAGCATTCAATGAAAGTCATGTCCAAGCTACAAGGGAGCTCGCTTAAGCGGACAGAGGTCTCGCTCAAGCGCTCTAAGCATTCCCCATAGAAACATGCTCACGCTGCAAGCGTACAATTACTCACTTAATCGTACAACCATGCTAAGATGTCACGAGCCCACAGCAAAAATCACACTTAAAGTGTGATGGTTTAAGCTCAAGCGCATTAGGTACTGGGGTAATTCTTTCAAAGCTAGGCGCACACTCGCTCCCGCAGGTGACGCTGCAAGCGTACAAGCATTCCATGGATCATGCTTAACACGAGCTTTAACATGCTTAAGCGTGTGGCTCCATAATCAAGGTCCCAAGAGCCACACTGTTAGCATGAATGATCACGCTTAGGCGTACACAGGCGGCGCTCGAGCGCCACATTCTCCATCTTAAGCGCATACATGCATAGGGGGTCATGCTTCAAGCATGAATTTGGTCCAGGGCACCCAGAGATGACTCGTTCAAGCACCCAAAATTCGCCCAAGCTACAAAGGCTCTCGCTCAAGCCGCCAGAAGTCGCGCTCAAGTGCGAAGGCATAACAAAGGGTCACGCTTGTTACTCCCCAAGCTCGCTCAAGCATGAAGGTTCTCACTTGAGTGCCAAAGAGGGTCTGATGCTAATTTAATTATGCGTAACAACGCCCAGTTTGGAACGTATGTATGCGTACCTACTGGTCCATAATTTTATTATTGTGGTGAAGTATGTATGAACACTAGAATTCAAAGTTTATACACTCAAACCTTATTCAATATTTTTCAAGCTTATTCATACCTTATTCAAAATGTTTAGTTTTTTTTTCAATTATTGTTTGTAAACACAACACAAACTACAACAATTAAAATGTAGGGTTGCCTCCCTCAAGCGCTTCTTTAAGGTTACTAGCTTGACCTTTTGACATCTAAGAAGATGCTTGAAAAGACATAGAGGATTTCTGCCTATCAAACTCTCCTCCAAAGTAGAGCTTGAATCTTTGGCCATTCACTTTGAAAGTTCTTCCAGTGGCTGGTTTTTTCAACTCAATTTCACCATGAGGAAAATTCTCATTCATAATAAAAGGTCTAGACCATTGGATCTGAGTTTTCCTGGAAAGAGTCTCAGTCTAGAATTAAACAACCAGACCTTGTCATCCTTCTAAAAATCTTTTTTATTAATCCACTTATCATGCCACCTCTTAGTTTTCTCTTTATAAATTGAGGCACTCTGATAAGTATTAAGTCTGAACTCCTTAAGTTCATGGAGTTTTAGGACTCTTTCTTCTTGAGATTGGTCACAATCCATGTTTAACAGCTTTGTGGCCCATCATGCCTTATGTTCTAACTCCACAGGGAGATGGCAAGCCTTACCATATACCAACTGATAAGGTGATATGCTAATTGGAGTCTTAAATGCTGTCTTATAGGCCCATAATGGATCATCTTATCTTACAGACCAATCCTTCCAAGATTTCCCTACCACTTTCTCTAATATTCTCTTAGTTTCTCTGTTGGAAAGCTTAACTTGTCCACAAGTTTATGGATGGTATGGAGTAGATACCTTATGGAGTACCTCATAATGTCTTAGGGATTTTTCCATAATTCTATTGCAGAAATGTGACCCTCCATCACTAATGAGGACTCTAGGAACTCCAAATCTAGAGAAAATGTTCTTCTTTAAAAACCTAAGCACCACATGTGCATCATTGGTTCTAGTAGGGATTGTCTCCACCCACTTGGAGACATAATCCATAATAACAAGGATATACTTATTGGAGAATAACTTTGGGAATGGTCCCATGAAGTCAATGCCCCAAACATCAAATAACTCCATAACTAAAATATTTATCAAAGGCATGCCAACTTTAGCAGAGAGACCTCCACTTCTTTGGCACTTATCAGACCTTTGCACATATACTCTAGCATCCTGAAAAATTATTGGCCAATAAAAACCACATTGTAATACTTTTGCTGCTGTTCTAGAGGCACCATGGTGTCCTCAATAATAGGAGTCATGGCAGTGACATAAGAGTCTTTCTTGTTCTAATTCAGGCACATATCTCCTGATAATTCCATCTACTCCTATCTTATACTATCATGAAAGAACTTTTTCTTCATTTGGGATGTCCACCCTTCTGGTACCACAGAGGAACTTTTAAAGTTGGCCATATCAACATACCATGGCCCTGTGGTAATTGCCATCAGCTTCTCATCTGGAAATTCTTCTTTTATCAAGATAGAATCTATTTCATCTTCTAGACGAGAGAGTTGATCGGCCACTGAGTTCTCTACTCCCTTTTTATCTCTTATTTCCAAATCAAAATCTTGGAGTAATAGAACCTATGTGATAAATCTTGGCTTTGATTCTTTTTTAGCTAACAAGTACTTGATTACTGAATGATCTGTATAAACAATGACCTTAGCACCAATCAAGTAAGCTCTGAATTTATCAAATGCATACACCACAACAAGCATCTCTTTTTTAGTAGTGGTGTAGTTTATTTGATTCTCGTTCAACACCTTACTAGCATAATAAATGACATGTATTAATTTTTCTTTTTCTGTCCTAACACAGCTCCTATAGCAAAATCACTTGCATCACACATGAGTTCAAATGGTAAAGACCAATCAGGTGGTGCAAGGATTAGAGCTGTAGTTAATATTTGTTTCAGATTTTCAAAAGCCTTGACACACTTTTCATCAAAAATAAAAGCATGATCTTTCACAAGAAAATTAGTCAAAGGCTTTGTTATTTTTGAAAAATCTTCTATAAATCTCCTATAAAAGCCGACACATCCGAAGAAACTCCCCACTCCTTTCACATTGATTGGAGGAGGAAGCTTTTCAATGATATCAATCTTGGCTCTATCTACCTGAATGCCCTCAGCAGAGATTTTATGGCCAAGGACTATCCCTCCTCTAACCATAAAGCGACATTTTTCCCAGTTAAAAACTAGATTTGTCTCTTGACATCTCACTAGCACCCTAGATAGGTTGCTAAGGCATATATCAAAGGTGTTTCTAAACACAGAGAAGTCATCCATGAACACCTCAATGAACTTATCTACCATGTCCCCAAAAATTACCAGCATACATATTTGAAAGGTTGCTGGTGCATTGCACAAACCAAATGGCATGCGCCTATATGCAAAGATTCCATATGGACAGGTAAAGGCTGTCTTCTCTTGATCTTTTAGATTAACCATAATTTGGTTGTAACCTGAATATCCATCAAGGAAGAAATAATACTCATGGCCTGAGAGCCTCTCAAGCATTTGGTCTATAAATGGTAAAGGAAAGTGGTCTTTTCTGGTGGAGTTATTTAACCTTTTATAGTCTATGCACATCCTCCAACCTGTAGTTGGTCTAGTGGCAATGACTTCACCTTCTTCATTTTTAACAGTGGTCATCCCTCCTTTCTTAGGCACTACTTGGACCGGACTGATCCAAGCGATGTCCGAGATAGGATAGATAATCACTGCATCAAGGAATTTAACCACTTCTTTCCTTACAGCCTCTTTCATTATGGGGTTTAACCTTCTTTGTGGCTGAACAACTAGGGAATAGTCCTCCTCCATCAAAATTTTATGCATACAAAATGATGGACTAATCCCCTTTAAATCAGAAATATTCCAACCAATTGCAGATTCATATTTTCTTAAAACCCCTATTAGTTTTTCTACATCCTCATCATTTAATTCAACATTAATGATTACCGGATGTGACTCATTATTTCCCAAGAAAACATACCTCAAATGAGAAGGCAAAGGTTTCAGATCAATTTTTTCATCAAACATTTCCTTACCTTTCTCAGTTGTACCATTATTTAAGTTTTCTTTCATTTCAATTTCTACTTCCCCTACTTCACATGCTTCTAGTAGGTTCAGTAAATCAGTATGTGAGTCATCTAACTCCTCAGTCTCAGAGTCAAAATCATCCTCAAGAAAGGCTTGTAAAGCCTCTTCTTCAGTTCTTAACAACATAGGAATCTTATAGCTTTTAATTTCTTCAAGCATAAAACATCCATTTTCTCAGCTGGATGTTTCACAACATTAAAGACATTAAAAGTTACTTGCTCCTCCTAAGCTCTCAGCATGATTTCTCCCTTCTCTATATTAATTAAAGATCTTCCAGTAGCTAAGAAGGGTCTCCCTAAGATTAAGGGATTCTCTTTATCAGCTTCTATATCCAAAACTATGAAATCTACTGGAATGATGAACTTATCTACCTTAACTAACAAGTCTTCCAGCATCCCATGAGGATATTTGATAAACCTATCAGCCAACTGCAAAGACATGTGAGTTGGTTGCAGGTCATTAATTCCTAATTTCCTCATTAAAGATAAAGGCATAAGGTTTATACTAGCTCCTAGGTCATATAAAGCACTTCCAACATGAACATCCCCTATTGCACAAGGTATTGTAAAAGATGCAGGATCTTCTAATTTTTGAGGGAGTTTCTTCTGAATAATTGTACTACACTCTTGAGTAAGGGCAATCATTTCATCTCCCTTAAGCTTTCTCTTCTTAGACAGAAGTTCTTTCAAAAATTTAGCATATAATGGCATTTCTTGCAATGCCTTAGCAAATGGAATATTTATGTGCAGCTTTTTAAACACATCTAAGAACTTAGCAAACTTTTGCTCCTCTATTTGTTTCTTAAATCTATGTGGAAATGGAGCATTCTTTAATTTCTCAGGAGTTAGCTTGACAGCTTCCTCCAAAATCAAATCATTCTTTTTCTTTTTCTTTTGATGAACTTGATTTTCTTTCTCTTTTTCCATTTCTACTTTATTTTCAGTTGTATCATAACTTGCTCACTTTCCTGCTCTTTTTCTTTTTCTGCATCTTTTTCTGAATTATTTTCCTAACTTGGAGTAGGGAGAAGAATTTCCCACTCCTTGTGGTTATTGCCTTGTAATGTTCCCTAGGATTTACCTCAGTATCTCTAGGAAAATTTCCAGACTGTGAAACACCCTAATTTTAATAAATAAATGAAACCCAAAACAGGGAATTTTTTTTTTCTCCAAATTTTAGAGTTTACAAAACATTCATAATCTGCCCAAAATAATGGTTGGAGTAAATTAGAAACAGCGTAAGGGTAGAGAGACAAAAAGCCGACCAAAGAAGGGAAAAACTAAACCGAGAGACCAGAAGAAGGGAAAAGGAAAGCAAGTGAAAGAAAGCCGATTAGAAACGGCATAGCAGAAGAGCAAACAGTGCTCAAGCGGAACCCCAAACAGCGTATACTCGCTCAAGCTAGATCCAGCACGCTTGAGCGAGACAGCCCAACTCGCTCGGGCGGACAGCCATTCGCTTAAGCGGACCAACCCAAAAGCCTTCCAAAGCACACACACTCGCTGGAGCAAATGCCTTGTTCGCTGAGGCGAGTGACACACTCGGTAATTCCCAACACTCGGAAACCAGAGTTCCATTCACTCGAAAACGACCCCACACATATATACATCCCATAACTTAGTTCCATATTTTTATCCACAAAGGCCACACAATGATCCACTTGGGAAATGAGGGTTATCCCACTCGGATTCCATAAACCCCCCCCACTCGGAATACTTCCCAATCAAACACCACTCAGTGTATTCCAACCACAATTCAATCGGGATCACCTTACACATTCATCACTCGGAATAATTACACTTCTCACACTCGGAGAATACTCAACCTCCTTTCTCCTTAGAAAGGATCAAACAGTCAAGTTCCAATTGGGTTTACTCTAATCCCAAATCACTCGGAATATTCACCAAGTTAAGTCACTCGGACTTATTCAATGCTTAACCATTTGGGATACATGATCTTAATCACTCGGAATATGGAACCTTATTCACTCGGGGAATTCATTAAGTAAGTCCCACTCGGACTTGCTCAGATCATAACCACTCGGAATAGATCATCTTATTCACTCGGATTATACATGTATCACACAATTAGAATATATTCCAATCTAACCCATTACAACAAATCTTCCCTCGGAAGAGATTCACTCGGATTTCCACTCGGGATATTCGAATCATTCCCCACTCAGGGTTTACCCATATTTTTCACTCGGAATCATTCAAGCCTATTCACTCGGAAAAGGCCACATATTTAGCCTCACTCGGCTCGGCTCCCACAATAATGTTTCACTCAGAATTCTTTACCTTAACATTATTCTATCCATCAACACTCAGCCAATTCCAATACATGTTATCATTATTCATTCAACTACTTATCCCAGTTCGATAAGAAGCATCAAATCAACATAAAACACTTATATATATATATACATATTCATACACTCGGAGTACTAGCATCTTAACATTACTCATTTATCAACACTTGTAATTCAATACAATACATGATAACAATGTAAACCATATTTATATAAATAGGCACTCGGATTCCTATACATATATATTTGTATTCATTATACAACACTGACATATGAGCCGGCCAAGGCTTAACACTGCCTATACACAACATATATATATATATACAACATAAGCACTCGGAGTGCACATCACTCGGACTTGAGTCCTTCACATCATTTCCGACCGACCTACACATACTGAAAAAATGGTGTAGGGGTGAGCTTTACATATTAAATGACAGTTACTGACTCGGATTTTACCACAATCCTTAATTATACAATAATACATCTACCATCAATCAAAGCATACACACTGCCATTTAATATGAACACTCACAAACATCATCCGATCGGGAATTCACCCATTTAACTTGGCTATAAGCACAACATCCTCATTAATCATATATTCATCCAATCGGATTTCACCCCAAATCTATCCCAACACTATATCAATAATATTCACACTCCGAGCCATGCTCAAGGAGTCTGCCTGAGCCCAGCTCAAAGGACTTAATCATATTCTCACATGTTTCATCTGATTGCCGATCGGTAATAGACGTCCAACGCATTCCAGTGGCGAATCGGATGCATACAGTCTTATTCACTCGGTGTCCAACGCCAATGCACTCGGCATTTGCCTTGAGTCCAACCCAAGGTCTCTCATCAAGCGTCTCATTTCACGCTTAGTGCCCTAGGCACTGCCCCGAGTCCAACCCGAGGTCTTTCATCATATTCAACACATATTTACTTACATTCAACACATATTCATCCGATTGCCCACTCGGTAATTAGCGTTCAACATTATATGCACTCGGCATTTCCACAGCGAATCAGATGACTCAGCTTATATCTCATCCACTCGGCAATCACCATGCCATCCACTCGGATTATCCTCTATCACTCGGATTTATCCTTTACAATAAGCATCTTATGCTTTCATATATAAAGCCTACTCGGCATTCAACATAACAGTCCCCATACATGCGTTCAGCATACATATATACATCAACAAGCTCACATGCATTTAAATGTACAATACACAGAGGGACTAGTAGAGGACCACACAATGCACTCGACATTCATCATATGCATCTCATACATTCTAACATAAACATCATCAACAAGCATCATACATCATATGGACGGAAATCATACATCACATCATATAGACCACCATGGCCACAAAATAATACAATATCCGAGCTACTACTCAAACAGCATACAATACACATCAAACACAACACAGTGTGACAATTTCACCCGGAAACCCGTCCATAAACCATGCATTTGAGATGCAAAGCCCCCTTACCTGGAATGACGTTCCAGAAGTCACATTGGCTACTCGGCCCAGCCACAGCAGCACTCTGCTCGGCATTCCAATCGTGGGAAGAGCCAACATGGCTCCCAGTCGTCCCAGCAACACGCTCATAGCTCGGAGGACCACACATTATCTCCACTCGAGCCTCAAAGCCATCAACACTCCAAGCTCCACTCTGCTCGGCTTTTAGCCTTGGGGAGAGCCAAACATAGCTTCCCCCCGAACAGGACAGCCTCCAAGCACAACACCGTCCTCATCAAAGATGGAGGACCACCAAGCTCCCAAGCATAACATCATCTTCTCCCAATGCCAGCAGAGGATTCCAACACTCCTCTACCTTCAAGCATCATAGCCTCCAAGGTACCACGCAGACAGCCTTCACATCGGTCCAGTGGAGGATCCAAGGCTTCTACTCCTAAACATGAACCCACCAGTCCTCACCAACAATGGAGGATCAATATGCCTCCATGCATCAAACCATGCCTTCTTCTACACGAGCAGCAGCACAGCTCACACAGTGGACCATCTTTCCACAACCAAGGCAACCACACGCTGCTACAGGCTTCACACACCGGGGCTCCAACAACCACACAAATGGAAGAAGGAGGAGGAGAAAAAGAGGTACCAGGGGAAACAAAGGAGGAACCCAGCCTCCAGAGCACACAGCCACACGCTGTCCCACTCGGCTCAGCACAGGGAGTGAGTGGAAGAAGAAGATGAAGGAGAGGATGAAGGAGAAGAAGCAGAAGCTTCAGAGAGCTCCAGGGAGAAGGAGGAGCATTTCTCTCATCAGAACATGCACCAACAGATCTCTCTCGGCCACCATGCTGTTCCTCTTCGCATTCCACCCGGTTCAACAAAAGGAGTGAGTGGAAGAAGAAGATGAAGGAGATGGAGGTGAAGACAAAGAGGCAGAAGCCTCATGGAGCCCAGAGAGAAGGAGGAACATTTCCTCTCCCTACAGAGCATGCAACCAAAGGAATGAGAAGAATGAGAGAAGGGAAACATGCACCCACACTTATCATCACACTGCCCCTATCAGCGTCCCACTCTCATCAGCTCCATCACATCACCAACCACCAGCCGTCCCATCAGCATCCCATCCAATTAAAGCCACTCCATCAACGTGGGGCCACGCAAAAGAGAGGGAGAGAGATGACCGAAGCTCTCTCATAAGCAACCAAGGGCAACATGGTCTTTCTCCCAGCATTATTATTATTATTATTATTATTATTCAACAATTAACTTAAATGGGAAATTACTCTTAATCAACCTCTAACTTAATCAACCCATAACCTTAATCCTAAAATTTACCACACTCGGTAATTAATTAAAAATCGGGATGTTACATTTCTCCCCACCTTTAAGGAATTTCGTCCTCGAAATTCAACATAAACCTGCTTCAATAAACAGCTCGGCATATCACCGCATGCCACTCAAAACAATTATATACCAATGCTTTCTAAGCATTCATCGTCCAGTCAATTCCAATCGGCACAATCTCACCTCTCAAGCGGTTTGACGATCACACCATAAGAAATTCCGAGACATCACACTCTTAACACCTTTCACTCGGAAGTGTCACATCCGACTCGGAAATCACCCATTTGGGTATGCACTGCTCGGAAACATTCCAACTCGAGCAGTACACTAAATTCAAGGCTTTACTTTGCCTCAGAAAACTTCACACCACTCAGCAATTCTTTTTCCCAGAAAGATTCCACTCGGAATTACATTCCTTTCATTCACTCATCCATATTTTGATACACTAATATTTACTGCACACTTGACACACTCTCATCTTTGTTTGGAGCAGTCCGATAGACTCAAGCCATCACCATAAGCAGCTACAGTCTCACTTGCCCGACCTATGAACTGCTGCATCCAACTTATAGGATGATGCCTCATTCCTATAGGGTCACAACAATTGAATAGAGTCACTGCAAAAGTGTACACTGCCACGATACCTATGGCATGTAGAGTCATACCGAAACAGCATCCTCACAATTTTTTTTTCACTCATACCGACCAAAGTCGCTCGGATAATATTAATCTATATGAGAATTTATGGCAATTTATACCAATCCATAAGCTACACATCTGAATCAGCATCACCATTAGGCACCAACAATGGTGTATCACATGCCAACAGTCGGCAAACATTAATCATCATCACAGTAAAATGCATATTATCAATAGATTTCCGACCCATACAGAGCATATACCTTGTCCTTATACATATTCTAGTGTAAATCTCATGATAATAATCATCAAATGCCAGTCACACACACCATAAAATGGCATAAGAGCAATTGGTTTCCAGTCCAAACCGAGTAAATATCTCTTATTTAATCTTATTCATCATAAATCATTGGCCAATCAGCCTAATAATCCTCAATGCCATCATCCATTTACCGGCCATAACTTAGCCTTAAGCCAAATAATTCATTACACTCACTCAAATATACAACTCCGGGTCACAATTCAATCAACAATTCACTCGATTTTCAACCACAAAACCGAGACAGTACCCAAATCAAACAGGTACCCAACCATATCTATTCTCACCCAGTTTTCCAATCTCTCAGGTATCCATCTCACTAATATCCGATCCTACTTCATCATGCCTAGTGGCCTAACATCTAATCAACCATTCACTCGATTTCCTCAGCCAACCACCAAGACACAATCCCAATTCAACATATACCTGATTTCACATTTATTCATTCATGATCATATTCAAATTTTCAACCTAGGGACTGCAACTAATCAATTACATCATATACAATATGGGAGTTCACGTGCCAAGGGAATAAAGCATCCATCACAAATGGCACAAGCAATTATACAATTTCAAATCCTCCCACTATGGGATTCCTCAACATTACTCACTTCATCAACTCAAACATTAGTTCTAATCCATTCAACAAACCTGACTCGGCCATGAACCATTAACATGGCATACACAAGAGTCCTAGCCAATTACTCCGACCTCTATCTGTATAAAAGGGGATCTCAACATATACCATTTCATTTCCTTTCCAATAAACCCAGGCTTAGAACAACCTCAAGTATTTTATGAAAAACAAAATCAGGGTAGTAACAACTCTATCCCCAATCAACATTACAACAGTAGTACCTCACTACTGCCCCCAGCAAACACATAGGCATATAGTCATACAAACCATGCATAGCATGCATCAAATCCAACAAAATACCACAAGTAATAATGACAATCGGTCATATTGCATATATCCGGCCACACACAGTAGGCATACCTTGGCCATGGACCTTTTGGTCTGCTCTGATACCAAAATGAAACACCTTAATTTTAATAAATAAATGAAACCCAAAACAGGGAAATTTTTTTTCTCTAAATTTTAGAGTTTACAAAACATTCATAATCTGCCCAAAATAATGGTTGGAGTAAATTAGAAACAGCGTAAGGGCAGAGAGACAAAAAGCCGACCAAAGAAGGGAAAAACTAAACCGAGAGACCAGAAGAAGGGAAAGGAAGGAACCTGAAAGAAAATCGATTAGAAACAGCATAGCGGAAGAGCAAACAACGCTCAAGCGGAACCCAAAATAGCGTACACTCGCTCAAGCGAGATCCAGCACGCTTGAGCGAGACAGCCCAACTCGCTCAGGCGGACAGCCATTCGCTTAAGCAGACCAACCCAAAAGCCTTCCAAAGCACACACACTCACTGGAGCAAATGCCTTGTTCACTGAGGTGAGTGACACACTCGGTAATTCCCAACACTCAGAAACCAGAGTTCCATTCACTCGGAAACGACCCCACACACATATACATCCCATAACTTAGTTCCATATTTTTATCCACAAAGGCCACACAATGATCCACTCGGGAAATGAGGGTTATCCCACTCGGATTCCATAAACCCCCCCCACTCAGAATACTTCACAATCAAACACCACTCGGTGTATTCCAACCACAATTCAATCGGGATCACCTTACACATTCATCACTCGGCATAATTACACTTCTCACACTCGGAGAATACTCAACCTCCTTTCTCCTTGGAAAGGATCCCAACAGTCAAGTTCCAATTGGGTTTACTCTAACCCCAAATCACTCGGAATATTCACCAAGTTAAGTCAGTCGGACTTATTCAATTCTTAACCACTTGGGATACATGATCTTAATCACTCAGAATATGGAACCTTATTCACTCGGGGAATTCATTAAGTAAGTCCCACTCGGACTTTCTCAGATCCTAACCACTCGGAATAGATCATCTTATTCACTCGGATTATACATGTATCACACACTTAGAATATATTCCAATCTAACCCATTACAACAAATCTTCCCTCGGAAGAGATTCACTCGGATTTCCACTCGGGATATTTGAATCATTCCCCACTCGGGGTTTACCCATATTTTTCACTCGGAATCATTCAAGCCTATTCACTCGGAAAAGGCCACATATTTAGCCTCACTCGGCTCGGCTCCCACAATAATGTTTCACTCGGAATTCTTTACCTTAACATTATTCTATCCATCAACACTCAGCCAATTCCAATATATGTTATCATTATTCATTCAACTACTTATCCCAGTTGATAAGTATCAAATCAATATAAAACACTTATATATATACATATTCATACACTCGGAGTACTAGCATCTTAACATTACTCATTTATCAACACTTGTAATTCGATACAATACATGATAACAATGTAAACCATATTTATATAAATAGGTACTCGGATTCCTATACATATATATTTGTATTCATTATACAACACTGACATATGAGCCGGCAAAGGCTTAACACTGCCTATACACAACATATATATATATATACAACATAAGCACTCGGAGTGCACATCACTCGGACTTGAGTCCTTCACATCATTTCCGACCGACCTACACATACTGAAAAAATGGTGTAGGGGTGAGCTTTACATATTAAATGACAGTTACTGACTCGGATTTTACCACAATCCTCAATTATACAATAATACATCTACCATCAATCAAAGTATATACACTACCATTTAATATGAACAATCACAAACATCATCCGATCGGGAATTCACCCATTTCACTCGGCTATAAGCACAACATCCTCATTAATCATATATTCATCCAATCGGATTTCACCCCAAATCTATCCTAACACTATATCAATAATATTCACACTCCGAGCCACGCTCAAGGAGTCTGCCTGAGCCCAGCTCAAAGGACTTAATCATATTCTCACATGTTTCATCTGATTGCCGATCGGTAATAGACGTCCAACGCATTCCAGTGGCGAATCGGATGCATACAGTCTTATTCACTCGGTGTCCAACGCCAATGCACTCGGCATTTGCCTTGAGTCCAACCCAAGGTCTCTCATCAAGCGTCTCATTTCACGCTTAGTGCCCTAGGCACTGCCCCGAGTCCAACCCGAGGTCTTTCATCATATTCAACACATATTTACTTACATTCAACACATATTCATCCGATTGCCCACTCGGTAATTAGCGTTCAACATTATATGCACTCGGCATTTCCACAGCGAATCAGATGACTCAGCTTATATCTCATCCACTCGGCAATCACCATGCCATCCACTCGGATTATCCTCTATCACTCGGATTTATCCTTTACAATAAGCATCTTATGCTTTCATATATAAAGCCTACTCGGCATTCAACATAACAGTCCCCATACATGCATTCAGCATACGCATATACATCAACAAGGCTCACACGCATTTAAATGTACAATACACACAGGGACTAGTAGAGGACCACACAATGCACTCGGCATTCATCATATGCATCTCATACATTCTAACATAAACATCATCAACAAACATCATACATCATATGGACGAAAATCATACATCACATCATATAGACCACAATGGTCACAAAATAATACAATATCCGGGCTACTACTCAAACAGCATACAATACATATCAAACACAACACAGTGTGACAATTTCACCTGGAAACCCGTCCATAAACCATGCATTTGAGATGCAAAGCCCCCTTACCTGGAATGACGTTCCAGAAGTCACATTGGCTACTCGGCCCAGCCACAGCAGCACTCTGCTCGGCATTCCAATCGTGGGAAGAGCCAACATGGCTCCCAGTCGTCCCAGCAACACGCTCACAGCTCGGAGGACCACACATTATCTCCACTCGAGCCTCAAAGCCATCAACACTCCAAGCTCCACTCTGCTCGGCTTTCAGCCTTGGGGAGAGCCAAACATAGCTTCCCCCCGAACAGGACAGCCTCCAAGCACAACACCGTCCTCATCAAAGATGGAGGACCACCAAGCTCCCAAGCATAACATCATCTTCTCCCAATGCCAGCAGAGGATTCCAACACTCCTCTACCTTCAAGCATCACAGCCTCTAAGGTACCACGCAGACAGCCTTCACATCGGTCCAGTGGAGGATCCAAGGCTTCTACTCCCAAACATGAACCCACCAGTCCTCACCAACAATAGAGGATCAATATGCCTCCATGCATCAAACCATGCCTTCTTCTACACGAGCAGCAGCACAGCTCACATAGTGGACCATCTTTCCACAACCAAGGCAACCACACGCTGCTACAGGCTTCACACACCGGGGCTCCAACAGCCCTACAAATGGAAGAAGGAGGAGGAGAAAAAGAGGTACCAGGGGAAACAAAGGAGGAACCCAGCCTCCAGAGCACACAGCCACACGTTGTCCCACTCGGCTCAGCACAGGGAGTGAGTGGAAGAAGAAGATGAAGGAGAGGATGAAGGAGAAGAAGCAGAAGCTTCAGAGAGCTCTAGGGAGAAGGAGGAGCATTTCTCTTATCAGAATATACACCAACAGATCTCTCTCGGCCACCATGTTGTTCCTCTTCGCATTCCACCCGGTTCAACAAAAGGAGTGAGTGGAAGAAAAAGATGAAGGAGACGAAGGTGAAGACAAAGAGGCAGAAGCCTCATGGAGCCCAGAGAGAAGGAGGAACGTTTCCTCTCCCTACAGAGCATACAACCAAAGGAAATGAGAAGAATGAGAGAAGGGAAACATGCACCCACACTTATCATCACACTGCCCTTATCAGCGTCCCACTCTCATCAGCTCCATCACATCACCAACCACCAGCCGTCCCATCAGCATCCCGTCCAATTAAAGCCACTCCATCAACGTGGGGCCACGCGAAAGAGAGGGAGAGAGATGACCGAAGCTCTCTTATAAGCAACCAAGGGCAACATGGTCTTTCTCCCAGCATTATTATTATTATTATTATTATTATTATTCAACAATTAACTTAAATAGGCAATTACTCTTAATCAACCTCTAACTTAATCAACCCATAACCTTAATCCTGAAATTTACCACACCCGGTAATTAATTAAAAATCGGGATGTTACAGACTGTCTCTCAGCTAACTATTTTGATAGCTGTCCAACCTAATTTTCCAGATTCTGGATACACGCTTCTTGATTTTTAAAGCTGGCCTGAGTGGCCTAAATGAACTGAGATAGAACATTCTCAAGTTCAGACTTTTCTTTAGGGGGAGGGGGAGGTGGTTGTTGTGATCTATTTGTGGTTTGAGTTTCTGACATGTTTTGATTCAAATGTGGACCTTTCTACCATGAAAAATTAGGGTGGTTCCTATAGTTAGTATTGAAGAAATTAGAGGGATAGTTCCTTTGAAATTGTTGCCTCATGTAATTAACTTGTTCAGCAGGCACATTTGGATCACACATGCCATTTTCATGGTCTTCACCACAAAAGTCATAGCTCATCATACAAACTTGACTAGGCTTTTGGAGTTCTGAAATCTGTACACTTAGTTTCTCTAAAGCCTGAGTCATCAACCTACTTTGAGCCAAATAAGCATCTTGTGCTTCTAATTCTAATATCCCTCTCTTAGGGATTTGGCTCCTTTCACTAACTAAACATTCATTTGAAGCCATAACATCAATCAACTCTATAGCTTCTTCTATAGTTTTTGTGGTTAATGAACCTTCAGCTGAGGCATCAATCAAGACCCTAGTTGCTGGTCTTACACCATTATAGAATATGGTAACTTGCTGCACATTAGGAATCCTATGATGAGGACATTTCCTCAAGCTTTTTTTGTACCTATCCCATGCTTCCATCAGAGATTCACCCTCTCTCTGTTGGAAATAAGTGATTTCTGTGCGTAACTTGGCATACTTGGAAGGAGGGAAATATTTAATCAGAAATTTTCTTTGTAAATCCTCCCAAGTGGATATACTGCCTCTTGTTTGGCTCTGTAACCAGGCTTTTGCACGGTCCCTTAGAGAAAAAGGAAACAATCTCAATCTTATTGCCTCATCAGGAACACCATTCATTTTCACTGTATCATAAATTTGGAGGAAAGTTGCTAGATGTAAATTTGGATCCTCAACATCACTTCCTCTGAATTGATCATTTCTAACCAACTGTAGCAGAGCCGATTTAAGTTCAAAATTATTAGTTGCAATTGGAGGCCTAAGGATGCTAGACTGCGATCCTTCTTCAGTAGGCTTGGAGTAGTCACCTAGTGTAACTCTCCTCTGTTCCATTTCTTGCTGTTCTTTTTGCTTTTTTCCTTTCTAAGCTTACGCTCTAACAAATCAATATCAGGATCAAAGAAGAAAGTCTATTCCTTGACTGCATACACCAAATATTAGACATAAAAACAATTCAAAACTACTGCTACTGCTACACACAAGCTACTATTATATTAAAAACGAGAATTAAACTGCTACTAAATGCAAAAACAAACTTAACGGTTCAGTCTAGTACCAGTCCAAGGATTGTTGATATTACTCAACAATCCCCAGCAATGGTGCCATTAACTTGGTGTATAAATCCTAAGACATCAACTTGATGCATATCTCCTGGAGGATTTATTCTTTTGGCAAGTGCACCAATCGTTAAATTTGTAATATATTTAATTATCCGTAAGGGATTGAGGTAATTACCGTAATCTTGGACTAGCACAAGCTGAACCAAGACACAAGAAGATAGAATTCATTCTATTTTTGTTGTTGTATACTTTTTATATTTTATATTTTCAGAAACAATAGAAAAGATGAAGTGTCTTTAATAGAAGATAGGTTAGGATTGCTTCAGCTTACAAATTCATCAAGAAACATGCAATTGAGGTTCAAACAAGCTTCAGAATCAAGAGGACAATTCACAGATGTTTAATCCCTAATTCCTTAGGTGATTAACACTAACTCCTAAGCATTAAATGCTAATCCCTTAGGTGTTCAGTGACAGAGAAATCTAATGCGAAATTGGGGATTGAACCCTAACTACTCACCTACTTACTAGGCCTGAATTAGTTAAGAAGCCAGTAGTTACCTAAGCCTCAACCATGATTCCTCACTGCTGAAATTCTTCATTTGGATCTGAATTTGTCAATTCAGCAGAGTAGATTCACTTCTTAACTTATTCTCCTCTTGCTTCAAAAGATGATTTCCTCAATGCAGCTTCAAGATTCCATCGGAAGCTTTAGCAATCCTAACCCTAGGGGTTTAGAAACCCATGGGAATGGATTCAGAACATAGAATATGGAGAGCCATGGAAGAGAGACTTTAGAGAGGGAAAATGTTTAGAGAGAGATTGAAAATCAGAAAATGAATCGTGTTATTGCTTCCGTCTGTTCCCCCCACATGTATTTACAAATATATATATATGTATATATATATATATATAGCTACGGCAAAACTAACTAACTAACTACTCTAATTAATTACAAAGGAAACTAATTAATAATTAAAATAACTAAACTAATTACATACAATACTTAAGTTACAAAAATACAAAATAAATAGTAACTGATACATAACTAATGGTCACTATTGCAATTTAATGTTGAAGGCACTTAATCAATCTGGAAAACGAACATCACACTTGAGCGTGATTGAAGCGCGCTTAAGCGAGGTTGTTAAATTAATGAATGTAGTGAATTCACGCTTAAGCATGATCGAGTGAGCTTAAGCATGGTCAAAGCTTGCTACATGTTGTGATATTTACGTGGATTGCATGGTGACTTCACGCTTGAGCGTATAGCCCTCTCACTTGAGCGAGGTGCATGTGTCTTCACACTTGAGCGTGATCGAGTGAGCTTGAGCGTGACATCTAACTGCACCTGATCCTGCAAAATGAAAACAAATAAATGCCTAGCGTATGTACGCTGGCTATCTAGCGTATGTATGCTAGGTTAATGAATCTACAAATAAACATATTTCCTTATATACTTATCTTTTTAACCATTTTCTTACACAATTTAAACACTTTTGAATTAAATAATTAGAATAAGAAATAATGATAATTTATTAAATAATAACGCCAAACTCAATAATATTTACTAGATTAAATTAATTTAAAGATGAATTTATTAAGTCTTTTCAAGACTTATCATGTAGACATTTTACTACTACAGTAGGGGTATGGTTATATGATCATACTTAAATCCCACAAATTGGTGTTTATTTCCCATAATCAGATCTGTTATTGTTGATATACTTCGTTGTGCATATACATTAGCTTAAGAGTATTTGCATATAGCTAGAAGGTATGCCGAAGGTGATGAGATATGATGATGGTCATGGTGTGGATGAGAAGAGGTAATGAGACAACATAAAATATATGAATACCAAATAATAGTTTGAGTGTACTGATGATGTATGTATGAGTCCAATTTATTGAAGGACTTGATTATGTGTATGCTTATATACTTTGTTTAATCTATAGTGTTGATTGTGACATATGAATAATAGCACTATGATGATGAATGAGATGATGAATGATATGTGTATGCAAATTATACATGATTTTGAAGCATATGTACATAATCACACAGTATTCATATTCATTCTTTTGGAATGTATGACTCACTCTCCCATATTGTCTACTTATTAGATTTGTGATACAGGAAATTCATAGGGGATGTGAATCTCTTTTTAAGTATATTTTGATGAAGGAGGTAAATGGATGTATAGGAAGTGCCTTGGCCGGCAAAATCTGAATTTTGTATAGCACATAGTATGGATGTATGAATATTTTGTAATCTGGATGATTGAATGATGATTTTGAGGGTCATGCACGAAAATTGGACCTTGATATGTATGGCCAATTTTCCTTAATGACCTAGATGATGTATGTGGATGAATTATGATGATTAGTTAATATTGAATCCCATGAATGAATGAAGTATTTTATAACTTACAGCATTTCATAAAGTTTATGTAAAAATGATTTAAATAGCATGCATTAAATGAATGGGAATTGATCTTGATGCATATAAATAATTGGATGAACTTTTAAATGCATGGTTGAATGTATCTAACATATTGGTATAGGCTAAAATGGCATGAACTGAGATTTTGTAGGTGAGGTTGTGTGAAATTCCCATGTTTTTCATCTGAACTGCATAACTCTCTCAAGCGAGTGTGAATCTCGTTCAAACAAGATCTTCTTGAATTAAAGGAGTGGCTACTGGCCACATTTCGCTTAGGCGGGCCAGGCCTTTCCTGATCGAGCACGAGAAGGATCGATACTGGACCACTTTCGCTCAAGCTAAATAGCCAGTGTATGGTGGCTTGCTCAAGCGAGCAAGGATGGGAATTGATTCTGGAGAAATTTTGCTTAGGCGAGGATGCCTCGCCCAAGCGAAAGAAGGGCCTTTTGCTACTAGAACAATCTCGCTCAAGCGAGCTAAGCTCGCTCAAGCGAGATGGGTACCTGATACGCATTGCTCCCTTCGCTCAAGTATGTTCGCTTGCTCACCCAGGCGTGGCTACAAGAACTCTCTCAAGCGAGTGGGGCATCCGCTTAAGCGAGATGCCCCTGATCCCTCCAAATGCTTTTGCTTCAATTATTTTTATTTTTGTTTGCATCAAGGTTTCCTCTTGCATCATCTTACAAGTGTATTTAACATATTATGAACCATTAAATCTCATGAAATCCACTCTCTTTAAATCCAATCATACAACATCAATTCAAATGATCTTTCTGCTGCTTTCAATTAAGAATTTCTCATGGTTTATTTTTAAATTCCATCATCTTATATTTTCATATGTGAGATAGGTTCCTTATTGATCCAAGGTGTTGAATTAAAGCTTCACCACTTTATTTATTCATTAATTAATGATTTTAAAATCGCTAAAAATTTACCCCTATTTTCAGGGTGTCTCACAATTAAGTAAGAATAATTTTAGGACATGATGTATATGAAATAAACGGTTAAACTTTAGAACATTAGTCGCTAAAAAGGATAAAAGATATAGAAAGGATTTTAGAATTTAAACTTTGGACTAGTAATAAAAAGAAGTAGAATGACTTATAAATTAACTAGTAATTTTAGTGGCTAAATAATATTTGACTAGGTTCATAATAATTGGTGTGGATTCTAGATCTCTAGGCAATAATTTGATGTCATAGAGAAAGAAAACTCTAGTTGACTAAAAGAATGCAACTAAGGAAACTAATCTGTTAATATAATTAAAGCTAGTAGGGGCAAAGGAAAAGTAAAAAAGCCAATAAATAGAAATTTAGAAAGAATAGTACTAATTATATATAAAGAATTAGTAACCCATTTCGTGACCAAGGAAACAAGGAAGTAATCACACATGATTAAATAGATAAAGAGATGAATGACTTAACTACGTACAAAGGAATGAATCAAGTACATATATTACAAATATTAGGAATATTAAAGAATAAAAAATGATAGTAGGATAATAAAAATATATGCTAAGGAAGTTTAACAAATGTAGAAACACCAATGTCAACTGGACCTAAGCACCGACTTAAATGACATACGAATAAATCAAGGATGAATAAAACCAATAGTAGTAAGTAAGAAACAATGAAGGGTAATTGGATACCTTAAATAAATCAAGATAAATAGTCTGATAAGATACGAGTAAGAAACCAAGATTAAAAAACTTATAAAGAGATATCCATGAGTATACCCATACGCATGATTCTCTCATGATATATACAATGATTATCATATAATACTTGTATGATAAATGTTTGGTTTAGTGACTGCTATGTAATTGTATGCATGAATATGTGTTAATTATACATGATGAAATATAGGATGAGTATGGTATGATGACATGTGTATAGACTGTGATGTTGTACTTGTATGATGAATTAAATGAATATGTTGAAATAAATAAGAAAAGAATGAATCAAGAAATGTCTCGGTAGGGATCCTGAGATGAATAAATTGTGAAAATGATGTGATGATATTAGATTGGATTCGATGAGATGATGGGCGTTGTAACGCCAACGTACCCATGATTTCTGAAAAATATGAGATCTCATTTCATTTCTAAGCATCAGATGATACCGTTATGAATTGAGGAATTTTAAGAAAACAAGGAAAAGAATTAATTAAAATTTCTTGAAAGGAGGAAGTCTGACGTTAGAAATGAAATGGAGCCATCAAAAAGACCATACCAATAACTAGTGAAAAGAAATTATGTGTTGTATGCATCATATTCAGAAGTTGATGAGGGACGTTGGAATAATCCCCTAGGGCATATAGTGATGGGTACACTGAAGAATCTATCGTGCCTTGATACCCGAGGGTAGTCTAGAAAGCATATCAGAGGCGGCAAACTCTGATATACTTCGATGAGAGGTGGGGGTTTCTATGGTCGTTGAGTGCCTGTTCTGTTGAGATGTACGATTGGCCATTTTGATGATAGGGCTATGTGTCCTTACCCATTTGTGAAAACCAAAACAAGGAGAGCTTTGGTCGCTCTAGTTGGGCAGGAAGATTGATATATAAGATTGATGAGGATGAGATAGGTCGGCATACATCATAATGACTAATAAAGAGAGTGGGAATGACAAAATGAACTCATACATTGCATCATTATATTGAGATTGTAATTGTTTGTTACTTATGTATGACTTTATAGAACTTAGAAATCCTAAGAGATGAATGGAAGAATGGGAATAGTCAGCGGAGACCAAGAATGGTGAGATAACTTAGAGTGTATCTCAGGGACCCTAAAGAGAGTGGGAGGGGTTCAATCCTGGATTGTTTGTATTTTGTGTGGGAAAGGTGTGGATGAGATACCTTCTCGATTGTTATGGAGGTGGAGACTCACCCCTACGCTAATTTTTTTCAAACATCGTGGGGATGGAGACAGACTTCGTATCGAGGATTAGCTAGGCTCTTCTTAGACCGAGGACGAGTAAAATAGGTTAAATTTTATTTGCATTTATGGGAGCCTACGTACCCCTTTAGTTTCAGTCGGTACAATTACTGTTACGACCATGTATTTCAGATGACTATGTAATGAATATGATGTATCTGTTCCACCAAGTTTTCTTGTACAAAAAACAACTTCCACATTTTTCTAAAACTCATAACCTCTCAATTGATCAGGATAATCTAGTGGAAGGGATTGTCCTGATTAATCGAGGGTGTTACAATCAACATCAAATACACATTATCACACACACATTATATATAAAACAAAGGATTAATCAGACATAGTTATGCATGTATGCAAGCGTTCCATTATTCTTTCATCCTTTAGTGTTGTTAATGTGATACATGTAGGCCCAAAAATTATATCATCACAATTCCTCAAAATTGTCCTACTCAGTCTCATACTAGGCATAATGTTTCCATACTAGAGCGATTGGAGATCACCAAGTCCTCCACAACACAAGGGTATCAAGGACACGCATGTCTTGCTCATCATGGATCCATCTCATCCTACAACTTCTGATCACATATTACAACAGGACTTGGCTTTGCACGATCATAGTTACACATCGTCCAAGTTGTAGTGCACTAAGCTTACATTGATATGCCTGCCTTTAGACACGACACTGAGGCCATTAAGGTTTTGACCTAGTCGTACTCCCTAGGTCCTTCTCATGGACCGAACATGAATGTCCTCTAGCGTACCCCTCATTGTATCCTCTAGTTTTCATCATGGTCTTCCGCCAAAATCATATGTACATGATGCATGATTAATACATAATCCATTTATCTTTATAGCAATTGTCATCGTGTAGGGTCCTCCTGTCCGTCCACCTTTGTCCTTAATATTAAGGATAGTTTGATTCCTCATTCACATATGGCTGAGCATCTTAATAATTCACTTAAGTTATATCACTCATATTCTTGCCATCTATCCTTTTAGGTTTATGGGGTTAGTATTTACTGAGGATTATCCTAATTTCCTTATGACATTGTTCACATATGTTACCAAGTGGAGACTAATTAAGTCTTATTGAACTAATCTTCCTTACTGGGGCATAGATTATCTTATTCTCAGGGATTTCTTCTAAATGTTCTTCTAATTATCCTAGTTTATTTATGTGTGTACTTGATTGTTAACTAATTATTAAATTACTACCTTTTTTCTATTTGGTTGCGTCTTGTATCCCTATAGGGTTTCACCCACTTAGTAGAGGATTAACTTATGCACTGAGGTAGATGTGTTTTATTTTATTGGGATAGGTCTCTTAGCCTTCCTTGATTTAATTAGATTAGATAATGCTCTTATTTTTTTCTTGACTAACGCTCTTATCATAAGACCAAAGTATAACATGTAGATTGTCTTAGGTTATATGTTGGCAATTAAGGACAAAGTGGCCATATACCATCATCCATCACATTCTCACATCAATTCCTCGTACCCCGATGCATCATCATTTCACCATGTTTTTTTAGAGCATACCTCATCATGCCTTTCCACATCATCATCACATCATGCTTTCCCACCTCATTACTTATCACGTACAGACACTAGTGCAAAACATGGATATAATAACTGGATATAATCATAGGTTAGAGTGGACCAGTGATAAAAGAATGCACGGTGGCATTTTTGAAATTATAAGGTAACTATATAATCACGGGTGGTTAACAACTATGATTATAGGTTCATGGGTAATTATATAACCACAGATAACATCATAATCGTGATCATATCCTTAAATATATAATCACAGTTGTATTTCCAACCGTGGATATATAGTTTAGGGTTTAGGGTTTATTCATTGGGGACTGTATAATCACGATTGACACTACAACCGTGATTATATATTGATGGATACAATCACGGTTGTCACTTTAACCATGGATATAGAGTTAATATTTAACCAGGGGTATTGCTTTAACCATGATTATATTCGTAATATAATCATGGGTTCAAGGGGATCCGTGATTGTATATCTTTTCAGAAACTTCAAAAGCCACGCCTTTTAGCCTTTTTTCTGTTTCTCCTTCTTTCGCTCTGGTCTTCCTCTGCTTGTCCTCGTCCTCTATTTGCTCGCTCTCGCATTCATGTTGCTTGTCTTATCCCTTTTGTCCTCTTCTTGTCATCATCCATGGCTTCTTTTCCGGTAAGTCCTCCCCTAAAAGCTTCAGTGACTACCTTTTGAAAACTCATTTTATATTTTAAGTGATGGTATGCTATTGTACGCGTTGTGAACTTATAAACTGGTTTTCTTGTTTTGCTGTTTAGTTTGATTTACTATGCTTTGTGTTTTCATAAACAATGGGTATATGCTTTACTGCTTGTGACATCCCAGCGTTGTTGAGGGCGGGGAGTGATCGTCGGTGCATGGGCACGGACAATGAGCGGCTCCTGGCAGGCTTCTAGCGGGGAATGTGACATCCCGGGCACTGTTGAGGGTGAGGAGTGATCGCCGGTG
Source organism: Clitoria ternatea (assembly GCA_037962975.1). Lineage (NCBI taxonomy): Eukaryota > Viridiplantae > Streptophyta > Magnoliopsida > Fabales > Fabaceae > Clitoria > Clitoria ternatea. The sequence continues at coordinate 115,955,766 of CM075671.1, forward strand.
CATGGGCACGGACAAGGAGCGGCTCCTGGCAGGCTTCCAGTGGGAGGGACACATGAACGAACTGAATACATACCAGAATGAGAGGGATCCAAAGACTGTATAGGTATGGGACTATACAGTCGAGGATAGCTTAAAGAAATGAATTCGTACTACCTATACCAACAAATGCAGTAGCCTTTTTGGTAGCCTATCACTTAAGAACTCCAAAGTTAAGCGTGCTTAACTTGGAGTAATTCTGGGATGGGTGACCTCCTGGGAAGTTCTCAGGAAATGTGTGAGTGAGGACAAAAGCACATTGGAAAGGTCTCGTGTTGGTCTGTGTGGCGAGTCGTTCATTCCTGAAAAGCGGCCGGGGCGTTACAGTGGTATCAGAGCCTAGCCTCTCCTAGTACGGTATGGTTCGGGGACTAACCAGGCGGAAGCTGGTGGGCATGTGACATCCCAGCGTTGTTGAGGGCGGGGAGTGATCGTCGGTGCATGGGCACGGACAAGGAGCGGCTCCTGGCAGGCTTCCAGTGGGAGGGACACATGAACGAACTGAATACATACCAGAATGAGAGGGATCCAAAGACTGTATAGGTATGGGACTATACAGTCGAGGATAGCTTAAAGAAATGAATTCGTACTACCTATACCAACAAATGCAGTAGCCTTTTTGGTAGCCTATCACTTAAGAACTCCAAAGTTAAGCGTGCTTAACTTGGAGTAATTCTGGGATGGGTGACCTCCTGGGAAGTTCTCAGGAAATGTGTGAGTGAGGACAAAAGCACATTGGAAAGGTCTCGTGTTGGTCTCTGTGGCGAGTCGTTCATTCCTGAAAAACGGCCGGGGCGTTACAGTGGTATCAGAGCCTAGCCTCTCCTAGTACGGTATGGTTCGGGGACTAACTAGGCGGAAGCTGGTGGGCATGTGACATCCCAGCGTTGTTGAGGGCGGGGAGTGATCGTCGGTGCATGGGCACGGACAAGGAGCGGCTCCTGGCAGGCTTCCAGTGGGAGGGACACATGAACGAACTGAATACATACCAGAATGAGAGGGATCCAAAGACTGTATAGGTATGGGACTATACAGTCGAGGATAGCTTAAAGAAATGAATTCGTACTACCTATACCAACAAATGCATTAGCCTTTTTGGTAGCCTATCACTTAAGAACTCCAAAGTTAAGCGTGCTTAACTTGGAGTAATTCTGGGATGGGTGACCTCCTGGGAAGTTCTCAGGAAATGTGTGAGTGAGGACAAAAGCACATTGGAAAGGTCTCGTGTTGGTCTGTGGGGCGAGTCGTTCATTCCTGAAAAGCGGCCGGGGCGTTACAGATTCCCATCACTCGGAATCTAGAGTTCCATTCACTCGGGATTGACCCATCATATCATACTTAGTCACTTATATTCTAACACCCTAATTTAATAAATAAAATGAAACCCAAAACAGGGAAAATTTTTCCCAAAAATAAACTCAGCAGAACCGGGCACAAAAGAATAAGGGAATGAAAGGCAGGAGAAAGAAAAACCAATCAGAAACAGCCTAGCGAAAGAGCAAGAGCGCACAAGCGAAGCCCACAAAACAGTGTCCACTCGCTCAAGCGAGATCCAGCACGCTTGGACGAGAGAGCCTAACTCGCTCAGGCGAAGCACACCATGCTTAAGCGAACCAACCTAAAAGCCTTCCAAAGCACACACACTCGCTGGAGCGAATACCTTGTTCGCTGAGGCGAGTGATACACTCGGTAATTCCCATCACTCGGAATCCAGAGTTCCATTCACTCGGGATTGACCCATCATATCATACTTAGTCACTTATATTCTATCCTCAAGGGTCACATATACACTCCACTCAGTAAATGAGGATTATCCCACATGGTATCCATAAACCTACCTCACTCGGAAATAATCCATTGAACACCACTCGGTATATCTCAACCTCTATATAATCGGAATGTAATTCACATTCGCCACTCGGAATATTCCAGCCCGATCTACTCAGTGTATCCTATCTTATTCACTCGGGGAAACCATTAAGTTAAGTCCCACTCGGGCTTGCTCATATTTTTCACTCGGTAACAATCATTCCTAACATTACTCGGGAGATTCCCCCATTAAATCCCATATAGTATAGGTTCATCAAAGGGGTTTCTCTCAGAATCCTTTTAAGTATTCTCCACTCGGAAAAGAAGCCCAAACACTATCGTCTCACTCTGAATCATCAACTTAACACTATTTCATCCATCAACACTTCTCAATAATTCAACAACACTTCACAACCAATATAGTGTATGTTACTAATATAATCACACATGTATATATATGCGGACATACACTCGGATACTTATTATCCTAGCATCATTCATTCACCAACACTTATTATTCAATGTAATTAGCACCATACCCAAGCAAACATTTATATATATGTATACCTGTACTTGTCTACAATTCTGATAGGCATTGTTCATAAACAATATGTTAATTATCCTATTACATGAGAGCCGGCCAAGGCTACACTGACTAAACATAATAAATACAATATAAACACTCAACAGTCGGAGTGCACCTCACTCGGACTTGAGGCCTTATCATCACTTCCGAGTCCGACCTACACATACTAAAAAATGGTGTAGGGGTGAGCTTTTACATAGAAAATGACAGTTATTGACTCGGATTATACCTCAATCCTCAATTATACAATTTACATGGCTCAATCCATAATAATATATATACACCGCCAATTAATATAATAGTCACACAACATCATCCAATCGGAAGTTACACAATAACATACATTCTCAATCATAACATCACATTGCACTCGGCAACAGCATCAATACATACATATTCATTCAGTCAGAATTCACTCATACGACATCATCTAGTCGGAATTTACTCAAGCCATTCAAATCCATGCGAATCATGTTAGTCTCAATAACAATGCTCTTACACACATGCATACGGATCCGACTTAAACAGTGATTTCAGTTGCAGATTCCTTCCCGGCCCCTCGTCCACTAGCCCTTCCCGTGTGGTACCGGTCACCTCGTGACGTCTCGAGACTCAGCTTTAGCTCCGTCGGCTACCACGGGTCCTCATGGATCTAGCCAGGAATCTGTGACTGAAAATCATCTCATATGGCTCCAGATTCCTTCCCGGCCCCTCGTCCACTAGCCCTTTCCGTGTGGTGCGGTCACCTCGTGACGTCTCGAGACTCAGCTCTAGCTCTGTCGGCTACCACGGGTCCTCATGGAACTAGCCAGGAATCTGGAAGTCATCTCATAGGGTCCCTGACCTTCCACGGGTCACCTTTTTCTCATGTATGCAATCTCATGCAATTTCACAACAAGCATCCAAGCTTGCCAGGTGCGTCTCACGCAGCCATTAATAGATCACAGCCGATTCAACACAGCATATAGATTCACTCGGAATTTCACAGTTTCATCACAGCATCACATGCGTTTGTCATAGTAACTCACAATAAGCAAATCGGGGTAACAACACTACAGTACACCCACTCGACATTTTTAATGAAATCATCATGCATCTCAACACAACATTCCAAATGGAAATCAACATATCAACTCACATCTCATGCATACGGAAATTATGGTAACACTCATATTTACATGCATTTAGTCAGCATTCTCAGAAACATTAACATGCACTCTTGGACGAAATCACACAACACAAAACAGTTCAAAGATATCATAAATCCGGGAGTTGCATGCACAATTACTCGATCACAACACATCGATCTACACATTTCATACATAACACATCACATTAAAGCAAAACACCCGGAACCCGTCCATAAACTATGCATTTGGCATGCAAAGCGCCCCCTACCTGCTGTTAGGGTTCAGAGACTCTTCGAGTTACAATGCTGACCGATTGTCCCTTCTATTACTCCTCCTCTAACAGCTCCAAGGCACTTTCCAGCACAGCCTTCCAACTGGGACACTAACAGCTCCAAGCGGAAGAAGAAGAAGAGGAAAGAAGGTGACGGAGGGGAAGAAGAGGACAGGGAATGAAAACAGAACCGCGTCTTTGTTCCTCCCAAAAAGCCCTTAACTCTGTCTCTGTTCTTTCCAAGCGGACGATGCGAATGAGGGTGAAGAAGAAGAGAAACAGTAGCAAAGAAGGGACCAGATGCATGCACGAAGAAAGATGTCCAGCGTGAATAAAATGAGGGAAAGAGAGAGAGCTGAAGTTATTTTACACCATCAGGGGCACATGCGTCCTTTCGCCTGGCATTATTATTATTATCATTATTTATTCAATCATTTCTAACCAATCAGCAATTAGTCTAATTAATCATTAATCTCAATTCTATAATTAACCCTTAATTAATGGCTTAATCTCAATCAGTAAAAATCAGGATGTTACACTGCTCATAGGCTGTGTGTTTGTTTAGGTTTAGTGTTTATCTCATTTTGTCATATTGTATTGTTAGATTATTCACTTGTTTCCATTCATAGATGAAGATTCATGGCATTTGGTTTTTCTTTTTTCATAATTTTCCTTACAAATGTTCTCTGTTTTCCCTCATTAAGAGCTTCTATCAATGTCTAACCTTTATCTTTATTGTATTTGGTTATATTCTTTTAATGATTTATGTATGTTATATGGTAGAAATAAGAAACAGCTATAATAGATTAGGGAAGTCCTAGGAAAATGCTTGATTGTTAATAAGTTTTATTGTGCCTATCATCCTAGGAAAATGCTATAATAGATTAGGGAAGTCCTAGTTTGTATACATATTCAAATAAAAGAAGAAATCAACCTAAGCGATGGGTATAATACAAAAAAAGCAAGGCAAAATCAAAAGAATAAAACTTAACTTATTATAATAATATTATTAAAAACAAGGTCTAACATTTGTTACATATATTTTAAGTTACATAATTACTGTTGACACTTTTTTAAAAAGTAAAAATCTAATACCAATTTTTTTTATTTTTTGTTCATATTCCAATACCAAACAAAACTTGCAAAATGTCATAATCCTACACCATATCCATAATCCATAAAATAAAAGTTTAAACTTCAAAAGTCTCATAATCCATAATCCATCATCCAACACCATAATTCTACTTGAAAATAACACAAATTAAAAACATCATACTAATTACTAAATAAAAGTCCAAACTTTAAAAGTCTTATAATCCAACACTATAATCCATAATCCATAATCCAATCCAACACCAAATAATACTTTAAAAATAATACAAATTATTTTTAAAGTATTATTTTCCATTTTAAAGTATTATTTTTAATTAGAATTTACATTTTACTGTACAATATATAATGTTATTTCTGTTGTTTTTGTATGTGTATGGTTGTCAATGTTGCGAACTTGTTGGCACATACTAGTTAACTAGTATGAAAGTTGCTTTGTATGAGTGAACCGTAGTTCCCCGTTTGAGATTCGACATAAATGGTCATTAAATTAATTGATTTCATCATTTGTGTTGAATCTTAAATTGTCCGTTTGGACAGTTTAGGATGAAACAATTGTTTTTATACGTCGTTGGTATGTACAAGTTAGGAGTTACTTTAAAATTTGATAAAGTTTCGGTAACTTGCATTTTGTGTTGTTCTCTAGGCGCATATTTAGTTGTGGTTGAATTTGATTTGACCGCTCTCATTTTGTGTACTTAGAGACCAATGCGAAATGTTACTGAAATTTGACCAAATTTTAAAATAACTCCTAACCTGTATATATCAATGACCTATAAAAATAATTGTCATCCTGAATGGGTAGGACCACCACCTTTGTAGAAAAAGTAAGATTGATCATAGCACCTTGTAAACAGTTGGTATGGATCGAAGTTGGATAAATGCATCACGCATAAGTCTAGAGTACGAGGGGGAGTTGAATTATTTATAGAATTCGTAGCGAGGAATGTTAAGGAGGTGAATGGAAGGTATTTTTACCCTTGTGTTAAATGCTTAAACCTGCGTCGGCTAGACTTGGAAGAGGTGCGAGAACATCTATTGTCTGATGGTTTTCTTCATAGTTATACCCATTTGATATGGCACAGTGAAGATGTGGTGGTGCCAAGTACCAGCTCTTAAACTGAAAACTGAAGCCAGATGCATGACACCGATGTCGACATGGATGACCGACTTGAGGATATGATCCGTGATGTGGGGGTAGAAGGTTTTAAGAGAGCTTATGTATATACGATTCTGTGTGAGGATTCTGAGAAGCCATTGTATCCAAACTGCGTCAATTTCACGAGATTATCAGTAGTTTTCCGGTTATTTAATTTGAAGGCCATAAACGGGTGGACGGATAAAAGTTTCACTGATTTACTGAAGTTGTTGAAAGAAATTCTCCCAGCTGGAAACACCTTTCCGAATCGTAACTATAAGGCCAAAAAGGTGTTATGTCCTATGGGTTTAGAGTATACGAAGATACATGCATGCCCAAATGATTGTGTATTATTCAGGGTGAGTATGAAATGATTCATCGATGTCCTAGGTGTGGGGTGTCACGGTGTAAGAAGAAAGGGGCCGATTCTGATAAAGTATGTACTAAAGGGTCTCCTGCAAAGGTGTTGTGGTATATACCTATAGTTCCAAGACTAAAGCGTCTGTTTGTCAATGCAAATGATACAAAACTTATGAGAGGGCATGTTGATGAAAGGGTTGTTGACGGACTACTTAGGCATCTAGCAGATGGATCGCAGTGGAAAAAGTGGATACGATGTTCCTGGATTTTGCCCATGAACCAAGAAATGTTAGGCTTGCACTAGCCACAAACGGCATGAACCCGTATGGGAACCTGAGCACAAACCATAGTTCATGGCCTATTTTGTTGTTTGTTTACAACTTGCCGCCATGGCTGTGCATGAAGCGGAAATATGTTATGTTATCAATGATGATTTCTGGTCCATGGCAATCGGGGAATGACATTGACGTATATTTAACTCCATTAGTTGAAGACCTCAAAATGTTATGGGAAGACGGGGTTGATGTATTTGACAGGTTTGTAGGGAAATCATTCAAATTGTGTGCCATGTTATTCTGCACGATCAATGACTTTCCAATATACGGTAACTTATCTAGGTATAGCGTGATGGGTCATGAAGCTTGTCCTGTGTGTGAGGAGGGAACAAGTTCTGTATGACTGCACCATGGTAGGAAAAATGTTTATCTTCGACATCGAAGGTTTCTTAAAGCTAATCATCTGTTTCATAGGTTAAAGAAGTCATTCAACGGTGATCAAGATTTTGAAATGCCTCCTCCACCACTATTTGGTCGCCAGATATATGAAAAGGTGAAAGACGTCAACGTGGTGTTTGGCAAGTGTGAAAAATAATCCACCGCACAAGGTAGGTCATAAGGAGGAACCATTCATCATGGAAATGTAAGTAAAGCAAGTTTTTTATGTTACTGATCGAGCTGACAAACGGTGGTCAATCGTTATCCAAGGTAGACATAACATTGGAGACCCCAGTCTTGATGTTATGGAAATTTCATCTGCCACAACATGTATTCCGTTATCTGTCATGGAACATGACATAGATGATGTAGTTGCCAGTCGTCATGACCACCATGAAGGCTTATGGGAAAATATACCATCTTCAAAGGGTATGATTGATTGTATTGAATGTTATGTTAATGAATCATTGTATTAAATGTTATATTAATTATTCATTGTATTAATCATGTTACAAGTACTATATATTGACATTTAGTTTTTCCTTGTTTGGACAGATACTCATGGCTGACCAGGATCCACATTCTAGGTCTGACTCACAGGCTACACGTTCCTCTACTCGGAAGAGTAGAGGTGTTACCCAGATGTAGGGTATTGCACTCAGGCGTTATTAGGGAGAGAGGTTACGTGTTGACGTCAATGTCAACAGTGGTAGACTTGGTGGACTACATGCCTCAAAGTTTAGCAGTTACTTGGGAGTCGTGGCTCACACGAAGGTCTTCATTACTATCCCCGACTGGGATAATGTCGAGGAGCTTATGAAGAACAATATTTGGTCAGATATTCTGGTAATTTAGATATCATTTAAGTTTTATTTAAGTGTATTATTTCAAGTAATTCATAATAAACTATCTTATACGGACTAATTCCCACTTGTAGGACTCTTGGGAGTTACCAGCACATGACACACTGAGCAGGAAGATCCTCAGTATTATTACTGAGCGATGGAGGATATTCAAGTCCTTACTCACCAGGAGGTATGTAAGGACTTTAAATTCTTAATCAACAGTTTACCAATTGTCTTACTAATTTTTACCAATCTTTACTGTCATTTATGAATTGTAGGTATATATTCGGGGATGAGCAAGGACAGTTCCCCAAAGAGAAATATACCTTCATAGATTAGGAGACTTGGGATGCTTTCATTGCATCTAGGCATAGTGACCAGTGAATGGTATGTTGGTATTTAACATGATTAAATTATTTACAATTTAAACATAACTCTAACCCATTTTCTTTCTTCTTGTAAGTCATACGAACGAAGGCACAAAGCATCAGGAAGCTAAATGAATACCCTCACAGATTGTCACATGGGGGTTACCAACGATTAGAGGAGCACATGGCCCAGGAGAAGGCCAGTCAATGTCAGGCTAGCCAACCTGACACCGGTGTTGTGGATCCCCCTTCCCCACCTGCACGCCATGAGAAATAGAAGCAGGCCAGGGTCAGGAAGAGTGGGGAATACACTTCCTCACAAGCTCAGGAGGTCGCCTCATAGATAGTAAGTATTTGCCTTATAAAGTTTTCAGTATTTTGGTTTACATGAAGCACTAAACACTAACTTTTTTGGTTTCAGGATTCCTTAGTTGAGCAATCAACCCGAGGGTCTTTCGTAGCCCATGGTAGGCAGGATATTTTGACCACCGCCATCGGCAGGCAAGAGCACCTAGGAAAGGTACGTGCTGTTAGTCGAGGTCACAGCAAGTTGTAAATAATTGTACCCTGTCATTTTGTTTTCTATTAAACAATTATGGTTTAATCATTCATATTTCACAGGCCTCCGGAGCTATTACGGTGCTCCTGACCCGGCGTCCTTCATCGAGCTATTGGTGGAGCAGAGGGTTGAGTCGAGGGTGGCTGCTGTAAAGGCTGAGTGCTAAGAGCAGATGATGGTGATTCACGTAGAGATGTCCCAATTCAAGGAGGAGATAAAGGCCTCACTCAGCCATCACCAAGAGCCTACTGCCCCAGCTGTCAACCGACAGGTTAGATTTCTTATAGTATTTAACTATTCGTTGTTTGTAATTTATTTCTTTAATTGTTGAATAACTTGTGTTTGATGTGTAAATATGTAGGTATAGAGGGTTAGCACTAAGGTTTCGTGCGTTGCAGCTGATCCTGACGATTATAGGGTTGAGGTTGCGGATACCCATCAATATGACTTGTTCATTGATGGGTCGGAGGAGCTAGTTGCCACTGGCATAGTGTACAACATAGGCTCTATGGTTCACCATCAGTCATTACCTGATGGTATGTCCAGGGTCTCTGTTGTACTCATCCTTGAGGAGGATGCTGCTGTGCCAGTGGCAACTCCAGAGGTGCAGACCGTTGGTCAGGCGGTGGGACACTTCCTTTTGTGGCCCAACAGACTCCTGTCAATTGCTCCTCCACAGGTATAAACCTAAAACACTAACTGATTTGGTTATATTGTCAATTATGGTATAAACCCTTAATGTTTAATTATTCAACAGGAAGCAGGGCCGACATTAAAGTAGCCAGACCCCATCGACGATCCGATCCAGATGCTATGGAAGGTTGGTGGTGACTTAGGAGAGGATGCTCTTGAGGTACCATGGCAGCCATTGGTGTTCATCCGTCCAAGTTCACTACCGGTTTACATTACGCGAAGTGACTTAGTGAGATTATGATGGGATCGACGATGCTGAACATATCCATTATTCAGCTGTAGAAGCTGTAAGTATATCATTTTTATGTCCAATTATTTCATTATACAAGTTATTTGTCGCTAACCATGTCTAAACTTTTTTAGGTGTCTGCATAAAATCTATGTGGACTTGGGTTTCGATGGAACTTATGGTTTCTTAGATCCTTCTTTCATAGAGGAGAGGAAACAACAAGGAAGACACTCAGGCATACATCCAGAATTGGTTGTATCAGTCTAGGAAGACGGTATACCTGGCCCCGTATCATAAAGGGTAAGATTCTATTCCATAATTATTGTCCATTAATTTTTGCATTTTGAAGTCTCACTTATCACTGGTAACTGCAACGCTCATTGGATGCTCGTGGTGATCTGTCCCTGGGCTTATGTAGCTTTATACTTTAATTCTATGCATGGGACTGTTCCTCAAGACCTCAAAACAATAGTAGACGCGTAAGTTAATCCCTAAAAAATAAAATAACTTTCTACAAATTCGATTACATTATTTTTGTTCTTCTATGATTCTAACTTATCTTGTGTTTTATTCTAACGTAGGGCGGTGGTTGGATACAGTCGACTGCATGGAAGTAAGTCCACCGGAAGAAAACTCGTGTGGGTGCACCCAAAAGTAAGTCAATCGAATTCATTCAAATCTTTATTATATTTTGAAAACTTGATTTCAATTATTCTATATTTTATGTCCATTGTAGTCTTATAGGTAGGAGGGTAGCTACGAGTGTGGCTATTACATCATGTGCACCATGCTGACCATTGTCCAAGAACATTTAGTAGATGGATGGACAGATATAAGTCTCACTTGCCTAGTTTTCTACTAATTTGATCAAATTCATGCATAAAATATAGCTTTTGTTCTAATTGTTTTCTGTATTATTTGTAGTACTTTCAGGACCGATCATACTTCCCTAGGACACTTGTAGATAATGTTAGAAAGCAATGGGCCGCATACTTCATTAAAGTGACACAAGGACTTGGATAGATATAGGATTTTTATTCTTTTATAGTTGTACCTACTGTAGGGTTAGGGGTTTAGGGTGTATTAGTTTACATTCATGTCAATTGTATATAGTTTAAGGTTTAGGATTTGATAGCAAATTAATGTTATATAATTGTATATAGTTTCATTTTCTACATTGTTATGATTTGATAGCAAATTAATATATATACATACCATTTGTTTTCATTTCTTGTTGCTGCATATGCTGGGGATATACTGTGCTGACTGTATCATATTGCAGGTTTGGGAAATCAATAAAACAGAGCCCATATTAAAAAAAACCTCATATTTAATCACGGTTATTACAATAACTGTGGTGATAGATACACTTTAATCATGGTTGTTACCATAACCGTGATTATATATAGTAATGCAAATGGGCGTTTATGACCACATGTAATCACGGTTATGGTTGGCAACCATGATTAAATATGGTCTTATTTAATCACAGTTGTAAACAACCGTGATTAAATAGAGTCTTATGTAATCATGGTTATAAACAACCATGATTAAATAGGGTCTTATTTAATCACAGTTATAAACAATCGTGATTAAATGGGATCTATCATCACGATTGCCAACCGTGATTAAAAGCCTATTTTAAACGTGATTAAATCCCTTTTCTGCACTAGTGAGACCCTACCAAGACTCGGCCTTTAATTTATATTTCATGACTTAACACATCATAATGGATATCATGTGCAATTCTTCACACATCACAATTTTACACAATCACACCATATCTACTTTAGTCATTCCATCACACACATAACCACACAATTTTGTGTAATAGATTCATGCATATGCCCACATAATCACTTAGCACGTTATTCATCACATCGGTCTTCAAGCATACACATAATCATCACATAATTTCACACACACACATCGTTATTAAACACCTTGATTTCCTCTTATACTTTATTTTAACTTATCTCATCTCCTGGTTATTATTTATGGAATTACTTATCTAATTTTACTTTTATCATAAAGATACTTATTATTAATGAGGTTTCCATGTCTTAGCTTTTATTTTTATTACTGAACTGTTCTTTACAGGGGGTGTAGAAGTGTGCTGTTCTTTACAGGGGGTGTAGAAGTGTGCTTGTAGAACAACTCAAAATATAAATATAAGTGTGTTTTGATACAAAGCAATGTATGTATAAGTATAAATACAAAGAGTCTTCGTATGCTGAGGCGGAGTGCAATGTACTCTGGGGCGGAGTCACAGTCCGCCTGACAGGATCTCCGTTGCCTTGACCCGATTGGGGGTGGTACCTGCAATCGTTCTCCGACGCTCAAGTCAGTATTTCAGAATACTTAGAGACTTAGAAAGACAGTCAGAGAGAATTATGCAAGTAAGAGAGTGTAAGGTTCAGAGAATGGGAAAGATCCCTTATACCTTTTCAAGAGAGGTTTATATACCTGTCACGGGTGCTGCATTATTGGTAGGACCCGCTCATTGTCTCCAGGCATAATGCTGAAAAGGTAGTGGGTCCCTGCGCCGTTTACTAGCACCATTATTGTAGTAGGTATCACAACTTGTCTGGAAAGCGTTAGTGCTTTAATATTTTATTGTTATTTCCCTTTATGCGTGACAGCGTGATTCCCATTATTAACCTCTCAAGACAGAGTCAATCTCGTGCCGGGGTTGTGAGTATGGGCTCGCTACGCAGTGTGGGAAATTCAGTATTCCGCCTGAGTTGAGCCTATGGCTTGGCGGAGTAACAACTTTGGCGAGGTTACATTCCTTGACGGAGTAACATGCCTGGGCGGAGTTACGTTCCTTGGCGGGGTAACGTGCCTGGGCGGAGTTATGAACCTTGGCGGCGTTACTTGCCCTGGCGGTGTGCACCCCGTATTGTATTTGTAGTGTATTTGAAAAATACTTCTCTTTATTCCAAATGCTGATCTGGCAGGGCATTGAAGCCATGCTCTTGGGGGCCGGTGTTAGGACCGGATCATATGCCCCCTAGCTTGTTATAGTGACTGGCGGAGTCACTTTAATAAGCTACAACACTTAAGTTTAGCTTTTGTAGGCATGGGTTTAGGCGGCATTTGCCAGTTCAGGATTTGTGGACAAGTGCTTTCGTGCATTTATTAGCTGTCATCACTTGTCACGCCTGTCATTGATGCGCCTCGAAACCACGTTTTTTGTTCTTCAGTCTCCTATTGCCACGTATGCCCTCGTAACGGTTGCCATTCTAATGATGGGACATAAATGCGCGTGATGGCAATTGAGAACCGTTTTCGAGGTTATTACCGTGGGCCTTGGATTTTGAAAACGTGGCCCATGAAATATCTGCCCTTAGATATATCTTTTGGTTTCAGTAAAAAAGGAACCGTCAGTGGGGTAAATCCAACGGTTGTAATCGCATGTTTCAATTTTAGAACCGTCGACGAGATTCATCTAACGGCTGCAAACACATCTTCGAAATTTCTGAGGATTCGCTTATTTTCCCCCCAAGCCATGCCTATAAATAGGTAAACTCTCAGAAGGGGAATGTTTTGCTTCATCTCTCTGTTCGTATTTGTTTGCTGAAAGTGTTTTTGCTATTCTTTTGCAAGTTCACTGGTGTTTGGAGTTCTTCTATCTTTCAGAAGCTTAAGGTATTTGCTTCTTCTTCTTCTTTGCTTCTTCATTTCCTTTGGGTTAGCTTTGTTTCCCCTTATTGTGTGTTTGTAAAAAGGAAGATGAGAGGAAAGAGGGCAGGGTCACGTTCTAGGGTTTCTGTTCATCCCATGTTTTCTGACATTGAGAGTGGAGATGATGCTTTTTATACTGGGAGGGACTCGACGTTTTATAGCAGCGTGGAGTACTTTAGTAATGCTGTACATTCATTTGTGTCAGGAGGTGTTTCCCATACACAAGTGCTGACTATGGCAGAGTGCAGAAATGTTGTATTGCATGGGTTGGATTGGGAGAAAACACTCGAGAATGACCCTTACTGTTGGGTTGAGGAAGATGTCAAGGATGCTTCCTCTCGACATGCGACGACAAGCGGAGGGGTAGTGGAGTTGCCTGTTCCGGTATGGAAGGACGAGAAATATGAGGATAGGTTCATCGTCCGTTCACCCAAGACGTATGAACGGGTCTGCCATCGTCCTCAGGATAATCGTACCATATATATGTACGATATTCTGTTCACCCAGTTAGGGGTGCGCTTCCCATTGAATAAATTCCAGATGGGTGTGCTTAGGTTTTTGGATTGTGCCCCTTCCCAGCTGCATCCGAATGGTTGGGGAATAGTTCGCAGTTTTGAGGTGATGGCTGAACATTTGGGGTTTACGCCTACGGTGGCGTTGTTTTTCTCCTTCTGCCGTATTATGAGGAGAGTAAATACGAAAACCGGCGGCATGGGTTTTGTGACTCTCCGGGCGGAGCCAAAGATTTTGAATTTTAAGGCGTTTGCTGACTCCGCCAAAGAAGGCGGACTTCATTTCAGGATGAGTTTCGTGAAGGTATCCGTCAGGAAGGGCAAACCTGTCTTTTGGCGGAATAAGGAGGGTGTTGACAAATTCCCAGTGGCATGGACGCATGAGCATTTTCTCTTAACCAAACGAGCGTATGAGGTTGAAGAGGGTGCTCTATCGGCGGCGTCTGTGGAAGTACTCCGGATTTTGAAGGAGTACAACTCCGTCCACAAGCTGATTCTTTGCCGAAGGCTGCTTGGGCGGGATGCTCAAGGATATTTGAGTAATATTATGAACAATTTGCAATGTGATTGAGTGTTTCCTCTACCTTGCATTTTCTAACTGAATCTTCATCTTGTTATTTTGCAGGAGAAATCGCGGAGTTCCCTGGGATGGACCGTATTAAGCAGATGCAAATGAGCCGCAGGGAAAGGAACGCGGAGAATAATGTGCAGCCCAGGAGGAATTTGACTGCTGCTCTCACAAAGACCCTTCCCTTCCCTGCCTCCACCAACATAGCAAATTTTGAAGGTGGTGCAGGATCTTCAGCAGCTACTGTTGAAAGGCGTTCTAAAAAACGCCAAGAACCAGAAGCTGCTGAAGAAGAAGAAGAGGAAATAGACCTCCAGCCTTTGCAAAGAAGGAGGACCAAGGGCAAGAAAAGGGCTGAGGCGGGGACATCAATCGATGCCGCCATTGATTTGGAGGAGACTCCGGAAGTACCTGTTGTGGGTACTTCTGCTGATATGGGCGGAGCCGAAGGCATTTTCGAAGAAGATATCGAGGGGGAGCAAGTGGAGGGACTTCAAGCTGCTTCTGGCCAGGAAATGGGGGACCAGACAGAGGGAATTCAAATCTCCCCAGTCCGCCCGTCTGAGGATCCCGCCTTGAGCTTGACCGCCCGAAGGACGGCCGTTTTTCCCATTGATATACCAGGGGAAACATCTAGGCGGCTTGTTTCTTTGCCTGAGGCGGGGTCTCGCTTGAATCCCTTCTTATACTTTACAAATACGGGATTCCGCCAGTCAGAGAGGCGTGACCCAGAATTCATTCTCCGCCCCGACATCGACTTCGAGGAGGTACCGGAGGCTGCCGCAGCTGCGAGGTGGCACCTTTCTGAATTAGATGGTTTCTTGGCTTCTGTTCCCCGGATAGCTGAGGTTGCTGCTGAGGCGAACATGTTCCAAGCATCTTACCACGAGTCAGTGGAAAAGATTCGTAGCTTGGAGCATGACAATGAGCAGTTGTCCGAGGTGATCAAGGCCAAGGACAAGCATCTGGACACCGCCGATGCCAACACCAAAAAGCTGGAGGAGGAGCTGGCTCGGGTGAGAGCTGATAAAGCTTTGCTGGAGAAGCAGGTCTCCGGCTTAAAAGAGCAAAACAAAAAACTGGGCGAGGAGGTGAGTGGCCTGACCCAGGTGAGGGCTGACAATAATCTGCTAAAACAACAGATTTCAGATTTAATTCAGCAGAAACAAAAATTGGGCGAGGATGCAAGTGAGCTCCAGCAGAGGTTGATTTTTCTTGAACTTGATAAGGCCACTGCTGAAGATACCTGGGTGGCGGAGTTAGACCAAGCAGCTACTGCGTACACTAACCTTGAAAAACAGGTTGAAGTGTTACAAGCTGAAAAAGCTACCTCTGAGGCCGTCAATGAAAAGCTTGACAAGGATTTACAATCCACGCTGGATGCGGCTGAGGCAGCGATTGATGATGCTTTCAGCATGGCTGTTCGTCAACTCCGTTACCGCAATCCAGGTGTTGCTCTAACCACCACAGGCATTCATCCTTATTATGAATTCATCCATGGAGAATTGATGGTGCCTGTTCAAGGGGGTCATGCTCCTGCGCCCAATGACGAATATGTTTTGGCGGACTTGCCTCCCTCTCAGAGTTTAAGCAAACCTGGTGAAGGTCAAGCCACCTCTGTCCAACAAGAAGGGACGCCGTCCAACCCTTAAAGACCAGCTCCTGAGACCTTTCGCCAGCTTTTATTTTTTTGAATTTTGTTAATATTGCCTTGTTCCAGGATAGGCTCTGGACTTTTATCAATTCTTGACAATATTAATAAAGTATATTTCCTGCAAATGTATACTTGTTCATAGATGTAGTGTTTAAGTCCGTCGTATTTATGCCTTGTATAATGATATTGAGAAGGCGGAATATTTATCTGAGGACTTAATGAAATATGACTAAGTATAACGAGGCGGAATGGCCTTTTTGAGAATTTAACTGAAGTAATTTCAACAGTGAGGCGTAGTAACCTCGTGGGAATTTCGTTGAAATGATTTTAATAGTGAGGCGTGGTAGCCTCTTAGGAATTTCCAAGGAATAGATTCCGTAAGAAGGCGGAGTGGCCTCTTAGGAATTTTAATGAAATGGATTCCGTAAGAAGGCGGCGTGGCCTCTTAGGAATTTCAATGAAATAGATTCCGTAAGAAGGCGGAGTGGCCTCTTAGGAATTTCCATGAATAGATTCCGTAAGAAGGCGGAGTAGCCCCTTAGGAATTTCAATGAAATAGTATTCCGTAAGAAGGCGGAGTGGCCTCTTAGGAATTTAAAGGGAATTGGATTCCGTAAGGAGGCGGCGTGGCCTCTTAGGAATTTCAATGAAATGGATTCCGTAAAAAGGCGGAGTGGCCTCTTAGGAATTTAAAGGGAATTGGATTCCGTAAGGAGGCGGCGTGGCCTCTTAGGAATTTCAATGAAATGGATTCCGTAAGAAGGCGGCGTGGCGTCTTAGGAATTTCCATGAATAGATTCCGTAAGAAGGCGGAGTAGCCCCTTAGGAATTTCAATGAAATAGTATTCCGTAAGGAGGCGGAGTAGCCCCTTAGGAATTTCAATGAAATTGTATTCCGTAAGGAGGCGGAGTTGCCCCTTAGGAATTTCAATGAAGTTGTATTCCGTAAGGAGGCGGAGTTGCCTCTTAGGAATTTAAAGGGAATTGGATTCCGTAAGGAGGCGGCGTGGCCTCTTAGGAATTTCAATGAAATGGATTCCGTAAGAAGGCGGAGTGGCCTCTTAGGAATTTAAAGGGAATTGGATTCCGTAAGGAGGCGGCGTGGCCTCTTAGGAATTTCAATGAAATGGATTCCGTAAGAAGGCGGCGTGGCGTCTTAGGAATTTCCATGAATAGATTCCGTAAGAAGGCGGAGTAGCCCCTTAGGAATTTCAATGAAATAGTATTCCGTAAGGAGGCGGAGTAGCCCCTTAGGAATTTCAATGAAATTGTATTCCGTAAGGAGGCGGAGTTGCCCCTTAGGAATTTCAATGAAGTTGTATTCCGTAAGGAGGCGGAGTTGCCCCTTAGGAATTTCAATGAAGCACAATTTTACAAGTGTTGAACTTACTTGAACTTGTTGGGTAGTGCTTGAGTTTGTTTCTCATGTACTCCGTAAAACGTTGGGAGTTAAGCAGAGTCAAGTTTTGGATGGAATGTTCATCCTTTTGCATTTTGATTGGAGTGCGACTCCTTCGAGGCGGTATGGTGCAGCATATAGCTGTGACACCAATTCATCCTGCAAGAATTTGGTTAAACCTTCGAGGCGGTATGGTGCAGCATATAGCTGTGACACCAATTCATCCTGCAAGAATTTGGTTAAACCTTCGAGGCGGTATGGTGCAGCATATAGCTGTGACACCAATTCAACCTACAAGAAATTGGTTAAACCTTCGAGGCGGTATGGTGTAGCATATAGCTGTGACACCAATTCATCCTGCAAGAATTTGGTTAAACCTTCGAGGCGGTATGGTGCAGCATACAGCTGTGACACCAATTCAACCTGCAAGAAATTGGTTGGGGTTAGCGTGGTGCAGCATATAGCTGAGACACCAGCTCTTCCCACAAGAAGCCTGCAGGACCTTGGGGGTGAATTAGTGCAGCATATAGCTGTGACACTAGTTCTTTCCATAGGCGGCCTGCAGGACCTTGGGGTCGGTATGGTGCAGCATATAGCTGAGACACCAATCCTTTCCCCCCAAGGAGTTTTCTGTACCTTAGGGTCGGTATGGTGCAGCATATAGCTGAGACACCAATCCTTTCCCCCCAAGGAGTTTTTTGTACCTTAGGGTCGGTATGGTGCAGCATATAGCTGAGACACCAATCCTTTCCCCCCAAGGAGTTTTCTGTACCTTAGGGTCGGCATGGTGCAGCATATAGCTGAGACACCAATCCCCCAAGGAGTTTTTGTTGACTCCGTTTGTGAAGCGACGTTGCATGTTGGTTGATCTTTATGGAATAAAGAGTTATGCGTTTGTGCTTCAATTTTAGAGTCGTTTTATCTGCATGGGAATAAATTCTGCCATGGATAATCAATTCAGAGTTAGAGTGAAGATTAAATGCAGGAAGGCATTTCATTGAGAATGGAATTACATAAAAGATTGAGTTGGGAGATATCTTTTCGAAACCTTTTCAAGGAAAGCATACAGAGGAGGATCCTTGAGTTAGGAAGAAAAGATCATACCGTATTACCCAACTAACTGTAATATATGCGTAAATTCAAAATGTTCCATTTATTTCTGACCGGAGTGCCATCCAAGTTCTCTAGGCGGTATGTACCCTTGCCCAAGACCTCGGTGACTCGGTATGGACCTTCCCAATTTGGTGCCAACTTGCCTTGGTGCGCAAATTTGTTGCCAATGTTGGTCCTTCTCAGGACCAAATCTCCCTCTTTGAAACGGCGTTCACACATGCGTGCGTTATACCGTTTGGCGGCCTTTGCTTTGACAGCTTGATCTCTCACAAAGGCTTCCTCTCTCAACTCCGCCAAAACCTCCAATTCGTGTGCGAGGTTCTGTTGATTGGCTTCCTCATTGAAATAGAGGACTCGAGCTGAGGGGGCTGTTAATTCAATGGGAATGACCGCCTCGACTCCATATGTCAGCCGATATGGAGATTCATTCGTAGTGGAGTGTGGGGTGGTTCTATATGCCCATAAAACGTGGCATAACTGATTTGCCCAGTCTCCCTTTGCCTCACCAAGGCGTTTTTTGAGGCCCTTCAAGATTTCTCTGTTGGCGACCTCAGCTTGTCCATTGGTTTGAGGGTGTTCCACAGAAGAGAAAATCTGCGTGATGCTAAGATTTTCTAAGAGTTCAGTGAACTTGCGATCTGTGAACTGGGTGCCATTATCAGTGACTATGCGTTCGGGGACTCCGAAACGTGCAATGATATTCTCATAGACGAATCTTCGAGTCCTGGCTGACGTTATGTGCACCACTGCCTCTGCCTCAATCCATTTGGTGAAATAATCAACACCAACTATCAGGTATTTGATACCGCCGGGCGCAGTTGGGAATGGACCTAGAATATCCATACCCCATTGATAGAAAGGCCAGGGTGTCACTGATGATGACATTTCCTCAGCTGGGGTATGGTGAAAATTTGCGAATCGTTGACATTGATCGCATTTTTGAACATATGAGGCAGTGTCTTGCTTCATAGTGGGCCACCAATACCCCGCCCTGAGGATTTTTCTCACTAGACTTTGTGCCCCTGGATGATGTCCACTCTGCCCTTCATGGACTTCTTCCAAAACAGCTTGCACCTCGTTTTCATTTATGCAAATTAAGTATGGGACAGAAATTCCTCGGCGGTATAGCTGCCCATCTAGGAGCGTATAATAGGGTGCCTCCCTCCTTAGCTTCTTTCGCTCAAGATCATCCGTGGGTAATTGTCCATTAACAAGATAACGAACTATTGGTGTTACCCAGGAGTTATCATCAACGGGGCGGCTTTTAATCATATGAATTGAAGAGGGAAGGGATATACTTGGCTCGGCCAGAGTACTCTGTACGACCGTGGTTGTACACCCCGCCTTCTTTGTGCTGGCTAATCTGGACAGGATATCAGCACGCGTATTTTCTTCGCGAGGTACATGCTTGAAAGTTACTTCATCGAAGCGCTGTTTCAACTCATTGACGCAGTCTAGATATTGTTGCAGTAGAGGTTCTTTAGCCTGATACTCACCAAGAATTTATGAGATGACTAGTTGAGAATCACTGCATAGGGTGACAGTTTTGGCCCCAATATCTTGTGCTGCTCTGAGTCCGGCTAAACAGGCTTCGTACTCCGCCTGATTGTTAGACGTAGTGAAGGTAAAGTGCAATGAAATTTCAAGATGTACCCCGTCATCACTTTCTACAACGATTCCTGCCCCACATCCTTTGCTGTTTGAAGACCCATCGACGTATACTGTCCAGTGTGAATGATCTGCATCTGGGCTAGAGCCTGTTAATTCAACTACGAAATCTGCTAGGACTTGTGCCTTGATAGCAGTTCTTGGTTCGTAGGATATGTCGAATTCAGAGAGTTCTATGGCCCATTTGATCATCCTTCCTGCCAAGTCTGGCTTGAACAATATAGTACGGAGTGGTAAGTCTGTACGAATCAGGATGGGATGTGCATGGAAATATGGTCTTAGACGTCGTGAGGCCCAAACAACTGCAAGTGCTGCCTTTTCAATCTTCTGATAGCGGCACTCTGCACCATGCAATGTTTTACCAGTGAAGTATACCGGTCGTTGGCCTTCGACTGTTTCTTTGACCAGTGCCACTGCCAGCGCTTCATCTGAAACAGACAAATAAACGATGAGTTGCTCACCTGGGCTTGGTTTTACCAGGATTGGAGGGCTGGCTAAGACATTTTTCAAGCTCTGGAAGGCCGCCTCTTGCTCTGGGCCCCAATTGAATTTTTTATCCTTCTTCAGCATCTTGTACAAGGGGAGAGAGCGATGAGCCATTTTTGGCATGAATCGTGCTAGAGCAGCGATTTTGCCATTGAGGGATTGTACCTCTTTCAATGTTTTGGGGCTCTACAACTCTTGTATCACACGACACTTGTCAGGATTAGCTTCTATGCCTCTTTGCGTTAACATGAAACCCAAAAATCTCCCCCCAGGCACAGCAAATGTACATTTTAGTGGGTTGAGTCTCATGTTGTATTGCCGTAGGCGTTGAAAAATGAGGCGTAAGTCTTCAACATGGTCTCCTCCTTCTGGGGTTTTGGCGATAATGTCATCAATATAAACCTCCACCAGCTTTGTGTGCATGCCCTCAAAGACTTTGTTGATCATGCGCTGGTAAGTGGCCCCAGCGTTCTTCAGCCCAAATGGCATGACATTGTAGCAAAAGACCCCTCTGTCGTTGATAAATGCTGTTTTCTCCTGATCATCCTCGCACATTGGAATTTGGTTGTATCCGGAGTAAGCATCCATGAAGGATAGATACTTGTATCCTGATGAATCGTCAACCAGCCTGTCAATGTTGGGGAGAGGATAAGGATCTTTGGGACAACATTTATTCAAATCAACGTAGTCTATGCACATGCGCCATTTGCCATTGGCTTTCTGCACCATAACCACGTTGGACAGCCAAGAAGAGTAACGGAGTTCCCTGATGAACCCCGCCTTAAGGAGTTCTTCAGTTTGTTCGCAAGCAGCATTTTGCTTAGCAGGACCCATACGCCGTTTCTTTTGTGCCACTGGCTTAGTTTCAGGATACACCGCCAGGCGGTGGCAACAGAAGTTAGGATCCATACCAGGCATGTCTGCGGCTGTCCAGGCAAAAATCTCCTTATATTCATGGAGGAGTGCAATCAGTCTCGCTTCCATGTTAGGCTCCAGCTTGTCATTAATGTTAGTTATTTGCTCCGGGGTGCTGCCCAAAACAATAGACTTGGAGCCACCTTCAGGAGTTGGTTTCAAAGGGTTCAGTGGGTCTATAGAAGACTCCGCCCTGGGATCAAGATCCACCAAGTTGACGGATGCCGCCGCACTGTTTCCTTCATTCAATTTCCTTTTCTTAGACATGGTTTCAAGCTTCACCATGTTAAGACTTAAATTGTAACAGTAACGAGCCATCTCCTGGTCACCCCTGACGGATGAGACTTGATTATCTTTATCAATGAACTTGATTAACAAGTGGGGGGTTGAAACGATGGCTTCCATGGCATTCAGAGTAGGCCGCCCAATGATGCCATTGTATGGGGATTTAACATCAATGACGAGGACCCTGGATTTCACAGTCCTTGCTCCAGGTTCACCATCGAAGGTAATCCTTGTATCCAAGTAGCCTTTAGTAGGCTGTTTGGCGCCATTAAAGGCTGTGAGGTCCTGTGTGTAAGGCTGCAAATCAGCGTCAGTCAGTCCCATGCGTTTAAAACAGTCATAAAAAATAACGTCGCAGGAACTTCCCTGGTCAACAAGGATGCGTTTTACATCCATATTAGCGATCACCGCAATGATCACTACTGCATCATCTCCCTCAGGGATGGTTGGGCCAAAATCATCATCTGTGAAAGTTATAGGCGGAGTCTGAACTCCGTCCCTGAATGGGCGATATTCTTTGTTCTTGCCCTGCACAGATAAGATCATACGATGATGATTTTTCCGGGCGTTGTTTGAGGGTCCGCCTCCTGCGAAGCCTCCAGCAATCATGTCCACCACCTGCCTTTTACCTCGCGACCTAGGTTCAGGGCTCGGTTCTCGTTGGGCGGACTCCAAAACAATGCCTTTTTGTTTCTCTGACACCGCCGTACGCTTTGGTTCCCGAGTACTATCAGGATCCGGAGAGCGATCACGATGTCGTTTTTCAAACTTCTCAGGCTCATCATGAGATTTGCCTTTGAACAGGTAATGTTTCAGTTTACCTTCTCGAATGAGCACCTCAATAGTATTTTTGAGTTGCTTGCATTCTTCCGTGGTGTGGCCAACTGATTCATGGAATTCACAATATTTCCTTGGGTTTCCACCGCGCCTGATTGGGGGTGGACGTTGAATTCCATAAACATTGAGGGTGGTCCATCCTATCTCACGCAAGATTTGTTCGCAGGTTGTGTTCAGTGGTGCATAGTGAGCAAAATTGAACACGCGTCTATCTTGCTGTTTAAAAGGTTGGTTCCCTACTTTGTCTCTTTGGTTGGATTTGTCATTCTTCAACAATTTATCTTTCCCTTTGTCTTGGGATGGAGTTGCAGGGAGTGGTTTGCTGCGAGATGCAGTGGCTTCCAGATGCATCTCAATACCCACGTACTTAGATGCCTTCCTGCGAAATTCCTCCATCGTAGTTGGAGGTCCCTTTGCCAAAGACAAAGCGAAAGGTGACTTTGGTTGCATAGCTTCTATGAGAATATGCAACTGGATTGCCTCAGTCAGATCAGGGACCATGGCCGCCTCTTTATAAAATCTCTTAAGGAAATCCTTCAGAGATTCTTTGTCGCCTTGTTTGATCTGAGCCAAGGTATGAGAGGTTCTAGGTGCATCCCTGGAGATCACGAAGTGGCTTCCAAAAGCTGAGGCCAGCTCCTCCCACGAATCAATGGAACCTGAAGGTAAGCTCTTGAACCAGCTAAGAGCTTCACCTGTAAGAGTTCTGGGAAACATTCTACACATGATGTCCTCCTCAGCTCCTAGAAACATGGCCTCATAGATATAAGCATCTAAATGCTTAGAGGGATCTGTTTCCCCAGTATATTTCCCTATAGAAATGGGCTGCATGGTTTGCAAGTGTCTGGGTACATGTACATTCATGAGCCTTTTGGAAAATGGGATACTCATCTTATATCCTGAGGGGGAAGCGTTTGAGCCTGCTCTCCTTCCTTCCTGATGCTGAGCATTTACCAGTGGGAGGCTTCGTTGCTCCTCCATGTACGTAGGAATACGAGAGTAGTGAGGAGTACTTGATTCCTCCTGCATGTGTGATTCATGATGTGGTTGTCTTGCGGGACCAGCTTTCTCATGCGCTGGGTTTACTTTTTCACGACGAAGTTCTGCAAGTTCTTCTCTCAAGATTCGAATCATGTCATCTCTCGGATCTGGAGAATCAGCCTGCGTTGCTTTTTTCTTAGCACCATCATCGAAGTTAAGGCGTCTGGGATTGCGTGGAGGAGAATCCTCGTTCTGCATCTCTGGTCCTTGTCCCTCCATTGATGATGAAGATTGATCAAGATTGTGGGATTACCTAGTTTACAGGTCCCACTGGGCGTGCCAATGAACTGTTCTTTACAGGGGGTGTAGAAGTGTGCTTGTAGAACAACTCAAAATATAAATATAAGTGTGTTTTGATACAAAGCAATGTATGTATAAGTATAAATACAAAGAGTCTTCGTATGCTGAGGCGGAGTGCAATGTACTCTGGGGCGGAGTCACAGTCCGCCTGACGGGATCTCCGTTGCCTTGACCCGATTGGGGGTGGTACCTGCAATCGTTCTCCGACGCTCAAGTCAGTATTTCAGAATACTTAGAGACTTAGAAAGACAGTCAGAGAGAATTATGCAAGTAAGAGAGTGTAAGGTTCAGAGAATGGGAAAGATCCCTTATACCTTTTCAAGAGAGGTTTATATACCTGTCACGGGTGCTGCATTATTGGTAGGACCCGCTCATTGTCTCCAGGCATAATGCTGAAAAGGTAGTGGGTCCCTGCGCCGTTTACTAGCACCATTATTGTAGTAGGTATCACAACTTGTCTGGAAAGCGTTAGTGCTTTAATATTTTATTGTTATTTCCCTTTATGCGTGACAGCGTGATTCCCATTATTAACCTCTCAAGACAGAGTCAATCTCGTGCCGGGGTTGTGAGTATGGGCTCGCTACGCAGTGTGGGAAATTCAGTATTCCGCCTGAGTTGAGCCTATGGCTTGGCGGAGTAACAACTTTGGCGAGGTTACATTCCTTGACGGAGTAACATGCCTGGGCGGAGTTACGTTCCTTGGCGGGGTAACGTGCCTGGGCGGAGTTATGAACCTTGGCGGCGTTACTTGCCCTGGCGGTGTGCACCCCGTATTGTATTTGTAGTGTATTTGAAAAATACTTCTCTTTATTCCAAATGCTGATCTGGCAGGGCATTGAAGCCATGCTCTTGGGGGCCGGTGTTAGGACCGGATCAATTACCAAAGGGGACGATACCCCCTTTATACACTTAATACTTACCTTTTAATTTATTATGGTACTATATGCTAATCATAACTTATTCTTTTTATTAGTCTAGTTTTATACTTAAACATTTATCTGGCTGATACATTTTTCGTAAAATGTGGGTAGTGTGTCTCTTATTTCCCTTGTTATAATTCCTAGTCACCACCCCTTTTATTTAATTACGATTATTAGCTCATAAAACATTACTTCCTTTCTAGCGACTACCATTTTCATTATTTATCACGAAAATCATATTTGTGGTTACTATTATTACTATTATCACAATTATTATTATTATTATTATTATTATTATTATTATTATTATTATTATTATTATTATTATTATTTACATTATTGACTAAAATCATATCCTTGATTATTCCTATAAAATCCAATAACTTTAGCTTTTCATCTTTATGATTATTATTGTCATAACTTATAGTAAAAATTACTATTATTATTTTTATATTAATAACTATAAACATAGTAGTATTATTCAATATTTTATTTTCATAACATTACTAGCTATCATCACAATTAACACTATTATTATTATTATTTATCTATAAAGCCAATAGAACCACATTTGTTATTAGTATTATCTTACCATTATCAGCTAAAGTCATTATAAAATCATGAGATTGTGTTATCATAACTTATAATGAAATCGACCATTGTTGTTTTCATCTTGAACATTAAAACTTAAAGTTATTGTTATTACTGTTTATTTATAAATACCAATAAAATCTCAAGTTACCTATTTTCATTATCATCTCTATTATCCGTGAAATCAATAAAATCATAACTCTTTATTTCATGATCATTATCATAGTAACCTATAAAAATTTACTTTATTATTGTTATGTCAATAACTATAAGCATAATTAATATTATTTTCATTATTATTATTATTATTATTATTATTATTATTATTATTATTATTATTATTACTACTATGTAAAAATCAAATAAGGCATAATTCCATTTTTAATATTATTACCATTATTATGATTATTATTATTATTATTATTTATGATCCTTTTTAATTTTAATTATTACCATTATCATATTTATTTTAAAATTACTAGGCATCGCGGGGGTAAATATTTTTTGGTTGTCGTCGTGATAAAATAAAATAAAATATATCTTGGCAGATATATTGGCAGGATGCTCGTAACACGGAGTTTTTTTGGCAGAATCTCTAGGGATGGTGGCGGGACTTTTGAGACTTAGGTAGGACATCATAGAATTACCCTCGGGACTTATCGAAGGTGGCAGAAACTCCCGAAACCATCGATGCAAATTACCGAATATTATAGAATTTCACAGAAGGGTTAACCAAGGCCACATACGCAAATTAAAGTTAACAAAAATGAGATTGAATAGAGGAATCCCCCCTTACCTCATGATTTCTTCATTGCCCAAAAGGAGAATGATGATCTAAGGCTCCGATCGTTGTTTCTTCACTCCGATCACACCCGATCGCGATCCGGGCACGACAGAGCTCATATGTAAAGCCCATAGGGGGAGAAGGGGCTGTCAAATGAGGTGGTGGCTACTATGGGAGAAACGGGTGAAATTAGGCATGAAATAGAATCTGACAAGAATTTAAGAAGAAAAATCAAGGAAACGCTCACCGATTCAAGAAGTGGTGGCTGCGGGTGAAGGATGTAACACCCCAAAATTAGGGGTAATTTTTTTGCGATTTAAAATAATTATAAGTAGAGGAAATTCGATGTATACAATACCACGTAATTACCCGGATCATTTAATAACCTACCTCATATATGAAGATATGAGAAGGTATCAGAGTGCTCCTTGGACGATCGGACTCGAGACCATCACAAGGGGAAAGCCGAAAGATTGGATAAAATTTAAGAGTTAATGAAATATGTACAAAAGAGGATAAAAGATGCCTCATTAATTTATAAATATTAGAAACCTAAAATAATAATAATGATATCATTTCTGTGATATAAGGATCCCAAAACAAACAAGAAAATGGAATAAAGAAGCCAAAAACTGAGAAAATTAGGATCAGGGGAACTTACTTGAGCGAGTCCCCATTTCACTTAAGCGAGATCCACAGAGGTCGCTTGGGCGAGGCAAGTGAGCATGAGCGAAAACGCTCCGGTGTCATACCCACGCTCGCTCGCTTGAGCGAGTTGCCACCCAAAGACCATTCGCTTTAGCGAAAATGGTCCAGAATCATTCTGCCCTAATTTCGCTCGAGTGAGGC
Source organism: Clitoria ternatea (assembly GCA_037962975.1). Classification (NCBI taxonomy): domain Eukaryota; kingdom Viridiplantae; phylum Streptophyta; class Magnoliopsida; order Fabales; family Fabaceae; genus Clitoria; species Clitoria ternatea. The sequence continues at coordinate 115,983,222 of CM075671.1, forward strand.
AAAGCCCGCCTGAGCGAATTACCTCCAGTAGCTCATCTCTGATATATAATCATCTCGCTTAGGAGAGATACCAGTTCGCCTGAGCAAATCTTGCCCAGAACCGATTCCACACAGCTCTCACTTGAGCGAAGGCGAGCCCGCTCGAGCGAGAAACGTCCAGAATGCACACACCAAGTGCAGGGTCATCTCACCTGAGCGAGGGCCACTCTCGCTTGAGTAAGAATAGGCCAGAGGTCATATAACTGATGCAGGGGATTCTCGCTTGAGCGAGAATCCATCTTGCTTGAGCGAGAATCCATCTCGCTTGAGCGAGAATCCATCTCACTTGAGCGAGATTATCAGCTCATGTGCAGTAAACGTGAAAATCTTATAACTCCACATACCAAAACCCATACTAAGCAAAATTGATCAAATTCAACACATCACATACATCATATTAAGTATTTAAAACTTGTCTCAAGCATTCATACTCAATAATTTCCATTCCAATTCATTAATCATATCAAAATCAAACTTATCATCTCATAAGCTTTATAAAATCCAAAATATGTAGGAATATCCATTCATTCATCAATTTTAACAGCATGCCACATCATTTATATCATCCATACATTGTCAAGGTCATTAATGAAAATAAGCCATACACACAATGGTCTTATTTTCCTACATGACCTCCAAAATCAATTATCATCAAATTAATTACAAAATAAGCATATACACATTATATGCTACACAAAATGAATATATATGCTGGCCAAGGCTCATCCACAGTCCTTCCATATTTACCTTCTCCAATGCTCGACCTCCAAAAGAGTATGATTTACATTATACCTACTTTAAACTTAAAATGGTAACTAGGAGGTGAGTAACATAATCCAAATGTATCAAAGTCATACATCATGATGATATCCATGCATACTTACATATGATACACTTCACAAGAACATCATAGTTTCATTCATATACTATATCATTCATAGCAACATGTTACATACTCAAGAAATACATCCACAACACACATATTTAAATCATTGGTATTCTCAATATCATCATCATACACATAGTGTTAGTACCACAACTTACTTTTCCTCTATTTATCAATCATCCTTGCAAGTTCCAAGAAATGAAAATGGCAAGGAGAAGAAGGTACACAATCCCAAGGGTTTTTGAGAGGAGAATAGATGAAGAAGGAATGAGGAAGAAGAAGAAAAGAGTGTTTGTCAACCTATTCTCAGGAACCAACGAAAATGTTAAGGAAGAATGAAGGCTTTTTGGCTTTAATTTTATTCCTCATACTAATATTTCATCGTTTTACCACCAACAAGATCTCTGTTTGGGTTCAATACTTTATCTAAAAATTATTCCTAATACATATTTGGATTCCCAATAATATCTAGCCCTGACCAATATCACCTCAATCAGAGATACTTGGTCTGACACCTATATTTTAATCAGGCATAAATTCAGCCTGTTTAGCTCCAATAAATTATGAGTAGTCCCTAAAAATCTTAATTTAATTATTTCTAATATTTTGGAACATTAAATAACTCAAATATAATTATTTAATATTTATCTCCTTAATTAATCCTTTATTTTAAAATTTAGGGTGTTACAAAGGAGACGGTGGCAATGGTGGTGGCTTCTCGTGGAGGATGTGATGGTATGTTGGAGGCTTATAGTGGCTGCATGGTTGTTTATGGTGGTGGAGGTTGAGAGAAAGCTAGAGAAACTGAAATAGAGAAGTAAAACTTTGTAAAAAATAAAGTAAAGTTTAGGGGTGGTGAGGAGGCTAAGGCAGAAATGATGGAAATGGAACAATGAAATTGAAGAAGGGAAGAGTAGAGAAATGAAGGGATGAGAGGCTCGATAGAAAGATGTGATGAATATATATATATATATATATATATATATATATGTATTTCAGTGACTTTGTGACCAAGATATTAACACTTAGGGAGCAAGGAGTCATGGAGATTTCTACATGTTAAGTGGCTAAGTGGCAATGCTCAGGATGGCTTTTTGCTTGTAATGGAATCAGAATGGAAAAGGTTGATAAGGTTGAGTCATGCAAGAACACATGGAGCTGTTTTGTGTTGACAAATTTTTGTTTCCTATTTGATGTAACTTTTTTAACATATTTGGATGCAAATTGGGGAAAATGATCAACATGAAAGTTGTATATCTTTTTTTCCCTTTAGAACTAGCTAAAGCACGTCAAAATCTGACATTGGGGGTGAGACTTATGGCCAAAATACAAAAACTACATGAATTTAAGTGTGAATCAGGTACAATGTTTTAAAATACAAGTGGGACTAAACGACTTGGAATTAATTTTTGGTGTCTACATAAGAGTTCTAGATAATTCAGTTAAGAAATTAACAAAAAAGGAACGAATCAATTCCAATCACGAATGAAAAGATTATGATCAAAACACTAACAGGTGCGCAAGAAATTTAGTTGTCGATAATCGAAAACACAAATTTAATCGTAACAAGTTTTAATAAATTCCTAATTTATTCTGGGGTGAGAATTTGGAGATATGCTTAACATGAAAGTTGAAGTATTTTCTTTTCTCTTTGAAACGATATAAAGAATGAGCAATTCTGATATCGGTAACAAGAGTTGTGGCCGAACCATTGAAAGGTTCTCCTAAAGCTCCTGGAAACTAAATTTGGAATTGGCTTTCAGGATCTTCATAAGAGTTGTAGGGTTTTTCCATATGAGTCCATAGAAATAAGAACAAACTGATTCCGACATCAATAGAGGAAATTACATGCAAAATACTAGAACCTGGTCTTGTAGGTGATGTTTTTCATCGAGTTGCAAAAAGATATATTTCTCTACACTTGTGCAATAGGAACTAGCTCTCATAGTCTTCATGAAAGTTGTAGAGAATTTAATTATGAGAATTATAGGACAAGAATTACGTGAATTAGGCATCATTGAAGAGAGATATGATTTTTCTCATAAATTATACGTAAATTAACGAGATAACAAGCAGGTTTTTGGGGTACAAATCCCCAAATCTTAAATTGGGAATAATTCGTGGGGAATTAGCCTTCGAGGCTAGAAATAAAGGTTATAAGGTTTTTTGTTAGGAGGAAACTAAGACAAGAATTTTTTGATTTTGACGTTATGGGCAAAAGTTATGCTCGAAACATTATTAGTGCTCGGGCCGAGTTTGGGGAATCCGGTTCAACAGGGTGTTTTCTCAAGAATTAGGATCAATAAGATCCAAATAAGAGTTAGGTTCCTTTAGGAAAAGTGTTTAGAATCTCAAAACAGATCATTAGGGACTAATCTTGCTGGAATCAGACACCTGTGGCGCTTATACGGCTAACTGAGGAAGGTAATTGAGGCATGGGTAACGAACCGATTATACGGCTTATACGACTTACGGGACCGAACCGATTTTCCTCAATTTACTACATGGTTCACTCTAACAAGACTAGTTTTCTCATAGGTTCACTAGTCTCGGGCTAAATCGTCGACACACGAACATCCATAGGGTTCCAGAGTTATACTCAAGAACCCAACAATTATTAAGTATTATTATTAAATTTCATTGAAAAATATTTTATTAGATATTGTTACTAAACATTATTAAATATTTTTAACAAATGAATATTATCAAATCTTAAGTATTATTATTAATTAATTATGTACCATTGTAACTGTTGATAGCCAACCACAAGCGCACAGGGTATCGAAGTAATAAAAAGATATTGTTCCCACAGGGATTGTGCCCAAGTACTAGTTAAAATAGTGATTCAATTATCTAGTGGAATTGATTAAAATGAGTTACCCAAATGATTGTGAACAGTAAATCAGAGAACGGAAAATTCAACATCTTTTGTAAAAGAAAATCAGAGCAAGTTTAAGAAATTGAATTAAAGGTAAATTTTGGGGTATTAAGGGTTCATATGCCAATATCAAAATTAAAGGTTACTCGCTATCCAATTATATGATTTCGTTCCTAAGGAAGATTCCCCTAAGTTAATTAATACCTTTCTCTTGAAAGCCTATTAACGTGCCTAATTCCCAAAGAACCACGTTCAATTTGTTAATTAGGCCCTTTACGTTCCATGGAAATCAGATTAAACCCTCAAACAATTTTGCTTACCGTCGTAAATCAAAATCATAGGTTCAATTTAGGTATTTTCGAATTACATGTCAATCTCTCGATTACCCATATAATTTGTGATCATCTACGCTTATCTCTAAGTCTTGTAGAAGCATTAGGCATACATAAATTGAATAGAGATTGAAATCATATGAATTGGAATATGCAGAACAATTAATTGTAACACATAGGAATATTACATCCTTATCCTTTAGAAAAGAGTTTAGTGTGCCATAAGGATTGTTGTCATCATGTCACACATCATAAAATCAATGTCAAACATAAAAGATATCAAAAGTGTAAACTAGGGATTCAGAAATTACAAATTAGTTCTCACTAGGATTTCTAATTCTTCCTCTTAAATCTGCAGATTTGATTTGCCCTTGATGAATTTGACTCTTGATTCCCAATGAAATCTTCCCAAAGAGTTCTTCAAAATCTCTAAAAAGGTGTGTCAAAATCTGTCTATGAAGAAGTGTCTTTAAATCCCCTAGAGTGCCCATTTAAATCCCTAAACAATTGAAAGATTTGGGCCTCGTAGGGGACAACCACGACCAGTAGTTTGGGTTCTGTTCCTTTTTAAACCATAAATGCACATTTTCCATTACAAACAAGGACAACCATGGCCAGTGGTGGATAACCCCGGCCAGTGGTGAGTTCTGACTTGCTCTGCTTTGCTCCACAGTGCTAACCAATGGCAGTGGTGGTAACCACGACCAGTGGTGGTGATGCTGATGATGTTTTGCCCTTAAATAGAGCCAACCACGGCCAGTGGTTGGTAACCATGGCTAGTGGTGTGTTCTACCATCAATTTTCTCTTTTCCAGTGCTAACTACGGCTAGTGGTTGGCCACCACTAGTAGTGGTTTCCTCCAACCTTACCAATATGCACTTCCAATGTAACACCCTAATTTAATAAATAAATAAATACCAAAACAGGGAAAATTTTTCCAAAAATAAACCAATGGTACCGGGTCCAAAAAGAGAAGGAAGGAAGGCAAGGAAATAAAATAAAAGCCGGCCAAACATTCATAATCTGACCCAAAATAATGGTTGGAGTAATTAGCAAACAGCGTAAGGGCAGAGAGGCAAAAAGCCGACCAAAGAAAGGAAAAACTAAACCGAGAGACCAGAAGAAGGGAAAAGGAAGGCAAGTGAAAGAAAACCGATTAGAAACAGCATAGCGGAAGAGCAAACAGCGCTCAAGCGAAACCCACAAGACAGCACCCACTCGCTTAAGCGTGATCCGACTCCGCTTGAGCGAGGCAACCCAACTCGCTTGGGTGAAGTACGCATAGCTTAAGCGTAACCCATCAGGGACATTCCTGTCGCTCACACTCGCTGGAGCGAACACTTAGTCGTTGGGGTGGGTAACACACTCGGTAACTCCCATCACTCGGGATCGGTGTTCCATCCACTCGGGATTGACCCCAACATTTTATACTCAGCCATTTATTTTTATCCATAAGGGTCACGTAAAATCCACTCAGGGAGTGATAACTATCCCACTCGGAGTCCATAAGATTTCCCTACTCAAAATACCTCCTAATCAACACCACTCAGTATATTTCAACCTCGATACAATTGAGATTCCCTTACACACTCATCACTCGGCATATTTACACTTCTCACTCGGAGAGCTCATAGACCTTCCTTCACTTAGAAGGGGTCTCCACAATCATTCATCACTCGGAATATTCCAGCCAGATTCACTCGGTATACACCATCATATTCACTCAGGGAGAATCAGAAAGTTAAGTCCCACTCGGACTCATTCGAACCTTAACCACTCGGGGTGTAGATCCTCACTCACTCGGATTATATATATAACATTCTTTCGGATTACAAATATCATACACTCCGAATTCATCCCAATCTAGACCATTACGACAACCCTTCCCTCGGAAGAGGTTCACTCGGATTTATCTCTCGGAAATACCCAAACTCTTTCCTACTCAGGATCTACGCATATTTTTCACTCGGAATAATCAAGCCTAGTATTACTCGAGAATTCTCCCATTAAGTCCCACACAGAATAGGTTCATCAAAAAAGATCCCTCTCAGAATCCTCTTAAGTCTTCTCCACCCAGAAAAGAAGCCCAAACACTATAGTCTCACTCGGAGTCATCAACTTAACACTATCTCACCCATCAACAACTCTCAAATAATTCAACAACTCTTCACAATTAATACAGCGTACGTTACCCATATAGCCACACACATATATATATGTAAATATATACTCGGATACTTATCATCCTCACATTATTCATTCACCAACACTTATTACTCGAAGCAATTAACACCATGCCCATATAAAGTATTTATATATATGTATACGTGTACTTGTCTACAACTCTGATAGGCATTGCTCATAACAAAGATATTAAATTATCATATTACATGAGAGCCGGCCAAGGCTATACTGACTAAACATAATAAATACAATATAAGCACTCAGCAGTCGGAGTGCGCCTCACACGGACTTGAGGCCTTATCATCACTTCCGAGTCCGACCTGCATATACTAAAAATGGCGTAGGGGTGAGCTTTTACATATAAAATGACACTTATTGACTCGGATTATACCTCAACCCTTAATTATACAATTCACATGGCTCAATCCATAATTATATATACACTGCCAATTAATATAAGAGTCACACAACATCATCCAATCGGAGATTGCTCAATAACATGCATTCTCATTCATAACATCACATTGCACTCGTCAACAGCATCAATACATACATATTCATTCAGTCGGAATTCACTCCTACAACATCATCTAGTCGGAATTTACTCAACCATTCAAATCCATGCAATCAGGTTAGTCTCAATAACAATACTCTCATACACATGCATGCGGATCCGACTTAGACAGTGATCTCAGTTACAGATTCTTTCCCGGCCCCTCGTCCACTAGCCCTTCCCGCGTGGTACCGGTCTTCCAAAGACGTCTCGAGACTTAACTCTAGCTCCCTCGGTGATAAGTGCTTATTTTGTGATTAAATTCATGACTCAATTGGATCCATTTCCTGAAATATTTAACTAGATTGATAAAATTGAGCATGATTTTTATTATAAATAATAATGTGTTAAGTAAATAAGCTTGCTCTGAAAAATATTGAAGACAGGTTCTAAAAGCTTGAAAGAAATTCAAGAGGATTCAGCATCATCAGAACCCCACGCTTAAGGGTAACCTCGAGCACGCTTGAGCGCAACCTTGTTGAAGGACTAAAGAAAACAGAGAAGCTTCAGGACCCTCTCACGCTCAAGCGGGAGAATGCGTCGCTTGAGCGTGAGCCCTAAAGCGCCCAAGCGAGGAGCAAGCGTGACCCTGAGCGTGGATTGAAGGACAACAAGCAGCATCAGACTTCCCCACGCTTAAGCGTGAGAAGGGGACGCTCGAGCGTGAACACAAGAGCGCTTGAGCGCGGCTGAAAAGGATCAAGCGTGAGCGTGAGCGTGACTCTGCGCATAAGGCACGCTTGAGCGTGACTAAAGGAAGCTTGAGCGTGACTAGGCACATGAAGGGCGCTTGAGCGTAGGCTTTACACGCTTGAGCGTAAGGAATGGATATTAAGGTCTCGCTTGAGCGTGGTTATTTCAGCTTAAGCGTGCGACCATCAGTAAGCATCAGAACCCTTCACGCTTGACCGCGACCATCAAGCTCAAGCGTGACTCAGACAGCATGGGTTTCTTAATTCTTTATTCACCAACAATGCGATGCAAACTCATCCACCTTCTTCTGTTTCCACCAGTCTCTGAAAGATGCTGCATGGGTTCTACGCAAGTGGGCAAGAGAAGCTGAACCTAAACTCCTATAAATCAAGCTGCAAACAACATCATAATGATCGATGACTGAACATCATCTGATACATCATTTCATTCTCTGTATTTTTCATTTCACACTTTCCATTTTCTGTATTCATTTCTTTGATGGTGAAAATGCAAGGCATGTGTAACTAATCTCCCTTATGGGATTGGCTGTAATCCATTCAACACTGAAGTAATGCTGTCGTAAGTTTTCATTGAGTAATGAGATTTGATAAAGTTTCTGTATTTCCTTCTGCGTTTAATGCCTGAAAGTACTTGATCACTATTTTCTTGTTCTAAGTTTTCTTGAGTATGCTGGGAAGTGACTTTTGAAAGCAGACCCTGAAAGAAATGCTTGTTGTGAGTAGGTAGCCAGGGATGGCGTCTAACGCAACAAACGTCAAAACAATCGATCGATAATGCTGGAATGGTTTCCAAAGTGACTGAGGGATCAGCGGTTTGGAAATCATTCTTATGAATTTTGTAGTCGAGGGATCGATGCAAATGACTTTGATTGTGACGTAGAACTTATCTTTTCGATTTACTTATATGGAAACTTATGCAGCTTACAGAGGTGAAGATGTGATGAAGCCAATCCCTGTTTTACAAAACTGATTTTTCCAACATCATTTACTGTTATATTTTGCAAAGTGCTATCCTCTGTTATTTTGTTACTTACTGTTTTTCATTCAGCAATATTCACAACAAATCAAAACTGAAACTTTCTGCCTAATCAATTCAAACTAAGATCTTCATTCTAGCACCTCCTCAGTGGAACGACAACTATACTATATTACAACTTCTGTGTTTAAACTTGGCACATCCATTTCATTGAGTTCATATTATACAAACTTGATTCTCTTTCAGCAAACTCAATATAATCAAAACACTTATCAAGTTTTGGCGCCGCTGCCGGGGAGGTGATTTAAGTTTGAATATTTTTAGCATTGAATTGACAAGACAGTGTAAATAAACTTGTTGGTAATTTGTTTTTATTTTTTTTAGTAACCTTGCTACTTTGAGTTCTTGATTTATGATCTTGAGAGGACAGGGTACAAAAGAACAACTTGCATTTGATCCTGAGATAGAGAGGTTCCTCAAGAAAATCAAGAAAGCAAAGCAGAACTTTCAAGAAGGACAAACTTCCTCCGATACAATGGATGACAACAACAATAATCAAAACCCACCAAGGAGAACACTTGGAGACTATGCTTTACAACAAGGGCCAAGACATTTCTCAAGCATTGCAATTCCAAACACTGTCAGAGCACTAGAAATGAAACCAGCATTTTTGAGTTTGATTAGTTCACATCAATTCCATGGAATGTCCAGTGAAGATCCGTACACTCACTTGGCCACATTCTATGAATTGGTTGGAACCATGGGATTTGACCAAGATGTTATTGATGCTGCATACTTAAGACTATTTCCTTTCTCTTTAGCAGGAAAAGCAAAGGAGTGGCTACAGTCTCATCCAAATCAAAGCCTGAACAGCTGGGAGACAGTTGAAGAAAAATTTCTACAAAGGTTCTTTCCTCCATCTAGATTCATCAAGGCCAAATCAGATATTACAACATTTAGACAAGGCCAACATGAACCTTTTTGTGAGGCATGGGAACGCTTTAAATCACTGTACAGAAAATGCCCAAACCATGGACTTGAAGATATTGCACAACTTAATATCTTTTACAGTGGTTTAAAGGCTGACACTAAAATGATTTTAGATGCAGCAGCAGGAGGAACAATGATGACAGTGGATGCTGACCAAGCCACAAGGATAATAGACGCTTTATCCTCAACAGACTACCAAGCTCAACATGATCGTCAGCAAGTTCAAAGGAAAGAAGTCCTTGACTTAAACACCACAGATGCCATTTTAGCACAGAACAAAATTCTGACCCAACAATTAGAAGCATTGACCAAAAAGATATCCAATCTCCCACAATAATTACATGTAGTACAGTCATCACAACCAGGGCAACAACAAATGCCTGTAACATGTAACTTTTGTGGAGGAGATCATCTCAATGAGAACTGTGGCTCACAAGAAGCAACTGTATACTTCATGAACAACCAAGGAAGGTCTGGTAATTTCAATTCAAATTTTTCTAACCACCCATTTCAGGGATGGAGAAGTAACCAAAACCAAAGCCAAGGATGGAAGCAAGAGCCCAGCTCTTCAAATAAACCATATCAAAATAATGGCCCTTCTTTGGTGGAAAGAACTTCTAGATTAGAAGACACCTTGGAAAAATTTATACAAACTTCTTTAGCAAGTCAGAAGAACAATGAAGCATCACTTAGGAACTTGGAAACACAATTGGGACAACTAGCCCAACAACTTGCTGAGCAACAGAAGCCTCAGTATGGAGCAAACACTGAAACAAACCCAAGAGAGCATTGTAAGGCTGTGACCACACTGACTGAGGAAATAACTGAGGAAGAAGATGGACATGATACTATCATCTCTGAAGCAGTACCTCATAACACCAAAGATCCAGGGAGTTTTTCTATTCCTGTTACTATTGGAAATCTTTCAAAAAGTAAAGCTTTATTAGATCTTGGTGCTAGTGTAAATTTGATGCCATTATCCACACTTAAAAGTATAGGGGATTTTTCAGTGAAGCCAACAAACATGACTTTAAAAATGGCAGATCAATCAATAAAAACCCCTTATGGTATTGCTGAAAATGTTGAGGTCAAAGTTGATCAATTTGAATTTCATGAGAATTTTGTTGTCATAGATATGGAGGAAGATCCTGAAGTTCCCCTAATACTAGGGAGACCATTCTTGAAAGCAGCCAAAGTCATCATAGATGTGGATGACAGAAAAGTAAAAATTCGAGTGCAAAAAGAACAAGCTGATTTTGCTATTGAAGGTGCACTTGAAAAACAGAGAGGAAGAAAGCCAAGGCCTGACTTAGGCAAGGAGGTGGAAAAACTCAACACTCTCATTCACCAACTCCAAGACCCATATTGAAAAATCTATCAGGCGTCAAGCTAATGATGTTAAACAAGCGCTTATTGGGAGGCAACCCAATCTTTTATGTTTTCTTTTCATCCTGTTGATTTTATTTTAAGTAAATTTTATCCTAAGATTGAATTTTTCTTTTATTTGGCAGCTCATCAAATTCATCCCACTCATTATCCGAAAGTAAGTTTGCATCCCACATTGTTTAGCCTGGGGACAGGCCTTCTTTCTTAGGAGGGGTGAGACTTCATAGGCTAAACCAGGACCCTCCTCACAAGGGCCTCCAGCAAGGAAACATGAGACAGAGGATGACTCTTCTAAGGATGAGTGATGAGTTTACTGCTTTAGTTTTTATTGCTTTAGTTTACTTTGAGTTAGTTTTGTCTAACATTACTGCAGCATACTTTGAAAATGTTTAAAATTTTTATGCTTTTGGTTGATTGTTTGGATATACCATTACATGCTTGCAGTTATACCATTTTGAAAAAAAAACCCAACCAAAGATTTTACTTTTTGAACAAGAAAAGTTTCTAAGCAGCAGAATATTTTTAGGCAATAACACTTTTTTTTAGGCAAAATGACTAAATTAAGAACCAAGGAACTGGAATGCATGTACTTTTGCCTGTTCACATGACTTGAACCCTTTTCTGTTAGAATAAGGAAGTAAGCAGTGAGAAATCTAAACACTTGAGAGCCTCATTCGAATTTGTTAAATTAGCATTGACTGATTTTCTAATTAAAACCTTTTTCTTAAGAAATAAGCAAGGAAATGATAAGGCAATTTTGAAAACATAGTTAGCCAAGAGCCAAAAAGCTACCCTGATAAAAATATCCGAATTTTTGACAGCCCATCTTTGAGCCATAAAAGCATGAAATCTTTTCTCTGCCCTGAGCTAAGCATAAAAGCAAAAATTCTATCTCACCTGCATGTTCATCTTGAAAAAGAGCATAAAATATTTTTCTCAAAAGGAGATGAAACAAATGGAGGCAGTAGAAGAAAATGCAAGAAGAATAGTAAGCTCTCCAAAAATGTATAAAAGAGCTGGAGGAAAACAAAAGAAAACTCTGAAGTTTCAATGCAAAGAAGGAGCCTTCTAATTTGTTAAATAAATTAACCAAAAACACTTATACTCTTCTTTAAACATGCGTTTTGAAACCAAGAAAAACCAAAGATTCTTGTTAGCCCAGCCTCATTACATCCTCAAAAGACCTTTTGATCCTTGCTATTCATTTGAATTTTGGTTTTACTGGAAATGACGGGCAATGTTAACTGAGCAGTTCTAATGATGGGAGAGTGAGACAGACACATGGTAAGAAATGATGAGAGTTCTAAATTCTTACAGCAATGGGTTACATGCTTTATGAACAAGGTAATGGTGCATTACATTTCAAGGAATTAGTATTAAGAAAATCATTTGCCTGGACATCAACTCAGATTATTGTCTTTTAAACTTTTTGTCTGCAACAGAAACTTAGATTTTTGAACGCTTGATTCTCTTTCCTAAACTTCTTTTTACTTGAGGACAAGCAAAAATCTAGGTTGGGGAGAGTTGGATAAGTGCTTATTTTGTGATTAAATTCATGACTCAATTGGATCCATTTCCTGAAATATTTAACTAGATTGATAAAATTGAGCATGATTTTTATTATAAATAATAATGTGTTAAGTAAATAAGCTTGCTCTAAAAAATATTGAAGACAGGTTCCAAAAGCTTGAAAGAAATTCAAGAGGATTCAGCATCATCAGAACCCCACGCTTAAGGGTAACCTCGAGCACGCTTGAGCGCAACCTTGTTGAAGGACTAAAGAAAACAGAGAAGCTTCAGGACCCTCTCACGCTCAAGCGGGAGAATGCGTCGCTTGAGCGTGAGCCCTAAAGCGCCCAAGCGAGGAGCAAGCATGACCCTGAGCGTGGATTGAAGGACAACAAGCAGCATCAGACTTCCCCACGCTTAAGCGTGAGAAGGGGATGCTCGAGCGTGAACACAAGAGCGCTTGAGCGCGGCTGAAAAGGATCAAGCGTGAGCGTGAGCGTGACTCTGCGCATGAGGCACGCTTGAGCGTGACTAAAGGAAGCTTGAGCGTGACTAGGCACATGAAGGGCGCTTGAGCGTAGGCTTTACACGCTTGAGCGTAAGGAATGGATATTAAGGTCTCGCTTGAGCGTGGTTATTTCAGCTTGAGCGTGCGACCATCAGTAAGCATCAGAACCCTTCACGCTTGAGCGCGACCATCAAGCTCAAGCGTGACTCAGACAGCATGGGTTTCTTAATTCTTTATTCACCAATAATGCGATGCAAACTCATCCACCTTCTTCTGTTTCCACCAGTCTCTGAAAGATGCTGCATGGGTTCTACGCAAGTGGGCAAGAGAAGCTGAACCTAAACTCCTATAAATCAAGCTGCAAACAACATCATAATGATCGATGACTAAACATCATCTGATACATCATTTCATCCTCTGTATTTTTCATTTCACACTTTCCATTTTCTGTATTCATTTCTTTGATGGTGAAAATGCAAGGCATGAGTAACTAATCTCCCTTATGGGATTGGCTGTAATCCATTCAACACTGAAGTAATGCTGTCGTAAGTTTTCATTGAGTAATGAGATTTGATAAAGTTTCTGTATTTCCTTCTGCGTTTAATGCCTGAAAGTACTTGATCACTATTTTCTTGTTCTAAGTTTTCTTGAGTATGCTGGGAAGTGACTTTTGAAAGCAGACCCTGAAAGAAATGCTTGTTGTGAGTAGGTAGCCAGGGATGGCGTCTAACGCAACAAACGTCAAAACAATCGATCGATAATGCTGGAATGGTTTCCAAAGTGACTGAGGGATCAGCGGTTTGGAAATCATTCTTATGAATTTTGTAGTCGAGGGATCGATGCAAATGACTTTGATTGTGACGTAGAACTTATCTTTTCGATTTACTTATATGGAAACTTATGCAGCTTACAGAGGTGAAGATGTGATGAAGCCAATCCCTGTTTTACAAAACTGATTTTTCCAACATCATTTACTGTTATATTTTGCAAAGTGCTATCCTCTGTTATTTTGTTACTTACTGTTTTTCATTCAGCAACATTCATAACAAATCAAAACTAAAACTTTCTGCCTAATCAATTCAAACTAAGATCTTCATTCTAGCACCTCCTCAGTGGAACGACAACTATACTATATTACAACTTCTGTGTTTAAACTTGGCACATCCATTTCATTGAGTTCATATTATACAAACTTGATTCTCTTTCAGCAAACTCAATATAATCAAAACACTTATCACTCGGCTACTACGGGCCCTCACGGATCTAGCCAGGAATCTGTAGTTAAAAGTCATCTCATATATGCAATTTCATGCAATTCCACAACAAGCATCCAAGCTTACTAAGTGCGTCTCACGCAGCCATCAATAGGTCACAACCGATTCCACACAGCATTCAGATTCACTCAGAATTCCACAGTTTCATCACAGCATCACATACGTTTATCATAGTAACTCATAACAAGTAAATCAGGGTAACAACACTACAATACATCCATTCGACACTTGTAATGAAATCAGCATGCATTTCAACCCAACATTCCAAATGGAAATCAACATATCAACTTATATCTCATGCATTCAGAAATTATAGTGATACTCATATTCACACGCATTCAGTCATCATTCTCAGAAACATTAACACGCACTCATGGACGGAATCACACAACACAAAACAGTTCACAGATATCACAATATCCGGGAGTTGCATGCACAAATACGCAGTCACAACACATCTACCAACACCCTTCAACACAACACAACACATTAAAGCAATCTCCCCGGAACCCGTCCATAAACCATACACTTGACATGCAAAGCGCCCCCTACCTGGCATGAAGATTCCAGAGGCTCCAAGGCTTACAGCTCCAATCGGTTGCTCTGCACAGCCCATTCACTGATTCACAATGGGGCGACCCTGCGTCAGTCATCCACCATTACACTTGGCTTTGGAGGAACTCCGAGCCACTCCTACTCCTAAACAGCTCTGCATGCAAGATCAGCGGGAGGCCCAGCCCTCAGGGCACCACCTTGACCTTCCACTCGGTCCAGTGGGGATTTCCAAGCTTTCGAGACACCCAGTTCCCTGCTCGCTCTCTTGAGCAGCTCCATCACAACGCTGGTGAATGCTCCAACCTCTCTGAACACTTCGTAGTGCAGATCTCCACTGAGACTCAGGCAGCCTCGAGCAAAGGAGAGGGATAAAAGAGAAGTCGTCGAAGGGAAATGAAAGAACAGGGAAGGAACAGAGTGTCGTCCCTGAGTCACCGAAGGAGAAGCTCTCAACCCAACTTCCTCACTCACATGTTCGACGAAGAAAGAAGAAGAAGACGAAGAACGAGGAAGAGAATAGGAGAAGAGGAGACGGAGGAGCAGAACAACGCTTTCGTCTTCCTCGAGGAGAACTTTCAACTCTTGCTCTCTCAATCACTCCTCACGTTTCACGTGAATGGATGGGTAGAGAGGAGGCTGAACCTCTTTATACACACGGGGGCACATGCGTAAATTCAACCTAGCCCCCACTTAATTAATTAACCATTAGCTCTCTAATCTACAATTAGTTTTAACCCATTCACTAATTTCATTCGGTAGTAAATTTTTAAATCGGGATGTTACATCCAAGGGTCTCAAAGGTCTCTTCTTTCATCCACTTTGCCATTTTCCCTCAAAATAGACCTATAATATCATTAATCCTGCAAAAATAGGAAGAACCAAATAGTAATAGTAGAAAGGAATCAAAATCAAGGGAATCGGGCAGAAACAATATGCAAAAACCCTAAAAACTAGACCTAAAAAAGCAAAAACAACACACAATGCACACTTATCAACTGTCACTGGCTACTCACTCACACTTACTTTTTCACATTAGCACTCCTTATCACTGTCTTAAAATGAAGACATCTATGGGGTACGCTGTCACACCCTAATTTTCTAGACCTGAATCCCGACGTAATCAAGATAAATGATTAATAAAAGTGTGAGTAAACTTTTCGTGTTCAAAATAATTTCAAAACACCATAACGATTACATCAAGACCCAAACCACAGAAAATCGAAGAGTGAGATTTAATAATTTATAAACTGGATCGCTAATCAAAACGCCCACACATGTATACAAAATAATTTGAGTTTACAACGGAAGAAGAATATGTATATGGGGCACCCGCTTAGTTCCATATATGAAGATATGGAAAAAGGCTCAAATAACCATGCAATCACATCATATAAGCCTAATAGGTCACAACCAAGCAAGCATCCAAATATCATTCATTGCCTATCATGAATTTCAACCTTAGTTTATGTATTATCAATACATCATCCATATACTTTGTCATCCATACAATATCATCAAATGGATCGTTATCAACTATCATCTTATACAATTCATTCATCACAACATAATTAATAGTCATTGCCGGCCAAGGATTTCCGTTACAACTATTTACCTTTCTCGAAATCTTTAGTTCAAAAAAATCATCCCATGATAATCCTGCATCACAATGCTAAAAAGGAGACAACATGGGAGAGTGAGTTATACATTCAAAATGATGAATATAAATACATTGTGATTATGTGTACATGCATTCAACCAACATGTATGCTTTTCTATAAATCATCAATTCATTATTAAACCATCATCAAGATATTATCTTAGGCATACAAGCCTCATCATTCACAATTCATGTCAAGCATAAGCACAAGCACATACACAATCACATAGCCCTACATCATTATGGGCATTCACAATTATCATCATTAAGTCATTTAAATCTTAAATCAATTAACACTCTCTCAAGAGGTTCTCATCTCTATTTGGTCATCTCCATCTCAAATTCTATGTACCTATGGCTAATGCATATATCAACTATTTAGCATATGTAATGGATCCATTTTAACTACCCATGCACACATGGTATCTCAAGTGATCGCAACCACTTATAATCATCATCATATTGGTTTCCCGCCATGCATGGGGTACTCCCTTCTAGCAGCCTCGCAAGGTGCTTTTCTCGTGATCGCAACCACGTATATCAATACTCAATATTTTGGTTTCCTGCCTCGCAAGGGGTACTCCCTCCTCGTGATCGCAACCACGGGACATCATAGGAACTCGCAAGCCCTTTTTATTTCAAGCACCAAGTGATCATAACCATTGGCTTATCATCATACAATCCCGTAGGATGTCTCATCATACAATCCCACTACGCGTCAGGTCCCTGACTCAGCTTCCATTAATCAGCTCGAAGTGGCCATGATTGTGTAATTATTTTAATTAATCATGCCTAGACAGGTGTGCCTTGTCCCCTAATTCAGCTTGGACACTTACGGGTAGTGGAGGGGTCATTTGTTGAGTGCTTGACCACCTGTCAGTGGTGTCCACGTAGCTCCTGACACTATGCGTGGGTGTGACGCGTAGCGTCAGCATCAGAGGTTCCCACGCTACGCGTGGTGTTGATGCTACGCGTCAACTCTCCAGTTCTTCAATTTTCTCTTTAAATTCTTTACTTTTTCACTACAAAACTAAAGAAAATTGATCAAGGGCAGATTATTTCCAACAACATCTATTTATTGAATTTAAAACCTACATTTCTAACAAATTCACCAAATTTTATTCTTTTTACAACAATTTTTATTAAAGATTTTATTGTAAATTTGAGGACTAACAAATACCCCCAACTTGAGACATTGCTCATCCTCGAGCAAGAGAGAAAATAAAAATAAAATTTGAAATCAAAATTTTGACTTAGTCTAAGAATTTATTACAAAAAGTAATTTCACAATTTACCATTTTGAAATAATCAAAAATTGATATCTTATGTAATAGAGGTTTAATGACAAAAATCTTTACAATGTTTTATTAATAAGTCAAGCATAATTTCAGGCTTACCTCACAAGTGTTTATCTCTGTCAAAGGGTAACCTATTTTACTCAATCAATCATAAAATCAAATGAATTTAATTTTGATTTTTATCTAGTCAATGGTTAATCATATAGAGATAATTCAAAAATCACAAGATCTTTACAAGGGTTGTAATGAGGCTTGGTTACAAGAAATGATGGTTTTCCTTGGAATTCAAAAACCTAAAATCATAAAATAGCATTTTATAATTTTTAGGCTTTTTCTTGGCCCAAATTAATTCCCTTATTGATGAAAATAAATACCCCAAACTTGATTCTTTTCCTTATTTTTGATTTGCATATATTCATTTTTTTTCATTTACATGCACTATTTTCATGATTTTTCTTGAAAAGAATCAAGTCCTTTAATTTTCACTCCCCATTCTTGTAAGAATATTCAGAACATCTTTCATTTTGCTCAATTGCTCTTTTAATCAATCAAGTATAGGGAATGGTTAAATTTGATGAAGGTGATAAGTGCTTTATAACACAATAAATTAGATCTAGTTTGCTTAGGATTTTAATCATTATGCACTGTATTTCCTTTATTTACTATAATTTTTGCTTTCTTTCCACTATATTCTACTTGGGTATGTTATTTTGTAGAAATTAAGGTAATAAAAGGGTCAATAACAAGAGAAAAACGACCATAAAATGATAAAGAAACAAGAAGAACAAGCCCAAAGTGGAAAGAACTCTCTTTTTATGCTGAATTCCGACTCAGAATGATGAAATCCGAGTAGGATGACTCAGAATGGAGCATTGCCGAGTGGAATACTTCCCTATTGGAGGTGAATCCGAGTGGAAGCTTCCCTATCAAAGCCATTCCGAGTGAAAAATGGTTGACCTTGAAGAAATATGTCTCTGTTGGAGGTGAATCTGAGTGGAAGCTGTCCGACTGCAACCATTCTGAGTGAAAAAAGGGACTGACTTTGAAGAAATACTGCCCAAAGCTATTGCCCGAGTGAAGGAATGCTGATTGAACCAGGTTAGATTTGGGGAACAACTGCTTCTTCTGGACAAAAATGCCTCCGAGTGGAAGACTCCCGAGTGACTTTATTCCGAATGAAAGAAACTCTGAACTTCAAAGAACAATTGTCAGGCAAAGGCTTTCCGAGTAGTGAGTTTCAGAGAAAGTGTCTTATCAAGCAAGGAAAGATCTGACCGGGAATGAATCACTTTCGGGCAGACTCTCAAAGTTTCACACTAAGCCCGAGTGAGATGTCTCCAAGGAAGACTTCCGAGTGAGTTGGGGCAGAGAGCTGTATTTCCGAGCAAAACAAAGCTCAGACATGTGAAGAGCTTCTATTGACCAGATTCCAGACTCTCTCAAAATTCCAAATTTCTGAGTGAAAGGCAAAGCCGACTCCCGAGTGAAAACAACCGAATGGGCTGATTGATGGTTGAGGCAATTCCGAGTGAAAATCAACTCGGACTTCCGATTGAAGGTGTCCGAGTGTATCATTTGAATGAGTGAAGGAAGGGTCGTTCTCCACTGAATTATTCTGAGCAAATCCGAGCAAGGTCTCTCCGAGTGGTTCATTTCCAGAGACATAGCCGAGTGAAACATTTTAAGAGGTTCCGATTGAATCATTTACTTCCCGATCCTGAGTGGGTCACATGTGAAAGAAGGAGGGCATGAACCTGTGCCGAGTAAGTCACTATTCAATCGGTTCCGAATGAATGTTTCAATCAGTTCCGAGTCACTCTTTAATCAGTTCCTTTTTCTTTCTCTTTCATTTTCTTTCTCTTTTTATTTTCTTTTTCTTTCTTTTATTTTAAGATTTGTGAATTGTAAAAGTGAGTATTCCAATTTGTAATTGGTGGAGGAATATTGCAACAAGGAAATACAATGGTAAAATTATTCTGAGCTTTTGGAGAAACCCGTAAGTCTTTATTTTTTCCATGACTTGTAGGTTTTATTTTTCCATTATATATATGAATTTGAATTATTTCATGAGTAACTAAATTAATTATCTTGGGATGAAGGGGGTATGATAATATTTTATAATAATGTTATTTTAACTTGGAATTAAATAAATTTTTGTTTTCCATTTAGTTCAAAAAATGCTCAATGCTCTTAGTAATTCCTAACAAGAACCTAAGTGATAAAACTGTATACTTACGGGTATATTAGTAAGTTTAAGTAATTAATAGAATCGAGAGATTTATTGTTACTGGAAAGTTTTGAACTAAGCCTAAGGTTTTGAAATACTTTTTGTGACCTCGGTAAAACCGTGAAAGTAAACAAGATCTTTTGGGGAATAAATAAGGGATTTTCACAAAATGATAATGGGCCTTTTCTAAGGATTAAGCAGCGCTTTCCATAGGTTAGGTACATTAATAGGATTTCGAGAGGAACATATTAATTAGCTTAAGGAAAATCCGCCTTGGAAAACTTAATTTGATTCTTATTTATGAAAAGTTAAAATTCATTAACATAAAATAAAGTCTTGATCCCCCGAAATCCCAAGATACTCTCAACTCTGATTTTTAAGTGTCAAGTAAATTTTGTTTCTAAATTTATTTTTAATTTGTGTTTTATTTTACAAAAATATTAAAAATTAATTGTGTGGATAATTAAATTTCAATATGCTGGTACTTTGAACACAGTCCCTATGGAGAACGATAATCTTTTATATTACGTGACATAACCCATGCGCTTGCGGGCCCTGTCAAGTTTTTGGCGCCATTGCCGGGGACTGTTGTCCCTCAAATATCGGCAATATTGAAATTCGATTAGATCATACTTGTTAATATTTTTTTATTTTTTTTGTTTTGTTTGTTTCTTTTTGTATTTTTCTTTATTTTTATTTTGTTTGTTACTTTGTATTTTGTTCTTCATTTTGTGTATCTGTTGTTGGTTTAGTTTTGTAATTGTTTATTTTATTTGTCATTTATTTTCTTTTTATGAGACGAAGCCGTAGTGTCGATCTAAACTTAGGATTTGACCCTGAGATAGAACATACCCTTAGAGCTTTAGGAAAATAACAAAAACAACAAAAACAACAAAAACAACAAAAACAAGAAAAAAGAAAAACAAATGGCAGACCAAAATACAGCCTTAAGAGATTTTGCCGCTCCAAGTACAAATGGAAGAGGATCTAGCATCCTTAGACCCATAGTGGAGGCGAACAATTTTGAAGTGAAGCCTTCACTACTCTCAATGGTTCAACAGAACCAATTCGGAGGTTTACCCTCTGAAGATCCAAATCTTCACCTTCAAATCTTTCTTGAATACTGTGACACCCTGAAAATGAACAGAGCCACCAATGATGCCATTCGCTTAAGACTCTTCCCTTTCTCCTTAAGAGATAAAGCGAGAGCGTGGTTATACTCTCTTCCTGAAGGATCCATCATGACTTGGGAACAATTGTCCAGTGCTTTTATCAATAAATGGTACCCAAGGAACAAGACTGATGTGCTGAGAAAACAAATCATAAATTTTTCACAAAAAGATGATGAATCCTTATATGAAGCCTGGGAAAGATACAGGGAGTTGCTAAGAGAATGTCCTTACCATGGGATAGAAAGGTGGTTGACAATCCATATTTTCTATAATGGACTAACTTCCACACAAAAGATCTCTTTAGATGTTGTTGCAGGAGGAGCCTTTATGAGTAAAAATGTTGATGAAGCTGAGAACCTGATTGAGGAAATAGCTCAAAACACTCACCAGTGGAACTCTGAGAGAGGATTACCTACTAAAACACCAGATAAGTACTCTGTTGATGCTCTTTCCCTACTTTCTACCAAAGTTGAAGCATTAACATTAAAACTCGATAAAATAGGGTCAACAGGTGCTACTAATATTGTTTGTGAAGTTTGTGGTGTTTCAGGACATGGAGCTGCAAACTGCCATTTAGCAATGACCCATAATCAAGAATAATAAATGCATCAGGTGGATGCTATTGGAAACTATGGTGGAAATTATCAAGGTAACTACAGACCTCCATAAGGTCCACTTGGCTTCCAAAATAGGCCACCTCAATTCCAAGGTAATCAAAGTAACTACAAACCTCAACAAGGAACCTATATTCCATAAAAATCAAAGCTAGAATCCTTGATGGAGACATTTGTAGCTACTCAACTTAAACAAAATGATGAATTCGCTGATGCAATAAAAAACTTGGCTTCAAAAGTGGACTCTCTTGCCTCCCATAACAAAATACTGGAAAATTAAATTGCCCAACAAGCCTCCTATTCTCAAAGAGCACCAGGAACATTCCCTGGAAAACCAGAGGCTAGACCATCCAACCAAACCATGGCTGTCACTCTTAGGAGTGGTACTCAATATGATGGACCAGTTGGCAAGACTACAAAGGAGGAAAAGAAAGTGGATGAATCTTCATCTCATCCAGTGATCGAAGAAGAGAAACCACAAGAAAAGAAGGAGGAGGTTAAGCCATATCAACCTCCCATTCCATTTCCTCAGCACTTAGCTAAAGCAAAATTAGACAAATAATTTGGTAAGTTTCTTGATGTTTTAAAGAAATTATATATTAATATTCCCTTCACAGATGCTTTGCAGCAAATGCCCACATATGCAAAGTTCCTGAAGGACATTTTGTCCAATAAAAGAAGACTGGAGGAAGATGGTACAGTTGCACTTACTGAAGAGTGCAGTGCTCTAATTCAAAGAAAGCTTCCACCCAAGCTCCAAGATCCAGGTAGTTTCTCTATTCCTTGCATGATTGGTGACATGAATATAGATAAAGCATTGTGTGATTTAGGAGCGAGTGTGAGTTTAATGCCATTATCTATTGCTGAAAAGTTAGAATTGGGTGAACTGAAACCTACTAGGATGTCTTTGCAATTGGCTGATAGATCTGTAAAATATCCTGTAGGAATTTTAAAGGATGTTCCTATTAAGATAGGAAAATTTTTTATACCTGCTAACTTTGTTGTGCTTGAAATGGACAAAGATTCTTTGATTCCTATTATTTTAGGCAGACCATTTTTAGCAACTACAGGTGTTGTGATTGATGTCAAGAATGGTAAGTTGTCTCTAACTGTTGGAGATCAAAAGGTTGATTTTAACTTGAAAAATGTTTTAGAAAAACCTTTTAATTGTAACATCCCAGTTTTGAAATTAAATGCCGAATGAAGAATAAACCATTAAGACTTGATTTCAACTAGAAAATAACTGTTAATTACATTTAACTAAGTAGATTTAAGCCATTAAAATATAAAAATGGTGGTGGTCAGGGGATGGGGTGGAGTGCACGTGGCTGCTGGGCACACACTCTCCCATCCCACTCTTCTCTTATTTGTGCGCATGTACATATATATATAAAACGTGAGCCTTTGGTGATAAACACACTTACTATTTCTTCAGACTCCCTCCTCCGTCACTTTATCCTCTACTTTCCTCTCTTCGTCTCCATCTTTCTTCTCTTTTCTCACTCTTTGCTCCTGGAGACCTTGGTTGCAGTACTGAAGAACGGACTACACTCCATCCCAGAATCAGGCGCAGGATACGACAAAGCCAAGGAAGACCGAACGAACCAGGAGAAAGACATCGGACCCAACGACAAGAACGGAAAGGTTTCTGAGGTTCTTCTAAAGGTAGGGGGCGCTTGCATGTCGAATGCATGGTCTAAGAATGGTACCGGATGAACATACTACTGAGTGTGGGTGTGTGTGTGTGTGCATGTATTCATAATTATTAAAACTGATGCATGATTTAAGATTCTGATAGTGATTTTTATGGCGATGGTGTAGCCTGTTAGTGGATGATAATGATGGATGATATCATGGATCTATTTTCTTGTCACTATGAAAAATATGTATGTGCATGCTCTTAATTGGATTGCTCAATGTTGTTATTCTGATGACCGATTGTAACATGCGCTGGTGTGATTGACTGAATGATTACGAGTAATGTGGGAAATCCGTTCTTGCTTAATGACTACGGCAAAGGTGTTCGTGGCGCGATGATGTGTAATAATGAATGTGTTAGTTGCATGAGTGAGAGTGGGGTGACCCATAGAAGGTCAAGAACCCCAAGGGAAATGACTTCCAGTTACCAACCCTGGCTAGATCCCAATAGTGCTCGTGGTAGCCGTTGGAGCTAGAGAAGAGAGTCTCGAGACGCCGTGGGGAGGCCGGTGTCACCTTGTAAGAGCTGAGGGACGAGGGGCCAGAAGAAAAGGGGACCGTAACTGAGAGTCTTTACCTGAGTCGGATCCGCTGGCATGCATATAGAAATAAGGCCGATTGTGGTGGTGTATAAATTTATGTATGTATATGTGTATGATTTTGAATGCATGAATATATATATGGATGTGGAATAAACTCTGTGTATTATGTGTGTCATGAATGTTGTTTGAACTATAAGAACTTGGTTACTTGAGAAAGGATGAATGATAGCAGGAGCGTGTACTGACGCTGATACCGAGTCTGTGAGTATCATTTTACATGTAAAAGCTCACCCCTGCAGTGGCCATTTTCAGTGAATATCTCTCGAGAGGAGGATCAGAAGCAGAGCTGGAATGCTGGGCAGAGTGCTGATGCATTTGGAAGGCTTAATTAAGGCATTGTTAGATTAAGCCCTGACTGGCTCATATCGGATGTTAATGTTTTGGGATGAATAGAACTTTATGGACAAGGAGAAACCCGATTTTGTGTTGTAAATATTGACATACACTCTTATGTATATATGGATGTATGGTTTTGTGTGTGTGATGTTATGCGCTGCCTTGTTTCATGATTGTGCTTTAATGGATACGCAGGGACAGTATGATTGAGCAGGCTATAGCCAAGTCAGAGTGAATTGAGAATTGTCTTAGGAAAACTTATGTCGGATACGTTGGGCGGAGTCGTACCCCGCCCGAAGTATGGGGACATTTCGCCCAAGCGAGAGGACTCGCGCTGGAGCGATGTAGTTGTTAGAATGGAACACCGTTCAATTACCTTTCCTATCCGTTGTGATGCTAACGCAATCCAGACCCCAGTGTTGACCCCTGATTTGGGCGTGGTGGTTGAGTCCGCCCAGGCGTTGTCATAATTAGTTGAGTTGGGCGGAATAGGTTCAGACTTCTCCTTCTTCCATAATCTACTACCGCATATGTACCCTATGTACTTCCCTCCTTCGTTGTCGTATTATTCTGCCTCACAGGGCGGTGTTGGACATCGTCTGAGTAAGTGAATGTTGAGATGTAGTCCATCCAGGTGTATTCGTGCCTTGCCGAACTGGGCGGCGGTGTAATCACTTCCTCTTCCCTTCACAAACTACTTCTGCATATGTATATCTCCCTTCTTCTTCCCTCACCTGTCCTCTGAAGCTGAACGTCCGGCGTTCTCTGAGAAAGGGTCAGCCCGTAGGAACGAATAGACGCTAATGTAAGGTTTACTTGAAGAGTTTCGCGTCTGATGTTGCATTGTCACACGTCGTTTAGGCGGTGTGAGACAAAGGTTGAGCGGGTCACCTTCGCCATGGAGTCCGCCCAGGACAAACATACCCCGCCTGGCCAAGTAGGATGATTCGAACTCCGCCCTTCCACCAAGGGCTACGCGTGTGAATATATTAACATCTTCCCCTTATCTATCTCCTCCTATTGAGTGGTCAGGGTTACTCGAGGAAAAGCTTCCCTTGTGAAATCTCCTCTATCCACTGCTGCATTACCATACTCCGCCTGGACGATGACAGACCCCGTCTAAGCGAACAAACGGTGTTGTGTAATCCGCCCTGGTGCTGGTGTGTTACGATAAACCCATTGAGCCGGCCCCAGTTTTAGCTTCTTTGTAGGTTGCTATATGCGTGTGAATGCTCTTCGTTTCCCCCTTGCCTGCTCCCTTCTATATCAAATGTTACGTGACTGTTTTTGTGAAAAATTTTCTCATATTTTTGGAATTATTAGTTGCAAATAATAAGGTGTTACATTAATGATGTTTACTGTAGTGTGGATTTTGTTGAACAAGTGGTAAAGGAAGCAACCTTTCCTAATGACCCACTTGAAACTATATTCATGATTGAGCCGATAGAAACATCTGATTGCTCTGAGGACCCACTAAAACATGATACTGAGGTCATAGGTGACAAAGTGGTAAGCCCCAATGTGGAATTAAAACCTTTACCAGCTTCGTTAAGGTATGAGTTTCTTGGTCCTAATTCCACATATCCTGTGATTATTAATGCTGAATTAAATCCATGTGAAATTGAAAAACTTTTAAAACAACTTAGGTTGTATAGAAAGGTAATAGGTTATACAATGGATAATATCAAAGGGATTATCCCTTCTCTTTGTATGCACAGGATTACTGTAGAAGATGAAAGTAGGCCCACAGTAGAACCACTTAGGAGATTAAATCCAAAAATGCAAGAAGTGGTTAAAAAGGAAATTTTAAAATTGCTTGATGCTGGAGTCATATATCCTGTTGATAGTAGTAAATGGGTAAGTCTTGTTCATGTGGTGCCTAAAAAGGGGGGAATAACTGTGATTGAAAATGATAAACATAACTTGATTCCTACTAGGATTGTCTCTGGTTGGCGCATGTGCATTGATTATAGGAAGTTAAATAGCGCCACGAAAGAAGATCATTTTCCTCTCCCTTTTATTGATCAGATGCTTGAAAGACTTGCGAAACACTCTTATTTCTGTTATTTGGATGGGTATTCAGGTTTTCATCAAATTCCCATTCATCCATCTGATCAAGAAAAGACTACCTTTACTTGCCCTTATGGGACTTATGCTTACAGACGCATGCGCTTTGGTCTGTGTAATGCACCTGCGACTTTTCAAAGGTGTATGCAAGCAATTTTTTCTGACCTTATTGAAAATGTGATGGAAGTCTTTATGGATGATTTTTCAGTGCATGGTTTGGATTTTGATAATTGTTTAACAAATTTGTGCCAAGTCTTGTAGCGTTGTGAAGAGACCAATTTGATCTTGAATTGGGAAAAATGCAATTTTATGGTAAAAGAAGGCATAGTTCTTGGACACCTGGTGTCTGAAAGAGGTATAGAAGTTGATAAGGCTAAAGTGGAAGTGATTGAAAAATTGCCTCCACCTACAAATGTGAAAGGTATTCGAAGTTTTCTTGGACATGCAGGGTTTTACCGTCGGTTCATTAAAGATTTCTCCAAAATCACAAAGCCTCTTACAACTCTTCTGGGTAAGGATGTACCTTTCAATTTTGATTCATCTTGTATAGAAGCTTTTTGCAGGATTAAGTAAGCTCTAATCTCTGCCCCCATCATGCAACCACCTGATTGGAAACTCCCGTTTGAGTTGATGTGAAATGTGAGTGATTACGCAGTGGGGGCTGTGTTGGGGCAACGAAAGGAGAAAAAGGTCCATGTAATTCATTTTACCAGCCGGACGCTAGATGATACTCAGGTAAATTATGCCACAACTGAAAAAGAACTGTTAGCTATTGTCTTTGCTTTTGATAAATTTAAATCTTACTTGGTAGGTTCACATGTTACTGTTTACACTGACCACTCTACCATTAAGTATCTATTGAACAAAAAGGAAGCAAAGCCTAGGTTAATTAGGTGGATTCTAATATTGCAAGAATTTGACTTGGAAATTAAGGATAAGAAGGGTAACGAGAACTTGGTCGCTGACCACCTGTCTAGGTTGACATCTGAAAAAGAAGAAACAGATAATATTCCCATCAATGAATCTTTTCCAGATGAATAACTCTTGAGTCTTAGTATCCAACGTGTTCCTTGGTATGCTGATTTTGTAAATTTTCTTGTATGTGGTATCTTACCTCCTGATCTTAGCTTTCAGCAAAGGAAAAAGTTTTTTGCAGATGTTAAGCATTATTATTGGGATGAACCACTCCTATTCAAGCAATGTGCAGATGGTTTGATTCGGAGGTGTGTTTCACAAGATGAGGTCCATGCTATCTTGGATCATTGCCATTCTCTTTCCTGTGGAGGGCACATGAGTACCTCTAAGATAGCTGCTAAAATATTACAAGCTGGGTTCTATTGGCCAAATATTTTTAAGGATGTACGTAAGTATGTTCTAACTTGTGATGCTTGCCAAAGAACAGGTAACATTGGTAAGAGACATGAAATGCCATTGAATACCATTTTAGAAGTTGAACTGTTTGATGTATGGGGTGTTGATTTTATGGGACCTTTACCTTCTGTAACATCCCAGATTTTAGAGAAAATAAATTTATCGGATGATGATAATTAATTATTCATGGTCAAATAATTGTGGGAGATGTTGTTAGACACTAGAGGTGAATTATCGGTAAATTAAGATTTACCGGAAACGGATGAATTAACAGATGATGTGGGACCCACTTAATTGAATTGAGTGGTTGGTGGATCTAGAATGTTTGGAATATTATTGTGGTTAAGATGGTGTAGTTAGAATAATTTTTAGTGCTAAGGAGATAATTAATTGGACTCGACATAAGATATGAAACGGGAAATTACGAACCAAATTGGATTAAAAAGAAAATGAGAATTCCCTTTCTTTTCCTCTCTACCACCGTCCACTTCTTCTTCTTTTCTCTCTCCCCACTCACTTTACACTCTATTACATAATGGACCAAAGGGGAAATATCATAAGGTATATTTTAATAACCAATGGTTGATGAGCCAATAAAACACATTTTTCCACTCTCTTTTTCCCTTCATTTTCGGCAGCTTCTCCCTCTCACCTTCTCCTTCATTTTTTCTACCTCCTCCTCCTTCTATAATGGGCAAACCGAAACCCACTTCTCTCTACCCCTATTCTTGCCAAAAATATGAACTTGAGCTTGGATATGTGAGGCATCTATGGAGCATGGGAGCATGCATTGGTCTTCTCCCTTCTTCTTCACCCTTATTTTTGTTTTAGTGGAGTTTGGATTTAAGGTAAAGATTTCTTACCTCCACATCATTTTATTATGGTTTTGTGATATTGGGTTGAAAATGATAATATTAGAAGCCTTGCATGTGGATGGGTGTTGATTGTGTTGGTAAACCTAGAGTGAAACTTTAAGCATGAATAATGGAGGTGTGAAATTGAACATGGTTGATGTTGTGGGATGAAGGGAAAGTTATAGTGACCATAAAGATTTTAAGAGATTGATTGAGAATATTGTTTAATGGTTTTAGATGGAAACCCTAAGTGTGATAAATTGGGGATTTTTGCCAAATTGGTAACCTTAGTGATTTTGATGCCTTGGGAGTGGATTTATATGAAGAAATGAACATTTAGAAGTATTGGGATTGAATATTGATGTTGATAGAATGAGGAGCTAAGTCATGAGTTACAAATGAGGAAATAAGCATGTATATAGGTACATTGATTTGAGGGAATTAGTCTTAAGTGTTGATGTTTATGATGTTGATAATGGTTGCGAACCATTAATATTAGACTAAGAGAATGGATGTTTAAATTGATGAAGCCTTAGGTCTTATTATAGGCCATGGTGTTGTTGATGTTGGGTTGTTTAGCCCTTTGAAATCTAGAAATCTTCGCTTTGGGGAAAGGAATTTCCGAAGCCTAATACAAGCATATGAATTTGGAGTACTAGACAAGTCTAGGACTTAATCATGGGTTAGATGATGATGTCTAAGATGATGTTTTATGATGGTATAATAATGGCAATTGTATGTATATTTGTTGTGATAGGATTGTATCCTTGACGATGATGCGGAGCGATCGAGGCATTTGGAGCAATGGAATTATGGATCTTCTCTTGAGGTAGAAGAGGAGTTTGCATTTCAAGTGCATGAGTGATTAATTGATAATTATGTTATGTGTGCACTCATGCATTGCCTTGCCAAGAATTAATTGTATGTTTGAATTGTTGAAATAGTGAATGATGGCTTGGCTTATGGAATTGTTGTGAAAATTATATGAATATATGATGTTGATGATAAATACTTGATGTTCCTTTTAATTGATATGAATCAAATGTGTGGTGATATTCAATGAATAGATGAGTTGAATAAAGTGTTGAAGGTTGTGCTGTGATAAAGTGAAATGATGATGAAGAGTGTTTATATAATTCTTTTTCATAGTTAATGGATTGATAATTGGAATTGAGATGTAAGAATTATTTAACCAGGTTCTAAGTGTATAAATGGAGGAGTAAGGAAGATTAACCTAGGTCAAACTTATATATTAAGGTTTTGATGTGAGAAGGAGAGTAACAGACTGAGTTTCTGAGCGTGTACTGGTAATCTCGCTCAAGCGAGATGGGATCTCGCTCAAGCGAGTCCCCTGTACCAGAGGATTTGGTCTCGGGTCCAATCTCGCTCAGGCGAGATGAGGTCTCGCTTAGATGAGACGTATTTAACAGAGAAGAATAACATACTGGGTGAACCTCGCTCAAGCGAGAGTAGCCACGCTTGAGCGAGCGAAGTGGAAAAATGGCACTGGAGGAATCTCGCTTAGGCGAGAGGCGTGGCATGCTGAGTCTCGCTCAAGCGAGAGAGTACAAGATTGGATACTGGAAGAATTCCGCTTGAGCGAGAGTGACTCGCTCAAGCGAGATGGTGACCTGATACTCCCAGATGTCTTCGCTCAAGGAGAACTTTTGGGCGCTCAAGCGACCCACTTCAATCTCGCTCAGGCGAGGGTGTGATTCGCCCAAGCGAGCGAGCGTGAAAACGCTACTGGAAGTATTTCGCCCACGCGAGAGGACTCGCCCAAGCGAGTGATGTTGATCTCGCTCAAGCGGTGGTGAATCTCGCTTGAGCGAGTTGCCCAGAAATGAAATTTATTTCATTTTCTTTGTATTGGGCTTATGTTGGACTCCTTTTCTTTATAAGATGAGATGATTAAGGGAATGTGTTAAGGACAATATAATGATGATAAAACATGGAGGTAATTGGGATTAATTGGCACTTTGGGATCAATTGCTTGTGATGTATTGCCATCAAAATAGAGTAGCCAAAGAATAATAATGAGGATATGATGGTGGGGTTATGAGAGATATTCCAGAATAATTATAAGACCGAGGGGTAAATGAATAAATGACACTGTATGAATTATAATTGGATGAATTAAAGGAAGTATGATATTAAATAATGCTAGATGATGATGTTGAACACTCTCTTGCATAAAGAGGTGTATATTTATATTGATGAATGGTTGTGTACCATTGTGTATGATACAAGCATGGTCTTGTAAGTGTGGTATGAAATATGAAATTGATAATGTTGTGAATGCCATACAATTTTATATATATACTTATATGAGTATACTTGAGCAATAGTAATGAATAATGAGATGAAAATCCACTATATGAAGTGTGATGATATTGATGAATAATATGTGACGTTGAAATACTATGGTGGCTGTTTGCAAGTGTTATCTTGCGTGTATGTGATGAAATAATTATGAAATATGTTGTGATGAAAAGGCCACGTATAAAACCTGAAACCCATGGTCAAGAAATAAATAATGAGAAGGCCCACTAAGGCGTACATGGAGATGTTGGTGAGTATAATAATGATGATGATGACTGGCATATCGATAGCTGTCTATGTGGAATATTAGGGGGTTCCACTAGGCGGGCCCAGTGGGAGGGCGGCTCAGTGCACGAGCATTATTGTTGTTTCCCCTGTGACTCGGTGTGTGAGTCACGAAGCTGTCCATAGATTGGTGACGAGGCACCCTATGTGACGGGCCCAGTGGATGGGCGGCTCTATGGTGAGCGAGTTACCTCAGTGTCCGACGGGGCACGGCTCTCTCGATGTGTGTTCGGGAGGGGCCCGTAGCACTTTTGGCAAGTGAGGCCATGTTATTGATCCGCAAGTCACAAGGTGACTAGTGCTACAGATGGGCGATCGCGGTTTGGTACCAGTAAAACATGTTGTTGAGATGCATGCATGCTTTGAGATATGTGTACACATTTTACTACTGCAGTAGGGGCATAGTAGCACACCTATGCTTGACCCACAACTTGGTGTTTATTCCCACAGTCGGATCCGCATTGGTTGACAAATTCACATAGTATGGAGATATGCCAGAATATGATAATAATTGATAATGATTGAGATGTTAATATTGGTGTCAATGAGATGCGAAGTTAATATGATGAAAGACCACATAAAAGAAATAAATGATATGAACATATGAAATGATGTTGAATATGACGATATGTATGACATGGCCCAATATAATGAAGGGCGTATTTAATTATGATGGGAAATGATGATTTTAGCCCATAGTGGCTTGATGAAGGACCAAGATGGTCTATATTGATGAGTTGGCCCATTGGGGCGATATGATAGATATGTGTTGGCCCATTGTGGCGATGTTATAGATGTGTATATGCTTGCTTTGCTATGATTTGATGAATGAGCATGAAATGAATATATATATTGTCGAATTAATAATTTATGATGATTATTGATGTGTTTAGCAAAGCATACATGATGTCGATATGCATATGCACATAATTTCAATTGTATTCATATCGTCATTTGAAATGTAAACTCACTCTCCCATGTGGTCTACTTTTTAGTATTGGTGCAGGAAAACCATGGGAAGAGGATGATTTAAAAGTAAAGCTTTTGGGAAGGTAAATAGTTGTAATGGGATGCCTTGGCCGGCAGCGACTGTAATCTATTGGGTTGTAAATGAATGTATGTAATAATACTGATCTTAGTAGTAATCTTGAATGTATTGTGAATAAAAATTTGAGTGGTTATTGTATTGGCCTTTGGGGGTGTATGCACTCATACCCGCTTGATTAGTGTATAAGTGTTGATGACACATGCCTTGTAGTCGAAATGGATATGGACCTCGATGATGTATGATGCATGACCACATAGATGAGTATATACCTATATCTTAGGCATAGTATGCTTATGTGAATATGTAAAATGAAGATGGTTGTCTACTAGGCCTATGTTATGCCACTACATGCGTTGCCGAGCCTTTTCTCATATCGTCATATATGGGACTAGGCGTGTGCCCGGTATACATATTCTTCCGCTGTAAACTCTATTATTTTTGTATACCGTTATGGGCAAATTATCTATCGATCCAGCTTTAGGTTATATAATCTCACTCTTTGGTTTTCTGCGATTTGGGTCTTGGTGTGATCATGGTGGTGTCTTGGAAATGTTTTCAAACGTGAAAAATTTACTTGTATTTTTATTAATATGACGATCATATCGGGATTCGAGTACAGAAAACTTTTCAGACCCTTCTAAAGAAATATGGAGTTAGGCATAAGGTTGCTACACCTTATCACCCACAAACTAGTGGACAAGTTGAGGTATCCAATCGGGAAATTAAAAATATTCTTCAAAAAGTGGTGAATACATCACGTAAGGATTGGTCTATTAAGTTAGATGACTCCTTATAGGCGTATCGAACCGCATGCAAAACTCCCATTGGAACCACACCTTTTAAGCTAGTATATGGGAAGCCCTGTCATTTACCTGTTGAGCTAGAATTTAAATCTTTTTGGGCTGTTGAAACTCTTAACTTCGATCATAAGGCTGCATGTGAACAAAGATTATTGGAATTAAACGAGCTTGAAGAACTCCGTTTAGATGCATACGAAAATGCTAGAATTTATAAAGAAAAAACCAAACAATGGCATGATCGTCACATCCAACGGAGAACATTTAATCCAGGTGATATGGTTCTACTATTTAACTCCAGATTGAAACTTTTTCCAGGTAAACTGAGATCCCGATGGTCGGGACCCTTCAAGGTGACAAAAGTCTTTCCCTTTGGAGCTATCAAACTATGGAGCGAGAAATCCAGTACATTTAGGGTAAATGGACAGAGAGTAAAGCACTATTTGACAGGTCAACCAATACAACAAGCAAGTGACTTGGACTTGTTTGATGCTCCTGATGAGTAGATCCAAACGGTGAGAAGTCTGGCTAAAGACTTAAAACTTAACACTGATAGGGAGGTAACCCTATAAAAAGTTGTTGTTTCATTTTAAGTTAAAAAAAAACCAACTATGTCAAATGCTGGTTTGGGGTTATTCCAGGTAAGTTTTCTTATCCTTTTATCATTCATTTTTAACATTGAGGACAATGTCAAATTCTGGTTTGGGGTGGTAGATAAGAAAACTTAACTGTTTTGTTTATGTTGTGTGATTGTTATATTTTTCATGCATGTGTGTTTTCCTTATTTTGTTTATAATCCTGTAATTTACCATGATTGCATGATAAATTTACTTTGAACATAAAGCTAAAGTATTTAAGGACCCCAAAATTTTGAGTAAAATTTTCAAAATTTGATTGTTTAAATGCCAAATCAATGTCTAAATGAACTTTATGTGATTAAAATTTTCTTTGAAAAGACTTTCCATGGTTAGACTTGAGCCAAAATGGGTTATTTATCAAACAAATTTTCAAACCCATATTTTCTTGATTGAGTGAATCTCATAGTCATTAATATTCTAGAACTTGTTTTTCAACCGATTCAAAATGGTTTTTGATTATATGTCTTAGGATGATAAAGGCACAATTAGGCCTTATTCTTAAGCCTCAGAATTTTTGCATAATTTGACCCCTAGTTGCCCCTTTTGAGCCTAAAAAGTGAAAATTTTTCTTTGAAACCTTTCATTGACTGATATTCTCTTAATGGTAAAAAAGTTGGAAATTTAGTAGAGCAAAGAAATAAAAAAGGACTTAAGAAAAATATGATGGGATACAAAGAAAAGCAAGAAAAAAGAAAAAGAAAATCAAAAGGATGATATTGAATGAATTCCAAAAAGTCCATAAAAGTTGCTCTATTAAATTTATGATGGTAATTTGAATCATTCATGACTGTTAAAGCCCTTTTGTATTCCATTTTTCTTGAAATTCCTACCTTGACAATACAACCCAAGGCCACGTTACAACCTTTAAAAGACCTTTAGACTTTGACATATTTTCTATCTAAACTGTGGAGTTTATGGTTTATTAACAAGCTTATGGTAATATTTTTGACTATGATGATCTGAGTGATACACATACCATAAAACACTTTGAGTGAAAATTGAGAGAAGAGTATCCTCTATCTTGATAATGAAAATTGATTCACATAAGAAAATTAATATTGGCATTTGAATAAATCTTTTTCTCTATTTTGGATTCCTTAGTTTGCTGAGCTTAGTGTTTTCTGTATCTTATCATGTGAATATGGTAATTGCTTGAGGACAAGCAATGTTTTGGTTTGGGGTATTTTGATAAGTGCTTTATAACACAATAAATTAGATCTAGTTTGCTTAGGATTTTAATCATTATGCACTGTATTTCCTTTATTTACTGTAATTTTTGCTTTCTTTCCACTATATTCTACTTGGGTATGTTATTTTGTAGAAATTAAGGTAATAAAAGGGTCAATAACAAGAGAAAAACGACCATAAAATGATAAAGAAACAAGAAGAACAAGCCCAAAGTGGAAAGAACTCTCTTTTTATGCTGAATTCCGACTCAGAATGATGAAATCCGAGTAGGATGACTCAAAATGGAGCATTGCCGAGTGGAATACTTCCCTATTGGAGGTGAATCCGAGTGGAAGCTTCCCTATCAAAGCCATTCCGAGTGAAAAATGGTTGACCTTGAAGAAATATGTCTCTGTTGGAGGTGAATCCGAGTGGAAGCTGTCCGACTGCAACCATTCTGAGTGAAAAAAGGGACTGACTTTGAAGAAACACTGCCCAAAGCTATTGCCCGAGTGAAGGAATGCTGATTGAACCAGGTTAGATTTGGGGAACAACTGCTTCTTCTGGACAAAAATGCCTCCGAGTGGAAGACTCCCGAGTGACTTGATTCCGAATGAAAGAAACTCTGAACTTCAAAGAACAATTGTCAGGCAAAGGCTTTCCGAGTAGTGAGTTTCGGAGAAAGTATCTTATCAAGCAAGGAAAGATCTGACCGGGAATGAATCACTTTCGGGCAGACTCTTAAAGTTTCACACTAAGCCCGAGTGAGATGTCTCCAAGGAAGACTTCCGAGTGAGTTGGGGCAGAGAGCTGCATTTCCGAGCAAAACAAAGCTTAGACATGTGAAGAGCTTCTATCGGCCAGATTCCAGACTTTCTCAAAATTCCAAATTTCTGAGTGAAAGGTAAAGCCGACTCCCGAGTGAAAACAACCGAATGGGCTGATTGACAGTTGAGGCAATTCCGATTGAAAATCAACTCAGACTTTCGATTGAAGGTGTCCGAGTGTATCATTTGAATGAGTGAAGGAAGGGTCGTTCTCCACTGAATTATTCCCGAGTAAATCCGAGCAAGGTCTCTCCGAGTGGTTCATTTCCAGAGACATAGCCGAGTGAAACATTTTAAGAGGTTCCGATTGAATCATGTACTTCCCGATCCTGAGTGGGTCACATGTGAAAGAAGGAGGGCATGAACCTGTGCCGAGTGAGTCACTTTTCAATCGGTTCCGAGTCAAAAGGCTAGGGGTACCAAAGAATTTATTTTTCAGGCTCAAAATTGGCTTTCAAAGGATAAAATAATTTTACCATGGTAAGCTTTTTTGGCCCAAGGTTTCTTTTACCAAAAATGTGCCTTGATCACTTTCTTGAATTCTCTGTACAACAACACAAATCACAGATTAAACCAAAATCAATTTGAATGAAGTTATGTCGAAACCCTCACATGTTTAAACGATCTCTCAGCTCACCAGGTTATTGAAATTAGCTTGATAGTTAATAAAATTATTGTAATTGAATTTTATCAAAATTCCTTAATTACAAAAAGAATCGATAATTTGATTATTAAAAAAGGTTTTATTGTGTAAAAACTTTAAGTGTATAAATTTTCTTATTTTCAATAATTTGATTTATTTATTAAAAAGATAAAATTTATTTTTTTTGTTTTTTTAAAGAAGATACACAAAACACAGCACGACAAAAATTACGCAAAAATAACACACCACATAACAAAATATAATATAATCCAAAATCAACTAAACCAATGTAAATACTAAACTAAATGAAAACTGAAATGTATGTAAAAGGTGTAGAAAAATAACACCATCAGTCCTCCATGTGGTCCTCATCATCTCCCTCCTCGTCTACATCATCCTATGTCTCAGCATGTACTCCAGACGGTCCACCGGCCTCAGGGTATGTAGGTGAATCACCAAGCCAAGCTACATGAGCTGCAAACTCAGCTGGTGTGACATAAGGTGCTCCCCTCCCTGAAGTCTGTACTGATAGAATGCATCATGAAGATGCATATAAGCTGTGTGTGGCAGTCATCCTAGCAAATCCATCAGTGATAGCATCAGTAGATGGTGGCTGAACTGGTGGTCTCCTCCTCCTCTGTCTGGGTTGAGCCTCCTGCTCCAGTGGTGGAAGCTCACACTGCTAGACGAAGTAATCTCTGTTGACTAGAACTTTAGGGACTCTCCTCGAAGAACTACTGAACTCTGGTAATGGCACAACAACTGCTTGCCTCCTCAGTAAGGCAGATATTATGAGAGGGAATGGGATAGGACGATTCACCTTATACCCAAGGGCATAAAGGTGAATCTGCTCAGATATAAGCTCAGTAATATCAATGGTATGGCCCTGAAGAATAGAGTAAAGAAGGCAGCAATGATCAACTAGGATAGAAAAAAGGTGGGTAACAGGAGTGATGTTATGCAACATAAGATGAGACCACGCCTGAGCTATAGGGGTCAGCTGGGTCTTGAGGAGGTTCGATAGAGTCCTTCCAACCTTACTCAGGTTGAAGAAGATTCCATCTTTGCTCAAGAAGTAAGCAACCTGATCTAGGAAGTATCCTAAATCACCATCCTCAGTCACAACCTTGTTTCTATTTTCCTTCCAGAAACAAGTGTCACTCTCGGGAGTAGGCTCCCAAGGATTCCCCAGTAGGGTACTAATGGTGTCTCGATCATATGTAATATGTCGATCCCTAACCCAACTCGTCCTCTGATGGCCGATATTCGGAGAGTCCTGGTGAGTCCTATAGGCGTTCGTATAAAACTCCATCACTAAGATAGGGTCCCCCTCAATAGGTAGGGAAAACAGGGATCCCCATCTCCTTCTTTGGACCTCATCTTGAAGCTTAGGATAGTCCCCAACGTTCAGATCTAAGACTCTCTCCCAGATGAGTATCTGGCCCTTAATTTGATGGAACCGGGCCCATTTCACATTAGTGCGAAATCTGGTGGGATCTCTAGGTCCCACCTGCTCCTCACCTTGAAGATCTAGATCTTCAGAGGTGGTATCTGTATCAGTGGTCTTCCTCTGTCTCTTGGAACCAGTAATCGGGATAAATTTCTTTGGTGCCATCTACAAAAAGAAAAGATTAAAAATCAAACAAACTATTTTTGATTTTCATATTTTAATAAAACATGCCAAACATCAAAAAATTAACAATTATATTTTTGATTTTTATATTTTATGCAAAATAAGAATTCATGCAAAATTTACTCAACAAAGTATTTACAAAGCATA
Organism: Clitoria ternatea; assembly: GCA_037962975.1. Lineage (NCBI taxonomy): Eukaryota > Viridiplantae > Streptophyta > Magnoliopsida > Fabales > Fabaceae > Clitoria > Clitoria ternatea. Next base: position 116,021,408 of record CM075671.1, read on the forward strand.
AAAATAATTTAAACATGCATATTTTTGAATTTTTTAAAGTTCAATATAAAATTCACAACATACATTTTTGGAAAATAAAACATTAATGTTTTTGGATTTTTGAAATAACATAAAATTCACAAATTATGCATCACACATATCTACCTAATTTAACAAATTTATTTATTTGTATGCAAGAAAGTATAACAAACATACAAACTAAGAAATTTTATTAATTTAAAAGAAAAACAAAAACAGGACAGATTTATTAAAACAGAAATTAATACCTACTTTAAACAGGAAATAACATACAAAAATTAACAAAAATCAAAAATAGAAGTTGACGCTATGCGTGGGTAAGACGCTACGCGTGGGGTTACAGTTCATGCCTCACGCTACGCGTCAGTGGGACGCTACGCGTGCGGTGCGCAGTTTCAATCACAGAAACAAGGGTTGTGCAACCATAACCCCTTCAAACCACATTCAATCCATTCAAATTCCCAAATCTAACAGTAATCAGTCCTAGTGGTTGTCTAATCTTATCCCTAACCTCATGCATTCTATAAATCAAAATTGAAATTCAAAGGGAAGAGGGTTTAGGAAAACTTACTTGGGATCCTTGAGCAATTGAGAGACTAAAGAGGATTGAAAGGTTGAGAGAAAAGAGGTTTTGGAATTTTTAGGGTTTCTGAAAATTTGATTATAGAGGCAAAAAGAGGTTTTTAAATTTTTGGTTATGGGCCTCTATTTTAGGGGTCCAGTTTTAAAAACTGAACGAGGGTCCTGACGCTACACGTAGTAAAGACACTACGCGTCAAGTTGAAAATTTGGAACCCACGCTACGCGTGGGCTTCTATTTTTCATTTTTTAAAATTTTTCAAAAACCCTTTTCTTTCAGTTCAAAAACCCTCTTTATTAAAAATTCAAATATTAACTAATATCTGAAAAATATTATATATATATATATATATTTATTAATGTAAATATTTAAAAAGAAAAAGAAAATAATGGGTTGCCTCCCATTGAGCGCTTGATTTAATGTCGCTAGCTAGACATTCTACACATCACAAATCAGTCAAATAACAAATGGTAGTGAGTCTGTTGATTTCACCACCCAGATATGGTTTCAATCTTTGCCCATTAACCATCCAACTTCTCTTGGAAGTTGGATCTTCAATTTTAACTGCTCCATAAGATTTAACTTCCTTGATTACAAAAGGGCCTGACCATTTAGATTTCAATTTACCAAGAAACAGTCTTAATCTTGAATTAAACAATAAAACTTGCTGACCTGGTATGAAGTGTCTATTTTTAATTTTCTTATCATGGTAAGCTTTTACCTTGTTCTTGTAACCTCTAGATGTTTCATAAGCATTATTTCTCATTTCTTCCAACTCAAATAACTGTAACTTTCTTTTGTCAACTGCTGCATTTGGATCAAAATTGAGAAATTTTAAAGCCCAATATGCCTTATGTTCCATTTCCACTGGAAGATGACAAGCTTTTCCATAGACCATTTGGAAAGGAAAAAGGCCAATTGGAGTCTTAAATGCAGTTTTGTATGCCCAGAGTGTATCATCAAGCTTTTGTGACCAATCTTTTCTGGAGGAAGACACAGTCTTTTCCAAAATCCTTTTCAATTCCAGATTTGAAATCTCAGCCTGTCCATTGGTTTGTGGATGATATGCTGTGGCCACTTTATGTCTCACTCCATAGTGTTGTAACACTTTCTGAAGAACTTTGTTACAAAAATTTGATCCTCCATCACTGATCAAAGTTCTTGGTGTTCCAAATCTGTAGAAAATATTTTTCTTCAAAAAATTCACTACAGTTTTGGTGTCAGCATTAGGTGAAGCAATTGCTTCTACCCATTTTGAAACATAATCAACTGCCAAAAGAATGTATTGATTAAATTAAGAGTAAGGAAAGGGTCCCATGAAATCAATACCCCAACAATCAAATACCTCAACCTCCTGAATGTTTGTGAGAGGCATTTCTTGTCTTTTGTTAACATTACCTGTTCTTTGGCAGTTATCACAAGCTTGAGTAAATGAGTGAGAGTCTTTAAAAATGGAGGGTCAATACAAACCTGATTGAAGAATTTTTGTAGCAGTTCTTTCTCTATTAAAATGTCTTGCATAAGGGGATTTATGACAATGCCACAACACATCTTTCTTTTCCCAATCGGATACGCAATGACGTAACAAATTATCCACACCAATTTTAAATAAATGAGGGTCATCCCAAACAAAGTATTTTGAATCTTTGAAAAAACATTTTCTTTGCTGCCAAGTTAAATCATTTGGAAGAATTCCTGCTGCTTTAAAATTGGCCATATCAGCAAACCATGGTCGTTTTGTTATTTTAAAAATTTTTTCATCAGGAAATTCTTCCAAGATGTCTTTTTCTTTGGCAGTGACCTCATCATTTATTAATCTAGAAAGATGGTCAGTGACCATATTTTCACTACCCTTTTTATCTTTGATTTCAAGATCATATTCTTGAAGGAGTAAAATCCATCAGATTAACCGAGGTTTAGAATCAGTTTTGGTCAAAAGATACTTGATTGTAGCATGATCAGTGCAAACGGTTATTTTTGATCCAATCAAGTATGATCTAAATTTTTCTAAGGCATACACTATAGCTAGTAATTCCTTTTCAGTAGCTACATAATTTATTTGATTTTCATTTAAAACTTTACTAGCATAGTGTATAACCTTAAAAACTTTTTCATATCTTTGACCTAAAACTGCTCCTACAGCATAATCACTTACATCGCACATAAGTTCAAAGGGTAAATTCTAATTAGGAGCAACAATCACAGGGGCAGAAACTAATTTTTCTTTCAAGGAATTAAAAGCTTTAAGACATGCTTCCTTCAACATCTTAATTTAGAAGATTTGTTAAAGGTTTAGCAATCTTTGAAAAATCTTGAATAAATCTTCTATAGAATCCAGAATGTCCTAAAAAACTTCTAATACCTTTTACATTCACAGGGGGTGGGAGTTTAGAGATTACCTCTACTTTGGCTTGGTCTACTTCAATACCTTCAGAGGAAAATTTGTGACCAAGTACAATTCCTTCCTTCACCATAAAGTGACATTTCTCCCAATTGAGCACCAAATTTGTTTCAATACACCGCTTCAATATAGTGTCCAAATTGGTTAGACATGTCTCAAATGAATTCCCAAAGACTGTGAAATCATCCATGAAAATCTCAATGCTCTTTTCAATTAAATCTATAAAAATAGCAAACATGCATCTTTGAAAAGTAGCAGGTACATTACATAATCCAAATGGCATCTTCCTATATGCAAATATACCAAAGGGACATGTAAACACAGTTTTTTCCTAATCATGAGGGTCAACAACAATTTGATTATATCCAAAATATCCATCAAGAAAACAATAATAAGCCTGTCCAGACAATCTTTCAAGCATTTGATCCATAAAAAGAAGTGGAAAATGATCTTTTCTTGTTGCTTGATTTAATTTTCTATAATCAATGCACATTCTCCAACTAGTGACAGTTCTTGTTGGGATTAATTCATTTTTATCATTAACAATTACTGTCAAACGTCATTTTTTTGGAATAACTTGTACAGTACTTACCCATGCACTATCAGAAATAGGATAGATAATACCTACTTTCAGCAATTTCAAAACCTCCTTCTTAGTTACCTCTTTCATGGTTGATTGAGGTGTCTTCGAGGTTGAGCAACAAGTTTAAAATTGTCTTCCAGTAAAATCTTATGCATGTAATATGATGGGCTTATACCTTTCAGATCTTCAAGTGTCCATCCAATTGCTTCTTGATTCATTTTCAAGACTTCAACCAGTTCTTCTTCTTCTGTTTCACTTAACAAATTACTAATAATTACTGGTTTTAAATTACCTTCTTTCAAAAAAATATACTTTAAGTTGGAAGGTAGAACTTTCAATTCAGTCCTCTAGATTTCTTCAACAGGTACTTCTTGAATTTCTTCAATTTCTCCTGATTTAGGGAAAATTTCTTTCCCTTGATCAAGATCTTCAAGATATTTGTCTACCTGTTTTTCTTCTTCTTCACTCAAGAATTCCACAGAGTTAGTTAATAACTTATTTAAAGGTCAGAATTTGACATACCTATGGATATGGAGAAGCAGACTTTGTCGAGAACATCCATCTTAAAACAATCTTGCTTTGGATTAGGATGTTTCATGGCTCTAAAAACATCAAAGTTTACTTCTTCATCATGAACTCTTACTGCCAACTTTCCATTATCTACGTCAATGAGCATTCTAGCAGTCTTCATGAATGGTCTTCCCAAAATTAGGGGAACTTCAACATCTTCTTCCATGTCTAAAACCACAAAGTCAACAGGGAAGTAGAACTTGTCAACTTTCACCAGTACATCTTCCATAATACCATAGGGTCTTTTGATTGATCTATCAGCCAATTGCAGAGTCATATTTGTTCTTTGAGGATCAAGGTCACCAATTCGCTTCATCATACTTAGAGGCATTAGATTAATGTTAGCCCTAAGTCTAACAAGGCTTTTCCAATATTCATCCTTTAATGGAGACAGGAATGGTGAAACTTCCAGGGTCTTTCGACATTCCTGGCATGTTATGTTGCAAAATAGCACTGCAACCTGCTTCAAGTTCAACAATTTCTTCATCATAAACTTTGCATATGTTGGCATCTGTTCCAATGCCTCAGAAAATGGAATGTTTATGTGTAATTGCTTAAAGATTTCAAGGAAACTTTTGTATTCCTTTTCCTTATCCTTCTTTGATGGTGCATGTGGATAAGGTAAATCTTTAACTAGAGGTGTCTGACCCAAATACTGATTTTTTTGTTTTTTAATTTTTTGATTTTTTTGTTTTTCTTTTTCATTATTTTTTTCTTCATCTTTTTTCTCCTCTTCTTCTTTTTCTTCTTCTTTCTTTTCTTCTTTTTCTTTTTCTTTCTTTACTTTTTCTTCTTTTTTCTTTTCTTCTTCTTTTTCTTTACAATCATTTCCTACAACTTTACCACTTCTTGTAAAAATAGCATTACATTGTTATCTTGGATTTTGAGTGTTTGCAGAAAAACCAGAGCTTTTCATGTCAGCTACTTCTTTTGCTAACTGTCCCAATTGCATATCTGACGCTTTACGTGCGGCTTCATTTGTTTGCATGTATTGTTACAATTGTTGGATAGACTCTTCTATCCTAGTTAGCCTTGCTGCTTGATCAGATTGTGGTTGTTGTTTGAACTGATTATTAGGAGGTCGGTTAGAAGGTCCAACATCTTATTTCCAGCCAATATTCGGATTCTGCTAATCCTGTGGGTAATTGTTAGGAAAAGAATTACCAAGATTGAAAGGAAAATTACCTAAGGGTACTCTTTGATGATTCAGAAAATTGGCTTGCTCTTGCTCATTTCTATCACGGGCACAGTACCCACATGGTTGTTCTCCCATGCAATGTATACATTGTTTCAATTGAGCAAGAGGTGGTGATGACATTTGAGGAATTTGAAGTTTCTCCAATTATTTGCTCATAGCCTCAATTTGTTAAGTCAGCAATTTTTGCTGAGCCAATATTGCATCATTTACCCCCAATTCGAGCATACCTGACTTTCTTTATACATTACCTCTTTCATGTTTTGCTTGTCGGTCACTGATGGACATTGATTCCAATATTTTTATTGCTTCTTCCACAGTTTTATTCATTAAAGAACCCCCTACACAAGCATCTAACATCATCTTAAACTGAGGTAACAAACCATGGTAAACGATCCTTACCTTTTCGGCATCATTTAAGTTGTGGTTTGGACACTTCCTTAAGAGTGCCTTGAATCGTTCCATGTTTCTCCTAATGACTCATCATTATTTTGTGAAAAAGAATGAATGGTTGTGATGGCTTCAAAATATTTTGATGGAGAATAAAATCTTTCCAAAAATTTTTGCTCAACATCAGACCAGTTTACAAAACTACCGGGCGGACAAGATTTAAACCATTCTTTAGCTTTACCAATCAATGAAAAAGGAAACAATCTCATGTAAACAGATTCTTCTTGATTGGGTTCAAAACCAATTGTGCTGCATAACTCATAAAAAATAGTTAAGTGTTCATAAGGTTCCTCATTATTTAAACCAGCAAATTGATTATTTTGAATAATGTTTAAAGTAGCTGGTTTAATTTTCACAGCAGCAATAGGTCCTTGATACATCCCCGAAACACGAGGTGGTCTATTAATAGCAGTAAACTGTCCCAATGTTCTTCTTTCAGCAGCCATATTAGAATTTTCAAGATTTTTAGATTTTTCAAAAGAAGATGAAGTTGAAGAAGAAGAAGTTTTTATTTTTTTAGATTTTAAAGCTTTAAGTTTTTTTACAAACTTCTCGATCTGAGGATCAAAGAACTCCTTTCCTGTAGAAGATCGAGTTTGCATAAACACACTAAATAAAGAAAGTTTAGTAAAACAACGTTAAAATGAATAAATGAATGAATAAGTTGAAAAATTTTCACTAGGGTAAAAAATATTTTTACCACAGTAATTAAAAATTTACTGTTTTACTGAATTAATTCAATCCCCGGTGACGGCGCCAGAAAACTTGTTAACCCCCATGTTACTTTTGGGTTATTAATTGGCAAGCGCACTATCATTTGTAGTTTTCAAATTTAGATATCGTTCCACTGGGATTGAAAATCCAATAACTTACAGTAATTTCTTATTTACTATGGTAATTTTATCAATAATTATTAACAAAAGAATAATTTATAAACAATTTATACAATATTCACAGAATTTGATAGTTGATTTGTTCATAAAGTAAAAAGATGGAAAAAATAAAATCTAACTATAAAGTTGAGATGTAATTCAGAATAATTCAGATATTTGAGGTAAGAACACATATTAACAAACTATGTTAGAATTAGGATTCTCGCACTAAAATATAATGCAATAATTACAAACATACATACTTAATCATCAAGTTCATGTTATTTCAGCTTAAAGTCATTATAACCGATTCCTCGTGATATAAATTCTAAGTATTTATCGTAAAGTCCGATTCCTCGTGAGCTTTCTCAATAAAAACTTGCATTAAGTCCTCGGCTTATGGAAACAATAATTACCAATTCTATCCCTAGTAATTGGCATATTAAGGGTATTTCAACTTTTACTTTTGTTAAAACAGATTTTAATTCAGCATGAATAATCATTCTCCCGTTTGATATTCATACTAATAAAACAAGTTTTAATACACATGACAATCATTCTCCCGTTTGATGTTTATATTAATAAATAGTTGAAATACTAATGTAACATCCCAATTTAATAACTAGTTGCCAAATGAAAATAAATCGTTAAAATAATAAATCGATAAGTGTGGGGAGAATTATTTATTAATTATAATTGGTTTAATTAATTTAAGTTAAGAAAAGAAAGGTTGATTAATGGTGATTAGCTGTCAATGACTGATTAGATGTGATTATGTGTGTGACGCGTGTGGGTGCTGCTGCTGTGCACGCATTCCCACCCCACTCTTCCTTCTCTTCGTACATGCATATATGGGTACACTATCATTAATTCTTCCCTGCAGACTCCTCTCCCCCCGTTCTCTCTTCTTCTTCTTCTTCTTTTCCTCTTCGATCTCCTTCTTCCTCCTCTGCGCTCTGTTCCCGTGAGCTCGCAATAATGGTGGCTGAGGATTGGGGTCCTCCTTCCTTACTCGACGAACCCGTGAGGATGATGGTGTCTATTCCCTCTGCATGCAACACGTCTCCTTCCTTGTTCCTTCATTCCTTCGTCGGCTTCCCTTCTTCTTCCTCTCCTTGCTCGAAGCTGCCAAGTTCCAGTGGAGATCTGCACTACGAGGAGCTTCAAGGTGGTCGGAGTATTCACAGCATTGTGATGGAGCCATTCCAGGGAGCGAGCCGAGAGCTGGACGTCTTGGGCCTCCCCTGCTCTTGCATGCAGATGTGCTAAGAGTGATTCAATATTCCTCTGGAACTGAGCGTCGTGTTGACCGACTGAAAGCTTCAATCCAGGTAGGGGGGTGTCTTCTATCTTAAATGCATGGGTTATGAACGGGTTCCAAGTGTTGATACTTGCTGTTTTCGTGTTCTGATTTCGTGTTGTGTTGCATACGAGTGTGTACTGCCCAGTTGCATGACGAGTGAAAGATGAGTGTTGCATGTTGATGGCCTGTGAATGTTGAACGATTGTGTGAAAGGAAAATGTTGAAGTGATGTTGACGATTACCGTGTGTTTTACATGCCTGCAAGTTGTTATGAGTTTAGAATGCCGACTGCATGTGATAAAATACGACTCAGTGAATCTGATAAAGTACCCTACCGATTGCATGTGTCGACTGAGTCCTGACATTACTTAATGCCGATTGCATGCATGTTGTTTGAGTCCTGATGATGTGTTATACCAGTCGCATGAGATGCGTGTATTGTTGAATGCTGATGGTGTACAATGCCGACTGCATGAGATGCATGTGTTGTGGAGTACTATTAATGCCTAGCACTAATTGCATGAGATGCATATGCTATTGAGTTCTAAAAATGTATAACACCGACTGCATGAGATGCGTATGTTGTTGAGCTCTGTTAATGTCCAGCATTGATTGCATGAGATGCATGTGCTGTTTGAATGCTGATGATGTATGATGTCGATTGCATGAGATGCATGTATGGCTGTGTATATGAACTCTGTGTTGTGTGATGAATCCGCGTGTGGCGCATGGGATGCGTTTGTGCTGGGAGCACGTAGTGTGGGACACTACCATCGGTTTTTAAAGTGTGGGACGCTATGAAATCCTTGAGTGGGACTCAAGGTAGCCCTTGAGTAGGACTCGGGCTGCCTGTGAACACCTCCGTTGGCGCTGAGAGCGTTGGTGTCACCTGTGGGCAAACGATTGGGTACCTGTAAAACGGCCAAGCAGCTGGGAGCTGATTTGATAGCTGAGAGCTATGTATAAAAAAGGCTGAGAGCCTACGTTGCAACGTCTAAACTGATACACACGAATGCGGAACCGAGTGAAATACTATGTGCCTATTAACTGTTGATATTGTTTGGAATTGGTTATGCATGCAAAGATGTTAATGAAATGATAAATGTTTATAACCGAGTGAAATACTCTGTGTGTATTGACCGATTGATATTGTTTGGAATTAATTATGCATGTGATAATGTTAATGAAAGGATGAATGTGTATATCCAAATGAAATACTCTGTGTATATGTATTACTGATGCTGACTGGAATTTGACTATGCGGGTGATGATGTTAAGGAGATGATGAATGGGTATAACCGAGAGAGTATTCTGTGTGTATACGCAATTGATGCTGATTGAAGTTGCTCCATGAATATGTGTTAATGTTATTGAAATGTCGTGCGTGTATAGCCAAGTGAGAACTGTTAGATTCTGACCAGAAAGTGTTGAATACGTGCGTTCTGATTCATTGGTATTATCATGTTGCTGATTGTTGTTATATTAATGTTATTGGCTGTGTATTTGCACCTGGCCGAGTGGTGACTGACGAATTCTGATCGGTAAGAGTTCCATGTGTGTCTTGGTTGATTGATATTGCTTGACTTTACTCGTTGCTATGTATAATTGCGTGTATATGTATATTGCTGTATAATTGTGGGATAACCTGAGTCGGTATCTATCGTTTAATATCTAAGATGCTCACCCCTACACTATTTTTTCAGTGTGCAGGTCGTACTCGAAAATGATGATAGGGTCTCACGTCCGAGTGTGGTGCACCCCCACTATTGAGCACTTGTATTGCATTATTATGTTCTGTCCGTGTAGCCTGGGCCGGCTCCTATATAAAATGACGATTAAACATATTCACTTATAAAGATTGAATAGTCATGGTGTCATTTGTATGGTATCGCAAGTATTGGTAAATGTATAATATCAAGATAATGGGTATTCCGAGTATATGGTTACATGTCTATGGGTCGGTAGACTAGATTTGTGGGCAGATTTATGTTTCTGTGAACATGTATTCATATGTATGAGCTTCGTACCGATTCGATGCGTTTTCCGACTGGGAAGTGTTGCTAAATGACTCGAGGGCCGTTGAGGAGTGGAATTATGTTAAGTTGGTGGTTCCGAGCGAAGATTTCTGGGTGGCTTTACCGAGTAAACATATTGAGTGACTCTGAGTGAAAATTATAAGTAAATCCCGAGTGAGGAAGAGTTTGTATTTCCCAAGTGAAAACCTTGGGTGATTCCCTTCTGAGCGAGGAGTTAGAATTAGTGGTTTAGAGTGGACCGGGTCCTAAGTGTAAGGTATCGGTAATCCGAGTGAAAGATGTAAAGTCCGAGTGAGTGAGGATTGGTATCCCGAGTGGTTGGGTTTCGAATAAGTCTGAGAGGGACTTAACTACCTGACTTCCCGAGTGAATGTGTGAGTGTATACCGAATAGTGGAAGTGTAATGTGACCCGATTGTATCAAGGATGGAATACGTCGAGTGATCTTTGAATAGGATATATTCCGAGTGAGAAGGAGTTCTGGAATCCGAGTGGGATAACCCTCAGTGTCCGAGTAGAGTATAGGTCTGGCCGTATGGATAAAATGGAAAGGTTAAGTTAGGGAATACCGAATGGACTTAGGAATGAACTTCCGAGTGGACTTAGTCGTTTACCGAGTGTATGGATGTTCCGATGCCGAGTGATGAATTTGCCGTGTGAGGCTTCTCGCTTCAGCGAATGAAGGATCCGCTCCAGCGAATGTGTACTGCTGGAAGGCTTTTATCGTAGTCTCGCCCAAGCGACGTGGAGTATCGCCCGAGAGAGTGCGCGTGTAATGCTAATGGTTTTTGCCCAGGCGCTGATGTGTTTCGCTGAACCGAATGGGTCGGTCCCAGCCTTGTTCCTTCCGCTGATTGTTATACGTGTGAATGCTCTTTTATTTCCCTTGCCTTCTTCCTTCTTTTTATATGCCGATTGACCAATAGTTGATTTGTGAAAAAAATTTTCCCTGTTTTTGGATTTATTATTTATTAAAAAATTTGGGTGTTACAACTAACATGTTTTTGAATCATAAATATGTATAGGCCATAATCACAACATCATATAATAGATTGATTCACCAAATTCTAACATAAACAATTTAGTTACACATAATAAAAGTAAGAACAGTACTTACAGAGTTTGACATTACGATGACTTGAAAACACTTCACAATACAAAAGCTCACACTACAACACTCTCAAGTATCCAGAAATCACTCCAACCTTACAAACTCAAAGAACACTCAAACTCGAGTGAAAAGAGAGAAAAGAAAGGATGAACTTCAGAATTGGATGCTTAGAAGTGTGGAGAATGGCCCTATTTATAGGGCTGAGGAAGGGTCCTGTTGCTACGCGTCAGGTCCCTGACTCAGCTTCCATTAATCAGCTCAAAGTGGCTATGATTGTGTAATTATTTTAATTAATCATGCCCAGGCAGGTGTGCCTTGTCCCCCAATTTAGCTTGGACACTTGTGGGTAGTGGAGGGGTCATTTACTGAGTGCTTGACCACCTGTTAGTGGTGTCCACGTAGCTCCTGATGCTACACGTGGGTGTGACGCATAGCGTTAGCATTAGAGGTTACCACGCTACGCGTGGTGTTGATGCTACACGTTAGCTCTCCAGTTCTTCAATTTTCTCTTTAAATTCTTTACTTTTTCACTGCAAAACTAAAACAAATTGATCAAGGGTAGATTATTTCCAACAACATCTATTTATTGAATTTAAAACCTAAATTTCTAAAAAATTCACCAAATTTTATTCTTTTTACAATAATTTTTATTAAAGATTTTATTGTAAATTTGAGGACTAACAGTAGGCACGCCAGTACCCAGCGTAGGTACGCTGGGTTTCTGGAGCAGAACCTGATGGAGATTCTCCTCTATAGAGAACCCATAGACCAATGGGCAAGCCAATGCAACTAATAAGGTAATCCTCCATGAACTCAAAAAGTAGCTCGGGCAGGCCAAAAGGAGATGGGAAGAAGAATTTCTAGGTGCTTTATGGGATATCATCTCACGTACGGGGCCGACGTCATGATTCTAGACGAGCTGGGAAAGCCATCCCTTAGATGTGTCACCTATGATGAAGAGACAAGTAACAAAGGAAGGTGTAAAGACTTAGACCTTAACTTGGAACAACACGATGTAGCATACGTCAAAATTTAAGCTACCAAAAAAAAATCTGCTCAGCGGTGGAACTCTTTGCTCTAACCCCGACCATTCCAAAAAGGAGAGCTAGTCTTGCGCATTGCAGACAATAACTGAAGGCTGTAGGAAGAAGGAAAATTTGCCGCTAACTGGGATGGCCCACACCAAATCAAAGAAGTCATCAGAACATGTGTGTACTGATTGGAAGAGCTATCAGGGAAAGAAATTCCAAGGACGTGGAATGCCACTCACTTGAAATTTTATTACAACAGATAATGTATAAGAAAATGGCACTTTTTTTTTCCTACCCAGGAGATTTTTTCTCATAGGGTTTTCTTCTCTTGGGAGGTTTTAACGAGGCCCCTGTTTTCCTATCCCTTGACAATACGATTCTAAAACTTAAATTACATTAAGTACAAAAAGCCCAAGCACTATCCCTCGGCAATATGATTCTGAAACTTAAATTAAGTTAAGTACGAAAAGCCCGAGTGCTATCCCTCGGCAATAAGATTTTGAAACTTAAATTACGTTAAGTATGAAAAGCCCGAGTGGTATCCCTCAACAATATGATTCTGAAACTTAAATTACGTTAAGTGTGAAAAGCCTGAGTGCTATCCCTCGGCAATACGATTCTGAAACTTAAATTACGTTAAGTATGAAAATCCCGAGTACTATCCCTCGGTAATACGATTCTTGAAATGCCAATCACGTTTTAGTTCGGCAAGTCTAAGAAACTTAAACGCTCAAGGTCGTGTGAAAATGATTACTCAAAAATATCCATGACTCAACCCCACACAAGTCAGAGATGAAAAGGAAATACAACACTAAGCAAAGTCCATAAAGGTAAAATTCATTTAGATACCATTATCATACATAGCAACCTTTTCAAAAAGAAAACAAAAGCAATCATTATGAAGCAGCGTTAACATCCGCATTAGGAGTGTCACCCTAAGGAACGTCCTCAGTCCTAGGCTCGGGGTTCCGTGGTTTGGTTGGAAGTAGTATGATAACTTGGCCCGACCCTCCAACAATAAACGACTTAAAGGGGGAGCTCCATAACAACTTTAGACTAGGAACGTCTTCAGTAGTCACTTCCTCCTCATCCTTAGAATCAAAGAGGTCGACAATCTCACTGTTCACCCTAACATGTAAGGGATTGACCTCTTCCAAGTTAAAGTTCACAGTTGGATTCAACACTTCGATCTACTCCTGATATGGGTCGAAGGCAGCCACATACTTCTCAGATATCTGTGTCTCCAAAGAGAATATATGGGTTGCATCCTCCTTCTTGTGCCTTTCAAACTCACTTATCGCCCTCTTAAGCTTCTCCTTCAAATCCTTCTTCGTCATATACACCAGACCGTATGCTTCCTCCACCAAGCCCAAGCACCTCCCAAGGTTGACACACCTATCCTTAGTAGTGGCTAGCTTACTCTTCCAGCTCTTGTCCCAATCGAGCCTCTCCCAAATCAGCTTCAGCTAGTTTCAGGTCATCCATTAGCCCCTAACGGCCTTTATGGCATCCTCGAGTTGTAGGAATGTTAACTTGCTGGCAGCCTTCAAAGAGTTTTTCTTGTTTTCAAAGCTATTTTTTCCCTCATTAGTACCGCCAACTCCTTTTCCTGCTCAGCAAAGCACTTCTCCAAAAACTGAGTCATTGAAGTTGCCAATAGATTGATCATCTTCACAGCTCGACACTAGCCACCGCTTTCGATCCCTCAAACTTTTTCTTGCCCTCCTCAAAAACCACCGTCCAATCGATGAAACTAGGAACCAGAAAGCAAATATCCCATAATGAGTGGGCAGGGTAGTTATTGCCACATAGCGGCCCATTGGTAAATCGTTCCCATCGTCGATCCTTGAGTTTCGTCTCGCTAGGTAAAGCACCAACAATCTTCTCAGCAGAAATCTTCTCAACATAAGAGACTTTGGAAGCTTCTTGATGGGCCCAGCTCCGAGTCGTTAGAGACTCCGTTTCCCACTCAAGGCTATCGGACACTAGGAAAGTATTGGGACCGCCTTCCATGAGAGCTTTGGTGCGGGAAGGAGACTCGAGGTGATCAACTCCTGGAGTTACCAGCCCTGTTGACCCGTGAGAAGCATCTTTCATAATGGACTTGCCCTAGAGAAGCAGCAGAAACCACAGTGATAGGTTCAGCGATGGTTACAGTTTCTATAGGGACTTAAGACTTGCCCATTGGAATAGTAGAGCTCGCCCCCTTTTTAGCACCACCTTTCTTCCCAACGATCCGAGGGTTATTTCCCGGGTAGTGTTTCTTCAGGTCCTTGATTGATAATTTGTGGGGAGCCATATCAGCTGCATAACAAAAAGAATCAGTGGAAAAACGAAGTCAAAATCTAAGTAAGACATAATAAAATCAAAACTACACCCACCTATCCAGACGTCCATGGCGCTCAAGTGAGGAAACAGGGCTTTCAGCACCTGAGAACTAAAATATGTGCCCATATCATTAATAAAGAATTTGGCATCCGCTCTCCCAGACAAGGATTATAACATCCTGGTTTAGAATTAATTACCAATTAAGGTTAATTACAGAATTAAAATTATTGATTGAATAATAATAATAATAGTGCAAAGAAATGTCACATGTGCCCTTGGTGGTGTGATGGAATTCTGGTTCTCTCCCTCTCTCCTTCAATTCCCACGCTGATGGGAGTGGCTTTAATTAGATGTGACGGCTGACTATTGATGGGATGTGGAGCTGTCGCTGGGCAGTGGGGATAAGAACTACATATTTCCCACTCTCTGCCCATTTCACTTTGCTTATGCTGCAAACACTCCTCCTTTCTCTCTCGAGTCCTGTGGCTTCTTCTTCTTCTTCTTCTTCGCTGGTCCTTCGTCTTCTCCTTCATCTTCTTCTTCCACTCGCACGCTGAGTAGAACCCGAGTAGGAAGTGGAACATGAAGTAGAACAACGTGGTTGAGAGAGAGATCTGTGTGGTGCTGTGTGTCATGGAGGTTGAGATCCTCCTCTGTTCTGCCTAAGCAACGATGGGTGCTTGGAAGCATGGGGTCCTCCACTGTTGGTGAGGACTGGTCTGTTCGTGTGTGGGAACAGCCATGGAATCCTCCACTAGACTGAGTGAGGGGTGACGTTGTGCCTTGGAGGCTTAGCATGGAGTGTCATGGGGGTAGAGCTGTTCGTGTGTCCGAGTGGCTCGGTGTTCCTCCAAGCAGGGTACTGTGCTGACCTCGTGGTGATGCAAGCTCAAGGAGCTTCTGAGATTTTCATTCCAGGTAGGGGGGCTAATTTACATCTCAAATGTATGGTTTATGGACGGGTTCCGTGTCATGTTTGAAATATGTTGATTGATAGGTTGTAGTTGAGTATTGGTGCATGAAACACCCGGATTTGTGATCATTGTGGTATGTGTGATGTTGTCATGATTCCGTCCATGAGATGTATGATGATAAATATGAAATGCTGAGTGAATGCATGTAAATGTGAATGGCATTATGGTTGCCGAGTGTATTAAACTGAGACAGTGGATAAAATTCATGTGTTTATACTAAAATGCATGTTGATGCCGAGTGCATGAGTTTGTTATATTGATCCCCGTGTGTGATTGTATTTAAATGCATGAAATGCTTGTCATTGAACATGCGAATGCTGAGTGCATAAGATGGGGACTGTTGTGTTAATTCCGTGTGGATTTTATATGAAAAGCATGTGATGCTTTTGCAAATGTTAATGCTGAGTGGATCTCATGAAATAGCATGTGATGCTTGTTGTAAATGATAATTCCGAGTGGATGGCATTGTGATTGCCGAGTGCATGAGATGTGGATCGGTTATGTTAATTCCCGTTTGGGATTTTATATTAAAAAGCATGTGATTTGCCAAGTGCATGTGATTACCGAGTGCATGTATTGTGTTATTGCTGGGCCGATCCCTGTTTATGAATAATAATGATAAAATGCATGGGATGCATGTTATTGATATTTGAATGCCGAGTGCATATGTGTGGAAAACATATTGAAAGACCTTGGGTTGGACTCAAGGCAATGCCGAGTGCATTGGCATTGGACGCCTGGTGAATAAGATCGTAAACATCTGATTCGCCACTGGAAATGCTTGGAGCGTGTAGCGTTGGGCGCTTAATACTGAGTCGGCAATCAGATGAATACGTGTTAAATATGATAAAAGACCTCGGGTTGGACTCGAGGCAGTGCCGAGTGCACTAAGCGTTGGACGCTTAAAGACCTTGGGTTGGACTCAAGGCAAGCCTACCGGGTTAGACTCGGGGCTGCCCGTAACACTTCCGTTGTCGCTTGGAGTGACTGTGTTACATGTGAGGGCAAACGGTTTGGTACTAGTAAAACGGCCGAATCAGCTTGGAGTTGAGAAAAGGCTTGGAGCCTATTTTGCAACAATAAAAATTGATAATAAATAACCAGATCCAGGTGAAATGAATGTGTGCACACTTATGATTGTCATTGAGCTCAATATGAATTGTATGAATATGTGGAATGTTATTAGGAATAGCATGATTGGTATAGTCTTAAACGACTTGAGTGGAATCCGATTGGATGAATGCATGTATACTGATGTTATTGCTGTTATTGCCGAGTGCAATATGATGTTATGGTTGTGATACATACTGTGATGAATATGAATTATATAGCCATGAATAATTGGTGTGAATTCCGACTGAGTGAATATATGTACATTGGTACTGTTGCCGAGTGCAAGGTGATGTTATGGTGGTGAAAATGTGATTGTGAATGTTGTGAGTTACTCAGTCTTGATTGAATTGTATGGATCCCGAGTGGATGAAGTTGTTGTAGGGTTCATATTGAATGGCAGAGTGCATTATTGCTGATTGAGATATGTTATTGTATGGTTGAGGATTCAAAGATTAATCCGAGTTAATAACTGTCATTTAATATGTAAAAGCTCACCCCTACTGTGGCTATATTTTTCAGTATATGCAGGTCGGACTGGGAATGATGAAATAGCCTCAAGTCCGAGTGGGGAGCACTTAGATAGTTGAAGTGCATACATAATACATATTGTGTATTCATATGTTAAGCCTTGGCCGACTCTTTGTAATCCGAACGGATCTAATTATATGGGTTGTCTATCGGGATTGTGAACAAGTATACATTTATATAAATATATATATATATTACATTGATATGATGTTACTTATACCGACTGAGATGTGATGTCGAATGGATAATGCTAAGTTAATAAATTCCGAGTGGAATATTGATGGGAGAGCCATTACCGAGTGAGGCTATTGTTTGTGTGGCCTTTTTCCGAGTGATGAAGGCTTAAAATGATTCCGAGTAAGATGTACCCGAGTGGGCTACTTCCGAGGGAAGACTAGTCCATATGTTACCGAGTGAAAAGTAGGAGTAAACCCCGAGTGGGGAAGGGTTTGAATATTCCTGAGTGGGAAATCCCGAATGAACCTCTTTCGAGGGAAGAGTTGTTGTGATGATTTTGATTGAGGTGTATTCTAGGAGTCCTCTTCTGAGTGAACAAGGCTATATATATATATATATATATTCCGAGTGAATTATATTCCGAGTGACTGAGTATTAAATACGTCCGAGTAAGGCTTAACTTGGTGAATTCCTCTGAGTGATGTAAGGATAGAGGAATCCCGAATGAAACTTGATTGTGGAGACTCCTTCCGAAGGAATGGAGGTTATGGTGATCTCTGAGTGGGGAAGATCAAAATATGCTGAGTGAAAAATGGGCAACGTACCTCCGAGTGAATTGAGGTTGAATTATACCGAGTGGTATTGGACTGGGGAAATACTCTGGGTGAGGGAAGCTTATAGACTCCGAGTGGAGTGATCGAGGGAATCTTTTCCCGAGTGGAGATTAAGATGCTTCCGAATGAAGCATGTATGTGGGCTTACTAAAGTAAATTAAGTATTTGGCTAAGTGTTAGTGTACCGGGTGAAGCATGACTCGAAGTGGTCAAACCCCGAGTGGACTTGGGACTAAATTCTGAGTGAGGAAATTACCGAGTACGGGTGTTCGCTTCAGCGAGCAATGTTGTTCAAGTGGCCTCAATGCTCAAGAGGGGGGATGAATTGAGTTTTAAAACTTTTGATTCGAATGCCTTTGAACTTGATTTTTATATCCAAGTTTATAAGAATATGCAAGTGAAATCAAGTTAAAGATAATATGTAATGCACCATAAGGATAAATAATGTTGAAGCAATTTAACAAACACTTGGTGGGCAGTATTAGAAATGTAACAATTTAGGCAAGATCAAGTATGCACTTCACAAGCAATCAATACCAATCAACCAAATGCAATTATGTGAAAGTAAAAGAGTAAGGAAGAGAAGCTTGCAAACCGATATAACGAGTTCCACCAACACCGGTGTACGTCTCGCCTCTAAGCAACCCACTTAGAGGATTTCCACTATTGAAGTTTAGAGATACAAGCTATGAGCAATTGCAGCTTCCTAGTGTCCCACACTCAAGAACTCAATCCTCACTAGCACAAGGGCAACCCACCCAATCTCTCAAACTCTCAATACCCAAAGGTTGAACCCCAACCTTTGTGACCACTCAACCTAGAGTGAAAATCTTTTGTGTTTGTTGAAGTGTTTACAAGGAAATGACTCTCATAATAGAGTAGATATACAAGTGAAAGATCAACCAATTTCTAACTCTCCAGATGTGAGGATATACAAATGAAATTCGAGATATACAAGAATAGGGCTTACAAAGCACAAGATTGAGCAAAGGAATTGTAGCTTCTTGGTGTTTTTTGTGCTTGTGTTCCTCTTCAATTTATAGAGCCATTTGAGCAGCTTCAAGGTCTCCTAGCCGTTGCAAGATAATGGTTCCAGCTTGTCTTTGCGTGTAATGGGTTTTTGGGTGCTTGGTTTCCACTTAAATCTGTCTTTTAAGTGATGTTCCCCACTATGTGAATCGATTTATGCATTTGTGAATCGATTCATGACTTGCTGTTTTGGGTATTTTCAATCTTGAACTCGTGTGAATCGATTCATGACTAGTGTGAATCGATTCATGACTTGCTGTCTTGTGTTTTTAGGACTTCCAGGCCTATGAATTGATTCATGCTTTTCATGAATCGATTCATGACTTGCTGTTTTTGATTTTCCATGATTTTTGATGCTTTCTTGATTCATTTGCTTCATGGATCCTTTCCTTTGTCTTCATGCATTTCTTTCTTGATTCTTTGATCATTTTGAAGCGTGTTCTTTCTTGTTTCTTGGTCTTGTCTTTGGATTCTAGAATCTTCTTGTATTTTCTTTTGATATTTGTGGAGCTTTTCAAGTTCAAGTGCATTTGTCATTATCGAAACATGTTTTCAACATTCAAATACAAGCAAGGCGTTCGCTCCAGCAAAAAAAGAACTCGCTCAAGCGCTGTATTCCGCTGGGCTATGTGACCGAAGTTGAGTCTTGCCCATGTGTGGCTTTGTGACTCGGTCTTCCCTTCTTTGATCTTTTTTTTTACTTTCCCTTGCCTTACGTTTGGTTTATTTTTACCCCGACTGCTTGGTGAATTTTGGAAAAATTTCCCTGGTCTCGGTTTGGGTTTATTTAAGTCAGGTTGTTTCAAGGATAGATCCTCCCAAGACACGCAAAACTGGACAGGCATACGAGTCTAATAAAAGGGAAACCACAGTCGGGTATTAGGAAAATGAAAGAAGTCTTCCCTGGGAGGATCCAATCCGACTCGGATTTTGAAAAACCCCATTTTAAAATTCTTGTAGGATTGATCAAAAGCCTTGATTAGGCTGCGTCGAGCGATTCCATTCAAGGAAACCTAACCCACGAGTCCCCCCACTTTTGGATTTTTGCATTGAAAAAGTAAAAAAAAAAAGAGGTACTAAAGGGAGTCGGCCAAAGTGCTCACACAACACCTCAAAGGCCTTCACGAAGGCCTATCCAATTAGATGCGCTGAGTTGGAACAATATTCAAGGCATTTAGGACCCCAACCTTGAAGTTGGAAAAAGGAAAAGATAAGTGCAGTCGGGAAAAGAAGGTTTCGTATATGAAGGTAAAGTCTAATTCACTTAGGTCTGAGTACTCGTGGCAAACCCTATCGGAGAAGGAACAACAAATGCACTCCATATTTTGGGCAAAAGAAGAATGGTTAAACGTTCCCATTTCCTATAACTTGGCTACAGATTCCTCACTCTGAAGGGAGAAAGAGATGATTAAAACCTCATCCTTCAACCAGTCGTAGACACCCCTTACAGATGATGCCATAACACTCTTAGAGTAAAGGGAGTGAGAAAAGAGGAGACACTAACCTGGTCAGTGAAGCAGGGAATGCTAGGAAGAAAAGAGGAAGAAATAACTTCCAAGTAGTAAAGTCTAGCAACGACAACTTCTAAGAAAGTTAGAGGATATAGACAAAGTAAATGGAAAGCCTAAAGATTGTAAAATGGGGAAGAAGATCAAATTTATAGTCAAAGAGGTGACCGTTGATGGCCCTAGATCCAATAGATAGAATATGAGAAAGTCTAAAGCCAATAGGTAAGATGGTTTAGAAAACTTCTTCAAATAAGGTGACGCAATTTTGGATCCAACGGATAGGGTAGGAGAAAGCCTAAGATCAATGGCTACGGTGGTTTAGGACAGCTTTTTAAATGAACCGACACACCATATCCTGAAAAGGAATACTCTTAACAATATAGGGATGTAGAAATGACGCAATCATAACAAGCTTGTACAAGCACTCCCTCGAAAGGAGAAATGACGGTTAACAATTCCCTACCACATGGTAGAAAAGTTCATCCACGTTTGTATACATGCCTCTCAAAATTGATTCCTCTCGGCTCGATTCACGCACGCCTCTCAAAATTATTTTCCCATAGCTCACGCCTCCCAGAATTGATTTCCCTCGGCTCAGTTTACACATACGTCTCAAAATTGATTCCCCTCGGCTCAGTTCATGCACGCCTCTCGAAATTGATTCCCCTCGGCTTGGTTCACACACTCACCTCGAAATCAATCACTTTACTTGGAATCAGTCAGGATCGATCACTAAATCCTAGGGACTTAATTCGATGCTGAAGGTATCCCAAGCTTGTGCTTAGCCACTTCACTCGGCTTTAAGCCTAGAGCTTGTGACTAGGGGACTCTTGTTCCCCCAGAGTCAGTGGGACCTATAGGTCCTTCCAATCCCCCTATTCCAGCAGAAGATTGATTCTCTTTTAGTTATAGCTTAATGGGCCTAGGCTAGATTCCCCTAATTCTAATCCATGTATAAATATGATTTGTAAAGGCATTTTGTAACCTGAGTGACACATGACAGAGAGAAATAATAAACCTAATTTCCTAGAGTAATTCTCTAGGGTTTTCATATATTAAGCTCTTTTTATGAACTAACGATATTAACAAATTTAGGGATATAAAGTCTAGGGTCTGGTTCGATAATACTTAAAATTCTTTTTCATCCAGACTTTTTCTCAATAGTGTTAATGTTGAGCCATAATGGCTATTTTGATTTTGACTCCATGTTTTGGTGATTTACATGATGATGCAAAACCATATGGATATGGTATAATCTAGTACTAATTCTGTAGAAAATTTTAATGTCAATGATGCGTTATGCTTTGACATGTTTAATATGGAAAACCTGTGATTTGATTATGAAAATGATGGTTAATGTGAAGTTTTGAGCAGTTTGATTTGGTGAGAAAAACTGAAAGATATTGGAACCAATGATGTAAATATATATTGCTACATAATTTTGCTATAGAATTTGAATTGGTGTATGGCTTATTATGCTTGTGATGTAATGGCTTGATAGTGTATGTAGACCATTATGGCATTTGGGTTGATAATTAATGACAAATATGTGACCTTTTAAAGTTGATTTCTATATGTGTTGGTGCTACAAAAAATTAGAGGAAAAATTAGGTATATTATGTGAGTTAGAGTTGCATGAATGATGTGGATCAAATTGAAACTAGCCCTAGTGGTTTGGCTTTTTTCCAATTTATGTCAAGAGACTATAATATGTTAACAGGTTGTGCTAGTTATATATAATGTAGGCATGCTGACTGCATTGTACGATTAAGTTGCCATGTTTCCAATTCTTCTACATAGTGGCATGGAACAAGCCTCAAAATTGCATGATATGGGATGAATGAGATATGTTAAATATATGATGTTGTAGGAGTGGTTTCCATGTCTAAAATACAAAGAATTATGGGAGTGATATGTGCTAAAAAGGTTTCAAATAATGCATGGGCTAGGTGTTCTAAAAATATTGCATTTTGCAAGTTGGAATAAGGGGTGGTAGTAAGAACAACGACCGTGGTAGGAACCATGGCCAAGCCATGGAACTCATGTTAGGGGATACTCAAGGTCAGGCAGTGGAAACACATAAGATTCCTAAATAAAATTGCAAAATGGTAAGTCTTGAAAAGACTTGTGTATTCAGTGATATTTAACTCTATTTTAAGTGAAAGATTAGGTTTAATTATCAAACTCAATTGTTATTTAGAAGATAATTGTCAATTTTAAATATTAATTAACTATCTATTATTTTAGTAATTACATGCCTAATTAAGAATAATTAGATAACATATTAAGAAAAGGTGTTTCATGAGTTTCAATTTAACTGAGTGTGCTAATAGTTCTCTTAAGCGTGTCTACGGTAGGGTGGATTTGTGAGTTAATTGTAGGATTTCAAAAGCCCAGCGTACTTACGCTGCTTACCAGCGTGCCAACGCTAAGGAAGAGGAAAGTCTAAGCCAAGTCAGAAGATCAGCGTGCCTACGCTGACCCCAGGCGTATCTACGCGTGCTTTAGTAAGAAGGACCAGAACCCAGCGTGCCTACACCCATAAGTTGTGCTAGAGGTAATGATTATCAGGTGCCAATATAGAAGCTCAGCGTGCCTACACTGACCGTGAGTGTTCTTACGCGTAAATGAGTGTTCAAAGGAAATGTTAACCTACTAAGCTAGCGTGCTTACGCTACCTTTCCAACGTGTTTATGCTCAGCTTAATTATTTAAGTAGAACCCAAGCACAAAATCAGCGTACCTACATTGGTTTCCAACGTGTTTATGTGTAGAAAAAAGTTTAGGGGACATCTCCAAGTAGCGAAGCAGTGTACTAACGCTGGTTTGCACCGCGGTTACACATGCTTGTTAAGGAAAATTGGAAACACTTGAAATTATGTTGTATTCTGTTAAGTTTTATTATTTGCTTATAAGCTCTTTTGGGATAAGTTTATAATTATGTTAGTGTTAGTTAGTTAGTTAAAACCAAACACTATATATTTGTTTAGTAGTTTGTAATTGACATACAGAGGCAATTATTTAGATTCATTTCTCAGATTTTACTCTCTCTTTACAAATTTCATCTCTCTATATTCTCTCCCTTCTCTCTATGGCTTCCATTTCTGCAATCATTTCTTCACCTCCCATGGGTTACTAAACCCTAAGGTTGGGATTACTGAGGCTTCAATAGAGTTCTAAACTCTGCATTGAGTTAAACTTCAGTGGAATTTGTGTGAAAACAAGGAAGGAAATAGAACTTTATTGCTGAATTGAAAAATTCAAATTAACTTTGAGTTGTTCTCCAAAAAGGAATCATGTCTTAGGGTTTAGGTATATTCCTTTCTACCTAGTTAATTCAGGGCTATAGTCTAGGTGAATAACTAGGGTTCAATCTCTAATTTCACAATTAATTCCTCTATAGGTGAATACGTAAGGAATTAAGGTGTAAATGTAAGGAACTAGTGTTAATCACCTAAGGGATTAAGGGTTAACCATATGTGGAATCTATCACATGGTTTTCACTAGAATTAAACCTCATTTGCATGAGTTGGAATGAAATTGAATGCTAAAATAATCCTAACCTGCTTTCATTCGTTGTTTTACACCTTAGCTCTGTGCATGTTACTAGAAAATACAAAAATGCAAATTTCAACGAAGACAAAAATATTATGAATTCTTTCCAAATTTGGCTTGGTTCAGCTAGTATTAGTCCTTGTTTGTGGTAATTACCTCAATCCCTATGGGATGATCAAATATACTATATTTTAACGATTGGTGCACTTACCAAGAAATATCATCATCCGATGATAATGCATCACAAAACAAATGTTTCAAAGCATCACAAAGCAACAAATTAAAACTACGTTTAGAGTTACCTCTTATAGATGTGAGATTAGTTCCTTTATCAAAGCAATCTTAACTTCGTCCTTCAAGAGTCCACACGAGCACTTCCACTAGAATCTAAATCTCTGAATGCTAGTTCAAAATTTCAACGAGTAATCCTTTTTCTATTGAGCAACTGCCTAAGAGCATCTCATGCTCTATATATAGGCTCGAGTTTGACCTAATGAGCTTTCTATAAAGATTAGACTTTTGACTCATTCAAAATAAGTTAGGACCAATAGCTTTATTTTAGTTCAACTAAAATAAAAACTATCTTTTGGTAGTCTTACTTTATGCGTTTGACCTTATAGATAAAATATCTGATCATATTAATAATAAACTATCTTATTATTAATATAAAATAAGAGTGGCATCTAGAAATGCATCATTATATTTGGATATTATTTATCATCGACATAACCTATAAGTGACAATTATTTTATACATTCATTCCTTTTGTCACGATATCCAATCAGGCCCAAGGCATGGTCGTCGTCATCCATGTATGGCCAAATTCATTTTACTTTATACTAGAGTAGAATTTACTGAATAAATATCCAATATTTATTCTTCCTAGCATGACCATGCATTTCTTTAGTCTCACTCCATCAAGTGGCCTATAGATATCACTCATGTCACATCAGAGAGACAAATCCCATCTACATCACTTATATCCCTCTGAATAATGTGTTCATTGCCTAACCACAACCTATATGGTCATCTTATTACAAATGACATTTGATTATATTAAAACAATAAACTCCTCATGTAGAAACCGTAGTGACTTTAGGTCAAAGGACTACATATACCATTATCACATTGAGAACTATTTATGACACTCAGGTAATGACCCATGCAATGTTCTCGTAATGGGTCTATCCAATACAATATTACTTTTAATGTAAACCCGTGTGAAGACTTGATATCTTCTATATTCATGATCTGTGAGATCAAACCATCAGTACATTTATACACTAGTCTTAATGTATTTACATGTCCCTATGTAAATACTTAACTAGGGACATTTTAGGAATAATTCTTATATGCCTACTATTGCAAGGATAAACAAATTCTAAAACAATTTTAAAATTGAAAAGACTTATTTAATTGATAAGTTCAAAATGATACATTAATATCTTATGGTGCATACACCAACAACTCACTGCCTCAGAGACCAAAAATTATGTAATGTTCCCTTGTCAAGCAGTGTAACCATGACTAGTGGCAAGAACCACAGCCAGGTTAGGAAGATGTTACTAGGGGACCAAAATTTTCATGTTTCTTCTACCATTTCTTGCTCATGTGCACTTCCTTGTTCAGGGACTTCACCTCTACACTTTTTAGCCTTTCTATGCATACTTATTCACATGTTTCCACATAACATCTAGCGTGGGACTTATTGTACTTGATTCCTTTCTCGTATCTTCATATATAGGAAGGGAAGGTACCTTGTATGTGTCTTTTTCCACTACTATTATATTTCATGGCATATAAGTTTGGGGTTTTATTTTATCGGTCCAATTATTATGGTAATATATCATAGCATGACGCTTGGTTTTCCGTGATTCAGTCTGTGATGCAGGTAGTTTGGCTTATGTATTTAAATGTAAAATATTTGTTTATATTTCTATTAATTAATTATACTTGCAACACGATTTGGGTTTGGGAAATCAAGGCATTACCCTTGGAGTGTACTAGTAATAAAGCATGTATGGGTGTTGGCGAAGGAGCAAGACTCTCTTCACATTATACTTAGAGGAAAATAAAGTGAAATACCTCTTGGACTCATCAAATGTGAGAACTCTTTTCCTTTATCTTTTTTATTTGTTTTTGGCTTGGCTTGGGAGGTGGAAAGACCAACCTCCTTATCGTTTTTCGACTTCATTTGAAGTTGATTCTCCATAACTTGTTTAGGAGTTAAGGGATGAAACACAAACTTTTTATTTTCATGTACAAAGGTAAGGGTGTTGGTGAAACGCTCATGGGTGACCTTTTAGTCAAATTGTCAAGGTCTCCCACACAAGATATGAGTTACTTCCACAGGCACCACATCACACCAAACTTTATCTTTGTAGGTGCCTATAGAGAAGGAAAGCAATGCTTGCTTATTTATACATCTCACCCTTTTCATTAAGCTATTGAAGTTTTCATGGCCTAGGGTGATCACCAAGTTCACAAACTAACTTGTGGACTATCCTTTGACTAGCCACATGAGCACAACTCTCACTATCTATAATGAGAGAACATAGTTTTTCATTTAAGTGACATCTTGAATAAAAGATGATATGTCTTTTTGTAATGTTATCCTCTTTAATATGACTTCCAAGAAGTCATCTTATCACGTATAGATCACCTTTATCTCTTAAAACATGTTCACTATCATAAGACTCACTACTTAAGCCATTAATAGAGTGAGATGAGGAAAAATCCACTTGGCTAAAGTAATGGCCTTGCTCCCTTAAAATCATAGTTTTCTTGGTGGGATTGAGAGATAATGTGACTTCTTCCCAAGCATTTAAAATATTTGATGGAGCTTATTTTAGAAGAAGATAGTTTAGAGGTATAGTTATCAAACTTAGAGGGTTTAGATGAGTGACCTTCTTTATATACCTCTTTTTTAATTCTTAGAGAGGAAGTTCCCACTTCCTTCTCCTTATCTTTTTTCAATCTTTTTTCTCATGGGAGTCCTTCTTGCCCTTCCACTTGGACCTAAAGAGTTTGTAGTCCCCTTTCTAATAAGAGTCTTCCTCATTTAGTTAACTCTCTACCCTAGTACATTGGTGGAGGAGCTTCTCAATGTCTATGAGGTAGGAGCTCAACCTTTCTTTTTATATTTTTATTTAACTCATAAAGAAACCTATACATTAAAGTCTCTTCATCTTCCTCAACATTGGCGCTAATCATGGTCATTTCTAGGGCTTTAAAATAATCTTCAACACTTTTTTTACCCTTGGGAAAGTGTATTGAGCTTAGTCAAAAGCTCTCCCCTATAATAGAAAGGAACATACCTCTTCCTAAGAAAAGCCTTAAGGTCATCTCGATCATCTATAGGAGGAAAGTGATATTTCTTACTATCCTTGCAAAGTTAGGTCCACCATACAAACGCATAATTTTAAAATGAAAGGGTAGTAACCATAACCTTCTTCTTATCTTTGGTTTTATGAGAGTTGAAGAGTAATTCAACTATCATTTACTAATCAAAGTAGGCCTCATTTTTACCATGGTATACAGGCACTTTAAATTTTACTTTTCCTAGCCCTTCATCCTCATGATGTTTATGATGCCTTCTTGACCTATCCTGATGTAGGCTCTTCATCCATTTTCTTGAAGAGAGATGGATCTAGGGCTCTTTCTCCTATCTTCCTTCAATGTAAGCTTGAGAACTTCTTCTTCAAGGCAAGGAAACCGAAAACCAAAGCCTAAACTAAAGGAGTGTGACGCAAGGAACAAGAGGAAAGGGAGTGAAATGGAAGAAGAGAAGGATGAACAATGGAGGAAGGTTTGGAAAAGGGGAGAGGAAAAGGTTGGAGGCCACTTCCCAAAGTGGGGAAGATAACTCCACTCACCACCAAGGGAGGGAGAAACCACTTGGATAAGAGCTTGAGAGAGCTCTCTAATTCTAGAGAGAAGGAGGAGAATCTCTCACTAGGAAAACACTAAGTGCTCTCAAAATCTTGCAAATGAATTAATTGTCCTTGTTTACAAAAGGAGAAGTCCTTATATAGGCCATGGGAAATTTCGGCCAAGGACTAGCTAAGTGGGCTTGAGCATGAATCCAAGGCACATTAAGAGAAAAAGGTAAGCAAATGGCCTATACATGGCCCAAAAGGAAAAGTACAAGGCCCTAAAGTGGCCCATTTGACCTTGCAAGGCCCAAATCTATCCTATAAG
Organism: Clitoria ternatea; assembly: GCA_037962975.1. Taxonomy (NCBI): domain Eukaryota; kingdom Viridiplantae; phylum Streptophyta; class Magnoliopsida; order Fabales; family Fabaceae; genus Clitoria; species Clitoria ternatea. The sequence continues at coordinate 116,049,582 of CM075671.1, forward strand.
CCTAGAGAAACTATTTAGAAAGTATATTACAAGTAGAGTACACATAGATCCTCATAGGTTCCTTATTAGGCTTAGGCCCACTAGAAGAGAGAAAAGAGAAAAGGGCTTTATGAATGCTCTCTTTGGCCCTTTTGGTCTTGGCCCTTGTGAGGGAACCTCTATATGCTTCAAGTCCTTTCTCTAATGTAGTGTGAGGGTCTTCCTTGGGTATGTCCACATTATGCTCCCCCTCTTCAAAAGGATTTGTCCTCAAATCAAAGGCATCATCCTCATCATCTATATCAAAGGGAGACAAATCAGTTATATTGAAAGAAGCACTCACACCATAATCTCCTGGTAGATCTAGGACATAAGCATTATTATTAATTTTCTTGAGAATTTGGAAAGGCCCATCACCTCTAGGGTTGAGTTTGGATTTTCTCAAGTTAGGAAAGCGTTCCTTTCGAAGGTGTAACCATACCCAATCTCCAACCTCAAAGGTGATCTCTTTTCTTTGATAAGTTGGGCCTTTGCCTCTCCATCCATATGAAGGACAGAGTCAGAAACCTCAATGGGCAAAAGGTCCAAGGGTGTAAGAGGGTTAAAACCATATACAACCTCAAATGAACTATGCTTGGTTATGGAGTATTGTACCCTATTATATGCAAACTCAATGTGGGGTAAACACTCATCCCATGATTTTACATTTTTGTGTACTAAGACCCTAAGAAGTTGAGAGAGGGTCCTGTTTACTACCTCTGTTTGGCCATCTATTTAAGGATGACAAGTTATGGAAAAGAGGAGTTGTGTTCCTAGCCTTGACCAAAGAGTTTTCCAAAAATGGCTTAGGAATTTGGTGTCCCTATCAGAAACAATGGTTTTGGGCACACCATGTAGTCTCACAACCTCTTTAAAGAAGATCTTAGCAATATGACTAGCATCATCAACCTTATGGCAAGGGATGAAGTGAGCCATCTTGCTAAACCTATCCACAACCATAAAGATAGAATCCATTCCCCTTTGGGTCTTAGGCAGGCCTAACACAAAGTCCATTGATATATCAATCCAAGGTGCACTAGGTGTTGGCAAGGGAGTATATAAACCACTAGGTAAAAGTTTTGATTTAGCCTTTCTACATACAATATACCTAGAGCAATGTTTTTGAACATCTTTTTTCATTTTGGGCCAATAGAAGTGTTCATGTAATATAGACAAAGTCTTATCTCTTCCAAAATGGCCCATGAGTCCTCCCTCATGACTCTCCCTAAGTAGTAGATCTCTTAAAGAGCTTCTTGGAATACAAAGTCTATTGGCTTTAAAAAGATAGCCATCTAAAATGTAGAAGCCCTTATGAGATGTCGAAGTGGAAGATGAGTTAAAGATGTTTGAAAAATCAAGATCATTTGGGTACAAAGACCTAATTTCATCAAGCCCAATAACTTTGGCTCTTAGAGAGGTAAGTAAAGAATGCCTCCTAGATAAAGCATCAGCCACAGTATTGGTTTTGCCATTCTTATACTTGATGACATAAGGAAATTGTTCCAAATACTCAACCCACTTAGCATGTCTTTAGTTTAACTTATGTTGCCCTTTTATGAATTTTAAAGATTGGTGATCACTATGTATCACAAACTCTTTTGGGATTAAGTAGTGCTCCCAAGTTTGTAGGGCTCTAATTAAGGCATAGAATTCCTTATCATATGTGGGGTAGTTAATAGTGGCCCCATTAAGTTTTTCATTAAAGAAAGCAATGGGGTGACCTTCTTGTAAAAGCACAGCTCCTACGCCCACATTTGATGCATCACACTCAAGCTCAAAGGTTTTAGAAAAATTTGGAAGTTTTAAAATTGGAGCATGAGTGAGCCTATCTTTGAGACCTTGAAAGGCTTTTTCTTGCCTAGGCCCCCACACAAAAGAAACATTCTTTTTAACCAACTCATTTAGAGGGGAGGCTAAGGTTGAAAAATCTTTCACAAATCTCCTATAGAAACTTGCGAGACCATGGAAACTTCTTATTTCACTCACATTTCTAGGTATAGGCAATCTTGGATTGCCTTAACCTTAGAGTGATCTACCTCAACACCCTTAGAACTAACTACAAAACCAAGAAAGACAATGGTATCCATGCCAAAAGAACATTTTTCAAAGTTAGCATAAAGATTATTTGTTCTTAAGGCAAGCATAACATGTCTTAGGTGGATTAGATGAGATGCCATGGACTTTGAATACACAAGAATGTCATCAAAGTATACCATAACAAAATACCCTATGAAATCCCTTAAAACATGGTTTATAAGTCTCATGAAGGTACTTGGTGCATTAGTTAGGCCAAAAGGCCTCACTAACCACTCATAAAGGCCAAGCTTGGTTTTAAAAGCGGCTTTCCATTCATCTCCTTCTTTTATTCTAATTTGGTGGAAGCCACTTTTAAGATCAATCTTGGAGAAGATTGTAGATCCACTAAGCTCATCTAACATGTCATCAAGCCTAGGTATGGGATTCCTATACTTGATGGTGATGTTATTAATGGCTCTACAATCCGTACACATTCTCCATTAACCATCTTTCTTGGGTACAAGTAAAACCGGTAATGCGCAAGGGCTTAAACTTTCTCTAATCCAACCTTTGGAAAGTAGTTCATTCACTTGATTTTCTATTTATAAACTCTCCTTAGGGTTGCATCTATAGGCAGGTCTATTTGGAAAACTAGCCCCAGGAATAAGGTCTATTTGATGCTCAATGCCTCTAATAGGAGGTAACCCTTTTGGAATGTCTTTTGGGAAGAGGTCTTTAAATTCTTGTAAGATATTTTGGATCCCGTTGGGCAAAGGGGGAGGAGAGGTGCCCATAGAACAAAAAGAAGTGTTAGGGATATCTTTTGGATATATGATCAAGCAATGTTTTTGTGAAAACATGGCATGTTTCACATCATATTTAGTTGCGAAGAGATTAGGTTGGGAGTCATTATAGATAATAACTCCTTTCCCTTTATTGTCTTTTTTGTTTTTCTTTGGTTTTTCTAAATTCGTATGGGAAGAAGATCCTAACTCTTTTTCTCTCTTTCCTTTCATTTGGATTTGGTCTTTTGCTACTTGCTGTGGAGTTAGAGGATGTAGTACTATCTTCTTGCCCTCTAGTTTAAATGTGAGGGTGTTAGTGAACCCCTCATGAAGGACCTTCCTATAAAATTGCCAAGGCCTTCCTAATAGTATATGAGTTGCTTCCATAGGCACTACATCACATTTGACTTCATCTCTATATGTGCCTATGGTGAAATTTATTAGGACTTGCTTATTGACTACCATTTCCCCTTTTTCATTTAACCATTGTAATTTGTAGGGACTTAGGTGATCTATAAGCTCTAATCCCATCTTTTTGACTAGTCTTTGGCTTGCAACATTTGCACAACTCCCACTATCAACAATGAGAGAACATAATTTGTCATTAATGTAACATCTTGTATAAAAGATGTTCTCTCTTTGTGTCATGTCATCGAGTTTTACATGACTACCAAGCAATCTTCTAATCATGTATAACTCACCATCATCCCCTAGAATATGCTCACTGTCACTGGAATCACTACTAGAGTCATCACTTGAATAGTGAGAATCAGAATTAGACTCTGATTGACTTGAGTAGGTTCCATTAGTTTTTAAAATCATGGTTCTTTTTGTTGGACAGTCCAAACCAATGTGTCCTCTTCCAAGACACTTAAAACATTTTATGGAAGAAGATCTAGAGGATTGTGGTTTTGATGATGGCTCATGCTTATCATGTTGATTCCTAAAGACTTTGCAAGTAATTTCCTAGAACTTTAGACAAGGTTCCACATGGCACCTAACTAACTTCCTTAATTGGATCTAACTAACAACTAACAATTAACTACTTGTAACAACAAACTAACAACCTAACAAACCAAAACTTGTAACATCCCAGTTTTGAAACTAAATGCCGAATGAAGAATAAACCATTAAGACTTGATTTCAACTAGAAAATAACTGTTAATTATATTTAAGCCATTAAAAATATAAAAAAAAATGGTGATGGTCAGGGGATGGGGTGGAGTGCGCGTGGCTGCTGAGCTCACACTCTCCCATCCCACTCTTCTCTTACTTGTGCGCACATACATATATAAAAAACGTAAGCCTATGGTTAAGGACACACACACTATCCCTTCAGACTCCTTCCTCCGTCACTTCATCCTCTGCTTTTCTCTCTTCGTCTCCATCCTCCTTCTTCCTCTATCTTACTCTTCGCCCCTGGAGATCTTGATTTCAGTACTGGAGAACGGACCACACTCCATCCCAGAATCAGGCGCAGGATACGACAAAGCCAAGGAAGACCGAACGAACCAGGAGAAAGACATCGGACCCAACGACAAGAACGGAAAGATTTCTGAGGTTCTTCTAAAAGGTAGGGGGCGCTTGCATGTCGAATGCATGGTCTACGAACGGTACCGGATGAACGTACTGCTGAGTGTGGGTGTGTGTGTGTGCATGAATTCATAATCATTAAAACTGATGCATGACTTAAGATTCTGATAGTGATTTCATGGGGATGGTGTAGCCTGTTAGTGGATGATGATGATGAATGATATGCATGGATCTATTTTCTTGTCACTATGGAAATTATGTATGTGCATGCTCTTAAATGGTTTGTTCAGTGTTGCTAGCCTGATGACCGATTGTAACATGCGTTGGTGTGATTGACTGAATGATTACGAGTAGTGTGGGGAAATCCGCTTTTGCTTAATGACTACGGAGAAGGTGTTCGTGGTGAGATGATGGGTATTAATGAATGTGTTAGTTGCATGAGTGAGAGTGGGGCGACCCATAGGAGGTCAAGAACCCCAAGGGAACGACTTCCAGTTACCAACCCTGGCTAGATCCCGATAGTGCTCGTGGTAGCCGTAGGAGCTAGAGAAGAGAGTCTCGAGACGCCGTGGGAGGCCGGTGCCACCTAGTAAGAGCTGAGGGACGAGGGGCCAGAAGAAGAGGGGACCGTAACTGAGAGTCTTTACCCGAGTCAGATCCGCAGGCATGCATATAGATATAAGGCCAATTGTGGTGATGTATAAATCTATGTATGTATATGTGTATGATTTTGAATGCATGAATGTATATGTGCGTAGGAACTCCGAGTGCATGAATATATGTATGGATGTGGAAATAAACTCTGTGTATTATGTGTGGCATGAATGTTGTTTGGACTGTATGAGCTTGGTTATTTGAGAAAGGTTAAATGATGGCAGGAGTGTGTACTGACGCTGATACCGAGTCTGTGAGTATCATTTTATATGTAAAAGCTCACCCCTGCAGTGGCCATTTTTCAGTGAATGTCTCTCGAGATGAGGATCAGAAGCAGAGCTGGAACGCTGAGCGAAGTGTTGATGCATCTGAAAGGCTTAATTAAGGCGATGTTAGATTAAGCCCTGACTGGTTCATACCAGATATTAGTGTTTTGGGATAAATAGAACCTTATGGACAAGGAGAAATCCAATTTTTGTGTTGTAAATATTGACATACGCTCTTATATATATATGGATGTATGGTTTTGTGTGTGACATGCTATGTGCTACCTTGTTTCATAATTGTGCTTTAATGGATACGCAGGGACAGCATGATTGAGCAGGCTATAGCCAAGTCTGAGTGAATTATGAATTGTCTTTAGGAAGACTTATGTCGGATACGTTTAGGCGGTGTCATACCTCGCCCAAGTAACTAGGACGGTTCGCCCAAGCGCGTGGGACCATGCTGAAGTAAGCAGATATCAATGTGAGACTCCGCCTTGTACCTCCCTCCTCCGTTGTCGTATTATTATGTCTCGCTGGGCGGTGTTGGACATCGCCTGAGTGAGTGAATGTTGTGATGTAGTCCGTCCAGGCGTTGTTGTGCCTTGCCGAACTAGACGGCGGTGTAATCACTTCCTCTTTCCTTCACAAACTACTCCTGCATATGTATATTTCCCTTCTTCTTCCCTTACCTGTCCTCTGAAGCTGAACGCCCAGTGTTTTCTGAGAAGGATCAACCCGTAGGAACGAATAGACGCTAATGTAAGGTTTACTTGAAGAGTTTCACGTCTGATGTTGTATTGCCACACATCATTTAGGCGGTGTGAGACAACGGTTGAGCGGGTCACCTTCGCCCTGGAGTCCGCCCAGGACAAACATCCCCCGCCTAGCCAAGTAGGATGATTCGAACTCCGCCCTTCTACCGAGTGCTACGCGTGTGAATGTATTAACATCTTTCCCTTATCTATTTCCTCCTATTGAGTGACCAGTGTTACTCGAAGGAAAGCTTTCCTTGTGTAATTCCCTCCATCCGCTGCTGCATTACCATACTCCGCCTGGACGGTGTCAGACCCCGTCCGAGCAAGCAACGGTGTTGTGTAATCCGCCCATTGTTGGTGTGTTACGATAAACCCAATGAGCCGGTCCCAGTCTTAGCTTCTCTGTAGGTTGCTATATGCGTATGAATGCTCTTCATTCTTCCCTTACCCGCTTCCTTCTATATCGAATAATACGTGCCTGTTTTTGTGAAAAATTTTCTCATATTTTTGGAATTTTTAGTCGCAAGTAAATAAGGTGTTGCATTTTGGTATCAGAGCGGACCAAAAGGTCCAAGGCCAAGGTATGCTTACCGAATGTAAGCGGTTGTGTGTGTCTCTTTTTTTTGATTGAATGGTTGAAATTGTTCTGATACTAGTTGAACTTGATTGATGTTGACTTGAGGACAAGAGGTTGTTTTCCCCTGGTCCGATTGTGTGTATAACCTAGACGAATGACATAATGTGCTAAGCTATTAATTGTTGGACTAATAACCCGATCGGTAGTAAGTAGCTCCGTATACTTATCCTTAAATGTCGATTTCAGGATAAGGAATGACGCATCGTCAAAGTATGGAGGCTATAGCCACAGCATTCCAATGCTTTGCGGATGTGTTTGAAAGGCAGGGCCAGACTCGACCTGAGGATGGCCACGTACTGGACCGCTTCCTGAAGAGGAAGCCGAGTGAGTTTCAGGGAGGGCGTAATCCGGAGGCAGCTTTCAAATGGACTCAAGAACTAGAGAGGATTTTTGGGGGTCTTCACTGTACCGAGACCCAGAAGGTGGAATGTGCAGTGTATATGCTGCGAGATGAAGCGGAGAACTGGTGGAAAATAGCCAGAAGCCGATTCCCCGAAGATGATAATCAACTGACGTGGAATGATTTCAAGGCCTGCTTCTTAGAGAAATACTTTCCCGACACAGTGAGGAGTCGGAAAGAGCTGGAGTTTATGGAGTTAAAACAGGGCTCCATGACTGTGGAAGAATACGCGACCAGATTCGAGGAATTGTGCCTATTCTATCCACCCTTCCAGCAGCCTGGGACGGAGAACTCCAAGTGTCTTAAGTTTGAGAACGGATTGAGATCGGATATCAAGAGGGCCTGCAGATACCATGAGATACGGAGTTTCTCTGCATTAGTGAACAAATGTAGAATATTCGAAGAGGATGACTGGGCCCATTCGGGCCAGTGCAGCAGAGCCAACCAGCACCTAAGGCCTCAGCAGTCACGTTTCAAGAGGCCAGGGAACGTGAGGAGGAATGAACCCTTCACTAGATATCAGAGTCATAGTGACCGAGGGAGACAGATGAGTGGACGACCAAGATATGGCGGATGCTTTAAATGCGGCGGTGACCACTTTGCTAAGGATTGCAATGATACAAATGTTAAATGCTACCACTGCGGAGAGAAGGGACACGTCTGACTGCCCCCAACTCCGCCAAACAAACGCCAATGTACGTCAAGGAGGATCTCAAGATAGAACCCGAGTGAATGATAACCAACGACCTGGTGGCAGAGGCAACGGAACCAGCGGAAACATGATGCGTGCTCCAAACAGCCGAGAGAGGAATACCGGTCCGCCAGCAGCAGGAAGAATCTACACCATCAATGCAGAAGATGTTGCACCAGCAAACGACCTAGTACAATGTAAGTGATCACTCGGTAAGAATACACTTAACGTTGTTTTTGATTCGGGAGCCACCCATTCTTTTATAGCTGATGAGTGTGTAGAGCGTCTGAAGTTACCGACTGCACCTATGAATTGGATTTTAGAAGTAACCAGCCCGACTGGCACTAACGTGTTCACATCATCAGTGTGCAAGGACGTAGTGTTTGTGTTGTATGATCGGAGTTTCACCTTTGATCTGATTTGCATGCCTTTAAAGGGTCTTGATATCGTGCTTGGGATAGATTGGCTTTCTGCCAATAAGGTATTAGTAGATTGTAGAAACCGAGAGATAGTTTTTCCGAGACAGCCCACTGAGAACGACACGGCACCAGGTGTAACCCAACTATTTATGATGCTTTGTCTAACCAAAGATGAGAGTGAGACCCTAGTGAATGAAATTCCGGTTGTCTGCGAATTCCCAGAAGTGTTCCCTGAAGACGTTCCGAGTGTGCCTCCCAATAGAGAAGTCGAATTCTCTATAGACTTGATCCCTGGAGCCGAGCCGGTCTCCAGCGCACCCTATAGAATGTCCTCAACTGAATTGGCCGAGTTGAAAAAACAAGTGGATGAGTTACTCGAGAAGCAGTTCATTAGACCAAGCGTGTCACCATGGGGCGCACCTGTGCTACTTGTTAAGAAGAAGGATGGCAGCATGAGGCTTTGCATAGATTATCGACAGCTTAACAAACTCACAATCAAGAATCGGTACCCACTGCCTAGAATTGATGATTTAATTGACCAGCTGTGTGGAGCCTCAGTCTTCTCAAAAATTGATATACGATCGGGGTATCACCAAATCCGAGTGAAGGACTCGGACATTCCTAAAACTGCCTTTAGGACTCGGTATGGTCACTACGAGTATGTAGTGATGCCGTTCGGTGTGACCAACGCCCCTGCTGTTTTCATGAATTACATGAACAGCATATTCCACTCCTTCTTAGATCGGTTTGTTGTTGTCTTCATCGATGACATCCTAGTTTATTCTAAGACGTCTGAGGAGCATGAAGGACATCTCCGAGCGGTACTCCAAGTGTTGAAGGAGAAACAATTGTTTGCAAAGCTTTCGAAGTGCGAATTCTGGATGAATGAGATCCACTTCCTCGGGCATGTGATTTCCGTGCGAGGCGTCTCGGTGGATCCTGCAAAGATAGCCGCTGTAATAGCATGGGAGAGGCCCAGATCGGTCTCGGAAATAAGAAGTTTTATGGGCTTGGCAGGTTATTATAGGAGGTTCATCGAAGGTTTTTCTAAATTGGCATTACCCCTGACTAAATTGACTCGGAAAAACGTTCCTTTCGTATGGAGTCCCGAGTGTGAGAACAGCTTTCGAGAGCTGAAGAATAAGTTGACGACTGCTCCGGTGTTGGCATTACCTGAGTTACGAGAAAGCTTTGTGGTCTATTGTGACGCGTCAGGACTCGGATTAGGGTGTGTACTCATGCAGAGAGACCGAGTGATAGCATATGCCTCTCGACAATTGAGACCTCACGAGCAGCATTACCCGACCCATGACTTGGAGCTGGCAGCAGTGGTTTTTGCATTGAAAATCTGGAGGCATTACTTGTACGGGTCCAAATTTGAAGTGTACAGCGATCATAAGAGCCTCAAATACCTATTCGACCAAAAGGAGCTGAACATGAGGCAGAGGAGATGGATTGAGTTTCTAAAGGACTACGATTTCGAGTTAAAATACCACCTGGGTAAGGCAAATGTCGTGGCCGACGCATTGAGTCGGAAATCCCTCCACATGGCAGCCATGATGGCAAAAGAAGTTGAGTTGTTGGAGCGGTTCCAAGACATGAACTTGCATGTTGACACCCCTTCCTCTCAGAAAATGACAATCGGTACGTTGAGGATTGCCAATGAATTCTTAAAATCCGTGTACGAGCAGCAACAGGCGGACTCTTACCTAGCTGAAATGAAGGAAATTCAAGCCAAAGGAAAGAACTTATCCTTGGCCGAGGGGTCAGATGGGATCTTCCGGGTGAGAGACAGAATATACATACCGAGTGGAGGAAGATTGAGAAGAATGGTGCTTGACGAAGCCCACAAAAGCCTACTCAGCATTCACCCAGGAACCACGAAAATGTACCACGACTTGAGGAGACAGTTCTGGTGGCCCGGACTAAAGAAGGATGTGGCGGAGTACGTGGCCCGGTGTATCACTTGTCAGAAATCGAAAGTAGAGCACCAAAAACCGTACGGTGCAATGCAGCCTCTAGAGATCCCCGTGTGGAAATGGGACTCGATTGCGATGGATTTTATCATGGGATTACCCAAAAACCGAGCGGGCCATGATGCCATTTGGGTCATTGTTGACCGATTGACGAAGAGTGCACACTTCTTACCTATAAATATGAAGTACCCATTGCATAAGTTGGCTCGGATTTACATTCAAGAAGTTATCTGACTGCATGGCATACCTACTTCCATCGTATCAGATAGGGACCCTAGGTTTACGTCCCGGTTTTGGACCAGCATGCATCAAGAATTGGGGACGAAGCTTTGGCTTAGTTCTGCCTACCACCCCCAATCGGATGGACAATCCGAGCGAACAATTCAGAGTCTAGAAGATTTATTGAGAGCGTGTGTGTTAGAGCACGGTGGGGACTGGGAGCAGTACCTTCCCTTGATCGAGTTTACGTACAACAACAGCCATCATCACAACATTGGCATGGCACCTTACGAGGCATTATATGGGCGCAGATGCCGAACCCCACTCTGCTGGTCGGAAACGGGTGAAAGTCTACTATTGGGACCAGACATCGTGAAGCAAACCACAGAGCAGATCCGAGTGATACAGGAAAGGATGAAAGCATCACAAGACAGGCAAAAGAGCTACCATGACAAGCGCATCAAGCCATTGGAATTTTCAGTCGGAGATCGAGTGTTTCTGAGAACCTCTCCGAGTAAAGGAGTTGGACGAGCCTTAAAAAGTGGGAAGTTAAGCCCTCGATACATTGGACCTTATGAAGTGTTAGAACGGATCGGCCCCGTAGCATACCGCATCGCATTACCAACTCACTTGTCCCGATTGCACAACGTATTTCACGTGTCTCAACTAAGGAAGTATTTGCATGACCCCAGCCACACGATGCCGGACGACGAGGTAGAGATCAAAGAAGATCTAACCACTGTGACTACACCGGTTGGAATTGTAAACCGATCGGTAAAACGCTTGAGGAAGAAAAATATAAAGCTGGTTAAAGTGGAGTGGCAGCAAGGCAAGACTATCTCTTGTACCATGCGACAGCAGTACCCCGAGTTGTTTACCTAGGTGAGTACCGACTGAATTTCGGGGACGAAATTCTTTTTCAGTGGGGGAGAACTGTAACATCCCAGTTTTGAAACTAAATGCCGAATGAAGAATAAACCATTAAGACTTGATTTCAACTAGAAAATAACTGTTAATTATATTTAAGCCATTAAAAATATAAAAAAAAATGGTGATGGTCAGGGGATGGGGTGGAGTGCGCGTGGCTACTGAGCTCACACTCTCCCATCCTACTCTTCTCTTACTTGTGCGCACATACATATATAAAAAACGTAAGCCTATGGTTAAGGACACACACACTATCCCTTCAGACTCCTTCCTCCGTCACTTCATCCTCTGCTTTTCTCTCTTCGTCTCCATCCTCCTTCTTCCTCTATCTTACTCTTCGCCCCTGGAGATCTTGATTTCAGTACTGGAGAACGGACCCCACTCCATCCCAGAATCAGGCGCAGGATACGACAAAGCCAAGGAAGACCGAACGAACCAGGAGAAAGACATCGGACCCAACGACAAGAACGGAAAGATTTCTGAGGTTCTTCTAAAAGGTAGGGGGCGCTTGCATGTCGAATGCATGGTCTACGAACGGTACCGGATGAACGTACTGCTGAGTGTGGGTGTGTGTGTGTGCATGAATTCATAATCATTAAAACTGATGCATGACTTAAGATTCTGATAGTGATTTCATGGGGATGGTGTAGCCTGTTAGTGGATGATGATGATGAATGATATGCATGGATCTATTTTCTTGTCACTATGGAAATTATGTATGTGCATGCTCTTAAATGGTTTGTTCAGTGTTGCTAGCCTGATGACCGATTGTAACATGCGTTGGTGTGATTGACTGAATGATTACGAGTAGTGTGGGGAAATCCGCTTTTGCTTAATGACTACGGAGAAGGTGTTCGTGGCGAGATGATGGGTATTAATGAATGTGTTAGTTGCATGAGTGAGAGTGGGGCGACCCATAGGAGGTCAAGAACCCCAAGGGAACGACTTCCAGTTACCAACCCTGGCTAGATCCTGATAGTGCTCGTGGTAGCCGTAGGAGCTAGAGAAGAGAGTCTCGAGACGCCGTGGGAGGCCGGTGCCACCTAGTAAGAGCTGAGGGACGAGGGGCCAGAAGAAGAGGGGACCGTAACTGAGAGTCTTTACCCGAGTCGGATCCGCAGGAATGCATATAGATATAAGGCCAATTGTGGTGATGTATATATCTATGTATGTATATGTGTATGATTTTGAATGCATGAATGTATATGTGCGTAGGAATTCCGAGTGCATGAATATATGTATGGATGTGGAAATAAACTCTGTGTATTATGTGTGGCATGAATGTTGTTTGGACTGTATGAGCTTGGTTATTTGAGAAAGGTTAAATGATGGCAGGAGTGTGTACTGATGCTGATACCGAGTCTGTGAGTATCATTTTATATGTAAAAGCTCACCCCTGCAGTGGCCATTTTTCAGTGAATGTCTCTCGAGATGAGGATCAGAAGCAGAGCTGGAACGCTGAGCGAAGTGTTGATGCATCTGAAAGGCTTAATTAAGGCGATGTTAGATTAAGCCCTGACTGGTTCATACCAGATGTTAGTGTTTTGGGATAAATAGAACCTTATGGACAAGGAGAAATCTGATTTTTGTGTTGTAAATATTGACATACGCTCTTATATATATATGGATGTATGGTTTTGTGTGTGACATGCTATGTGCTACCTTGTTTCATAATTGTGCTTTAATGGATACGCAGGGACAGCATGATTGAGCAGGCTATAGCCAAGTCTGAGTGAATTATGAATTGTCTTTAGGAAGACTTATGTCGGATACGTTTAGGCGGTGTCATACCTCGCCCAAGTAACTAGGATGGTTCGCCCAAGCGCGTGGGACCATGCTGAAGCAAGCAGATATCAATGTGAGACTCCGCCTTGTACCTCCCTCCTCCGTTGTCGTATTATTATGTCTCGCAGGGCGGTGTTGGACATCACCTGAGTGAGTGAACATTGTGATGTAGTCCGTCCAGGCGTTGTTGTGCCTTGCCGAACTGGACGGCGGTGTAATCACTTCCTCTTTCCTTCACAAACTACTCCTGCATATGTATATTTCCCTTCTTCTTCCCTTACCTGTCCTCTGAAGCTGAACGCCCAGCGTTTTCTGAGAAGGATCAACCCGTAGGAACGAATAGACGCTAATGTAAGGTTTACTTGAAGAGTTTCACGTCTGATGTTGCATTGCCACACATCGTTTAGGCGGTGTGAGACAACGGTTGAGCGGGTCACCTTCACCCTGGAGTCCGCCCAGGACAAACATCCCCCGCCTAGCCAAGTAGGATGATTTGAACTCTGCCCTTCTACCGAGTGCTACGCGTATGAATGTATTAACATCTTTCCCTTATCTATTTCCTCCTATTGAGTGACCAGTGTTACTCGAAGGAAAGCTTTCCTTGTGGAATTCCCTCCATCCGCTGCTGCATTACCATACTCCGCCTGGACGGTGTCAGACCCCGTCCGAGCAAGCAACAGTGTTGTGTAATCCACCCATTGTTGGTGTGTTACGATAAACCCAATGAGCCGGTCCCAGTCTTAGCTTCTCTGTAGGTTGCTATATGCGTATGAATGCTCTTCATTCTTCCCTTACCCGCTTTCTTCTATATCGAATAATACGTGCCTGTTTTTATGAAAAATTTTCTCATATTTTTGGAATTTTTAGTCGCAAGTAAATAAGGTGTTGCAAAACTAACATGTGCCAACTCTGAATTTTAGAAGCTAAAACAGAATGCTAACATTACCCAAACGAAAATGACCATACCAATATGCAAAAATTGAAGCCACAAAAGAAACTAGCACAAAAACTCAAAAGAACTAAAACTTTTTTATGATTTTTTTTATGCTAACATGGCATTAACAAGACATATGAATGATTAAGAACCAGAATTCCAGCCAGCAAACAGAAGTGAAAACGAAAATTAAAATGGAAGAGAAGAAGAAAAGAACCTCCCAAGGCTCAATGATACCACATGATGTAGGCTCTTCATCCACTTTCTTGAAGAGAGATGGATCTAGGGCTCTTTCTCCTATCTTCCTTCAATGTAAGCTTGAGAAATTCTTCTTCAAGGCAAGGAAACCAAAAACCAAAGCCTAAACTAAAGGAGTGTGATGCAAGGAGCAAGAGGAAAGGGAGTGAAATGGAAGAAGAGAAGGATGAACAATGGAGGAAGGTTTGGAAAAAGGGAGAGGAAAAGGTTAGAGGCCACTTCCCAAAGTGTGGAAGATAACTCCACTCACCACCAAGGGAGGGAGAAACCACTTGGATAAGAGCTTGAGAGAGCTCTCTAATTCTAGAGAGAAGGAGGAGAATCTCTCACTAGGAAAATACTAAGTGCTCTCAAAATCTTGCAAATGAATTAATTGTCCTTGTTTACAAAAGGAGAAGTCCTTATATAGGCCATGGGAAATTTCAGCCAAGGACTAGCTAAGTGGGCTTGAGCATGAATCCAAGGCCCATTAAGAGAAAAAGGTAAGCAAATGGCCTATACATGGCCCAAAAGGAAAAGTACAAGGCCCTAAAGTGGCCCATTTGACCTTGCAAGGCCCAAATCTATCCTATAAGCCTAGAGAAACTATTTAGAAAGTATATTACAAGTAAAGTACACATAGATCCTCATAGGTTCCTTATTGGGCTTAGGCCCACTAGAAGAGAGAAAAGAGAAAAGGGCTTTATGAATACTCTCTTTGGCCCTTTTGGTCTTGGCCCTTGTGAGGGGACCTCTATATGCTTCAAGTCCTTTCTCTAATGTAGTGTAAGGTCCTTCCTTGGGTATGTCCACATTAGATCCTCTACCTCACTAGCTTCTCTTTCATGGTCTCTTTCATTTCTATTTCTATGTCTCATACGAGGCCTTTCTCTTTCCTCCCCATGTTCAATATTATTTAACCTCACATTCATGGCATTTAATTGCTCTAAAATAGCTCTCATATGGGGAGGTATAGTGACAGCCTGTAAGCACATCGATTTGTCATATAATACAAAGAATTATTGTCTCTTTAAGGACCGTGTTCTCAAGTGTAACACCCTCAGTTAACTAGGACAATCCCTTCCACTAAATCATCCTATTTAATTGAGAGGCTACGAGTTTTAGAAAAAATGTAGAAGTTTTTTTTTTATATAAAAATTTGGTGGAAGAGATATATTATATACAACATTGTTATACACAATACATGGTCATGACAATAAACTATACAAACTAAAAATCAGGGGCATACAGGCTCCCATACAAAACATGAAAAGAGAAACATTTATCCTAATCATCATCGGTCCAAGGAGAGTCCAATTGATCCTCAATGCGTAGTATACTCCGGTCCTTGTGAGCACAAGAGCGTGGTCCGATAGGAGGTCTAGAAAAAAAATTCTAAGGGCGAGCCTTTTCTTCCACAATAATCAGAGAGTTGTCATTTCTCACACCCCTTTTACACAGTACAAGACTACATTACTTTCTATTTCTATCTTTTATAACTGGGGTTCCTAATTGATCTATTCTAAGTCGTCTATCATCACTCAGCCTTTCCCAGTCGTCCCTAATTATATAACTCTCTCTCCCTCTCCCGCCACTGATTATTCCACCAGACAAATTTATTATCATTAATATATCAATCCGCAATCATAATCAGATACAAACTTAATCAATGATACATAATGCAATGCATGGGTTCCATTCTATTCAGTTAATCTTTTCACTAGCCATCATGATGCATGTGGGCCCAAATCTCATCATCACATCATATTAGAATCCGTCCTGACCAGGTTGCCATTGGACACAATGTTTCCTCACTAGAGCGAATGGAGCTCACCAAGTCCCCCACATCATATCACAATACAAGGTGTACATGGACTCGCTAGTCCTAATCATCATCAACTCATATCACCATATCATAGTGGGACTTGGCTCTTCCACGGCCATAGGAACACTAGCTTGGGTCGAAGTACACCAGGATTACATGGTTTTGCTCGGCATCAGTGTAACACCCTCGGTTAACTAGGACAATCCCTTCCACTAGATTATCCTGGTTAACTGAGAGGTTACAAGTTTTAGAAAAATATGGAAGTTTTTTTTTGTACAAGAAAACTTGGTAGAGCAGATATACAACATATGGTCGTAACAGTAATCGTACATACTAAAAGTAAAGGGGCACGTAGGCTCCCATAAATGCAAATAAAATTAACCTATTCTATTCATCCTCGGTCCAAGAAGAGCTCGGCTGATCCTCAATGTGAAGTTTGTGTCCATCCCTGTGATGTCTGGAAAAATCTAGCATAAAGGTGAGTCTCCACCTCCACAACAATCGGGAAGGTGTCTCATTGACACCTGCCCCACATACAACACAAACAATCCAGGATCGAGTCCCTCCCATTCTCTTTGGGAATCCTAAGATACATTCTAAGTTATCTCACCACTTTTGATCTCAGCTGACCATTCCCATTTTCCCATTCACCTCTCAGAATTCCTAAGATCTATACCATCATAATCAAACAAGGAGCAATCACAATCTCAATACAATGATGCAATGCATAAGTTTATTTCATTATTTCTAATCTTTTATTAGTCATCATGATGCATGTGGGCCCATCTCCTCCCCATCATTCCCAACATAATACATAGCATAGTCCCACCTTATCCTTCCTGTCCACTAGAGCGACCAGAGCTCTCCTCGTTCTGTTTTCACAAATGGGTAAGGACCCACGGTCCTATCATCATAATGTCCAATCACACATAAAATCAGAATGGGCACTTAACGGCCATAGAAACCCCCGCCTCTCATCGAAGTATATCAGCGTTTGCCACTAGCTGTCCGACATCAGGCGCGAATCTAAGCCATTGGATATCCGTCCCTGATATACTCCCAAGACCGCCCTCAGGGGATCGAGACACTTGTTGTTTCTTCAATGTACCCCTCACTGTTATGCTCTAGGGAGTTTCTCACCCATCACTCTTATCCTCCATATATGATGCACACAACACATAATTTCTTTTCACTAGTCATTGTTAGGGTCCTTTCAGTGATTCCATTTCATTTCTAACGTCGGGTCTATTTCAATTAATTCTTTCTTTGCTTTCTCAAAATTCCTCAATCCATAATGGTCTTACCTGACACTTACAAATGAAACGAGATCTCACATTTCCATAAAATCATGGGTTATATTGGTGGTACAACACCCATCATCACATCGGGTCTGGTTTAATCTTATCAAATCATTTACATGATTTATTCATCTCAGGTTCCCTAACGAGACATTTCTTCATTCATTCTTTTATTATTTATTTCAATATATTCATTCAATGCATCATACAAGTTCCATTCATCACACAATTCATTTTGTTAACTCATTATACCATACTCATCATATATTTCGTCACACATACTTATCACATATAATTAACACATATTCATTCATACACACAGTTACATAGCAGTCGCCAAACACAACATTCATCATTACGATATACTTATGAGGTACTTAACTCAATTCACATAATTACAACCATAATACACCAGTATTCATTCAGTAGCATTACACATTGAATAGAATAGCATATTTTTCTATTTCCACTCAACATAACTCATAGAAAATCAAACGTAATTGTCGGCATTAAACTTGGTATACTAGCTCGTACATTAATTTTCCACTAGTTTAGACATTAGATCGTACGTGTTTAATCAAAATACCTTATGAAATAGTTTGGATTCTCTTACTCCTTTTAAGTTATTTATTCCTTTATTTTTATTATTGCACTAATTATTTAATTACATGATTTTAACTCCTCATGTCTAATCTTAAGTCTAAATTATTACTAAGTGGCCTTTATTACTTATTATCAACTTAGATGCTTAGATCTTATATTTTAACCAACAATGTTTTATAGAATAACTTAACTTTTCTTATGTTCTTGAACTATTGCTCCTCCAATTAGCTATTGGTACATTCCTTTTCATTACCCAATTCTAATCCTTAGTAATTGGGGAATTCAAATTACTCTTAAATTAAGGAATTTAAGTCACCCTTTAGTAGTCTTACTATCCGTTATTTTCTTTTGTCAATAAACGTCACTAATTGAACAATTTATTTCCTTTGTTACTAAGTGGGTTACTAATTCCTTATGCACATAAGTTTACCCTTAGTGATATCGTCTCTTAGTTTTCAATTGTTATCCTTTAGTACCATTTCTCTATTTCTATCATTACCAATCATACTAACTAATTTAATTTGTTTAGTTACCTCTATTTAATCAACTAAGATTGATTTTCTCTAAGATGATAGCTTATTACTTAAGGATTTAGTCACTATCGTAACTTCTATGCTTTAATACTTACTTAGGATATTTCCTCCTTAAAAATCATCATTTAATTTATAAGTTAATCCTTTTATTACTAGTTTAAAGTTTAAGTTCAAAAATCTCTTCCATGTCTTTTACTATAATTAGTTACCAATGTTCTAAAAGTCTAATACTTACTTCTTACTTAAACTTCTAAATTTATTCTTAAGTCATTTATACCATGCACTTTAAAAATTCCTAAGGTCCCTTTTTATACTTTTACCTTAACTGGTCACTAAAATTTCTAAATCCTAATATCCATTTCTTTATTACACATCAAATTTTCTTTTATCTCCCATTTTCTTTTCTTAGCTTATAAAACTTATTAAAATCCCATCTTTAAAATTCATCTCAGTTGGTCACTAAAATTGGCCTTAAAGTTTTCTAAAATCTAATGTCCACTTGATTGTACTTCAAAAATTTATTTTGTTTGCATTTCTATAGTTTAGTTTACAAAGTTTAGACGGGTCAAAATCGTGTCACTTATTGATAAAACTTTTTCAAGTAAAATTTTCTACTTTTCCAAACTAAACTTATTTATCTAATTAACTTTAATAAAGTTTTGTAATAATTTAAAACAATGTTGCTTTTAGTAAAATAAATGTTGTAACTGTCCGGTTGATAAATCTTTCTTAAAAACGTGATGTTGTCAAAATGCTCTCGACGATACGTGACAATAAATTAATTTCTAATAGCGGGGCTTACCGGAAACAAATTACAAATTACATATCATTACCGTATAATTCAAATAATAATAATACAACCAAATCAAATAAAATCGAGCCCGCCTAAACACTAAAATTCCTAAACGTTTCGTTATGACTCTGGTCGCGATAAAATCCTCATGTGCATATGAACGTCGAGTTACGCCAATTAAATTCATAAAATACCCATAAACTTGAGAATGTTAAATTTTTAACCATCGGTTATGAAAAAATTACATGGTTTGAAATCTAACCGTTAGATCGTGATGAAATTCAAAACGGGGGTTCTTGAGTATACGAGCAATATTATGGAATAGCTAAAAACAAGTTTAGATGAGGTAAGGTGTAACATCCCGAATTTTAAAATAGAAGATTAATTAAGGAAAATAAACATTGATAAGTTGAATATGAATTGTTTAAGGTCCCAATAAATTGAAATTAATTAAATTAAGATTTTTGGGAATTGTTGGTAATTTATGGAGACCGGTTAAGCTAAAAATAAGCCTGGTTGAAATATGGGTGTCGGACCAAGTATCTCGGAATAAGATGATATTGGTCAGGGCTATAGAGAATAATATTGGGAATCCGAATATACATTCGGAATAATTTTAGGATGAAGTATTGAGCCCAAACGAAGAGCCTGTTAGTTATAAAACGATGAAGTTTTAATGAATAGGATTAAAAGAAAATTGAAAACCCCATTTTTCCTTCCTATTCACGTATGCTTGCTGAAGGTGTAGGATATTGCACTTCACTTCTTTTTCTCTTCATCATCTTCTCCATTCTCTCTTCCTTCTTCCAAAAACTCTAGCAAGTTTGGTCTCATCTTCCACTTCCTCTCATTTTCGTTTGGTGGAGCTTGAAGGAGACTATTGAAGCTGAATTCTTTCTCCTCTCCTTCCCTCATTTTTGTGTCACCATCCTCCCTTAGAAACCCATTTCATTTTTGGGTGTGAGGTAAGAAATACTCACTATTTATTTGGGGTTTTTGCCAT
This sequence comes from Clitoria ternatea, assembly GCA_037962975.1. NCBI lineage: Eukaryota > Viridiplantae > Streptophyta > Magnoliopsida > Fabales > Fabaceae > Clitoria > Clitoria ternatea. The sequence goes on from CM075671.1 coordinate 116,069,889, forward strand.
GGTTATATGATAATATGAGTTTTGGGAACCATGCATGTAAATGGGTGTTCATTTAAGGCATTTAATACATGAGTTTAAGGTGGGTTTTTATGAAAGTAAGATTTCTTTGGGAAGTAATGAAGTGGATGCATTAATGATTGGAAGGAGAAGAGTATTTATAAAGGTGGTTGGAATTTTTATGAAACCCTAGCTTCATAAATTTGGGGGAGATGTATAATGGAGGTTGATGATCATTTATTGTTGACAATAAATGTGGGTTATGATGAATAAGAGTCATTGGTGATGGTATTTTATTGGTGGAAGTCATTAATGAAGAAACCCATGAAAGGGTTTGGTTCTAGGGTGCATAATAATAATGGGTAGCACCTAACCCATGGTGGTCATGGTGGATAAAATGAAATAAAAGAGGTTTAGGGGTTAAAAATAATGTAAACATCAAGTTATTGATATATATAGGTATTTGAGTCTTAATGGGTAAGTAGAAAATTGATTGTGAAATGTATTGTGATGTAGGAAGTGACCCCATTGACGAGGCGGGACCATCGAACCGCGTTGATCACTACTTCACTTGAGGTAGGAGGGGGTAACTTTTCTAAATGCATGATTTCATCCATTGGTGATGTGAAAATATGTATATGTGATTATTTTGATGATTGTTGAATAGATGATGTGATAATGGTATGATTGGAATGCATTTAGAATGATAATTATTGTGTAGCATTATATTTGGAATAATATTGTGATGTGTGATGATACTATGTTAATGAAGTATGATGATGGTTTGAAACCATGTGTGGATTGGAATTGTGATGTGAATATCCCAAAGATATGTGTATGATCTATTGAATGTGTATGCCACTAACTATTAATGAGTATAATCATTGAGGAGAATTGGAAATAATTAAGGATGATGAGAATATTGAAATCCATCAAGTGGTGGTGGTGAATGATTGATTGTGGAGTGGCATCTAGGATGCATAGTATGAGGATGCACTTGATTTGCATTTGCATTGCATCCAAGGCATATCATAGCTGTCTATGTGGAATATTAGGGGGTTCCACTAGGCGGGCCCAGTGGGAGGGCGGCTCAGTGCACGAGCGTATTGTGATTTTCCCCTGTGACTCGGTGTATGAGTCACGAAGCTGTCCATAGTTTGGTGACGAGGCACCCTATGTGGCGGGCCCAGTGGACGGGCGGCTCTATGGTGAGCGAGTTTACCTCGGTGTCTGACGGGACACGGCTCTTGATGTGTGTTCGGGAGGGGCCCATAGCACTTGTGGTAGTTGAGGCCACGATGTTGATCCGCAAGTCACGGGGTGACTAGTGCTACAGATGGGCGATAGCGGTTTGGTACTAGTAAAAATTATGAGGATGTAAGCATGCATAAAATTGAGATATATGTGTACACAATTTTTCTACTGCAGTAGGGGCATAGTAGCACACCTATGCTTGTCCCACAATTGAATTAAAGTTATATTCCCACAGTCAGATCCGCATTGTTTGATGAGAAATTCTTGTGCATATGCATTAGCTTTAAGAACATTTGCATATAGCTGGAGATATGCCTAGTTGAAAGCCCATGGGGGCAATGGATGAATGAGGATTGGAAAGGGAGAGAGTTAGATACTAACCCTATGTGTGTGTTTGGTAATCCAAATGAATGAAATTGTGAATGTATACTTGAGATTATGAGATGTATTATGTATGATGTATGATATGGTGTAATGATTGATAACTGTACAAGTATACATGTATTTCATCATAATGTATGACTTTAATTCATTTGGATTATGTTAATCACCTCCCCGTTGCTATTTTTAAAGTTGATGTAGGTATGACTTAAATCCTACAGTTTTTGGAGGTCGAGTTTGGAAGGAGGTAAATATGGAATGGGATTGTGTAAGCCTTGGCCGGCATGAATTTATTTTGTGGAGTATATGGTGTTTATATACTCAATTCTGTAATGGTTGATAATTTTAGAGGTCATGGGAGAAAATTAGACATGTGTGTGTAAGGCCAATTTTCATTCATGACCCAAATGATGTAAAGAATGGATCATAATACTTGAATTTGATCAATGAGGGATTGCTGTGTTTTTATGCTATTTTATAGAGCATGTGAAATGATGTTGAATCCTGATATATGTAGGGAGTGTATGTGGTTTGATGATGAATTTAGATTATATGCATGGAGTTAATATTAGCATGATGATGTTAGTGGTATTTGATTCAATGAAAGAATTATGTAGTTCTAGATTATAGCATTGTATGAATTGGTACATGCATAATAAAGTAAGATATGGTATGGGTAAGGCCAAAATAGAAGGAGTTGATGTTTCATGTGCTAAGTTAAAGTGAATTTCGTTTCTGCATAGTTTCTGCAGAACTCGCTCAAGCGAGTGGAAATCTCGCTCGAGCGAGATTGATGTGAATCATAGTTTTGGCCTCTGGCCCATTTTCACCCAAGCGGGGGTATGTCTCGCCCAAGCGAGATTGCCACAGAATCAGAGGTTCGATTCTGTACAATTTTCACTCAGGCGGAGGAGCGAGCGCTCAAGTGAGGAGGAAAGAGTTTTGATACTGGACGATTTTCGCCCAGGCGAGTGGTGCCTCGCCCGAGCAAAAATTGGCTAGTGAGTCACCTTCGTTTATGGAACAATCTCGCTTAAGCGAGTAAGGTGCCGCTCAAGCGAGATTCATACCTGATGCAAACTCCTTCCTTCGCTTAAGCGTCTCGCTGCCTTGCTCAATGTATTCTTTTGCTTCTCGCCCAAGCGAGACAGGGCTCGCTTAAGCGAGTTGAGCCCTGATGCTTATTTCTTCCTTTCGCTCAGAGTTACTCAGCGCTCGCCCAAGCATGATTACACTGGCTCGCTCAAGCGGATGGAATCTCGCTTGAGCGAGTATCACCCTGATCCTCATATTTGTTATTTTAAATGGATTTTTGTTTCCTATGCATTATTCCCTCTTTATACATTACTTTAAATATATTAAGGAGTATAAATTGGACCTCTAGGCTATATAAACTACATCCCACTTTTCATGAAATTCCCCTTCTTGAAAATCAATCAGTCAATAATTAAATCAATTGAATCTTCCATTGTTTTTAATTAGAAAAGTTATTATAAAATAATCTTTTCAACTCACCCTCTCATATCTTCATATATGGGAGTGGTTTATTATAGATCCAGGGGAATGGAGATAATACTTCATCACTCTAATTATTGATTGATTAATATTTTTCAAAAACACAAAAAAATTTCCCTTATTTTTTTGGCGTCTCATAAGGCCCCCCTTAACTCATGAAACGCTTGCTGCCCAAAGGAAGTAAAATAATCCATTCGTTGAAAATTTGTCGGGTACTCCAAAAGGTCCGCCGATCATCGTCGATCATCCTTACATTGCGAAAAATGTGACATGCAAAAATTTTAGGCACCTAGAGGGTTGTGGACAGCCATGAAAAATCACAAACAATTATTCATTGATTTAGTTTCAAGAGGACCTTTTACCAATAATTTTCCGTTTACTTCGAGCCTTTCGCCGTTCATCACCGATCATTCTTCGATACCTAAAAACTAATCATGCAACTATGATCAAGTAAATAAGACACGAATTTCATCCAAGGACAGCAAGGAATTGACATGCAAAGTGATAAAATTTTGAAAAAAGACAAAAGGAAATTAGAGTCAGGGATCAAGAGTAAAAATTTTTACCTTGATGATCAAAATGATGGCCATGGTCTTGGAGGAAATTGACATGTTGACAATGGCCATCTACGTGAGGATTTTTGATGATAAAATTAAAGCTAATTTGGAGTTGGAACAAGAGGGGTATCACAGGTTTGGTGGAGAATGGAAGAGGAAGAAGTGAGTTTTTGGAGGTGATGATGATTGGTTGGAGCCATGGGGGGTAGAGATGAGATTTGTGGTGGCTGTGGGTGGCTGGATAGAAGGTGTTAGTTTCTGGAAAATGAAAGAAAAAGAGGACGTCATCTTCTTCAACCAAAGCATAGTTCCCAGCACGGGGAACAATCATCTTGACCAAGAAAAAATGAAGCAGGCGGTTGTTCATGGTCAAGTGGCCTACCAACTTGTGGTTGCTCATAGGAGGATCCGCTTTCCACAAGGAGCGACGGGTAGTGATAGGATTAAAACCCCATTCATCCTCGGGTTGTCCTCCGTCAAAGTCAGCATCATTAAGGGGCAGCTTAGAGATTTCCGCGAATTGGGCGTTGGAAAGCTTGATGGCTGTGTTCTTTACTTTGGACTCAACCATGCCATTCACAAGGCGGAGGTTGCAGTAAAAGACCCTTATTAGCTCAGGGTAGTACTCATCTTCTTTGAGGGAGAGGAAGGGAAAGAGGTTGTAATGGTGAAGGCTTTGGGTGAAAGTTAGGCTGGGGTTGTCGAAAGTGTCGGCAATGGTGTAGTGGGGGGTCATTATCTCCTTTTCAGAGAAGTTTTTCATGATATTTTGGAGGTCTCTAGGAGAAGAAAAGAACCTTGAAAAATCAAGGGGGTTATGGGCTTGAGCTGCAGAGGACCTTGCTCTCTTGACATTTCTAGATGTAGACATGGTGGAGAAGACAAAGAAGAAGATGAAGAGAGAGGAGTGCTTGAGAGTTTTGGAGAGGTTTGAGAGGAAGGAGGTAGTGTGAGATGAGAAGGTGAAGGGAGGGATATTTATAGGTGAGAATTAGGCTTAGGAAGGAGGAAAGAGGGTTTAGAAAGGAGTGAAGGGAGTTAAGAGATAGAGTACTTCGAGTATACCTTGGAAGTTGCAATTTTGACTCTTCAGAACCGAGGCTAATCGATTACGAGGCAGAGGTAATCGATTAGATCGCTGTTTCTGGGAATTCCAAACGTTTCGTGCAGAGCGTAATCGATTATAGCCTTTAACTAATCGATTAGATAAGAAACAGAACCGTCCTAATCGATTGGAACAGGATGATAATCGATTATGGAGAAGAGGAAGCGTTTTGTACCTGAAGCAGAGGCTGAGTAATCGATTGTGGGTCAAGGGCAATCGATTAGCTTAGAAACAGAATATGTGTAATCGATTAGGGGATGGGACTAATCGATTATGAAGGAAACAGAAGCATAGTAATCGATTGTGAGGAGGAATGTAATCGATTATTGATTCAAAAACTTCAAGTTTTTCATACAGCAAAGTTCCAATCATGAAATGTAACATATACCATTCATCATGCCATACAACATAGTTCTTATCAAAATATTCCATCATTCAAACACAATTTGACATATCAAGAATGCCTAATTCTCTTCTAATGTGAATGAATTGTTCTCTAGCCAAGGTTTTTGTGAAGATATCAGCTAGTTGCCTAGAAGTTTCAACATGTTCAAGTACACAATCCCCTTTTAACACATGATCTCTAATAAAGTGATGCCTAATCTCAATGTGCTTGGTTCTAGAGTGCATTACTGGATTCTTTGAGATGTTAATGGCACTAGTATTATCACATTTGATGGGTACTTTGTTTAAAACAATGCCAAAATCAAGAAGTTGTTGTCTCATCCAAAGAATTTGAGCACAACAACTACCGGCGGCTACATATTCTGCCTCAGCCGTCGATAATGCAACACTTGCTTGCTTCTTGCTATGCCAAGAAACAAGGGAGCTACCAAGTAAATGACATGTGCCGCTAGTGCTCTTTCTATCAAGTTTACAGCCAGCAAAGTCAGAGTCGAAATATCCTAAAAGACTACATTCAACACCTTTGGGATACCATAAACCAACATTTTGAGTACCCACAAGATATTTCAAAATTCTTTTTACGGCAGTTAAATGTGATTCTTTAGGACAAGCTTGATATCTAGCACACATGCATACCGTAAACATAATATCGGGTCTACTAGCAGTTAAATACAATAAGGATCCAATCATACCTCGATATTTGGTGATTTCGATGTCCTTACCCTTTTCATCTTTGTCTAGATAGCAGGATGTGCTCATGGGTGTAGCTATCTCGTTTGCCTTGTCCATTCCAAACCTTTTAAGTAGTTCCTTACAGTACTTAGTTTGGATAATGAATGTTCCATCATTTGCTTGTTTTATTTGCAATCCAAGGAAGAAGGTGAGTTCTCCCATCAAGGACATTTCAAACTCATTCTGTATAATCTTGGCAAACTCTTGACAAAGATTTTCATTAGTAGCACCAAATATTATGTCATCCACATAAATTTGTACCAAGAGAATGTCATTATTTTTGCGTTTTATAAATAGTGTAGTATCAACCTTTCCTCTTTCAAAATTGTGTTCTAAAAGGAATTTGCTTAGTCTTTCATACCAAGCTCTTGGGGCTTGTTTCAAGCCATATAAAGCTTTTCTCAATTTAAAGACATGGTTTGGAAATTTATGATTTTCAAAACCGGGAGGTTGATCTACATAAACTTCTTCTTGAATGAAGCCGTTTAAAAACGCACTTTGGACATCCATTTGATAAAGATTGAAATCCATACAACATGCAAAAGCTAGCAATAACCTAATGGCTTCTAACCTAGCTACGGGAGCATACGTTTCTTCATAATCTATTCCCTCTTCTTGATTGTATCCCTTTGCAACTAGTCTAGCTTTGTTTCTTGTTATTATGCCATTTTCATCTAACTTATTTCTAAAAACCCATTTGGTGCCTATTATTAGATGGTCATTGGGTCTTGGCACAAGTTCCCAAACTCCGTTTCTTTCAAATTGGTTTAACTCTTCTTGCATGGCCAACATCCAATGCTCATCAATAATGGCTTCATCAATATTTTTGGGTTCAATTTGGGATACAAAAGCCAAGTGATTACATGCATTTCTAATGGCGTTTCGAGTACTTACCCCTTTGGTTATTTCTCCAATGATTTTGTCCAAGGGATGATCCTTCAAGGTTACCCAATCTTGTTGTCTCTCAATTTGTGTTGCACCTCCATCATTTTTGACTTCTTCTTTGTCTTCCAAGTTCATTTCTTGGAAAGTACCTACAAGATCATCAACATCTTCCTTTCTCGGAGGGTTATGGCTATTTTCATCAAACTTAACATGAATAGATTCTTCAATGGTATTTGTTTGTTTGTTGAAAATTCTATAAGATTTACTTGATTGTGAATATCCTAGGAATATTGCCTCATCAGATTTTGCATCAAACTTTCCTAGATTATCCTTTCCATTGTTGAGCACAAAACACTTACATCCAAAAATATGAAAGTATGCAATGTTGGGTTTTCTACCCTTGTAAAGCTCATAGGGGGTTTTCTTTAAAATAGGCCTTATCAAACATCTGTTCATTACATAACACGCGATGTTTACCGCATCGGCCCAAAAATGTTTTGCAATATTGTTTTCATTTAGCATGGTTCTAGCAAGCTCCACTAAAGATCTATTTTTCCTTTCAACCACTCCATTTTGTTGTGGAGTTCTAGGAGCTGAAAAATTGTGATTGATACCATGTTTTTCGCAAAACTTTTCGAAAGATTGATTTTCAAACTCTCCCCCATGATCGGTTCTAATGGATGCAATTTTTGAGTTTTGCTCATTTTGGATAATCTTTGCAAGTTTCTTGAATGCATGATATGCTTCATTTTTATGAGCAAGAAACAATGTCCATGTATATCTAGAATAGTCATCTACTATAACTAGACCATAGTAATTTCCTCCAAAGCTTTTGATTTTGGATGGTCCAAATAAATCCATGTGCAAAAGTTGTAAAGGCCTTTGAGTAGAAACAATGTTTTTGGATTGAAAAGATGCCTTTACTTGTTTTCCCTTTTGACATGCATCACAAAATCTATTTTCAAATTTAAGCTTTGGTAGACCAATTACTAAATCTTTAGAAACAAGTTTATTCAAGTGGTCTACATGTATATGAGCTATTCTTCTATGCCATAGCCAAGTTTCATCCTCTTTAGAAATGAAGCATTGTTCATCATTTGTAGACAAACTATCCACATCAATCATGTAAATGTTATCAATTCTTTTTCCAACAAATTTAACCTCTTTGTTTAGCTTATTCTCAATTATGCAACAATTGGATTCAAATAAAACTCTATATCCTTTGTCACATAATTGACTTATGCTAAGTAGATTATGTTTGAGGCCTTCAACATACAATACGTCACTTATGGAGGTGGAAGAATTCTTACCAATATTTCCAATGCCTAGGATTCTTCCTTTAGTGTTGTCTCCGTAGGTGACACTTCCTTTCCTTTTGGGAGTGAATGATGTAAATTTACTTATGTCTCCCATCATATGCTTTGAACACCCGCTATCCAAGTACCAATGGGTGTTGCTTGCCTTGAAGCATACCTACAAAATAAAATCAGTTTAGAGAACTAGGTACCCATTTTATGTTGGGTCCTTTTAGGTTAGCTTGTGGGGATGTTCCTTTGGGAACCCACACCTTTCTTAAGACCTTTGGTCCTAGTTTCCTAACACTACACTTATAAGCACTATGTCCTTTGGAACCACAATGATTGCATTTCATAAAAGGTGAGGAGGATTTGCTTGGTAGTGCAAAGAAATTTTTATAGTGTTTCTCCATTTTATGATTACTATGTTCTTGGTCATATCCTAAACCGGTTTTACTAAACATGCATTTTTGTTGCCCAAGTAGGATATTCAAATTATCTCTTCCATTAGTGAACTTCTCTAGTGTCCTATTTAGGTCTTCAACCTTGGTTTCTAACACAATGCACCTCTTTGCAAAATCACATGGTTTACTTTTGGAACATGTTTGAGCGTTTTTCAATTCTTCTTTTAAGCATTCATTCTCTTTGCAAATCTCCATAAGGTGCATCTCTAGAGTGTCACTAGTTTTTCTAGATACCTTAAGTCTATTGGAGACTTTTGTAAATTTATCATACAATTCCTCTAGAGCATCAAGTAATTCATCCTTATCTAAGTCATGGAAGTTTACCTCATCATATTCTTCTTGGTGATTGGCCATGAGGCAAAGGTTTGCTTCTTCATTTTCTGAGTCATCCAAGCTGCTTATCTCATTTTCATCCCATGCTATATATGCTCTCCTTCTTCCTCTTTTCTCTTTTCCCTTCTTCTTAAGATTTGGGCAATCCACTTTGAAGTGCCCTTCCTTGCCACATTCAAAACAATTGGGTGAGGAAGAATTTTCTTTAGTGATAGGTTTCTTACTTGGGTTTTTGAAGCTTCTTTGAAGGCGTTTTCCTTTCATGAATTTCCCGAAGCGTTTCACAAATAGTCCAAATTCTTCTTCTTCATCAAGTTCACTTCCGGATTCTTCTTCTTCATTTATGGAAGTAGCCTTGAGAGCAAGACCCTTTTTCTTGGAAGATTTTTCTTCCTCTTCCGCCATCTTTAATTCTTTCAGCTCTTGTTCCTGTTCCTGCAACTTACCAAATAGAGTGGCAAGAGACATTTTGTTTATGCTAGGAGATTGTTTAATGGCGGTAACTAGCGGTTGCCATTCTCTGTTAAGACTTTTCAACACTTTATGAATGAGCTCTTTGTTAGTGTAAGTCTTTCCAAGTGTAATGAGTTGATTAATGATGAGAGTGAATCTTTTTTGCATATCAACAATTGATTCATGAGAGTTTAATCTAAAGCACTCATATTGACTAGTAAGAGTACTAATCTTAGAGTCCTTTACATCGTTAGTGCCTTCGTGAGTTACTCGTAGAGTATTCCACATCTCTTTAGCAGTTTGGCAAGTCATTATTCTAAAAAATTCATCTTGACCTAAAGCCATAGTAATAAGATTTTTGGCCTTGTAGCCACATTGAACTTTCTTTTCTTCCTCGCTTGTCCATTCATCTATGGGTTTTTCAATATTTTTACTGTCTACAATATGCATTGGTATAAAAGGGCCATTTTCAATGGCATTCCAAATTCTCAAGTCAATTGATTGAATGAAGATTTTCATTCTCTCTTTCCAAAAGGTATACCCTTCCCCATTGAAAGCGGGAGGTCTGTTTATCGCACCACCCTCAGGAAAAACATTTTGAGAACTTGAGGCCATCTAGTCTCTTGAAGCTGTTAAGCTCGATCTACCAAGAGTCAAGCTCTGATACCACTTGTTGTTCAAGTGGCCTCAATACTCAAGAGGGGGGGTGAATTGAGTTTTAAAACTTTTGGTTGGAATGCCTTTGAAATTGATTTTTATAACCAAGTCAATGAGAATATGCAAGTGAAATTAAGAAGAGGATAATATGCAAAGCACAATAATGAGAAGTATTGCTGAAGCAATTTCCCAAACACCTGGTGGGCAGTATTTGAAGAGTAACAAATTAAGCAAGTTCAAGTGTGCTCTTCACAAACAATCAACAACAATCAATTAGCAAGCAGTATATGAAAGTAAGGAGTAAGGAAGAGAAGCTTGCAAATCGATATAACGAGTTCCACCCAATCTGGTGTACGTCTCGCCTCTAAGCAACCCACTTAGAGGATTTCACTATTGAAGATTTGAGACACAAGCTTTGAGCAATTGTAGCTTCCTAGTGTCCCACACTCAAGAACTCAATCCTCACAAGCAAAGGGCAACCCACCCAATCTCACAATCTCTCAATACCCAAAGGTTGAACCCCAACCTTTGTGACCACTCAACCTAGAGTGAACAACCACTCAACCTAGAGTGAATCCCTTGTGTTTGGTGTTGTGTTTACAATCAATACACTCTCTTAATAGAGTAGATATACAAATGAAAGCTCTAACCAATTCTAACTCTCAAGATGAGAGGATATACAAATGTATTTCAAGATACAAGAAATAGGGCTTACAAGGCACAAAATAGAGTAAAGGGTTTGTAGCTTCTTGTTGTTTTTTTTGTGCTTGTGTTCCTTTTGAATTTATAAAGCCAAAATAGCTGTTGAGGTGTGCCCTTCGTTCTTCATAGCCGTTGCACTTAGTGGAAATTTGAAGAATGGTGGAGACATGAGCTAGTTTCCCACTTAAATGTGTTTTTCCACTAGCGTAATCGATTACACCGTCGCGTTGTAATCGATTAGCTTCAAGTCAGAGAGTTACTAATCAATTATTTCAATTCCTGTAATCGATTAGCATCAATACCTGATGCATTTAATTTGATTTCGCAACTTCCTAATCGATTAGCATGTCTTGTAGTCGATTACCTCAATTCCAGTGGCTTCCTAATCGATTGTATAGCTTCCTTAATCGATTAGATATTATACCTGATACATTTAATCCCAATTTTGATCATTGTAATCGATTAGCTTCAAATGTATAATCGATTATGTTAATTCCAGTGAGTTCATAATCGATTATTTCAAGTGTGTAATCGATTATCTTATTCCAGTGACTTCATAATCGATTATCTTCATTCCCATAATCGATTAGCTTCAATCCTGATGCAGTTTCTTCCAAAACAGAAAGCTCCTAATCGATTAGCATAAGTGACATAATCGATTATCTTCGCTGTTACTTAGCACCTGATTCCATATCTTTGTTTTTGCATAGGTTTCTTCAAGAGTGTTTTGTCATTATCAAAATCTTTGAACATCCTTGAACCTGTATACATATTCAAACACAGTATGGCTATATGATATGATGGCCATCACATAATATCATGTCATTACTTCTCCTTTGGGAATAAGGAGATTAGGCTGTGGGATCCTTGTAGAAGAAGAAGGAGTGTGCGTGCAATACAAGTGGAAGGGCAGGTGTCACAATGTGATGGTGTCAGGAAAATGGCGGCCGGAAACGTAATTTAGGATACCAAAAATCAGATACCCGACGAGTAACTAGTTACTTTTTTGAAACCTTTTTTTAATAAATATACAATAATTCATAGAATGAGAATTAGGAAAAACTCTTAAACTGAAAGTTGAATAGCTTTATTTCCTCTTTGATTTTATATATCATACACAAAAATCCAATATCGATAGCTCGAGTTATGCCTGAACCAAGTTAAAGTGCTCCAGGAGTTCCTGAATTATTTAAGGTTGAAAAGAAGATTTTACTGGGAAAAATCCCTTGGGTATTAGCTTTTGTGCCCTCAATCAAAGTTGTAGGTTTTTTTGATACAAAACTATAGAAAAAAGAACAAAGCGGTTTCAGTGCCGTATGAGGGAGATACGTGAATTTTTCTAAAACGGGAAAGGGCTATCATGAATTTAGAATAGGTCTAGAAAGATCTTCAAAACTATACTAAATGGGAAAGATTTAGCCTTCAAGGTCTTTAAGAAAATCATAGAGAATTTTGTTACAAAAATTATGGGACTAGAATCACGTGAATTAGACATCGTATAGGAGAGTTATGATTTTTCGAGTGAAGTATGCGTAGATTAAATGAATTAAATAACAGGGTTTCAGAGTACAAATACTTGGTTCCTCGAATTGGGATGATAGAGTGTGAATCGGAGTTTGAGGCTCAAAATAAAGATTGTAGAAACTTCATAAGAAATGAAATAAGATAACTAGTCGGAAGCAAGAAATTAAACTATGCCTAAGCATAATTACCATATAACTACTTAAACCAAAGTCCAAAAGTCTAAATATAAGGACTAGGAAAAAAATTAATTCAAAAGAATTATATACACCCTCCCAAAATACAAGAAAAAAGAAAATACAAATGACACACAAAGATATTATAACATAGGTACAAGAATTCACTCTCCAAATTATAAGTCTTCAATCTTTATCAAGTAATAAGTAAAGCTTTGAACATAAGAAAATGGTTAGCATAAAACAAAACAATAAGAGATGCCTCACCACTCAAGTGTTTATATTCAAACCTTCTCCCTATCACTTCCAAGTGCTTAGAGTAAACTCAAGTCAAATCTAATTCACCCTAATATGCTATCAATAAATGGTGAGTCACCTTTAAACAATCTCAAGAGGGCCAAACAAGTGAAATACTTAAGTGACCCAACAAGAGATCAAGGATGACAAACAATAAAAGCTCAATTAGGATATCAAAACAAAAGTGGAATTAAGATGAGCAAAATAAAAGAATAGAACAAGACAAACAACAAAAGAACTAAAATGAATGAAAGCTAAACTCAAATATGGAATTAGTATGTGACAAACTATGAATAAAAAATGACAAACAAAAAATTAAATGCAAGAACAAAGTAAGCACTCAAAAGGCTAACTAGAACACTATAATTCAAGAAAATACACCAAAGCACTCAATCAAATTATACCCTTCCTTCATGTTTTTACTCATGAAGGAATCACCAGCTGCGACATCTAAAGTAGGTGAACCCATTATAGAATATATGGACCCTGAGCTATCGTTGTATCCCATGGTGGGGACACTCTGTAAGCAACTCCTTATAACACTCCTAGGCATCATACAAAGTTTCATCATCTTTCTGTAAGAAAAAGATGATATTCTTTCTCAACTGGTTGGTGCTCCTCAGGTAATATTTATTAAGAAAAGCAATGGAGAGCTCAGTCTAGGTGGAGATGGACCCTTCAAGTAAGGAATAGACCCAAGCATATGCCTTATCCCTCAAAGAAAAAAGGAAAAGTGTCAGTCTGATGGTGTCACTTGAAGCTTTATTTATTTTTAGCATGTCATAATACTCTAGAAAAACTTGTAAGTACAGGTTCGGGTTCTCAGATGGTAGACCCCCAAACTAATTCTGCTGCACCATGGAGAGGAGGGACGACTTTAGTTCAAAATTGTTGGCCTCAATAACAGGCTGTGTGACACTTAGCCCTCTACCTATGGCATTTAGAGCAGCAAAATCTTTCAAGGCTCGGTTGCCTTCAGCCATGTTTATAGGTTCTCCTTTAGCAAAAACTTGCCTCTGGGTTCTCCTTCTAGCTAGGAGGGTGCACTCAATTTTTGGATCGAAGATAAATTCAGGATTAACACTTCTGGTCCTTCATATAAAAGTACATACAAAAACACAAACAAAAACATACCAAGCGTAATATTTATCTTTTTAAATTTAATAAAAATAAAACAGACACAAATAAGTAAATAAACAAGAATCAAACAAATGAGAATCAAACAAGCAAAATAAAATAAAATAAAATTTAAAGCAAAGATAAAAATAAAACTAAAATAATAAGCTAAAAATTAAAAAGAATCAAATTAAAATAAAATAAAAATAAAGTAAAAATCAAGAAAAGCAAAACAAAAACATCTAGTCTAAAGAGGACCAAAATTGTCGAATATTAAGGGAAACACATTCCCTGGAAACGGCGCCAAAAACTTGACAGCCTGCAAGCGCACGGGTTTGTTGTGTGATATAAAGAATTATTGTCTCCTTAGGGACCATGTTCTCAAGTACTCAGAATTATGATCCTATTTATCTAAACAATTAAGAATGAAGATTTTGTGCAAAGAAACTAAAAACAGTAATTAAAAATTACATATCAGGGGATCTTCGAGAATGAAATCAATTAAACGTATCTTGGGATTTTTGAGTGGTCAATTGCTTTGTAATGGTGTTTAAAGATTTTACCTTGTCTCTTACATTCATGTTAACCAAGACCAACTTCCTAAGGTTCTAACTTTCCCTTCTCAGAGCTCCATTAGATTACTCAAAAATCAAACAAACGTTCGTTTAATTTGAAAACAGAGTTATTAAGGATTATGGAAATCTTAAGTTTACACAATAACCAAAAAGGTTCATTTCCCTCCCTTAAAACATCAAAAACAGCTCACTTCTTAGTCCCTCCTAGATTTAATCTTTAGTTCATATTCTTGAATTAGATTAAAGAGGTTCACTTTTTAGTCATTCCCAAATTTAATTAAAAATTACTTAAAGCTTATCTCTAGATCATTGAGCATGAATTAGGCAATCAAGAATTGAAGGTAAACAATGATTTCATAGATAAAGCAATTTAAGAATTACAACCAATTACATTACAATACACCCCCTAAATCCCAAGAATAAGGATTCTAACCACTCATGGTGTACAAGAAATCAAAGTAGTTCACTGAATCCATATAACTCAAAAACTAGGATTACAAAGATTTAAACAAAAGGTAAATTAAGGAATTCTAAAAACCAACCACAAGACGTACAGATTCTTCGAATTCTTCATTCCCTTTGTGTTTTCCTCCTTGAAAAGCCTTGAGAGAGTCTTCCTGAACTACCTCATATGCTTGTACAACGTCCCTCTAGAGTCTAGAATGTAGATTTTTTAAAATAGTGTCTCTCTTCCCTTTTTATAGAGCTAAAAAGTGAAACCCTTCTGTCTAGTACGAACTGCGACCGTGGTGAGCTCCACGGCCTAGCCGTGGTAAGCTTTGACTTGTACCAACATGCATTTTTGGCATCCCATTCCATGGCCATTGATGCAAATTCATTGGATGATGATTTTTATGGCAAGTGGACCAATCGTTAAAAAGTAATATATTTATATCGTTCCCACAGGGATTGAGGTAATTACCACAACCAAGGACTGATAGTAGCTGAACCAAGCAAGAAATGTGAATAATTCATGAAATATTCCTTAAGTTTCTGATTTAATATTTTTGTGATTTTCAAAATGCAGTTGCAAAGTCTAAGACAGGTGATTGATAAGATAAAAACATTGAATTAAGAATAGATTAGAACTAGCTTCAGCTATCAATTTTAGTAAAACTCAATGGATGGAGAAGGATTCCCTAAATTATAGCATGACAACTTTACAGATGACTAATCCCTAATCTTAATGCAAACAAACCCTAATTCCTTAAGTGATTATATACACTGACACCTAATGCGAAATAAAGAGAATGAACCCTAATTATTCACCTAAAACCCTAGGCCTGGAGTAATTAGGTAGTAAGGAGAATACCTGAGTTCTCAACCATGATTCCTCTTAGGAGAGAACTCAAAAATAGATCTGAATCTTCCAATTCAGAGTTGAAATCCACTCCTTGTTGTGTTCCACATGCTTCAAGCTAGAGAACACTACAGCCATAGAACTAAACTTCCATTCAAGCTTCAGCTATTCCTAACCTTATAGATTTAGCAACCCATAGAGGGAGAAGAGGTGAAGATGGAGATGGAGTACATAGTAGAGTGCAAAGAAATTAGAGAGAAGAAGAATATAGAGAAAAAAGTAAATCTGAAGAATGAGTTTGTATTATTAATTGTGTGTAAAAGCTATTTATATCCTTACAATAATTACCAACTTTATCCTGAAATCTACCCTTAATAACTTGCAAAATAAATAGAAAACATAAATTAACTAAATTACAACTGAATTTCAAAATGGAAAACTGTTTCCCTCGTAAATGCACGTAACCACACCCATTACCAGTGTTAGCACGGTAGTTTCCTTCCTGGGAGTTGCCTTCTGCACTATCACCCGTGCGTAGGCACAGTCGAGGTCAGCGTAAGCACACTGACCCTTTAGTTGCTTCTGAGGTCCTGTTCTCCACCCACACATAGGCACGATCGTGATCAACGTTAGCACACTGGGTCTCTAACTTGCTCTCCTTTCCATGCGTCATTTGTGTATAGCTATGGGAGAGGTCAGCGTAGGCACGCTGACTTCTTGGAGTGGCACCTAATGCTTTCTAATTCCAGCATAAATATGGGTGTAGAGGTGGCGTGGGCACACTGGTCCTTTGGAACTTTGTTCCTTAAACACGCGTAGACACGCTATGCCACAGTGTCAGTACGCTAGTCTTCTGGTCCTCTTAGACTTGAGCGTAACCATTCAACTTTGATACGCTTATCTTACCATAGGCACACTCATGGTTAGCGTATCTATGTTGAGCCTCTCGAATCCCTTCCTTCCAAGTGAGCGTGGGTACACTGAGCTAGGTGCTGGAACGCTGGTCCTGAAATTCAACATAAACTTACATTAGTGTAGGTACACTGAGTGCCAATGTTAGTACGCTGAGGGGCCTTTTAACTCAGGACATACTCTTTTCCATTTTGTTATCTTTTTATTCTTAATTCAAAGGGAAAAATGCTAGATTAACAACTAACTAGTGAAATTGCATAATTGATAAATACTTCCTAATTTACCTCTAAACTTAATAATTAAACTCAATCTTTCACATAAACTTAATCTTTTCAAGACTTATCACATCCCCAAACTTAAAACTTGCTTGTCTTCAAGCAAGACTCAAATTAATTAACTTAATGTACTAAATCCATGTTCCTCTTTAGACCAATCGTAAAGAATTTCAGTGCAGCACATAGATGAAGAACCTTTCAATTGATCCTTGATAATCTAAATGCAAGATTCTAGAATGTAAATATGCCAATGATGCTTTATTCTCATTGGGTTTAATGTGTTTCTTTCTACTCTTAGTGTTTTAGAAATATAATTATGCACACATCACTTGCAAAACAACAAGTAAACATATGCTTGTAATCCTCTTAAGCATCATTCATAAAAGTAACTGCACATGGATCAATGAGGACTTTGATTGGCTTGTATTGAGGTTAGTTTACATGCTCTATTTTTTTTCTGGTCAATGTAAAGGTAATGAATGTGTTGATTAATATTTGCCTTGCCTTGAACCTATTTTCCTTTCTATTTCTTCTAAAGAACAACAGAAGGTAACTTTATCATGTTTAGTGCTACTTCCTCTTGAGTTTTCTCAACTTTCTTTCAACCATTTCCAGAGCTTTGCTCTTTTTCATTTTTTTTAGTCCTTTGGACTCTTTCCTACTCTTTTGATTTTTTCACACTTCAAATTTTTTTAAAGACTTCAAATTTTTCAAAGTGTGATTTTTATTACTGTTAGGCACACTTTATCTCCCCAAACTTAAATGTTGCTAAGTCTCTAGCAACTCATCAAGACAACACAATCCATGAATGACACCTCCATGGTTAATACATGGTTTTTCTTAGAAAATCAAGGCTTGTTATGTAGGTATTTATTGAAGAAAAGTTTTAGGCTTAAAAATTAAGGTTAATAGGTAATTATGCACAAGGTAGGCTAACTTTGGCTCTAGATAATAAATAGAAATAGGGCCTTTATCATTTCCATATGCCAATTACAATATGCATAAGCAAGGAGAAATGCAAGTTGTGCCACACTGCTGTTAAGCAGGTACACTCACAAAAATCAAGGCACAAATCTCACTACAAGGATAAATCTTAACCATCAATTAACATATCCCCAAACTTAAAATAATGCAATGATCTCAAATTATCATCCTAGGTCCTCAAACATGCACTACAACAGATTATGACAAGAATGGTCCTTCGAGTTCCCATAAATTGTAGCACAATTAGAAATTATATTCAAGCAATTAGTAAAAAGTAAAGGAACTTATGCATTTTTTTTAGAATAACCATAAATGAGTAAAAAGTAAAAGAACTTCCCTTTTTACCTGTGTATGCAGACACGTGTGTATCTTCTGGTGACGAACAGTTATTACAAATAGCAAATTAAGAAAAACACATAACATGGAAACCAAAACAAACAATATGGGAATAGAAATTGAAATTGGAATCACAAGTGAAATAAACAACAAACAATAGTTCAAATGTTACAACCCAAAAACTAACATCATAAAGTCTAAAATAAATTACAAAGAAAACAAATTAGAACTCTTAATCTACTCAGCAACATCTCCCTCTTCAGCAGTGTCAACAATCTCTTCATTAATTGCCTGCTCAACATCAGCCTGATCAGCATGTGGTGGAAATTTTATGCTCAAGGGTGTATCAACTAGAGGGATGGTGAAGCCTATAGAAGCCAGTCATTGATCCTTATCAGTTGGAACCCCATCTCCTCAGTAGGGTCTAGGTTCATTGTCGTGGCCATTTTCCTCAACAGTATATCATGGTTCATCACTAGATCATAAGTCCTAAGCTGCATCTTCTTCATTGCTTGTAATTCACTCAAGATGGAGGTGAGGGTTGGAGCAAAAGATTGTTTTTGGTGAGAACAGGATGGTTTGGCTGGTTTGGACTTGGAACGCTTAGGTTCCTTAGGGATATAGTGATCAATCCTGTCCCTCACCCAAGCATGGTCCAAGGCCTTCTCCATTTTTACCTTAGTACAGTCTTTCTCAGGTACCTTCACAAGATAAGTGAAATAACAGAACAATATGGCAGTTGGGCATATTTCTCATGAGCCTTAATCATTTTAAATAAAATTAAATCACCCAAATTAACATACAACTCTTGCATTAAGCAATAAATAAAGACCAACATTTTCACCATAATTTCAGTAGCATGACCCACTGGTTGTAACGAAGAGAGTAGATATTGGCCCCAAATCATAGGCACATCAAGAAGAGTACTTTTCCTTACAAACTTTGGAGTATCCCCAACAGTAGTCTTAAAGGTTTTCCCTTCTTACCAGCACACTTCTAATACCTTCTTCTTTAAATCAGCATTCTCCTCCAATGAGAACCCATTCAGAACTTTTGTGTATTGACACTTAATATCTTCCACCATAGGCAATCGTAAAGTTTTATTAAAAATTTCACTAGAAAGTGGGATGACAACACCCCTTAGGAAGAATATGGGGTATTATCATTACTATCATTGACCCTCAAATTAGCATAGAACTCCCTAGTGATTTCTTGATAGCCATGACTTATTAAAATTCTGCCACCCCCTAACAAATATGGCAGCCCTTATAGTGGGGTCAGGATAATCTTCCTCACTCAGCAACATTACTCTGTCCCTTATCACACCTCTCTCCCTGAACTTCCTTTCATAGTCCTAAGTAGCCTTGGCATCTCTAAATCGCTTCCAATCAAAATCCTCTTGATGTTTGGGACGCTTCTCCCCTTTTTCAAACTTCCTCTTCTTAATAGGAGGAGGGGAAGTAGCGGTGCTAGCAGTGGCTACCCCATCTCCTTTCTCTTTTTGGGCCACTTGTGCTTGTTCCATTTCGATCAATTTCTCAATTTTATGAATAGAGTAGGAAGGTCTAGATGCCATGGCAAGAAAATACAATACATTATATATAGCAAATGGAAAAATACAAGAACTATGAAATGGTCGGTAGAATGTGAAAAGTGTAACATCCTTAATTTTATATAAATGATTAAATAATGGAAATAAATATTAAATAATTATATATGAGTTAATTAATGTCCCAAAATGTTAAAAATAATTAAATTAAGATTTTTGAGGATTATTCATAATTTATTGGGGCTTTATGAGTTAAAATTAGACCTGATTAAAATATGGGTGTCGGACCAAGTATTTACGATTGAGGTACTATTGGTCAGGGCTGTTAAGAATATTATTGGGAATCCGAATATAACTTCAAAATAATTTTTGGATAAAGTATTGAGCCCAAACAGATATCCTGTTTGAATTAAAATGGAGAATCTTTAATGAAAGGATAAAATAAAATACCAAAACCCTCATTTTTCCCTTTTCATTCATGTTGCCTTATCTTTTTCTCCATTCATCCTCTCTTTTCTCTTCATTCTACATTTTCCTACTCATCTTCTTCTTCCTAAAAAATCCATCAAGTGGTGTGTTGTGCCCTTTGCTTCCATTTTCATCTTTATCAAGCAAGATGAAGCTTATGGTTTGGAAGCTTTCTTCCTCCTTCTCCCTCTCCAATTTCGTCACTCCCCCTCTCTCTAATAGACCTCACTCACTCTTGGCTTGAGGTAAGGTTTCCTCTCAGTTTTCTTGAGCTCTAGCCTAGGTTTTGGGCTATTATGGTTTTTAAGACAGAAATGCATGTGGGTTGCTTTGGGGGAGGCATTTATGATGAGAAACCCTAAGGTGAGGTGTTTTAATGTGAGTTTTATGAGGGGATATATGGGTACACGAAAATGGCACAAAAGGTGATGGAAATGATGAATATTTATGATAGTTGTTGGGTTTTTAATGAAATCCTAACCCTATAATTTAGGGAAATGAGAAATATGGGTGGATGCATATTTATTATTGATGGGAATTGTTATTTATGATAGGTAATAACCATTAATAATGGTGAATGCTTGATAATGGTTATTGAGAACCATTAATGTAGGAACCCATTAATGGGTATGGCATTGAAAATGCATAATAATAAATGAAAACACCTAACCCATGGTGGTTGTGGTGGGTTGAATGAAATAAATGTGGTTAATGATAGAAATGGAATAAAACACCAAGTAATCAAATATAAGCACTTGAATCTTGGCAGTTGAATAAAAATTAATTGTGTGGTATATTGTATAATGTAAGAAACAACCCCATCAACGAGGCAGAATCTTTGGACCGCGTTGATTTCTACTTCTCTTGAGGTAGGAGGGGGTAACATCTCTAAATGCTTGATTTCATCTATTAGTGATGTGTGTATATGATTGTGTATGTTAATTTGGCTTGGATGAATGATTTGATGATTACTTGGTTGAAATGCATTTAGAGTGAATGGTGTTATGTAGCTTATGTTTGTGGGATGATGTTTATGATGCTGAATTAACTCATGATTAATGAGAGTTGTTGTGATGGCTTGGAACCATGATTGTATTGATTACATTGTTATTGAACATCCCATGATATATGAATTAATGGTTTGTGATTGCCACTAACTAGTATGTGTATGAAATCCAATGAATATTTGTAATGGTTGAGAATGATGAGAACCTAGAGTTCCACTAAAGTGTTGATGATGAATTATTGATGGTGGAGTGGCATTTAGGATGCATAATGTGAGAATGCACTTGATTTGCATTGCATTGCATCCATGGTATATCATTCGCTGCTTATATGGAATGTTAGGGGTTCCATTAGGCAGGCTAAGTGGGAGGGCAACCCAGTGCACGGGTAAACTGTTGTTGTTCCCTAGTGATTCAGGGAATCACAAAGCTGCCCTTAGATTAGTGGCGAGGCACCCTATGTGGCAGGCCTAGTGGGTATGCGGCTCTATGTTGAGCAAGTTCCCTCGGTGTCCAACGGGGCACAGCTCTCTCAATGTGTGTTTGGGAAAGGCCCGTAGCACTTGTGGCAAGTAAGGCTATGTAAGTAATCTGCAAGTCACAGGGTGACTAGTGCTATAAATGGGCGATAACGGTTTGGTACCAGTAAAATATGATGTTAAGCATGCATGATTTGAGATATCAGTGTACACTTTTACTACTGTAGTAGGGGCATAGTATCACACCTATGTTTGACCCACACTTGATATGATATTGTTTCCTATAGTCAGATCTGTAATTGTTATTGATTCCTTTGTGCATATGCATTAGCCATAAGAGTATTTTCATATAGCCGGAGATATGCCTAGCTAGTGGCCCGTGGTGGTGATGGATGATTGTTAAATAAAGAGGAAGGAAGTTGTGGTACTAACAGTGAATGTGTATGACCTTTATTGAGAATGCCATGATTTTGATATGTGAGTTGTGAATATAATGATTTGGATATGCATGATGTTAAAATAGAATGAGATGATGTGTGAATGAAGCTTATGATGCTTCTTGAGAAATATATGTTATGCATACATGTATATGTTTCATCAAAATGTATGATTTTGAAATATTTGGTATATGTTACTCACCTCCTAGTTGCCATTTTAAAGTTTGATGTAGGTATAATGAAAATCCTACTCTTTTGGAGGGTAAGCAATGATGAAGGTAAATATAGAAAGAAAGTGTGAGCCTTGGCCGACATATTTTATAAATCATTTATAAGTGTAGCTTTTTATTTTGTATATGTTAAATGGTTGGTCATGAATATTGATTTGTGGGTCATGCGTAAAAATTAGACCTATGTGTTTTGAATGGCTAATTTTTAGTAATGACCCTAACAATGGATGTTGATACCTTGAGGTTTATGTTTATTTACCATGCATATGAGTCTTGTGTATGAATGATAATGTAAGTCGGGTATTAGAATGATGAATGAATGTTTTGGCATGAAATATATGATGAATTTTCATGGTTTTATGCATAATTGAGGAACCAATAGGGTCAAAATGAGTTTTATGGGATTTTGATAATATGTAATAGTCCTAACGGCTTACATGCATGATTTATGATTTGTAGAAATTAGAATGGGCCAATTCTATTGAGAATAGGCCTTTGAGTTGCACAAAATGTCTCAAAATGAGCGAAATGCATTTATGCGCATAACTCTCTCATTTTCGGGAATTTTTAAGTGTGGCCAGTGGCCACACGTCACAAATGATGTATATAAGTTGGTGTCAAACTTTGGTAGGCATTGGAATTCGTGTGAGAAAGTTAGGGGGTTAGAAGTCCAAAAATGTGACTTTTTCTGCATAGAATGGCCTCTATGCTGTCATGAATCGATTCACAACAGTGCATGAATCGATTCAAGACACACTGTTTTTACTATTCTTGAATTTTGGGTACTTTGAATCGATTCAAGCCCCTACATGAATCGATTCAAAGCTCACTAGAATCACTATTCATGAGGTCCAGGAACGTTTGAATTGATTCATGCGAGCTTGAATCGATTCAAAGGGCCCTATTTTCACTGTTTGGACTCTAGAAGCGTCTGAATCGATTCATGGGGTTCTTGAATCGATTCATGGTCCTGTTTTCATAAATTTTCCTTTATTTTGGGGTATGATTGGTATCATCTGGTCACGATATGATTATACAACAACATATGCATATAATTAACACATTTTAACATCTAAATGGGATACTCTTGAACCTTCCCTCATTTCTATTCACCCTTCATGAATTAATTATGCACTTTTTTTATTCCTTGTTGACGATCATGAGATTGATTGTCCAAGGTCCACTCTTGATTTAATCTATCCACCTTCTCATATCTTCATATATGAGATAGGTTATTTAAATGATCCAAGGTTACTTATTAAATATTTACCTCGCGGTTTTTTCTATTCTTTAATTACTTTAAAATCGTGAAAAATTTACCCTCGTTTTATTATTCGAATATTATCACCAAGGCCCTATAATTGGGGCATCTCAAAAAGGTGAGGTGAAATTTGATAATTGAAAAGGTATGAGTAAATTAAAACGGAAAAATGAATTAAATGACAGTAAAATGAGAAAAACCGTTACCAATTTGAAGAAATAAAGAGTTGTGATCGTTGTAATTAAAAATAGGCAAAATACCTGCGTAACAACTAATTGGGTTAGGGTTCCTACGCTAGAACAAATATTTTTGACAAGGGACCAACATAGGCACGTTCAACCCCAGCGTAAGTATGCTTGCTTCAAGCGTCACAGCGTCAGTTCAAGCAGAAAACACGTGTAATCATGCTTTATTAGAGCGTAGGCACGCTCAGACAAGAAACCATACCTGATTCTAACAGAATCCATGCATAAGCACGCTCAAATGAAGCATAAGCATGCTTAAACTCTGACCCACTAATTTATTTCTAATAGAGAACACGCGTAAGCACGTGAAAAAGAAGTGTAGACATGCTTATGAGATATTGAAAATAAGGAACAAGAATAGAAACCAAGCATAAGAACGCTTTACAAAAGCATAGGAAGGCACGATTATTGCTAAACAATCAAAGGCAAGAACAGGGAGGTTGCGTAACGGCGCTCATCTAAGCGTACCTACGGAAGACTCCTAGAATTTATTGACTAAAGAAGATGAAACACGCTTATTAAGTAGTGTAGTGACGCTATTAGAATGAATAGTGCTAAATAGGCACTGTCTGCACTGGGCGTAAGAATGCTCAAGTAGGGCATAAGCACACTCAGAAAAGGGAGAACATCAGGAGAACGGGTCAGGACCCATGCGTAAGTACACAGGACAAAATAACACGCTCAAACAAACTCCTAACTACCTGACATAAGAAAATTCATGCGTAAGTACGTTCCACTGAGGCGTAGATACATGTAAACAGTGGACAACACCTAATACTCCTATGAGACCAGTGTAATAACTCAAAGGAAAGATATGAGTACGCGTAATTACAAGGATGAAATGAAAGATGATTAGGGTCGTTGGCGTAGGCACGCAAGCCTAAGCGTTAGCACGCACGCTAGAGGAGAGCGTTAATACGCTAATCCCCTGGATTTGCATCTCAATTTTCATAGTGGATAGTGTAACAACGCCTGAAGCCCGCATGAAGATGCCTAACAAAGACCTGACTTAGAGGATGGGCAGAAATCCAACATAAGCACACTCTGGGGATGACGTAGAGATGCGCAACTAATCCCAAATACTACCAAGTACAGAAAGCAAGCGTGGGTACGCTTTAGGGAAACGTAATGATGCGCAACTATGGACCTGAGAGGGAAAACTTGGCGTAAGAAACCCTTATTCTAGCGTACCAACGCCAGACTCTTAAATGATTCTCCTACTATATCTTTTATTCTTAACAAACATCATATCAATATAGTTTCCACTTCATTTTTTTTTCAAATTCTTTTTTCAAATTCTTACCCTTTCCTTTTATTGTATAAACACAATTTTTTTCAGAACATTCATTTATTTTTTTCAAGATGAATTACATAACCAATCATAGAACGAAAGGAAAAAAACAAAGATGCAAGGGTGCCTCCTTGAAGCCTTTCTTTAACGTCACTGGCTTGATGCATGACTCCTAAGTAGGAGCATGCAATTTAATTGAGGCCTTTTTCCTATTAAACTCACCTCCAAAATAAAGTTTGCGTCTTTGACCATTAACCTTAAACATTCTGCTAGTTTCTAGTTCCCTTACCTCAATAGCACCATAAGGAAACATTTAATTAACCACAAAAGGGCCAGACCACTTAGATTTAAGTTTTCCTGGGAAAAGTCTTAACCTAGAATTCAACAACAAGACCTTATCCCCCTCCTGAAACTTTTTCCTTTCTAGCCTCCTATCATGCCATCTCTTTGTTCTTTCCTTGTACATAGAGACACTATAGCAGGCTTGCAATCTAAATTCATCAAGCTCATGATGTTTCAGGACTCTTTCCTTTTGAGATTGGGAAAATTCTATATTTAATAGCTTTGTAGCCCACCAAGCTTTATGTTCCAACTCCACAAGAAGATGGAAAACCTTACCATACACAAGTTGATAAGGAGACATGCCAATGGGAGTTTTAAAAGTTGTGTGGTAAGCCCACAAAGCATCATCTAATTTTGCAGACCAATCACTCCTAGATTTACCTATAACTTTCTCAAGGATCCTTTTGATTTCTCTATTGGATAACTCCACTTGTGTAACACTTTGATTTTCTGGACTCAAATCCTGATGTAATCTAAATAATTAAGCAATAAAAATATGAATAAATTTTTCACGTTCGAAATAATTTCAAAACACCACCACGACTACATCAAGACTCGAACCACAGAAAACCAAAGGATAAGATTTGATAATCTATAATTGGATCGTTAAATAGTTTACCCATAACGGTATACAAAATACAGAGTTTACAACGGAAGAAGAATGTGTGTACCGGGTATACGCCTAGTCCCATATATGAGGATATGAGAAAAGGCTCGGTAAAGCAAGTAACGGCGTATCATAAGCCTAATAGACAACCATCATCTTTTCACATAATTTCATGAACATACAATGCCTAAGATATATGCATATACATATCTATATGGTCATGCATCATACATCTTCAATATTCATAATCTATAATTGACCATATCATTTCAACCCTCGATTTATGTATTTTCAACACTTGTACATACTTAGAAGATTAATAAATCAACATCCTATTATACACCAAATGGGTATAAATCCAATGCCTCCAATACATATTCATAGTTCATCCATCAACATCAGTAATTAAGAACATCATAATATTCATTTTTATACATAACTCAATAAATTACAAACGCTGTCGGCCAAGGCATTCCGTTACCACTATTTACCTTCACAAAAGCTTTACTTTAAAAATATCCTCTTCCCATGACATTCCTGCATCAATACTAAAATGTAGACCACATAGGAGAGTGAGTTATACATTTCAAATGACGATATAAATACAATTGAAATTATGTGCATATGCATATCAACATCATGTATGCTTTGCTAAACACATCAATGAGCATCATAAATTATTACTTCAACAACATATACATATTTCATATTCTTTAATCAAGTCATAGCAAAGCAAGGATATACACATCAATTCCAACGCCACGATGGGACAACATCATCAGAATTGACCATTCTGGTCTTTTCTCAAAGCCACCATGGCTAACATCATTATCATCAATCATAAATAATTATGCCCTTTATTATATTGGGCCATACACATTGTCATATTCAATATCGTTTTGTTGTATTCATGTCTTTTATCAATGTTATGTGGTCTTTTAGGTACTCAATTACCCATCTTACCAACACCATACCACAATCTCAATCATCATCAACTTTTGGCATATCTCCATGCTATATGCAAATGCTCTTATGGCTAATGCATATGCACAATGGAATAGACAACAAATGCGGATCCAACTGTGGGACGAGCATAGATGTGCTACTATGCCCCTACTGTAGTAGAATAATGTGTACACATATCTCAAAGCATGCATGCATATCAACAATATCTTTTACTGGTACCAAACCGCTATCGCCCATCTGAAGCCCTAGTCACCCCGTGACTTGTTGATCAACAACATGGCCTCAACTGCCAAAAGTGCTACGGGCCCCTCCCAAACACACATCGAGAGAGCCGTGCCCTATCGTACACCGAGGTGCTTGCTTATCATAGAGCCGTCCGCCCACTGGGCCTGCCACATAGGGTGCCTCATCACCAAACTAAGGGTAGCTTCGTGACTCACAGACCGAGTCACAGGGGAAACAATAAGAATTCTCGTGGACTGAGCCACCCTCCGACTGGGCCAACCAGGGGAACCCCCTAATATTCCTTACCGGTAGCGAATGATATGCCATGGATACAATGCAATGCAAATCAAATGCATTTCTTACACTGTGCATCTTAAATGCCACTCGTCAAACATCATCATGATAATCACCAACACCACCATACACACCTTAGTGGATTTTATTATTGTTGGTTTTAGCCATTGTTTTCAAGTTTTATATGTGGTATTTTCATCTCAATATATCATTTATTATACATGCAAGTCAATACTTGCAATCAACCACAATGGCATCACAAACATAAACATCATGTATCAAACTTACACCAATATCACCACAAAATCAGTTAGTGGATTTTCATATCATTATTCATGACCATTGTTTCATCTATATATATATATATATATATATTGGTGTAGCATTAACAACATTTCATCATTGTATTTAAAACCACACATACAAGATCACACTTTCATCACTCACAATGGTACACAACAAATCATCAATAATAACGATCATCCTTTATTCAAAGAAATGATCCATAACATTATTCATGAGTACACATTACCATTATCATCTCTGATTCATCGGTTTAAAATAATTACTATGTCATTTAACCATTCCCTCATTAGTATCATAACCATACAAGGGCATATTCTATAACCCCATTAGTAAACTCTTATTATCATTCACCATGTCACATCATTGGTAGTGGACGTTCATATTTTTATAACATGTCATCATCATATGCCCCTACTATATTTTCCTCAAGTATCTTATAGTATAAAGAAAGGGGTCTATCATAAGCCCAAAACAAAGAAAATGAAATAAAATTCCATTCTGGGAAACTTGCTTGAGCGAGACCCTCACTCGCTTGAGCGAGATCAGCATAGCTCGCTTGGGCAAGCTCCATCACGCGTAAGCGAAAGCCTTCCAGTAGCGTATCCACGCTCACTCGCTTGAGCGAGGCTTCCCACATCTGGTCACTCGCTCGAGCGAGAACTCCAGTATCCAATTTTATGCTCGTTCGCTTGAGTGAGGCTTCCCAAGGCCAACTACTCACTCGGGCAAAAATACTCCAGTATCGATCCCCTGCTCGCTCGCTTGAGCGAGACTCCACATGCTTCATCACTCGCTTGAGCGAGATCCATCCATGACCATTTCCTCTCTCGCTCGCTCAAGCGCGGCCATACCCGCTTGAGCGAGATTCGTCTAGTAGCTCATCCACCTATTCTATACACGTCTCGCTTGAGCGAGACCTTTTCTCGCCTGAGCGAGATTGGGCCAGAGGCCACACCTCTGATGCAGGGGACTCTCGCTTGAGTGAGATCCTAACTCGCTTGAGCGAGTTAACCATTACATGCTCAACACTTAAGTTTTTCACTGACTATCACATGGCACACTCTATCCTTGTAAAATTAGTCTAATACATGGATGAAATCACACCCTTAGGCCTACTCCAACAAGTTATACTTCTCTACTCTTGTTCTAATTCATCAACTATGTGAGAGAGGTTTCTAAACTATTTTTCATCACAACCATACATATCTTTATGCATAATCATCATAAACATATTTCCACACTCTAGGAAATTCATCCATTTATAAGTCTAAGTCATCAATTTATTCATGTCCAACAAAAGGGACAACTAGTTATTCATCATCATTACATATATATATATTCTCATAACATTCAACAAAGGCCAAGCCATCATTCATCACATCATCAATTCGACATTTAACACATTCATGGCAAGGCAATGCATGAGTTCATACATATACATAATTAAGAATTATTCACTCATGCAATTTGAAATGCAAACTCCTCTCCTACCTCGAGAGAAGAACTGTAACACAATTGCCTCGATCATTCCGCATCATCGTTCGGAATACAATCCTATCAACAAACACATATATACATGCCATTAATAAGCCATCATCTCTTAAAACTCATTATCAAGTCTTAGACTTGTCTAAACTCCAAATTCACACGCTTATGTTAGGCTTCAGGATTTCCTTCCCCAAAATCGAGATTCTCTAGGTTTCAAAAGGGCTAACCAAACCCAACAATCACAAGATCATATCCCTTATCCACAATGCATCCAATTTCAACTTAAGTCACTGTAACATCCCAATTTTAAAGCTAAATGCCGAATGAAAAATAAACCATTAAGATTTGATTCAAAAATAAGAAGTTAATTGTTAATTATAATCAGATTAGCTTAAGGAATAATGACAAGTTAATTAAAGCTGAGTTGGTGAAAGATGGCTGTTTGTGATTGGCGAGTTACGTGAGTGGGCTGCGACTCACGTTTTCCCATCCTACTTCCTTTCCTTCGCATGCAT
Organism: Clitoria ternatea; assembly: GCA_037962975.1. Classification (NCBI taxonomy): domain Eukaryota; kingdom Viridiplantae; phylum Streptophyta; class Magnoliopsida; order Fabales; family Fabaceae; genus Clitoria; species Clitoria ternatea. The sequence goes on from CM075671.1 coordinate 116,099,823, forward strand.
ATATATGCCCTGTACCACTGTGAATACTCATCCTTTTTCCCACTACTTCATTCCCCCTTTTCTTCTTCACCTCCATCCTCTTTTCTGTTCTTGCCCTTCGCTTCCGGAGATCACGACGGTGGTGCTGGAGGAAGGTCAGAGCCCCTCCAACTGGTGAAGAACGATCGTTGAGGCAGAGGAAGAACAAAGCTCCATTCCCGAACCGAGTGCAGAGTACGACGGAGCGAAGAAAGACCGAACGAAACAGAAGAAGGGCGTTAGACCCAACATCGAGAGCAGAAAAGCTTCTTGAGTTCCTTCTGTAGGTAGGGGGCGCTTGTATGTCAAATGCATGGTCCACAAACGGTACCGGATGAATGTACTGCTTTGAGTGTGTGTATGTGTTTATAACGACTGGATTTTATGCATGATTGATGATTCTGGATTCTGTGTGTATTACAGTGGTTATGCAACAATTGCATGTAATCAAGATGGTAGTAGTGTAGTCTGTCGGCCTTGGGTAATGACGAATAAAATGCATGGTTTTATCTTTGTTAGCACTGTGAGAATATGAATGTGTACTCGATAGTTGATTTGCCAGATGCTATTACTTGATTATCCGATTGTTGTACATATTGGTGTGACTGATAAAACAAATATAAAGGCTGTGTTGAATCTGTTCTTACTTAATGGTTGCGAAGGAGGTATCGGTTGTGTGATGATGCTTGCTAGTAAACGCATTAGCTGCATGAGTAAGAATGGCGTGACCCGTGGAAGGTCAAAAGCCCCGAGGGGATGACTTTCAGCTACAGACCTTGGCTAGATCCTAAAGGGGCTCGTGGTAGCCGTAGGAGCTAGAGAGGAGTCTCGAGACGCCAATGGGAGGCCGGTACCACGCAGGAAGAGCTGAAGGACGAGGGGCCAGTAAGGGGGGAACTGTAACTGGAAGTCATCACTCGAGTCGGATCCGCAGGCATGCATGTAGATATGAGTAGGGTAGTACGCATAGTATGTGTTGGGTGTTACGAATGATTTTCGAGTGTGTGGATGCATGTGTATGTATGTGTGAAGATGAACTAGACGTAGTATGTATGTTATAGATGTTACTCTGACTGGCATGGCCTTAGTTAACCTGAAAACGATTGAATGAAGGTAAGTGTGCGTACTGGCACTGATACCGAGTCCTTGATTGTCATTTTACATGCAAAACAAAGCAGGAGGAGGAGCTGAGTGCAGAACAAAGCAGCCGAGTGCTTCTGATTATATGTGTATATGTATATACTGTGTGTAAGGTCCTGTTAAGCCTTGGCCGGCTCATATTTTGGTTTTAGCCTTTACGTTAGAACTTGAACACCCTCGGGTGACAGAAGACATGATGAAACTCTTGTAATTATTTAAATGCTTCCCTATATATATATATATATATCGTGTGTTCTTCTATACTGTAGGTGATGCCTGAGCGGTAAATATGGATGTATGAGTGTACCTTACGAGCGTAGGAGGTTAGTGTGTCTATGGGCAGTAGCGGAGCTGAGTGGTTGCTGGGGAAAGGGAAGATAATAATTTATTCCAAGTGTTGAGAGGCTGAAATGGCTGAGTGGTTCCGAGTGAGTTAGTTACTACTCCCCGAGTGAATATGAGTCTGAGTATTTCCGAGTAAAAGTAGGTATAAGAGTCAAGCGAGATTCATTTGTACGAGTTCCTTCCGAGAGAAGAACACTTAGACGAACTCTTAGGGGAGTTTCCTTTGAGACATTCTGGCGAGTAACTTAGTGGAAAGATTCCCGAGCGCATAGGCTTAACGGATTCCGAGTGAAAACATGTATAAGTTCCGAGGGGGGAAATATTCCGAGTGAGAGTTTATGGAATCCGAGTGTAATAACCCTCCTTACCGGGCGAATCAGGTGTGTACCTTGGTGGTTAAATATAAAAGGCTATGTTATAGAATGTAGGTGTGATGGGGTCCTTTCCCGAGTGTTGGAACCCTTATTCCGAGTGGCCTTAGGAATGGATCCCGAGTGGACTTAGTCGTTTACCAAGTGTTTGGATGTCTCGATGCCGAGTGGTGGTTTTGCCGAGTGAGGCTTCTCGCTTCAGCGAATGGAGGACTCGCTCCAGCGAATGTGTATTGCTGGAAGGCGTTTGTCGTGGTATCGCCCAAGCGGTGGTGTGCTCGTCCGAGCGAGTTGGGCGTCTCGCCCAGTCGGATTGTGTCTCGCTTGAGCGAGTGTACGCTGTATGGTGGTTCGCTCAGGCGCTGTCGGTGCTTCCGTGTGAATGGTTTTAATTCCCTTGCCTCATTTTCTTTTTCTTCTTGGCCATAGGGCCAGCTCTCTTATCTTCATATAAGGGAGTGTTTTTAGTATGGATCCAGGTTATTTTCTAATTAATTCGAGAAAAATTTTTCCCCTAAAAATTAGGATGTTTCAGTCACCATGGACTCTTTTAAGCCATCATCAATCAATAATTTCTAAATGGTATATATCAAGGCCTAAGACTTCATCAACTCAAGTATCCATTTCCTTAATCCACTATCAATGGTCTTCAACCATTATTATCATCATCATAGTTGCTAATATTCAAAGGATTCAACTCCTCTAATCACATACACATTTCTCCCAAACCTCAAGAATCAATACCAATGTTTCAAACATTCATTCCTATATAAAATCATCCTAAGGCATTAAGGTCATTTAGCTTATCAATTTGGCCAAAACCCCAAAACTATCAACACTTAGGGTTTTATCAAAATCATCTAACAACCATTATTTCCATCCATTTCATTTCATCATAATAACCTCATTAAGCTCCCAATCTCATAATCACAAAGCCATAAATCAAGGGTTTTATTTCCAAGCATTCAAGCCTAGGGTTTCCATTTCTACTAACACCCATAAAACCCAATATCAATATTTCAAGCCTAAGCATCATAAAACCACAAATAGAGGGGGAAGGATTCAAAGTCTTACCTCCTTTCCATGCCATAGTTAAAACGAAAATGATAGAGAGGAAGAGGAAGATGCTTCAATATTAGCCCCAAAGTATCATCCATGCTTCATGAATCCATGCTCAAGTATTAATTTTGGCAAGAGATGAAGGTGGGAAAGGAGGAGTTCAGTTTTGTCTTAGAAGAGGAAGGAGGAAGTGGAAAAATGAAGAAGAAGGTAAGAGAGGGGAGCCACCAAAAATGTAGAGGAAAAGAGAAAGAAATTGACCAAAATTTGGTCATTTCCTAATGGGTCAAAGAGTGCCTTCATTTACTTTTACCATTGGGTAATAAATCCCCATTATCCAATAGGTAAAAGATGTTAGAAAAGAGAGGAGAGAGTGGACAGTTGAATTGGAGAAGAGGAAATGGAATTTTTAGTTTTCTTTTAATTCCATTTGGTTCATGTTTTCCCCATTTAATAACATACGTCGTGTCCAATTAATTATTTCCTTAACACTAAAAGTTATTTCAACTATACCACTATAACCACAATAATTTTCTTAACATTCTAGACCCATCAAATATTTAATTTGACCAAGTCGGTCCCACATCATCTGTTAAATCACCCAGTTCTGGTAATTCTCAATTTACCGATAATTCACCTTTAGTGTCTAATAAAATCTCCCATAATGATTTGACCATAAATAATTAATCACCATTATTCCATAAATTATTTTCATTAAAATTTAGGGTGTTATAACTTGTCCATAAGTTTATGGATGATTTGACACTTTATAGAGTACCTCATAATGTTTCAGGGCCTTTTCTATTATCCTATTACAAAAATGAGACCCTTTATCACTAATGATGATCTAGGTACCCCATACCTTGAGAAGATGTTTTTCTTAACAAACCTTAACACCACATGTGCATCATTGGTTCTAGTGGGTACAGCTTCCACCCACTTTGACACATAATCCACTGCCACTAGAATGTACTTATAGGAAAATACTTTGGGAAAGGTCCCATGAAGTCTATTCCCCACACATCAAATAGCTTAATTATTAGAATGTTAGTTAGAGGCATGCCAAATTTAGCTGAGAGTCCTCCACTCCTTTGGTATTTATCATACCTTTAAACATAACCCTTAGCATCTTGAAAGATGGTTGGCCAATAAAAACCATATTGTAGTACCTTGGCAGCGGTTCTTAAGGAACCATGGTGCCTTTCATAATGAGAATCATGGCAGTGCCAAAGAAATCTCTCTAGTTCACTTTCAGGCACACATTTCCTAATTATTCCATCCAATTCAACCTTGTACAGGAAAGGATCATCCCATAGAAAACTCTTGTTGTCATAAAAGAATTTCTTTCTCATTTGGGATGTCATTCCTGCAGGTACCATGGCTGCACTTTTAAAGTTTACCATGTCAGTATACCATAGATTTTGTTCTATTTTCATCAAGCTCTCATCTGGAAATTCTTCCTCGATAGGAACTAATTCATTACTTCCTTCCAAACAAGATAGTTGGTCAGCTACCAAGTTCTTTATCCCCTTTTTATCTCTAATTTCTAAATCAAACTCTTGTAGCAAAAGGACCCACCTAATCAAACTAGGCTTGGACTTTTTTTTGGCAAGTAAATAGTTAAGTCCTGAATGGTCAGTATAAACTATCACTTGCATCACACATTTAAAAGGTAAAGAGCAATCTGGTGGAGCAAGGATAGGGGATAAAATTAGTTTTTCTTTAAGAATTACAAAAGCCATTGAGCAATGCTCATCAAAGACAAAAAGGGCATTCTTCACAAGTAAATCAGTTAATGGTTTTACAATCTTAGAGAAATCTTTTATGAACATGCGGTTAAAACCCGCACAGCCCAGAAAACTCCTTATCCCTTTAACATTAATAGGGGAATGAAGCTTTTCAATCATCTCTATTTTGGCCTGGTCCACTACAATTCTTTCAGTATAAACTTTATGGCCAAGGACTATCCTTTCTCTTACCAAAAAATGAAACTTTTCCCAATTGAGGACAAGATTAGTCTCTTGACATCTCACTAGAAATTTGGCCAAATTATCTAGACATATATCATAATCTATTCCAAACATAGAGAATTCATCCATGAAAACCTCTATCAACTTCTCTACCATATCTCCAAAAATTGCCAGCATACACCTTTGAAAGGTGGCATACACCTATAAGTAAATATTCAATATGGGCCTGAAAAAGCAGTTTTCTCTTGGTCTTTTAGGTCAACCATAATCTAGTTATACCCTAAGAACCCATCTAGGAAATAGTAATACTTATGGCCACACAACTTTTCTAGCATTTGGTCCACAAAAGGAAAAGGAAAGTGATTTCTTCTGGTGGAGTCATTCAACCACCTATAGTCTATACACATCCTCCAACCTATTGTAGGCCTAGTTGAAATGACTTCCTCTTTTTCATTTTTATGGTGGTTATACCTCCTTTCTTAGGTACCACTTGAACTGAACTAATCCAAGCGCTATCCAAGATAGGATATTTGATCCCTGCATCTAAAAGTTTGACCACTTCCTTTCTAACAGCCTCTTTTCTAATAGGATTCAGCCTCTGTTGTGGTTGGACAACCGAGGAATAATCCTCTTTCATCAAAATTTTATGCATACAAAAAGATGGATTAATCCTCTTTAAATATGAAATTTTCCAACCTATAGCAGATTGATGTTTTTGCAAAACCTTCATTAGCTTTTCAACATCCTCATCATTAAGTTCAACACTTATGATAACAGGATGTGATTCATTCTCTCCTTAAAAGGCATATTTTAAATGAGAAGGCATAGGTTTTAACTCATGTTTCTCCTCTACTACCTCTCTAGGCTTCTCATTCATTTCTTCTTTTATTTCTTCCTTCTCTTGCATCACTTCTAAAGCCTCGAGTGAGTGCAATAGCTCAACTTTTTCATCATTTAACTCTTCACTTTTAGAGTCAAAATCATACTCAAGGAAAGCTTTCAAAGCTTACTCCTCAACTTTTAACAACATGGGAGTCTTATAAGTGGAAAACTCCCTAATCATGAAGCAATCTAGTGTCTCAGCTGGATGCTTCATGGCACTAAACACATTAAAGACCACTTCCTCTTGAACTCTCAGCATCAATTCACCTTTTTCTACATCTATCAAAGCTCTACCTGTTGCTAAGAATGGTCTTCCTAATATCAAGGGTATTTCTTTATCAGCTTCTATGTCTAACACAACAAAATCTATTGGAAATATGAATTTATCAACCTTTACTAATAAATCTTCCAGCATGCCATGAAGATATTTAATTAATCTATCAGCCAACTACAAAGACATACAAGTTGGTTGAAGATCCTTTATCCCTAACTTCCTCATTAAAGACAATGTCATAAGATTTATGATAACTTCTAAGTCACATAAGGCATTCCCTACATGCATATCACCAATTGCATAAGGTATAGTGAAAGAGCCTGGATCTTCCAGTTTTTATGGTAATTTTTTTGAATAATTGCACTACACTCTTAAGTGAAGGGAATTATTTCATCTCCTTTCAATTTCGTTTTTTTAAACAAAAGCTCTTTCATAAACTTTGCATAGGAGGGCATCTCTTGTAATGCCTCCGTAAATGGGATGTTTATGTTGAGTTTCTTAAAGACATCTAGGAACTTAGAAAACTTTTGCTCCTCTATTTGTTTCTTAAACCTTTAAGGAAATGGAGCATGTTTCAGTTTTTCAGGTGCTATTTTTGTTGCTTCTTCTAATTCAATGTTTATCTTTTTCTTTTTCCTAGTTTCGATTGATTTTTCTTTTTCAGTTTCTATTGGTTTTTCCATTCCAAATTCACTTTCTGGATTCTCTTCTTTTTATTTCTCACACCTACTTTTACTTGGAGTAGGATCAACTAAAGTTTTTCAACTCCTTGTCATGATTGCCTTACAATGCACTTTTGGATTGATTTCTGTGTCTGTTGGAAAATTTCCAGCTTGTCTCTCAGCTAATTACTTTGACAATTATCCCACTTGATTTTTTAGATTTCTAATAGAGGCTTTTTGGTTCTTAAAGCTAGCTTGAGTAGCTTGTATGAACTAAGACAAGACACGTTCTAACTCAGATTTTTCTTTCATAGGTGTGGTTTAGGATTGTGGTCTATTAATAAACTACTGTGATGGTTGACCTTGGGCCATATTTTGATTCAAATTTTGGTTTAGATGAGGCCCTCTCTGCCAAGAAAAGTTTGGGTGATTCCTATAGTTAGGATTAAATGAATTTGATGGGTAACTCCTTTGTTGCCCCCATGTAATTCACTTGCTCAGCTAAACTATTAGAATCACACAAGCCATTCTCATAGCCACCTCCATAAAAATCACAGTTCATCATACAGACTTGACTAGGCTTTTGAATTTTAGATATTTCCACACTTAATTTTTCTAAAGCTTGAGTCATTACTTGCTTTGTGCCAAATAAGCATCTTTCACATCTAATTCCATAATTCCCCTCTCGGGGACACTACTCCTTTCTCCAATCAAACATTCATTAGAGGCCATCATATTTATTAACTCTATAGCCTCATCCACAGTTTTGGTAGTCAAAGAACCTCCAACTAAGGCATCTATTAAAACTCTAGTTGCTGGCCTAACTTTATTATAAAAGGTATTAACCTACTACATTTCAGGTATTTGGTGATGAGGACACTTCCTCAAACTCTCCTTATAACAAAGACTCACCCTCTCTCTGTTGGAAACAAGTAATCTCATTGCGTAGCCTAGCATACTTAGAAGGAGGGAAATATTTGATCAAGAATTTTCTAGTTAGATCACCCCAAGTGGAAATACTACCCCTAGGTTGACTCTACAACTAAGCCTTAGCTTTATCCCAAAGAGAAAAAGGAAACAATCTTAGCTGGATTGCTTCATCGGGAATACCATTCATCTTAACAGTATCATAAATTTGAATGAAGCTGGCTAGATGTAAGTTTGGGTCCTCTACCTTACTTCCTCCAAACTGCTCATTCCTAACCAATTACAATAATACAGGTTTAAGTTCAAAGTTATTTGCTGCAATTGGAGGCCCGAGGATGCTAGATTGCATTCCCTCATCAGTTGGCCTGGAATATTCTCCTAATGTAACTCTTCTATTTTCAATTTCAGCTTTTTCTTTTAATCTCTTTTGTTTTCTTAATCTTCTCTCAAGCAAATTAATATCAGGATCAAAGAAGAATGTCTCCTCTTTATCCCTTGACTGCATATACTAATTCACAAACACAATATAAAATGATAGTTACCTAAGAATTAAAACTAACTAACATACAAAACACAAGTAAACTAATCAATAAAATGAAAATGATCCAGTCTAGTACCGGCCCAAGGATTATTGATATTACTCAACAATCCCTGGCAATGGCGCCATTAACTTGATGGAAGTTCATCAGATGATGATTTTTATGGCAAGCGCACCAATCATTAAAAAGTAATATATTTGTATAGTTCCTATAAGGATTGAGGTAATTACCACAAACAAGCAAGAAATATGAACAATTCATGAAATATTCTTTAAGTTTCTGATTTAATATTTTTGTGCTTTTCAAAATGTAGTTGCAAAGTCTAAGACGGGTGATTGATGAGATAAAACACTGAATTAAGAATAGGTTGGAACTAGCTTTAGCTGTCAATTTCAGTAAAACTCAATGGATGGAGAATAATTCCCTAAATTATAGCATGACAACTTCACATATGACTAATCACTAAATCCTTAGGTGATTAATACTAATCTCAATGCAAATAAACCTTAATTCCTTGGTGATTATGTACATTGAAACCTAATATGAAATTAAGAGAATGAACCCTAATTATTCACCTAAAATCTTTGGCCTGAAGTAATTAGGTAGTCAGGAGAATACCTAAGTTCTCAACCATGATTCCTCTCTAGAGAGAACTCAAAAATAGACCTAAATCTTCCAATTCAGAGTTGAAATCCACTCCTTGCTGTGTGTAGAGAGAATAAGATTGTAAAGAGAAGAAGATTGTAGAGAGAAGTAAATCTGAAGAATGAGTTTGCATTATTAATTATGTATGTAATTAACTTCACTAAAGCTATTTATATCCTCACAATAATTACCAACTTAATCTTGAAATCTACCCTTAATAACTTATAAAATAAATAGAAAACATAAATTAAATAAAGTACAACTGAATTTCATAAGGCAAAATTGTTTCCCTCAAAAATACGTGTAACCACAGTGTTAGCACACTGGTTTTCTGCCTGGGAGTTACCTTTTGCACTATCACCCGCACGTAGACACGGTCGAGGTCAGCATAAGAACGTTGACCTGTTGGTTGCTTCTAAGGTTCTGTTCTCTACCCGCGCGTAGGCACGATCATGATTAGCGTTAGCACGTTGGGTCTTTGACATGACTCTCCTTTCTATACTTCATTTGCGCGTAGCTATGGGTGAGGTCAGCGTATGCATGCTGACTTCCTGGAGTGTCACCTAATGCTTTCTAATTCTAGCGTAAATATGGGTGTAGAGGTGGCGTTGGCACGCTGGTCCTCTAGAACTTTGTTCCTTAAACACACGTAGACATGCTATGCCACAGTGTCAGTACGCTAGTCTTCTGGTCCTCTTAGACTTGAGTGTAAACGTTAAACTTTGGTCAACTTGTCTCACCGTAGGCACGCTCATGGTCAGCGTATCTATGTTGAGCCTTTGGAATCCCTTCCTTCCAAGTGAGCATGGGCATGCTGAGCTGGACCACCCTAGTACGCTGGTCTTGAAATTCAAAATAAACTTACACTAGTGTAGGTACGTTGAGTGCCAACATTAGTACGCTGACTAGTGTAGGCCTTTTAACTCAAGACATACTATTTTCCATTTTCTTATCTTTTTATTATTAATTCAAAGGGAAAAATGCTAGATTAACAACTAACTAGTGAAATTGCATATTTGACAAATACTTCCTAATTTACCGCTAAACTTAATAATTAAACTCAATCTTTCATATAAACTAGGAATAAATATTAACAGATTATTAAGTCTTTTCAAGACTTATCAGCCATGGTTCAAACTAGAGCCTGGTCATGGAGTGCATTATCCGGGGCATCATTTTTCTTTATTTTTCATTTCTTCTAGCACATGGTTGGTTCATTATGCATTATTTTCCATACTTGACCCAAAAAAAGTCTTTAAACATATTAATTCCTATAAAACTAGCAAACCAAGTAGCAAAGAAGGGAAAGAACAAAATTCACTAGGGATTTAAGGGAGTTTTATTCAATTTATCCTAATTATGCCTAGAAAATACAACTTAAAATGATATATTTTGGGGATACATCAAAATACCCTAAACTAAAACATTGTTTATCCTCAAGCAATCATCATATTCATCGAGTTAAAGAAAAGTGTGTAAAGAACTAACATGCAAAGGAACCCAAACAGAATCATGATCTTAAGAAGGAAAGATGAAATATGAACGCCAAACAATACATGTTTTCTTTTAAACCAGGCTTCAAATGACTCAATGGGTTCACTTTCTCACCAATCCTCTCAAGTGTTTCAAGGAAATATTTTAATGTTGATCAGGTCAAATCAATCAAAGCATTACCATAGACTTAACAAGTGACCCTAGCTCCACAATACTAAGAAAACACACCTAAGTCAAAAGGTCTTTTTAAAGGTTGTAATGGGACTAAGGGACAAGATTTAAAGGTATGGAAATCAAAGAAAGGATAAAACAAAGGGCTCACAAAAAAATTAAAAGAGGTCATTCAATCATTTATAGAAACTAGGAAGAAAAGAATTTCCAAGCTCTATCAATTTTTATATGGATCCTTTAATGTCCTTCTTTTCAACCCTTTTTCATTTACTTTTTATTTCTTTATTTTTCCTTTTTTTCTTTCATTTTTTCTTAATCCCATATTTTTCTTTTCTTTTAGAGGTCCCCTATTTTCAATTTTATTGCTTGTTACCCTCTAGTTCCCTATTAGTGTACTTAACCTTAAAACGCTTATTAAAGAAAAAAAGTTCCAAAGAAAGTAATTAAAATTTTTAGGCTCAAAGGGGGAAACTAATGGAAAATAATATGCTAAAAAACATGGGCTTTAAGAATGCTTAAAATTGCCTTTATCATCCTAAGGTATAGAATTCAAACATTATACCTAGGTCATAAGCCAAGTTCTAGAATACTAAAAAAGAGATGACAATAACTAAATAGAGAAGGAATAAGGGTATGAAAATTTTATAATGAAAATACCCTTTAAAAGGCTTAAAAGCTCATCAAGGCTATATCAAGTCAAGAAAAGCATAGCAAAAATTTCATCACTTATTTGGAATACAAGTAATCACCCTATGAAACATGTTAAGATGATCAAGAAAAAATTTCAATGAGGTTCCAAATATGTGTCATGATCAAATACTCATAATCAACAACCTGACTTATATAATAATTATAGGAAAACAAATAATGCATGATCCTAATTTGTAGCAACAATAGAAAAACATGCTAAAGAAAACAAAAAATATTATCCTAAAAATAAAAATAGAAATAGATAAAAGTGGAAACATAAAAGAATAGGTAAGTTGACTATCATACCACCCCAAACTAATGCGAACATTGTCCTCAATGTTCAAACTCAGAGAAGAAATGATAGGCAACTTACCTGAGAGACGCGTCAATCAGAAGGCAGTGGACGGAAGTGGCCTTGTCGGATATGCCAATCATACATGGCATTGATCCATGCCCCCTATCTTATTTGCTTGCCTTCTTGTCTCATTTGCTCATCTCTCATATCGTGGAGCGTAGAATACATTTAAGCAAATATGGACCTGTTTTCTTGAAGTGGAGGGTTGTGGGGTTGTTGTGCTGATTGTGGTGGCATTTCCTGGTCTAAAGGTATGTCCTCATCTTCCTGTGTTATTACCTGTAAAAATAAAATAATCTTTTCCCTCTATACTCATAAGAATTGGGTCAGGAAAGGGGTGAGGCACCTTTCTCCCTAAAATCACTAAGCAATGCACACCAGATTCATTAATAATTGTACCCATATTAATTAATTCATTCATATCAATCTTTTTTGGAGCACAAATGATGTTATCATAGGATAGGTCTACTCCAACATATCTGGCAATTAGGGTGATTTACCCCATAATTAATATGTTTCCAGACATGGCTTTGCCAACCTTAGAAAATTGGCTATAGAGCCATTTGGTAGAGTCGAGATGGTCGGTATTTAGCATAACCGATAAAAAATAAACTTCAGAGAGCCTGGGAGTGTCAAGACTCTCATGCCTACCAAAAATAGATCTTGCCATAAAACTTTATGAATATCGAAAAATAGGATGTCTTCGTAAAAGAGGCATTATATCTACCTAAATAAGAAATTTTAGCCCAGAAATTATTGGGTTTAAAGGTTGGGGGAATACAATCAGATTCCCCAATAGGGAAGCTATATATGCCAGCCACTTTAGATAAGGACAAGGTAAAATCAGTGTTGTCTAATCAAAAAGATATTTCCTAACCTAGTCCACTACTCATTTTTCTCAAAACTAGAGAACTCAAAAATTCTAGAAACACTCTTTCATAGGTTAGTTCAAATAGAGTTATAAAATTATCTCAACCTAAATTACAAATTAGTTGAAGAATTTCTTCAAAAATTCTTAGAGCTTCTAGAGTTTCAGCATTGAAAAATCTAGAGGATCCTATCTTCCTTTGTTTCAAAATATTTAATCTCAATTATTGCTCTTGTGTAGAGAACTTAATATGATCAATATCAAAAGGAGTTTGGTCAGCGTTACCTCGAGAGCCTTTTCTCTGTGCTTGGGAGGATGAGCTTGCCTTGTCTCTTCCCTTGTTCACTTTAGGAACCATTGATGAGGTTAGAGCTTTTTGAATGAGATGAAGAATCTGTAAAAGTTGGAGCAACAAGAACACCCACACAAAATCAAACTTGTAATGAGTTTTAAGTAAGAAACTATGAAAACTTGGGTGTTTGGAGCAAAGAGGGTGACGGCAATGGAGGAACAAGAAGAGGGTTTGGGGTGTAAGAGAATGAGGTAGGAGATGAAGTAAGGGGGAAAAAAAGGGTTTTGGGAATTAAAAAGCGTGTCCCCTCTCTCTTCTCCCAAACCACTGTCGTAGTGCCTTCTTCGGCCAGGTTATGGTTTCTTCTGGAGTCCTTTTTTTAATTTATATTTTAAATTCAAATTTTGAATTTTAAAATTCAAATTTTCCCTCAAAATTCTAAATTTTGAAATTCAAATATATTTATTTTTTTAGATTTGAAATTTGCATATTGAATTTCCCTACAAAAAGTTTGAATTATTTTTACATTTACCAGCCCAAACTAGTTCCTTAAAACTCCAATGCATTTCTTTTGAAGAGCTCTTCATCCATCGGAATAATACATCTCTGTTATTTATATTTACTTTTTGTATATGTGGGGTTTGCCTTCCCATAGACGCTAAGTTTATAGTCTATAGCTAGACTTTGCTAAGGCCTTTGATCATTAGCCGGGTCTCTTACCTTTTGGCTCATCCTTTTCAAGGCATCTTTAGAGTAGAAATAAAACTTCCTCTTCATTCTTTTTAGAGCTCTCTTGAGCTTTACTTTGG